>JBBGZY010000825.1:0-1229500 GCA_037952925.1 Lithobates clamitans | reverse complement strand
GCTTGCCAACAAGGATTTCTCCAAGTACTAAGTCATGTTTTGCGTGGGGATCAAATACTTATTTCTCATTCGTTCATTGACAGACACAGCCTTCTTTATTCATAACGATAGGGTTATATTGCCTCCACAGGAGTAGGACTAGGCAGAACAAACACTTGGCCACTCCCATGGGCCATCAGTCAGTGTCTATAACCCCCTCCCTGCTCTAGGTATTCAGGTTTTTTTTTTACTGCCTAGTCAGGACTTAGTTTCCTGCTGGGATCACTAGTCCTGGGAATTTTTGTTTGTTGGTTTTTTATTTTCCTGGATTTTTTTTCCAGTGAGATCTCCAATCAACTGCCAGGCTGCGCGACGGACTGGACACTTGGTCCAGGGGTCACCCCAGTCTGGCCAGCTAGCACATGCAGACCGCAGCTACGCACTAGGCCTGCCATGACATAAACAGTTAAACGCCTCGTGAGGTCGCTTACGACCGGGTCTCGGCCTGTGTCGCAGCGTTCCTCATGGCCGACAGCCCCCCCACCCACTTTGGTGGCGAGGAGGATCTGTCCAGGAGCGATACCCGTGCATTTCGCTGGAGAGGTAATAGTCCGCTCCTCTCCTTCCCTGGAGTGGTGTGGGACACGGGTACTTCCTGGGGTGGTCGGTCCCTCTGGGGTTCTCCTACCCCCCCTTTCCCAGGCGAGGCCCAGGCTTCCAGCCTAGGGACCCCCCCTGACTTTTTGGTGTAGCACTTAGGCAGATAGCCTAGTATAGGGCACTCCTGCCCTCCCCTACAGCACCTGTTGAACAATCCTATCTGTCTCTGCCGCATGGATGTGGCCACCTTGCAGGCTGGTGGCTACGCTCCCTATCCTGTCAGGGAGTGAGGATGACGCACCAGAAGGGCTCAAAGGGGCACTGGTTGTCGCACTTGTTACATCTGTGCGGGAACCTTTTTAAGATGGGGGATGCGGGGGGAGGGACGGTACCCTCTTGGATAAACGTGGCGAAAAGCGCTCTTTCTGTCTGTCTCTGTCCAAAGTGCCTTTTGCATTTCCAAAGAACGCTGGCTGTAAGGTACCCCTTTGGGGGGTCCCCCCTTCAGAAGGGGACTATTATACCAGTAGTGAACCCCTCGGTCTCTAGGCTGCTAGAGGCAATCATGGCTCCGATAGAGGAATCTCTGGCTTCTAAGGGCCCAGCTGGCATACCTGGAGGGGCAGCAGAATTCCCCTGCCTTTGCTGCTTGAGGACCTATTGGGTAGGCGCTGCAGTTTGTCTGCTATGCCTCTTGGCCGCAGTTCCCCTGGCTGCTGAGTCTGTTGCCTCAGTGGTGCTTAGACATGTATTTTGGGGGGTCTACACAGTTTGTTGCTTCCAATGGCCATGTGTCGCCAGACTGCTTGCTGTTCTCCGCGGGGGGGCTGGGCAAGCCCATTGCTGCATAGTGTGATTGTCCAAGTTCCTGTGCTGGGAACAGTGTTGGGTTTTTATTCAAACCTGTGCAGTCTAAAAGATGAAGGGCATAGTACATCCAGTTCTGGACCTCAAGGCCCTGACCTGCCTTGTGTGGGTACAGGAGTTCAGGATGGAGTCTGTCCACGCAGCGGTGGCACTCCATCATGAGGCCTTTCTGACTTCTAAGACCTCACGAACACTTAAGCATTCTGTTATGTGCACGACTCCAGCACTTCCTCCATCTGCTGTGGGTGCGGAGCTTTATCGGCAGGTGGTGTGGTCCTTTGATCTGGCCGCCACTCCTCAGGTGTTCACGGGGTGTTGGCCCCGGATCTGGTATGGTTACGTCAGTGTGGGTTGACGGACCTGGGCTGCCTGGGTAATCTTCTGTGCCGAATTCTCCCCGAGGAGCAACGTAGTTCCTATACAGACTTTCTCTGATTTCAGTTGGATCTGAGCCTGACCGGGCTTCAGCTCTGGCCAGCGTGTCTCTTTCCCTGGACAGATTCCAGAAGTGGCATGCAGCGTTTTTTCATTTACTATCTGGCAGGTGGGCTCCTCTGCGGATCTACATGTGGGTGTTGGGTCTGATGGTATCTACCCTTTTTTGAGGCAAGTTCATTTGCACAGTGCCATGTAGGTTCCCTTCGGGGAGATCCTGGCATAATAGGACAAATACCCAAGGTCTCTGAATAATCTGATCGGACAGACCAATACCGGTCTGTCTGGAAGGGGAGACGACCTGGGACTGAGCTCGGCTCGGGGTCATTGGATATTGGTGGAATCCGGACTACCGGGTAATATCCCGGAACTTCAATTAATCAGACTAGGTCTGGATCACGGACGGCTCGACTTCAGGGGCTCCCAGTACGGCTCCAGTCAGACAAGGCAACAGCAGAGGCTTATGTCCCTCACCAGCGTGGGCCAAAAAGGCTGTTTGCGACCCTGGCTGTTGCCAGTATCCTCCTGGTGGGCAGAAAGTCCTAGTTCCGGCCCTTTCCAGCGAACGCATTCCAGGAGTGGAATGCTGTCAGACGGATACCTCAGTTGCCTAGGGTTGGGCACGGGGTGGGCCTTTCTCTGGGCCGTGTTTCATCAAATTTGTCCTTGTTCGTTTTTAGGTGGCTCCGTTTCTGACCTCCATTTATGGAGGGATGAGCAGGAATAGGCCTGGAGTACCATAGAGCCAGGTGTCGGCCTGGGCGGTCTTCTTCAGCATCACCTGGTCTCGCACTCCCTGGTGCATGCCTTTTTGTTCAAGGGGTTAGATGTCTGTTTCCACCGGGGCGGCTTCTTCCACTGCCGTGGGATCTGAACTTGGTGCTTTCGGTTCTCCAAAATATTCAGGAGGTTCTACTGCTTACGCTGTCTCGGAAGGTGGCCTCTTGGTGGCTATCACCTCTACTCGCAGGGTGTCGTGAATGGTGGGTGTTATCTTGTCGTTCACCTTACCCGGGTTAAGGTGGTGCTTCGTCCTTTTTTTATAGTTCTGTCCTTGGATTTCCATTTGAATAAGGACATTGGGTTGGCTTCTTGTGTCCCTGCTCAGCACATCCCAAGGAATTGGCTTTATCTGGCCTAGATGTGTTTTGGGGGATTCGGATGTATTTGCCAGCCACTGAGTCTGTTGGTCTGGATGGATCGGACAGATGTCTCTGGGCTATCCTGCCAGGGATCAGTTTCCTCCTTTCCTGGTTATGGCGCATTCTTCTCGGGCACTTGGTGCTTCTTGGGCCTTCTGTCATCAGGCAGCCGTTGCGCAAGTTGGCAAGACGGCCACTGGTCGTCAGCATACGTTTTCACAAGTTCTACGAAGTGGATGGTTTGGCATCTGCGGATGCCTCTTTTGGCCACAAGTTTTTTGCAGGCTGCTGTTTAGAGGGTCTATTCCCTCTTAAAGGGGTATCATTCATGCTGGGTTCCAGCTTGTCCTGGTTGGCTCTTATATTAGCCTTGGGATTTTTGTTTTCCCATCCTCATGTTGGCACTGATTTGGGATGCCCCTATCGTTATGAATAAAGAAGGCTGTGTCTGTCAATGAACGAATGAGAAAATAGGCTTTTTTACTTACTGTAAAATCTGTTTGAGTTTGTTGACAGACACCGCACCCACCCCTCTATGGAGTTGTTGTTTTTTGATACTTCTATTACTGCTTGCTGCTAAACTGAATACCTAGAGCAGGGAGGGGGTTATATACAGACTGAGGATGGCCCATGGGAATGGCCAAGAGTTTTTTTTTTTTTTTTTTTTTTTTTTTTTTCCCCCCCTGTCTAGTCGTCCTGCGGAGGCGATTACAACCCTATCTTTATGAATAGACGGCTGTGTCAATGAACTCAGAGAAAAATTTTGCAGTAAGTAAAAAATCCTATTTTTACTCACTGAACTGCAAATCCACTTATGACATTTTTTTTTATCATGTATTTTTTTTTCTGGATTTTTGGTTGATATTCTGTCTCATTTAAAATGCACCTATGATAAAAAATGATAGACCTGGCATTTCTTTGTAAGTGGTCAAACTTACAAAATCTGCAGGGGATCAAATTTCCCCACTGTATATACAGTGGATAAAATGAGTATTGAACCCATCACTTTTTTTTTTTTTTTTTTTCTAGGTAACTATTTCTGAAGGTGCTATTGACATGACCTTTTTACCACATGTCGGTAACAACCTGTGCAATCCATACATGCAAAGAAACCAAAACCAATACATTCATAAATGTAAGTATGGGTATTAAAATGGAATGACAAAGTTTTGAACGCCTGAAGAAAGGGAGGTGCAAAAAGCATGGAAAGCAAAAACACCAGCTGATATCTATCAGTAATTAGAAAGCAAGCCTGCCCCTGGTCAGTGCAAATAATATCAGCTGGTTCAGTCTCAATTGATGGCATATAAAAGTGTCTCATTACCAAAGTGTCACACAAACCTCTCATGATGGGTAAAAGCAAAGGGCTCTCTCGACCTTGGAAACCTTATTGTTGCAAAATATACGACATTGGTTACAGAAGGATTTCTAAACTTGGACATTTCAGCAAGACAATGATCCCAAACACAAGGCCAAGGAAACGCTCACTTGGTTTCAAAGACACAAACCTGCTAGAATGGCCCAGCCAATCACCTGACTTAAATCCAATAGAAAATCTATGGAAAGAACTAAAGATCAGAGTTCATAGAGGCCGTCGGAACCTTCAAGATTTGAAGACCGGAAGAAAGACAAAATCACACCTGAGCAATGCATGCGACTAGTTTCTCTCTACAGGAGGCATCTTGAAGTAGTCATTACCAACAAAGTATTCAATAAATTTTCACTTGACGCGTTCAATATACACTTTTTTTTTTTTTTGTTTTGTTTTGTAACTTATTTGTTTTGGTTTATTTGCATGTAAGGATTGGATGGGTTGTTGCCAATTTTAATGTCAATAGCACCTTTTAGAAATTAAACTTGCCTAGAAAAATTATCACTTGTTTTAGTGTGTGGATAAAGAGCTATCTCTACCTCTGTCTTGTAGTGTAGTAAAAATCTTTTTAATATAAATAAATTATATTGCACTTCCCTTTTTAAAAAGGTATTAGAACAAGCGGTGTACAAGACCAAACGCACAGCTGCAGGACTAACTAACACGCCTGTACGTGATGACACTCTAGCTCCGGCACGTTTCTCCATAATAGTCGTTCTCTGGATTTGGAGGTTGCAATCGCGTTGGGCGGAGCTAGACTGCGATTTCCTCACATACAGGCATGCTGGTTGGTCCTTTCTTTTGGTCTTGCACACTGCTTGTTCTTATCCTTTTAAATGTAAGTACAATATCCTTTTAAATTTTAAAAAAAATTTCTTGCTACACTGAGTCTTCTCCTCGTGTGTGATTGCTGAAGAGCACTGCTTAGAGCAAGGGTTAAGGCATGCTTTCCTGCTGTGGGGGCAAGACTGCTGTATCGTATTGACTGTGTCACGGAGCTATCCGGAGGTCTAATGGTGGAAAGATGAAGCACATGTGACCGCTGTAATTGGAGATCATTCCTGTGTGGTAAGAGGCCCTATTGCTTGAAGCACTTTTTATGCACTGGAGCACCTTTTATAAAATCTAAGCACGGAGCATTTTGATTGTACAAATCTCGAATTTTTTTTATAGTTATGTATGTATGTATGTGTATATTTATGGTATGGAGTTATAGGGGCATATGATCATGTTTCATTATGTGCACTGATTTTGTTTAATATTTGATCATATATATTGATATTAATATTTGAGTATTTGTAAATTTTCTTTAACTTAAGAGGACAGCGCATTCGACTGCTGTGAGCTTCGAGCTGTCTGTTTTTTGTCCGGGATCCTTATCTTTCTGTAAGGATTGATGTAAGGATTTTGACTTGCCTGTAACTTCCTTATCATGGATTACAGTACAGGACACTGGTTCCTCCCCTATGTTTTGATCACTACTTGCTGCATGCTAAGCTGGAGTTTCACTGAGAGGGTGGGGTTATTGTGTGTTTGTTTTTTTTTGTTTTTTTTGTTTTTTTTTTTTTCCCCTCCCTTTTTTCCCTGCATGTGATTTTGTGCTCTGTACTGTTATAGTGATATTAAATAGAACACATCAATGCACAAATCTCCTAACTGTGGTATGATTTCAAGATTTGAGACACTTTTTGTTTGTTTTCATAAGGGAGCTATTCTTCAGCAGCACCGAAAACAACCTTCTACGCGCAAAGATTTTAGAGCTGATTTTCCTTAATAGCTGTGAGTCTATGCCCCCTCGAGACCTACCACTTTCTTTATGCAAAATTCTGCACTTCATTGGCAATTCCACACTGCTGCTGGAGAACCAGGTGAGTGTGAATTCATTAATTTGATTAGAGCTGTAGATCTCAACCTCAGTCCTCAAGGCCATGTTTTGAGCATTCCTCTTGGATAACATGGCTGTACAAAATACCAAGCCATTGACTGATTTAAAGATTTAAAGTACCTGTGCAAGATAAAGGTAAACCTACAAACATGGCCTGTTGTGGGTACTTGAGGACTGAGGTTAAGAACCACTGCTGTAGATAATGGTCTAAAATGTTGAAACTATTTTATATCAAAATTTGGGAAATTCTTGCTCTGCAAATGTTACACAACTTTGGCTGACTACATCTCCAATAACTAAATATGGGTGCATAAAAAATACTGTGAAAACCAAACCTTGGACAATCTTTTTTTTTTTTTTTTTTTTTTTTTTTTTTTTTTTATGCCTGTTCGCCAAAAACAGAGAATCCCTTCAGACATTCTTATAGGGAACATGTGCATAAATATGCTGTATGTGAATAAAGTGTATGTATATAATATAGTGTATAATCACACTGGGGATTATTTACTAAAGGCAAATCCACTTGGTAGTGCTGTAGCTCTAAGGGGAAGCTTTGCTGATTTTATCATCCAATCATTTGCAAGCTAAAATGCTATATTTTATTTTCCTTGCATGTCCCCCTCTAGTCTACAGCGACTGCACTTGAAAGTGCGCACAATATGGGAGAATATATTTCGCTTGTTATCCAATGACTTGTATTGACGTTCTGCTACTTAATGCAAGGTACTATTGGATATTTAAACTTGTCACCCACATTTTGCATTCCAGGAGCCAGATGTGAGGTCATATGATTGATTTACTTTGCAAGGGAATTTTCCCCAGAACTTGGCAAATAAGGTGAAGCTCTGCTGAATTCTATTAAGTAGTCATCAAAGCTGCTTTTATTTTCCTTGCATGTGATTGCTGTTCTTTGAAAAATGACCTTCACAAAGCTCTGAGGCCACTTTTACTTATAAAGTGAACAGCCTATTAGCCTCTTGTGAATCGACCTCCATATCTACACCACTTGGTAACATTTTAAGATAAAAAAACCCACTCTTTTACAGCGAGGGTAAAAAAAGTATTTGACCCCTTGCTGATTTTGTACGTTTTCCCACTGACAAACGATCAGTCTAAACATTTTAGTGGTAGGTTTATTTTAACAGTGAGACAGAATAACCAAAAAATCCATAAACGCATTTCAAAATTATAAATTTGCATTTTAATGAGTAAAATAAGTATTTAACCCCTACACAAAACCTGACTGACTTGGTGGCAAAATCCTTGTTAGCAATCAGAGGTCAGATAGTTCTTGTAGTTGGCGACCAGGTTTGCACACATCACAGGTGGGATTTTGTCCCACTTTGCAGATCCTCTCTAAGTCATTAAGGTTTTGAGGCTGATGTTTGGTAACCCAAACCTGCAGCTTCCACCACCATTTTCTATAGGATAAAGGTCTGGAGACTGGCTAGGCCACTCCGGGACCTTAATGTGCTTCTTCCTGAGCCACTCCTTTGTTGCCTTGGCCGTGTGTTTTGGGTCATTGTCATGCTGGAATACCCATCCACGACCCATTTTCAGTGCCCTGGCTGAGGGAAGGAGGTTCTCGCCCAAGATTTGACAGTGCATGGCCCCGTCCATCTTCCCTTCTTGATACGGTGAAGTTGTCCTGTCCTCTTAGCAGAAAAACGCCCCAAAAGCATAATGTTTCCACCTCCATGTTTGATGGTGTTGAGGTCATAGGCAGCATTCCTCCTACTCCATACACGGTGAGTTGAGTTGATGCCAAAGAGCTTGATTTTGGTCTTGTCTGACCATCACACTTTCGCCCAGGTCTCCTCTGAATCTTTTATATGTACGTTAGAAGACTTCGGTGTTGACAGGTGAATCATCAATTGTCTTCTCTCAGCAAGGGTGGCCGGTGGAAGCATTTTCCCCTGTCAACAGTCTATGTCAGTGTTTCTCAACTCCAGTCCTCAAGGCGCCCCAACAGGTCATGTTTTCAGGCTTTCCATTATTTTGCACAGGTGATTTGAGCAATTTCACTGCCTTAGTAATTACCACAGCCATTTCATCTGAGGGAAATCCTGAAAACATGACCTGTTGGGGCGCCTTGAGGACTGGAGTTGAGAAACACTGGTCTATGTTGATGGGGGAACCATGCAGATTTCTTTGCATGAGAATTTGCACTGTGTATGCCCGCCCTAAGTTCAACAGTATAATGCTGGTAATACATGGATAGAAAATCATTCCTCAAACGTTTGAAATTTAAATAAAAAATCTGTTGTGCGTGCGATAATGCTATCATTGTATCAATAGATGTCGCCCAATTATCAACATATCGATGACCTAAACGGTAGATTTTTCACCGCTTGATTACACTATCTGGGGTTATATTTTAACATGCACATGCGCTTTAGAACTATTTTCGATCGATTCCACTACTAACATTTCGAAAATTGTTCGTTCCGGCACAAAAAATTCGACTTTTTTTTGGCATAAAATTTGCATTTTGAGAATCAAAATTTTGCCTGTTTCGAAAGTCTAACTATCGAGCGTATCAAATGCTTTTTTGTACGATTTTCTAACTGTGTATGGCCAGCATTACTTCAGATCTAGAAGATTTACTTTTAGTGTTTTTTTTACCATTCCATACTAATTGCACATACTCTAGAGGGTATACTGGCAATCTGATTATAAAAAGTGTGTGTGTGTGTGTGTGCGTGTGGAGAGATGCACTTTTTTTTTTTTTTTTTTTTTTTGGTCCATGTTAATTTTAGAAAGCTGTTTTGGCCAACATTGAGGTTTGTCTCTCCTATAGGGACCAGAGTGGCAGCGATGGGATGAAATTTTGCATCATATCGTTCTCCTGTTTCTTAGCCTGCAGAGGATTACCACAGGTACGTACAGCCTGGAATTACTTTTTTTTTTTTTTTTTTTTTCCCTTTCTGAGATGTATTTAAAATACGTGTGTGTGTGTGTGTGTGTGTGTCCCTCCTTGGTGTCCTTCACTGGACAATTTTTTTGCAGGTTGTCTGTTCTGTACACCTTTGCTGGGGTAATGGCAGGGCATTCTCCAGATCTATTGCCTGGAGATCAGAGGGGGCAGTAGCCCGGACTTCACTGTGGAAGAGCTGAGAAAACACCTGTAAAATTGCTTCTCGCAGGGTTTAGTGCCTAATGGCAATCACAGGGGGATGCTCCGGTCCAGAGCGGTGATCCCCTGCTAGCAAGTCCCTGTCCATGAAGGCCCTTTCATGCGTGCCCACAGTGATGAGGTGAATTTTGGGGCTGACATGGTCCTGCAGCCAGATGATGAATGTCCTACCAGTGGTGCCCCCATGTGCTGGGTGGTGTGTCCTTTACTGTTAAGCGGATGGCGTGCTATACTGCCATAGTGGTGGTTGAAAAGCATGACCTTTCCAGTCTGATGCCATTGGACCAGACTGGTGCAACCTGATTTTTTATTTTTTGTTTTTCCCCCAGCATCCCCAAAGGATTTTGCAGTTTGCAGTAGAGGGCCACCTCTCACATTTTGTGGCATTGCCATTTGGTTTTTCCATCAAATGTCTCAAACTGTGCAGGTCCTGGAAAATTTGGTTTGGTACTGAACTTTCAGAAGTCAGCTTTGGATGTAACATGTGGAGTATTTGGGTTCAGTCCTGGACACCGCACAGGCCAAGTGTGTGTGTGTGTGTGTGTGTGTGTGGGGGGGGGGGGGGGGGGGGGTTCTTTTGCAGCCAAAATTTCTGTCACTACACTTTCGGATAGAATCCCTGAGAGTGCAAGAGTCCTTTGATTTGTGTCTGCATGAGGGTAGTTGTGAAGATGTTGGCTGCCGTATGAAGTGGTTCTGTATGCTCTTTCACTCTAGGGCATTTCAACTCCATATGCTGTCAGCTTGGGACAAATGTCATCAGTACTTGGCTTTTACCCATGCATCTGACTCAAGACCAGGTCGGCTCTGGAATAATGTGTTTCCATGCAGATGTCAAATGTTGCCTTGTGATGCCTTGGAAGAGTTTGAAAGCAGATGCCAGCTTGAAAGGCTGGAGAGTTGTTCTGGAAAACCACTCGTTTCAGGGAACTAGGTTGTTGCAAGAACAGAGGTTACTGATCAACATTCTCATACTTCAGGGGGGTGGGCTGGTGCTTCAGCATTGGTCTGCTTTCCTTCAGAGTGCAGTCCACAGTTGTGGCATATATCCCCCGTTAAGGAAGAACAGGAAGTTGTGCTGCTCAAGAGGAAGTGGACCTGACCTTGTCTGCGGCAGATATCTTCATGTTCTGCCTTTCCATCTCCAGGGTTGAACATTGGCAGGTGTATTTTCTCAGCTGTCGACAGCTGAATGCGGGCGAGTGGGCCCTTCACCCAAAGTGTTTGAGTGATTTGTCTATGGTGGGGCAATTCCAGATGTGGCTCTTGCCATCCACATTCAAGAACAAGCTGGATAGGTTTGTCCTGAACCAGGGATCATCTGGGATTTTGTGCTTGATGTCCTGGTCACTCTTTGGAATCTGTTCATTCATACTGATCTATTCCTTTCTTCCACTTGGGGAAAGGAAGTAGACCTCCCAAGAAGGTGTACCACCATACATTTAAGGCTTATTTTGCCTGGTGTGAGACTCAAGTTTCATCCCCACAAATATCATTGGGCACATTTTTGCTCTTTTCCAGTCTGGTGTGGAGAGGTCTCTGGCCTCCAGTACCACTAAGTTTAGCCCGTTGGCAAGTCTGCTCGTGTGTACACGGCATAAGGGGCAGATCTTTGCCTTGCCGCTCTGTTATAGACCGGTCGTCTCTCATTGCTTAGGCTTTTTTTGCAGGGTAGAATGCAGATTTCTTTATCGTACATCATGGGACACAGAGCCTTAAGTAACCCCTCCTCCTTCCAGAAGCACATCAGTTTTTTTGCCAGTGCCTAAGGTGTTAGTCACGAGTGAAGATGCGCTTTGAGGAGCTCCAGGAGGGATCTATGCTGCATTTAGAAAGCCTCCACAGCCAGATCCATTCACGCCACTGCGGCCACAGGATGGTACCCGGGCCTCGCATAGAAGAACAGTTTTGCCTGTAACGCTTCTCTGAGAGCTGGACCTTAGGAACCAGGACTCTTTTTGGTCTTGCTACATTACCTAAAGTTGTCCTGAGGGGCACTATACAGGTCCAAAGGAGTGGAACCCCTATTAAAAGGGACCCCGGTCTTTGACGTTTTAACTACGCTGCCTGCCGTGATGGGGGAAGTTTGGATCTGTCTGTTTCAGCAGTATCCTGCAGCGAGGATAAGGTAAGGGAAGAAGCTTAGGAACTGCAAAGTTCACCTATGCCTTCTTTTTCTTTATATGAAGATATTGTAATGCCTTTAATCTCCTCTAGAGGGAGTAAACCTTGTATATCCCAGCAACTGTGTCCAGCTACAAACAGCAATGTTTGTCCCAGTAGCAGGTGGGGGTTTGTAATTGAACAAATGTTCCCCTCCACCCACCCCCAATTGGGGAAACTAAGGGACCGGGGGTACAGCATTTTTACTACATCTGCATGTCTAAATATTTCTTAAATGACTGCACTAAACAAATTTATCGTTTAAAGTATTTTATTGGTTTTTTAAAAGGATAACAGGATATGCCATTACATTCAATGTCCACTGAAAAATAGAAACAATGTACAGAATAATAAATCTCTTGTTTAATAATCTAGTAGATGGAAAGACAGTCTTTAAGAAGTCCTTGTGCAACCTGAGGAGTTTAGAGAAACGATTACTAAACCATCCCGGACCTGTATGTGTCTAATGACCTTGTATAACACCTAGTCTCCCAACACCCCAGTAGGGAACTCACTGTGTAGGAGAGGACAACATCTCGCTTCTAGAGGCCTTGAGTCGGATAAGGAGTTTATAACTGTCTGGGTTATAAACATTCAAAACCGGATGCAGAGGTCATTCTAGCATTAACTCCAGATAAAATTACTGAATATAATGAAACTAGTATACAATTAAAACATAGAAAATATGTCCCGCAATCAACTTAACACATGTTCTGTTACAGGTTGTAGTTACCATGGGACATAACCCGAATTATCCTGTAAGGAGATAAGTGGGGGGGGGGGGGGGAGGATGAGGAGGTGAAAGAGAAAAAGAGAGCAATAAGCGTTAGCCGTCTGCCCATCCGTTCCTGGGCTTACTTGGTGCTATAAACTTGAAAGTGAGGGAACACCCACTCCTATGTATTTAGTCCATGGTTCCCAAGTCTTCTCAAACTGTGCTGAGGTGTCTAGTATGGAACTCACCATCTTCTCTTGGGCCATTATCCATGAAATTTTTCATTTCGCCGCTATAACAGAGACCTTGGGGAGCTTCCATGCTTTGGCCAAAGTGAGTTTGGCACCAAGCAGAATAAAAAATATTAGTTTATGCGTGCATTTCGGGGCCCCTGGAATTTGGCGATTGAGTAGAGCTGTTAGAGGAGACTTGGGGACTGTCAGGGCTGTTACTTTAGAAATGATGTGAAAAATTTTATTCCAAAAGCTTCTGATTTTGGGACACTCCCACCAAATGTGCATCATGGTGCCCTTCATATGACAACCGCGGAAGCATAGTGGAGATACCGAGGGATACATGAGGGAAAGCCTGGAGGGGGTTAGGTACCATCTTGTGATGACCTTCAAGCTAGCTTCGATCAATGAAATATTTAGTATGCCTTTAAAGGATCTAAAGAAGGTTTTGTGCCAGTGTTCCAGGTCCCAGGATTCCTGAAGATCCCTCTCCCACTCCAGCATGAATGTTGTTTTCCTACCGCTTGTTGCAAGCGAGGAGTAGATTATGGAGATTTCCCCCCCCCCCCCTCTGCTCCAGAAGCTGCCCACACCATAGTTCATATGGGGTAAATTGAGGTGGATCCGGTTTAGAGACCCAAATAGAATGAAGAAAGTGTGATAATTGCATATATCTGAACCTCTCCGAAATGTGTAGGTCCAGATGTTTAATGCAATGGGCTAGAGAAATTGGTCCAGCTGAGGTAAAATAGTTCCCGATCCGGTACATTCCCCTGTCTAGCCACCACTGAAATGCTTTGATATCCAGGCCCGGATGGAAATCCGGGTTACGGAAAATATGGGCTAAGGGTTTGCTTTGTGATACCAAAGAGGGGTTCTTAAGAGTGTCCCAAATTCTCAATGACTGTGACAAGGAGGGAGATAGGATGGGAGGCCTAGACTGTGGAGGGCAACAGAGGAGAAAATCTATAGTGAAAGATGGAACTGCTTGCCTCTCCATTTCTACCCGATCAGGTCTGGCTGATTTAGAATAGACGGTGGATAGCTGAGCCAGTCTAGCAGCTTGGTAGTACCAAAAAAAATTTGGAAGGCCTAGTCCCCCCTTATTTCTCAGATTATGTAAGGATTGTCTTGCCAATCGGTGACCAGACATTCCCCAAATGAATTTGACCACCTTGTTTTGGAACGCCAGGAGATGGTCCTTTCTGATGGCGATTGGGAGTGAACGGAATATATATATAACAGTCTTGGGAGTAGGGTCATTTTAATAGAATTTATCTTACCTAGCCAGGATATTTTGTGCGGGGACCATTGTTTAAGATCTGATTCCAATTTTTTGTAGATGGGGGGGGGGGGGGGTAAATTAGCCTGGTATAGTTGTTCAAATTTAGGTGTGAGATTGATGCCAAGATATCGTATGGAGGACTCACTCCACGAAAAGCGGAAGGAGGCCTTCAACCGAGATACTAATGACTCAGAGTGACGCATTGAGCGCTTGGGATTTAGAATAGTTGACGTGTAATCCTGAAGTCTTAGCAAATTCCTCCAGGAGCTTACATACAACAGGGAGAGATGTAACCGGGGACGTAAGGTATAGAATAAGATCATTGGCAAATAAGCCGCATTTGTGAATTTTAGGGCCACATCTGACCCCTGCTATGTCTGGGTTAGTGCGGATAGCAATCGCCAACGATTCGATTGCTATCGCAAAAATAAGTGGCAATGGCGGGTCCCTCTCGCTATTTTAATAGGTTCTGATAATTGTCCTTGTAATTTAATCCTAGCCTCGGGGTTAGAATATAGTGATTTAAGTAGTCCGGAGAAACTGGGGCTAAAGCCCCATCTTTCTAGAATCGAAAACGGGTAGGACCAGGAAACTGAGTCGAAAGCCTTTTGTAGGTCTAGCGACAACAATATACCTTTTTTGCTCACCACCGCCATCCCAGCCCGACTGTAAGATCGAGACCACATCAACTGTTCTTCTGATTTGGTCAGGACCCTGGCATCCAGGAATTAACCCTACCTGGCCCTTGTCTATATAATACCCGATAAAGGACGCTAAGCGGTCAGCCATAATTTTAGTCATTATTTTAAGATCGTTATTGATCAAAGATATGGGTCTGTAGTTAGACACTTCTCCCGGGTCCTTATCCGGTTTTGGGATGACGGTGATGAACGCAGCATTCAGCTGTGGGTCCAGAGGCTCCCCTTTGATTTTAGAGTTAATAAATTTGGCTAGGTACGGTGCTGAAGTGTTCGTAAAAGTTTTATAATATGGTGTGGAGAAGCCATCTGGACCCGGAGCCGATCATCTCTTTAGGTTCTTTATTACCACGAGGACTTCCTCAGTAGATACAGGAGCTTCAAGTCTATCTCTGTGTTCTGCCGACAGTGGGAATCGGCAGGTCATCCAAGAATTTGGTAACATCCCGAGTCTCACTTGACTCATGTTCACAATAAAGATTCGCATAGAATCCATGGAAGGCTTCCATGACCTTCAGAGGATTTGCCGTGTGGTGTTGGCCTGCTATTTTAATTCTAGGGAAGGTGTACGAGTGAGTACGTGGTGTGAGTCGGGAGGCCAAGAGAGACCCAGTTCTATCTTTTTGGTAGTAGTATTTCGCTCCTTGCCATAAAATGTGTTTTTCTGCCTTGACTGTAAGAGCTAAATTGAGCTCCAGGCGTGCAGCATCCAGCAGGGATACCGGAACCCGGGCTGGATCTCTCGTGCTCCGAACACCGTTTGTGGAACGTCTTTTCAAGATTGTCTATGTCCACACTGTGTTCCCTTTTTAATTTGGGAAGATATTTGGATTAGTTTCCCCTGAATGGTCGCCTTATGAGCCGCCCATAAGGTTTCAGCTGAGACATCAGCAGTGTTTAGTGTAAAGTAGTCCGAGATGGCCTTTTCGATTTCAACTTTCCTAATAGGGTCGGAAATAATTGTTTGTTAATCTCCAGAAGGCGGGTTTGGTTTGTGGGGCAAGGTTGTTAATTGTGACACTCAAGAAGTGATCGGACCATACTGTGTCTGTAATCTGTGCTTTTCTGGCTGATGGAATTGGGCTATTGGAGACCAACAAATGATCCAGTCGGGCATAAGATTGGTGAGCATGGGAGAAATTAGTGTAATCCTTTTTTGGTTGGATTTAACTCCCTCCAAATATCCGTGAGACCTTGTGAGTATATCAATTGAGCTATCTTAGAGCTGGTCCTAGTCGGGCGAACGGTTTGAGCACGGGGAGGTTTGGATCTATCTAGGCCCTGGTCAAAGGCAACGTTGGAATCTCCGCCAAAGATCATGGAGCCTTCCAGTAGGGGATCAAGAGTCTTAAACGGGTTACTGAAGAATTTGAGTTGACCCGCATTCGGGGCGTAGTAGGATACCAGAGAAAATGGTCTACCCTCTATAGAACCCTTCACCAGGATATACCTCCCTTCTGGGTCCTGCAGCACCTGTTGTAAAGTAAATCTACAACTCTTGGAAATGAGGATAGCTACCCCCCTAGTTTTATCTTCCACGTTAGCTAAATAGAACAAGGGGAATTGGGCATGAAGGAAAGTGGGATTGTACCGGATCGGGAAGTGTGTTTCTTGAAGAAACAAGATATCAATTTTGCGGGACTTCATATAATCCAGGACCTTCCTTCGTTTAGAAGGTGAGCTTAGCCCTTGGGTATTATGAGTCGCCACCCGTAGTGGGGGAGACGATAAATTGTCAACCGCCATGGAGCAGAGGGCGTGGACCTACCACCAATCCAACGCTTACCTGATCTACGGAGCTGTGGAGAACCACATCTAGTGCAGAGAGGGGAATCCTTCGCTTCTTGTGTGGAAAATGGACATCGACAGGCAGACGACCGACTGCAAAGACAAGAGTAGTTAGAGAGGAAATAAGAAGGGAAGAAGGGGGGGTGAGGAAGGGAGCTTCAAGCCCCCTAGGGGCTCGAGAGAGCAGTGAAGGCTTCGGAGCACATCACACATTGGAGAACCAGACACGTCCAGTCCCTGCATACAGGGCGGACTCCTAACCCAGGGAGAAGGAATTACCTAAACCTTGGGGTAGGAGGAGGCGCGGCATGACTGCCCCAGCCTCGGCGCACCTTGAATTAAACAAGAAAACTATAAAAATAGAATCACTCTATTTTGGGGGATCAGGGGTCCCTGACCGCCCACTACCCAGCAGTTGCCCCCCCGGGGAAAAAAAGAAACCGGGGGGGGGGACGACACGTCATTGTCCAACCCAGGGGGAGCGGAACCAGACCCATCTAGCAAGCTTTTCTACGACTATTATTAGATGATAAACTTCCACGGTTATTAACAGTAGTAACTATATGCCTAAAACCACCAGGAGGCCAGTGCTAAACGGGGAAATAACATTAAGCCCTGACCATTATACATGAGAGCCTACAGCAACGTTGTAACCCTGTAGTTAGCTCTCATGAGAAGGACCTCTATAGGCTGCAATGGGTACAGATGCCAGTATTCAATTAACTAGAAATGATAAGGCAATAAAAAAAGGAGAAAAAGGCAACTGAAAACAAAACCCCTAGAAACTTTCCCTTTTCTCCCCCCCCCATCAAGGAGACATCTGTCCCAGATTCTGAGCTCAGACTGAACACCGAGGAGAGAGTCCAGGTACAAAGTTAGCGTTGAGAGATTCTTGACTCGTAGTGTCACGGAGGTCTGGCCTCTTTGGAGCGTTTGTATTTGGGCTTGTCCCAGACCAGCTGAAGAGGACTCGCTGGAGAGGGGCGTTTGGAAGATCCTGCAGACGAATTTGTCATGTCCATTGCCGATTCTTGTGAGATGAGGCGAAGATTTAGGAGGAGCCGTTCTCCATCTTGTAAACTGCGGAAGGAGTGTGTCTTGCCTTTGTAGTCAAACTTCAGTGCAAAGGGGAAGGCCCATTTATATTTGATTTCACGTTGAGATAGAACAGTAAGCAGGGGTTTCAGCGACCTCTTTTTTGTATTGTGGTTGGTGAAATGTCAGCACATACTTGTATGGTATGACCTCTGCACGTGAGAGGGTTTTGATATCTGCATTTTTTCATAACTTCTTCCTTCACCGAAAAGTAGTGAGGTTTGACCACTATATCCCTAGGTAGGCCATCTTTCCTGAGGGGTCCCAATGTCCTGTAAGCTCGGTCTATCTCCAACTTATGAGAAGGGATGTCAGGGATAATCAGTTTGAGAAAGTCTTGAATAACCGATATTGTGTCCGTTATCGATTCTGGGAGCCCCCTAATTCTGAAGTTCTCCCTTCTAGATCTATTTTCAAGATCATCGATACGAAAGAGCGCAATGTCCAGCTGATCCTGTAATACCTGGATGTGGGCAGAGTTCTGTCTGGTTTTAGAAATGGTATGGTCAAGTTTATCCTCAATTGCTTCCATCCGGGAACCTAGTACCTGGAAGTCTTCCCTGATGTCTCCCGTGATTTTAGCTGCAGTTTTGAGCTAGGCCTCTGTCTAAAAGGACTGACAATTGGGAGAAGCGGTCCGGAGCTGAGAGCAGTGTGTGAGAGGGGATGTCAGCCATTATAGGCCCTGTCCCTGTGTTAGGAGAGGAAGGCCCCATGGAAATGTGCTGAAGCTCCTCCAGCGACTGTGTAGTAATGGGCTCTGTAAATGCTGGGGTGAGAGCAGCAGGTTTAATAGTACTCACTGGGGTCCCAGGATGGGAAGAGCGGGTCACTGCAGCATAAGACAGCTTATCTCACTGTCTCTCCTCAGCGTTCTGTGCAGTCTGCAGCATGGCGTTCGCCATCTTGGATTCGGCCCATTCCGCTGAAGCTCTAAAGAGCGGCTCTAGGTCCCTCCTGAATGAACCTGCCTTCATGGGCTTGTGCCCCAGCTGTTCCGCCCACGGTGTGGGTGTTTTTTGCGGGCCCCGGATCCCCCGCTAAGTGCACCGTATGGCTGAGGCAGTGCGGAGCTCTGGACTTAAGCAGCCATATTGGAGCCGACCGCAAATGCGCCTCCCACTAAACAAATTTATAGTATATATCTCAACTGCTAGATCTAAGTCTCCTCCCCCCCACCCCACCCATGGGAGGAGATGCGGGCGGTTTATTAAAAGGGGTTTAAGCAGCAACTGGAGTTGATGTGTAAAACTTTTCTGTTTTTTACCTGCCTTAACAAATAGAAGCCTCTTCATAGCCTTCCTCCTATGGTATGCATTCAGACCGAATGCCGTGCCGTCCACGCGCGCACTACGGTCATTAAAGGAGGGCGGGTCACTAAAGGGATGTGACGCAGGCAGCGTCGTGTGCAGGACTCAGCGTCTTCGTGGAACACACGGCATGCACACTGGGCAATAATCAGGCTCACACCTGAAACCTCTTCCTAAAGCCGGCGCTCTTAGGACAAACAGTCTCCATCAGAGGAGCTGAAGAGTAGAGGCTGTGTCACACAGGAGCGCTGGGTCACGTAAGCTGTGTCAGGCATTTTCCAGTACAGGAAAATATAATTGCTATTCAGCATCAAAGGCTGATCTGTATGGTAGCAGTTACTATTACTCAGCAATAGTATATTTGTCTTAAAAGTGCCTCTGCTTTTGTGCTTACATTTTTGACTTCCAGATCTACCACAAAGGTACCAAAAATTCCACCCTCAGGCGCTGGGAACTCCAGCATGCCTCCACATTGTCATACACTCTGGAGATACCAGACATGGCAAGCCAGGGTGAGTGATTGGAACCGATTGGGGCAACTGCTTCTCACGCTTCAGCCTCTGTATACGTGACTGAAGATGCATCTTCTTCTGCCCTGCAAGCCTTAGAAGAAAGATTAACGGCTTTAGTGGATAGAAAGCATGCTAGATCCCCTTCCCCCACCTCAAACCCTTTACCAAGGGAACAGCGGGCACAGGATGAGGTATTGCCCTCAAGCGATCAAGTAGAAAGACAAGCCGATTATTCCTCTGCAGAGGAAAAAGATGAACCTTTTACAACTTCGCAATCTGAGAGATTGATGGTACAAAATCTTACGGAGATGGTTCTTTCTACTTTCATGCTGTCCCTAACAGTCAGTTGAAAGTTCGGTCTCCTCCTTGGGTTCTTTAAAACCCTTACAACCTTTTCATGTGTTTCTGGTACATGCATTACTAGAGAAGCTTATTTATGCTGAAAAAGATCACCTGGATAAGCATTTTCTCCCTTCAAAGAGGGTTCTCTATCCCATGGAGGAGAAATTCATAAAGAAATGGGAAGTACCAGCAGTTGACTCTGCGATTTCCAGTATCAATAAAAATTTAACTTGTCCAGTAGACAATGCACAGATGCTTAAAGATGCAACAGATAAAGAGTTGGAATTTGTTAATCCTCTTTTTCCTTGGCAGGAGATGTTTCTCAGCCTGCAGTTGCTGCAATGGGCATCTGTCGGTCCCTGAGGGACCAGTTCAAAGAAGCCCTTAAGGAGGTCACTGCACAACAGGCCCATGAGTTGGCCGAACTACCACAGGCGCTATGTTTTGCCATAGATGCCATGAAAGACTCTCTTCACCAGGCGTCCCGCCTTGCGCTTGTGCTAATACACATTAGCTGAAGCAGCTTGTAAAAAGCTTTGACTAGTTTCCCTTTTCATGGGGAGCGACTATTTGGGAATGACTTGGATAAATGTATCCAAACCTATTTCTAGTGGGAAGAGTACTCTTTTGCCAGTCAAAAGAAAGTATAAACATCCTTCATTTAAACTGACTTTTTTCTCCTGCGCCTAGGGCATCCGCCTCTGGGCAGTGACGACGGCTTCCACAGTCAGACTCTAGACGAAAGCCCCAGGGTCAGGCCCAGACACAGAAAACATTTCAGCACTATATACATGATTGAAAATGCGTGTTTTTTTTTTTTTTCTCCGCCCTGCAGGGCCTAGAAGGAAAATTAGCAACTTTAATCGCATCCACTATCCAAAAGGATAGGAAGCATGTTAGATCCCCCTTCCCCCACCTTAGACCCTTATCATGGAAACAGTGGGTAGAGGATGAGAGGTTACAGTCAGGTGATCGGGAAGAAAGGCAAACCAATTACTACTCTGCGAAGAAAACAATTGGAGTTGAACCTTTTTCAGCCTCACAATTTGAGAGATTGCTGGTACAAATCTCTTAGAGATGGTAAGTGCCTCTTTTTTCAAGCTACCTCTAGCAGAGTCAGCTGATAGTTCTGTTTCTTCTTGGGTTCCTTAAAACCTTCACAGCCTTTTTTATGCGTTTCCTGTACATGTATAGATCCACGCAGAAATTTAACAGATCTATTCTAGATCTTAAGAATCTAAATCCGTTTCTGAAGATCCGCTCCTTTCTATGGAGTTGATCAGGTCAGTAGATTCTATCCTACAAGGAGGAAAACTTCTGGCGTCTATCAGCATCAGGGATGCATATCTACATGTCCCTATATTTCTCGCTCACCAAAGGTTTTTGGGGTTCAAAGTAGAACAGCATAAACAGTCTTGGCATACCTAGACGATCTATTGCTAATAGACCAATCGGTGTTTGGAGCAAGATGTACGCATTACAACCAGTTACCGGGAAAAGTTAGGGTTGCGTTCTCAACCCAGAGAAGTCTCCCTTAAAACCACTTAAAAAGCTGGAATATTTGGATCTGATCATGGATACAGCCCAGAAGAAGGGTGTTCTTGCCCCAAGCAAAAGACCACTCCATAAAAGTTGGTGGGGAGGGTCAGGTCAAAAGGAGATCCCTCCATTCGCCTTTGCATAAGGTTGTTAGGAAAGATGGTGGCTTCATTCGAAGCAGTTCCTTATGCCCAGTTCCATTCGAGACTGTTGCAAAACCGCATTCTGTCTGCTTGGAACAAAACAATCCAAGCTTGGGACTTGCCAATGTGGCTGTCCCCAAGGGTGTCCCAAAGCCTCAATTGATGGTTACTAAAGAATCTTCTAAGAGGAAAATTCTTCAGACCAGTTATCTGAAAAGTGGTAATGATAGTTGCCAGCCTTTAAGGCTGGGAAGCAGTACTAGAAAGACAACTGTCCAAGAACCAATAGAACTTTGCCCATCAACATCCTAGAGATTCGGGCAGTGTGTCTGGCTCTGAAAGCCTAGACTTCCAGGTTAAGGGATTGTCCTGTCAGGATCCAATCCAACAATCCCACAGCTGTGGCCTCTATCAATCACCAAGGGGGCACCAAGAGTCTCAGCGCAGAGAGAGGTGAACCATATTCTAACTTGGGCAGAAAAATATTCCGTGCCTATCGGCAGTCTTCATTCCAGGAATGGAGAATTGGCACTTGTGCCACCAGCAGATTATTCCCAGGGGGAAGGGTCTCTTCACCTGACATATTTTCGGGCTGTTTGTCAAAGATGGGGGACTCAGGACATAGATCTTCTAGCGTCCAGTTCAACAAAATTAGTCAACTTTGTGTCCAGAACAAAGGATCCATTTGCATGCAGAACAGATGCGTTGGCGATACTGTGGGATCAGTTCTCACTGATCTATGCATTTCCCCCATTCAATTGCTGCCTTGTCTTCTTCTTTGCAGGATCAAGCTGGAAAGAAAACCCAGTAATTCTAAATGCTAAATTTAATGGCCTAGCTATTGAAACCCACATTCTGAGGAAACGTGGGCTTTCCGGGTCCGTTATCTTTACTTTGATTAGTACAAGGAAACCAACTTCCAGAACTAGACATTAGAGTCTGAAAGGCTTATGTTTCCTGGTGTGAATCCAGGGGTTAGCACCCTCGGAGATACGGTGGGGATGGAAAGTATTCAGAGCCCCTTAAATTTTTCACTTGTTATATTGCAGCCATTTGCTAAAATCATTTAAGTTCTTTTTTTTTTTTTCCCTCATTAATGTACACACAGCCCCCCATATTAACAAAAAAATACAGAATTGTTGACATTTTTGCAGATTTATTAAAAAAATGAAAAACTGAACTATCACATGGTCCTAAGTATTCAGACCCTTTGCTCAGTATTTAGTAGAATCCCCCTTTTGATCTAATACAGCCATGAGTCTTTTTGGGAAAGATGCAACAAGTTTTTCACACCTGGATTTGGGGATCCTCTGCCATTCCTCCTTGCAGATCCTCTCCAGTTCTGTCAGGTTGGATGGTAAACGTTGGTGGACAGCCATTTTATGTCTCTCCAGAGATGCTCAATTGGGTTTGTCAGGGCTCTGGCTGGGCCATTCAGGAACATTCACGGAGTTGTTGTGAAGCCACTCCTTCGTTATTTTAGCTGTGTGCTTAGGGTCATTGTCTTGTTGGAAGGTAAACCTTCGGCCCAGTCTGAGGTCCTGAGCACTCTGGAGAAGGTTTTCGTCCAGGATATCCCTGTACTTGGCCACATTAATCTTTCCCTCGATTGCAACCAGTCGTCCTGTCCCTGCAGCTGAAAAACGCCCCCACAGCATGATGCTGTCACCACCATGCTTCACTGTTGGGACTGTATTGGAAAGGTGACGAGCAGTGCCTGGTTTTCTCCACACATACAGCTTAGAATTAGGGCCAAAAAGTTTAATCTTGGTCTCATCAGACCAGAGAATCTTATTTCTCACCATCTTGGAGTCCTTCAGGTGTGTGTGTTGTGTGTGGTTTTTTTTTTTTTTTTTTTTTTTTTTTTTTTAGCAAACTCCATGCAGGCTTTTATGTGCCTTGCACTGAGGAAAGGCTTCCGTCGGGCCACTCTGCCATAAAGCCATGACTGGTGGTGGGCTGCAGTGATGGTTGACTTTCTACAACTTTCTCCCATCTCTCGACTGCATCTCTGGAGCTCAGCCACAGTGATCTTTGGGTTCTTTACCTCTCTCACCAAGGCTCTTCTCCCCCGATAGCTCAGTTTGGCCGGACAGCCAGCTCTAGGAAGGGTTCTGGTCGTCCCAAACGTCTTCAATTTAGGGATTATGGAGGCCACTGTGATCTTAGGAACCTTAAGTGCAGCAGAAATTTTTTTTGTAACCTTAGAAGAATTGTGGCAAGGCACAGATCTAGCTGTCTCTGAGCTCTTCAGGCAGTTCCTTTGACCTCATGATTCTCATTTGCTCTGACATGCACTGTGAGCTGTAAGGTCTTATATAGACAGGGGTGTGGCTTTCATAATCACACAGCTGGACTCAAATGAAGGTGCAGAACCATCTCAAGGATGATCAGAAGAAACTGACACCACCTGAGGTAAATATGAGTGTCACAGCAAAGGGTCTGAATACTTAGGACCATATGATATTTCAGTTTTTCTTTTTTAATAAACCTGCAAAAATGTAAATTCTGTGTTTTTCTGTCAATATGGGGTGTTGTGTGTACATTGAGGAAAAAAAATGAACTTAAATGATTTTAGCAAATGGCTGCAATATAACAGTGAAAAATTTAAGGGGGTCTGAATACTTCCCGTCCCCACTGTATATCCTAGGAAGAATTCTTGCCTTTCTACTATTAGACGCAGAGATGAAGTTGGCACTGAGTATGATTAAGGGCCAAGTCTCAGCCTTATCAATTTTATTTCAAAGACTGCTTGCTACGCATTCTTAGTCCAGGGTTTTATGCAAGGGGTGAAGCAGATTAATCCGCCAGTTAAATCCCCTTTAAGCCCTTGGAACTTGAACTTAGTTTTGTCAGTGTTACAAAAACATCCATTTGAACCGATACAGCATATTCCCTTAGTCCTGCAGACAAGGAGGCTGGTATTTTTGGTTGCTGCATCCTTAGCGAGGAGGTTTTCGGAATTGGCTGCTCTTTCTTGTGAAAAGCCATATTTCATTATTCATGAGGACAGAGTGGTGTTGCGCCCTCGTCCAGGCTTTTGCCAAAAGTGGTTTCAGGTTTTCACATGAACAAAGACAACTGCTCAGATTCTTAAGACTGCTGCAACTTGGTCTTCAGTGCTTACGGTCACAAAAATGTTATCAGGTTGATGTAAGGAGGTATGAGGATATCGCCTTTGGGCGCAGTATGCTGCAGGCAGCAGTATAAGTCCTCATGTCTAGGGGTACCCTGCATGTTGTCTCCCCCTCAAGTAGCATTGCTATGGGATGTCCCATTAAGTAATTACTTAAGGCTCTGTGTCCCATGATGTACGATAAAGAAAATAGGATTTTTATTACAGCGTACCTGTAAAATCCTTTTCTTGGAGTACATCATGGGATACAGACGTCCCTCCCCTCTATTGGAATTTAAGTATATTGCTTTGCTACAAAACCTGATGTGCTCAAGGGAGGAGGAGGGGTTATATAGGGAGTGAACTTCCTTGATTGGGTATACCAGTGTCAAGACCTGAAGGTGGCCCATAACCCATTAAGTAATTACTTAAGGCTCTGTGTCCCATGATGTACTCCAAGAAAAGGATTTTACAGGTAAGCTGTAATAAGAATCCTATTTTTTGCCTGTGTGGGCCCCTTTATCTCTGTGTGACCTTAAAGCTGAACTTCACCCAAAAGATATCGCCCATAACCATGATTAAGCGCTTTCTAGTGTAAAACGTGTTAAGGCCTGTACTTGTCTTTACGGAGCTGTGAAAATGTTTTTATGATTCATTTTTCTACACGCAAAAACGTTGGATCTTTTGCAAGTTTGAAGTGCGGTCATCCATCCTTTCACTAGTATTTTGGCTGCGAACTGGACAATCGCCTACAGCTGGAGATAAGTTTGGGGCTAATGTGAACGGACCAGCCTGGAGCGATAGGATTCCACATTTGGATGTTTTCCATTATCTCAGCTCACATCGTAGAGCTGTGGGATTTGTATGTTCTCTTCTATACCTTTCCTCCACTTAAGCTTTTACCTCATTTTTTTCAAAGTATTGAAAGTGAGGCTTATCTGTAGAATAACTGACTGCAATGCCCTCGGAGTGTAGTATGCCAACTTGTTTACCTAATGCTCAAATAGGCAGCCCACAACGAGATTCAATTGAATGCTTATTCTGACTCCAGATGTTGTAATATGACTATCCCTCCCTGAGACCTCAGTCCTAGGCCTTCAGACAATCTTCAAGTAGGTGAATTTGCCAAACACTTGGCATCCATGGATATCCTTACCGCATGCAGAAAGTTGAAGCAAACCATATAATATTGTAATTGTCCTAATCTCCTTGTGCCTTGTAGGAACAATACAGAAGCTCACAAAAAAAATTACACAAAGGGGAGGAATTACTGAAATTAGATTTAATTAAAACTATTACCCCCCCCCCCCCCCCCCCCGGGTGGCAGCAGCATACCATTAAAGTGAAACCTGTGACTGACATGCATGCATACATACCCCAAAAAAATTCAAGTAACTCTTTTTAATCAGTATAGTATAAAGTCAAACTCTTAGGATAGTGATCTGGTCAGTTAAATGGCAGAGGTGGTTGTTTCAGCTGCTTTTTGGTGTTCATGAAATTAACAGGTGCACTAGATGGGCAACAAAGGCGACCTCCAAAACAGGAATTGTTTTTTACAGGTGGAGGCCACATTTTTTTTTTTGTTTGCCCTACTCATCTTTTCTGACTGTTTTTCACTAGTTTTCCATTTGGCTAGGATCAGTGTCACTACTGGTAGCATGAGGCAATACCTGGACCCTATAGAGGTTGCACAGGTAGTCCAACTCCTCCAGGATGGCACATCAATACGTACCATTGCCAGGTTTGCGGTGTCTCCCAGCACAGTCTCAAGAGCATGGAGGAGATTCCAGGAGACAGGCAGTTACTCTAGGAGAGCTTAACAGGGCTGTAGTAGGTCCTTAACCCATCAGCAGGACCGGTATCTGCCCTTTATGCAAGAAGGAACAGGATGAGCCCTGCCAGAGCCCTACAAAATGACCTCCAGAAGACCACTGGTGTGGATGTCTCTGATCAAACAGACTTAATGAGGGTGGTGCTCAATTGGCATTTTCCATTGAACACCAGAATTGACAGGTCTGCCACTTGTATCCTGTGCTTTTCACAGATTAGGGCAGGTTCACTCTAAGCACATGTGACAGACGTGAAAGGGTCTGGAGAAGCCATGGGGAATGTTATGCTGCCTGTAACATCATTCAGCATGACCAGTTTGGTGGTGGGTCAGTGATGGTCTGGGGAGGTATATCCATGGAGGGATGCACAGACCTCTACAGGCTAGACATTAGCACTCTGACTGCCATTGGGTTTTGAGATGAAATTCCTGGAACCATTGTCAGACCCTATGCTGGCGCAGTGGGTCCTGGGTTTCTCCTGGTGCATGACAATGCCCGGCCTCATGTGGCTGGAGGATGTAGGGATTGAAACCATTGACTGACCCCGCGCTCGCCTGACCTAAATCCAATAGAACACCTCTGGGACATTGTTTTGGTCCATCCGATGCCGCCAGGTTGCACCTCAGTCTGTTCAGGAGCTCAGTGATGCCCTGGTCTAGATCTGGGAGGGAATACCCCAGGACACCATCTGTCTCAGGAGCATGCCCTGACATCAGGAATGCATACAAGCACGTAGGGGCCATACACCCTAAGTACACTTTTTTTTTTTTTTTTTTGAGTTGCTATGAAATTTCAGCAAAATTGACTAGCCTACTGCATCATTTTTTCTTTGGTTTTCGTGGTGTCTTTGCGTTTAGCCCTCTGTAGGTTGATAATTTTTTCATTTCCATCAAACAATGTGGCATCCTTTTTGTTCCTAACACATTACCCAGTCCATATTGGTGTAGATATCCAGCATGATATTTTTCCCCATTGAGAGCTGATGTGTTTTCAAAGTGTTCCTTGAATTTTTTTTATTTTTTGAGCAGTATACATGCATACATCCGCATTGCCCCTATAAGTGTTGGAGGCAGCACACATAACCACTTGGGGTGCTGAAATTGTTGCATCGATGCATCGCGATTCGGGTGTCCCCGATACGGCATCGATGCATAAGGACCGGAAAATCGATGACGTCCGGTGACGTCATTATTAGTAGCCCCACCCCTCCCGGGAAAGCGCTCCGAGCATATTTTTAAAATGTCTATTTTAATAAATGTATTACAATGGATGCTGTGCCCCCGCTGTATGTGCTTTTTAAAAAACAATGTCACTTCATACCGAATTTCGCCGGTATACGATGTGACTTCAGGCCCGTCCCGCCCCTCTCCGCTCTCCTCTTCCGCCTCCTGAGTCCTGACTTCAGCGGGGATTTCTCAGTCCCGCCCGCCTCTCTTGTGATACGATAACTATAGTCAGCGGGCAGGACTGAATTCCCCACTGACGTCAGGACTCAGGAGAGAGGAGAGGGGCGGGACGAGCCGGGAGTCACATGATTGTATACCGGCGAAATTTGGTATGAAGTGACATCGTTTTTTAAAAGCGCATACAGCGGGGGCACAGCATCCATTATAATACATTTATTAAAAGCGTAATTATCAGGGGTTAGTGATGGCTGCATTTAATGGGCACAGGTGGCTGAGTTTGGGCAGCACAGGTGGCTGCGATTGACGGGCACAGTGAGGCTGCATTTGATCGGGGAGGTTCAGTATTTTTCAGTTTGCTTGCGCCCCCCCAAAAAATTTTGAGCACCAGCTGCCACTGGTACAGCACAGAGACAGTACAGGGAACTTCACAGGGTTGTTTGTCATCTGTGGATTCTAATCCCTTCTGACCTCCAAGCAGCCGTGTGTGTGTATGTGTGTATCTCTGTACCCTGTAGTGCACTGGATTAGTGCAATTTTTAAGGGAGTGAGGTTTTTAATTCAAAGCGGAGTTCCAGTCAATTTTTTGTTTATTAGAAGTCAGCAGCTACAAAAAAAGTGCATCTTCTGACTTTTAATAGACATTCACCTGTCCCACAATCCAGCGATGTGGCCACCCAAACCCTCCATTCTCTCCCCCCGCCTGTCCACAGCGCTGGCAGTACTACTGTGGGCATCCGGCTGTGACAGCTTGCAGCTTCACAGCCGGGTGCGCATGTCTCACTGCGCTTTCCTGCATAGCCGGGCAATCTTTTGGGAACTGATGTGTCCCAGAAGATTGCCGGGTGGAAGGGCCGCCTAGGTGGCCCAAGCGGAAGTGGGAGCTCATCGGTAATCGTGATGCATCGCGGAATCTAATCGTTGACCAGATAATCGTAATCGAATCGTGAGACCAGTGAAGATGCGCACCCCTAATAACCACCTCAATACATGGCATATAAAAAAAAATAAAAAATTAAAATACTCTGAAACACAATTTTTAATTCAGTGACCATTAAATAGTGCAAAATCATGTGTGTATATATAATATCTGTTGATGACAGATGTTTCTTGTCCCAAACTAAATTCATATAAATCAAACAAGGCCATAACCATATTGATGTCCATTTGAAGCAACACTTTGGAAATCCCTTTTTTTTTTTTTTTTTTTTTTTTTTTTTTTTTTTTGCGGATAAATCAATGCGTTTAGGTCAAAGCTAAACTCATGTTTACTTTCAGCATTTCAAAAAAAATCCAATCCCACTAGTCTTTAGGAAATTCAGGGAGGAAAGCACAAATCTGATCCTGGTCACCCCCTTCTGGCTGAAGAGGCCCTGGTTTTGCAACTTTGCTAAATCTAGCCGCAAAACCTCCCTGGAAACAGCAGATCCTTTCTGGATTGCAAACACAGGGGACTGAACTGATCGTCTACAATTGACAGCCTGGTTTCTGAGGAGGATCTCCTAAGAGACAACTGTCTATCACAGATGCACACTTTTTTTAGTGGCCATCACGTCAACCCAAAAGGATCAGCAACTTCAGGCTTTGGTGGTCACGGAACCCTCTAATAATTTTTCAAGATTGGGTAATCCTTCGAACCGACACGGCATTCCTGCCTAAGGTTGCCAGACTGTTTTATCGTTCACAGGAGATGGTATTACACACCTTAGGCCAATTCAAGGGAGGAAGCTTTCCCAACACTGGATGTAAGATGTCTATTGCAGTACCTAACCGTGACTAAAATGTTGAAGTCAAATGCACCTTTTTTATAATCTTTTTGGGATCCCGCGAAGGAGCTAAGGGCACACTGGGATAGTGGCTTAAATGGGCAATCATAGAAGCTTACACGGTTAAGGGGGAAGTACCCCTTTCAAGTATTGCTGCCCACTCTACAGGATCAACGGCAGTTTCCTGGGCCGAAAGGGCTGGTGCTACGCCTGAACAGATATGCAAGGCTGCTACTTGGTCCAATTTCTCTACGTACCTCCGGCACTATAGATTGGACCTGCTGTCATCTGCAAATTAGGCCTTTGGCAGGAAGGTGCTGCAGGCAGTAGACCCACCCTAGGGTATATTTCACGACTGTCCTGAAAGGCAATTTGAGAAAACCTTAGACTTACCGGTGACTGTATTTCTAATAGCCTTTCAGGACAGCAGTTACTACCCTCCCTGTTGTCTTAAGTGTCCTAAAGTATCTGTCATGGTGGTTTCTGTGCTTTGTTTTCCAGCATGTCAGAGGCCATGCAATAACTAAGGCCATGGTGGAAGAGGAGGGATTTTAAAGGCTGCATGTGTTTCCTGGAAAATAGGTGGGGCTACGCTCTCTCCAAGGCTGTCCTGAAAGAAATACCCTCACCGGTAAGTCTAAGGTTTTCATATGGAGAGCCTTCACGTTAAGAAATGTGGAATAGACTCCCTCAAGAACTTATGGCCAGTTTTGTAAATAAATGCATTCCTAAATGCACAAAATATAACTGGATATTTGTTTTAGGTAATGCTAACACTAAGGGGGTTGTTTATGCAGAGAATATCCCAATTGCCTCCTGGCTGATCAGGAAGGAATTTTTATTTTTTATTTTATTTTTATTTTTTATTTTATTTTTATTTTTTTCCCTCTGGATCAACTGTGGGTATAGGATTGTGTATATGGGGTATTTTTTGTTAACAGAATTTTTGCAGGTTGAAGAAGAAAATTATGACTTCTACATAAACATGTCACTTCCGTTGTTACTTTGATTTCCTCATCACAGCAACCCACAATTTTTATATAGTGACTAGCCTTAACTGCAGGAGTAGAAGAACAACAATGGCGCCACTCTAAGTGCAGTAATTAAAACAAATTTAATGAGTCATAAAAACAGGTACTCACAAAAGTACAAGTATTCAGGCATGTAAGTGCTGGGCAGGAAATGCCAGGTGTCCCAGGGGTTTGTTCCGGTCACGTCCTCAGATGTAGTTCCGCTCGGAGACGGGATGTGCTGCTGTATGGGCGGCAGATCCGGCTGCTGGAACGCACTGTAGTGACGTGTTGATCTGTGGGAACGAAGGCACTTCCGGGTCTATGCAGGGGTGACGAATAGGCGACGCGTTTGCGGAGCTGCGCTCCTTCCTCAGGCCTAACGTGACCTGTGATTGGTCAATTGTGTTATAGTCTAACATGGGCTGCGATTGGAGGAAAGATCTGTCAATCACTGTTAGGCATAGGCTGTGTACTGGACGCTGTGTGCTGGTATGTCAGCGTCTACAGCTGTATCGAATCTTAGTGCAAGACAGCGGCATGTGTTTGCAAGAGGAGAAAAGATGATGTTATTAATTGAGATCATATAGTCTATAAGAAAACAAGGGGGAAAAAGAGAGAGGGTTTTTGAATTAAACCACAAAGAAGGAAAAAGGATGGGCATATATTGGTAAATAAATGTGTAGCTGGAGTTACTGCTGTTAGATGAACTCCCTATTGTGACAATGTTGTAAATTAGGTATTATGCATACCTAATGAAATGGGGAATGGGAAATTTAAAGAGCTCAATAAACTATGGTACACAAGGATAATAGGAAAATATTGTGTTATTACAAAATGATTATGGTAATAGAATGATAGTGATGGATTAATGATTTGATAAATTATAAGAATTGTGTTAAAATTTTTTATATATATATATATGTGTTATAAAAAAACCGTAAATAAATAAAAAAAATTAATAAAAAAATTAAGGAGAAATATATGTAAAAAAAGGAATATTATATATATAAAAAAGGAATATTATATATGTAAAAAAGGAATATTATATATATAAAAGTAAGATTCTTGAGAAAATGATGAATAGATATTTATAATGTTGGGGTGATTTTGATATTTTTGGCAGAACTACTGAATTGTGAAAGGGGGTTGGGGTATGGTTTGGTAGGAGACCGCACTGGTAAGTTTTTGATTGTGAAAAGAAGGGGGAAGAGTATATCCTGCTCGGAATTGGAAGTTGAACATGATGTATTAGTGGCCAATAATACATCAAATGGAAAAACCTGAGGTTAGGGGGGGGGGGGGGGGGGGGAAGAGGGGGGAAAAAGAGGCGGGGGAAAGAAGGGGGAAAAGGGAAAAAAAGGGGGGGGAAGGGTTGGGGGGAGAAAGGGGAGAAAGGGGGGGAAAACAAGAGGAGGGGGGGGGGGGGGGGAGGAACAGATTTATTGATGTTGCTGGGGTTCCTGATTCAGAATGCAAAAAAGGGGGTTATTTATTTACGGTTTTTTTATAACACATATATATATAAAAAAATTTTAACACAATTCTTATAATTTATCAAATCATTAATCCATCACTATCATTCTATTACCATAATCATTTTGTAATAACACAATATTTTCCTATTATCCTTGTGTACCATAGTTTATTGAGCTCTTTAAATTTCCCATTTCCCATTCCCCATTTCATTAGGTATGCATAATACCTAATTTACAACATTGTCACAATAGGGAGTTCATCTAACAGCAGTAACTCCAGCTACACATTTATTTACCAATATATGCCCATCCTTTTTCCTTCTTTGTGGTTTAATTCAAAAACCCTCTCTCTTTTTCCCCTTTGTTTTCTTATAGACTATATGATCTCAATTAATAACATCATCTTTTCTCCTCTTGCAAACACATGCCGCTGTCTTGCACTAAGATTCGATACAGCTGTAGACGCTGACATACCAGCACACAGCGTCCAGTACACAGCCTATGCCTAACAGTGATTGACAGATCTTTCCTCCAATCGCAGCCCATGTTAGACTATAACACAATTGACCAATCACAGGTCACGTTAGGCCTGAGGAAGGAGCGCAGCTCCGCAAACGCGTCGCCTATTCGTCACCCCTGCATAGACCCGGAAGTGCCTTCGTTCCCACAGATCAACACGTCACTACAGTGCGTTCCAGCAGCCGGATCTGCCGCCCATACAGCAGCACATCCCGTCTCCGAGCGGAACTACATCTGAGGACGTGACCGGAACAAACCCCTGGGACACCTGGCATTTCCTGCCCAGCACTTACATGCCTGAATACTTGTACTTTTGTGAGTACCTGTTTTTATGACTCGTTAAATTTGTTTTAATTACTGCACTTAGAGTGGCGCCATTGTTGTTCTTCTACTCCTACAGTTCCCAGAGGATTGCTTCTTCTCTAACAGGGCTGCCTTCTACAAATGCTTTTATTGGACTTTAATTCAGTTTTATATTGGACTGCAACATCCTACAGTTGCTGATGTTCAAAACACCGTTTATATTTACCATTTCAGATTGTCATTTTATGTTATAAGTTATACAGCACCCAATCACCCCATCTACTGTTTACAAGTAGACCTATCACTGCTGTCTGACCATATTGAATATAGCGCTCACATCCACATGTTTTACTAGCCTTAACTGCCACTGCTTTTTTATAAAAAAACAAACTAATTGCCGTTAGGGGGCCCCATTGGTGTTGAGAAATCAACTTTTGTTTAAATTACATTCCTGTGGGCTAACCAATCATACCATGGCTTCTGTGCCTCTGACTGAGGGGTTGGGGAGGGAGCTCTTTATGCGCAGATTTGTGTACTGGCAGAGCGTATCTTCCTGAGATTGTGTGTGTGTTTTTTTTTTTTTGCACTGCTTCATACTTTCTAATGGTTGTACTTGTTTTCTTCTCCTGTTTGACAATATTCGGTTTAAATCCCATGGTTATAGTGGGGGCCAGTGTTATGACTATCAAAGTGGAGTTCCACCGAAAAATGGAAGCTCTGCTTATCTGACGCTTCCCCCCCCCCCCCCCTGTCGCTGGGTCATTCAGAAAGCGCAGCGTGCTTCGCATGTGCAGTAGGGAGCTGGCTGTGAAGCCGCAAAGCTTCACTGCACATTTCCCGTAGACAATGGCGGCAGCAGCACCCAGGAGCTGATGGAAACATTGGCTGCGGTGCAAACATCACTGGATTCCAGGACAGGTAAATGTATTAAGTCAGCTGATACAGTATGTGTAGCTGCTGACTTTACATTTTTTTGCTGGCGGGGGGCAGAACTCCCCTTTAAGGACTTTGCCTTAACCACTTGCCGACCGCCTCACGCCGATGTACGTCGGCAGAATGGCACGGGCAGGCAGAATCACGTACGATCGGACACACCCTAACCCCCCCCCCCCCCGGTGCCCGAGGCGGTCGGCTTGTGTCTGGGAGCGATGAGAGGCAAGGGGGAGACCATCCATTCGTGGCCCCCCCCCCCCTCGCGATCGCTCCCAGCCAATCGGATTCCTCCTCTGCTGCTGTATGCTAAACAGCAGCAAAGGAAATTGTCATCTCTCCTTGGCTCTGTATTTTCCGTTCCGGCGCCGAGGAGAGAAGACTTCACTGTGAGTGCACCCCCGATTTCCCCCCCCCCCCCCCTCCTCCCGGTCACACTGACACCAAGCAGTTTTTTTATTTTTTAAAATTTTTTTCTGATTACTGCATGGTGTCAGTTTGTGACAGTGTGGTAGGGCAGTTAGTGTTAGCCCCCCTTTAGGTCTAGGGTACCCCCCTAACCCCTCCCCAATAAAGTTTTAACTCCTTGATCACCGCCCGTCGCCAGTGTCACTAAGCGATCATTTTTCTGATCGCTGTATTAGTGACACTAGTTAGTGAGGTAAATATTTAGGTTCGCCGTCAGGGACTCCCATATACTATCTAATGTTTTAACCCCTTGATTGCCCCCTAGTTAACCCTTTCACCAGTGATCACCGTATAACCATTACGGGTGACGCTGGTTAGTTTATTTTTTTATAGTTCCAGGGCACCCACCGTTTATTACCTAATAAAGGTTTAGCCCCCTGATCGCCCGGCGGTGATATGCGTCGCCCCAGGCAACATCAGATTAGCGCCAGTACCGCTAACACACACGCAGCATACGCCTCCCTTAGTGGTATAGTATCTGAACAGATCGATATCTGATCAGATCTATACTAGCGTCCCCAGCAGTTTAGGGTTCCCAAAAACGCAGTGTTAGCAGGATCAGCCCAGATACCTGCTAGCACCTGTGTTTTGCCCCTCCGCCCAGCCCACCCAAGTGCAGTATCGATCGATCACTGTCACTTACAAAACACTAAACTCATAACTGCAGCGTTCGCAGAGTCAGGCCTGATCCCTGCGATCGCTAACAGTTTTTTTTTTTTTTTTTTTTTTTTTTTGGTGAAGTGGCAAGCACCAGCAGCCTAGTACACCCCGGTCGTAGTCCAACCAGCACTGCAGTAACACTTGGTGACATGACGAGTCCCATAAGTGCAGTTCAAGCTGGCGAGGTGGCAAGCACAAGTAGTGTCCCGCTGCCACCAAGAAGACTAACACAAGCCTGTCGTGCCCATAGTGCCCTTCCTGCTGCATTCGCCAATCCTAATTGGGAACCCACCACTTTTGCAGCACCCGTACTTCCCCCATTCACATCCCCAACCAAATGCAGTCAGCTGCATGAGAGGCATTTTTATGTCCTCTGTAAATCTAAAGTGGTAACCTGTAAAGGCTTTTAAAAATGTATTTATTTTGTTGCCACTGCACATTTGTGCGCAATTTTAAAGCATGTCATGTTTGGTATCCATGTACTCAGCCTAAGATCATCTTTTTTATTTCATCAAATATTTGGGCAATATAGTGTGTTTTAGTGCATTAAAATTTTAAAAAAAGTGTGTTTTTTTTTTTTTTTTTTTTTTTTTTTTTCCCCAAAAAAATGCAAAAATGCATTTGAAAAATCGCTGCGCAAATACTGTGTGGGGAAAAAAAAAAAAAAAAAATGAAACGCCCACCATTTAAATCTGTAGGGCATTTGCTTTAAAAAAAAATATATTATGTTTGGGGGTTCAAAGTAATTTTCTTGCAAAAAAAATTTTTTTCATGTAAACAAAGTGTCAGAAAGGGCTTTGTCTTCAAGTGGTTAGAAGAGTGGGTGGTGTGTGACATAAGCTTCTAAATGTTGTGCAAAAAAAAGCCAGGACAGTTCAACCCCAAATGACCCCATTTTGGAAAGTAGACACCCCAAGCTATTTGCTGAGAGGCATATCGAGTCCATGGAATATTTTATATTGTGACACAAGTTGCGGGAAAGACAAATTTTTTTTTTTTTTTTGCACAAAGTTGTCACTAAATGATATATTGCTCAAACATGCCATGGGAATGTGTGAAATTACACCCCAAAATACATTCTGTTGCTTCTCCTGAGTACGAGGATACCACATGTGAGACTTTTTGGGAGCCTAGCCGCGCACGGGACCCTGAAAACCAAGCACAGTCTTCAGGCTTTCTAAGGGCGTAAATTTTTGATTTCACTCTTCACTGCCTATCAGTTTCGGAGGCCATGGAATACCCAGGTGGCACAACCCCCCCCCCCCCCCCCCAAATGACCCTATTTTGGAAAGTAGACACCCCAAGCTATTTGCTGAGAGGTATAGTGAGTATTTTGCAGACCTCACTTTTTGTCAGTTTTGAAAATTGAAAAACTAAAAAAAAAATTTCTTGTCTGTCTTCATTTTCAAAAACAAATGAGAGCTGCAAAATACTCACCATGCCTCTCAGCAAATAGCTTGGGGTGTCTACTTTCCAAAATGGGGTCATTTGGGGGGGTTTGTGCCATCTGGGCATTCCATGGCCTCCGAAACTGATAGGCAGTGAAGAGTGAAATCAAAAATTTACACCCTTAGAAATCCTGAAGGCGGTGATTGGTTTTCGGGGCCCCGTACGTGGTTAGGCTCCCAAAAAGTCCCACACGTGGTATCCCCATACTCAGGAGAAGCAGCTAAATGTATTTTGGGGTGCACTTTCACATATGCCCATGGCCTGTGTGAGCAATATATCATTTAGTGACAACTTTTTGTATTTTTTTTTTTTTCTTTTTGTCATTCAATCACTTGGGACAAAAAATTAATATTCAATGGACTCAACATGCCTCTTAGCAATTTCCTTGGGGTGTCTACTTTCCAAAATGGGGTAATTTGGGGGGGTTTTGTACTGCCCTGCCATTTTAGCACCTCAAGAAATGACATAGGCAGTTATAAACTAAAAGCTGTGTAAATTCCAGAAAATGTGTACCCTAGTTTGTAGACGCTATAACTTTTGCGCAAACCAATAAATATACGCTTATTGACATTTTTTTTTACCAAAGACGTGGCCGAATACATTTTGGCCTAAATGTATGACTAAAATTGAGTTTATTGGATTTTTCTATAACCAAGTAGAAAATGTAATTTTTTTTCAAAATTTTCGGTCTTTTTCCGTTTATAGCGCAAAAAATAAAAACCGCAGAGGTGATCAAATACCATCAAAAGAGAGCTCTATTTGTGGGAAGAAAAGGACGCAAATTTCGTTTGGGTACAGCATTGCATGACCGCGCAATTAGTAGTTAAAGCGACACAGTGCCAAATTGTAAATCCTTCCGGGGCTGAAGTGGTTAAAGTTATCATGTAGCTATCACTTCTGTTAGAAGGGTCGTTATCAGCATTGTCCTGTATGAGGAAGGCCACTACAGCCAAAACACGTTGGCTGTACCCACTGTGTGTTTTACCATGTAGCAAATACAGACTTGGATTTTGGAGCATACTGAGTAGCTGGCTTATATTCATCCTAGTATTCTGTACATGCGTTCATAAAGTCATACTTGGTCTATGTATCTGTCTTGGCAGCTGTTAGTTTTGGTCAGACTGTACTGAAAGTGGCTGCTTTAAAGCCCTGGGTTTATGCTTCGTTCTCTCTTTTTCTCCTTTGTTCTTTCTCCTTTCTCAGATTGAAGAAACCTCAGATTGAAGCTATTATAGCGATTGTAATCTTCTTTGTACTTTCGCTTGCTTCCTTGCTTTTCATTTAAGAGTTTCTCTTTCAAAGTTCCAGACATGATTAAGTATTTCTCAATTGCTAAACAATGAACAAACTTTATTTATAATCGTCCACATTGGAACGGTCTCTATTGTAATATAATTGGAGCAATCGAGTTCTCCCAAGATCTCGCACAAGTCTCACATTACGAAAATAACCAATGAATGACAGAGATCGAGTTTTTATATATGTTACTTTTTTTAACTTTTGCAACATTGATTTACCATTTATTCTTTCAATATGTTCAAGGTTTCAAAATGCTAGCAATTTTAAATATTTTTCATACATCATGGGACACAGAGTCAGGCTAATATTCATTACCTGCTGGGTTATACTTCATCATTAGGTGAATAGACACTGGTAGACCAAAGGTCTTCAAACAGGAAGTGATCTCCTACATAACCCCTCCCATACAGGAAGCACTTCAGTTTTTTACCAGTGTCTGCAAGGTGGATGGTATGGTTTGTTTGTGCTCTCTGAGCTCCAGGTCTCTAGTCCCACAAATGGTTCCAAAAATGAATCACGGGATTGACCGATCGGATCCATTTGACACAGGCTTTTATGCTTGGATAAATGGTACCTGAGCCTTGCAAAGTAGACTCAAGATCCTGCAAGGCTTTGCCTGTAATGTGGCCTCTGGGCGCTGGACCCTGAGAAGTGGAAATCCTGGACACTACAGTGCTAAGGCATTTCCTGCAGGGTGCTGTACAGGTCCAAGAGAGTGGACCCTAAACACGAAAGGGTACCCAGTCCTTAATAGTTCAAGTGACAGGAACCCGTCGCTTCTAAGTGGCCCTGCACCTGGACGGTAAGTGAAACCTCTTTATTTTATTATTGTGGGGTGTCCCAGTGATTGTAACAATCAGTCAGGCTAGCTAAAGGGTGGAAACCTGTGTGTGATTACCATACGAGGGAGTTCTGGGCTAGCTGTGGGTGTTTGCAAAGTGTACCTTTTTTTTTTTTTTTTTTTTTTTTAATTTTTTTTGCTTGTCTGGCTGTTTTTCATTTGTATGATGGTGCGCCATTTCGCCTTGGCGCACGTGCGTTCGCTAGAGTGCCACTGGACTCAGCAGTTTGTTCGCCCGTGCATGCGTTGTAGGCTTTACCTGGGCGCACGAAAGTTTGCATCGTACGCGAATACAGTCACGCCCATTCACCGGGACCCCGCACATGCGTGTGCGCACACGCATAGAACTTTCCAGTGCTTTAAGCTGCACGGGCAAAGCATGTGGTACTTTGAGAAGGCAGCTGTGGGGGACAGAGCAGGCTCTGTACAAACACTTGCAGTGGTTCATTTTTCCTTACCCGGGTCATGTGAGTCACCAGGTGTCACTTGGCAAGCTAAAGGTGCTTATCAGGATTGTTGCATAGGAGCTTGGTAAGCCCAATTAAAGAGTCTCCCTTCTGAGGTGTTTTAATTACACCCAAGTACTCTGTTTGCAGGCATTGAATGAATGTCTTCCAAAAAAGGAGCAAGACTAACCCCACAGGGAAAGGGCACACCTATGTCATCAGTAGTTCCTGATAAACCTAGTCGTATCCCTAGTGTTGTACCCCCTGAAAGACCAGAGGCTCCCCGGCAATCTGATATTGTGCCTGCAGCCAACGCTGCTGCTTCACCCTTTCTCACTAAGCCGGGTTAGAGCACAGGATTGCCAGAATGATTGCCTCCATCCCGAAGGGTGGCAGGAAACGTGACAGATCCCCCTCCCCAGAGTCTCCTCGTCTGGAGCAGGAATGGGTTGAGAATGGGGAAGAGCGTAAAGCTCGGGATTCAGTGGAGTGCCCAGCAGATGAGTCTGCTTCTGAGCAATCTGGACAAGAAGATATCCACTCGATGTCTGCCTCAGTCACAGGTTTTTGATCCTGACTTTGACCAAAATGGTTCGTTCTGCCTTTAAGCTGCCTCTTGCAGAGGTGACTGAGCCCCCCTGGTCCTCTTTGGGACCTGACACCTTTTCAGGTCGCACAAACTTTCACGCTACACCCACTGTTGGAACAGGTGGTGTATGCTGATTGGGAACATCCTGACAGGACTTTTTTGCCTCCTAAAAGATTTTCCCTTTTATATCCCATGGATGAAAACTTCATTAAATGGCACATGCCAGCCGTAGATGCAGCAGTCTCTTCCTTAAACAAAAACTTAACTTGTCCAGTAGATAACGCACAGGGCTTGAAAGACCCCGTTGACAAGAAATTTGAATTATTATTATCTTTTTCCTTGGCCAGTTCAGCTATTCAGCCAGCTGTTGCAGCAACTGGTATTTGCCAGTCTGTAAAGGATCAGGTCAAACGGCCTGATGGGCCTAACCAGGAGGATGATCTGTCTGAAAGTAACATATTCCTCGCCCTGTGGTTTGCTGTTAATGCTTTAAAGGATTCAATACAGCAGGTTTCTTGTCTGGCTCCCTTGTCTGTACATATGCGCAGACTTTTATGGCTTAAGAACTGGTTAGCTGAGCTTCGATGTAAAAGGTTATTGGCAGGGGTCCCGTTTCATGGGGAACGTTTATTTGGTGATCACTTGGACAAATGTATCCAAAAGCTTTCCAGAGGGAAGAGTTCTCTACTTCCTGTGAAGTAAAGCACCAAACGTCCCTTGTTTAAAACCCAGGGACTGCTTCCTCAAATGTCTAAACGTCAGGGTGGTTCTGCCACCTTGCTAGGTATTTATAAAGCTTAGGCTGGATCATAAATACCGAAAAGTCAGCCTTGAGACCAGCTCAAAGTCTTAGATATTTGGGTCTGATTCTAAACACGGTCCAAGCAAGAGTATTCTTGCCCACTCATAAGGATCTGTGCCCAGAAGGATCAGGTGCGTCAGATAAGGGGCTCTGTATGAGTCTTCTAGGGAGGATGATATCCTCTCTCGAGGCGGTGCCCTATGCCCAGTTCCATTCCAGGCCTTGATAACAAGACATCTTGTTGGCTTGGAACAGAGGAAGAAATGCCCTGGATTATCCAATGTGCTTATCTCCTCAGGCATGCTTAAGCCTAAACTGGTGGTTGCAGGATCAGAATCTGTGAAAGGGAAAATTCTTTTTTCCCGGTAACTTGGAGAGTACTGACTACAGATGCCAGTCTCTCAGACTGGGGAGCGACCCTAGACTGGCTCACAGCTCGGGAAATGGTCAGGGACAGAGCAGACCCTGCCCATCAATGTCCTAGAATTATGGGCAGTACGTCTGGCCCTACGGTCCTGGACGGTGAAGCTTCAGGACTGCCCCATCAGGGTTCTGTCCGACAATACCACGGCAGTGGCCTATATAAACCAAGGCAGTACCAGCAGTCTAGTCTTTCAGCTCTGAAGGAGGTGAACTACATACTAGCCTGGGCAGAGGGACATGTGCCAATTATATCGGCAGTCCATATCCCGGGAGTAAAGAACTGGAAGGCAGTTTCTCAGCCGCCAGCAGATCTGCCCGGAGAATGGTCCCTACACCCAGAGGTGTTCCAGGAAATTTGACAATGTTGGGGATGGCCAGAGGTCAACCTACTGGCATCAAGGTTCGGCATCAAGCTACAGCAGTTTGTGTTTCGAATAAGAGATCCTCTGGCAATTGGAGCAGATGCTCCACTACTCCCTGGTTTATGCTTTCCCTCCAAACCCTCTCCTTCCACATTTGTTGCGCATGATTCAACCATTTGAACCTATTAAGGAAATTCCATTAGACTTGCTGTCACGCAAGCTAGCCTTCCTGATGGCTATCACCTCGGCTAGAAGGGTGTCTGAGTTGGCAGCCCTTTTCATGCAGGGAACTGTATTTGATCCTTCACCATGACAGTTGTGTTAGGACCTGTTCCATCCATTTTGCCAAAAGTGTTGTCGGCCTTTCATTTAAATCGGGACATTATTTTGCCTTCTTTTCTCTCAGCCTTGTTCGGCGGAAAAGAGACGACTCCATTCTTTGGACGTTGTCCAGGCAGTCGAGGTTTATTTGTAGATCTGCGGAGATCCGAGGATCAGTGGTTTTTTTTTTTTCTCACCAAAAGGTCCCAAGAAGGGGCAGGCAGCTTCCAATGCTTCCATTGCCAATTGGGTCCGTCAATTGATCATTCAGGCCTATAGTCTGAAACATAAAGCTCCTCCCTTTTAGGGTGAGAGCGCATTCGACCAGGGGTGTAGGAACCTCCTGGGTTTTTTTGCCATCGGCTATCTGTGGCTCAGATTTGTAAGGCTGCCACCTGGTCTTCAGTGCATACGTTCACAAAATTTTATCAAGTGGCCGCAGTGTACTGCGGGCTGCCGTATAAGTCCTGATGGCTATTGTTTGGCAGGGTGTCTCCCTCCCCTGAAGGCTATTGCTCTGGGCCATCCCAGCAGGTAACGAATATTAGCCTGACTCTGTGTCCCATGATGTACTCAAAAGGATTTTACAAGTAAGTATGACTTAATCCTATTTTCAAAACTCCAAGGGCACACCTGCAAATCTCACGTGGCACACCAATGTCCCTGACCTAGAGCATGGGCTATATGCTACTATTTATAGTAGCATACACAACACCCACCCCCCCCCCCCATAAGACTGCAGTGTTTTTGGGGGTTTTTTGTTTTGTTTTTTTTGCTATTGTCCATAGGTGATGGGCTTATTCGCATCAAGCATTCGTTTATGCAAAGGTGCTTCAAGGTGTCATCTGAATGTTTTCAGGTCTGTTGACCCTTGTTCTCTGTAGGCCTGTTTCCTCTGTTGTTGTCAACCCCTCAGACAATGGGACGTTTCCATGCAATAAACTGACTACGAAGGCTTGTTCTGTAAGAGTATTGGCATTTTGACTTGCCTGTAAATTTAAAATGCAAGACACACACAGGTCTTTGGACTACCTGCTACAGCTGGAGGCGTTGGAGCTTTTAAAAGGGCAGAGGCCTTCAGTTTTTGTGGCTAGTGTCCTTTTTTGTAGGTGACAATGTAGCCCTACATTTCCTAATTCTCATTACTTTTTTTTTTTTCTCAAAAACCTTTGAGGAACATGGCATTGACACAGCAGATTTTTATAATTACTTTAAAGTGTTTGAAAATATTTCTTCAAAAGCAGCTCAAGGTGTGATCACAATTGTAGTCAAAATGCAGCTGAAGCATTTTGTTCTTTTTGGACCATGACATGATAAAGTGTCAGTCTGAAATTCTCAGCTCTTGATAGGCAAACTGTGATCACTCATCCTGTTCTACACAATTATTAGTCAAGTTGAATTTTTGAGTATTAATTTAATTTTTGAACTACAATGCTCTTGGTCAATCCAAAATGGTAATATTCAAACCTGAATATTTGCTTTCTTAAATAAAGGTGAGGTTTTGTCTTAGAAAAATATCTGTGTAAACCATTATTGGGCAATTATTAGTGTGCAGGAGGGAGAGAATCATGTGCCCAGAGCACCCTTAGATTAGTATACACATTTTTCCTTTACAGGACAATTTTATTATAGGTATTTATGTAAAACCTGTATCTCGTAAGGAAGAAAAAAAATGTTTGCTGTAACTACTTGGTGTATCTAAATTTGCTAGTGCATCTAATACTTTAACAAACTGAAGCTGAACCACAGCTAACACTCCCTTCTCCCCAGACCAACAATTCTGTTGTCCAAAGGTGTTACTGCTCCTTCATCCAGAGTGAAGGCATTCTAATACAGGAGCTGTTACTGGCTTGATCACGATGTAAAAACAGGAAAAAAAAGCTCTAAAACGAATGCAGTCACCACATATGGTAAAGTGTAATATATTACTTTGTTGGTTTTGTGTTTATTAAGGCTTTAAGGGCCAGTTCACACCAAAACACTGTGCAGGAAAAATGTTTTCCATCCACGTTTCCTGCACCGTATTCAATGGTGGTGCCATTGTAATGTTAATGGAATCTTAACGCAAATGCAGTGCATTTGCAGGCACCAAGTTGCATTGTATGGCACACTTTTTTTTTTCTATGTTGCAGTGCAATTTGCAGTCTGTTCAAATTGAATGCAAAATCGCACCGCATTGGGTTTGAACCTGCACATTGTAGTGTAATCCTGGTGTGAACCAGCTCTAAGCTGTGTATAACATTTCCAAACAGGAGACAGAAGGAGCTTTAAGGCCCTGTTCATTGTATAGTGGAAACGCATTTTCCCACTCATGATTTTAATTTTTAAAATAACTGAACAGAGAGCAAAGCCACCACTGCACAGGAGAAAAAAGTGGTTGAGGATCTAGTAGAACTCCTGGAGGCAAATTCTGAACCAAGCTTTGAAAGCGGCGATGGAAGCCAACCTCCAGAATAAGATCCACCAAGATGCCATCTCTGAATAGCGATAAGCATGTTCCTGACCCTTGTACGCTCAGACCTTGGGACGATGGACTGGGATACATAATCTTCGGATAACCTGAACAAAGATGAACGTCTGGCCCTCAAAGAACGATACCAGCATTGTGAGCAAAAGCGGTGACAAAGGGGGGCAATATCTTCATCATGGATGACAAAGATTTGTGTAGAAGAGTTGAAAGCCAAGGTAAAGATGAGTCAACATATATGTGAAACTAATAAGCAACCCTGTCCCTGGCCTTATCTCTGAACGTAACTACCAACTGATCTTGGCAGAAGAAGTTGAACTAATCTCCAAAAAAGAACTAAAATACCTCAAAGTGGAAACATACAACGCACCTGTATTCTATACCATCACAAAAAAACTAGTTTTTGTAGTGGGAGGCCCCTTGAGAGAATTGAAAAATACCTTGATCTTTTGATCAAGGAGATGGTTACACCCAGCTCCAGTCCTATGTCAAGGACACAGCAGCCATACTCAGGAAGCTGCAACATGTGACGGTCCTGCAGGGGTCCCTACTGGTTGGTGTAGATGTGGAAATACTCTACGCCTCCATATCCCATGAATAGGGCCTAAAATCTGTTTCACACTTTCCCAATAAACTCTATCCAACAATGGGGACCCAGAATGAGTTAATTTATTTAACTGCTGGTGTTTTGTCCTGAGCCCCATAACTATTTCCAATTTCTTGGAAAGTTCTACCAGTAAGGAAGAGGGAACTCCATGGGAGCCCTCTGGGCACTGACGTATGTCTGCCTGCACCTTGGTCTCTGGGAGGATGAACTGGTCTACCCATCACCCCTATATGGTGCTCATGCGAGTACATGGGCACGCTCCATTGATGTACGGATGGTCTGGGCAGGCACTACTGAAGAACTACACGAGTTCATCAGAACTTCCTTCCTCAATCTTAACATCAGTATTTATCACAGATCTATAACTACATCAATGTTTAGGAAGGAGACTGCAGCAAACACCCTCCTACATGCAACTAGCCACCAGTCAGAGCCCCTCGTTCAAGGGATCCCAATGGGTCAGTATCTCAGAAGATTCAAAGGAAGAAGTCGCTTCTGGTGATCAATCACTACAGTCCGGATGCACTGGGTGTAAGCCATGGCTCACCACCAATGATTAATAGGAGGAAAAAGTACAGCTGCACACAACAGGGTCATTCCAACAATTTTATTTAAAAAAAAAGACAGTGTCCGAACCCAGGAGATGACGTGTGCGTTTTTCACACTGACCTCAGTGCTTCTTCAAACCATGGCCACCTCCTGGGTTCGGACGCTCTGTCTTGGCTGTAATCAGCTTTTTCTGGAATAAAATAGTTGGAACATCCCCGTGGTGTGCAGCTGTTCTTTTCTTCCTCAGAATCAGGAGGAACTGTACTGAACCATAGTCATTTAGAAAAGAAGCGGATTCCCGGTCTATGCATTTTAGGGAAAGCGGATACCTTCATAAGACCCTGAGAAGGGCCTCCAACACAGAGAGCAACTCCTGCAAACGGGGATACACAAAGAAGCAATGAAGCCAACGTAAGAAATTACCAAATTGGATAGATCATCAAATTTGGAGAACCATCAGAGAAGTGTTTGAATAAACACTGGCATATACTAACTTCCAACCCTCAACATCCCAGGATAGTGGGTCCACACCCTCAGATGGTAGCAAGAAGGGCTAACAATAAAGACCTCCTGGTTCACTCAGTATTTTCAAAACCTCCCCCCAAGGATCGAAAATAATGGGGATGTATGCCTGTGGACATTGCAACATCTGCCCATTCGTTGAAAAAAAAATATGCACAAACGTACAGGCAACTAAAACCTATGAAATGAAAAGCTTAATCAACTGTTCAATGGACAAAGTCATATACATGCTTGAGTACCCTTGTCATAGATCATACATTGAAAAAACAAAGACCCCTAAGAGAATGTATTGGGGAGCACATCCGCTCAATCAGGAGGGGGGGGACCTGAAAGTGAATCTGACCAAAAACTAAACCCCATGGTGCAGCACTTCAGGGAGGACCACAACAGGAAAACGGAGGCTCTAAAAGTGAAAGGCATAATAGCCCTGAAACTCCTAAAAAGCAGAGGGGACTCTGACAGAATCCCACAACATCTCCTCAACCTCCAGACCTTAAGTTGTGTGTTTTTGTTTTTGTTTTTTTAGTTTTTTTTTTTTAAATAGCCCTGCTCTTTTATAATTGAAAAGATTACAAACCCCTGTAGCGCCTCAGTGAACCCTCAATCCTATGACTAACCTAAACATTTACATGTTTTTTTCCACAATTTGTCATGTTGCAACCAAAAACGTAAATGTATCTTATTACACCACAAAGTGGCACATAATTGTGAAGTGGAAGGAAAATGATATTGTTTTCAACATTTCAGATATTTGTAAAAAAAAAAAAGTGTGGAGTGCATTTGTATTCTGCCCCCTTTTACTCTAATACCCCTACCTAAAATCTAGTGGAATCAACTGCCTTCAGAAGTCACCTAATTAGTGTCCACCTGTCTGTAATTTAATCTCAGTATAAATACAGCTGTTCTGTAAAGCCCTCCAGAGGTTTGTTATTGAACAGCCTTGAAGGCCAAGGAACACACCAGCCTTGTCAGAGATAAAGTTGTGGAGAAGTTTAAAGCAGGGTTTAGTAAAAAAAAAAAAAAAATAATCTCAAACTTTGAACATCTCATGGAGCACTGTTCAATATAGCACCTGAAAATGGAAAGAGTATGGCATATCTGCAAACTCACTAAGACATGGCTGTCCACCTAAACTGATAGGCCGGGCAAGGAGAGCATTAATCAGAGAAGCAGCCAAGAGGCCCATGGTGACACTAGAGGAGCTGCAGAGAGCCACAGCTCAGGTGGCAGAATCTGTCCACAGGACAACTATTAGTCGTGCACTCCACAAATCTGGCATTTATGGAAGAGTGGCAAGAAGAAAACAATAAGAACTCCCATTTTCAGTTTGCAAGAACCCATGTGGGGGACACAGCAAACACGTGGAAGAAGGTTCTCTGCTCAGATAAGACCAAAATTGAACTTTGTGGCTTAAAAGCAAAACGCTATCTGTGGTGGAAAACTAACACTGCACATACCATCCCCACCGTGAAACATGGTCTTGGCAGCTTCATGTTCTGGGGATGTTTTTCTTTAGCAGGGACAGGGAAGCTGGTTATAGTTGATAGGAAGATGAATGGAGCCAAATGCAGGGTAATTGTAGAAGAAAACCTGCTAGTCTGCAAAAGATTTGAGACTGGGACAGAAGTTCACCTTTCAGCAGAACAATGACCCTAAACCTACAGCCAGAGCTACAATGGAATAGTTTAGATCAAAGCATATTCAAGGGTTAGAATGGCCCAGTCAAAGTCCAAACCTAAATCCAATTGAGAATCTGCGGTAAGACTTAAATTGCTGTTCATAGATGCTCTCCATCCAATCCTGACAGAGCTTGAGCTAATATGCAAAGAAGAATAAGCAAAAATTTCACTCTATAGATGTGCCAAGCTGGTAGAGACATACCCAAAAAGACTTGCAGCTGTAATTGCAGCGAACGGTGGTTCTAAAAAGTATTGACTCGGGGGCTGAATACAAACGCATGCCACACTTTTCAAATTTTTTTTTTACAAATAAATGTGAAAACTATTTTATCTTTTTTTTTCCACTTCACAATTATGTGCCACTTTGTGTTTGGTCTATTACATAAAATCCAAATTTAAATACATTAAAATTTTTGGTTGTAACATGACAAAATGTGGAGAATTTCAAGAGGTATGAATATTTTTTTTCAAGGCACTGTATCTTGTGCAATATATTTTTCCTTGGGCAGCTAGCCAACACCACAAACCACCTGCCTGCAAAGCTAGCCAACACCACAAAGTATATCACTGTTCTAAAATTGGTATGAAACAGTGTAAATGACCACCCAAGTGTCACAAACTTTTGTGCTCCCATAAGTTTCTTTCATGAGAAATACACACTGCTCTGCCCCGTATCTTGTGATTTAATGTGAAGGCAAAAACAAAAAGATACAGTTTGTGCTCATAAGCTTGCATACCCTGGCAGAATTTATGATTTCTTGGCCATTTTTCAGAGAATATGAATGATAAAACGCAAACTTTTTACACTCATGGTTATTGTTTGGCTGAAGCCATCTATTATCAAGCAACTGTTTACTCTTTTTAAATCATAATCACAACAGAAACTACCCAAATGACCCTGATCAAACGTTTACATACCCTGATGATTTTGGTCTGATAACATGCACACAAGTTGACACAAAGGGGTTTGAATGGCTATTAAAGATCACCATCCTCACCTGTGATCTGTTTGCTTGTAATTAGTGTATGTATATCAATGAGTTTCTGGACTCCTGACAGACCCTTGCATCTTTCATCCAATGCTGCACTGACGTTTCTGAGTCATAGGGAAAGCAAAAGAATTGTCAAAGGATCTGTGGGAAAAGGTAGTTGAACTGTATAAAACAGGAAAGGGATATAAAAAGATATCCAAGGAATTGAGAATGCCAATCAGCAGTATTCAAACTCTAATCAAGAAGTGGAAAATGAGGGATTCTGTTGAAACCAAACCACGGTCCGGTAGACCAACTAAAATTTCTGCCAGAACTGCCAGGAAAATTATTTGGGATGCAAACAAAAATCCACAAATAACTTCAGGTGAAATACAGGACTCTCTGAAAACATGTGGTGTGGCTGTTTCAAGATGCACAATAAGGAGGCACTTGAGAAAAGATGGGCTGCATGGTCGAGTTGCCAGAAGAAAGTCATTACTACGCAAATGCCACAAAGTACCCCGCCTACAATATGCCAAACAGCACAGAGACCAGCCTCAAACCTGGCACAAAGTCATTTGCAGTGATGAGACCAAAATTGAGCTTTTTGGCCACAACCATAAATTCTTCATTTGGAGAGGAGTCAACAAGGCCTGTGATGAAAGGTACACCATTCCTACTGTGAAACGCAAAGGTAGATGGCTGATGTTTTGGGGATGTGTGAGCTACAAAGGCACAGGAAATTTTAGCCAAAATTGATGGCAAGATGATTGCATTATGTTATTTAAATACTGGAGGAATATTTGCATTCATCAGCCAGGAAGCTGCGCATGGGATGTACTTGGACGTTACAACATAATAATTATCCAAAACACAAGGCCAAGTCGACCTGTCATTGGCTACAGCACAAAATAAGTGAAGGTTCTGGAGTGGCCCTCAGTCTCTTTACCTCAATATCATTGAGCCACTCTGGGGAGATCTCAAATGTGCAGTTCATGCAAGACAGCCCAAGAATTTAGGCTTTTTGCTAAGAGGAATGGGCAGCTTTACCATCTGAGAAGATATTCTCATCCACAAATACCTTCAAGCTGTCATTTATGTTTAAAGGGGGCAATACACGGTATTAAGAACTGGGGTATGTAAACTTTTGATCAGGGTCGTTAGGGTAGTTTCTGTTGTAATTATGATTTAAAAAGAGTAAACAGTTGATTGATAGTGTTTGCCTGAAGCCATTTACTAACCATGAGTGAAAAAAGTTTTGGTGTTTATCATTCATATTCTCTGAAAAATGGCCAAGAAATCATAAATTCTGGCAGGGTATATAAACTTATGAGCACAACTGTACATGTTAAAGTGGAGTTCCACCCAAAAGTGGAACTTCCACGCATTAGATTCCCCCCCCCCCCCCCCTCCGGTGACACAGTTGGCACCTTTTTCAGGGGGGAGGGGGGTACAGATACCTGTATAATACAGGTATCTGTACCCACTTCCGGCATAGATACCCGCAGAATCTGCGGGTATTTACGCCACTTCCTGCTCCCTCCCCGCTGCCTGCTGGGAAACACACGGGTCCCAGAGGCAGCAGGGACCATCCGTATTGCGCTGCGCGACTCGCGCATTAGGGAACCGGGAAGTGAAGCCGCACGGCTTCACTTCCTGATTCCCTTACCGAAGATGGAGGCGGCAGCACCCGAGGACGGAGAGACGCTTCGGCCTCGGGTGCCGACATCGCGGGCGCCCTGGACAGGTAAGTGTCCATGTTTTAAAAGTCAGCAGCTGCAGTATTTGTAGCTGCTGACTTTAAAAAAAAAATTTTTCGGTGGCGCTCCGCTTTAAGGTCTTTCTTCCATCCTTGTGTACAGGGAATTGCATTTTGAAAGTAAGCATGTGCTGGTAAATTAGTGAATGCCACTTTTATTACATTGCTATATTGATCTTTGTTTTATGGCAAAAGATGTGTAGAAAAGTTAATTAAAATTATACACAGTAGAGGTATACGATGCTGAAAAGTACTGTCACGTTGCAGACAACTCTTATTATGGATAGTCCTTATAGAGGTAATCTGCGTGTGGGAAGAAAATAGATTGATAGGTGGTACTTGTGGGCATTGATAGGTGGCACTGTGGGCACTGTTGAGGCAGATGTGCCTCTTCCACTTGGGGACCGATGTCCCTCACATCCGATCCGGTGATCGGCTTTTTTTTTCTACTCGCGCTGTCAGCGTGAGTAAAAAAAAAACGATTACCGATCTTTTGTTTACATCACGTGATCAGCTGTCATTGGCTGACAGCTGATCACATGGTAAGGGGCCGGGACCGGCCCCTTACACAGATCGGTGATCAGCCGAGTCTCAGGGACTCGGTGATCACCACGCGCCCGGCACGCGCCCTACAGGGCGCGCGCAGGGAGCGTGCACAGGGGAGGCCGTCATATGACGGCCTCCCGGGAATGTAGGTCCGCGCTGTAGCCGTCATTCGGCTATAGCGCGGATGCCAAGTAGTTAAAAAAAAAAAAATATCCTTTTGGGGGGTAAAAAGTTAGAGAGGCTCGTGGGGACATGCCTGGTATTTGTAACAGTGAAAGCTAGCAGAAGTTAAGGATCGCATGTATTCAATAGCAACTTCTTATTGCAGCGATATGTGCTAATGTAAAACAAAGTGCAATTTCCTTTTCCAGACCGCTTACGAACTCCAATCACAGACCGTGCCGATGAAATCGTTCGGAGGCCACAAATGAAATTACATTTCTATGAGAGTGCCACAGAAACAGATGTGGAGCAGTGCCTGTCACAATTCTGGAGACGGGCTGCACTTAGATCTGATGTTCCTGCTGACCTTCAGAATCGGTTTTACATGCTGAAGTCTTTGCTACTTACAACCGTTAAAAGACAAATCTCATGAACTTTTCTCATTACTTGGATGCTAATATGTAACCTGAAGGTTAACAACTTAATCTTTATGCTACTGGACTATTCAATAGTTACATTTTAAATGTTTTGTGTGTACATGGATTCTGCACAAATTCTTAGCACTTTATGCATGCGATTTTTTTTCTTCCATGAATAGTGTGTGTGCTTGCTAAGTGAAAGTTTTTAATAAACTGCAAGAATGATTTTTAAAAAAAAAAAAATTATAAAGCAAAAAAGTTTTGCTTATCTCCTAACGCTGTCCATGATTATAATACATTTTATGGACTATATATAACTTGCCATCATCCTTACCTTAGCCATAAAATTATTCAGTGTATTCATTGTTTTATGGAAAACTTACTAACATAATTTACAAGTGGCATGGAAGATGTAAATAGTATTGCTGTAAATTATTTTCTAAAGAATATTTTATATATTTATGGCAAATTCTTTCACATTTTAAATTTTACATTTTAAATTGCTTGTTGCTTTTTATTGTAAGCTTTGTATTTCTTTTACAGGTCTGTATAGGCTTTCTCTAAAGGTTATTTGTATATTGGGGAAATGTGATTGGCTTTTCTTGATAAGACTATTGGTATAAGCTCAGTTAGTCTTATATCCAGTCTGTTGTTTTCAAGTATTTGTATGGTGACGGAGAGAGAATAGCAAGAAGTACATTAACAGGTAAAATATTGAGCTTAATATGTAATTAAATGCTGTCATGATTACCTACCCTCAAATGCAGGTGCTGAGCCACTATAAAAAAAATATGATACAAATGTTATAAATGGAGTTGCAGTTCAGTGAGTAAAATAAGTATTTGATCCCCTACCAACCAACAAGAATTCTGGCTGCCACAGACCGGCTACAGTATGTGCTCATGTGCTCATGTGCCATACACATTAGTCCTGTCAATTTTTTAAGAAGGTGCTCCTAATGACAACTCATTAAGTGTATAAAAGACACCTGACCACAGAATCTTTCTTCCATTCAAACCTCAAGATCATGGCGAAGGCCAAAGAGCTGTCAAAGGATGTTGGGGACAAGATTGTAGACCTGCACAAGGCTGGAATGGGCTACAAGACCATCAGCAAGAAGCTTGGTTTCACCTCATGGGGTAAGGATGGTGACACAATATGCCACCTTTGATTCAAATCTCGCAGTGCCCGCAAGGTCCCCCTCCTCAAGAAGACACATGTACAGGCCCTGAAGTCTGCCAATGAACATCTAAATGATTCAGAGAAGGATTGCAAAGAAAGTGCTGTGGTCAGATGAGACCAAAATTGAGCTCTTTGGCAATAACTCGACTTGCCGTGTTTGGAAGAAGAAAAATACTGACTATGACTCTAAGAACATCATCCCTACAGTTAAGCATGGAGATGGAAACGTTACGCCTTAGGGCTGTTTCTCTGCTAAAGGTACAGGCCAACTTTGCCTCATTGAGAGGCCAGTGGACGGGGCCATGTATTGTAAAATCTTGGATGAGAACCTTCTTGCCCCAGCTAGAACACTGAAGATGGGTCGTGGATAGGTCTTCCAGCATGACCATGACCCAGAACATACTGCCAAGGCAACACAGGACTGGCTCAAGAAGAAGTACATTACCATCATGGAGTGGCCTAGCCAGTCTCCAGCCCTTAATCCTTTTAGAAATTTTATGGTGGGAGCTGAAACTTTGAGTTGCCAGGCGCCAGCCAAGAAATCTTAAGAATTTTTATAGAAGATCTGTAAAGAGTGGACCAAAATCCCTCATGAGATGTGTGCAAACCTGGTAACCAACTACAAGAAACGTCTTTCCTCTGTGCTTGCCAACAAGGGTTTCTGTACCAAGTACTAAGTCATGTTTTGCTTAGGGAACAAATACTTATAAAGCGAGTTGCAGTTCAGTGAGTAAAATGACATTTGTATCGTGTTTTTTCTGGATTTTTGGTTGATATTCTGTCTCTATTATTTAAAATATTCCTATGATTAAAAAATAGACCCTAAAAAAAAAAAGAGATTAAGTTGGCAAACTTACAAAATCTGCAGGGGATCAAATAATTATTTTCCCCACTGTACATAAATTTTATTTAAAAATCAGATCATTATTAGAAAGCTGTTAAAATCTTAGACGCTCTAGTTGTATGGTCATCCCAGCTGTAACATGTAGATTATGATGCCATCTGCCTACATTTGCCAATCAGCTTCCTATAATACAAAGCTGCCTATGAAGATCTGAACATCACTCAGGGAGGTCTTGTCTTAGAACCAGAATGCATCTGAGGCTTCATATAAGCCGATATAGCAGGCGCACCTGTTGGTGTAGGAAAAAAGTTTGGGCTAGTTTGGCTCCAACACACTAGTTAGTAAAGCTAGAGATCAGCTTTCAATACATGGCAAAGCAACAGGTTCACTTTAGTCTACCCTCCCCAGCAAAATGTAGTACTCAGCTTTCCTTTATTCCTCTGCTGCTCTTTTCGGGCTTTCACATTGGAGTGAATTGAGCGGCTCTTTCAGGGCGCTTTGCAGGCGCTATTTTTAGCATTATATCGCCTTCAAAGCGCCTCAGTCTGAAAGTAGCCTTACATAAGCCTAATGCAATGAATAGCCTCAGGTGCTCAATGATGAAGCAAATTCTCCCACATAAGCTGTACTTCTTTATCTGCAACCCTCTCTGATCCAGAGCCCTCCAAAGTACACAAGTCAGATCCTTTCTCAGTTTGCAGGGGGTGGGAATTCACACACTGTAGCAGAGAGCTAAGTGTAATCTGAAACCTGAGTGGAGGGAATGAACACACTCCTATTCAGTTTCATTGGGAAACCTGCATATCTGAGGCTGTCAATCACCTGCTGTGTGCTAGAGAAAAGGGGTGGGGTGCAGGCTGTCACCATTTATTGAAAACTGCCAGAAGACACAGGCAGTGGAAGGAGAGAGCAGCCAGGATCCACACTAAATGTATAGAGGCAAGTATACATATATGTGCTTTGTTCATTTTATATTTCAAAGTGTAAACCACCACAATCAAGCTTCGGAGACTGCTGTGATCTTTAAAGATGAATTACTTTACAATGCCTGCAGCAAAAAGGTCAGTGATAGTTTGTTTAAAAGCTCTCTTGCTGCTTAAGAAGATTTAGAGACTTTAATATACATAATCTGGGTACAGGTGCCCTGAAAGAATGACAATGTTTTTTTTTTCTGATGAAAGTCTTTGTTGTGGAGAATATTGACTGCTATGGGGTTCCATGACCTGTAGAGGTGTAATCATTCTAACCCTTTTCTACCTTGATTTAAAGGGCAGTGTAAACAGGCAATTTCTGTTTGTGTTGTGCTTCATTTATTGCAGGTAGTTTATCCTATTCTAGTGTGCTCCAGCTGCTTTTTACATTTAATGTAAAATGAGAATGTTCTATGAGTGCAGGCCAAGAATAGCAATCTTTTACAAGGTCACTATAAGGCTTCATGCACACTGGACGTTTTACAATCTCTTCTAGACACCTTTCCTCCGAGCAGCAGCGTTTTGGCTTGATGCTTGTAGACACGTGTAACGTGTTTAGGCGCTTGGGCGTTAGCTGATTTAATTGGCCAGTATAATTATTTTTTCTGGCCATTGAAATGAATCAATGCTCAAGCCCTAAACTCACCTAGCGTTAAACATGCATTTAGATGCAGTAACACACGTCAAGCGTTTTTTTTCTGCCAAAATGTTGCTCCAGGATGCATTTTTTTTCCTGCCTTTAAAATCCTCTGCATGAGGCTTAAGGCAAAGCCATTACCAAGAGAATTATCACAAATATAGAACATGTAATGCCTATATTCCCCAATAGACTCAATGAAAAGGATTTTAAGGGGAGTCCAAAAATTCTATTCTTATCCACTGTGAGACACAGAGGTTCTTAACATTCGGGGCATCCAAAAGCAGTGTGCGTGGTGGGCAACACAGCAAACAAAGGCCAACAGGCTCAAGAAACAGAGAACTCGGGACTGTCTGTGGATCAAAAAAGCTGGCATCAGTGAGGGTGAAACCTCTGCTTGGTATGACTTCGAAAACATGGGAACAGAGGATAGCCTTACAAATCTGCTAAACAGTTGTTAGCAAAAAAAAATAAGTTACGTTTCACCACAGCACATCTGAAGAAAAGATGTCTGTCCTAAAAGGAAGAAAAAGAAAACATTCTTTCAGAGCTGTGTGCAAGGAACAGCAAGTTCTCAGACTCATACCATATACATGCACATATATTAGGGTCAATTTAAACTGGAGCCAACAACTTTCCGCTATGTCTTTGGAGTATGGGCGGAAGCCAATGTACCCAGAGGAAACCTAATATTGAGAGGGTCCCTCTTTTGCCACCAAAACAGCCCTGACCTATCGAGGCATGAACTTCAAGGTAACATCCACATGAATAGCAGGACCCAAGGTTTCCCATCAGAACATTGCAAAGCCCAAAGCATCACACAACCTCCTCCAGTTTTTCCCCATACTGTCCCTGGTGCCATCTCTTCCCCAGGTAAATGATGCACACACATCCAGCCATCCACATAATGTAAAAGAATACATGATTGATCAGACCAGGCCATCTTCTTCCATTTGTTTTTTTTTTTAATCCAGTTCTGATGCTCGCTTGCCTATTGTAGGCACTTTTGGCTGTGGACATGGGTACCCTGACTGGTCTTCAGTGGCACAGTCCCATACGTTACAAACTGCGATGCACTGTGTTCTGACACCTTTCTATCGGAACCAGCATTAACTTTTTCAGCAATTGGAGCTACAGCGGCTCTTCTACTGAATGAGATTACACCGGCCAGCATTCACTCCCCACATGCATCAATAAACCTTGGCCACCCATGACCCGGTCGTCGGTGTCTGGTTTTCATTCCTTGGACTACTCTTGGTCAGTCCTGACCACTGCCTACCAAGAATATCCCACAAGAGCTGCAGTTTTGGAGTTGCTCTGATTCAGCTGTCTAGCCATTAGTTTGCCGTTGTCAAAAGTCACTCAAATCCCTATGCTTGCCCATTTTTTTTTTTTTTTTTTGCTTTCAATACATCAACTTCAGAGAGAACACGTTCACTTTCTGCCTAATAAATCCCACCCACTTTCAGATGCAATTGTATATCTCTATATTTGTCTTGTTTACCATTACCATTGAAAGCAAAAGAAAATCCCAAATTATGGGTTGTCCCCAGAAAAATAATGTGAAATTTTCCTATGGGGACACTAGTTTTGCTGACCTGGAGGACCCCAAGGGATTCCCTTCATTTGCAGGGATATCCTCTCACTTACTGATTTGGCTATGGGACAGGAAAATTGTATACTCACCTGTCTGTAATTTTCCTTTCCTGGTGCATCTTCATGGCAGCATACAATGGGTTGTGGCTCTGCCCCAAAACCTGATAGGACTAGTTAACTATAACTCAAAGACAGACATGGCTAGCAGCATTCTCTGTAACTCTTACCATTTGCGTGGGAATCTGTATGCTGACATGAAGGTGCACCAGGAAAGGAAAATTACGGAAAGGTGAGTATACAATTTTCCATTTTTTCCTGGTGCATCATGGCAGCATACAATGAGAACTAACTTGCCATACTGGAGGGTGCAAGAAAATCGTCAGTAGCATATGCACAACTAATTTTCCAAATTTACTGTCGTGAGCTGAGCCAGTTTCACCTAATAAAAGCGTAATGAAGGTGTCCTGGGAGGACCATATTACTAACTTGCAAAAAGTCCCAGGAGACACTCAGCACTGCTCTGTCCACAGAGTCGGCACTGCCACAGATTGAATGTGCTCTTAAGTCTTCCGGAACAGGAAGGTCTTGTGAAGAGTAGGCTCTTTTAATGGCCTTAACAATCTAGGAGGTGATTACGTGTTGATGCTGACTGACCCTGCCTTAAGCCATGCCCGAAACAAACCGCTTTCCTGAATGAAAAGGTAGCTGCTAAGCAGGCCATCAGAGTTAGATCAAAAGCGGTCTGAGCTTTTTATGACTATTCTGTCTGGGTAGAACATTAGGTGAGGCTCCTTGAATACAAAGGCTGCAGTTCTGACACCCTTCAGAGGTTGCAGTAACCAGAAATACAGTCTTCTGGGTTAGATTGCAGAGTGTAGCCAATTCTGTAGTATAGAAATGTGGCCTTGGTAAAGCCGAGGACCATGAGCAAGACCCACTTAGGGAACAATGGTTTCCTGGCAGGTCTATAACTTCATGCAAGCCTTTGAAAAATTGCATCATTAGAGGGTCAAGGGCTCCTTTAAACCCCTGTAAGTGCAGACAAGGCTGAACTCTGAACTTTAAATGTATTTGAACCTAGACCCCTGTCCAGCCCCAGTTGTAAGAACTGCAGAACCTGGGCTGGTTTTAGTGATAAAGGACTCCAGGCTTTTACTCCGTAAGATCTGAAAATTGTACCCATATTTTCTGGTAAGTCTTATTCATGGAGACCTCTCTGGCTTGACACAAGGTAGCCACTACTTGCACTGAGCACCCTTGACTTGGTATCCTCCACCTCTCAACTTCCATGCCATCAAAAGTAGTCTCTTGAGGCTGGATGGCAAAACTGGCCATGAGCAAGCAGATCCATCATCAGTGGTGACTCAATGCTCAACTGTAGGAGAGAAAGACACCAGAGCCTCCTCAGCCAAAATGGTATAAGTGCAATTATTGATACTGGAAGTTCCACTGACAGTCTAAGACTTCTACACTTCCACTGCTGTCTATGCACAGTACAACTCTTGTTACTCTTATAAAAGGAGTGAATGACAGAAGTGCTTTGAAGTTCAAAAGCATTCAAAACTATGCCTCGTAAGCTAAACATCCCATGACTTTGAGCAGCCTACTCTTTGAAATGTGTCCCCCAACCTTTCTGGCTGGGGTCTGATGTGATAATGTTCCATTCAAAAACAATTGGTCAGTTAAGAAGAACCAAGGATACTCAGGCACTGTTCTGCTGGAAGAGACTTCGCTCCTAAAGCACCTTTGACTTTCTCTATCAGAGGACAGATCTTCCCTTGTGGAAGTTCTACTGAATTTTTCTGTGTATTCAAATATGCCCCCAAGAACCTCATTCTTTGGGCTGGGCAGAGGAAGCTCTTCCTAATAATTAGCTATCAAAATTTTGTAGATTTATCAAATTTATCAATAATAGAATTGATTGGAGGTTCTTTATCTTGCACGACTCCAACTTTCTGTGCTTGTTGAGTTTTTTCAAGTTTAGCCTGGGCACAGATTGCCTGATTTTGATGTTTCTTTTTTTTTTTTTTTTTTTTTTTACTAGGAACAGAGGTGAACCAAATCCTCATCTCCTCTGGGCACTTGGAACCTTCACAATTGCTCCTTTTTTTTAATTTAATTTGGCTACAAACTGGACCAACATTTTTTACTTTTCCATCAAATCCGGTAGCCTGGCTGTCTGGAAGAGATCGGAAGGTAGACATCCCTTTAAATTTCCACCAATGTCACACCAATATACAGCACTTGAAAAAGTATTCATACCCCTTGAAATTTTCCACTTATTTCATGTTACAACCAAAAACGTAAATGTATTTAATTGGGATTTTATTTGATAGACCAACATGAAGTGGAAGGTAAAAGATAAATGGTTTTAACATTTTTTTTTTTTACAAATATCTGAAAAGTGTGACGTGCATTTGTATTCAGCCCCCGAGTCAATACTTTGTAGAACCACCTTTCACTGCAATTACAGCTGCAAGTCTTTTTAAATATGTTTCTACCAGCTTTGATCAGCTAGAGCAGGGGTCCTCAAACTATGGCCCTCCAGTTGTTCAGGAACTACAATTCCCATCATGCCTAGTCATGTTTGTGAATGTCAGTTTTACAATTCCTCATGGGATGTGTAGTTCTGCAACAGCTGGAGGGCCATAGTTTGAAGATCTCTGAGCTAGAGAGTGACATTTTTGCCCACTTTGCAAAATAACTCAAATTCTGTCAGATTTGATGGAAAGCGTCTTTGAACAGCAATTTTCAATTCTTGCCACAGATTCCCATTTGGATTCAGGTCTGGACTTGATTGGGCCATTCTAACACATGAATAAGCTTTGATCTAAACCAGTCCATTGTAGCTCTGGCTGTATGTTTAGGGTCATTGTCCTGCTGAAAGGTGAACCTCTGTCCCAGTCTCAAGTCTTTTGTAGACTCTATTAGGTTTTCTTCTAAGATTACCCTGTATTTGGCTCCTTCCATCTTCCCATCAACTCTGACCAGCTTCCCTGTCCCTGCTGAAGAAAAGCATCCCCACAACATGATGCTGCCACCACCATGTTTCACGGTGGTGATGGTGTGTTTAGGGTGATGTGCAGTGTTTTTTTTCCGCCACACATAGCGTTTTGCTTTTAGGCCACAAAGTTCAATTTTGGTCTCCACCTTCTTCCACATGTTTGCAGTGTCCCCCACATGGCTTCTTGCAAACTGCAAATGGGACTTCTTGCCACTCTTCCATAAAGGCCAGATTTGCGGAGGGCACGACTAATAGTTGTGCTGTGGACAGATTCTCCCACCTGAGCTGTGGATCTCTGCAGCTTCTCCAGAGTTACCATGGGCCTTTTGGCTGCTTCCTGATTAATGCTCTCCTTGCCAGGCCTGTCAGTTTAGGTGGATGGCCATGTCTTGGTAGGTTTGTAGTTTTGCCATTCTCTTTCCATTTTCGGATGATGGATTAAACAGTGCTTCATGAGGTGTTCAAAGCTTGGGATATTTTTTTTATAACCTAACCCTGCTTTAAACGTCTCCACAACTTTATCTCTGACCAGTCTGGTGTGTTCCTTGGCCTTCATGATGCTGTTTGTTCACCAAGATTCCCTAACAAACCTCTAAGGGCTTCGCAGAACAGCTGTATTTATACTGAGATTAAATTACGCACAGGTGGACTCTATTTACTAATTAGGTGACTTCTGAAGGCAGTTTGTTCCACTAGATTTTAGTTTAGGGGTATCGGAGTAAAGAGGGCTGAATACAAATGCATGCCACGTTTTTCAGATATTTATTTGAAAAATCATTTTCCTTCCACTTCACAATTATGTGCCACTTTGTTGGTCTATCCCATAAAATACAAATTACCGTATTTATCGGCGTATAACACGCACTTTTTTCCCCTTAAAATCAGGGGAAAATCGTGGGTGCGTGTTATACGCCGATCTCCACTGATTGTGAGGACAGGAGCGAGCAGAGCCGACATACACAAAGCCGAGTGTACTTCAGCTGGACTCGGCTCCTCTCGCAGTCCCGCCCATCTCCACTGATTGCGAGAGGAGAGAAGCGCCGCCGACATACACAAAGCCGAATGTACTTTGGCTGGACTCGGCTCCTCTCACAGTCCCGCCCCTGACTGTGAGCAGAGCCGTGTCTAGCCGAAGTAAACTCGGCTTTGTGTATGTCGGCGGTGCTCGCTTCTCTCCTCTCGCAGTCCCGCCCCTGACTGTGAGCAGAGCGAGTCTAGCCGAAGTACACTCGGTGCTCGTTCCTCTTCTCCGATCAGCGCCAATTTTAAAAGACACAAGGCTGCAAAGACACTGGGAAGGCTGCAATGACACAGGAAAGGCTGCAATAATGACACAAGGTGCAAAGACACTGGGAAGGCTGCAATAATGACACAGGGCTGCAAAGACACTGGGGAAGGCTGCATTGATGGGCATTTAAATGTAAGTTTTTTTTTCCTTAAAATTCCCTCCTAAACTTGGGGTGTGTGTTATACGCTGGCGCGTGTTATACACCGATAAATACGGTAAGCTTTTGGTTGTAACATGACAAAATGTGGACATTTTCAAGAGGTGTGAATACTTTTTCAAGGCACTGTAGCTGATATGAGGAACAATAAAGTGTGGCGCTAGTATAGTATTGGAAAGGAATTGGTAGAGTAAAAATGATGATAGTGTCTAGAAAGAAACTTTCTCTGTTTCTTGCAGCTGCAGGAAACAGAGAAAGTTCCAAGGCTCTCTTACCAAGAAGATTTGTATATGACGTGCCTACTTCGCATGGATGGTCGTTGATGGGGTGGTTTTCAGCCGATGATCGAAGCTGGCCCTAAAGACATCCCAGTCCGGTTCAACTCCCCCAGGGATACACCATTCGGGGACATCGGTTGTTCCCTCAAAGCCAAGTCCACCGATAGGATCCTGGTGTGAATAACCCTACGGTCTGCTTCATCACACTGTCTGACAGTACAAGCTTTTCAGACTCACCGCCCACGGCCTGTGAGTCCACCCTTTCTGGTAAGGGCATTTTATGCTTATTTGTTTGAGATAATACCACCACGCTGAAAGAAGAATTCATCTACACACAGAGATGCTTCTAACAGGCTCCCTCTAACATATATGAGGACTGGAACACCCACCGTGTCGCTTAGACACTGTGATCATCCTACTCGATAGCGACGGACACTAATATCCCACATATTTATTTGGTTGAGTTCACCCATGGGTTATGCCATGGTATCACTTTGATGGACATTTAATATTGAGTTTATCCATATCACATTTATGTATGTTTTTTCATTATATATCTATTGAGATTATGTTTTGAGATTTTTCATTTTGGTCACTCCTATCACATCAGATACACTGGATCACAGTTGTTCTTCAGATTTATTGTACTTGTTTTCACCTTGTACCATTTATTGACTTTGTTTTGGTTCTGAAGAGATACCTCTTTTTCACATTCCATGAGATTATCACGGGTTTAATCATCACATATTTAGGACATTGATCCTTCTTTCTAGACACTATCATCATTTTTACTCTACCAATTCCTTTCCAATGCTATACTAGCGCCACACTTTATTGTTCCTCATTTATTCACAAATAGTCAGATTGTTGTGTTGGCTGCTTCACTATATATATTTTTTGTCAAGAGTTGGCACAGCATTTTCTCACATAAAACTGTAGCTGATATGGCCCACTGATCCTGAATATTTTTCATCCACATGTGTGTGCAGAACTTCATCTGGCTCCCACAGGCACTCCCCAGGCCAGGCAACATTGATCAAGGTCATCATCTAGCCTTTCATTATTATTGCTCCCCGTCTACAAACACCACAGATTACCAGCCCTAATGGTTGCTGCATTTGTGGTGGAAAGTCATTGCCTGACAAGCTTGTATGTCAAGTCTGGCGACTGTTCAGCTTTTATAAGGGGTCCCTCCATCTTGAGGTCCTTGCTGGGTTGTATGCTTTCTCCAGGCAGACTTGACATACTAGCTTGTCAGGCAATGACTTTCCACCACAAACGCAGTAGTTATTAGGGCTGGTAACTTGTGATCTTTGTAGACAGGGAGCAGTGATAATGAGGGTGAGATGATGACCTTGATCCACATTGCCTGGATGTCTGCTCTTAGATGGCAACTTGTCTTGACCTTTAGAGGGCTCCTAACGTCTTGAAGTCCTTACAGGGATCTAGATATTGACTCTTTTTTTCTCAATATCTTTGCAACTTACCTTTACAAGCAATAGGTGGTCTGGCTGGGCAGCATTCCCATAGAAACAGAGCAAAGCAGCAGACTGAAATGAAAAACAGCATGACACAGTGATACCAAAGCAAGCATTGAGAAGGAGATAGGTGAATGCACTGCTGCAGCCATCTTGGAAATAGCAAAAGCCCCCAACACAGACAGGTGCAGGAAAGCACTGACTGAGAAAAGGAGTGAAAAGCATATGGAAAGCAAAGGTAAAATGCTGCCACTTACGCCAAAGCCTGTTGAAAGCTTTTTTTGATTGGCCTGCACCACCAGAATGGGGGCCCAACCAAATAGCTCATTTTGGGGCTGTACAGTAGAGATGGGCCGAACACCCCCTGGTTCGGTTTGTGCCAGTACTTTTGAACATCGCAAAAGTTTGGAGCTGAGCAACGAGCTCCATTGAAGTCTATGGGACTTGAACTGGAAAAATCAAAGTGCCCATTTTGAAGGCTTTTATACAAGTTATTGGGCATACAAAGGGTATGGGGGTCTGGGTACTGCCTTGGGGGACATGTATCAATGTAAAAAAGATCATTAAAAAATGAGCAGTGATTTACTGATGCTTAAAGTTAAACAATAAAAATGAAAAATCCCTTTAAATAGGGGGGGGGTCCCCTTAGTCTGCCTATAAAGTGGCACATCTGTACCATGTATAGAACCTGCTGCAGCAAAAAGGACATTTATAAATAAAAAAAAAATGACCATTTCCCTGCAAGCTTCTTTATTTTATAAACAATGGCTTGGGGTGCCAGTCTGTATGATGAGGCCACAATTTAGTGGATTCAGAACAAGATTAGAGATCTTTTGGATAAATTCTGGTGTCTGTTTTGCAGACTGGATAGAAGTAACAGGTGTGGAAAACTTGGGTTTTGGGTGTTGGTGGTGCCTTCACACCGTAATCTTAGAGGTACTCTTGATGAAAGCAAAATTGGCCTTGCTGTCAAAAATTGAAATTATATGCATCTGTCAAACAGGTGCAGACAAATTGAACCTTGGGTGTTAATTGTGCCCATGAAACCTATACCAAAAGATTTCTTCCAGATAAGATCAACACCCACAAAGCTAAGCAGCATAGACAGTCTTGCAGAGATTCAAGATTCAGAAAACATTTAATTGGCGACATCGGCATCAGGGGCTTGATTACTGCTGCTAATCCAGGAATGAATAATTTTGATAAATGTCAGCTGGTCAATGGAGTCTGTGGACAGATGCGCTCTTTTATCTGTCACAAAACCTCCGATAGCACGGAATACCCATTTGGAAAGCATGTTGGATTCAGGGCATCCCAATTACATACTGGGCAAGTTCTGGCCAGTGGTCTATACTTATGACCCAGTAACGCAGTGGATCATCAGTTGGAAAGCTCTACAGGTCTGTTTTCGCTCCTGGATAATCTCCCACCATATGATCTAGACCAGTGTTTCTCAACTCCAGTCCTCAAGGCGCCCCAACAGGTCATGTTTTCAGGATTTCCCTCATTTGAAATGTCTGTGGTAATTACTAAGGCAGTGAAACTGATCAAATCACCTGTGCAAAATAATGGTTAGCCTGAAAACATGACCCGTTGGTGCGCCTTGAGGACTGGAGTTGAGAAACACTGATCTAGACACTGCCAATGGGATGTGGAAGCTAACAGCCCTGGGTGCTGAGGATTAAAAAAAATTTGAAATGCATCACTAAGGCAGCCCCCCTTCTCCACCGCTACTCTAGACCAACAGAAGCCTCAAAACTATCTTTTCCATGAGACTAACCTATCAGAGTCTGAAAAGGTGTTACATAAATTCCTCTTTAAGGTGTCCTTAAGTTATTTCATCTGCGGGGACGCTATGAGTTCCAAGACTTTCCCCTTGTAACGGTGGTCAAAGAGGATTGCCAGCCAATAGTGATCTTTCTCCTTAATGCCACAAATTCTCTGGCCCTTTCGCAGGCTTTGAAGAATAAGGGAGGCCATGCACCGCAAGTTTGCAGAGGCATGAGAAGCAGAGCCCTCGTGGTCACTGAGGATTACAGTTAGTAGTAGGATCTGTAACTGCCTCCTCCTAGCCACGTACTACTCCCAAGGGTTCTGGGAAAAGAAAGACCATCTCAAAGTTTTACGTATGTCTTCCTCTGCTTCAATGCCTCCAAAACTGCCAGAATCCTCCTCCTGCTCCCTATCCTCATGTGTTCTGTGGCATCGCAAGTATGGTGTCTGTATAAAGCAGACCTTGAGAAGAAAAGAAGTCTTCCTCCCGCTGCTCTGCCTCAAGTGCCTTGTTCATAATGCCACGCAGAGTCTGCTCCAGCAGGAACACAAGAGGGATTGTGTCACTAATGCATGTATTGTCACAGCTCACCATCCTTGTTGCCTCCTCAAATGGTGATAGTATAATGCATGCATCCTTTAACAGTAGCCATGGCATGGGGGAAAAAAAGCTGAGCTGCCTTGAGCCTGTTGTTGTGCCATACTCACACAGGTACTCGTTGACAGCACTCTGCTACATGTGCAGCCCCTGCAGCATAGCCAAAGTTGAGCTCAACTTGGTAGGCATGTCACAAATCAGGCAGTTTACAGGCAGGTGGAATTCTAGCTGAATTTCAGCCAGCCAAGCACTGACAGTGTATGGCCTCTTGCACACAATACTCCTGTTTGAGCATCTACTTTTTCAGATTTTTTTAATGTATTTGCGTGCATTTTCACTCATATGTGTTCATGCAATTCTCTCGTAAATTTGCGCACGTGCACAAAAAGTTATTCTTGCGTTTTTGTTCTGCACAATATGTAAATATGCACTTGCACGCATGATGCGTAAGTTACTGACCAAAAATGCAGATTTTTCTAATTTTTTTTTTACTGAAGAATGCACGGCTCTTGTTTACATGCTTGTGTGCATAGGCAGATTTAAAAAAATTATGGGCTGTATTGTCGCTCAGTAAAAAAAAAAAAAGCTGTACTGAGCTTTTTCAAGCTGCAGTGTGTAAGAGGCCTATGACTGCCTGAAATGGCTACAGACTGTTCTGGCCTGCTTTAGCAGATTTTCCAACCCTGGGTACCTGTTTAAGAAATGCTGCACCACCAAATTGAAGATGTGCCAGGCATGGCACGTGTCAACTTTCCCTGTCGAAGGGCGGAGAGGTTAGTGCCATTATTGCACATCACCATTTCTGGCTCAAGCTGGCGTGGCGTGAACTACCTCTGGGCCTGCCCCTGCAGAGCTGAGAGAATCTTTGCTCCGGTGTGGCTCCTGTCGCCTAGATAGACCAGCTGAAGCACTGCATGGCATCTTTTAGTCTGACGTATTAAATAGCCCCTTGAACGCTTAGGGGGTACTGGTGCTTTATAGGAAAATTCAGCAGAGGAGAGCATGAAGGAGGGGGTGGAGCTGATAAATCTTGCATCATCAGCGCCAGCTGTATGGAGGCATGGCAGCAAAACAAGCTGCAGCACTGAGCCCTGTCCTGCATCCTTCCGAGTTGCAAGCAGAGGTACCCAGTGTGCTGTGAACTAAATATATCGTCCCTGACCATGCGTGTTGGACCACGTGTCAGCAGTAACATGGACCTTGCGGCTGACTGCCTTGCCCAACGATGCCACAACATTGCCTTCCACACGATGGTACAGAGCTGGAATAGCCTTACGTGCAAAGAAATCGCATCTGGGAACCTGCCGTTGCTGTTTAGCACATTCTGCAAATTCACGAAAGGGGACAGAATCCACCAGACAGAAAGGCAGGAGTTGTAAAGCCAGCAGCTTTGACAAGCTGGAATTTAGACGCTAAACATGTGGGTGGCAGTGACTTTTTTTTTTTCACTGCAGCAGCTGAAGCAGACACATTTGCCTGCTATATTCTACAGCTGGTAGTGTGCTGCTGGCAGACGTGCTGCATTGACCTGTGACACCCTTTGCTATACCATCATCCCTGTCAGTGGAGGCTGCTGAGAGGTCATGAGATATAGCAGGGGTAGACCTAAAAAGGTCAGGAGGAGCAGAATTGTGTCCCTTTTGTGTGGCTTTCAGGTACTCTTGCCAAAGGGCTGAGTGTTTGTCAAGCATGTGGTACCCAAATGGCTGGTGTTTTTGCCACGCCTGATGTGGCTGCTCTCTATTCTTCCATGATGGCTGCCTCGTTGGCGTTGTACCTCACCCTCACTTTCCTCCTCTGCTCTGTCCGGTTGCGTCAGTTACCTCATCATCATCCCCTCCATCCTCATCCTCGCTGGAGCCAACTTGGCAATACGCTGCAGCTGGCGGAACATGACTGCCAATTGTTGTTTACCAGTGTTCTCCCATCTCTGTAGGCTCATGTTCCTAACTTCCTCTACCTCAGAACCAACATCTGAAACAAGTAATGCCTGTGCATCATCAAGAAGCAAGTGGCTGATTCTGTATTCAAATAACTCAGCTGACTCCTCCATGCATGATGCTGGGGATATGGCAGTAGTAGCTGTGGACAAGGAGGCAGAATAAGCTGCTCTGGCAGCTGTGGTTGACTGCACACTAGTCTCTGCTTGGGTGACAGAGGATGAGGAGGGTTTAGTAAGCCAGTCCAACACCTCCTCTGCATGCTGTGGCTGGATAGCACAGGCAACATAACTAAACAGGGGAAATGGTGCCCTGTCTGAGGACTGACCACATCCACCTTTGCCTGTGGACACAGATGCTGCTGGCCCCCTCACAGTGCCATGGGAACGTCTGCCTTTCCTTGTTGGCCTCCCAGACATGATTGGGGGGTTTATTACCGATATTTAATAGACAGGAAAATGTGTACTTGGATGCACTTTAATCCATGAAAAGTGGCGTTTAGTGCATTTCTAGACAGACGCACTCCACTGACACACTACAATATACTGCAGTAAAAATGCACTGATGCACGGTAAGGGATACCTTGCGACCCCAGTCCTGATCAGGTGATGAAAAAAAAAAGGAGAATACTGCAAACCGGGTCTGTCTTTTATTTATAGTTAACCAGTCCTATCAAGTTGTGGGGGCAGAGCCACAGCCTATTGTATGCTGCTATGATGCGCCAGGAAATAAAGGTAAAGCTCCCAAATGGGACGCAGATGGCAAAAAAAAAAAGTTTTGCCTATAGTTCTTTAATATCTACGGGGCCTATTAACTGCATAGGCAGTTTTTTTTATTATTACTAGGGTGGTGCAGATACTAAGCATTTGCACGAGTACTTGTGCAAAGGCTCCCATACCTAAAGCCAATCCTTTTTTCATGCGGTGCAATTTGTGCCCATACAAAATGAGTGGGCTCAAATCACACTGCAAAAAACCTCATGTGATTTGAACAGGAATGCGGTGTGATTCCTTTCTGAATAATGTGCAAGTTTCTCACACAACTCCTATGTGAACCCAGGTTTGTCATAGTGACTTCAGCCTGGGTTCGCACAGGGTGGTGCGGGAAACTGCATGTAATTCTGACAGGAATCACACAGCATTCCTGTTCAAATCACATGCAATTCTTTGCTGTGTGATTTGAGCCCATTAATTTTGTATGGGCTCAAATTTCACAGCACAAAAAAAAAATAGGCATCAGTAATTGGTATCGGCGAGTACTTGAGGAAAAGTATTGGTACTCGTACTCGCTCGAAAAATAACTGGTATCAGTGCATCCCTAGTTATTACTGCATCTAAGAATATTGGATATGCAGAAAAATGAGAGGTCTATAAACACTGATCAACCATAACATTATGACGACTGCCTGGTAAAGTGAAAAACATTGAAAAACAGATAAAAATACACTCACAAGTAGCTATACGACGGCTCACCTTTTGACAATTAGGGGGCGCACGCAACACCAGAGCACATGCCCAGCAGTCGCAATGACCACCAGGCACCCGCGATCGCTCCACACAGAGACAGAACAGAGATCTGTCAATGTAAACAGACAGATCTCCATGCTGTCAGGGGTGAGGAGAGTGATCTGTTGTTCATACTAAGTATGAACAACAGATCACTCTCCTCACCCAGGCAGTCCCATCCCCCCAGTTAGAATCACTCCCTAGGTAACACAGTTAACCCCTTGATCGCCCCCGACTGTAAACCCCTTCCCTGCCAGTGACATTTATACAGTAGTCAGTGCATTTTTATAGCTTTGATCGCTGTATAAATGCCAATGGTCCCAAAAATGTGTCAAAAGTGTCTCTTTCCCCTATTTTGTAGACACTATAACTTTTGCGCAAACCAATCAATATACACTTATTGCGATTTTTATTACCAAAAATATGTAGAATACATATCGGCCTAAACTGAAGAAAAAGTTTGCTTTTTTAAAAAAAAAAAAAATTGGGGGATTTTTATTATAGCAAAAAGTCCAAAATATTGTGTTTTTTTTCAAAATTGTCGCTCTTTTTTTGCTTATACAAAAATTAAAAACCGCAGAGATGCTCAAATACCTCCAAAAGAAAGCTCTATTTGTGGGGAAAAAAAGGACATCAATTTTGTTTAGGTACAATGATGCACGACTGCGCAATTTTCAGCTAAAGCGACGCAATGGCCTGGTCATTGAGCAGTCAAATCTTCCAGGGCTGAAGTGGTTAAAGATGAAAAAACCCTCAGCCTAAAAGGATAGCCTTTAGATCTTTTAAAGAGATCCTTATGGAACATAAATCCTATATAGCCTTGCTCAAAGCATATTCAAAATGGACTAGAAAAGCCTAAGCAGTAGGATTGCAGGATAGTTATGTACCGGTGTTTCTCCGGATCCAACTGAATAAAAAATGAAATACAAAGAACTATAACATAATAGGTAAGAAAGATATGATATTCATCTAGCCTATCTTGTCAAATATTTAAAAAATCTAACTGGAGTATTCCACTAAGTAAATGCATACCTGCTAAGATGATCCACACAGCTTGTCACGCTCTGCTCATCTGGGACCAGACTACTCTCTGAGCTGAAGGGGTTTTCTTTATATAGATAAGTCATCTGTGTAATGTATCAATCCACCTCCTGTGGGAAGGGAGGAGAGGGTCTGCCCATTAAAGCCTCTAAGTTCAGGGCATCAGCCCACAGCAGAAATGGTAGATCCCCTGGGAACTGGGCGCACGGCATGACCACGCACCGCCCGGGAGAAAGGCGTCCGAAAACCACCAACATGCAAGTGTCGTACAACCCAGTGGGCGTGGTCACTGCAGCGGCGGCAGGGAGCCAGATGAAAAGTGTCCAAAGGATCATGGGTAATGGAGGGTATCTTTAAACCCAGAACTGAACAGTGTAAATAAGGCCGATGGGATGCATAAGGAAGTGACACCTTTAGGAAATTCCCCCCCCTGTCCATATCCAACTCTGCATCCCACTGGTCCACGTGCGCCGGGCACACACCACAGTAGATCTACATCCAAAAAGGGGGGATAAGCGGAAAGAGTATGAAATAAAGGAACAGCAGAAAAAAAGGTCCAGAGTACGGGATGGATGGGATTGTGACTTTCTGCAGGTGGGAATCCTACAGGATGTGCAGGATCCAAGGTCTGAAATGCAGGCCGGATGGGATGGTGAACTGTTGCAGGTCGGATTCCTATACTGGAGCAAGTGTATAATGCCTCGTTTCCACTGAGCCGATCGGTTTGGTACGCTATTTTGAGTGTTTCTATTATGAAAGTGGCCCATACAACCGATTTGAACCACACCATTCTGGGTCCTGCTTCAGATGTGGGTCATAGAAAATGGTACGGCTCGCTTAGGGCGGAGCTACAATACATTCCACTGATTGGTGGATGTGTGACACCATGCTAGGCATTTTTTCTAAACCCACGTATGGCCCCTGGCGGTTTGAATTGCAGTGGAAACGCTCACCTGAATAGGCCGGACCATTCTAGGCCTTCCAACCTTTACTGACCCAAACCGATCCGCTCAGTGGAAATGAGGCATTGGATTGCTGGAGCCGCCGCAGACTACCCTCTTCTAGCACCGCGGAGGACTGTCAGGAGAGCCCTCTGGTGGTCAGAGGGTGGCAGTTCAAGATGTGCTGGCTCACTCTGCCCGCTCCCAGCAGGCCATGGACCGGCACTGGCTCATGGCCTCGGGGTTGGGGACTTTCTAAAAATTTCTCAACACAGTACACTGTAGTTGGACATGACTGTTGCAGGTGATTGTTCGTATCTCCCCCAAACACAAACTGGAGGAGGAGCTGCAGGAAGAAAGTTATACTGAAGTGGCTGTAGCACTTGGACTTGAGTATTGTTGCCATGCTCTATGCATTTGATTATGGTCTTACAGTTCTTTGTGCTTGCTTTGTGCAAACACTTAAAGGAAAAGTTATTTGCATTTTTGCAAGGGTTTTTTGTGAAACCCAAGCATTTCTGGAGGGGATGCAGTGTCTTGTGAATTGGATATTTGTATTTTCTATTTCCTCGTTGTAGTTATCTGCCAGAGTTTTTGTGAGAATTTAGTAATGCATTTATCTTTTCAGGGCTTGTGTCAAGCATTGGTAGGATGGTTGTCTTTTTTCAGACATGGGAAAACCTTGGAGTTTCTGAGATTTATTGTGAAAATTGTCCTTTAAAAAAGATTGGACCTAGGGTGCTGTTCCTAAACAAATCACAGAAATACAAAAATAGTGGAAAGGAAATGTGGTTCCCCCTCTTAGGCTAGGCTCACACCTATGTAGGTTGCAGTTAATGCATTTTCAATGTACATTTTGCACACACGTTTTTGATACATTCTGCCACGCAGGTAAAAAAAACAACAAAAAGGCAATGGAAACGCATCAAAACCACTAGCTGTGTTTCCATTGAAATCTATGAAACCAAACACGCAACCTGCTGTGGGCAAAAAAGCCCCTGAACCATTCCAAAAACACTCCAGTTGGAAAAGCAAAGGTGTGAATGTGACCCATATGAAATCATGTTAAATTGACTGCAAAACTCAAAATGCACTGCAAAACACATAGGTGTGAACCTAGTCTCATACTAAATCCATAACTGGCCTCTTGTATGTTGTATGGCAACTTTAAACCATAGAATTTACACTGAAGTGGTGTTTAGAGGCTTGGTGTGAATCTGACATAGCAAGTTGTAGTTCAAGGAAGATATCCAGTGCCAGCCCATCCATTAGAGGCGCCCCCCCTCCACGTGTCTGGCCACCTGATCTACATACAGGGCGCTGAATGCATTGTTCCGATGGGGGAGGTGTATTTTTTTTTGAAGCACGTGATTAGAGCCAGAGGCTCTAATAGGCTTCAAAACAGGGTGGGCTCAGAGGGAAGAGCACTACGCTCCGATCCCAACCGGTTGTGTAACACTAGGGAATGAATATTCGCTATTCTTTTTCATTCTCCTCCCAGCCAATCAGGAAGCCCCTATTAGCGAGGGAGTCTTGGGACTCCCTGGTTAATCATGTCTCAGGACACACTTCTTGTATCTAATCGGCCGGAAGGAAAACGTCTCCTGTGTGTTTGAACGCTGGAGCAGCCCGACTCTTCCTTCTCCATGCCTCCTCAGGGTAAGGCAGCCTCTCGGGTGACCGCCGCAGTCCGTATCTCCCGCAAGGGGATGGGTGGTGTATGGCCCACCGTCCGTCTGTGGAGGGGGGCTTTTGATGATCGCTGCCATCTAGGTCTCCAGCGGTGTCGCGTGGTAGTCCGTCGGTCTCCCGCAGAGGAGGGCAGTGAGTGTTGGTTGTGCTTCTGTTCCTTTAAAGCATGATCAGTAGCATAGTGCTGTTTTATTGTCATTTGTCCCTTTTTATTATCTAAAATACCTGCTTGATCCTGACAGTTCCCTGTGTCCCCCTCTGCACTGACCACGGTAATCATGGCTGCTGAGCCCTGACTACTGTGATCATTTTACATGCCTCCGTCATCCACAGTGTCTCTTCCTCTCTTCTCCCTCCTTGCCTGTCAGCTCCATTCTGTGTCTGCAGAGCAGATCTCCTCCAAGCCCCTCTCCTCTCTCCTCCTGCCTCAATTCTAATGCATTACATAACACAATGACTTGTATCTTCTCTGTTTTAGCAAGAAATTCACTGCAACATGTCAGGTTTTTTTAATGATAAACCTAAATACCTTTTTGCACAACTCCTCTGTGTGGTCACATGATCTGCCTCCGCTCACTGGGAAATCTCAGCCCCTCTTACTGCTGTTCTTAGATTGAGGAAGCAGAGCAGAAGGAGATCATGTGACTACACAGAGGAGCTGTGAAAAAAAAGGTATTTAGGATTATAATTAAAAGAAACACACAACACACTGCACTTTATAGCTTGCAAAAACAGACGATACAAGTAATTGTGTTATGTGACTTTACAACCTCTTTAAGACCTAGTTTTTAGTTCACTCTACGGGATCTTCAGATTTTAAAAGCCTTGTACACACGGCACGATTGTTGGCAGGGGATTGTCTGTTGACAGACTGTTGTCCTAAAATCTTACCGTTTGTATGCTCCTTTTGACAATTGTTCAATTTTCCGCCAACAAATGTTGGATTACAGGCTAGTAAATTTTCGGCGGACGACAACTTGACGTCAGATTTTTTTTTACAACTTCAAAAAAAACTCACCATGCCTCTTACTAAATACCTTTGACTGTCTACTTTTCAAAAATGGGTCATTTGGGGGTATTTGTACTTTCCCGACATTTCAGGGCCTTAATGATTTGCACCATAGCTTTTAGACTCTAACTTTCACAGAGACTAAATAATGACACTACCTGCCTGGAGTTTGCATGTTCTCCCTGTGCCTGCGTGGGTTTCCTCCCACACTCCAAAGACATGCTGGTAGGTTAATTGGATCCTGTCAAAATTGTCCCTAGTATGTATGAATGTGAGTTAGGGACCTTAGATTGTAAGCTCCTTGAGGGTAGGGACTGATGTGAATGTACAATGTATATGTAAAGCGCTGCGTAAATTGACGGCGCTATATAAGTACCTGAAATAAATAAAATAATTTGGGTTATTTTACCAAAGATGTAGCAGTAAAAATTTTGGCCCAAATTTATGAATAAAAAGAACTTATTTGCAAAATTTTTAAATTTTATCATAGACACTAAAAAGTTTTTTTGTTTTTTTTTTTTCAAAATGTTTGCTCACTTTCTCACTTATGTTGCAAAAAATAGAAAACCCAGTGGTGATTAAATACCAAAAGAAAGCTCTTTCTATGGAAAAAAAATGATGAAAATTTTGTAATTGTAATTAGCATTCAAAGTGTGAGAGCGCTGAAAGCTGAAAATTTGTCTGGGCAGAAAGGGTGTGTAAGTGCCCTATATTAAAGTGGATGTAAACCAGATTCATGAAATTTGAGCTGGGCACATATCTGCAGTGTTTTCTTATCTCTCTTCAAAGCACTATAGCTGTCTCCTGCTCTGTTCTTCTGTTATCAGCCTGATAACTTCTGACAAGTTCTGTCAACTGAGATAAAAGCAGGCTGAGTTTTGTGTTGGGGAGGATGCTATAAATAGATTCTACCTATACAACCTCTTGGGTGTATGCCCAGGCTTCACTGCAGTGTTAACCAGAAAGAGAAAATCTAACATGATCTGAACTTTCTAAAGAATATTTAAAAGCTGAAGACAGCAGATATACAGTGGGGACGGAAAGTATTCAGACCCCCTTAAATTTTTCACTCTCATATTGCAGCCATTTGCTAAAATCATTTAAGTTCTTTTTTCCTCATTAATGTACACACAGCACCACATCACTGCAGCCCTCCACCAGTCGGGGCTTTATGGCAGAGTGGCCGAAATGGAAGCCTCTCCTCAGTGCAAACAAGATATTTGGGGGGCACACTCTAAAAGATGCATTAAAGATGGTGCAGCCATAAGACCATACAGTAGAAGAAAATATTACAGCGCACACATTCAAAAAAGACATTTACCTCCAGCAAGGCTAGTTTAAAACACCTAAACATTTTCAAAAAACATTATCAAAAAATATGGGGATTTGGTCACACCATATTGCTATATGGTGCCAAGCCCACTTACTGCGACAAAGTACCCCATAATCAGTGGGTTCTACACTATCCATGGAGTGGGGGATCCTGCATCTCTGAACCATGAGAGCATTACACTCTTCTAAATGGGAGAATCATAAGGTCTCCACCCATGACACAAGTGGACACTTATGGCTGCACCATCTTTAATGCATCTTTTAGAGTGTGCCCCCCAAATATCTTGTTTGTATATTGTATGGATTCTGACCAAATCCCTTTGGGTGCGGAGCACCTCACTCCCTCACTAAAGTACCTCTTATTAGTGTCCACTTGTGTCATGGGTGGAGACCTTATGATTCTCCCATTTAGAAGAGTGTAATGCTCTCATGGTTCAGAGATGCAGGATCCCCCACTCCATGGATAGTGTAGGACCCACTGATTATGGGGTACTTTGTCGCAGTAAGTGGGCTTAGCACCATATAGCAATAAGGTGTGACCAAATCCCCATATTTTTTGATAATGTTTTTTGAAAATGTTTAGGTGTTTTAAACTAGCCTTGCTGGAGGTAAATGTCTTTTTTGCATGTGTGCGCTGTAATGTTTTCTTCTCCTCAGTGCAAGACACTTGAAAGCCCGCATGGAGTTTGCTACAAAACACCTGAAAGACTCCAAGATGGTGAGAAATAAGATTCTTTGGTCTGATGAGACCAAGATAGAACTTTTTGGCCTTAATTTTAAGCAGTATGTGTGGAGAAAACCAGGCACTGCTCACCACCTGTCCAATACAGTCCCAACAGTGAAGCATGATGGTGGCAGCATCATGTGTGGAGGTGTTTTTCAGCTGCAGGGACAGGACGACTGGTTGCAATCGAGGGAAAGAGGAGTGCGGCCAAGTACAGGGATATCCTGGGCGAAAACCTTTTCCAGAGTGAAGGTTTACCTTCCAAAAAGACAATGATCCTAAGCACACAGCTAAAAAAACAACTCCGTGACTGTTCTTGAATGGCCCAGCCAGAGCCCTGACTTAAACCCAATTGAGTATCTGGAGAGACCTAAAAATGGCTGTTCACCAACGTTAACCATCCAACCTGACAGAACTGGAGAGGATCTGCAAGGAGTAATGGCAGAGGATCCCCAAATCCAGGTGTGAAAAACTTGTTGCATCTTTCCCAAAAAGACTCATGGCTGTATTACATCAAAAGGGAGCTTCTACTAAATACTGAGCAAAGGGTCAGAATACTTAGGACCATGTGATATTTCAGTTTTTCATTTTTAATAAATCTGCAAAAATGTCAACAATTCTGTGTTTTTCTGTCAATATGGGGTGCTGTGTGTACATTGAGGAAAGAAATGAACTTAAATGATTTTAGCAAATGGCTGCAATATAACAGTGAAAAATTGAAGGGGGTCTGAATACTTTCCGTCCCCACTGTACATGTAAATGTATGAAGGGAGATTAGTTTCATCCCTGTGTATCATCTGAGGATGTTCACTTCACTGGGTATAGGAGAGGGTTTACATATACTTTAAGATAAAAAACCTGACTTTACAAACCCTTTAATGGCCGCTTCCTTTTTTTTTTGTTTTGTTTAATATCTTTTTATTAAAAACCCTTTTATGACTAAGCCTATTTTTGACATTTGGTGTTTACAAGTTAAAATCCGTATTTTTTGCTAGAAAATTACTTACAGCCCCCTAACATTATATATATTTTTTTAGCAGAGAATCTAGAGAATAAAATGGCGATTGTTGCAATATTTTTTATCACACTGTATTTGTGCAGCGGTGTTTTAAACGCAACTTTTTGGGAAAAGGGACACTTTCATGAATTTTAAAAATAAACAGTAAAGTAAGCCCAATTTTTTTGTATAATGTGAAAGAGGATGTTACGAGTAAGTAAATACCAAACATGTCACGCTTTTTAATTGCACGCACTCGTGGAATGGCGACAAACTACAGTACCTAAAAATCTCCATAGGCGACGCTTTAAATTTTTTTTGCGGTTACCAGGTTAGAGTTACAGAGGAGGTCTAGTGCTATAATTATTGCTCTCGCTCTGATGATCGCGGCGATACCTCACATGTGTGATTTGAACACAGTTTACTAATGCGGGCGCGACTTTTGCATGCGTTTTCTTTGCTACGCGAGCTTGCGGGGACGGGGGCACTTTTAAAAAAAAAAAAAAATTTTTTCTTATTTTTAGATTTAGAAATTGTTTTTAAAAAAAAAAAAATTTTGATCACTTTTATTGCAGTCACAAGGAATGTAAGCATCCCTTGTGACAGTAATAGGTGGTGACAGGTACTCTTTATGGAGGGATTGGGGGTCTAAAAGACCCCCGATCCCTCCTTTGCACTTCACAGTATTCAGATCGCCGTTTTTGGCGATTCTGAATACTGTATATTTTTTTAAAACCGGCGCTATTGGCAGCCGAGTAAACAGGAAGTGACATCATAACGTCGCTTCCACATTTACAATCAGAAGGCTGGAACGAAGCCGCTCACGGCTTTGTCCCAGACTGTCAGCAGCCGCCGGAGGCGGCAGATTGGCGATCGGGAGGCCGGGTAATAGCGGCGGGAGGGGGCGGGCGTCCCCTCCCGCTCCTTCGGTATAACAGCCGAGCGGCTTTTAGCCGCATCGGTTCTTATACATGGATAGGCGATCGCCCGCTCTACAAAATGGTACTGGGATGACGCCTGCCGAGAGCCGAGTACGCACATCTGCCTACGCGCGGCAGGAAGGGGTTAAACAAAAAGGCATATAGATACAAGAAAGATACAATAACACAATAAGTCATTATTCCAACGATAATAAAGAGTGTATGTCATGACTCCTATGTGACCATAGGGTAAACATTGGAATGAATATAAGTGCAGGCCAATAGTGGTAGAGGCAGACTGGGGTGAAGAATTTTGACCTTGAGTTGGTATGTGAATAGGTGGGCCCATGAGTCTGCATATATCTGAAGGATGAATAACTTGGTAACACCTGCAATAAGATAAAAATTATAATACTGATATAGAGAAGGGGGAAAGTAAAAGAAGGAAAGAGAAAAGAGGAGAAAGAGAAATTGGGGTGGGGGGGGAGCAGTGGTGGCCCGTCCATAGGGGGTGCATGGGCGCCGCCCCCCTCCAGGCAGCCACAAAAATAATTTTTTTTTTTAAAGTGGCCATTTAAAAAAAAAAAATTCAAAAGACGTTACTTAAGTGCACTGTGTTCGGACGCTGGACACAGTGCACTTATGGGAAGCGCCACGTCTATGCAATCACGAGATTGCAGATGTGGCACTGCATTTGCAGGTGTTTAGCCCGCCTTGGGGCGCTTTCTGAAGCGCCGAGTAGCTTCCGCCCGGCGCCTGTAGTATATATTACTACGGCCGAGCGGTTTGATTGACATCTGAGTTAGATGTCACTTCCTGTTTTCTCTCTCCCCCATTGCGCCCGGGAGAGAGGAAACAGGAAGTATGCCTCTCCATCGCCGCTGCCAGTGGAAGGAGACACCGCAGGAGATGACAACAGCAAGGTAAGTACTGCTGTGCGGAGAACAGGACGGGGGGGGTTGAAGTGACAGAGGATGCATTTGGGGGGGGGCAGAGGCTGCATTTGGTGGGACAGAGGCTGCATTTGGTGGGACACAGGCTGCATGTAAGGACGGACTCTGCTGGGTCGCCTGATGGCATCTGGTGGCAGGCAAGTGGCTAGTGACACGCTCAGGGCTCCCACTGATTCTGCATTATGGTGAGTTGAATGATTTCATTTTATATTACAATGTAATAATAGATGTGCGTGAATCATCCTGACACCATAACAACCATGGTGCCGGGATGATTGAAGTGCTAACACCAGGTGTTTGGAATATCTTTATCTGATCTTTAGCTGATTGTTAAACTTTCTAGAATACACATTTCTATTGTTGTGTAGGATCTGGGCCTGCTGTCCTCCATCCCTCTCCCTCCATCCCTTGTTCATCTCAGACGCTAACCACACCACCTTAGAGCCACGCCCACTATTTCACTCAAACCACGCCCATTTTCACCAACTGGGAGGGGTCAAAAAGGAAGGGCGGGGTCTGGCACCCCCCATCCTAAAATTTCACCAGCCGCCACTGGGAGGGAGGGATGGGAGGCTGGCGAACATGATAGCATACAATCAGCTCAAAAACCAGTACAAGGAAGCAATTGAAAATTGGAGGTAAACCTTAGGTTGGATTGACCCGAATAGGGTTGTTAACTCTGGGTTGTCGAGGAGATGATGTCTTTTTAACAACAAGAGGAGGTGAGGAAGGAAGACCAAGGGGCCCAGGTTAGGGTATGATGTTCGGTGGTTCCCCTTGCTATATGGGTGAGTTCTTGCATGAGGTTTACTTTTGGATATCTTTTGCAACCAGGTTTTCATGGAGGGTATTGTAGGTTGGCTCCAAAGAGTAGGAATGAGGGCCTTAGCCGTATTGAGCATGTGGGGGATAAGCGAGCGTTTATATCTTCCAATGGGCTTTGGGGTGACGTGAAAGGAGTATGATCCATGGGTCCAGGGGGAGAAGAATGTCAGTGATCTGGTGAATCAGATCTACTACTTTAGACCAAATAGGGCGAAAGATGGGGCAAGACCACCAGATGTGCGCGTGGGTGGCAATCTCTCCACAATTCCTTCAGCATAGTGGGGAATTGGCTGGGAATATTCGATGGAGCTTGGCTGGCGTGTGGTGCCTTCTGGGGAGAAGCTCATAGTTGGACTCCACCATAGTCGAGGCAATTGAAGAGATATGTGCAAGTTGAAGGATTTTATCTTTTTTCTTGTCTGAAATAGTGGATCCGAGGTCATCTTCCCATTTGGTCAGGTAGGCATGGTATTGTGGGTTTTGAAGATCAATAAGGGCCCTGTAGAACTGTGAGATACAATGTATTGGAGGGTCCTCGTGGGCAAATACGAATTCAATTCCATTGAGATCCTGGATGCTAAGGGCTGAGGGAGGGAAAGAAGAAAACATTGCAGTTGGTTTTGTCTCCACTTGTCCATGAACGTGGGTGGTTTGGATTTCAAAATTTCAGACAATGGTTTAATGGTATTTGAGCGAAGAACGTGGTGTAGCAATAGGGGAACCTTTGGTGATCAAGATTTAAATCCTGGATCCAAGAGGCCAGGCATGAAGTGTTTATGATGGAGAGGCATCAGGGGAGAGTTGAGACCAATTGTTTTTCTTATGAAGTCCGTCCCACACATCCAGGGAGGATATGGTGAGGGGTGAGGAGTTGTGGGAAAGGTTTCTAGAGGAACAGGGTATCCAGGAGCGGTGAATAAGTCAGTACCGCATAGAGTATTCCAACTGTACCCAGAGTTTGGATGTAATGGCATATTCGCAGTCTGCAATACGTGATAAAACTACAGCATGACAATAAGCTTTAACGTTAGGGAGAGCCAGCCCTCCTGAGGATTTGGAGCGAAAGAGAATTGCCCTGCAAACTCTAGGGTGGCCATCTCTCCAAATAAAGCGGGCGATCATGGTCTGAAGTAAAGTAAAGAAGCCTATGGGGACATTCAGAGGGATCATTTGTAAGGTGAAGAGAATACGGGGTAGGACGTTCATCTTGATTATATTAACTTTGCCTAACCAGGAATGAGAGAGGGAAGACCATTTCCTGAGGTCCGATCTAATGCTATTCAAAAGTGGGATATAATTATGCTTAAAGAGGGAGTTAAGGTTGGGAGTGAGATAAATACCTAGATATTTCATGTGTTTGGTTTACCAGCGAAAGGGGAAGAGGGGCTTCAGCTGGTCAGCAATTGACTGGGGAACGGTTATGTTTAATATCTCTGATTTTGATAAATTAATTTTGAAGTTGGATATGGTTTGGTAGTCAGAGAATGCTGACATTAGATTTGGAAGTGAAATGCGTGGCTGTTGAATGAAAAATAAAATATCATCAGCATAGGCTGCATATTTGTGAAAACGGTTTCCTATTTGGATTCCATGAATATTCTTTTTGTGTCTAATTGTGGCCAGGAAGGGTTCAAGGGAGATGGCAAAAAGAAGGGGGGACAGGGGGCAGCCCTGTCTGGTTCCATTGTGTAATGTGAAAGGATCACTTAAGGAGCCATTTATGCGGATGGGTGCGGCGGGGTTAGAGTAAAGAGAAGAGATGTGGTGAAACATCTTGGGGCCCAGACCAAAATAACAAAGGGTTGTTTTAAGGTATTCCCAGTCCACCCTATCAAACGTTTTTTCAGCGTCTGTGGAGAGGAGGAGTGTGGGCTGGGAATATCTGCGAACATAATGCATCAGGGATAGGGATCGTAAGGAATTGTCTCTGGCTTCTCTATTGGGTATAAAACCGGTTTGGTCAGCTGTTATCCAAGGGGGGGGGGGGGTAGGGGAAGCAGTCTATTTGCCATAACGTTTGCTTAAAATTTAGTGTCAATATTTGAGATATGGGCCTATAGCTACCACACAGGGTGGGATCCTTACCAGGCTTAGGGATGACGGTGATATGGGCAGAAAGTGATTCCGGGCGTAGGCCAGTGACGTGTGAGATGGAATTGGCATATGCTGTGAGACGGGGAGGAGGGTATCACTGAAAGTTTTGTAATATAAGATGGTGAAACCATCGGGTCCAGGGGCTTTACCTGAAGGGGAGGATTTTAGTGCGTTTCGAAACTCTTTGATGGTCAAGCTTCCATGTCTTTAGGTGCCGTGCGTGATAATTGTGGGAGATTAGCAGCTTTCAGGTAGGATAGTATGCGTTTATCCGATTGTGGTAGGGTTTCTAGGCCACCTTCAACATTATATAGTTCAGCATAGAACTCTAAATGCTTTGGTGATTTGTGGCTTAGCATGTACCATCTCGCCTGACGGGATTTTTAGGTATGAAAGATGGGGTTTTTTTTTTTAGCTCTGAGGGATCTGGCCAACTGTTTACCTGATTTGTTTCCCCATTCATAAACCTTTTGTGAAATGAAATGGAATTTCTTTTTAGTGTCAAGGTCGAGAAGGACTTTAAGTTCTGCTCTTTTCAGAGTGAGAGCTTCAAGATGTGCTGCTTGCAATGAAAGTTTGCGTTGCTTATCGAGATCAGCAATCTGGTCCAAGACCAGTTTGAGTTGTTGGCCATGCTCTCTTTTATCTCGCACCAAGTTTAATGAAACAACCCCTCATAAAAGCTTTATGAGCTTCCTAAAGAACAGAGGGCGAGGTTTCTGAGGATGCGTGCTCTCTGAAGTATTGGTTCAGGGAGGTGGATAACATGGAGATCTCTGTTGAATTGAAGAGGAGGGAGTCATTAAGATTCCAATTGTTGGTGCGCTGAGGCAGAGTGGGCAAGGTCAAGCGTACTGAAACAGGAGCATGGTCTGAGATGGATGCTAAACCTATACTAGCGGAACGTAGAAGGGGGAGGTGGAAGTGGTCTAGAAAATGTTGTCTATTCTGGAGTAAGAGTGGTGCGTTTTAGAAAAGTGGGAATAATCCTTATCTTTGGGGTGAAGTAAGCACCAGACGTCTATAAGTTGCAAGTCTGAGTTTTTTTTTTTTTGACCTGCGCAATTCGCTTAAACGGGATATTAGAGCGGCCCTGTGAGGTGTCAATAGTGGGGTCCAGGGGTATATTTATGTCCTCTGCTAAAACAATCAGACCCTCTGAGAAATGTGATAGTTTTGTGAAGTCGGGTAAGGAAAGAGGGCGGGTGGTGGTTGGGGCAGTATACGTTCGCTAAGGTACACTGGGTGTTGCCTATGTAACCTTTGAAGAAGGGGTAGCGACCATGATCGTCCGCTAGCATTGTGGTGAGGCGAAAAGATGCACTATTACCGAACCCAATGGCTACTCCTTTGGCTTTATTGGTGTATCCGACAAACTGTAGTACCATTGTGGAAATTGTTGCGAGTAGAGCTGAACGGGTGTTGAGTGGGTCAAGTGCGTTTCCTGGAGGAAAGCAATTGAACAGTGGGAGTTTTTCAATTCGCACAAGACTTGATGCCCCTTTGTCGCCACATTGAGGACCCTTACATTATAGGAGAGAACCGTTAAGAGTAGCCATTGCATCAGTTGAAAGCGAATCTCCACATTACATAACCATGTGTGCCAGCAGGGAGAGGAGGGAAGGAGATAAAAAGGATAGAGAAGAAAAGGAAAGACCAATGAAAAGAAAAAGGACATGTACAGAAGGAACATTTACATTCTGTAATACTAAATAGGATATTCACGCAGAACTCTGCAGTGGTCCCAGTGGGAAAGGGGAGAGCGAGCAGCTATTACAGACTATCATGAGACCAATAACAAAAGCACAGGAGCTGCCTGTTCTCGCCAACCCCAGGAGGAGAGGGGCAGGGGACATACTCCCCAATAAAGGCATGAGTAAAGAGCAGTAGGCTCCATCAGCGTATGGCCTCTGGAGGAGTATTATTAATAAATCAAAAAAAAAAAAAATAAAAACTTAAAAACTCTAGCAATGCAAAACCAGAAACAAATTTACCTTACTAAACGGTTCAGAGATCACCACCATGTGACCACACATTGGGGGGTAAAACAGAGCAGCGTTTAAACTGGTCACAACAGTGTGTTGGTAGACCGAGCTCAGGAAAGTCCAAGGTAGGGGTTCATCATCAAAACATGGATTGAGGTGGAACTAGGGTTAGAGCTACAGTCAATGCAAAACAGGGTGTAGAAGGAAAAAAAAAAAAAAAAAAATAGGTGTTGTTATATGTGTGCATGGGAAACACTGCGCTAACAAGTGAAGGCCAGGGGAAGCAGCTACATACAGTCTGACAAAAACAATAAATATATAGAAGAAAAAATGTAGCGCATAATTCGTATAAATGTGATCAAAGACAAAATATTCCTAATTTGTACTTAAAAAATGTTGGTGAAACATCAGCCAAATGGCATGTGATAAACATAAAATCAATGGATAAAGGTTTATAAGCGAGATATAATGTCCCGCAGCACAGGAAGGTGAATATACTCCTAGTCCGGTGGTGTTCAAATGGTTGTCAGAAATTGAACTTCACAGAAACCGGACCATAACAGCGAGAGGAAGCAATCATGAAGAAATGGTATGTAGAAAAACTTTTACCAGATCCCGTGGATTCCCGTGTCAGCGACAGGAAATCGCATGAGCAGTGTGCCACCCAGGGCATGGAAATATAATATAAGCCCTTATATACCACCCTCCACGTTGCCCACTTATTTTAATGCATTGTGATCACGTTTTTTTAGAAATAAAAACACCCCCTTTTTTATCTGCACCATGTGGAGGCATATCTTTTCTTTCCACATACCTTCCTAATGAGGTCAAGTGCCTACTGCAGCTCCACAAGTGACGTCTTCACCTTCCTGATTTACATCCTGGTTGTTTACTGCGAGGACCTGCCTGGCTGCCCCTGGAGATCCATGCAGATTCCAGCCTAGAGTATTCGAGCAACAGGAAGTCCCTTTCCACGCCCTGGGTGGCACACTGCTCATGCGATTCCCTGTCGCTGACACGGGAATCCACGGGATCTGGTAAGAGTTTTCCTACATACCATTTCTTCACGATTGCTTCCTCTCGCTGTTATGGTCTGGTTTCTGTGAAGTTCAATTTCTGACAACCATTTGAATACCATCAGACTTCGGAGTATATTCACCTTCCTGTGCTGCGGGACATTATATCTCACTTATAAACATTTATCCATTGATTTTATGTTTATCGCATGCCATTTGGCTGATGTTTCACCAACATTTAAGTACAAATTAAGAATATTTTGTCTTTGATCACATTTATACACATTATGCGCTACATTTTTTATTCTATATGGTTATATGTGTATCTCACCCTTTTTTCTGAGAGGAGCCCGGGATGGAAGCACGCTTCTGCTTGGAAGGAGTTTACCGCCAGTGGGAGGCCTGAGGGGCTGAAAAAGTAGGTATGGGGTTTTGCCACCCTGGAAGTTCCATTGGATGTAGGTTCAAATTGTGAAGGAAAGTAAGGAGTTCTTCAGGAAACCAGAGCGTGTAAGAGCGGCCATTTTTGGTAGCTATCAGACTCGCGAGGAAGCTCCATCTATATGTGATCCAGTCTCCCCTCAGATGTTCTAGTAGAGGTTTTAGTGCTCGGCGGCGGTCAAGGGTTTCCTTAGAGATATCAGGGTAGATATTTAGTACCACCTCATCAAAATCAATGTTAGGAGTGCTTCGCAGCTTGGTCACGACCGCATTTTTATCTTTAAAATAATGAAGGCGGCAAATAACATCCCTGGGCTGGTCAGATGTGACATTGTGTGGCCTCAGAGGACGATTGATCCGATCGAATCTCAGAGCGGCAGTGGCAGGGTTGCCCAAAATGGTGTTGAGAATACCGCGGATCGAGGGTTCTAGATCGTTGTCCCTAGTTGCCTCTGGCAGACTGCGGATGCATAGATTGTTTCTACGATTGCGGTTCTCGAGGTCTTCAAGTTTGTACAATGAGGTCCTGTGAGAAAATGCTAGTTGAGTGACAGTGTCCTGCAGTTATTTAATGGCTACCGCATGTGAGTCTTGGCACTGCTCTGTCTCCTCTAGTCTAACCAGGAGATGCGACATGTCCACCCTTACTGCAGAAATGTCTTTTTTATGAATCTCTCCATGCTGCAGAACATACCCGCCATCTCTTTTTTTCGTTTTTTTTTTTTTCCTTCCACCGCAGCAAAATTTTCTGAGACATTATTTCAACTTTGCAGTTCAATTTTGTCCCATCTCATTTTCACATCATAGTGGCTTGTTCAAGATGATCTATTAGTTATTTAAATATTTAAATTTACTCCACTTAAAGAGGAAAAAAAAAAAAAAAAAAGGAAAAAGGAAAAAAGACAAAAAAATATAGAACTACTCTTACTACCTTACCTACTCCTTATCTCTCTTTCTCTTCCCTTTTTCCCTCCCCTTCTATCTGGTCTGTTTCTTCCTAGGTCCCTTAAATTTCTAACTCACGCCCCTTCTTCTTTCATCTCTTCCAGATATATATCCGAGGCTTTAAAGTTTTTCCAACCCTCCCAGGTACTAAAATATATTTCTTATAGTGTCCTCTATCCCTACTACTCAAAAGGTGCATTTTACAATAGTAATCCATTTGTTCATACCACTCTCTTGGTTTTTCACTTTTTAACCGTTTGGGATCAGACCCTTTGCGGCATTCAGGAGTTTTGGGACCATTGTTCTCATGTATTGTTTCTTTGGGATTTTGTAATCATGAAAAAAGCAAGTCCATAGATTTTGTTCTATATTCTCACCAGTTATCTCCTTTATATTATTCACTATTTCTTCCCAGTACACCTTTATTCTTGGACACTCCCACCATATATGCGTCATCATTGCCCTTTGGTTGCAGTTTCTCCAACACAAAGGTGTTCTCTCTTGTTGGTATCTATGGGTTCTCACTTGGGTCAGGCACCACCTTGCTTGGTGTTCATATCCCAGGCATTATTATATCCCATTTCTATCTTTTACACTTGTTGATCTTCTAGTTTTAATTCCAATTCTTTTTCCCATTGTTCGATGTAGGCGGGTCATAGTTACATAGTTACATAGTTAGTAAGGTTGAATAAAGACACCAGTCCATCCAGTTCAACCTGAGTGAGTGTGGGTGTCTACAATTATCCCTAACCCTGTACATCCCACACTCACATCATTCCCTACTCTCAATCCAAGGTCCCCATTCATATACTAGGGCCAATTTTGGACAGAAGCCAATTAATCTACCAGCATGTTCCTTGTCCTTCTAGGTCTGTCAATATTCCGTAGATTTTTGATATTCCATTTTTCAGTGGCATCTGGGTAAAGCAAAGTTTTTCCAATGGGCTTAATTTCTCTTCTTCTAATTGGATGTGGTAGTGTATTTACTAAGTGTCTTAATTGATAGGTGAATGGAAGTTTTATCTTCCACCCATTGAGTTGTTCTAGTTCTAATCGTGTTTTCATCCTACCTTTTGCGATATCTTTCAATTGTGGGTTTCTTGTCTCATTTTTGGCGAATATCTCCTTCCGGGTATAAAAAAAATTTGTTCCCGTGAGGGCCATTAACGGTGAGTTATATGTCCATTCATTTTTTGAGTGTACTGTGTCCCAAATTTTAAAAACATTTTTAGTTATTTCGTCAGTTTCCGAATCAAGTATCCTAAACTTTTGTGGTATCCATAGGTTTTTGTGCAATGTGGCTTACTTATTGGGTTTTCCATCTCCACCCACTTTTTTTTCCATTTGTCCACTCAATCATTCGTGACAGAACTATTGCTTTATAATATCGATTTATGTCTGGTTTTGCTAATCCTCCGTGTTCCCTTTTCCTTGTGATTTGTGCAAATTTGATTCTCTGCTTTTTATTTTGCCGAATGTATTTTATAAATATTGTTTTTATAATCTTGAAAAAAAAACTCTGTGGAATCCCAATTGGCAACATCTGAAATTTGTATATTATTTTTGGTAGTATCATTTTGAACAAATTTATTCTTCCAATCCATGATATTGGTTGTGTACTTAATTTTTATTTCTTCCTTGATCTCAATTAATGGAATATAATTTGCCGGATATATTTTTTCGACCGTTGATGTTAGTTTAATTCCAAGGTATTTTAGTTCTTCTCTTACCCATGTAAATGGGAATTCTTTCTGGAAGGTCTGGGCTTCCCTTTTTCCCAATCCAATATTTAATATGTCCGATTTAAAAATTTGAGAGTTCCCCATATTCTTTCACCTCTTTGATTATATTTGGTTAACTGAGTCACTCATGGGTTGGTTACAAACATCAGAATACCATCCGCGTATGCCACGATTGTGCTCTTTCTTCCACTCTCACCCCTCCTACATCTTATTTCGGAGTGCCGCCAAGAATGGTTCCATTGCCAATACATATAGCAGTGGGGGGAGCGGACATCCTTGCCATGTTCCGTTGAACATCTCAAACACAGGTGAGAGACTAAAAAGAGCAACAATACCGCGCTTTGCCTCAAAAGAAAAAAATAGCAGCAACTAATAAATGGAATACATACATTAATACAAAGAAAAAATAGCTGCACTAAAAATGATGTACTTAGTGGTGATAACCAAAGTGAGACAAAATAAGGATGAAAGGTGATAATATATGTGAAAAATCTAGAATGAATGACAACCCAAAAAGAACGAAAAGTTAATGAATATCGGATGAATTAAAACAAAGTGTTAATAAAAACCAGGTGATAATAGAATGCAAAACAAATTTGAAACAAATATTCTTGAATCTAATGAAGATGTTGTGACAATGAATTGTAATCTTCCACCACCACTGAGTGCTAATCACCGTAAAAAATGTGCGCTTACCAGAGGGCAAGCAAAATACAGCTTGAGGCTAAACACCCAGCCAGGGCCTTTGCTGTGGAGATCCGTGATGGATACCTCAGAACCACGCACCGGGACTCAATGGAGCCGTCAATCTGCTATGCCGAATGGAATCTCCGAAGTGGGTACCAGGTAATGGCCGAGAATACAAAAACAGAGCTTCCTATAGTGTAATACATTAAAAGAGGTTTATTTGTAAAAGATAAAAGTTGCACTTACAATCAGCTGGAATAAAAACAGCATGAATAGTCAGCCGGCATGCGAGCGCCCATTCGCTCAGAAGGTCCAACGCGATGACGTCAGCACGTCCTGTCCGCCCGACGTAGGTCTCGTCATAAATTGACGTTGTCTGGGGCACGGGCGATGCATCACGTTATATATACACACACACACAATTATTAGCCAAGCCTCAATCTGAGATGAGGATAGAGGCGCAAACAAATCAAACATGGCGGACAGATATCATCTAGTCCGCCATGATGTGTATGAGCAGAAATTATTTTTTGTTATTATCTTTGTATATAAACACAGTATAAAAATGTGAAATATTTAGAAAAAGCAGTACCCGGAGGTACATATTAAAAAGGTACAATTAGTTCATGTGTGTAATTAAACCAAAAGGGCATAGATGGTAGATATTAAAAAATATATAAGAATATATAGAAAATGGATCACCCATAGTTAAAGTTAGGAATCCGAAAAAGGTACAAAAATAATCAAAACACCTCATGCCTTTAGGGACTGAAAAATAAAAATAAGTAATAAAAATGGCATGGGAGGTCATAAAAAGGTAGAGGGAAAACCTGATGAAAATGTCCCAATCCTCAAATCACACGGAGTTTACAATTAATTGATATAAATACAGTAAAACCTGATAGTAACAAAAAAAAAAAAAAAATCATAAAAACACAAGCACCACAGAAAAAGGAAGGATGAGTGAACATGTAATTAATTAAATAAAAAAATGAATTATAATCTTTTAGATCAAATATTTTTTAGGGTTTGTATTGGGGCAGTATACATTAGCAAGTGTGTACTTTATATCCTGTATGGATCCATTAAGGAAGAGGAAGCATCCTTCTGGGTCAACTTTTCTCTGTTCTATTATAAAACAAATATTTTTCCCCAATCCAATAGCCACTCCTTTTGCCCTTTTTATTGCCGAATATCCATAGAACCATGTTGGGATATTTCTTGAATATATTTTAATATTTGAATTTTGGGTAATATGTGTCTCCTGAAGAATGATTATTTCAGCCTTCTTACCAACTCTCATTATGCTTCTCTTCCCTGGTGAGTTTAATCCTCGGACATTATATGACAATTTTTACACTATTCGTATCTTCCATTCCTTTCTAATCCCCACGTGTTTTCCCAAGGCCCCTTCCCCCCCGGTCCGAACAGGAGATGTTACATGTCAGCCCTTACTGCAGAAATATCTTTTTTGAAGGATTTCTCCATCCTGCAGAACATACCCGCCATCTCTTTTTAGTTCACTTACCAGTGAGGACATCTCGGAACCTGCGGGGGGATCCAGGATCATCCATCAGCTCCGAGCAGCAGGAGGATGCAGGGGAGCTTTCACGGATGGAGGCAGTATGCGAGGATGGTGAGATAATCGACCTCGCAGCTCTGGCCTGACCGCTCCGTGTGCTGGGACTGGCTCTCTCCGCAGCGAGGAATCATTTGATGGAGCCTACAGCAGCCTGGTGTGAAGCTGATGACTTCCCGGAGCGCTTACCGAGTGTTGAGCATGAACCGGGTGTTTTAGAAGGCATTGCTAGGAGCTTTTAGGTCGATGGCTAGACGGAGATCTTCTCACACACGTCTGTTCAGCACCATATGTAGGCCACACCCCGGCCGCTTCCTTTTTATGCAGCAAACCTGCATCTTTTCTGTATGAGCAGTAAAAAGATATTCACCAAGTGTGGAACACTGAATAGGATGATCTTAACATGTTTGGTGGTGTTGAGATTTTTTTTTTTTTAACCTTTTACAAAGAAAAATACATAATGTATTACTGTCTAGTGCACAGACTCCTGTATTAACACTTGAAAAAAAGTATTTTTCTGATAGCTTCTGAAAGTTACGTTTTTTCAGTTTTGTACCATTGGAAATTTCATTAGCAGCAGTTATGCACTGTACGGTCATACTGTAACTTGTCAGATAAATTCAGACAATGCCATTTGTTTTAGGATTCGTTTAGGCAAAAAAAAAAAAAATCGGAGTTACTTACCGGTAACGTCCTTTTCCAGGAGTCTTTCAGGACAGCACCATAGAGAGACCTTGGCTCCTCCCCTTCTGAGGAAACACCGCCTTCAACTTTAAGCTTTAAATCTCACCGCTCTCCCCCGGCCCCTCAGTTCTTCAAGAGGACCTCCGGTTAGCTGGGGAGACACAAGAACACGTCATAATAACTCTGATCTTACCTGACGTTCTTCTGCGATGAACTCCTTCACGAATATCCCTAAAATAGGGTGGGTAACTGTGCTGTCCTGAAAGACTCCTGGAAAAGGACGTTACCGGTAAGTAACTCCGATTTTCCCATTTACGTCTTTCAGGACAGCACCATAGAGAGGATGAGCGAGCACCTTACCTTAGGGTGGGACTACTGCCTGCAGAACCTTACGCCCAAAAGCCTGGTCTTTTGCTGACAGAAGGTCCAATCTGTAGTGTTTCACGAACGTGTCGAATGTAGACCACGTTGCCGCTCTACAGATCTGCTCCGGAGACGCACCAGCCCACTCGGCCTGAGAGGTCGCCATTGCCCTTGTGGAGTGTGCCCTGATACCCCTAGGGGCTTCCAAGCCGCTAATTATATAAGCCTGACTGATAGCTAACCTTAGCCACCTAGCTAAGGTGCGCCTCGAGGCTTTGCCTCCCTTCCTGGTTCCTGAAAATAACACAAAAAAGGAATCCGATTTTCTAAAAGGTTTTGTATCCTCCAAGTACTGTAGGACACACCTTCTTACATCTTATGTTCCTGTTCCCTCACAGGATTCAAACAAAAGGTGGGCAAAACAATTTCCTGTCCTCTATGAAAAATCGAGGCTACTTTCGGCAAGAAGGCCGGATCAGTTTTAAAAACTACCCTGTCTGGGAAAACCTGAAAAAAGGGGGCCCTAATAGAGAGGGCCTCGAGTTCACTTACTCTTCTTGCCGTAGTGATTGCCACCAAAAACACCGTTTTGAGGCTAATCCACTTTAGTGTACACGTCTCCAATGGCTCAAAGGGTTCCCCTGTAAGCGCTTGCAAGACCAAGGAAAGATCCCACATTGGGAAGGGGGGGACCTTCAGAGGTCTCTGCCTACTCAATGCTCTAAAAAATCTAATGATCCAAGGATCGGAGGCTAGTTGTTTCTCCAGAAACACACTCAAGGCAGAAACCTGTCCTTTCAGGGTGCCAAGGGCTAATCCCTTGTCCGCCCCTGCCTGCAGGAACTCTAAGACCGCTATAGAGCTGTGAATATCAAAAGAAGTCTCTGTGCACCAGCTATTAAAACGCCTCCACGTTTTTTGGTAGATGACCTGGGTTTCTTTTTTCCTGCAGTTAAGGAGGGTCTTTACTAAGCTATCTGAGAAACCTCTGTTCAACAATTCTTCCTCAGTAGCCAAGCCGCGAGGCTCCATCTCCCCACCTGGGGACAACAGATTGGTCCCTGGGAAAGGAGATTCTCCTGAACTGGCAAAAGCCAGGGGGGTTCCGCTGCCAGACTTCTCAGGATGGAGAACCAAGGCCTCCTGGGCCAATGTGGCGCAATAAGAATGAGGGTTGTGTTTTCCAATTGGAATTTTCTTAGGACGGCTGGGATTAGTACAGGTGGGGGGAAGGCATAACACCTGTCGAAAGCCCAACTCTGAGCCAGAGCGTCTATCCCTAGAGCTCCATCCCACCTGTTTAGGGAGAAGAAGAGATGCACCTTCCTGTTCTCTCTCGAGGCAAAGAGGTCTATGCATGGCCTTCCCCATTTCTGGGATATTGCTTCGAAAACCCCCTGATTCAGAACCCAGTCGCCTTCCCTCAGCCGTTTCCTGCTGAGGTAATCCGCCACCAGATTTTGTTCTCCCTTCAGATGTACTGCCGAGAGGGATAGGACGTTTACTTCGGCCCATCTGAGAATGCTTTCTACCAGGGTCCACAAAGGTCTGCTCCTGGTACCCCCTTGCCTGTTTATGTAGGCTACAGCTGAAGAGTTGTCCGACCGGACTCTCACATGCTGTCCCTGAAGTTCCTTTTGAAAGGTTTTGAGCGCCAAGGCTACTGCCTTCAGCTCCCTCCAGTTGGAGGATCTTCCTGCGTCCTCCTTCCGCCAGCCTCCCTGAGCCACCCGGTCCTCCATATGCGCCCCCCAACCCATGCCACTTGCATCGGTCGTGACGCATCTGGACACCGGCAGAACCCATTCCAGACCCTGTGAGAGATTGGCTTCTTTCCGCCACCACCATAGGGATCTCTTGACCTGGTCCGGTACAGTTATCAGGGAATCCAAGGATTCCTGACTGTGGTCCCAACTGCCCAGGATAAATAGTTGTAATGGGCGAAAGTGTAAACCTGCCCACTGGACTGCTGGAAGTGCTGCCGTTAATAACCCCAAAGCTGACATAGCCTTTCTTACTGATATTTGTTGGCTGCCCTGGAGTAACAACATTGCCCTGTCTACCTTCTGGATTTTCTCCATAGGCAGGAAGACCTTCTGTTTTGTTGAGTCCAACAGGAAACCTAAAAAGATTACCCTTTGCGAAGGAATCAAATTGGACTTCTCCAGATTTAAGAGCCAACCTAGACCCTCTAGGATGTTCCTTGTCAACTGCAGGTCCTGCGACAGTTGTTCCGCGGAAGGGGCAAAAAGTAGTAGATCGTCTAAATAAGCGATCACTGAAATGCCCCTGATCCGTAGGAAAGCCAAGACTTCTACCATGACTTTGGTGAAGATGCGGGGGGAAGAGGATAGTCCGAAGGGAAGGGCCCTGAACTGCCAGTGAAAGGTCCCTTCTCTGGTATTTATTGCCAGCCTGAGAAACCTTTGACACTGATCTGCAATGGGAATGTGCAGGTAGGCATCCCTCAAGTCTATCGATGCCATGAAGCAGTTTGGAGGAAGGAGCGTCTTTACCGAATAGATTGAGTCCATTCGGAACCTCCTGTAGGTGAGAGAGACGTTCAGAGGCTTCAGGTTCAGGATGAGCCTGAACTTCCCCGAGGGTTTGCGCACCACAAAAATGTGGGAATAAAAGCCTCTGCCCGTCTCTCCTTCTGGCACTCGAACCACCACCTCCTGTTCCTCCAACTCCTGGAGGGAGGAAAGGAGAGCCGCTGACCTCTCTGCACATTTCGGTAGCGTGGTTACCAGGAGTCTGCATGGTGGAGGCTCTGCAAACTCCAACCTGTAGCCTCTTCTTATGACTTCCAAAATAAAATTGTTGGAGGTGATCATCTCCCACTGTGGAAGGAAGGCCCCCAGTCTTCCTCCCACCGTTATTCTGTCACTTTGTCTTTTTGGGCTGTTCAGGAGGGCGAAAAATAGCCCCACCACGCCCCTTCCCTTTTTGTCCCCACCCCTTTTTCTGTTGGTCAGATTTTGGGGGGTCCAATTTCTTCCACGGCCGAGACTTTCTTTTAGTCTCTGCCGGTTTTCTTTTAAAAGGAAATGCCTTTTTTCTGTCAGCCGTTCTATCCAATACAGCTTCCAGACCTGGCCCGAAAAGCAAGTCTCCCGTGAGAGGAATGCCGCAAAGTTTAACCTTGGATGCGGTATCTCCCTGCCATGTTTTAAGCCATAAGGCTCTTCTTGCCGAATTGGACAATGCGGCTGATCTTGCGGACATACGCACCGATTCAGCTGAAGCATCTGCCAGGTAAGCTATTCCTTTAAGGAGCATGGGAAAAGACGATAGGATTGTTTCCTTAGGCGTACCCGCCTCTATGTGTGCCTTAATTTGCGTTAGCCAATACTCCATGTTTCGTGCCACCACCGTGGACGCCATGGCGGGCTTAAGGTTCCCTATGGAAGAGTCCCAGGATTTTTTCAGGAGGGAATCTATCCTTTTATCCATGGGATCTGGGAGTGCCCCCATGTCCTCAAATGCCAAGTCAGTGTGTCTGGAGACCTGCGAAAAGGCTGCGTCTAGCTTGGGTGATTTGTTCCATACCAGCGCCTCCTCTTCAGCAAAGGGGAACCTACGTTTAAGTGCCTTTGAAAGGAAAGGCTTCCTTTCGGGGTCTTGCCACTCCTTTTTAATGGCATCGACTAAGACCTCATGGACCGGGAACACCTTCCTCTTATGTTCCCCTAGTCCTTTGTACATCTGGTCATGGAGTGAAAGTTTCTTCCTTTCCTCCTGGATACCTAGGGTGGTATGAATGGCTCCTAGGAGCTCCTCCACCTCCTCCAGGGAAAGTTTATAGCGAGAGGATCTTGTGGATTCCCCTTCCACCTCCTCTCCCTCTGACTCCCCTTGGGGATCTGAGGACCCGCTATCAGGCTCTTCCTCAACCTCGAATCTGGCACCTCCTGGATTCTCTCCACTTCCCGAGGGAGCATCCATTAAGGATTGAGGAACACTCTGCTGTGCTGGTGGAGAAACAACCTGCGGCTGTGGCAACTGAAGACTGGCAAATAATGTTTTAAAAGTCTGCACCGTATTGGAAAGTTCCTTAACGGATGCTGCTAAATCTGAAGACTGTTCTCCAGACTGCTCCCTTACTAGCCCTTCTATACAATCCCTGCGGAGGGGTTTAGACCAAGATTCCCCCATTGTGATTCTACATGAGGGGCATTTCTTCTTGGTACTGTGGGGCGACTTGCTTTTCTCTGTAGCTTTGCCCTGGAAAACAAGTTAAAAGTAGGGAGCAATCAGCAAACTTCCACCAGCACTACCACGGAGGGCCACCAGGGGTGCACTTCCCGGGACCGACCACCACCAGGGACCCAGTCACAACCCTTTCCCCCCCTTCACCCCCAGGGGGAGTTCTACACCTGTGGAGCTTTACAGGAAGCGGTAAGGGAACACCACCCCAGGGTTCCTCTTACCTTAGAGTGGCTGGTGCAGGATTCTCCTGGAGCGGTTCTTGAAGCCTCTGCTTCCGACATCTCCTCAGAGTACAGTGGTGATCCAAGCCCCTGTGCGCTGTCCCCACAGCAGGTCAGAGGCAGCACCAGCCGAACGCGCGGTCCGTTTTCATCACCGCGACCGGAACCGGAAGTCACGGGTCAGACGGAAACACTGACCTCCGCCGGAAATGACGTCGCCCGTCCTCCGACCCAGCGCTCAGAGCTCCCACGCTGGCTGCAAAAGCAGGGCGGTCTCCTGTGCCTCCGCCTATGCCACCGCTAGGCACAAGAGAAAACGGACCCCCCCAGCTTGCAACTTCGCTAAGGGAAGCTGGGGGAGCGTGATGTGCAGTCTAAAAAGGTACTCAGCCACACTAGCCCCTTAGACTGCAGCTTTCCTAGAAAAAATGAGCAGGAGAGAGCCAGAGAGAGCGCGCCCCCCTTTGCTCAGCCTGAAATTTAGCCTCAGCCTCCCTAGCTGTACGGCCCTGGTTCCTTGCGATGTCTCCCCACCGGAGGAAACACCAGAACTGAGGGGCCGGGGGAGAGCGGTGAGATTTAAAGCTTAAAGTTGAAGGCGGTGTTTCCTCAGAAGGGGAGGAGCCAAGGTCTCTCTATGGTGCTGTCCTGAAAGACGTAAATGGGAAAAAGGCTTAACTGTGTCTGGATCTAGCAGATATCTTAGTTGCTATGACACAGGGGTGATGACTCCTTGGAGGAGTTGCTACAAGGCAATAAGAAGGTCTGTCTGCCATTGAGAAGAGGTAGGCAAGTATGACAGCATGGAACTCTATAAAGGCTTGTAAAGGTAAGATGCAATACTTTGATTTTCATTGGCATATGCTTTAAATAAAAAAGCTACAGTAATGAGAGAAAGGTAATTGCTCACCTAAGAATTTGAGTTGCTTAGTTGTCTTTGGGCAGATTAGAAAGTCAGAATGCCTGCTCTGCAGTGACCCAAAGTATCAGTGCAACCGTATCAGAATGATAGCCAGACAACTAGCATGATCAGGAGTGGAAAGCAAAGATTTAAACTACTTTCAGGAAACATTTACTTTACATGATCTATATACAATAGAAATTCATCTAGGGGCATTTATTTTTCATTTTTGGTTCTGTTATTTGTGCTAAGCAGATTACAATAGCAAAAAGCTTATATAACAACAAAATTCAAATAAAAGCAGGAGGTCATTAGAAAGCAAAAATGTGTGGCATCGTGGCCTCCACAGTGGGACATACACACTCTACACAAGAAAGCAAAAAAACCTTACATCTCCCAAGTGCTTTCACAAAAGAAACCATACTTCATGTAACCCGAATTACAAATCATCCAATGCTTGTTTGTAGGAAACACATTAAAGCACACCAAAAACAATAACTTCTCATTTACAGTTTATTTTAAACCAGAAATGGAGGCACAAAGAACAAAAAAGCACACACACAAAATCCATATGAATAAATTAACGCCAACCAAATTTCCATGTGCAATTTAAAACGGAATGGAAAAAATACTAAGCAGCTTGCATGTGCCCATGTTCGATAGTAAGCAGGAACCCATATTCATCCATCTGCTGAGCTAGATACCTATTGCTGAATCTGCAAATTAGAAACCTAAGCATTTAAGATTTACTTTGCATTAGTCTGGAAAAGCTCAGGAGACACAAGTAACATTGGCTATTCCATGCTTTACTTATTGCATTTCAACTTCTGTGATATTTACAAAACCTGGTGCTGGAAGCTACAGCTGTCCTAGTAGAAGATGACATGGTCCTGGAACAAAAGAGTTACATAATGGGGTATCCCTGGAAAGTTTTTCAAGGGATGAGTGGAAGGTCAAGGCTTAATGATATGACAAGCTGTGGCACAATTCACCATTTGTGTACTATAGTTGAGGAATTATAAACAGCTAACCACAATATGCATAGTTACAGTTTTCAACTGACCTGTCGTAAAGAAAAGAACCAGCAATTTGCCTTCTACTATCAAAAAAAGAATAAATTAAAAGGTCCATATCATGAGTGACAACCAGAAAATTACTTTGTATAGGGAGGATGCGTTTGTTTCAACAGGAAAGTGTCTACTACTAGATCATCCTATGAAGAGAGTCGTACTCCTTAGAATCCAGTGGGAGTTAGAATATTCATGTCACGTGGTTTAAGGTTGTGGCCTCTGACAGTTTTCTTATCTCCAGTAATTAATGGTGGCATTTCCATTTTTGGTGGTTTTAGTGCAACAGGATCATCAGTTATTCTGTTAGCCTGGGCTCGCATCAGTTCCATTGGAGTTGGTTTCTGCGCACCTTTGTAAGACTGGACTGTGAAGCCACCTGCAGAAAAAAAAAAAAAAAGGTGGAACAATTGACAAACATGGTAATGTATCTAGTGGCACTGCTCTGAAAAACCATCTCTCTCTCTGACAGATTGTACCAACTAGTCTGCATTGGGCAAACTCTTAGTTCCCTATGAAGAGGGAAGTTCAGCTAGCTTCAAAAAAAAAAACAAAAAAAAAAAAAAACAACACTATAGCATTCAGCCAGAAAAATCCATAGCTGCAGATTGTTCCTTTCGGCAAACTTGGCCAGAGAACATTAGTGAAGGCTTAGACGCACAATCCGACTTTACAGGAAATCAGGAAATTATATAGCCCATAGATGCCTTAAAGATACAGGATATAACTAAAATTTAACAAAAACATACTCGCCTATGGTGCTGCAGAAACCAGTATGATTCTGCAGCGGTCCTTCACCAGGTCTAGGACCGAGAACTGAGCAATCAGATGACCGCAGATTGCTCAGTGAAGACCAAGAACTGAGCGGGGGATGGTGACTGTCAGTCACCAGCTCTCTGCTCTGCCCCTCCATCGCTCACTGGAGCGCTGGGTTATGGAGGTGCCAGAGTGGCTAGCTCAGGCTTACAGTGGCGCATTAAGAGGCTAAGCCAGCTGCCGCTCAGCCATCTGGATGGATACCGACCTTAAAGTCTGGATCCCTCCAGAGCCCGCACCAACTCTGACGTCAGTCAAAAGTGGGCCTTAGTCCACCATCTGCTGAAGCTGGGTCACAGGAGTGCAAAAAAAAAACAAAAAAAAAAAAAAAAACACACTTTTCTTTGACCCAGAGGAGAAGTACGACTTCTATGGCTTTAGCCAAAAAGCAAATACCCCTGCGCACACCTATGAACAACAAGTATATATGCAATATGCCAAAATGGTGTTGCTGCGGAGATCGATAAGTGCTCCACTCAATTCCATACACTACTGAAACAAAATAAACAAAGCGATTACTCTAGATAAATGGTAATCAAACAATCCTTTATATAATTCCAAACAATGCAACAACCCATCCACGTGCAAGAACGCTTTTCTTGCCCCAAAATGTTAAACGTGACCAAGTGTTGTAAGTATACACATACACACACACAGGTGTCCATACAAGGACCATGGCAGGGTGTCCATCACTCTGTTCTGTCTTAAACCTCAAATTGTGAGGACTAGTTAAGTGCAGACATAAAAGTTTGATATTTTACTTACTTACAGCACAGGATACAGGATTGAAATGTATAGACCCTGGGTTAGAGGCTGGTACCTTTACGTGAAGAGAGGACATCCCTTGACATCCCCCTTTAACTCGACCCTGCAAGTCAGTTTTTTTCTTCTGCAAGCAATGCAGATTAATACAGGCACAGTGGAGAGATTGGGCAGGCATGTCACTACTTAGATGGTGGGGGGGGGAGGGGAGGACGGTCATATTATTGCTAGGATGGTGGGGGGGAGGGGCATGTCGTTATTTGGCTCTACGCTACAGTGTGGGCCAGGTGAGAATTCTCTGCCGATGGGCTCCTGAGATGTAAATCTGCCCCCTGCTTCTATAGTGTGTACTTGCCTCTAACCAAAGCACCAAGTGTCTTTTTTCTTTGCGGTCTTTTCCCCTCTGCTATTTGCAGGAGTCACTTCTTATAGGTTACGCCGACAACAGAATCCTGGGCGATGCCACCACAGCCCTCCAATACACAGCCTGAGCGGTGTATGCTTCTATGAGCCTGTGTAAAGGGATGGAGGGATGGGGGTCCCTTCCCTACATTCAGCTCTTAGATTACACAGCGCTCTTTTGCTTTGGCTGGAAGGTGGGATGTCAGATCCCTGTCCCTCGCCTTTGACTGCGGAGAGAAAAATACTTTTATCTGTGTACTTTGAATTGATGTGGAGGAAACAGGGCTCCAGAAAACACAGGTACAACTTAGGTTGGAGGATTAATTTAATCTTTGTGCATCACCTAGTCTACTCACTTCACTGGGTATATGGAAGGGGTTACAGCCACTTTAAGGGTGCTTAAGGCCAAGTTCCAATTGTAGGAAGATCAGAATGCAAGGCACAGGGTTGAGGTTGAAGTGCCTGTGTTCACACGCAAGGTACAATAGTAGATCTCTCTGGAAGTGGCCTTAAAACATCCACATCGATCAGCCAGTGACTGGTCTGTTTAGAAGAGACCAGTGGACGTCTCCTAGAAGTCTGTATATGCGTGTCCACCAGGTTCTTCTGGGCCAGTTTGGTGCGATGAGAACCACTAGTTTCTTCTTTTGCTCTTATTCGCAAAGCAGTCTATGAATATCAAGCCTGTATCCTGTCCTATTAAGATAGGATTATTAAAACAAAATTTGAGCAGCAGTTAATCTGTAGATGACAAATTCAAATTTACAATGTTCCTTAAGCTTTTCCAGGTTTGGCCTTGTTAAATTCTCTAAAATAAGTATGGGAAAGGTCAAAGAAACTACTAATAAATATAGCCCCAAAAAAAAAAAAATAATAATCTGCAAAAAAATTAACAAAATCCATGGTAACTCATTAAAGCTGATGTCCAGCTTTAGTTTGTTTAAATACCGTATTTATCGGCGTATAACACGCACTTTTTTCCCCTTAAAATCAGGGGAAAGTCGCAGGTGCGTGTTATACGCCGATCCCCTGCGATCCCGAGCTGTCAAAACTTAAAAATCGCCGACCGCGATTTGAAAATGGCGCCGCCGGCGCCGAAATACACAGAGCCGGTCCTCGGCTCTTTCCGGCGGCTCTCGTTTACTTTCGGCTCCACTCGTAGTTCCGAGCGTAGCTATCCAAACCTACTCGGATAGCTCCGCTCGGGACTACGAGTGGAGCCGAAAGTGAACGAGAGCCGCCGGAAAGAGGAGAGGACCGGCGGCGCCATTTTCAAATCGCAGTCGGCAATTTTGAAGCCCAGGAAGCAGGGACAGGGGATCGAAGGCTGCACTGGGGAAGGCTGCACTGGGGAAGGCTGCACTGGGGAAGGCTGCACTGATGGGCATTTAAATGTAAGTTTTTTTCCCTTCAACTTCCCTCCTAAAAGTTTTTTTTTCCTTAAAATTCCCTCCTAAATTGGGGTGCGTGTTATACGCCGATAAATACGGTAGATAGTTAATTTGGGCCAGCTTGGCACTAACAATTTTCTTCACTAAGTAATGTGTGGCCACTGGTTGTGCTGTATGTAGCTGAGGCTTCCTGCCAGAAGTGTGAAAGTCAGATTGCAACATCAGCTTGCATTGCTTTATAAAAGCTTTATCTGAACGGCTGAGTGGCGCTCAGATCGATTCTATTTTGTCCCGGGTATGAGACACAGGAAGGTCTCTCACACCTGAACACAGTGCTATATACTGTATGTAGCCTCATCTACGCACAGTTTATACAGCACATCCAGCGGCTGTAAGAGATAGCTAGCGATCAGCTTTAACTACTTGCCGCCCACGCTATAGCCGAAAGACAGCTACAGTGCGGGCCTTAATTACCAGGAGGGCGTCTATGAGACTCGGCTGATCACAGATCCGAGTAAGGGGTCGATCCTTACCACGTGATCAGTTGTCAACCAATGATGGCTCATCACGTGATGCAAGCAGAAGCTCGGTAATCTGTCAACGTGAGGGGGAAAAGACATCGGTCCCTCACACAGAAAGCCACAGTTGCATTTGCAGTGTCCACCAGTGCCCACTGTGCCACCCACCAGTGTCTCATAATCAGTGCTGCCCCCTTTCAGTGCCCATCAGTGAAGGAGAAAAATTACCTGTTTTCAAAATTTTATAACAAACTATGAAACCGTTTTGTTTTCAAAATTTTCGGTCCTTTGTTTTATTTGGCAAAAAATAAAAAAAACCCAGAAGCAATTAAATACCACCAAAGGAAAGCTCTGTGTGAAAAAAAAAATGATAAAAATTTCATTTGGGTAAACTGTAGCATGACCACGCAATAGTCAAAGAGTGACAGCGTTGAAAATTGGTCTGGGCAGGAAGGGGTTTTAAGTGCCCAGTAAGCAAGTGGTTAAAAGGGGTTGTAAACCCTTGTGTTTTTTCACCTTCATGCATCCTATGCATGAAGGTGAAAAAAAAACACAGTGACCAGCCTCTCAGCCCCCCATTTTGCTCACCCGAGCCCTTTGCTCCCTTGGTGGAGACGAGCTCTTCCCCCCTGCCTGGGGTTCTCGGCTCTTGGATAGATAGCAACGCAGCCGTGTAAACACGGGTTTACAAACCCTTTAACATCGGAGTAATAAGATAATTCCCTATATTATTTGGAAAGCTGAATCCATGTATCACTACACATTCCAAAATTTCACATCCAATTTGCCAGTTACATGTTACTTACAGGCACAACACACACTGTTAAAGCAAGGTCAGGACAAGATGGATAGGGACAGGATATCATGGGTATTGCATCAGACATATTGCGTTATGCAAAGGCAATAGTTTTTATATAGCGGTTCAGTTTCCCACAGGGTACGTAAATTCCAAAAGCAATTTAAAAGAGTAATTCTGCACTTCATAGTATTTTGCAACATATCTAAGCAAATACAGATTTTTCTCCAATTTTAAAGGCAATTACCAACTTTTCAAAAAAATATCTTCTATACAGTTAGAAGAGGAAGGGAAAGGCAAAAACACACACACACACACACACACACACACACACACACACACACACAACACTGGATAAATGTGCAGCTTTTACGTTGCATGGTAGAATTAGTGCCTGGATTTCATTCTTACCTGGATCTGTAGTTGACTTTTGTACTGTACGAGGGGCAAACATGCTCCATTTGTCGGTGTCTGTGCCCTGAAGCTCACCAGCTGGAAGGGAGGTAGTGGAACCCTGACTAAACCACGATCTGTGGACAAACAACATTATGAAAAACAATGGTGAATGCATGTTACTTTAAACGCGCACATTTAGTATTGATACTTCCATGCCAGTGGGAACTACTAGGTTTGAAGAACGGTGAACGCTGTTATTTTTCCACTAACCGTTGATACGGATACTTCCTTACTGGAAGAAACTGAAATTTCTTGTTAAAGTGACCATAGCATCATACATTTCTTCATGTTTAAGCGCACGCAGGTTCAGTAATGTGGCTCCATTTCAATTCATCTATGCCCAGCTTAACACTTACAGGTACGTATCATCTCCCATAGTTATTACGCTTCATCTGCATTTCTCCTTAGAAAGAGAAAGCCATCTTTGTTCAAGAATTGCCTAAAAAGCCTGGTACACACTAATAATCATTAAACTGACAGCTCCGGTCGGAGCCACTGTACTAAAAATCCGTGATCTCCCCCGCTAAGCTGTTGTGTACTGATAGAGGGGCGCCCCCCTCGCCAGAACACTCAGATCAGAGCTCTCAGCCATTGGTTCACGGAGCGATTTTCTTTCCTGCAACCACAATTCCCCCATCAACACAGTCAGAGACAAAAAGGGAATCCTTCCTGCTAAGCCGCAGTGATTATTGCTAACAGCTTCAGCAGCCGTTAGCGATAATTGCAAGTGAATCCAGCAGGCTGGTTGTACGAGTTGATGGATCAACTTAGTACATTCGGCCTGTCCACACACAGATGGAATATCAGCAGTCTATGGCCGGACTAAATCAGTATCTACTTTCTGGAGTTAGATCCAGGCTCAAATGACACAAATATAAAAATCATAATCCCTGGTGCAGTTCTTGGGTGTGCTCTTGACACATCAGTCCATACTGCAGCAGTCTTGTGATTTGCTACAAAAAGTTACAATGTTGCAGTGTGAAAATTATATTGTTAATGTCTATTGCGATCCAGAGTAGAGTATATTTATGCAGGCTTCCAAAGTAAATGAATAGTCCACTTTAAGGCCATGTTCACACCTATACAGGCTGCAGCTGATGCGATATTCCGATGCATTTTTTCAGTGAAATTTGTTTCACATTTTTTTTGGGATGCGTTAATGTTGCTAGGAGTAGGTGTCTTATGAAGGAAAACACACCAAAAACACATGTACAAGTCTCATTTGTCAAGTGAGAGGTTTGTGTTACCTGCGCATTTGCTTTGGTGAAGAGCTTGGAGTGCTACAAGGTGTGGACTGAGTAGATGAGCTTTGCCTGTCTTCACTTGATTCTCCAGTTTGCATCTTTAGCTTCTGTCAGGGTAAAAAAAAATATCTACCAATACATCTGAGATCAAAGAATGCACAATAAGTCCAGCATGTAAACTATAATATTTAATTGATAGCCAGTTAACCCATTGATTCCTGTATGGCAATGTTTTTAGACCACTTAGACAGCTTCTTATAAACAAAAAGGCAACCCGAGACCTGATTCATCATTACTATTAAAATAGAAGACAGTAACCATGTGAAGGGCATGAAGTGAAAGGTTACCAGCTCAAGCAAGCATTTTATACGAGACTTTAAATATGGCCAATCCTCAATTTACACACAACTTTTTAAAAGCATCCGTTTAGATCAAACCACAAAGAACCTGAAAATCCTGGCTCTACATCCAACAGCTGGACAATATTCCTGCTTTCTTACGCATTGCCATTGCAGATCTATTCTTGTAAGGGGGAAAAAAAGCATTTTGAGCATCACTGTACTCAAGTGGACAGGATGCAATACTGGTATCACCTGCAGATTCACAGTACACTCCTTTACCATGCTTTGTACCATACTTACAGTCCATGACAATGAATGGTGCAGCAAAAAAGTGGGCATCATTTATACTGATTGTCTCCACCCAAATTAGGGCTTAAATGGAATACAACCATAATCTCTAGGTCATGCAAGACCTTTCTGTAAGGGCAAGGGAATGCACCTTCACCCTAGCAAACTGGTACTGGACCATGCTGAAATGTTGGCGACAGGTTTTTAAAAGCTGCATCCTATTCGGAGTCCTCAATTCTTCAGCCAAGGTCGGGGTGGGGGGGGGGGGGGCCTGTGCAGCCTGGGGGATGCACGTTCCTTTAAAAACGGCTTTAAGGAGCAGTATTGTAGACTGAACCACAATTTACGTTCACAAAAAAAAAATCCAATGAGTGAAAAAAGGGCTCAATAATGAGGACAGCTAGCCTAGCAAATGGCTCTAAGCAATGAAGTAGGTAGACTAAAGCAGACCATACATGGATCGAAACTCGGCTGGTTCAGCGTATAGCCTGCAGCAATGATGGCAGGTAAGCCCCCATCAGAATACAGTAACTCAGCAGGAGTGATGCCCCTATCCACACATTAGAGAAGGAATCAAATCTTTCTTCAACCCGATGGCTGAAGAAACAAAATAAAAAAATAAAATGTATAATGAAAAAATGAATAATGCACGGGCTGCCTAAAGACCTGTACACACAATCAGAATATCGTACAAAAAAAAAAAAAAAAAACTCTTTCAAACAGATCGTACAATAATCTGTAACACAGCTGTCAGAAATTTTCCAAAAGGAACACAAAAAGATTTCTCATACAATACCAGATTGTGTGATTTTCGTTTAATCCGCACAGTTTTCGTCCAACAATACGATACAAAAAATACATTACGTCACTTCCGTATTTTTATTCCGTCATAACAGACCTTTTGTACTTTAGTAACCTATTCGTTTGATAAGGAGACTAGCATCCAAAAAATAAAAAAGGGGGAGGACGATCATTCATCCGTTAATCTCATTGTGTGTACTAGGCCACATTAAAATGTACAAAACACAATTAATCTAAGTGGCTAACATTTTTTCTACAAATTGTAGTAATACATAAACAAAACCAAATTGCGCCAAAACAGCATTAAGCAATGACATGTAGCACATCTGCAATAGCTTTCAAGAACATTACGTAAACTATGGGCTACAAACCAATTGCACAAAGTAACCAGTTACTCCTGGAAACAGTTACAAAGGAAATAAGTTGGCAAAGGTTTGCAAAGTTTTTACATTCCAATATCTAGACTAACAATAGCAACCTACTATGCTTTGTGCATTACCACAGTAAACAATGAACCATCATCAAGGTCAACTCTGTTTTAAACTTTAAATTTTTCCAGTAAATCTAAACTGGACATACTGCATAGACCAAGTCTATGTTTTTAGGACATGCGACTAGCCAAACCTCACTGACATTCAATGCATTAAAAGACTGCCTTAGTCCGAAAATCAAAACGTAGGTTTACTGAGTTTTAGCAATCAAATCTCCCACCATTAAAATAGCTACTGGTATATTTACCAGCTCAAGATCTATGTGCATGCTAGCAAAAAACATCCACAAATGACCATAAGCTCTGCTTATATTAAAAAAAAAGTTATCCATACATTGTCCTTCTCATGACTAGCATGGAGATTACATCTATAGGCACTAATCTGGGAGCCCCATAATTTTACCCACTAACTTTTTTCCAGTACCTATACTTTATATCTTATTCACTTGTGCTAATAGCTGTGTTTTTAAGGATACAGTGCATGTACAATGACCCCACTAGCATAGTGAAAGCAGGCGGTCATCCACAGTTTGTATCTGCCAAGATGTACACTTTTCTACACCATGTATCCATGTTCATACAGAGGGGGAATACAGCGTTTGTGTGCATTAGGCTTGGTCTCTTAAGACACATCTATACGCCCAAAATGTTTCATCCAAAACATTAAACTATACAAATATATAAATATTGCCATATTAGTCCAAATGATAAAGATGGTGCACAAAAGTACAAAGTATGAATAGGTGTACTATAGAAGACACAAATGTACTCTCCCTTCACACTTTTCTTATAAACCCCAAACATTCATGCATGTACAGTACAATAATATGCAGAATACATTTGAAGAGATGATGGAAGAACAGCAAGCAAAGCCTACATTCACTTGACAGCAGCACTACAGGTAAATACCAGAGGGCAAGATGTGCAATCCAGGCAGCAGCATGGAAGGTAGTACAAGGGACAGAGGGGGGCAAGGCACAAATCTTACATGCAGAGCCTCCGCCACGCGATGGTATTTGGACTCTTCAGTTGTGAGACCCTTGTGTGGAGTATAGCCAGCATCCCTGAGACCAGCCTGCTGCTCGAAGCGTTGAATGCTCTCTTGTGAATGTTCTGAAATGGAAGACATTTGCACACACAGCTTTCAAGCGAGTGCCACAGCTAGACTGACCGGAGCCGTACTCCTCCATTCCCATCCAGTCATTACAATTACACACAAACATAGTGGGTACAATGCAAATTAACACTCAAATGCTGCTTAAACACAAGTGTGTTTATATATTTACATCTCCAGTGTTTTTTTGTTTTTTTAGTTTGGGGTCGTTTTGTAAAGCACTTACTTACACGTTCAGAAGCTTCTACATATTATTAAGTGGAGGGAAAAAAAAAAAAAACGCATGTAGCAGCTGGCACACTAATTACCAAGAATTTTCGCTCGGTTTTCAATGTTGTCTATGGCCAGCCTAAACCATTGGTTGTAAAAAAAAAAAAAAATTTATATAAAAGTATCAGGAAGATTTGTCTTATTTTATGTGGTGATCTTCGAGGCAAAAATGCTTTTTAAGGATCAGGGCTTTACAGAAAGGTGTTTAATAAGTATAGCACAATCTTTAGCCTAAAGGTTATGTCACGCCAAATACTTTATATTTTGGCTAGAATGGAAAAAAAAAAAAAAAAAAAAAATTGAACTACGTTGGGTTTTTACTATTTGGGGGCTCCATTCGAGGGCTTTCACACTGGAGCGATGCGCTGGCAGGACGGTAAAAAAAGTCCTGCCAGCAGCATCTTCGGAGCGGTGAAGGAGCGGTGTGTATACCGCTCCTGCCCATTGAAATCAATGGGACGGCACGGCTATACCGCCGGCAAAGCGCCTCTGCAGAGGCGCTTTGCGGTGGTATTTAACCCTTTCTCGGCTGCTAGCGGGGGATAAAACCGCCCCGCTAGCGGTCGCATACCGACGGTAAAACGCCGCCAATAATGCCTTTTTTGCCAAGTTCCCTTCACTTCCGGTGTGGTAAAACATGGTCAGCAGGACAGGAATGGGAAGATAAATCTCTCCAACAGAGCCCCAAATAGCAGTTACAAAAGTTCTATGCCTTTGAAAACCAAGGAGCAGAAATGCCTGTATATGCCCAGCCAGCAAGTCAATCTTGAGGTGCCCAGAGGGGGTATGAGTGCAGTTACCATTCATGCATCTTCTGTTAAAAGATAAGTTCACCTTTAGTAACCTGTTACACCCATATTTGGGGTGTAACATGTTACTACGCAGCACTTCCTCCCACCCCTCACAGCGGGCAGGGAATCCTCTCCCCACAGCTGCTGTCACATTTTAAAATTGAGATCTATGAACACAATTCCAGTCTACCACCATAGCAGACAGCTTGTAGTTGAATGAATAACTGAGGGTGCTCATGACGCTTCCTCCAGCTTTCTAACACAAAGCTTGTACAAAAGTATTGCCAAGAAAACTGGAGGGAGGATGTGCAGGAGCCTAGCCATGCACCTGTAATCCACTGATCGTAGGGTGCAGTGCTCTAACAGCAGTGGTTCTCAACTTTAGTCCTCAAATACCCCCAAGAGCCCATGCTTGCAGCATTTCCTTCATCTTACACTTTAAATCAGAGCCAATGGCTTGGTATTTTGGACAGCTATTTTATCTAAGAGAAATTCCCAAAACATGGCCTGAGGTTGAGAACCACTGCTCTATAAGTCCCTGTGAAAAAAAATAAAAAATAAACTGCAAAAATATTTCAGAAAGGTGAAAGCCTTTAAATGTATTTTATATCAAATTAAGCAATACAATTGTTTTGATGAATCAAATTTTTTAACCTTTAAAAACGTTAGCTTCAGGGCGCTGTAGAATTTAGATCTGTTTACTTTGTAAAAGAAACGGACACCAATTTAAGCTGCCCATACATTACTCAGTTCTCCGCTCAACCAGCGCCCCACAAACTGACCCGATTCCCCCCCCCCCCCCATTCACACACTATGCGGAAACCCTCCTCACTGTGTCTTTGTATTCTGACAGCAGGGAGATTTCCCAATTGTCAGATTATAAAGGTGAGCGCTGCAGCCTCTCTTGGGCCTCTGCTTAAAAAAAAATATAATAATTATATTTATTTTACTTTTTTGGAAGGTCTCAGAAATTTGAGCAGAAAAATTGTGATGGACATAGACAAACCATGGATATAGCCACCCTATGATGGGGATTTTTTATTTTTTTTCCCCTCGCACCAGAACTGAATGATCCTCCACCACACGATCGCTCAGTTCTCCGGCTTAGAGCCAGAGGGGGACAACTGCAGCAGCAGACCAATGCTGCAGCTTTGAGGCGAGTAAAGATATTTGCTTTATTGAATACCCCAATCGTCTCCTGTAAACTTGCTAGTTACTTGACATCTGTCGAGGACTGCTTTGAAACCTCTGCAGGCTATCCAGATGTGTACTTGACAGCACAATAGAGATGTATCTGGGCATGCTGCAGTCATTGGGTCAGGTGATGACCATCTGAACAGCTCTGAGCTAGCTACAAAGCTGTTCTCATAGCAAATCCACAGCTGGGCAGTTAAGCCCCCTATCTGTACTAGTTTAGTGATAATGAAAAACAAAATAGCAAAAAAAAAAAAAAAAAAAAAAGCTACTGAGTATGCAAAAAGACTGGGAATATCCAACACAAGGTAACTGCTATTGCCTGCATCCATGGCCAGTCACTCACATGCGATTGCTGCTTGAGAGATTACATGCAAGTGGGCATGATTAGTTGCAAGAGTTGGCAGCCTTCCATTGCTTTCAATGGGGCTGCCTACTTGCAGCTTATCGCAGGAAGTCCGGCTGGGGTTCTCACAACTAATGGGCAGTACAGTGGCTAAGCGGTTAACACTTCTGCCTGGCAGCACTAGGGTTGACTGTTGGAATCGCAACCAGAGCACTACCCTGCCTGGAGTTTGCATGTTCTCACTGTGCCCGAGTGGGTTTCCTCTGGTACTCCGGTTTCCTCCCACACTCCAAAGACCTGCTGGTAGGATAATTGGCTCCTGTATAAATGTGAGTTAGAGACCTTAGATTGTAAGCACCTTGAGGGCTTGAGGGCAGGGACTGATGTGAATGTACAATATATGTAAAGCGCTGCACTATACAAGTACCTCCAATAAGTAAAAAGCATAGGCAATCTGTGGAATTTAGGTACAGTAACTCAGTTTACTGTAAATTAGTAAAGGTTTTACATCAAAGTAGGAGGCTAATGGAAAAAGAGCTATAAAAAAAAAAAAAAAAAAAAAAAAAAAAAAAAAAAAAAAAAAAACCCACACAGCAGCTATTCTAGCTCCAAAAAGACTCAACAGCTCTGCAAACAACAAAACTGAACTGTTTACTCAGCACATCCCAGATAATGTTATCAGAATAAAAAGGCAAACATCTGCAAGTGGCTGAAATGCATTACAAAAGTAAACATTACATACATCAAAAAAAAAAAAAAAAAAATATATATATAGTGCAAAATAAATGAAATGTGATGTTTGCCATCAAGGTTTCAAATGTTAAATATTAATGAGCAGCATACTTGAAATCAAACAGATTCTCCAGCTGCATTAAATAGGGTTGTAAATACAGTCCAGACCATTTCAATTCTTGTAAACGTGTCTGCATTAACACCACTGCATAATTATTCATCTTTGTACTGAAAAAGTCCTGAATGAGGACAGTTTGGAGAAGGACCCACTGTAAGCAGCGCTGCCAATGCTACAGCACACCGCTTATTTAAATTAGACCCTGCCAATGACATTTGCCATAAAAAAAAAAAAAAAATCAACTGACTTGTACATTACAAATGAATGGTCCAAAATGAGGAAACATGAGACATCCTTACTTGTTAAAAGGGAGTTCATGATGACAGAAGTTGCTTTAGCCTTCACCACAGGTGCCTTTTCAACAGAAGAGGAATGGGGAAGGGCGGGTGGGGGCATACTGTTATCCCCATCCTCAACCTACTCCGGACAGAAAAATGTACGGGAAGAGAGAGTGGGTATGACATGATGGGAAGGGAGGGGGAAAACATAAAAGAAATGACATGTTAAGTGCAAGGCTTCATCTTCACTACAAGAGAATATGTAGTTGCTGGTAACACAAAAAGTGTATTGCCCCCTTTTGCAGCCAAAATTTGAGAAACACCAACTATATGTTTATGCTCCTTCACAGCAGATCTACAAATAAAAAACCTAAAATATGTTTTTCTTACCTTTTTAATTGTTTCTTTAGAGCGGGTTTATTCAAAGGGCTCTACAGGCAGCTTCTACTGCTTAGAATAGATGGCAATGTGCAGATAAGGGACTTTTTAAGTGCATTAACAGAATGTACTACCCAAGCCTTCAAATCTTTAACCCTCTGTTAGGACAATGTGCATTATTTAAATTACAAATGATAATGTAGATCTGCCAGTACAGATAGTGTAAATTATGGTAAACATAACTACCCAGTCCCCTCCTACACATACATACCCTGTTTCCCTGAAAATAAGACCTAGCGTGATTGTCGGTGATGGCTGCAATATAAGCCCTACCCCCCAAATAAGCCCTAGTTAAAGTCCTTGTAGGTCTTATTTTCAGGGTAGGGCTTATATTGCGGCCATTACCGTCAATCACGCTAGGTCTTATTTTCGGGGAAACAGGGTAGCTAAATTAAAAAGTGTTGCTTACCTTTAATTATGCTATGTGAATGGGAACACGGAATATTAAAAAGGAGTTGTAAAGTCTTAGGGTTTTTAACCTTCATGCAATCTATGCATGAAAGTGAAAAACCTTCTGCGCTGCAGCAGCCTCCCCTTTTTCTTACTTAAATCCGATCGACGAGCACAAGCCCAGCAGCTCCAGCCACTGTCTCAGGTCCTCATTAGACAGATTGATAGCAGCAGAAGCCATTGGCTCCCGTTGCCGTCAATCAAATCCAGCGACACGGGAGCATGGCTGAGTCCTGCTGTCTGTCAATGGATGCAGCAGCAGGACTTGGGAGCATGGAAAACAGCTCTCCTTGGGAGCACTCACCGAACAGAAGGAGCCAGGAGCGCCGCCAAGAAACAGGAGGAGGTTATGACATGTTTGTTAAAAAAATTTTTTTTTTAATTTTTTAAAAAACCCACCACGAACCTTTACTTTAAGGCATTACCCTAATTTGGCTGCAAAATTAGAAATACACTCAAAAGAACTCCAGGCATAACCAAAAAGGTATAAATCATAAGCCAAAATATGTTGTTTAGAAAACTTATAGCTTTACTTATGGACCCAAAATTACATGAGTCGCTTTAAATCACAGCTGTCTACAAATGACCACAAATTCGGTGAGATACACTTGTCACAAACTGAAATTACTAAAAAGGTGGCTCTACGCAGCATACCTTAGACAGCTTCTGGTATTTACGTTCTGGGATTACTGGTTTTCTCCACAAGGTGTTAGTACACATGTCCGATGGGGGTGGAGTCATCGGCGCTGTATCCTCCAGAGCATCGTCATAACTGAAAGCACGACGGTGCATCCCGATGGGCAGGGACATTTTTCCTAGAAGCCCACTCGAGCCGTGCTCAATGGCTGAGGACAAAGAGTCCACACCTTACTATACAATCCAGAAATATTCTTGAGCACAGTTAAAAGCAACAGCCCCCCACCCAAACAAAAAAAAAAAATTAAAGTGGTTCATACAAAAAGTGCTGAGAGATGTGTCCCTAGATTTTCTGGCCAATCACGCAAGCCATAAGTGACAATGTTACAAACAGTGCTAGTGGTGCAGTGGCCCCTGTATGAGGTCCAAGCAGATTCCTCCACTACTGGGATCTCCCTAGGTTGTGTATGTGCTTATAATGGCCAGAATAAGTTATACCTACACGCCCATACAACACAGAGGCTTCCAATGTAGCATCATTGCTACAACTAAGAAAATACTGCTGTTGCGCAGGGACTCAAAGGAAAAGTACATCCTTAGCCACAGATAGGCTTAGCTTTACAGTGCAAGTCAAACCAACATCACAGCTAAAAGGCAACAGAGTCACCTTCAATTACTGATGAGCCACATGGCTGGTTGTCAGTATGAAATGTTGGTCATACCCATCTTGTTCATGGAGGAAGATGTATGCTTTATTTTTTATCTATACACCTTTTGTGATTATCTGCATGGTTCACAACTATCACTAGAGGGTTATTTACTAAAAGGAAAATTCACTTTGCAATACAAGTGCACTTGGAAGTGCAGTCGCTGTAGATCCCAGGGGGGACATGAAAGGAAAATAAAAGACAGCATTTTGGCTTGCACATGATTGAATGATAAAATCAGCAGAGCTTCCCTTCATTTTAGATCTTTCCTTTAGATCTACAGCGACAGTACTTCAAAGTGCACTTGTAGTGCAAAGTGGATTTGCCTTCAGTAAATCAACACCTATATGCAACAATAGTTCTTATAAACGGAGTGTACATACTGCGTAATCATTTCTGTACTAGCCATTACACAGAGCAATACTTTGCAAGCTAAGGCTGGCCATACAGGAGGTCAAACCTAAGCACTTTCGATTTGTATGAAATCAGGCAGGTCTTGTACTACCATAGTTGAAGTTAAATCTAAAGGAAATTGAATGAGAAAATTGTGTAATGTATGACCAGCCTTGGGCACTCACAGAACTCTACATGGGAGGTATTGAAGCGAATTAAAGGGATATTAACGTCACTCGCTACTGCAGGTTTTAATCATTTTCCCCCTCTGAGCTTCCTATTTATACTACCCCTAACCCCCCCCCCCCCCACAGTGCACGACTACAGGTATGAGGGTGCCCCCCCTGTGCCTAAAGGGCCCACGAGTCCCCCTGGAGTGTCCACTGTTTCTAAACGTGCGTGCGCACATAATCTTACATGCAGCCATTCCCTGCATTGCATACACAGGCAAATGAGAGGGACACGGAGCCAAAACCACTCCTCTCCTTTTCAACAGGGACAACTGACTGAAGCTCTGGCTCTCTGCCACTCTCGAAAATAGCTGCATGTAGGATTGTAATTCTAAACACATTTGGCAATAAAAAAAAAGTTGGCTTATCACTTTAATTTCATTTGAAATTGATTTAAAGCACAAACTACTCACAAGTATTCTTATTAAGAAAGCGTAAGAGCTGAATTATTCCCCAGTAAAATTGGATATGACCTTCACATGCTAGATTACAATCTCCCTTCATTGAGGAGAGCCACAATTAAGAGTTCATTTACCAGGTACATCAGGTTGTCTTGATGCCATTATTGTGGACAGTGATGCTGCCTTTTTTCTATGATAGTCCAGAAAATATTTGCTGTTACCTGATGAAAACAAACATCTGTTTATCACTTTAACAAATAAAAAAAGATGTACGCAAGGACCAATCACTCCCATCCAGCGGCATTCACCATTTGTGCTTTTATGGTGACACCACTGTGCAACCAGCCATACGAACACCGTGCATTTAGAATCCCAACCACTTTTCTGCAGCCACACTGGAAACTTACCAAGCCACGCTCTTCCAGGGATTATGAGAAATAGAAACCACAACGAAACATAGTGCAAATGAATCAGAAACCCTGAAAAGAGCTCTGAAGTGGTCCATGCAGGGTACCTGAAAATTAAGCAGAGAAAAACAAAATGAGAAAAAAAAACGTATGTTTAACTTGTAGAGCTGCACGATTAATCGGTAAGAATCGAAATTGCAATGCTTTTCTCTTCCTGATCCTAAAACAGCATTTCCCGATTCTAACTAACAAGTGCAGAGTTCTGACAGCTGAAAAAAAAAATCCAGGAAGCCTGACAACTTTTATCACAACATCTAGGTTAACTATAAACAAAGTAACATTTCATTCCTAGATCAAAAGAAATGAACTTCTGTTTGTAGATGAGGGAAGTTTAACCACTTAAAGACCAAGCCTTTTTCGGACACTTGCTGCTTAAAAGTTAAAAAGGCAATGTTCACCTTTTAAAAAGGAAAAATAAATAGCACATTTTTTGTTTATTTTTTCCCCTGCACAAAATAAGGATTATCCCCTGCCTCCCCCTATAGGAGCTTGGATCACAGGTGCAGCGCCAGGCTCCTGCAGACATTCCTAGCTTTCTGCCGTACCTCTATACAGGCATACCCCACTTTTAAGTACACAATGGGGTTACTAAAGCTGGAAAGTGCAAAATCAGGCTCACTTCTGCATAGAAACCAATGAGCTTCCAGGTTTTATTACCAAAGCTTAATTGAACAAGCTGGGGTTAGAAGCTCATTGGTTTCTATGCAGAAGTGAGCCTGATTTTGCACTTTCCAGCTTTAGTAAATAAACCCCATTGTGTACTTAAAAGTGGGGTATGCCTGTACAGGCTTTCAGTTACAAAGATGGAGGTGGTGTCAATGGACTGAGTGCACAGATTAGCGCACTCATAATTCACAGAGAACTAAAAGTTCATCTGCTGCCTAGGAAGATGGGACTTGCAGTTTATTCATTCAACGATCGCTACCTTATTTTAACAGTGACTGCAGAGGGTACTGAAACCCCCAAATACGGGTGCAACATGTTCTAAAAGGTGTATTTGTACTTTATGTACATAAAAGGATACAGTTATCATCGAATGCAACAGTTCACTTATATGCTGTGCCATGCGTTGTACTTTCATAAAATGGAGAAGCTTCTAGGCATTAGGGCAGCACAATGCAGCTCAAAAGAAAAAAAAAAAAAAGTTAACTTTCTCTGCATAAAAGCTTGAAGTCAGCTTGTGCATTTTTGTGCTCTTTTGCATGTTTTTATTGAGCTTCTTTGAAGATAAGTGGGTTTCTTCTTTAGATTGCAAGGGAATCTTAACTGGAATTATCTGAATGAGGCCAATGGAGGGGGTGGGGTTGACATCACCGGAGTTGTATTATTGTGGTCAATGTACTAAGTAATGAGTGCTGTTGTGAATGCTAAGCACGCATCTGAAGAAAAAATAATAGACGTTGAAGGGACTTGGTAACGTCTCATGCAAGCACAATCATTGTACAGAATTTTATCAACTTTCTGGAATAACCAAATAACCAGATTATAATGCAAATACTGACATCTGTAAAACCACCATTAAAAATTCAAAGTGTATTGGGCTTGATGGTCACCAGTATTGCCTGTTCCATCAATGAAGCAGCAGTTTACTGGAATTCAGCAAGGATGGCTCGTGAAAGCAGTCTGCATTACATTGCAAGAGTAATAGGTTTTTATTTTGAATTCGTAAATTTAAATTTAAGTGACAGAGTGACTTCAGTTTTTGATTAATGGCCAAGTTCACCAAAAAAAAACAAAAACACACATTTTTACATGAGGTTTGTTGAGAAAAAGGGGAGTATATAAGCCATGGTTACCAAATTGAGAAACGTATGCGTCTCCTAATATGGCGGTTAGTTTTTTTATTGATAAGTGTAAAGAAATTGCTGTTTCACCATGTCCTTTGTTGACCGATTCTAAATGGAAGGGTCTGGTTCATTAAAATCAGCTGGTGCACCGACTATTCCGATGTGTACATTCCTTTAGAAGTGATTAACCCTATAGGACCATCCCACCAAAAATGAAACTTCTGTTGCAGAGGGTGCCTAAAATTTGACTTCGTATCTTAGTGCAGACTTCTGGGAAAATCAGTGAGTCAATCACACAAGCAGGAAAGGACATTTCTGGAGGTTATTTGTAAAAGCATTCAAGTACATTACAGTATGGCTTGTGTAGCAATTGTATTTTATATTATTTTTTCCCATGAAACAGCCACTTCATTTAAAAAAAAAAAGTCAGAAAATTGCTCAGCCACTGACTTTTTTGGTATTTACACAATCATCCTAATCAACCAGAAAGAAAGCTAAACCCCATGGATTTAAAACAGATCAGAGATGGGCTGTGACCAGGGTGGATATAATTATAAAAAAAAAAAAAATTGATTTTGGGAGAAAAAAAAAAAAATCTAAATATATAGTTTTCCATTTAAGATACATTAATTTTGTTTATTCAGCATGAAATGGAACTTATAGTTATCTAGCATGAGGCTGTATATTCTGCAATATTTAAATTTTTGGTAAACCCATTCAATGAATCCAAGCTCTGCAAGATAAGAACATGCACTGCATTGATGCATTTACACAATGTCAGGGTAACCATGAGATAAAAGTTCAGAAATATTCCTTTATCCCATTGTTTTGCAAATCTATGTACACTACAAACTGTATGATTGGATCCCTGACAGCTTATTCTAAATAGAATCTTCAATATTTGTAAACAAAATTTCCTAACTACCAGCAAGAATAAGTCCTTACATTTAAAGAGCACCAGCCATTTCAGATCCATTGTGGCAGCGCCTGTTAAGGGGCATCTGCCACGTCCCTCACCTTGTTGTGTAACTGCCGCATCACCAGCTGTCCCATTAAAGCGAATGAGACTGTCGGTGAGTCAACAGCGTGTCAGAGGGAGAGCCGCTGAGGGACAGATGACAGTCTCTTTAAAAATTATTATTTAAAGCAAGCCTTTTTACTAGCGATTTAAGTCAAATCCACCCTGGTTATTTATATTTACCACTGCGTAATCGTATAGAGATATTTAAGAATAAAATTGCCTTTTGTAAACTTTACATATTAACTAAATTATACACCACACTTTAAGGTTATTAACCGATTTATCGAAACAATAATTGATTATGAAAATAATAGTTAGTTGCAGTCCTAAAGAGAACCCAATAATACTTCAGTGAAACTAAAACATAAGAACTGCACTATTAGGCCCCTTTCACACTGTCGGACTGTTCAGGTTCACCTGTCAGTTTTGTTGGCGGACCTGAACGGGCGCTCCATGTTAGCCTATGGAGCGACGGATGTCAGCGGAGACATGTCTGCTGACATCTGCCCCGGTCCGATCCGCTAAAATCAGACGATGGCCCTACTTTCGCATCCGTCCCGGGCAAATCGGATCAGGTGAGATCTGATGAAAATGGACATGCCGTCTGTTTTCGTCCGATCTCTCTATTGCAAGCAGCGGCACTCGACAAGCCCCTCCCCACTCAGTGAGCAGAGAGGGACCTGTCATCCGCCGGCTCAGCGGAAATCAACGGAGAGATCACCTCTGTCCGCCAGCTCAGCGGGAGGACTCCGTGGCAGCGGATCCGCCTCATGTGAATGAGGCCTTACACAAAACAGCAATGCACACTCCAGGTACTACTGATGTAGTTTTAGGTCTGTAACATGTCCAGTATTATGTAGGCATTGGCCTGCACTGATTTGAGTGGATTTTTTTTCAATTCATTTTTGAATTTCATTGACAGAAATCCAGCAGAACCCTGGTAACTAACAACTTCTAATACATCATATACCCAAAACAATGAACTTGTTCCCAATTCAAGTTAGTGGTACACCAAAATGAAATTTCGGAGCAGAAACCAAAAATTCAGAATGCACTTGGCCAAAATACACAGTTTTGTACATAAAAATAAATAAATGTAAAATTATATTCAACCTCTATTAATATCATGAATTTATATGAATTTTCGGCCTTCATCTGCACTTGTTTTTCTATTTTCGGCGGCAAAACACTGATAACCCTATTTTTGATAGATCTATCCATGTGCATCCTTAATGGAAATAATCCTTTTTATCCCTATTGAGCCCAATGGTGTATGGTACAGACAAAGCCTATACTAGATAAAACCTGCATACAGCTACTTAGGCTTTTCAGCCATCTTAGCAATGCATGGAAACAATAGTCTTTGTGAAGTAGGCCTTGGGAACAAGACAAAAGTATAGTTAGTTGAGTGGAGGGCCTTTGTTTCTTTGGCTCACCACACCCCTAACCTGTCCTGACTATACTTTTCCATTCAGTGGATTACAAAATGCAGGACAATACAGAACTTTGTCATAACACAACACATTTCTCTGTACAGACCATAATGAAACCCATCTATGGCATTTAGCATTTGAAAGCAGCAAAAACATCCAGTGTAAACAAACACTTTAATCCAGGAAATCCAGTGTATGCAGGTGTAACATCCTGGCCCTGGAATTTTGAGCCAACTGATGCCTTCATAAACATGCTGGATGCCTATTTGGATACAGGCAAATGGGCGTTATTAGGTATTAGAGAGGTACTAAAAAGTCGAGACATTTTTTACCTTAATGCGCTCCGCATTAAGGCCCCTTTCACACGGGCGGTGGGTGCATTGGCGGTAAAGCGCTGCTATTTTAAGTGGCGCTTTACCATCAATTTTGCAGCGCTATTCAGTCGCTAGCGGGAAACTTTTACCCCCCACTAACGGCCGAGAAAGGGTTAAAACCACTTGAAAAAGCGCTGCTGCAGCACCACTATGCCGGCGGTGTAGCTGCACTGCCCCATTGATTTCAATGGGCAGGAGCGGTGTATGCACCATTTCTTCACCGCTCCAAAGATGCTGCTTGCAGGAGTTTAACGTCCTGCAAGCGCACCACTCCAGTGTGAAAGCCCTCGGCCTTTCACACTGGAGTGACAGGAGCGGCGCTTTATAGGCGCTATTTTTAGCGCTGTAGCACCTGTTAAGCGCATCAGTGTGAAAGGGGTCTAAGGTAAAAAAAAAAAAGCCCCACTACCTGCACCCCCCCCCCCCAATCAGGGTTTGCCAACCATCATGAAATTGAAGGGCAGTTTGTAAAATCCATTATTTTTACATCTGTACATGAATGTGTTACAAATATGCCATCCACAGATATATAATTTTTTTTCTATTAAAAAAAAATTAAATATATAATCTGCAGATGAGAATTACATTATATATATATATATATATATATATATATATATATATATATATATATATATATATATATATATATATATATATATATATATATATATATATATATACATATATACACACACACACACATATATATATATACACACACATACAAATATGCCATCCGCAGATTATATATTTAATTTTTTTTTTTTTTTAGTTGTGTTTAGGTACATTCAATTTGTCTGTGTTTAGGGGGTAAAAAAAATAGGGTTTTGTGTATCCAGGACCTAATTTGAAACTCTAAAAATGTCTAAACACACAGGTAAATGCACATGCTGGAGCAAAGCTGCTGGTATGCAGTAAGATTACAGTGATGCCAGTGCACCGATTTACCCCCCCCCCCCCCCAAAAAGTAAACCTTATTAAAATGTCACAAAGAAACATTTCATTAAAGGAACTTTGGCCCCCTTTTAAAAATACTGTAGCTGCCAACTTAACAAAAAGACACTTTCTAGTCCAGCACCATCTACACTTGGGGCAGTTCTTCAATGGTGTTCAGATCCCCCTGCAAAGCCATCCTGTATGTGAGAAGCCAGCTGTGACTTCCTGCTGTTTGTATTGTTGGTGTTCCCACACCAGGCATGGTGTGAATAAACCCGAATAAACTAAACAAAGGGCACTGGGGTTAATGAAGCTGAAGAAGCAAGCAGATATAAGTCTGCGCTCAAAGGAAGTGCAGGGTACAAAGGGTTGATTCAGAATTTTCAATGAAGCCCAAGCTGCCTAACACACTAATCATCTTTAGCTTTATCAAAGCCATGAAAAATTAACCTCAGCCCTCCATTTAATTAGTGTAAACGCAGACATATCCTGGAGTTTGCATGTTCTCCCGGTGCGGATTTCCCCCGTATACTTTGGTTTACTCCAAAGACATGCTGGTAGGTGAATTGGCTCCTGTCTAAAATGTGCCTAGCATGTGTAAGTATGAATGTGAGTTAGGGTCCTTAGATTGTAAGCTCCTGGAGGGCAGGGACTGATGTAAATGTACAATATAGTGTATATGTATAAATCGTTGGTGCTATAAAAGTACCTGTTCCATCAGCTATGTAGTAGTATGATGAGATCTTATGGTGGCCATACACACTTCAGTTTTATTATATGATCAATATGCGATCTGATAAAAGGGGTAGCACAGTGGCTGAATGGTTAGCACTTCCGCTTAGGAGTACTAGAGTTGTTGATTCAAATGCCAATCCGGGCACTACCTGTCTGGAGTTTGCATGTTCTCCCTGTGCCTGCGTGGGTTTCCTCCCACACTCCAAAGACATGCTGATTAATTGGTCTGGTCTAAATAAAACCAGCCATAGAGGATTTGAATCTCGTCTGGTTCAGCAGGGACTGGCCAAGATTCAAATCACGTATGGGCAAACTGAGTGTACCCAAGTGGATCCAGCAATTTGGGTACAACCAGCATGTCAGATTTTTACATATAGCCACTAGCAATAATCACTGTTTTTTTCAGGCAGGAACGCTCCCCCCCCTCCCCCCCGTCAGGCAAACACAATGGCTCCCCCATCAACACAGTCTGTGATGGAGGAATCTAAGAATTTTCTTGTATGCAATCTGTGGTTGCAGGAAAGATAATCACATCATCTATGGCCTGCCTAAATTGGCCCTAGTATGTGCATGTACAAATGCACGTTAGGGACCTTAGAGTGCAAGCTCCCTGTGGGCAGACACTGATGGGAACGTACAATATAGTGTATTTGTACAAAGTGCTGCATAAATTGTTGGCACTTTAAAAGTACCTGTTATAATACTACAACATAGCTGATATATCTTATGGTGGCCATACACACTTCAATTGTATTATATGATCAATATGCAATCTGAGCAAATGGGTAACAGTGCCTGAGTGGTTCGCACTTCTACTTGGTAGTACTAGAGTTGTTGGTTTAAATGCCAATCACAGCACTACCTGCCTGGAGAGTTTGCATGTTCTCCTTGTGCGGGTTTTCTCCGGGTACTCCAGTTTCCTTCCACACTACAAAGTAGAGCTGGGCGATTTTCTCAAAAAAAAAAAAAAAAAACTCAATTCACGATTCAAATTTTTTTTTTTTTTTATTGATGGACAAGGACTAGACCGAAGCTGCGGCCTCGCCTAAAAACTCCTGCCTGCAGTTCCTTAGGACCGGCGCGGTGTCAGCGCCAGTCCTGGTGGGGGAAAAAAAAAAAAACATTTCTAAAAAAAAAAAATAAAAAAAAAAATCGATTTGCTGAAAATTTGAAATCGATTTAACCTCTCAACTCGATTCAAGATTGAAATCGATTTTTTCCCCAGCCCTACTACAAAGACATGCTGGTAGGTTGAATCTGGGCTGGTTCAGCAGGGACTGGCCGAGATTCAAACCATGTGTGGGAAGGCTGATTGTACCCAAGTCCATCCAGCGATCAATTTAGGTACAACCAGCATGTCAGATTTTTTCAGGCATGTATTGCCAGCAGCTATAGCCACTAGCAATAACATTTGTGTTCTCGAGGCAGGAAAGGCTCCCCCTGCCAGGAGACAATGGCTTCCCCCATCAACACAGTCTGTGTTGATGGGGAAACCAAGCGATTTTCTTTCCAGCTCACATCACATATGGCCGGCCTAAATTGACCCTAGTATGTATATGTACAAATGCAAGTTAGGGACCTTAGAGTGCAAGCTTGAGAGCAGGTACTAATGTGAAAGTCGGGAACTGCATAAAACTGAAGGTGTTATACAAGAACCTGCTATAATAATACTACTACGTAGCTGATATATATATCTTATAGTGGCCATAAACACTTCCGTTTTTTTTATATGATCAACATGTGATCTGATCAAATGGGTAGCACTGTGGCTAAGTAGTTAGCACTTCTGCCTGGCAGTACTAGAGTGGTTGGTTCAAATGCCAATCATGACACTACCTGCTTGGAGTTTGCATGTTCTCCCTGTGCGGATTTCCTCTGGGCACTCCAGTTTCCTGCCACACTCCAAAGACAAGCCAGTAGGTTAATTGGCTCCTGTTTAACCACTAGACATCCGCGCTATGGCCGAATGACGGCCACAGTGCGGACCTGCATTCCCGGGAGGCAGTCATATGACGGCCTCCCCTGTGCACGCTCCCTGCGCGCGCCCCACAGGGCACGCGTCGGGCGCGCTGTAATCACCGAGTCTATGAGACTCGGCTGATCACGGATCCGTGTAAGGGGCCGGTCCCGGCCCCTTACCATGTGATCAGCTGTCAGGCAATAACCGCTGATTACATGATGTAAACAAAACATCGGTAATTGTTTTTTTTTTTTTTTTTTTTTTACTCGCGCTGACAGCGCGAGTAGAGAAAAAAAGCCGATGACCGGCTCAGGTGTCAGGGACATCGGTCCTGAAGTTGAAGCACAACATCTGCCTCATCAGTGCCATCTAACAGTGCCCACAAGTGCCAGCTATCAATGCCCACAAGTGCCAGCTACCAATGCCCACCTGTAGTGCCACCTGCCAGTGCTGCCCATCACTGCCACCCATCAGTGCCCATCACTGCCACCTATCAGTGCCCATCACTGCCACCTCATCAGCGTACATCAATGAAGGAGAAAAATTACCCGTTTTAAATTTTTTATAACAAAATATAAAAAAAAAAAAAACATCTTTTTTTTTTAAATTCCGTTTTTTTTAATTTTTTTAACAAAAAGTAAAAACCGCAGAGGTGATCAAATACTACCAAAAGAAAGCTCTATTTGTGGTGAAAAAAATGATAAAAATTTAATTTGGGTACAGTGTGGCATGACCGCGCAATTGTCATTCAAAGTGCGTCAGCGCTGAAAATTGGTCTGGATAGGAGGGGGGTTTAAGTGCCCTGTAAGCAAGTGGTTAAATAAAACCAGCCATAGAGTTTAATCTTGGCTGTTTCAGCAGCGACCGGCAGATTCAAACCATGCATGGGCAAGCCGAATGTACCTAAGTGGATCCATCAATCAATTTGGGTATAATCAGCATGTCAGATTTTTACATGCGAGTATTGCCAGCAGCTATAGCCACTACCGATAATCACTGTTTTCTCCAGGCAGGAACGCCTCCCCCCTTCAGGCGAACACAATGGCTCCCCCATCAACACAGTCTGTAATGGAGGAATCAAGCGATTTTCTTTCCTGCAACCATAATCGCATCATCTATGGCCTGCCTAAATTGGCCCTAGTATGTGAATATACAAATGTGAGTTAGGGGCCTTAGATAGAGTTGCCACCTCATCCCTTTAAACCCGAACACCTTTGAATCACACAGGTTCTGAGACTAATTAAATGCAGATAAGGCACAAAGTGAGTTTAATCCCCACCTTAATCAGCCACAGAACCTGTTTCAATAATATGCATTCGGGTTTAAAGGGATGAGGTGGCAACCATAGCCTTAGAGTGTAAGCTCTGTGAGAGCAGGCACTGATGAGGTGAGGTTGAAAAAAAAAAAAAAAAGACACAAGTCTAACCTATGTGTGTGATTATATGTCAGTATTACATTGTATATCCCTGTATGTTGCGGTCGTTCAGGTGCTTATCTAATCGTTTTTTTAAACTATCGATGCTCCCCGCTGAGACCACCGCCTGTGGAAGGGAATTGCCGCTCTTAGAGCCCATTCACACCTGAGCGTTTTGTAGCTTGAAGCCTGAAGCTACAAAACGCTTGAGGGGGAAAAAAAAATCCATTATTCTCTATGGAGATGGTTCACATCTCCACTCCACGTCGCCTGAAGCTCAAACAAGTTCTGGACCCTTTTTTGTCACACGAATCTGGCAAATTTGGGCGTTTTTGGAGCAGGAAGCAGATGACAAAATCTAACAACATAGCAACAAACGATGAAACAGATGATCATTTTTCCTATTGGCTAATAAAAAAAATGCCGGACAACGCTGCATGTAAACGCGCAAATATGCCCGAAAAAACGTGCGACAAAACGCCGGAAGAAACGCTCTGCTAAGGTGTGAATGCATCCTTACAGTAAAGAACCCTCTACGTCAGGGGTAGACAACCTGGGGCCCTCCAGCTGTTGCAGAACTACAAGTCCCATCATGCCTTTGGGAGTAATTGTAACTGCCAGCCTTACCAATGCCTCATGGGAAATGTAGTTCCACAACAGCTGGAGAGCCCCAGGTTGCCTACCCCTGCTCTGCTTAGTTTAAAGTTAAACCTCTTTTCTTCTAATTTGAATGAGTGGCCGCGAGTCTTGTTATACATTCACTTTTTTGCAGAAGGGAGTTTAATATAGATAACGTGATGTGAATGTATAATATAGATGTAAGGCACTGCATACAATTGAAGGCGTTCTACAAGAACCTGTAATAATAAACATAATTCAATAGCTAAACCTCCCCTTCCCATAGATTTTCATTGAGATGTGATCACCCGGAGTGGATTGGCCATGGTGGGCGATAATCATTTGAAATGCTTTGTTCTTGGATCCCAATGGTAGTCTGAGTGATGGGACTATGGGATTGCATGGTGGAAACACATGTGATTGATAACTTGTATCTTCCAGCTATTGTTCAAAATCCACTTTCCTGTGAGTGTCAGAACAATCAAATGGCTTGTTGTCTATAGATTGATGATTCCTATAGGGACAGATCCAATTGTAAAACAAGTCGTTTACTAAAGTGTGTGTATGGCCGACATAAAGGGCTGTGTGTGGCGATAGAAGGAGCTGACACTGGAGTATTAGAATACATGGGGACACAACAACAATGCTGAGTAGTAGAGCCAGGAGGAGCGGATATGATGACGTAGACTGGCTATAAACAAGGACCAGCAGCGAATATCGGAGGTCCACCATTCTAATGGGGTAGATAATAGAGCCCGGGCCCACCACCGCTCTCACCTGGCGTCCTCCCTCTTCCCCCGCACCTCGTATATCACAACCCGCCTGTAGCTCTCCTCTCCCGTGACAGACGATTCACACAAACACCGCTACTCCCCGCTGCGGGTACACAAGCCATTATCCGCTTCTAGAATGGCGACCGGAAATAAAGCGCACCGCGCGTGCGCCCATCCAGAGGCGGGGCCTGAGGAACAACGCGTGTGTTTGGCTGCAAGTGGTCGTAGAGCATCCGCCATTTTTGTTGTGGGCATAGAGAATCGGCGCACGCGCAGGTTGTGTTCTGTAAAGGGACCAATCCCTCGCACGTGTCCTAATCCAATGGGGAGTGATGTTTAGTGTTTCCTAGCAACTCTATGTATGTTCTGTAGTGGTGCTGTAGCTAGCCCTTCAGAAACATCATGGACCCCTCCAGCTGCCCTCTACAAGTCAGGTAAATGCATCATAGACACATAGCTCCCAACTCTCCCTGATTTGGAGGGACTGTCCCTGATTTGGAGCAATCTCCCTCATTCCGCCTTAGTTGTCCCTCATTTTGGACTGATCTATATAGATGTATATAATATGCACTTTTTATCTATTGAAACGTGTTTCCCAGCGCTAAACCTTTCATCTGATTTCTAAATTGCTGCATTTGTAAATTCTACAAGCCAATATAAAGGAAGAGTAGTGGTAAGAAAGCACTTGTGGGTTTAACCAATCTTGTTTTTTGTTCAATTCTCCTTTAAGGGGGCGTGAAGAGGGGCGTGTCCTATGCCTGCATACTTTTGCTGATAGGTGTCCCTCATTCCCATCTCAAAAAGTTGGGAGGTATGGACAGAGAGCTCCTATGTAAATGTCTATGTCACTCAGATCCACTTTTCCTGAAAATGTCAGCTCTATCTAATAGAATTACACAGCTGACAGCATTCCCTATTCTCTCTGCAATCAGATCACCTCTGATCACCCCTAGACTTTCCTTGTTTTATTCTATAGACTTCTGTAAATAAATGTATTATTGTACTATTTTATTTTAACCTGTGTTCTATTTTGCACTAAATTTGCGATCAGACCCTAAAAATAAAAGTGTACACAAAGCCTTTTTTTTAGTTTTCTTTGGGTTGAGAAGAAAAGGATTAAACTAGTTTTGCACGGGAATCTGTGCCAATACTAAGCATTTACTTGTTCTCTTGCAAATGCTCCAATAATACAACCTTCAAGTACGCAGACTCTAACCACCACCCTTTTACACAGGCAATCTGCCCGGTGGACTCCGCTTTGCTCAGCGGGGCAATCGATCCGCTGATCCCCACTAAGCAGGCAGATGACAGATCCTTCTCCGCTCCCTGTGCTGAGACAGGCCTGTCAGAGTCCCGCTCTCCTCTATAGGGAGATGAAAACGGACACTTTGTAAAAAGTGTCCAGTGCGATTTTGTGCATATTTTTAAAGTGCATGACACTGTTAATCGCACTTGAACCACACTGAAAATCGTACTTGACTCTTTTAAAAATCGAACTGCAGCCAGCCTGTACATATGTGAACTAGCTCCATAGAAAGCCGGTTTGGTTCATATGTCATGCGAATCAGATTGCAATTCAAAGCGCAATATATAGTATAATAATTATTCGATAACAAAATAAACAGTAAAATAATACAGTGCAGCGCTAAACCTACATGCATAAATATAGTATAGTGTAATCCTATGAAACAAAGTGACATATAGTGACAAGCATCAAGAATATATATAAGCAGTGACCTGCTATAAATGGACAAAATAATGTCTATGCAAGATGTGACAAACACAAAAGTCCATAAATAGTGAGATAGGTGGAAGTCTTCTCCAAAAAGGATGAGGGTACAATGTATCCTGGGGAGACTATGGACACTCGAATGGGAAGGTGGCCACAAATACCAAAGCACACAAAACTTCAAGAAGAAAAGATGGGTACCCTTACCGGATCCGTAGGATCCGTGGGGGGGAGGGGGCATAGGAAAGTAAACCCCCAGAAAAATAAAGGGTAATTGGAAATTTAAAATTAGAATAGTCATAGCAGTGCGTCTATCAGGCATAAGGGGGTGTTTTGTCCAGGATGTCCAGCCGGATGGCGTCCTCTGGGTCTCAATCACCAATGAGGGGTGGTTGTCTTGGGCAGGCGTTAGACCTTCGGTGCACACGATCTCCAGTTCCGGAACAGGTAGGTCAGGAGAGAATAAATCTCAGTGGGCCCATGGAGGAAGAACTAGGGAACTCCACATAGTGTAGATCAAAATGGGGTTTTTAATGTCCAAAAAACCATACAAAATACAGGTGATCAAGAACAGATAAAAAGTATAAAAAATGGCAATGTGGGAAGCTGAGAGAGCTGGCCCTACGCGTTTCGACTACACAGTCATCAACAGGGGCATAAAACAGCCTCCCCACATTGCACTTATATATAGATTGTACACAACTTTCAATTTAGCCAAACTCCGCCTCGTCATGGCGGGACCGGAAGTAGATGTTCAATAAGAACACAACTATCTAAGTTTAGTACATATTTAATATGCGATAATACCCTAAATGTAAACAAGACCCAAATTTTAACAGGACTAATGGGGTACTGTAACTTTCGGAGAACCACAAGCATCAGCGCCTCCACTTGACTTGCGTCCCAAGCCCACAGTGCGGCTTGCATTCCAAGCCTCATAGTATATCTCTGAAGAGGGGAGGGCGGCTATCAACCTATCAGCCGCTGGTGTCTCAACCGCACGTATATCTGGAGCATGCGCTCCAGGACTCGTGCGTGTCCAAGAGAGCGGCCAGCCCCGAGGCACGCGTCATCACGATCAATAACAGATAGAAACCAATCAGCAGCTGGTCCTGAAACCACTCCCCGAACAGGAGCTTGCGCTTCACACCTTACAGCAACAGAAGAGGCTGGGCGGTCCCAATAAACTTTCCTAGTGATTGGCCGCCTACTCTAGAGTAAAACCACACCTCCCCAGGTCTGAAGAGCCATAGTCCGGGATACAGGGCATCCACAGTTGACACCTGAAGTATCCAAGGCAGGGATTGTCACGGTCAAGCAGCCGTAAATTTGGGGTATTAGATGTCATCCGGCCCCTATATCCAAGCAAAGTAATACGTGCCCGGACATTCTACAAGGAATGCAGGGTAACGCCACAATGCCAGCTAGGGGGGGGGGGAAGGGGCATAGGAAAGTAAACCCCCAGAAAAATAAAGGGTAATTGGAAATTTAAAATTAGAATAGTCATAATAGCGCTAAAACCAGTGCTAACCTTCCGCAGCCAACCACCAACCTATAGGGGGTAGCAGAATGGCAGGGGATATCCTAGTGCCAACCTCAGGATATCGGTGTCACTTAACCGAAGTTATACACTTAACCGCAAAGTAATACGTGCCCAAGCCTCATCAAAGAGTGCTGGGCAACACCACAACGCCGGCCTAAAGAGGAAGGGGCGCAAAGGAAGGGACAAATATAACAATACTAAAAATAAAAAATGTAAAACACTATATATATATTTTATATAGTGTTTTCCATTTTTTATTTTTAGTTTTGTTATATTTGAGTGGGGGACAAAGGAGAAGAGGATCTCAGCAAGATAACGCTGGATCCGCTGGGCTGGTGAGTATCTTAACTGTACAGGACCCGCAACCAGGTAGGCAGGGATTGGGGGGGTTGAAGATCTGCTTTAAGCAGTATTTTCCATACAAATGATTATCTTTCCTTGCTGGGATTTTTTAGAAAGCAACTATTCCACTAATCCTGTACAGTCCCAGGGCTCTTACATTTGTAATTTTACTAATGTTGAATCTTCAGTCCATTTCATAGAGATCTTGATGGGGCCTGAACAAGCCACTGACATACCTTTTCTTACTTTATTCAGAAAATATTGGCTACTGCTGATAAAATGTTCTTTCAATTAAACCAGACTGACTTTTATTATGATTTTTCTTTTTCAGATGGGTACAAGGAATTAATGAAAAACATGTCACCTTTATTAATCGTAATACAGTGTGCCATCCATGTGGAAATTTTATCATTTTTACTGACGTAGAAACAATAAAACAGACTTTGCTACAAAGTCCAACAGGGAGTATTGGAGCTTTTGCTGTAAATACGTTCAGTGAAGTGGTGGCATTTACTAACCAGAAATATCAACCAGACATTTATGTGTATACTTTCCCAGGACTTGTCAAAAGAGCAGAACTAAAAGGTATTCCAATAGATGAAAAAAAATGCTGCATTTATTTTACACATTTACTGCCCTTCTGCTTGAATAACACTTGTCTCACGGTTAGCCTACACCTCCATCTTAAAGCAGGTCTTCAACCTCAAATGAAAAGTCCCTTCTCTGCTTTGCTTCCTGAATATGGTTTTTCATTTTTTGGTTTACCTTCTTTTCTCAGAAAAGGGTTTGGTCCCACTTCCAATACAATGTCATTTTTCTAGGCGAATGACATGTACTGTGCCCAATGTGCCTCTTGGGATATGTACATCACATACCCAAGGAGTTCTTAATGTTTCATTCACAGAAGAAGAAGGGGCAGGCCTAGCGGCACCTCATCAGGGGGCTAGCTGGCTTAACCCGGAAGAGCCAGCAGGTTTCCTGATGACATTAGACACAAACATGGCAGTGAGGGACCCAAGCAGTGGCTTTTAAGAATAGGATCTCCGCAGGACAATGCTGGATCAGCTGGATGGGGGAGCATCTAAACTGTGAAGAACCGACCATGAGGTAAACTGGTGTAAAAAAAAAAAGAATGGGAGGGAAGGTGAGTATCAGCTTTAAGCTACAGTATGTATGGGTATAAACCGAAATGACTAGACCCCATAACAGCATATTTTCTTTATTCTATATTGAGGGACACATGATAGCAGTAACTCTTGGACAAGTGGGTTATATTGCCGTCTTCGAGAGGTTTTCACACTTGCAAATAAAAAACAATAAAGTGGAAGTTTAAATTAAAAAATTTGAGAGCAGGCAGCTTCCTTTTTGCAGAAAAGCCTGCTTGCATTCTTTGAAATGTTCATTGCACATGCAGATCAGTTTACATTTTTGGTTTAGTGCCTGTGTGCTGGGATGACTGAACTCCTGTAAATGCACTGGAGTTCCATCCTCGGCCAATCAAGACCGGAAAAAATCATGAAGAAGATGATGGTGAGAGACCTTGTGGGCATTGGACGTTAGAGGCAAGCAGGCCCGGACTGGCACATAAAATAGGCCCCGGTAATTTAGACTGAGCAGCCAATTTCCGAGCAATCGCCCATTCGCGAGAGCGGTTGGTGATGGGATAATCATGGAGTCGGTCCACTGTAATGTAATGGGGCACTGTGATATAAAGGGGACTGCACTGTAAAGGAAACTGTAATGATTACAGTCCCCCTTTACAGTGCAGTTCCCTTTTCATCATAGTGCCCCTACCCATCACAGCCCCACATCACAGTGCCCCTTGCAATCATGCCCCACTCTCTGCCTCCCCTGCACAGTCCTACCTTTGGCAGGGCAGAGGCAGGATTCAGCCTGTGTGTCCTCTACTGGCTCTCCCACCCCTCCATAGCGCCTGTAAAGAGTCTCTCTTGTCTCTCCAGTGTGAAAGCCTGAGGGCTTTCACACTGGAGTGGTGCACTTGCAGGATGGTAAAAGAAAGTCCTGCAAGCCGCATCTTTGCAGCGCTGTAGGAGCGGGGTATACCCCGCTCCTAAAGCACCCCTGCCCATTGAAAACAATGGGGCAGAGCCGCCAAACCGCCGGCATAGCGCCGCTGCAGCAGCGTTTTGCGGGCGTTTTAACCCATTTCCGGCTGCTAGCCGGGGTAAAAACCGCCCTGCTAGCGGCCAAATAGTGGTAAATAGGTAAATACTTTACCGCCGATGCCCGTCCTAGTGTGAAAGTAGCTTTATTTTCCTCTCCTTTGTCTCTCTTTTTCTTTTTTTTTTCTTCTTTCTCTCTTTCTCTTCTTTTCTCTTTATATATCCCCCTTTTTTTTTCTATCCATTCTTCTTCACTCCTTCCCCTCTTCTTCCCCCTTTCTTATCTCCTTTTTGCCACCATTCATCTTTATCTATTTACATTTTCCTGTGTCCTCCATTACTCCTTGGTCTGCCGTTTCTCATTTACCCGTTTTCCTTCTGTGTCTCCTTTCCCTGTATGCACTCCTGATCTGATGGCTTCTACTTCTCACGTTTACTGTCTCCTTCTCTGCTCTTGGTTTTTTGAATGGACGTAATCTGCCTGGGTGGGCGGGGTCTCATGACGTCATACATTTCCATGATATCAGCGTCCCCCGTTGTGAACAATATATCGTAAAATATAAACTCGCGCTAGTGGTGAAAAAACAGTGAAGCAGAAAACAAAAGCAGCTGCCACTCACAAAGTGCTAATCACTAGAAAAATGTAAAAATATGGAAATGTGGCGCTCACAAATTCAAATATATGTGCAAAAATATATAAATAAGTGTAGATGTAATATTATAATAAACAAAGCAAAATCCAAATGAAATAATCAAAAGTATTCTAAGTGTTTAAATCCATGATGGAAAAAAACTTTTCAGGTGCAGGGAACCACAAGCGGTCCGGAGCTTTTTAGGTGCATCAACACCCCCATGTGTGTCCCCACTCACCAAATGACGATGACCCCAAGCTTTGCAGTCTGGGGGTCGCTTCAGGCTTATATGATGGTTTGTGGAACGCATGGCGTGAGCAGCGTTCTGATACATCTACAATCCCCTTTTTACATGCCTGTTTAATCAGATATTTTGTAAATACCCATTTGTATGTGGAATAAATCCTTTTAAAAACTGTACTTTCACTATTAGTTCCATTTTTTCTTTTTGTGGTGCCTGGCGATTCTGCTGAGAAATTCTAATAAGAATCCTTTTGATCTGATGTGTACATCACCACCCCTGAACTTCTCTGGATACCATCATATAAGCCTGAAGCGACCCCCAGCGTCCCCTGTTGCCTAGCTATCGCCGGCCACAGCGCGCGTGCGCTGACTTTTAATTGGATCTGCCTTGCTGCCTAGCGACCACGGATCCCTGCACTCACAGCTGTTAATTAATGTTCAGATCTCCAGCTTCTCCTTGTTCTGCTGATAGATGACATCATTGGCAGGGCAGGAGAGCCTAGAGAGGAGAGACAGGCATGGCCCCATACCGGGAGGTGAGCAGCGACCGCGGTCTGTGTTAACCGTCAAAATGCCCGGTGTGCCCTATGGCCAGTCCGGGCCTGGAGGCAAGTATTAACTTAAAGTGTTACTAAACTCACAACAGTAAAATGAATCTGTATATGCAGTAAAACATGCTTGTTATAATCATGAGGAAGCCCTTGTATTCATTAATAAAATACAATACTACCTGTAAATTATTGAGCAGTGCTCACCTTTAGTCTGGGAGGGGGTCAGGGGACGGGACGTCCCCATCCCGCTGCCAGAACACAGTGGTGTATACTGTATGTACGTAGCTGATGCTACATACAGTTGACACAGCGCTTCCAGCAGACACATCTTTTAGTAAAGCAAATAGTCTATTTGGACCAGCTTGGTCCAAACAAGCTATTTAAATAATCAAGAAACCTGGAGTTAGGCTTTCAGCCTTCTTTCAGGCATTAGCTTCTTGTTTTTACTGCCCCTCTGTCACCATTGGAAATTAAGTACACTGTTATTTCTATATGGTCATTTCAGCAAGTTATTACTGTGCCTTTTCTTATGCTTTCGCCTCCTCGTTTAACTGACTTTCTATGATTTTCTAATTTGCAGATGGAGCACAGTTGGAATATTCTGCAATAACTTTTAGTCATTCTGGATACTATTTAGCTAGTTATTCATCTGTCCCTGATCATATGCTTACTATCTGGTAAGAAATATTATTGAGATTTGTATGTACCCTATTTATCTGCGTATAACATGCACCCCAAGTTTAGGAGGGGATTTTAAAGTGGTGTTCCACCCTAAAAAAAAAAAATGCATGAATGTGCCTAAAAAAAAATAAAAACAAACATTTTGAAATTTTATTTTTTTAACTTACCTCTAAATGCCTGTTGCTAGGGGGTCCCTCGTAGTCTGCCTCTTTCAGTGCCTGGGCTGGTGACATCACTTCCCCTCGGCACAGAAAGGGCTCAGCTCTGCTCCCTCCCTCTTGTCAATCATCTGGGACCCATTACAGGTCCCAGATGACTGAGCTGCCAATCACGGCGTGCGGCGCCGCTCGCGCATGCGCAGTGGGTGCCCGGCTGTGGAGCCACAGCCCGGCGGCCGCAGTTGCAATGCCGGCGCCGCCAAACGGAGGGGGAGATGAGCGGGGCTTCGATCCCCCGCATTGCTGGACCCTGGGACAGGTAAGTGTCCAATTAAAAGTCAGCAGCTTCAGTATTTATAGCTGCTGACTTTTAATTTTTTTTTTTTTTAAATGGGAACTCCTCTTTAAGGAAAAAAACTTTTTAAGGAAAAAACTTTTAAATTTAAATTTAAACTTTTACATTTAAATGCCCATCAATCTAGCCTTATTAGTGTCCATCTGCAGCCTTGTCAGTGTCATTTACAGCCTTGTCAGTGTCATTTACAGCCTTGTCAGTGTCATTTGCAGCCTTGCAGCCTTGTCAGTGTCATTTGCAGCCTCATAAGTGTCCATCTGCAGCCTTGTCAGTGTCATTTGCAGCCTTACCCAGGCTGCAGTTAAACTGCAGTGACTTGTCAGTGTCACTGCAGTTTAAATATGGTGCCGCCAAGATACACAGAGCCGGTCCTGTGTATCTCGGCTCTTTTCAGCTCCTCTCGCAGTCCCACCCAGTCCCGTCCTATGATGGACATAACACAGGTCCAATGGCGGGACTGGGCGTGACTGTGAGAGGAGCCGAGTGCCGCCCATATACATACATAGCCAAGTGTACTTGGCTAGACTCAGCTAGCTCCACTCACAGTCATGCCCAATCCCTGTGTTATGTCCATCATAGGGCAGGACTAGGCGTGACTGTGAGCGGAACTAGCCGAGCCTAGCCGGGTACACTCGGCTATGTATGTACAGTGGGGCAAAAAAGTATTTAGTCAGCCACCAATTGTGCAAGTTCTCCCACTTAAAAAGATGAGAGAGGCCTGTAATTGTCATCATAGGTATACCTCAACTATGAGAGACAAAATGTGGAAACAAATCCAGACAATCACATTGTCTGATTTTTGAAAGAATTTATTTGGAAATTATGGTGGAAAATAAGTGTTTGGTTAATATCAAAAGTTCATCTCAATACTTTGTTATATATCCTTTGTTGGCAATGACAGAGGTCAAACGTTTTCTGAAAGTCTTTACAAGGTTGTCACACACTGTTGCTGGTATGTTGGCCCATTCCTCCATGCAGATCTCCTCTAGAGCAGTGATGTTTTGGGGCTGTCGCTGGGCAACACGGACTTTCAACTCCCTCCAAAGGTTTTCTATGGGGTTGAGATCTGGAGACTGGCTAGGCCACTTTAGGACCTTGAAATGCTTCTTACGAAGCCACTCCTTCATTGCCTGGGCAGTGTGTTTGGGATCATTGTCATAATGAAAGACTTCTTCAATGCCCTTGTTGATGGGAGGAGGTTTGCACTAAAAATCTCACGCTACATGGCCCCATTCATTCTTTCATGTACACGGATCAGTTGTCCTGTTCTCTTTGCAGAGAAACACCCCCAAAGCATGATGTTGCCACCCCCATGCTTCACAGTAGGTATGGTGTTCTTTGGTTGCAACTCAGCATTCTCTCTCCTCCAAAAACGACGAGTTGTGTTTCTACCAAACCATTCTTCTTTGGTTTCATCTGACCATATGACATTATCCCAATCCTCTTCTGGATCATCCAAATGCTCTCTAGCAAACCTCAGACGGGCCCGGACATGTACTGGCTTAAGCAGGGGGACACGTCTGGCACTGCAGGATCTGAGTCCCTTGCGGCGTATTGTGTTACTGATGGTAGCCTTTGTTACGTTGGTCCCAGCTCTCTGCAGGTCATTCACTAGGTCCCCCCGTGTGGTTCTGGGATTTTTGCTCACCGTTCTTGTGATCATTTTGACCCCACGGGGGTGAGATCTTGCGTGGTGCCCCAGAGATTATCAGTGGTCTTGTATGTCTTCCATTTTCTAATTATTGCTCCCACAGTTGATTTCTTCACACCAAGCTGCTTGCCTATTGCAGATTCAGTCTTCCCAGCCTGGTGCAGGTCTACAATTTTGTTTCTGGTGTCCTTCGACAGCTCTTTGGTCTTCACCATAGTGGAGTTTGGAGTATGACTGTTTGAGGTTGTGGACAGGTGTCTTTTATACTGATAACAAGTTCAAACAGTTGCCATTAATACAGGTAATGAGTGGAGGACAGAGGAGACTCTTAAAGAAGAAGATACAGGTCTGTGAGAGACAGAAATCTCGCTTGTTTGTAGGTGACCAAATACTTATTTTCCACCATAATTTGCAAATAAATTCTTTCAAAAATCAGACAATGCGATTGTCTGGATTTGTTTCCAGATTTTGTCTCTCATAGTTGAGGTATACCTATGATGACAATTACAGGCCTCTCTCATCTTTTTAAGTGGGAGAACTTGCACAATTGGTGGCTGACTAAATACTTTTTTGCCCCACTGTATATCGGCGGCGCTCGCTCCTCCGCTCACAATCAGCAGGGGATCGGCGTATAACACACACCCACGATTTTACCCTGATTTTAAGGGGAAAAAAGTGCGTGTTATACGCCGATAAATACGGTAAAAGGATTGTGTCAGTCTCTAAAAAAATTTAAATACAAGTCCACAGCAATAGACAAGCTCCTAAGCTGGCCATAGATGGATTGAAATTCGACCAGTTGAGCAGGGACAGACCGAATTTTCGATATATAGGAATGCCCATACCTGTTTAGATTTTTGGAACGTTTTCTCTGTAGCCACTGATCAGTGTATTTTGACAGTGAAGAGTCCTGCTGAACCTCACATGTTAATGGAGGAATCTGTTTTTTGTGTTCAGCTGATCAAAAAAAAAACAAAAAAAAACAAGCAGTCTATGGCTAGCTTTACAGTAAATTTGGTTTCAGATTTTGTTTCATTGGAAGTGTATCTCTAGTGAATTATTATTTAGTTCTGGATAGAAAAGGGAAGAGTTAAAACCTTTGTCAGAACGTTCAGACCAGGGAGGGAGGAAAATGTAGACTTCACTAGCACCCTCACATTGCAATGATGAACGTTGCTTGCATTGGGGCATTGTGACATTCATTTTGAATGGTTGTGGTGTGCTGCGATTTCTTGCAATGCGCCTTACACGACTATAAACTATGTACATCTTGAAAGCCAATATATGTAAAGATAAATATGTAAACCCTCACCTTGTAAAACAACCCATTCATTTTAAAATAGAAATGAAAGGTAAAACTTTTTTGTATATACTGTATACAATATATATTTATATACAGAAAAAATAATTATAAACACCTTTTCCCCCTTTGTTTTATAACTGAACACATTCCCTCTATTCTCAGATGAATAAGAGCTGGGGAAGGAGAAACCTCAGCACACTGAACTTTCTAGTGAATGGCTGGGGGAGGGGGTGTCAGGACAATTCTGATTATTGGAGGAGAGCAAGGTGAGTTCCCAGCATTGCTAGAGATCTGACTACTCTGTGCTCTCATGCTTAGTGTGGTGAGTTTTTAATAGGAAAGCAGAGGGACTGGCAGGAACACTAACAAGTTTCAAAAAAAGGCAGGATATTCACACTAATGCCGCGTATACATAAAATGTGTACCTTGCTGATGAATGGGTTTATATGTAACTTTTTTTTTTGTAATTCCAGGAATTGGCAAGAAGGCATTTCTCTATGCAGCAAGTCACATTACAGCTGCAGTTTCACCAGTCTGACCTTTAACCCCAGTGATTGGCATCAGCTATGCCTGTGTAGTGAGGAATTTGTTACTGTGTGGAACATTGAAGTATGTGACACAGTGTATCACCTGAAAGAAAAGTAAGACTCACTTCCCGCCTATATGTTGTCTTTGAAGCACTACTGTAATAACAAAAATGCATACTTGTGCTAACAAATAGAGCTGCTAATAATAATCACAGCAGCTACGTACAGTATATATGAACATCATCAGGGTAAAAATATAGAGGCTTCAATTGCTGACTTGTTTTCTGACGTACTGGCTCTGGAACCAGTCTTGCTATTTTTACCTCACTTTACTTAGCAAGTCATAGACCTGGAAATGGCATAACCACGATATTCCCCAAGAACCTAACATACAGTATCTCACAAAAGTGAGTACACCCCTCACATTTTTGTAAATATTTTATTATATCTTTTCACGTGACAACACTGAAGAAATGACACTTTGTTACAATGTAAAGTAGTGCATGTACAGCTTGTATAACAGTGTAAATTTGCTGTCCCCTCAAAATAACTCAACGAAACCGCTGGCAGCAAAAGTGAGTACACCCCTAAGTGAAAATGTCGAAATTGGGCCCAAAGTGACAATATTTTGTGTAGCCACCATTATTTTCCAGCACTGCCTTAACCTTCTTGGGCATGGAGTTCACCAGAGCTTCACAGGTTGTCACTGGAGTCCTCTTCCACTCCTCCATGAAGACATCACAGAGCTGGTGGATGTTAGAGATCTTGCGTTTCTCCACCTTCTGTTTGAGGATGTCCCACAGATGCTCAATAGGGAAAAAATATATAAGTCCATCTAGTTCAACCAATAAAAGAGAAAATATAAAATCATACAATCCTATAAACTCAATCCTATACCCACAGTTGATCCAGAAGAAGGCAAAAAACCCCAGCAAAGCATGATCCAATTTGCTACAGCAGGGGGAAAAATTCCTTCTTGACCCCCCGAGAGGCAATCGGATATTCCCTGGATCAACTTTACCTATAAATGTTAGTACATAGTTATATTATGTACATTTATTAAAGAATCCAGGCCTTTTTTAAAGCAATCTACTGAGCTGACCAGAACCATCTCTTGAGGGTGTCAATTCCACATTTTCACAGCTCTAACTGTGAAGAAACCTTTTCGTATATAGAGATGAAATCTCTATTTTTCCTCTAGAAGTAAAAAGTGCCTCCTTTGTGCTCTGTGATGACCTTAAAGTGAATAACTCAACACCAAGTTTACTATAAGGACCACTTATGTATTTGTATATGTTGATCATATCCCCCCTTAATCTCCTCTTCTCAAGAGAGAATTCAGTTCCTCTAATCTTTCCTCATAGCGGAGTTCCTCCATGCCTTTTATCAGTTTGGTTGCCCTTCTCTGCACTTTCTCCAGTTCCCACGATATCCTTTTTGAGAACCAGTGCCCAAAACTAAACTGCATATTCCAGATGAGGTCTTAATAATGATTTGAACAAGGGTAAAATGATATCTTTCTCTCTTAATACAACAAAGGACTTTGCTCTCTTTGGAAACCGCGTTGCATGTTATTATTAAGCTTATGGCCTACCAAAACCCCCAGATCCTTCTCTACCATTGATTCCCCCAGTTGCACTCTCCCTAGTATGTATAATGCATGCATATTCTTAGCCCCAAGAGCATAACTTTATATTTATCTACATTAAACCTCATTTGCCATTTCACTCCATTTTAACACTGCATTTAACCAACAGGCTAATTAAACTTCCTAATGAGGATGGTACAGTAAATGCAGATAATGAGTACTTTACTTCTCAAATTGACACTGAACTCTCATACCTTGGACCTCAGATGCCAGTACCAGCCATTGCGGGTTTGTTGGGTGATGAAGCAGAAGTATTCATGGTAAGTAGTTATGTCCATACCAGTAGTAGCCTATAGAGCATAATGTCTTTTTTTTTTTTAGCAGAAGAGCATAGAGAATTATTTATATATGTTTGTTATTTTGGTCTCAGTTTACAAAAGCATTAAGTGTGTGGTATTTTTATTTCCGTAGATTTTTTTCTTGTTTCAACATTCAAATTTGTCTCATAAATTCACTAAAAGTATTACAGCATGCTTCAGATACATTTGCATGCACATTATGTTTAATTGTTCAAAGTATATAGTATTTAGTAGACAATTCCAAAAGAACTTTACACAGATTTATGCTTCCTAATGCCTATGTATAGTCAAATAGTTTCCTTTCTACTTTTGAAAAGAGTAGGGAAGAACAGGGATGAAAAAGGAGGGGCAGCGGAAAAACTGATTACAAGAGTACAGGCTTGCTGTACCTCCGATCAGCAAGCCCTGTGATACCAACTGACCACATAAGCTGTGCTTGGTGTGGTCAGATTGAAAGAGGAAATGAGTAGAGCTCACAGAATCCCCAGGTATCTTACGAAAATTGAAATAGTAGGTGAGCTTTATAAGAAGAAATATTACAGCCATGCATACCGTATATACTCGAGTATAAGTCGTTCCGAGTATAAGTCGAGGCCCTAATTTACCACAAAAAAAATGGGAAAAACTTATTGACCCGAGTATAAGACGAGGGTGAGAAATGCACAGCTACTTTAAGTGGAAAAGAGGGTCAACAATGCCCATTTGCATGCCTCACTGTGCCCATTTGCAGCCATAGGTCCCCTGAACTTCAAACTCGGTAGTTAAGGGTTCCTAGATGCCCCCTAGCTGCAGCCAAAATTTGGGGTCTCTGAACCCAAAGGGTCCCGAAATGACATTGCTGCAGATAGACACAGTTGACCGAATTTGGGGCCCCGTATCTCGGGGCCACTTAGTGCTAAGAACCCCAAATTTGGTGTGCAAACCCAGTGGAACAAGCACCATCACATTTCCAAAGCTGGGGTTTCTAGCACCAAGTGGCCCCGAGATACAGGGCCCCAAAAATCAGTTCAGAAAATGTCAAGCACTTTTCTGCAGCAGAGAATGACATTTTCCAAACCAGGTTTGGGGCCCCGTATCTCATGGCCACTTGTAGCTAGGAACCCCAGCTTTGGATATGTTATGGTTCCACTGGGTTTGCACAACAAATTTGGGGTTCCTAGCACCAAGTGGCCCTGAGATATGGGGCCCCAAATTCGGTTCAGAAAATGTCAAGCACTTTTCTGCAGCAGAGAATGACATTTTCTGAACCGATTTTGGGGCCCCGTATCTCGGGGCCACTTAGTGCTAGGAACTTCAGCTTTGGTTATGTTGTGGTACCAGGTCCACTGGGTTTGCATACCAAATTTGGGGTTTCTAGCACCAAGTAGCCCTGAGATACGGGGCCCCAAAGTTGGTTCGGAAAATGAAATTTTTTGCTGCAGAAAAGTGCTTGACTCGAGTATAAGTCGAGGGGGGCACTTTCAGCACAAAAAAATGTGCTGAAAATTTCGACTTATACTCGAGTATATACGGTATATTCAATATCAGTTTTATTATTATTATTTTTATACAGGCTTTATATAGCACCAACAGTTCTATGGTTAACATACCCTTTAAAATGTATCTAAACCTCAAAACAAAACTGTAATATATTGCAGCTTAACAGTGGTTGTTGCAATAGTTTTTTTTTAGGCTAAGAATTTTTGCTTAGATATGCCTTTGAGAAAGGGTGATTGCTTAGCTCTGCTTGGTGCATCTGGTCAGAGTAGAAAAAAAATATGTTATTTTAAATTTTATATTCTTATTATACGTTGATTTGTTCCTTAAATAATACATCAGGCAAAGCTTTTTTGGAACAGTGTATCAAAGCATTAGGGTATTCTCTAATATTACATTTTTTTTTTTATATTTGTATCTAAGCCAAAAGAACTACGAAAACCATTTGTTAAACCCAATACACATTGCTGGAGTGCAACGTCTGACTTGTGCGTGGGCTGTAAAGGAGGACAGCTACTGTCCATTAACCCAGAGACACAGATGGTCACAGTCCTTAACCCAATGGATTGGCAAACGGCAGGTAAAATACATAATTTCCAGACCTTTTACTAAAAATATAATTAAATAATGTATTTTTTTGTTGATTCTCTGTTAATATAGCCTTGCTGGCTTTTATTGGAAGGGGAGGTTGGAAAGAAGGTACAAATAACTGTTGGTTCATCAAAGAATAAAGAAGCACAAATTTGACCACATAGTTACAAGATCACCTATGATATACTGTAGGTACCTTAAAATATTAACCAAATGTAAAGAATGACTCCATGTAAGAAAGATGAAGCAGAAATTGATTATCTCTTAGGAAGGCCAATAGGAACATATTTGACATATTTGAGGAAAGCCAATAGGAACATATTTGACATATTTGAGGAAAGCCAATAGGAACATATTTGACATCTTTGAGGAAGGCCAATTGGAACATATTTGACATCTTTTGTACTGCTCAGCTTAAAAAGCCAAATGGTGATGTGGCATAATGTACTTTGAACAAATAACCGAGGAAGCAAGTAATTTACATTACTGGCTTGTGAAAGGAAGACACAATCAAGGGAAAATGTTCAACAGGTAAAAGAAGCCATTGGTGTTCACCCAGATCTGAAACTTGAGTTATCGAGGGAGTTTACCTTCAGGTTGCACAGAATACCTGGCATGCAAATGAGAGTCTGTGCTTTTTCAGTGCATAAAAATACTGGCTTTAGGCACACAGCAAATAAACAATCCACTTGAAAGCTAATATTCTAACATATTAATTTAATTTGTTAATAATTTCATTAAATTAACTTTGAAATACCGGATCAACATTTGACTTTTTTCTGTATCTCTTCAGAGCATCACACCACAAACAATACTATAAACTGTCATGGCTGGCTCTGGAAGGTTTACACTGAGGACTCTCAATAACCATAGACTTTGAAGTCGCTTTTTTTTTTGTCTGGGCCTTGTCACCTCCTGAACATGCAAGTGATTTGGATGAGTGACTATCCAAATTTTAACCACTTCCTTACCAGGCCAATTCTGACATTTCTCTCCTTCATGTAAAAATCATCATTTTTTTGCTAGAAAATTACATAGAACCCCCAAACATTATATATGTTTTTTTAGCAAAGACCCTAGAGAATACAATGGCGGTTGTTGCAACTTTTTATCTCACACGGTATTTGCGCAGGAATTTTTCGAACGCGTTTTGTGTTTAAAAAAAACAAAAAAGTTAACCCAATGTTTTTGCATATTGTGAAAGATGAAGTTATGCCGAGTAAATAGATACCTAACATGTCACGCTTCAAAATTGCACAGGCTCGTAGAATGGCGCCAATGTTTGGTACTTAAAAATCCCCATAGGCGACGCTTGAATTTTTTTTACTGGTTACATGTTTTGAGTTACAAGGAAGTCTAGTGACAAAATGATTGCTCTCGCTCCAACGTTCGCGGCGATACCCCATATGTATGGTTTGAACACTGTTTTCATATGTGGGCGGGACTTACGTATGCGTTCGCTTCTGTGTGCGAGCACACGGGGACAGTGGCGCTTTAAAAAAATTTTTTTTTTTTTATTGATAATTATATTTAGTTTTTTTTATTTTGACACTTTTTTGAAAAAAAAAAAACATTTTTGATCACTTTTATTCCTATTACAAGGAATGTGAACATCCCTTGTAATAGGAATATAGCATGACAGGTCCTCTTAATAGTGAGATATGGGGTCAATAAGACCCCATATCTCACCACTAGGCTGGGAAGCCTGAAATAAAAAAATAAAAATAAAACGATCACCGCTTCCCAGCCGAAGCGGTGCTGTTTTTTTGAATGGAGAGGCCTGGCGTGACGTCATAACATCACGCCCGGCCTCCGATGATCATAGAGACTCCGGCGACCATCTGGTCCGCCGGAAATCGCTGAGATCTACTTCCGGCGCCGGCGGATCCACTCTCCGCCTCACCGATCGGGCGACGGGAGGGGGGGGGACGTCCCCTCTCGCCTCCCATAGGAGCGATCAAGTAGCGTAACGGCCGCTATGATCATTCCTATGGTGTAGAGATTCGCCGGCTGAAACCTGCAATATCTGAATGATGTCTGTAACTACAGGCATCATTCAGATATACCTGCCCAAAGCCCAGGACGTCATATGACGTGGGCGGGCGGGAAGTGGTTAAAGCAAGCCCTTAAGTTGGTAGCTTCTCTCTGGTTTTTTTTTAGCTAATCCACAGTGCTCTAAGAGCCTTTTGCCATATAATACACAGTATATAGTGAAAATAATGTACATATGGAACATCAGTTTAAAAACACATACCGTATATACTCGAGTATAAGTCGAATTTTTCAGCACATTTTTTTGTGCTGAAAGTGCCCCCCTCGACTTATACTTGAGTCAAGCACTTTTCTGCAGCAAAAAATTTCATTTTCCGAACCGACTTTGGGGCCCCGTATCTCAGGGCCACTTGGTACTAGGAACCCCAAATTTGGTGTGCAAACCAAGTGGAACTGGTACCACAACATATCCAAAGCTGAAGTTCCTAGCACTAAGTGGCCCCGAGATACGGGGCCCCAAAATCGGTTCAGAAAATGTCATTCTCTGCTGCAGAAAAGTGCTTGACATTTTCTGAACTGATTTTTGGGGCCCTGTATCTCGGGGCCACTTGGTGCTAGAAACCCCAGCTTTGGAAAATTTATGGTGCTAGTTCCACTGGGTTTGCACACCTAATTTGGGGTTCCTAGCACTAAGTGGCCCCCACAGTCGGTCAACTGTGTCCATCTGCAGCAATGTCATTTCAGGACCCTTTGGGTTCAGAGACCCCAAATTTTGACTGCAGTTAGGGGGCATCTAGGAACCCTTAACTACCGAGTTTGAAGTTCAGGGGACCTATGGCTGCAAATGGGCACAGTGAGGCATGCAAATGGGCACAGTGATCCTGCAAATGGGCATTGTTGACCCTCTTTTCCCCTTACAGTAGTTGTGCATTTCTTACCCTCGTCTTATACTCGGGTCAATACGTTTTTCCCATTTTTTTGTAGTAAATTAGGGCCTCGACTTATACTCGGAACGACTTATACTCGAGTATATACGGTACTCTTAAAATAATAAAATACCATTGACCATTATAGGATTTCGATTTTTTTTTTGATGGCGCAATGTTTGCACAGTTCTATATATATGCATTTGAGCTATCTATTAAGTTATACACTTCTGTGTTAAGCTCCCTTAACTTGCATAAACTCTGTTTTTCTTCAGATGAATCACCTAGAGGAATTGATATGAAAGGAAGCATTAACACTGTTGCACTTTACAAAGATGGATTCTACTTAGCTGGAAGCGTAAGAGTTTTACTTATATACAGTATGTTTAAGCTCCCCATACACACACACACACATACTGCTTACTGCTTAACAGTTGTATCCCATTCCCTACTGCATTTAATTGGCGAATAACTTCACAATGCTTTAATCCAGAAACAAAAGGTCAATGTCCTTATAAAAAAGACAAACCATTTTTATCAAACTCTGTGCCCTCATTGATTAAATTGTGTCTAAGGGACACACTCAGATTATGTTTGGTTATGTAGATAAACTTATTTGTCAGGCATTGTTGCATGTTTGTATCTTGATCCTCTTTACGGAGTTCTCACCAGATATTTAATTAACAAAAAAAATTATGGACATCATGCACCATGAACCAATGATTAAGCAGTACTCTAAATATTTGGGTTATAGATGGTGTCTATGGGCTTTTGTTGGCCGTTCAATTGCAGCGCATAGTAGGTAAACTGTAGGTCAAATGCACTTGCCAATTGATTCTGAAAGATTTTGGAAGCATTTTAAAACAATTTTAGAAGCAAGCTCATGAACACATTTCAAAGCCCCTTCTAAACCCCTTCAGAAAGAGCTATTTGCTTGTCTGTTTCTGCCTTCAATACTTTATGGGCCACTAACCTAAAACAAGTATACAGATCAGGAAAGTCAAAGCAATACCTCTCTGCATACCTGTCTTAGATCGGTGACTCAAACTATTGAGTCTATTAGGTCACTGTAACAGCCAGGCAGCTGGCATCGTCAGAATGAGAGGTCAACAATGGCAGCCTCCACATTTCTTCAGTGATGGTTTCCTATACCCAATGATATATATCTTACTTACATGATTACCTTGTATGTATTTTCTAGGAAGGCATTTTGTGGTCATGTTCCATAAAAGGTTCAGAATGTAAACTTGAAAAATGCTGGGATGCAAAGGAACCCATTGAAAGTATTACTTTCTCCAGTGATTACAGGATGCTTTCCATTGCAACAAGCAAGGTAAGCCAAAAAGGTTTGGAAAGTCACATGAATCAATATTTATTATTTCCCCTAAATTAAGCAACTCCATACTTCCAAAACCTGGATACAACCTGGAAGCTTTTTCAGCTTTTGCACAAACACCTGTTGGAACTGTAAAGGACCAATAGATCTAGTACAGAGATTAATTTATATAAAAGAGCTATTCATAATGTTGATTATTCAAAGAAACTAATACATATGCTATTATTTTCTATTCTACTGCAGTCTATTCTTTTATATATTTTTTAGTGTACCACCCTCCTAGGTAGGTGCTAGGATTAGATAGATGGAATTAGTATGTGTTTGATAGGTAAATTTAATTGCGACCCTGTAGTCAGTATGGCCGTGATTGTTTGTTGGGTAAAAGCATAGTTTGCTCACTATACTCAGTATAGCTGTGTTCCACTAGTTAGGTCTGCTTAGTATGCTCAGCTTCTGCCAGCTTGATAGCTCCCTGTGTCTCCAGAGAGCTTGAGACGCTTCTGGATCATAGGTGTGGAGTTATGCAGATGGCATCACTAACATTGATACAGCCCTGGCTAATCCCAGTGAGTCAGGCTCTGAAGGCATGCTGAGAGACTGTATATGTTGTGTAGGCACACTGGGCTCTGGGTCTTTTCCTGGAGAGGATTAGTCACACTGCCCTTCCAGGCAATGCTACTATATCTGCTGTCATGAGGCCTCAGGTGGGTGACCTGAGGGCCTGGGATGCTAAGACCCTGGAGCTAGAAAAAGAGCTGACTGAGGGGGGCTGTCCGCTGAAGATCTAGTCTGGTATCTCTGGAGTAAGGTGTCGCTTGGAAGTTGGAAGGAGGCAACCAGCTGCCCTTGGGCGTTGTGTAAGTACAGATGCTTCTAAGAGATCTTCGGGACCTTTGTGCTGTTGCCACCCCTCTGGTGCTAAAGAGTCAGCTGTGGGTCTAGGTAAAGGGGACACCGGCTGGTGCCCTCATGAGCTTTGTCCATCTAATCTTCTGCTTAAAGGGACTCTGCTCTTGTGGCTCTAAGAAAGGAGTTTACAGCTAACCATTGCTACTACTACCTTAAAGCTGAAGTCTACTGTTTGCTACAAGCACATACTTTAATGAGCTTGTTGAAAAAGAATACCTAAGGCCGTAAGCCATATTTCCTGTTTTTTTTTTTTTTTTTTGGAGTATCCCACTCAATTCTCTAAATCCTATCCAAGTTCTCCAAAAATAAAACAACAAAAACAACACTCCTAGACTGTTAATTGAAGAACACGTGAATGAGCCTGTGTGTCTTGCTGCAGGGCAAAGCTTGGGGGGACAGTATATCTGTATCTCCTATGGGGGTATCACTACATTAGGATAAAAAAGAATACCAGAGGCAGTTGGTAATATTCTTTTATGGGTTTCCTGGATAGGTAGTTAGCTATGTGTAAGAATCATCTACAGAACCGTGTATCTCAAATATCTCCTACATTGAAAATCTACTAAAAATATCACTAAATAATTTAAATATATTTTAATTTATGTTTACTGATGCCTTGAAGTGCACATGTGCTTGAAATAAAATTACAAAAATTCCAGCAGTAGAAGGAATTTGACAACATAAGCTGTTAGCACATACCTGATGCTGCAGAAAATCTCATTTCAGTTCTGCCCAGGAACTCTCAATCTAAATAAACAGTTTTATCCAATTCAACAGCCAGTGCTCCATGTATTGTCATTTTCCATCTGGTGTGTAGTTGGGAATTAAAGTGTTTGTTACCCCAACATTTCATATTCCTGATATGTGCCTGCTGTACCATGTACTTATATGAGAAAGTATTTTGTTCTGCTGTATTTGTGTGAACTCCCTGGTGTTCCTGCCAGTCCCTCTGCTTTCCTATTAAAAACTGACCACATTGAGAGCACAGCGTGGTCAGTTCTCTAGCTGTGCTGGAAACTCAGTGTATTCTCCTCCATTGATCAGACTTGTCCTGACACCCTCCACTGCACAGCCTCTCGCTGAGAAGGTCAGTGTACTGTTGCTTCTCCTCCCCCTGCTCTAATGCAGCTGAGAACAGAGGGAATATTATCACTTAAAAAAAAAAGTGAAAAATAGGTATTGATAATGTTTTTTTTGCCTTTCATTTCCATTTTAAACTGAATGGTTTGTTTCACAGGGTGATTGTGTACAGTCACTTTAAGCTAAAGGCTTTACTTGTTAGTGAAACTCATGCAAAGCTTTGTGATTGAACTACTGTCAACACCTGCACTGTTGCATCTGCAGTCTCTGCTGGATCTTGCTGGCCCTGTTGCTGCTCCCACTTCTTCTGTTCCTGTTACTGTGGTTTTATCTTTACCACCATGTGGAAGTATTTAAATTGCTCCTGCAGTGATATTTTTGCTGCACCTGGACCTATGAGTGGGATGGAGCACTTTTGCTAGTAATAAAATAAAATGTGGAGCCTTAACCACTTCAGCCCCGGAAGACTTTACCCCCTTCCTGACCAGGCCAGTTTTTGCAATACGGCACTGCTTCGCTTTCACTGACAATTGTGTGGTCGTTTGACACGGTACCCAAACAAAATTACGTCCTTTTTATTCCCACAAATAGAGCTTTCTTTTGGTGGTATTTGATCACCTCTGTGGGTTTTATTTTTTGCGCTATAAACAAAAGAAGAGTGACAATTTTTTTTTTTTTTTATTTATCACAGGAAACAGGTCCACAGGGACCGATATGACATTAATAAACATCGTAACAGTGTGGTAGAAACAGTTACACAGAAAACATAAAGAAAGCCTTCTTTTGTCTATTCCAAAAACATCTCGTAGTGCATCACTAATTGAAGTTGATAGATTTCAGATATTCAGAATATGTAATGTCTCCAAGAATGAGATCTATGAGTGCTGACCATGTTTCTCAGACTGTATCCTTATCGTATTATAGTCATCTAGTGCAAATAGAGATGAAAAGGTCCATAAGATGTCCCTTTGTGAATCCTGTATCCTTCCATTTTCTCATTTTCATAGAGGGAAGAGTAGAAGGAGAGTAAAGAGAAAGAAAAGAGGGGGGGGGGGAGTATTCGCGAACAAGGAGTCCTCAGTTTGTTCCATTGAGACCATTCGTCAGTCTATCAGTTAGCAGTTTACTAGGGGTACGTGGCGCTACCTTTTTGGGGTATCTGGTATGAAGAGTATATAATATATAATTAAGAGCAGACCGCTCTAAGAGATGAATCCACAAATCAGATACAGTGTAATAAATTATAAATATAGTAAAAATAAACTAGTGTATGAATGTGTCCCCACCTAATACGTGAAACAAGGGGGGCCTAATTATCAGAGGTCCCCTTTAAGGGTAAGTGTATCAGACCAGTTGATTAATCATACGTGAACTAATATGGAACATGTATTTAATACCCTCCATCCATCCAAGGACCCAATAGGTAATTGATGAGAGGAGTATTAAATAGTATATATAGACCAAATATTAAAGTGCTTAGTGATCACATGAAACATAAAAAGTCCTTATAAATTCAAAAGTCCAATCCCACATGTGAGGGGAAAAAATTGTAAATTATAAATAAAGTATTCCAGTAGGAAAAAACTTAAACAGTCCCAAACGTGGCTTATAAACAATGTTTCAACAAAGAAGTGTATCTGTGATGTGTTCCAACAGTGTTCCAACAGTATTCTTTATAGTTTGTGACTTTTGTGCAGATATTCATCCAGTGACTTGCGGTGCTCCCCCTCAAGGGTCCCCACTCACCAGCTCCCTATACCCCTGCAGGGGTAAAAGGCATGTAGTATTACTCTCTGATATGGTATCCTAGACTCCATATCCCATATCAGAGAGTAATACTACATGCCTTTTACCCCTGCAGGGGTATAGGGAGCTGGTGAGTGGGGACCCTTGAGGGGGAGCACCGCAAGTCACTGGATGAATATCTGCACAAAAGTCACAAACTATAAAGAATACTGTTGGAACACTGTTGGAACACATCACAGATACACTTCTTTGTTGAAACATTGTTTATAAGCCACGTTTGGGACTGTTTAAGTTTTTTTCCTACTGGAATACTTAATTTATAATTTACAATTTTTTCCCCTCACATGTGGGATTGGACTTTTGAATTTATAAGGACTTTTTATGTTTCATGTGATCACTAAGCACTTTAATATTTGGTCTATATATACTATTTAATACTCCTCTCATCAATTACCTATTGGGTCCTTGGATGGATGGAGGGTATTAAATACATGTTCCATATTAGTTCACGTATGATTAATCAACTGGTCTGATACACTTACCCTTAAAGGGGACCTCTGATAATTAGGCCCCCCTTGTTTCACGTATTAGGTGGGGACACATTCATACACTAGTTTATTTTTACTATATTTATAATTTATTACACTGTATCTGATTTGTGGATTCATCTCTTAGAGCGGTCTGCTCTTAATTATATATTACATACTCTTCATACCAGATACCCCAAAAAGGTAGCGCCACGTACCCCTAATTTGTAAAGAGTCTCCAGTATTAGCCACCCTTCAGTAGGGTTGTCTAAAAAAGGGGGGGCTGCACACCTAAGTCTGTGAGCGCGGAAATCCCCTTATTCAGTTAGCAGTTTACTAGTTTAATAGTTTAATATTTTAATAGGGGAATTTCTTATAGTGGATTTCGACCCATATTAGGTACCTGTGTCCTCTCTGCAGAGGGCTTGTCCCTCCTCTGAGTATTGAAACACGTTCCATAACTGCCAGGTCCTGGAGTATAACTCTCCTCTATTTTGATTAGTGAGAATCAGGTCTTCTAATTTGTTAATTTTGTCTATTTTCCTAAGCCAACAGGAGATGGAGGGCGAATTAGGGGATTTCCAGTTAAGGGGGACACATACTTTAGCTGCGTCGAGTAGGTGGCGTACAATTGACTTTTTGTATATACGAGCAGGTGTATCTGTAGCGTGTAGGAGGAAGTATGCCGGGTCATCGGGGACAGTGCGGTCAGTGAACTTTTGTACTATCCTGTGAACCTCCTCCCAAAAAGGCCTTATCCGGGGGCAGGACCAAAAGAAGAAGAGTGACAATTTTGAAAAAAACACAATATCTTTTACTTTTTGCTATAATAAATATCCCAAATTTTAAAAAAACAAAAAACACATTTTTTCCTCAGTTTAGGCCAATATGTATTCTTCTAAATATTTGTGGTAAAAAAAATCGCAATAAGCGTATATTGATTGGTTTGCGCAAAAGTTATAGCGTCTACAAAATAGGGAATAGATATATGGCATTTTATTTTTTTGTTTTTTTTGTTTTACTGGTAATGGCGGCGATCTGCAATTTTTATGGGGACTGTGATATTGCGGCAGACAAATCGGACACTTTTGACACATTTTTGGGACCAGTGACATTTATACAGTGATCAGTGCTATAAAAATGCACTGATTACTGTATAAATGTCACTGGCAAGGAAGGGGTTAACACCAGGGGTTGATCAAGGTGTTAACTGTGTTCCCTAGGTGTGTTTTAACTGTGGGGGGGATAGGACTGACTAGGGGAGGAGACCGACCGGTGTTTCTACTTAGTAGGAACACACAATCGGTCTCCTCTCCCCTGACAGAACGGGGATTTGTGTGTTTACACACACAGATCCCGGTTCTCACTCTGTCACGAGTGATCGCGGGTGCCCGGCAGTCATCGCGCCCTCCGGGCACTCGCATCAACTCCGGGGACAAGCTGCGGGCACACGCGCCTCCTACAGCATCTTAAAGAGCCGAGGTACAGCTGCGACAGCTCGCCCAGGGGAGCCAACCTGCCGCAGTATACCTATGGCGGCTGGTGGGGAACCGGAATAACATGTTTATGAAAATGATTCTGCATGGTTTATAGAATAGAAGCAATATACCTGTAATTTAAAGGGACACATTCTTTTATATTATATCTGTTTCGCAAGAAATTAGCGGGAACCATAGGCCTTGGCACACCCGAATCATCCTATGCACATTAGCATTATCGCTCTGTGTGCCAGCAGGAAGAGGGGAAAGATCTCCATCTTACCGGCTCTGCCATAAGAAGTGCTTATGCACTTCTCTTTCACTGTGCCGGCAGGGAGATAGATCTCCCTGTCGGTGTCATATATATGTAGGCAGACGTGTGCTTGAGCTTTAGGGTGCACACCCTAATACAATAGGCTGCACACACCTATGGCGGGAACATAGTTCCTCCTGCATAAAATTGTACTGTTAAATAATGTTTTACACAACACATACAGATTTGTACTGCTCTATCTACACTCTTTATCTTCTATTTTAGGGTTCTGTTTATATATACAAGCACAAACATTCTCAAGACCCTTTTCAAATTCCTAATGCACACAAGGGATTCATTGGTGTTGATTTTTTGACCAATGGAAGCAAGTACTGCATGGTAAGTCTTTTACGTTTATAATTTCACATAATTCAGACACAATACTGGGGCTGTTTCCCTGAATGCATTCACCTTGTTTGTCCCTAGTCTTAGACACATGCTTAATACAGCATAATGCATGGAACCTGCTGATCTCTCCTTCTGAAAATGTTGTCTGGATGTTATTTTAATTCTTCTACTTCAATGCTTATGATAGGGAAGTTAGAATTCCTTTCTGGGATCTCAAACATTATAACAAGCCAGCAGAAGACCAAATCTGCCAGAGCCCACCTAAGTCAGTTATGATGCATGAGGCCATATTTTTGACCTTTATGTTTACCTTTAAACTTATGGACAGTTAAACTAGCCTTGTGTAATGACATTTAGGTAGTAATTTAGTTTATTAATCATCAGAGACAGCTTGATAGAGGGGAAGAAACTTCCTATGCAATAGGATGTCAAGAGCGAAGGTCATGTATTTCTAAAGTTGAATGGCCCCTTTTCTTCTACTACATCCAACATGAGTTTCACGCCTAAAATGATTACATTTTATTTTCAAACTTAAGAGCGTAAGCAAGTCTGGAGTTGTTCAGATGTGGTCAGTGGAAGATGGAGCTAACATCAGTGCTTTGACTCTTGATACCCAGGTAATTATTTTGTTAAAATGTCTATTATTACTAAATTATTAAATGCTATTATCCTTCTGTTGTAATTCTCCTGTATTTTGTGAAGTTTACGTACAGAACCCAAGTGAATCAACGTATAGATCATGATTTGCTAACTCATACCCATGTCTGTCTTTGAGTGGTAATGTAGCCCCTCTTCCTTAGGTAACTTGCATGGCATGCTGCCCATCATCCCATTATGCAGCAATTGGAAGCAGTACCGGACATATTTATTTCATTGATGGCGCTAAAATAAAGTCTCCTCGAACAGTTCAAAGAAAAAGACTTTATTGTGTTCCTGTTCTGCACCTGCAGTAAGTTACCTTCTATATGACTTGACACCTTTCTGGAGTCCACTGTTAAAAGTGAAGTATGGGTTTGTTTGTTTTTCCATATTTATACTTACCTAGGTGGATGCAGCATCACTTTGATGCTGCATCTGTCCCCCGGCGCCTCTACACTGAGAACTGAACGATCGAACATCGCGATAGCTCGGTTCTCACAGCTCCCCGAACAGAGAGCTGCTGACTGTCAATCAGCATCTCTCCGCTCTGCTCCTCCACGCTCACTGGAGCGCTGAGCTGTGGGGGGGGGGGGGGTGGGGAGCCACCGTCTCAGGTTTTTAGCGGCTCGCTGAGAGGTTGAGACGGGTATCAGTCCAGGCACCTGGCAAATCCAGGCTTCCATTGTCAGGATGACGCGGTGCCTGGACTGATTCCAGTGACGTCAGCAGAAAGCGGACTTCAAGCTCAGGCTGGACTTCTCCTTTAAGTTAAACTGTGCTTTGCCATGTAGAGCAAGGAAGCAGGCTTGTTTAATGTAGCCCTTCTCAGCAGCATCTACAGTACTTACTTTGCTTTCGCTTCCTCATTGTTCTATCCAAGGAGTAAAGCAAAGCCCTGTAAGCTATGGGGTTGATTTACTAAAACTGGAGAGTGCAAAAACTGGTGCAGCTCTGCAAAGAAACCAATCAACTTCCAGGTTTTTATGTCACAGCTTAATTAAACAAGCTGATTGGCTACCATGCACAGCTGCACCAGATTTTGCATGCTCTAGTTTTAGTAAATCAACCCCTATGAGTCACTGGTATGGACTTGCCCTGGGACAAAACTAATTTGCAAATGAACAAAGAAAACAATGCAGCGGCTCCAAATATATAATATTACAAACTTAAAGCATGTGCTATCAACACAGCACTCATAATGTGCAAAAAGCATTCACAATATTCAAAAATGATAATAAAAATAAATCAGTGTGAATAAAAGTCCAATGCAAAAGAGTCCAAAATATGTGATAAATATCACCGGAAAGAAAGTGTCTTCCACCAGCTAATGAAAATCCTCTCCATCACCCGTGAGCAACAGGACTAAAATGCACTCATCGACATTAAAACTGTCTGAGGAAAGAAGCAGCATGTGCGTATGTGCCTACGGGATCCTTCACTCGTGGTCAACCAGCTCCATTCTTGCAATGGGAATAACCTGCAGTACCACTGGGGACAGTCAGAAGGTTTGCTTGATACTGTCTGGGAAAAAACACTCACCACACAGAGCCACAAGCAGGGGACCACATATAGTGTAGTATATTTATAAAAAATGATAAATTCCACGTAAAAAAAGTTAAGGGCTTCATCCAAATGCCAATAAAACAATTGTCATGACAAATAAAACAGTGCAATTACAAAGAGAGCCGCCAGTTCCAAGCATGGAAGTGACAGTGAAGCGTCAGCATGTAGCTCCTGCCCCAACGCGTTTCATGTGAATGCACGTCCCCTGAAGACATACATTCACATGAAATGCATTGGGGATGAAGCCTTTTACTTTTTTTTATGTGAAATCTATCATTTTTAATAAATATACCATACTATATGTGTTCCCCTGCTTGTGGCTCCTTGTGGTGAGTGCTTTTTTCCCAGAGTGTATCAAGCAAACCTTCTGACTGTCCCCAGTGGTGAGAAGTGGTACTGCAGGGTGTTCCCATTGCGACAATGGAGCTGGTTGACCATGAGTGAAGGATCCTGTTGACACAAACGCGCATAGTACTGATTTCCTCTGGCAGCTTTAATGTCGGTGAGTTCTGTTAGTTCTGTTGGATTTTTATTAGCTGGTGGAAGACACTTTGCTGTGAAATTTATCACATATTTTGGACTCTTGCATTGGACTTTTATTTTTATTATCATTTTTGAATATTGTGAATACTTTTTGCACATTATGAATGCCGTGTTGATAACACATGCTTTAAGTTTGTAATATTCTATATTTTTCTTTTGTTGGTTTGTTTCAGTACTGTATATTTACTTATTGCAAGCTGCCTATTTCTTTTCTTTAACGCTGACACCCGTTTATGTTTGCATTATTGATCTGTGAATAAGTCACGTGCTCCTCCATACCGAAAAGTACTGGATTTTTACCTTAGTCTCCTGGCACTGAACAGAGCAGCTGGGATCAAAGCAAAGGTAAGTATAGGCTGGAGTTGTATAAGGGGTTAAAGCACACTTGATGCTTTGTCCTAAATGGGCAAAGTATAGTTTTGCTTTAAAACAATGGTTTTCATGCTTTGAACCCCAAAAGGACTTTTATGGACCCAGACAGGCCTTTTGGCACATGCCAGTATTAACAGATTGTAATTCCATTTCTGACAGTAACATATATTTACATATAAACAATAGCAGGGCACTTGATCTGCAATTCATTTTTTTCTCTAGTTTTGATCAAAAAGGCAATTTCCTCTTGACTGGGGCTGCTGATGGACACATATTTGTACTAGATGCAAGGCCTTCCAATTCTTTTCAAGTTCTTGGCTATACAGGTAATAATTTTGTTAAAGTGGCTGTGATAACAAGGGTGTTTCACTGTTAAGACTTGTGAATCTACAGCTTTCAATGCTGTGTTTATGTTCTTAATAAAATCTAGCAACTTGATTTTGTTTTATTATCTTATTTTTACCTGCAGCTCAAAATCTCTTCTCCTCTGTGAAATGATGGTGATATAAATCAAGTTTTAGTTCCCTGGCAAACACTGACTATAGACAATAGCTTGAGCTGGGAACTGGTGCTGTGCCTACTTCCTAGGCAGTCAGAACAGCCTCATAAGGCTGTAAGGTACTCTGGGCTGCATAGCGAGAAAGTTGTGGGAGACGACAAAGTACCAAAAAAGTTCTGACAAAGTAGTCATTTATGCTAAAGCTTATTCTTCAGCACTGTGCCCTGTCTCTCCCTGGCTTACAGTCTAACCAGAGCAATTTAGGGGTCTACAACAGCAAAGTGATTTGGTGAAGATGGAGGACAGTAAAGCATACATCTACATAGCTCCCAACTGTCCCTGATTTCGAGGGACTGTCCCTGATTTGGAGCAATGTCCCTCTGTCACTCTTTCCTCCTCATTTGTCCCTCATTTTGGTCTGATCTATATAGTTGTATATAAAATGCACCATTTATCTTTCAAAAAGTGTTTCCCAGTGCTAAACCTTTCATCCAATTTCTAAATTGCTGCATTTGTAAATTTCAAAAGCCAATATAAAGGAATAGTAGTGGTAAAAATAAGCCCTTGTGGGTTTAACTAATTATTTTTTGTACAATTCTCCTTTAAGGGGATGTGGCAGGGGGTGTGTCCTATGCCTACATACTTTTGCTAATAGGTGTCCCTTGTTCCCATCTCAAAAAGTTGGGAGGTATGCATCTAGATATCAGTGCTTATATCAGGTTTTCTCAACCAGGGTTCCTCCAGAGGTTGTAAGGGGTTCCTTGAGCAATGAGCAAGTTCTACCTGTCACATAAGTTCCTACTGACACCATTGATCTTTTTAACTATCTGTAAGGAGGCAATTCTTCCCAATGACCACAAATGTAAGGAGCATTCTTCCCACTGACCATCACACTTAATGTTTTAGGAGTTGTAGGCAGAGTCATTTTTATCAGGGTTCCCTGAGACCGGAAAGTTATTTCAAGGGTTCCTCCATGTAGTTTGAGAAAGGCTGGCTTATATGGTGAATGCTAGAACACATCTACCGTATAAGTTATATTTCTTTTAGAATTTACTAGATTGAAAATTCTTAAATTTTTTTATATTTTCCTTTATGTTATTTATTTATATTTTCAAATTAATTACTGTATGGTGAGTTTATATTTTAGCATAGATGAAAGGGGTGAATACCTGAAAAAAACGCATCAGCTTTATAACCTATGAATCATTAACATTTCTTTTGTGATAGCATGTATCCATGTTGACCTCATCATTAAAAGAAGACCACCTAGACCTCTTGTCTTACCTGAATATGATGGAAAAAAGTTAGTTGCCAAAGAAACGTACACTGTAGCAAGTTCTTGTGCTGTAGCAAGTGCTTAGTGCTTTTAGTCATCAGTAACAGGGAAATATAGATAAGGGATAGATATGACTTTAGTCACCAATGTAAAGGTTTATTTGTATAGGTTAGATCCAGCACAACAATTTCTGTGAATCATCCTTGCTAAGCGCTCACAGTTCCATAGCACTTAACAGTGGAGGTTATCCAGGGATTTTGCTAGCTCTTACCTGTGCAAATAAATCTTTTACTGATTGCAATGCAGACAGTGGGGTTGATTTACTAAAGGCAAATCCCCTTTCACTGAAAGTGCACTTAGAAGTGCAGTGGCTGTAGATCTGAGGGGAAGATCTGAAATGAGGGGAAGCTCTGCTGATTCTATCATCCAATCATGTGCAAGCTAAAATGTTTTTTTTCCTTGTATGTCGCCCTCAGATCTACAGTGATTGCACTTTCAGTGCACTTGTAGTGCAAGTGGATTTGCCTTTAGTAAATAACCCCCAGTATGTTTATTCGCTCATCCAGTCACCTTTGCTTTCATTCACCAATTATGTTTGAGCTAAAACATCTATGGAATATGAAGCTATGAAAAGAGAAAAATATAATTGTACTTGTGTGTTTTTATGTAGTAAAATGTGCTCTCTCTCCTAGTGGTTGGTGGAGATATCCTGTCCTTGTCATCACTGAGTACAACAGATACACCACATATTAAAGTATTGGCACTTGTCTATCCCGTGGGAGAGAAGGAAGAAGATGAGAGTGGCACTCAGCTAGAGCTATTTTCCTTGGCTCAGCAAATCTTAGCAAGTAATTTTCAAACACATCAGTTTATTTGTGATTACAGAAAATGTAAAAAAAAAATGAATCATTTAGGAGCGCAAATACTGAACAATAATCTAGCTAATGAGTTCTTATGGATGTCTAAAAAGAACGTGTGAACCATTAATATTGCAGGCTGTGGGGCTGTCATCCTGGACCTGGCTTAATGCCCACAAAATGTTAAAAATAAGTAGTCAGGTATGTTAAAAAAAGTAAAAAAACAACTTTTACTGTAATACTCACCAGCATTTTCTCCCACAGACCAGCTCAGATCCAACTCATTTCCTATAAACCCAGACTGTCACGGACTGTTTTACAGATCCAGATCATTCTGGACCTGGCTTAATGCCTAAATCTACAAAATATTAAATAAAAAGTAGCTAAGCATACCAATATTTTGCTGCAATGTCATGTAATGCTTTCATACTTCTTTCTATTGTTTATGTGAACAATGAATCACCTACCTTGTGACTACATATGTAATATTACCATATCTAACTGTGTCTATGCATCGTTTGTACAGTTAAATATCTTGAATAAAAAAAATTTTCTTGTGAAAATAAAAAAGTAGCTAAGCATGTTCAAAAAGTAAAAAAGCAGCTCTCACTGCGGCACTCACTAGTACTTTAATCTGCAGACTCTCCACTCTGCAACATAGTGCCAGTCATTTTCCAAGTGGAATGATTACCAGTATCATTCAATCCACTTCCTGTAAACCCAAGTTATCAGCAACTCACCCCCTGGGGATACATCATCTATAGGGTTGCCATTCATTCGGGATTCACGTGGACAGTCTTGGTATTGAATCATGTGTCTGGGTTTCAGACCACCTGAAACCTGGACACATTATTCAGACCGGACTGTGTACTCGAGTACATTGCCACAACCGCTGAGTGTATAGGTGTAGGCTCACGCCAGGTGTGCCTGGGCACACTCTAATCACCAGGGTTGCCAAGTATCCAAAGGGCCAGCTGCAGTTGTTTAAGCTGAGTGTCTGAGACACTCTCTTACACTACCCAGAGCCAGTACAGCCCCCCCCCCCACCGCACGGACAGGAGAGGGCTCGATTTGTTCCTCCTCCTCCTGCCCCTACCCCTCTGTATCTTCCCACACTCCAATCCCCCAGTGTGCTGTGCCTCAGAAAAGGAATGTGTGGGTGGGAAATATGAAGCCCAGTAGCCAGCAGTTACATCATGGATGAAAGGTGCCGATGTCTGAGCCTCCATCCTTGGGTGAGTGAGCTCACCATCCACTGTCTGTGACTGAAGTCTCTCCCTTCCCTCTCTTCTCTCTCCTGCCTCCGAGGGAGTAAGTACACTAAGGTAAGAGGGATTCAGATGTAAGCGGTGTTCTGTGGACTCTGATGTAAGGGAGGCTTTGGGAACCGTGATTTAAGGAGGAATTCCAGGAACTCTGATGTGAGTGGGGGCTTTGGTGAGCCAAAACCCCCTTACATCAGAATTCCCCTTTACACCAGAGTCCACAGCGTTCTCCCTTAAAAAAACATGACGTGCACTGCTAAAGTGTGGAAACCCTAATCATCTTGCTTGCATGGACTTACAGTACTCCCCTGACGGCTCTGTCCAGGAGTGAGGACTCTGATCACTGTCCAATGAAACATTGACAATAAATACTAGAAATTTAGATCTTTCAGACTTCACTAGCTGCATGAATTTTCCAAGTCATTCTTATGGTTCAGGTAATCAATCAAGATTCTAGATCAGTGGTCCCCAAACTGTGGCCCTTTACTTGCCTTTATCTGGCCCGTAGGACACTTTTCTTCCAACTGACACCAATGATGGGCACCGTTCTCTCCACTGACACCATCATTAGGCTATTATTCCTCCCACTAAATCCAAGGAAGGGCGTTGTTTACTTCCACTGATGCCAAACATTTTCTACTCCCACTGGCCACAGTGCGGCCTCCCTAATGCCTGAAGGACAGTAAACTGGCTCTTTATTTAGAAAGTTTAGAGTTTAGATAATCTAGTTTCAGGCTGACAGCCAACAAAGTTTGCAATAGCAGCAGTTATATTTTTCTGCTCATATATTACTTTTTATTAATAAGATGCATAATTTAATTCTTTGCTTTCATGGTCAAAAACTAGTAATGTTCCATTTCTTCTTTCATTCTAATTCACACCCAACACCAGAAGCCAACCAAGGTAGTTTTCTGGGTAGGGGACCATTCCAAATTACAAGGTGAATTGCAAGCTACTGTAGGCATGTCTACCAGTTTGGGGCCCTGTCCTCCTTTGATGTCACACAGTATGGCTTTGCCAAGAATTCAGGAGATGTTTAGAAAAGAGTAGTGCCATGGAGGCTTAACTAATTAGCTCTAAAAATTCTGCTATGGCTATGCAGTCTAGGGAAAATATTCAAGATAACACTCTGGCCATGGGCCAGCCAATTATTAACACTTACTACTTGGCCTGTAAATATTATGTTGCTCTGGATGAGACATAGGGGCATACCAGAGGCTGCAGGATCTTCTGCACACAGTGGCCACAGACATTCCCCTACTGTCCTCCTACATGGGCTGTCAATAGGTTAAACTGCAAATGATTTCAAATACATAGCCTTGGAATTCAAAACTTATATACAATTTTTAAAACCTAAATAGGAATAAAAAATATAAAATATTGTTTTGTTAAGGTTGGAGACAGATACGTTTTTTTGCCAGGTTTACCAAACAGCAAGCATAGAAGTACAAAGAGTAAACACATTACAATTAGAAATTTGTAGGTGAACTTTCTACTGTATATAATGTTAACATAAAGTAGAGGTCACAGGATTTGAAGGAGATCTCGGGCCATGGGAAAACCTTGAAGTGAACCTGTCGTTTTGATCTTCAGTGACAATTTAGCTGTGCCATGTACTTACAGATCCCATTGAATACACTGATCAGCATGGGATGTTTAAAGACATCATGATCCAAAAGCAACAGTACAAAGTTGAGCAGCCCCTGTATTCGGCTGTTCTAGGAAGCAATGGCAATTCAGTCTATGGTTACTGTGACGATTCTACATTGATTTACAAATTTGTACTGCCAAAGGTAAGTGTTTTGGAATGTTATTACTAAAGTGTTTCATAATTAAAGAGATAAAGGTATATATGTTGTGTCTGTGATCCTGATATTTATTTTGTGCAGTACTATAGCACTGCCACTTGTATTGATTCAGGATGCAGTGAGCAATTACTAGTACTATAACTTGTAAACATATTATTAAGGTTAAGGTTTGTAGGAAAGTTGTAATTTTTCAAAGTTCCGACTGATAAATATTATACAGCTGTAAAATTCTTATTTTAGTCTGGTGTAAAAGCTGGTGGCACAGACCAACAGCTTATCTGGTTCGGCTCATTATTGGTCATTCTGCCTCAAATCTATACAGCTGATATCACAAGTGCACCCCTCAAAGTAGATGGGCCTCTTGGGGAATCAGGAAGGAATTTTTCCCCTGCTGGAGCAAATTGCTTCCTGCTTTGCTGGGTTTTTTTACCTTCCTCTGGATCAACTGTGGGTATGGGATTGTGTATATAGGATTGTATATATCTTTTTCCCTTTTTTTGGTTGAACTAGTTGGACTTGTGTCTTTTTTCAACCAGACTAACTATGTAACTATAACTATTGACCCAAATTTAGGTAAATTGGTATTATGGCTCTTTTATGTGCAAACCCTTGAGTGTTTACTGAAAATAAACTAAGCATACATTTTCAGAATGTGTCCCAAAGTTGGGAACTGTTAAAGCCTTTGTCATGTCTTGTCCCGATGTCAGTGGGACAGGAAGTTAAGGGTTACCTCCCCAATGGGGTCACCAACTGCAAAGGTTCTTGCATTCTAAATCTTAAAAAAAAATTGTGATTGGGCTTCAACGCTAAAGCTGGATACACACTATACACCTTTTGTTGTTCAATTTCCTTTAGATTTACCTTTAACTATGTAGTGCAAGGGCCTTCCTGATTGCATACAGATTGAAAGTGCTTAGGTTTGACCTCATACTATATGGTTTTGGTAAATCTAAAGGAAAAAAAAATAGAAAGAAAATTGTATAGTGTGTATCCAGTTTAAGGATCGCAAGGCAAACTGCACATGCGGGAAATCACAAAACACAACTTCAACCATAGCTATATTAAATAATATATTATAAAGAGTGGTGCTGTTTAGTAACTCCAGAAAACCTTAAAAGAAATGAAGGCAAGCTTTTTATAGCTAGTGATAAACAGTTTTATGCTGATCTCTGCTTTGTATACTGCAGACTACTGACATTTTCAGAAGTGAGCAACTGTACATTATTTGTCATTGAATGTTTTTTGTTTAGATGTGATGCATGTTTATGTCTGTAGGATTTTGCTGAGAACCTACCTAAAGTTCTGTCTGCTGAGAAGAATGTACAGGGAAGTCAGCTTGGGCCAGGATCTCTTCATTTGTCTTCTCATCACAAGTGGCTGGCTGTGGCTGCAAGAGATGGAATTTTGTATCTTCAAGACTCCTATACCTTGGTTAGTATATAAAGATATATGTGCTAGATTTCCAATGCAAAAATCATGCAGAATGATTACGGGAAAGCATTAAATAACCTCAATTTAGCATGGACAAATTAATATTATTGCAGTGCACATGGCCTTTCTGTACCCAATTAAATCCACATGCTGCCTGACATGCCTTGCCTTTATTAACAAATGTGCACAGATAAAAGGCAGGTACTGTCTTCTTCACGTGCATGGTCTTTAGCTTGGAGTGTTGTTAATTTACTTGGCCCATAGAATTTAAAGTCTAGGTTTAGTCAAAGTTTTTTTTTTTTCTTTCAAAATTAGCACAAAGGACAGCACTTTTTTATCATTGCAAAATGTCTCTGTGCTGATGGCTGCTGCTTTTGTCTAAATAGTCTGTCATGCAATCCCCTTTATCCCCACAGCTGTAATTTTGCGGTGCTGCAGGGTTAATAGTTTTGAGAGACCTGTGACAGGCACTCATTAAGCATGTCAACTATGCCCGCCCTTTCTGTCCATCCCCCATTCGTAGAAGCAGTACTATAACTTCCATGGATGAAAAGAGAAGTATAAATGGAGGAGGCAGACCTTTCATTCATCTGCCCTTCCTTCATTCATAGATATCTTTTCCTTGATGGAGGGGACCTTGAAGAAGGGGACATACCCCGATAGCTTGTCCTGAAAAATTGTATGTTAGTGCAAATAAAAAAAGTATCACGGACAGTACTCAATTTTCTCTGTCACAATTGCACTAATACGGCTACAATCAAATCAAGTATGATGGAAGATACTGCATATAGCCGCATAGAAGCAGTTAACCAACATGGACCTTGAAGAAGGGGACATACCCCGATAGCTTGTCCTGAAAAATTGTATGTTAGTGCAAATAAAAAAAGTATCACGGACAGTACTCAATTTTCTCTGTCACAATTGCACTAATACGGCTACAATCAAATCAACCTTGATGGAGGCTATTTCCTAAACTCTAGTAGTAATAAAAACCTGTGAGCACTCGGACTCTTTATTGCAGAAGAGTCATACAATGTCTCTTCTGCAGTAAAATAAACCTACCTGCCGTCTCACAGTGTCTTCTTTAGAATGTGCACTGAGCTGCACATGTGCATGAGTGACATCATCCCGTCTGTGCCACCCAATCAAGCATCCCCGTGCTGACCAGCAAATGCTGGCACTGGCAAGTGACCTTGTGGGTGTCGGACCATTAAAGCAAAGGTAAGCATTATTGAGTTTAGTTCTGCTTTAAATCAGCAAGTCTAATATTTTTTTCTTACAAGCAGCAATACATGCAGAAAAAGAAGCTACTTTTTGTAGAACAGGATCTTTACATTAAAGTTGGAAAGCTAAGTACCATAAAACCTTAGTTTGAGAGTAATTTGGTTTGAGAGCGTTTTGCAAGACAAGCAAAATTTTTTAATAAGTTTTGACTTGATATGCAAGCGATGTCTTGATATAGAAGTAGCGGCACGTCACAACTGAGTATAAAAGAGAAGAGAGGCGTCTCTGTGTAGCATTATGGTTACATTTAATGAAGGTACAACATTTAGCAACTCACATGGTCGATTATTAAAAAAGGCACATCTAAGTATGTAGGCATCCGAGGTAATACTGTCCACATAGACCATGGGAGGCGCCTCTCGTCTCTTTTATACTCTGTAGCTCCTACTGGATTGCTTCTAATCACCTTGTGGAGGCTTCCATTTGTGGATGGACATTTTATGGTTACACAACCTATCACGTTGCTATAATCTTTTTATATGAACTATAAACTGAAGGACCTATGAATAAATGGTTGTGGAAAAAATCATATGAGTTTCCATTATTTCTTATGGGGAAATTTGCTTTGATATACAAGTGCTTTGGATTACAAGCATATTTTTTGGAACGAATTGTGTTCGCAATCCAAGATTTTACTGTATGGTTTTATATTAAGACTGCCCCATCACCTTTTACTCTAAACAAAATCAGTTTTTTTTTTTAAATGCATCTGATAGTACACAGTGAGAATATTTCAGATGGTTGCTGACGTTAATAAATATTATAAAAAGTATGAACTATGCTACTATGCTATGGTTCACTGCAAGATCTAATAACTATTCCTGTTTACACATTTCTAGGAAACCTTTGCTCAGGCAAGCTGTCACTCCTACCACACTGGGGGTATTGGCTCAATGGCCTTTTCTTTAGATGGACATACACTGGTGACCACAGGAATGGGGGATGGAGCCATTGTGTGCCTCAGATGGAGGTAAGTTCAGAAGCCAATAGATTATTATTATACCGGATGCATTTGCACATGCTGAAAACAGAATCAATATATCAACTGAACTACAGCAAGCAGTCAATAACCAGCTGTTGCCAGTTTGCTTACCATACTCTGATGAAAGTGACCTCTGACAGGCTGATTTAGTTAATTAAACTTGTTATTTTTGCTCTGTTACATAATTACATGGAGGCCAGAGAATGTTGTGTGGTTTGCATTCATGCAATTCTCTGGGCATGCAATTTGCATGAAAACTGTATTGTGGTTATCTGACGTAATATGCCGTAATGCTAAATAAAGTATTTCCGAAGCTATGCTTTTCTATAAAACAAACACACACTCTGTCTGCATTTATTCAGCTATACTGGGGGATTTTAACATCCCTGCAATAGCTAGAAAGGTTTTCATTAAAACTATCTTTTAAATGGTGAGTGGAGGTACCCTAAACACTTCTTGTGATGACTGAATAAAGAACATTAGTGATTTGCAAATTTTAGTTTGGCTGAATATTTGCATGCAGATCTATCTGAGCTACAGAGATCACATTATTTAAGAATCTATGAAACAGTGCGCCATTAAATTCAGTCTATCTGGACAGATTAGTGGAATCTCTGAAGTTATCTCTGAAGTTAACTCTGAAGTTATTATCTCTGAAGAAGTCTGAAAAAACACAGCTGTGCTCTCGAGTGCATGTGGCGTAAGACGAAGTCCCAAAAAGATTTCAGCCAGTATAAATCTGCCCTCCAAAAATACAATTCTAGCTTCCTCACTGCTAAGCAGACCTATTTCATCACTCTCATTAAAAACTTATCATCCCGTCCCCGTCAACTCTTCTCTACCTTCAACTCTCTACTTCGCCCTCCACTGCCTCTACCCACTAACTCACTCACTGCCCAGGAGATTGCCAATCACTTTAAACAGAAGATTGATACAATTTGCGAGGAGATCTCTACTGTTCAGATACCCTCCATTACACCTCATGTCCACAGGTACAATCATTACTTCTCTCTTTCAACCCCACCACCATAGACGAGGTTGCTAAATTACTTGCTAACGTCCATCTTACCACCTGCCCTCTGGATGCTGTTCCCTTGCAAATGCTACATTCACCCTCTAGCTCTATTCTACACTCTCTAACCCACATCTTCAATCTCTCCTTCTCTTTCTCTTTAAAACATGCACTTGTCAGCCCCATACTTAAAAAGCCCTCACTGGACCCATCCAATCTTAACAACCTATGCCCCATCTCCTTGCTCCCCTTTTTATCCAAATTCCTTGAACGTCTAGTCTACAACCGACTGAGCATCCACCTTGCTGATAATAGCCTTCTTGATCCCCTTCAGTCTGAATTTCGCCCTCAACATTTCACAGAAACTGCTCTCCTAAAACTAACAAACGATCTACTAACGGCCAAAACTAAGGGACACTACTCTGTACTCCTACTCCTGGACCTCTCTGCTGCCTTTGATACGGTTGACCACCCCCTCCTCCTCAAAAAACTCCATGCCTTTGGTCTCCATGACTGTACTCTCTGGTTCTCTACCTACTTATTTAACCGCACCTTTAGCATTACCTACAATTCTACTTCCTCCTCTTCCTTTCTCTGTTGGGGTTTCCCAAGGTTCTGTTCTTGGACCTCTCCTGTTTTCAATCTACACCTCCTCCCTGGGTCAGCTGATAGCCTCCCACGGCTTCCAATACCATCTCTATGCTGACGACACTCAAATCTATTTCTCTACCCCTCAACCCACTCCTTCAGTCTCCTCACGTATCACTATTTTACTATCAGATATATCAGTCTGGATGTCGCACCACTTCCTCAAACTTAATTTATCAAAAACCGAACTTATCATTTTTCCTCCCCCACGTGCCACTTCCCCTGAGCTCTCTGTCAAAATTGATGGCACAACTATCAGCCCATCCCCACATGCCAAGATCCTAGAAGTAGTCCTGGACCCTGAACTCCTTTAAGCCGCACGTCCAGTCACTGTCCAAATCTTGCAGCCTCAACCTCCGGAACATCTCCAAAATACGCCCCTTCCTAACCAATGACACTACAAAGCTCTTAATTCACTCCCTGGTTATCTTTTGCCTTGATTACTGCAACTCCCTCCTCATTGGCCTACCTCTGCATAACCTATCCCCCCTTCAGTCCATCATGAATGCTGCTGCCAGACTCATCCACCTTACCAACCGCTCTGTCTCAGCTACTCCTCTCTGTCAATCTCTCCACTGGCTTCCGCTCACCCAAAGAATTAAATTCAAAATACTAACAACTACCTACAAAGCAATCCATAACTCTGCCCCCAGCTACATCACTGACCTAGTCTCAATAACAACCTAATCATTTTCTTCCCTCTTCTCAAGACCTCCTGCTCTCTAGCTCACTCATCACCTCCTCCCATGCTCGTCTCCAAGACTTTTGCAGAGCCTCTCCAAGCCTATGGAACTCCTTACCCCAATCTGTCCATCTATCTTTCACTCTATTAGCTTTTAGACGATCCCTGAAAACCCTCCTCTTTAGAAAAGCCTATCCTACCCACACCTAACAACTGTATTTTCATTTTGTCCATCTGATCATCCCCCACAGATACTACCCTTTGTTCCACTTGACCCTCCCTTCTAGATTGTAAGCTCTAACAAGCAGGGCCCTCTGATCCCTCCTGTATTGAATTGTATTGTAATTGTACTGTCTTCCCCGATGTTGTAAAGCGCTGCGCAAACTATTGGCACTATATAAATCCTGTATAATAATAATCTCTGTATCTACAATCAGAATAGTTAAAAAAATGCATTCAATTTGTTTTATAAATTGTTTTGGAATATGTAAAGGATTTGCTAGTCAGTATAATGCTGCAATCACATCTTTATATTGTTTACTAGCACTAAACTAGAGAGCCATTTTCAAATATTTAATTTCATTCACAGATCTCCCAGGAATAATATAGTGAATTCTGCCCAAGAATATGGTAGAGCTCTTAGCATTTCTCTTCAATCCAAAATATTTGATGAAGATGAAGCTTTAATGAAAATGTCAGCTTGGTCACTAGATACTGACACTGCACCGATTCAGGGAAAAGAGGTTGGTTTTAACATGATGAGTTTTCCTTTTTAGCTTATATTTTTTTTAAATAATTTATTCATAATAGTTAATACTTTTTCATCTCTCTTATTTATTCTCATCTGTTTGCTCTTCTTTTCTTGGCGCTTCTTTTATCCTCTCTTTAAACCCTTAAAGCGGAAGTAAACTCTCCCACGTCGTTGCCACTTTTCATCTAGTCCATTATATTAGGTAACTAGCAAACATTACCCATTGTAAGACAGCCTCAATCACATATTACTTACTTTTTATAAAAACTTTTATAAATTGTGTCTCCAGGGATCAGGTTGCGCCATTTTAGGTATTGTTTCCCGAGTCTTCGCTGCATATCACTTCCGCCCTTTCTTGTATGTCTTGCTGTATTCTCGCGCATGCGCAATCACATCTTAACCAAGCCTCGGTTTCGATCCGACGTTCCCATGGCGACCGTGCTCCATGCTGATAGCCGACTTGACAGTGCAAAATTACATAATCATTTTGCCTTGTATTGTGTGCCTGTCAGGCATGCTGCGACCAATCACCACCATAGTATGCAGGACCAAAGACAAGGTTTATATCTTATGTTATCTCACACGGTCACATGAGGTGTAGCAGGAAGTTCGGAGAGAATCTGCAGTCTTTTGGGTTTTGATCGGAATGCCGCTGGGAGAGGAAATCACAGCCACGGCATCCTGTCATGGGATAGACAGCATGTAGAGTGTGCCATGAAAAATGGGAGAGATGCGCCGGTGACGTCACTACACAGAACAGGATGGGTGACAAGAAAATAAAACAAGTAAGGAGACATCTACAAGCAGCGATCATTTGGGTTTTTTATGCAGATTGAAATGTAATAAAGTTGTGGGGGAGAGTTTACTTCCACTTTAAATAAAAATTTGATCTTTTTGTGTCTTTGATGCTGATACTGTAAAGATTAGACTTGCAATGAAGGACATTCACGCAGGTATCTTGTCTATGTTTGATTCAGACCCCTTTCACACTGAGAAGCTCTACAGGCGCTATAGCGCTAAAAATAGCGCCTGCAAAATGCCTGTAAAGCGCCTCTCCTTTCACGCCAATGTGAAAGCCTGAGTGCTTTCACACTGGAGCAGTGCACTGGCAGGACGTCAAAAAAAGTCCTGCAAGCAGCATCTTTGAAGCGCTATGGAACGGTCCAATGTAATTGATGGGCAGCGCTGCCAAAGCTTTTAACCTTTTTTTGGCCGCTAGCGAGGCACTTTTGACCCCTGCTAATGACCGAAAAAGGGTTAAAAGCTTCGGCGGCGCTGCCCATTGATTTCAATAGGGAGGGGTACTGTAGGAGCGGTGAATACACCGCTCTTACAGTGCCTCAAAGATGCTGCTTGCAGGATGTCCTGCCAGCGCCTCAAAAACAACGGTAAAGCACTGCTAAAATTAGCGGCTCTTTACCGCCGACGCCCTGGCGCTGCCAGTGTGAAAGTGCCCTTACTGAGCAATAGCAGTGTACACTGGATCACAAAGCATCAAAGGCAGACTGACAAATTCGAAGAATAAACACAGTTTTTATATGGTATCAGTTTTATATAAGTTACATATCTTCTACACTATTCTACTATATTTGCAGTGGGAAGGGGGAAATTCTAATTATCTGAGATAATTTTGTAAGTGTCACATAAAATGATAAATGATATTTACATATTAATTAAAGTCTTGTATGTCAGCCAAAAAGCCATTAAATATAGCATAAAAATAAAACCATAACTTAAAAAGAAATACAATAACCAAAGGTACAAGGCCGAACATCCCTTTCTATCCATCTGCTTCTAACCACCATCCCACACATCTAGAATAATGGTTACAATCATGACCTTAAATTTACAAACATCCTCAACATCATTTCTTTCCTACATTATCTAGACAGAACTAGAAGAAGAAAGAACTCAGAACACAACAAGATGTAGGACAGTAGTTCACTTGTACTTCACATTTATTTCACCCCGAACAAGCTTCCTTCTGACTCTTGTTACAAGTTGTTACAAGTTAATAACTCAACTTCATGTTGTATCTCATCTTAACAATACTGTTTTAGAATAAACCTATGTATGGGTTAGTAATAGTAGAAACTGTGTTTATTATAGTACAGCTAGAGACACAATATGATGTACTTTCACTTTCAGTCTGCTGATCAGTGGGTGCTTGAGTATACATGTGACATGTGAACAGCTTAATGTATGTATACAGTATCTCACAAAAGTGAGTACAACCCTCACATTTTTGTAAATGTTTTATTATATCTTTTCACGTGACAACACTAAAGAATTTACACTTTGCTACATTGTTAAGTACTGAGTCTACAGCTTGTATAACAGTGTAAATTTGCTGTCCCCTCAAAATAACTCAACACACAGCCATTAATGTCTAAACCGCTGGCAACGAAATTGAGTATACCCCTAAGTAAAAATGTTGAAATTGGGCCCAAAGTGTCAATATTTTGTGTGGCCACCATTCTTTTCCAGCACTACCTTAACCCTCTTGGGCATGGAGTTCACCAGAGCTACACAGGTTGCCACTGGAGTCCTCTTCCACTCCTCCATGACATCACGGAGCTGGTGGATGTTAGAGACCTTGCGCTCCTCCACCCTCCATTTGAGGATGCCCTACAGATGCTCATTAGGGTTTAGGTCTGGAGACATGCTTGGCTAGCCCATCACCTTTACCCTCAGCTTCTTTAGCCAGGCAGTGGTCTTCTTGGAGGTGTGTTTGGGGTCGTTATCATGTTGGAATACTGCCCTGCGGCCCAGTCGAGGGGATCATGCTCTGCTTCAGTATGTCACAGTACATGTTAGCATTCATGGTTCCCTCAATGAACTGTAGCTCCCCAGTGCCAGCAGCACTCATGCAGCCCCAGACCATGACACTCCCACCACCATACTCCTCACCTGGTTGCCGCCACACACGCTTGGCACCATCTGAACCAAATACATTTATCCTGGTCTCATCAGACCACAGGACATGGTTCCAGTAATCCATGCCCTTAGTCTGCTTGTCTTCAGCAAACTGTTTGCGGGCTTTCTTGTGCATCATCTTTAGAAGAGGCTTCCTTCTGGGATGACAGCCATGCAGACCAATTTGATGCAGCGTGCGGCGTATGGTCTGAGCACTGACAGGCTAATCCCCCTTCAACCTCTGCAGCAATGCTGGCAGCACTCATACGTCTATTTCCCAAAGACAACCTCTGGATATGATGCTGAGCATGTGCCAAGGTTTGCCATCATTGGCCTAGGCCATCTTTATGTAGAGCAACAATTTTTTTTTTCAGATCCTCAGAGAGTTCTTTGCCATGAGGTGCCTAGCTGAACTTTCAGTGACCAGTGTGAGAGCGTGAGAGCGATAACACCAAATTTAACACACCTGCTCCCCATTCACACCTGAGACCTTGTAACACTAACGAATGACATGACATTGGGGAGGGAAAATGGCTAATTGGGCCCAATTTGGACATTTTCACTTAGGGGTGTACTCACTTTTGTTATCAGCAGTTTAGACATTAATGACTGTGTGTTGAGTTATTTTGAGGGAACAGAAAATTTACACTGTTACGCAAGCTGTACACTCACTGCTTTACATTGTAGCAAAGTGTCATTTCTTCAGTGATGTCACATGAAAAGATATAATAAAATATTTACAAAAATGTGAGGGGTGTACTCACTTTTGTGAGATATTATATATATATATATATATATATATATATATATATATATATATATATATATATATGGACCTCCAAAAAGCTTCTTTATGCAATTTTAAGGCCTCATGCACATTGGACGTTTGGCCATCTCGCCGAAGTGCCTTTCCTCCTGGCAGCAGTGTTTTGGCAGAAAAAACGCTTGATTCCCTTGCTTGGGTGTTAGTTCATTTCATTGGCCATAATAATAATTTATTCTGCCCATTGAAACGAATTAATGTTCAAGTGCTAAACACCAAAACTGCCAAAACATTATTCAAGCACTAAACGCCAAAACTGCCAAAACACTGCTGCTCCTGGATGCGCTGGCAGTAGTTTTTTTTTTCTTCCTCTAAACACCCCTGCCTGTAAACTCTTCTAAATGCATTTAGAGACAGAAAAAAAATGAAAAACGCCCAGTGTGCATGAGGCCCTTAATGTATTACAAATAAAATATATAAAAATGGCATAGCATAATTGCCTAGTGAGAGTAAAATAACATTCGTAATGATTCCTCTCAAGAATTCTTCTCAGACAGTTATCACTTTTTTTCCCATGGCTTAGTGTATTAGACTAATCTGAAGATAACGCTTACAGTGTACAAAATGTAACAACCTTGTCCAAAGATGTCTCAATCAGTGTGAAACTTTTACAATTTGAAGGTTCAGCATTCTTGTTCTAACTCCATAAACAGGCCCTGTATTGCTACAGAAAAGAATTAGCTGTGTAATGATTTGGCATACAGATGGCCATTTTATCTTTAAAAAGGGTAAGAGGATTTCGCGCATATAGTCTATCATATAAATAAATAAATAAATATATACACATCTAATAATGATGATATGTGGGTGTATACCAATAATAAAACTTTAAATAAAGTGCATCAATAAAGTGCCAATGCTGGAAATTCATATATCCTAATAGTAATCACATTAAAAATCAAATCAGACGCATGTGCAAAAATGCAAAAAAACATGTGCAGCAAAAACACGTGTAGTGATTCCAAAATAAGAATAAATCAGAAAAGAGTTCATAAAAAACCATAAGAGTTCATAAGTAATGCTGGTAATAAAAAGGTGTGGATGGTAATGATAATAATATTCTTCATTAAACGGCTGGCGGCTCAACCAGGCTCTCTAGACTCTCACCTCAAGGATGGAAATAACAGGCATCAATGTATATCTTTCTTAGTTGTAATAACAGCAACGTTCCCCTCTGTTTACTGTCAGGCACCTCAGGGATGGAAACAACTGGCAACAATGTTTCACTGTATTGATGAGGCAGCATTCACCTCTGTTAGATGTCAGGTACCTGTAAAAAAGACTGGGAATTTTTTCCACCTAGGCTGTGACAGCCCGGTGGGAGGAGGGGAAGGAGAAGAGAGGAGGCCTCTGATGGTGTAGTATTTCGAATAAGCAGTTTATTGGATATAAAAACGAAGTGGTCTCTTACATTAAAAACAAGTAAAATTCACATAGAGAAGGAAGGAGCGGCATCCGAAGCGCCTCCTTACGTGACTTCCGGTGTAGTCAATTCTCTGCCACGCCCTACGCGTTACGTCACCGCTCGTGACTTCAACTGGGGACTCACGAGCGGTGACGTAACGCGTAGGGCGTGGCAGAGAATTGACTACACCGGAAGTCACGTAAGGAGGCGCTTCGGACGCCGCTCCTTCCTTCTCTATGTGAATTTTACTTGTTTTTAATGTAAGAGACCACTTCGTTTTTATATCCAATAAACTGCTTATTCGAAATACTACACCATCAGAGGCCTCCTCTCTTCTCCTTCCCCTCCTCCCACCGGGCTGTCACAGCCTAGGTGGAAAAAATTCCCAGTCTTTTTTACAGGTACCTGACATCTAACAGAGGTGAATGCTGCCTCATCAATACAGTGAAACATTGTTGCCAGTTGTTTCCATCCCTGAGGTGCCTGACAGTAAACAGAGGGGAACGTTGCTGTTATTACAACTAAGAAAGATATACATTGATGCCTGTTATTTCCATCCTTGAGGTGAGAGTCTAGAGAGCCTGGTTGAGCCGCCAGCCGTTTAATGAAGAATATTATTATCATTACCATCCACACCTTTTTATTACCAGCATTACTTATGAACTCTTATGGTTTTTTATGAACTCTTTTCTGATTTATTCTTATTTTGGAATCACTACACGTGTTTTTGCTGCACATGTTTTTTTGCATTTTTGCACATGCGTCTGATTTGATTTTTAATGTGATTACTATTAGGATATATGAATTTCCAGCATTGGCACTTTATTGATGCACTTTATTTAAAGTTTTATTATTGGTATACACCCACATATCATCATTATTAGATGTGTATATATTTATTTATTTATTTATATGATAGACTATATGCGCGAAATCCTCTTACCCTTTATATTTTTTGAGTGCCATGTGTACACTTTCTGATTTCGCTGCAATCACCTTAGATGTCATCATATAATAATTTTTTATTTCTTCACTTGTAGTTTTAATTTATTTTATTTTTTCACTTTGTGATTGTCACTTAAATTCCTCTGAATCACTTTAGCGCGAAGGATTCTCACATTTACATTTTATCTTTAACCACTATTTTTCTACACTTCACAATTTTAAACGTGTAGGGTATGAACCTAATGCCGCGTACACACGAGCGGACTTTACGGCAAACTTTGCCCGGCGGACGGGATTTCGTCGGACAATTCGATCGTGTGTTGGCTCCAGCGGACTTTGTTTTCTCAAAAGTTGGACGGACTTAGATTTGAAACATGTTTTAAATCTATCCGTCGAACTCGAGTCCGGTCAAAAAGTCCGCTCGTCTGTATGCTAGTTCGACGGACAGAAAGCCACGCTAGGGCAGCTATTGGCTACTGGCTATAAACTTCCTTGTTTTAGTCCGGTCGTACGTCATCATGTACGAATTCGACAGACTTTGGTGGATTGTGTGTAGGCAAGTCCGTTCATTCGGAAAGTCCGTTGTAAAGTCCGTCGAAAAGTCCGCCGAGTAAAGTCTGCCGTAAAGTCCGCTCGTGTGTACGCGGCATAAGTTGTTTACACAGTATTTGTGGAAGGTGACTACTGGAAAGGTAAAGGCCTCGTTCACACAATGGGCAGAGACGTGAGTTTTTCTGCACGCGTTTTGCAAGGACACAAAGACAACAATTGTTCTCTATGTGCCCTGTTCACACCACAACACTGGTATCACATGCAGATTGTTTCTGTGCAGGAATCTTCATTCTGTATGCAGTTTTCTGCATGGAAAAAAAAACTGATGCGATATCAACATTGAGGTGTGAACAGGGCACATAAAAGATGTAAAAGATGAAAACTGATGTCAGCGTGCATAAAAACTCACTGAAACGCGTATGCAAATTGATGCACACCCGTGTCTCTGCAAGTGAAATCTGTTTCCCCATCAGTTTTTATGCACGTATGGTGTGAATGAGGCTTTGAGGGCTCGTTTTCACCATACATGCATGAAAACTGATGGTAACTGCTCAGATTTCACTTGCAGAGACATCTGTTTTCATGTGCATTTCAGTGAGTTCTTATGCACGTTGACATCAGTGTTCATGCGTGTCAGTCACATGCCCTGTTCATACCACAGTGTTGATGTCACGTCAGGAAAGGGACATTTTCCCATGGATTTGGGAAGCAATTGCAGATTTTATTGTTTTTACAGTTTTCATTTTTTTCTATTAACATGCTACTATATTCTGTTAAACCAGTGTGCTTGACCTCATAGATCTTTTACAGTTCAAACTTCAAAAAAAGAGGTGACCTATATGGTGAATTAGAAAAAAGGTGTCATATACATGTAACATAAGCTGCACAATTTATAGAGTCAGGTTTATAAACATGATATGCTTACACAGTAACCTAGAGAATATGATGGAGGTGGTAATTGCAGCAGCCATCAAGAGTTTACCTTCTGTTTTGTAACATGTTTGAGGGCTCATTCACACTGGCGGTAAACTTATTGCCCTCTGAAAAGCAATCTACTGAAGAATAGTAGTGGCTGGCAGGCGTTCAGGAGGCACTACTGCCGCCTCATGACACACATAAACAGCAATTTTATATTGCGGGACCGTGCCAAGCATTTGGATTGCAGTTATGGTGCAGCCCCATTGAGCTCAATGGGTGAGTTTGACAGGCGGTGTCATCTGTCAAACTTTGCAGCCCAAGTTAAAATTGCTGCAGCTGTGGAATGTGTATAGTCCTGTCAGGCTGTATTGTTAGAATCTCAGTGGCTGGCCAGGGGGAGTTAAAATGGGCAGCTGAACTGTTTGTTTTAGCGCCCCTGGCCGCCAATGTAAAATAGTCCTTAGGCCAGTGATGGCGAACCTTGGCACCCCAGATGTTTTGGAACTACATTTCCCATGATGCTCATGCACTCTGCAGTGTAGTTGAGCATCATGGGAAATGAAGTTCCAAAACATCTGGGGTGCCGAGGTTCACCATAACCGCCTTAGGCAAACAAAAACTGGAATTTGGTTGGTATATGCAGCACCGGCTCTTTTCTTTGCTTAATTTCTTTGGTCATTTAAAATGTTATGAATTTATTTTTTTGAAAGTATGATTTTTAGTTTGCATATGTTGATGGCATACTCTTTATTTAGGACATCCAGCTGAGTGTAGAGGTGACTGATCAGGATGATAGCTTCACATTAGCCTCATCTATTATATCTGGAGATCCTACATGGCTTAATCAGAAGCATGATGAGGTATGAATTACAGTTGTTGAAATGTGTAAGCATATGTTTAACTCCTTGCTGACCACTTAACACATATGTGCAGCAGCAGAGAAGGTAAGCTTTAATGCCGTGTACACACGGTCGGATTTTCCGACGGGAAATGTTGGATGTGAGCTTGTTGTTGGAAAGTCCAACCGTGTATATGCTCCATCGAACATTTGCTGTCGGACTTTCCGCCAACAAATGTTTGCTAGCAGGTTCTCAAACTTTCCGGAAAGCCTGATCGTGTGTACACAAGTCTGTCACACAAAAGTTCATGCATGCTCGGAATCAAGCAGAAGGAGCCGCACTTGCTATTGAACTTCCTTTTTCTCGGCTCGTCGTACGTCTTCCCCCGTTCGGAATTGTTGGCCAACATTTGTGTGACCGTGTGCATGCAAGACAAGTTTGAGCCAACAACCTTCGAACAAAAATCCATGGTTTTGTTGGCGGAAAGTCCATCTTCACCCATCTTCCTTACAGGTTCGCACGAATGGCGGTTCCTTCAGAGTGCATGCACCGATGACATCATCGGCGACATATACAATAAATATCTCCTAAACGGTGCAAGTTTAGGATATATTTACAGTACCTGTAGGTAAGCCCTATTATATATAGGCTTACCTATAGGTACAAACAAACCAGGGAAGTTTACTTCCTCTTTAACTTCAGCCTTCCGTGGTATTTAATCCCCACGTCGGTGTGTGCTTATATATGTGTACACCACGTGATACCTCGATGCTCCCAGAACTGTCACCTCCAATAAGAGGTAATGGATCATGGATAAGGTCATGGATATATATAAAACCACCAGGGTCGCCCAGCTCCTTGGATTGGAACCACCTAAGCCTCCTGTCCACTAGGGTCTCTCTTGATACAATCCACAGTGCCTCCAGGAAATAAGGGGTGTGGTCCCTCTAAACCGCCCTAGTATTAATGTGGCCATTTTGCCTTGCTTGCAACTCTTCTGTCAGCTGAAACTTTTCAGGTCCCAGGTCCTTTGGTTTATCCTGAAATTTTACTGTGTACTTATATCACACATGCACTTTGCACATATTGTTGAGTTACATTTTATTAAGACAGCAGCACAGCACTATTTTTTCAACATTCCATTCTAATTGTAGGAACACAACTGGTATTAGCAGCAGCAGGGTTTAAATATCTTCTTAAGCTTGCTTTGAGGATTATTATATGTGTTTATTCACTGGTAGCACAGGAGTTATGCCCTGTACACACCGTCCGATTTTCCGACAGAAAATGTGTGATAGGACCTTGTTGTCGGTTGTGTGGGCTCCATCACACATTTTCCATCGGAATTTCCCACACACAAAGTTTGAGAGCTTGCTATAAAATTTTCAGACAACAAAATCCGTTGTTGGAAATTCTGATTGTGTGTACACAAATCCAACACACAAAGTGCCACGCATGCTCAGAATAAATTAAGAGACGAAAGCTATTGGCTACTGCTCCGTTTATAGTCCCGACGTACGTGTTTTACGTCACCGCGTTCAGAACGATCGGATTTTCCGACAACTTTGTGCGACCGTGTGTATGCAAGACAAGTTTGAGCCAACATCCGTCGGAAAAAATCCATGGATTTTGTTGTCGGAATGTCCGATCAATGTCCGACCGTGTGTACCTGGCATTACACTTTTTATCATTTACAAATCACCTTTCACTAAATGCACTACAGGATTGCACTATGCACTACTGTAAAAGAGAATCAGGAAAAGAGTATATGAAATAAATAGCCATCTAATTGTAGCTATCACTTTTAAGTACTTTTATTTTCATGTGTTCAATCTTCATTTGAAAAGGCAATAAAAGAAGAAACAAAGAAATATGCCAACCAAAAGAAAAGTCTAAAAAATGGTATAAAGGAAATGAGGCAGAGAGTAAGTACCTTTCAAATTATTTTGAGATGTAAATGTATGAAGATGTTGCCTGTATCTAATATTATTCTAGCTACGCTTGCTTTATTTTTAACAACGCATACCATTATATCCATATTCTGCTCATAGCAAATCTCAGAACACTACTGACTCCTCAAGATAAGCACATAGTATTTTCATTTCCATACATTTTTGACATAAATGTGGTCAACTTTTTTACTTGGGCAGTTACAGATGTTTGTTATTAGCCATTAGACTGGCTATAGTTCATGGGTTGATCTTTGCAACTGATGCAATCCGTGATAATGGGACCACCCCTGAACATAGTAAAATTCCTATTATTGCATTGAAAAATGTATGTGCTTTTTGTAAATGTTTGCCTTTTTTAATGGTTTCCCATCTTATTCACCCCAACCGTCGAGTCAGAGAGAGAAGTCATAATGGTTACCTTTGGTGCGGCCTGCTAAATGAACATAGGCAGATTTTGGATCTCTTTTTGTTCTTTATTAGAGATCATCCTGTGTATGCCTGGTCTAAGGCCCCTTTCAGACCTTTGCCTTTTGTATACATCACAGTTTTACATATTTCACATGTGTTGTCTATCCCTTCTGTGGAAGGTATATTTGGAAACCACACCAAAGATGCAGAAAACAGGATTTTTCTTAATGCACTGCACCAACTCCAAACCAAACTGAGGTTTGAGTGCATTCTTACATCAGTCTGATACAACTAACTCTTGGAAGGTGTTGGAGGTTTCTAGCCAATTATACTATATTGAAGATATGCAGCAAACCACTTTTAATACATATTGGCAGCTGGCTGCTGGTTTTCAGATAATGTTAACAAATGTAAAACTTTGAAATAAGATGCTTTAGATTTTTACTTTTATTATGGTATCCCATTTGTATAGGTGTCCCTGTTTAAATTTCTTTATTAATTGTGTCGTTTTTAGATACAGGCAATGATGCGAGAGAATGAATCTTTGCCTGACATTGAAAAACTAGATCAGCAGGAATTTAATCTGGACACAGAGGAGCAAGAGAGGCTCCATGCAGAAAGAGAGCAGGCTGTGGAAAAGGTAAGCAGTCATTTATTTGCTGCAGGAAAATATATTCCCCAAGTGATGAGAAAGAGTTTTGCAAGCGTTGTACAGGCTTTTCTCTGTACCAAAATTGCTAACTATGATTTCACAGCTTTTCACAGTGGAAAAATCAACCTGCTGTCTCCAGCCTTGTAGAGCTCCTACATTTGCAAAAACCGTATCATTAAACCTGCTATTTGAGACATTCCTCTGTGCAGACTAGAAGCACCCAGAAGGTGGGCTGCTAGTCTCAAAGCGGAACAATTCTAGTACACTCTCAGGTGGGCTCTTAGATAGAGTTTGTTGAATGGTGGTCTGTTCCCACTTTGGATCCATCAGCAGCCCACCTTAACAGGCATACCATTAGACAAGTGGAAGGCGTGCTTACGTAGGATTTTACTCACAGCCAGCTAGAATCGCTCCTTAAATTCAAGTTTGAACTGACTGGTTCTAGCCTTCATCCTGTGTTGGCAGTGACCTTAATCTGTCAAACCATGGTAGATTGATATAAACACAAGACGGCATGAGTATTACAGTTAGGTCCATAAATAAAGGGACATCGACACAATTCTAATCTTTTTGGCTGCAGACTTTCAGCTTTAATTTGAGGGTATTTACCCGTCCAGTGAGTTCTGAAGTATTTGGCTGAATATGAGCAGATAATATTGCCCGAAACACTTCAGAATTCATCCTGCTGCTTTTGTCAGCAGTCACATCATCAATAAATACAAGAGAACCAGTTCCATTGGCAGCCATACATGCCCACGCCATGACACTACCACCACCATGCTTCACTGATGAGGTGGTATGCTTTGGATCTTGAGCAGTTCCTTTCCTTCTCCATACTCTTCTCTTCCCATCACTCTGGTACAAGTTGATCTTGGTCTCATCTGTCCATAGGATGTTGTTCCAGAACTGTAAAGGCTTTTTTAGATTTTGTTTGGCAAACTTTAATCTGGCCTTCCTGTTTTTGAGGCTCACCAATGGTTTACATCTTGTGGTGAACCCTCTGTATTCACTCTGGTGAAGTCTTCGCTTGATTGTTGACTTTGATACACATACACCTACCTCCTGGAGAGTGTTCTTGATCTGGCCAACTGTTGTGAAGTGTGTTTTCTTCACCAGGGAAAGAATTCTTCGGTCATCCACCACAGTTTCCGTGGTATTCTGGGTCTTTTGGTGTTGCTGAGCTCACCGGTGCATTCTTTTTTTCCAAACAGTTGATTTGGCCACACCAAATGTTTTTGCTATCTCTCTTATGGGTTTGTTTTGTTTTTTCAGCCTAATGATGGCTTGCTTCACTGATAGTGACAGCTGTTTGGATCTAATATTGAGGGTTGATAGCAACAGATTCCAAATGCAACTAGCACACTTGAAATGAACTCTGGACCTTTTATCTGCTCCTTGTAAATGGGATAATGAGGGAATAACACACACCTGGCCATGGAACAGCTGAGCAGCCAATTGTCCCATTACTTTTGGTCCCTTAAAGAGTGGGAGGCACATATACAAACTGTTGTAATTCCTACATCGTTCACCTGATTTGGATGTAAATACCCTCAAATTAAAGCTGAAAGTCTGCGGTTAAAGCACATCTTGTTTGTTTTATTTCATTTTGCATCTAGGTTCCGCGTTGGTTTGATTTCCATACAGATGCACAAAGCACTCTGGTTGCACTGATGGGATGCTGTTGATGCCAGGAGCATCTGACTTGTTTGGCCTTGAAGAGATGTCATCTCTTCACCCCTGCACTTGACTCTATGGGTTAGGGAGAGGTTGTCCGAATGCCACCATTCTACTTCATCTACTTCTGCTCTCAGACCCTTAGAGACTAATCGTATCTTGCATCCTCTGGCATGTCTTCACTTCCCAGGGCAGTCCAAGAGGAGTTGAAGGAACCCATTACAGCTGAGGAGTTGGAGTTGGCCTTGGACCACTCTAAACCAAAAAAGGCCCCCCGGCCTAGATTGCCTCAATCCGGTTTACTACAAAGCCTTCCATGAGACGTTGTCCTCACCCCTGATCTCTGCTCTGAACTCCATCATGGAGTGGAAGTCCTTCCCAATAGACACCTTGAGAGCATATATTTCCCTTATTCCAAAAGAGGGGAAGGATCCCCTGCGATGCGTAAATTACCGCCCAATTGCGCTTCTGAACACCGATTTGAAACTGTTTGCAAAGGTCTTGGCCAATAGGCTGCTTCCTTATGTCCCAAGTCCTATCCATAGAGATCAGGCAGGATTTGTGCCCCTTCCTGAGCCTCGAGACAACACAATTTGGGTGATAAATCTGATCCATGCAGCTAAGTCTTCAAACCGGCCTCTGCTCTTGCTGTCCACAGACGCAGAGAAAGCTTTTGACCGGATGAATTGGGCGTTTATCAGGGCCACTCTAGAGCATATTGGGCTTGGGTCATCCATGTTGAGTTGGATCTTATCTCTTTATTGTAATCCCTTAGCTGCAGGCAAGGACAATGAGACGAGATCTGACTTTTTTAACATCACTAATGGCACGCGGCAGGGCTGTCCCTTATCCCCCCTGATTTTTATACTTTCCTTGGAGCCCTTCTTGTGTACAGTAAGAGCAGACTTGGGCATCGCTGGCTATCGAAAATCATCAGGGTCGCACAAAGTGGCTGTGTTTGCAGATGACTTGATCTTTTTTCTGACAGATCCGCTCATCTCCCTTCCGAACCTATTTCAGTCCCTACAGGATTATGGAACTCTCTCTTTTTTCTGAATCAACTTATCCAAGTCCGCTGTCCTAAACATTACGGTCGACAGAGACATGGTCCTTTCTCTGCATTTTTTGTTTCCTCTCCACTGGGCGAATAACTCTATCCACTATTTGGGAGTTGATATCACCTCGGACCCCTCTGCCCTTTACTCAGCCAACTTTGCCCCTTTGCTCCTCCGCCTCAAATCTGATCTACTCCACTGCCATTCACTTACCTTAACCTGGTTTGGCCTCTGTAGTGCCCTCAAGATGACCATGCTACCTAACTGGTACCAGCTACAGATGCTTCCCATTCGCCTCCCTCTGGTATTTTTAAATGGGTGAGCTCTATGTTTAGAAATTTTGTATGGTCCCACCGAAGGCCTCGCCTTAAGCTTCAACTTCTTCATCTCCTGAAGCCTTGGGGAGGGGTTGGCCCCCCAGATGTGCAGGCCTACTAGAGTGCAGTACACCTCACCAGGTTAGTGGACTGGCACTGCCATGCTGAGGAGAAAAATTGAGTAGCCATGGAACTAGAAGACTCCAATGACATGGCAAAGAGTTGGCCAAGGATAACCTCTCCATTGCCGAAGGCTCTCGGTGATCATCCAACCCTTGGCAGCGCGTTGTTGGTCGCTAGAGATGCTTTTTGACACTCTTCAGTGTCACCATTACCTTCTCCCATGGTGCCTATACTGGGTAATCCAGAATTTGAACCAGGCCTCCTGAACCCTCATTTATAGCATCTGGTTTCGAGTGGCCGAGTAGCAGCGCGTTGTTGGTCGATAGGGATGCTTTTTGACGCTCTTCAGTGTCACCATTACCTTCTCCCATGGTGCCTATACTGGGTAATCCAGAATTTGAACCAGGCATCCAGAACCCTCATTTTCAGCATCTGGTTTTGAGTGGGCGAGTAGCTCTCTTCTTCTGCCAGCAAGACTACGACTGACCCTTCACTAAACTTCTGGAGCAATCTCCAGTTATGTAATTTTCTTTGCTGGTGTTCACTTTCTCTGGGTATACTTCGCCAGCTTACAGAACTGGAGCTCATCTGCCATAGGAGGGAACCGATCCGTCATTGTCTTTCAATGATCTACTCCCCCCTGATTCGGCCAGAGACAGGTTATGTCCCTTGAAACCCGATTCACTAACTCACAGAAGGAGAAAATCCTTAATTTTGCCCAGAAATTTTCCCTTGCCACTAGAGTTCAAGAGACTTGTTACAATATCTTGACTCATTGGTACAAGGTACCCACTACACTGAACCACTTTTTTCCTCAGGTTCTTAGGACATGCTGGCGATGTGGCAATGCTGAGGGAACAATGCTACATATTTTTTGGGATTGTCCCAAACTCAGGCCTTTCTGGCAGGAGGTGATCTGTACTATCAAGCATTTGACTAACGTTGATTTTGAGGGGATGTAACGGCATGCTTGTTACATCTATCGAAAAACCTATTAAGAAGTATTAGGGTTCTCTTACAATTCAGCTACTGTATGCGGCTAAGGCATGCATCCCTCTGTGTTGGAGATCCGTCAGAGTCCCTGTGGTTTTCCAAAGTCGATGAACTTAGGGATATGGAGGATCTCACAGCAACCTTGAACGACTGGGAAGAGATCTTTTGTGACATCTGGAGACCTTGGCAGCATTTCGTATACACTGATGCCTATCTTCAGGAGATCTCGCAACCTGGCTGACCTCCTGGACTTGGTCCAGATTCCCTTGGGGAGAGGCTCTGTCTATTTATCATTCTGAGTCTGTACTTTCTCTTCTAACAAGGGACACCTGTCCCCTTACTCCTGGCTCAGCCATGGGCATTTTATTTTTCAGATATTTGAAAATCCTTTTATGCATTATCCGAGTCTCACTGTTCCCTGTCTGGGTCTGGGTGGCCATCGGGATGCCCAGCTTCCTGATATATTCTTGTGTCCTATATAGTTGCACAGTTTTAAGTCTACAAGTATTCGTTCTGGGTCTCCCATGCCGCCACCTCATATGCCTTATATACCCTGCACATTGATGATCATTTTAATGTTGGTAATGTTATATATGCCCATATATACTATATCTTGCCTAGCCTGTTGGCTTATGGATCTAAATGGTGTGACCCTTTTGGTTATTGTCTTTTGATAAATACTGCGTTTCCCCTTTTTTTTACCTGACTGTAAACGGCAACTTTTTGAAAAATAAAGGAATTACCAAAAAAAAGAATGTAGAGGTCAGCTAACCTCTCTGAAAATCTTCCTCCATAAAGATGCACCCCCCCCTTTTACATGTTGGGGGCTGGTTGTGAATCCTGGCAGGTCCTTGATTAGTTTGCCTCTCCCCCTATTAAGCTCACTGACCAATCCCATGCTTCTGGCACCCCCTTCTTATATCCCCTGTGCTACTGCACAGAACAATACATGTTACCTAATCTGCCTAGGTTCCTCCTACCCCTGGACCCCTTTGTCAGTTTTTACAGCTTTACCACTTCTGGGCAACTACTGCCTTCCTCAAGAAGATCTCCTGTCCTTGCTCTAGGTACATGGTACCTCCCAGTGTCCCTCTTCTCCAGAGAGACCCCTGACCTACAAGGTAGACTTGAACCAGTCCAACCTGGTTAGGGACCTGAATCCCCAGTGTTGCTCAGGCACTTCTGCTGCTTTTTGGAGCATCAGCTCTTGTTCAGCCTAGCCCCATCTCCTGACAATCCCCATTGTGAAATTCTCAGAGGACCTCCAGTGAAGAGAATTAGCTTTATGGACCCCTGTAGTCAGCACCTTGAGAAAGGGCCCAACATCTACAGGATCCGGTCGGATCACTTGTTTCTTTTTAAGGTGACCAAGGTAGTTTCTGCTCCCCAGATCTGGGGATTCCACAAGCTGGAGTACCTCCATACCGGGGCTATCATCTGGCTGCTCAGAAGTGGGAGTCCTCCTTGTGACAGGGGAAGTAGCCTGGCATATGTGGTGGACAATGAGAACAGTATTAGTCTTTCTCACATTGTTTTCGCTAAGGACAATACCTTGAAAACTGGCTCATCCTGGTGAGCCAGTTTCCTGGCATCAAGAGGGGAGGCTTGCCCACCTGGGTGCACATGAGATCTTATACAGCAGGCAGAGTTCTTTACTGGAGGCCCCTGGATTGTCAGCAGGTGGAATGTGCTAGCTTCTTTCTGCAGGTACCTTCTACTGTGGAAAGAGTATGTCCGGAAGTTTTAGTGAGACCTGTTCACCTGGTTGATCTGTAGCCTGTTGAAAGAGGTCCTCAAAATGCCTATTCTTATTCTTCCTTTGATCGGGTGAATGTTCTTAGCTGTTCTGCTAAGATTCATTTTTCTTGTTTCCAACTGTTGATGCTTCGCTGGACCTGGGGATCATCTGCCAAGCCCCAGCAGCACCTATGGGTGTTAGAGAATGTTTTAGTTCATCCTCAGTTCCTTCTGGTGGTTCCTATTTCACCAGCCTAGGTATAACTTCCTTCCTGCCCACCCTTGTGAGGATGTCTGGCTAGGTGTAAAGCTTACTGGTTCACATCCTGTTCTACAAAAATAGTGTGGCTTCAGCACCATTTCACCTATAGCAGCTGCCTTTCCCTTAAAACTATTGTTCCTACTGGTACTTAGATGTCCCCATGTCTTGAAGTAGAACTAAACTTTTTTATAATTTTGGATAGCGTAAGGATGGGTTATAACCCCTCTCAATTTTTTTGAGAGGAAACAGCAAGTGAGAGGAAATCCCTCCATTGTGAGGGAATGCCTGATTGTCCTGAGGTCACTGGAAATAGTATCCCCATTGGAAGATTTCCCCTCTGTTACTGTTTTGGTAAAAATCCCAAATTTTAGATTTCTCTTTTACTTTCACATTCGGTGATAAAGCTAACAGGACAAATAGAGAAGGTGAATCTTCCTAGTTTGCTGGCAAACAGACAGCAAAAAAAAACTTGTGATAGGTGTTCTAAACCCCCTCAAATGTATCCAAAATGAAAAAAAAAAAGCATTATCTTTACTTATACTAAGATGCGGTGCTATATTCAGAGAACTGGGATACTCACCAGCAAACCAAGAGAGAAAAAGTTTAATGTACCGTATCAGCTGGCTTCAAGATGGTAAAATTCAAGGCAGATGCTGTGTGCAGGAGCAACCAGGATTGGTAACTGATGGGTCGCCAAACTAACAGTGGTCTGAACTGATAGCAGATGGGAATTATATAGGCAAGGGGGTTAGAACAGGTGGCGATAAGAAGAGTATTTATACCCAGGCAAGAGGGTCAGGGAAGATGGCAAAAAGAAGGGTGTCTGTATCCAGGCAAAAGGTCAGTAAAAGAATATCCAGTATCAAGGGGAAGCACAATATACAAAAGCCAGGTAGCAAACATTATCACAAGCCCAGACCAGGGTTAAAAACAGTAGAGCAGGAATAGCGTGAGAGGCAAAAGCTGCAGGAACAAGAAGAGCATGTCGGACACTCCTAACACTAGACTTACTCTTTTTTTGTCAGAGTTGCTCGGCCTTCAGCTTGTTCAGGTTCAGAACTCCTTTTTTCTTATGGCAGTGACCCTTTTCTATCCTGGATTTGAGCATTAGGGTGATTATTTGGAGTTGATTTACTAAAGGCAAATATGCTTTGCTAGGGAATGTTTTGCCTTAGCACAGTGAATGCAGTGAAAATTGACTTTGCAAAAAACACCCAATCACATGCAAGGAAAAATTTTATTGATTGGATGATAGAAGTTTAAGTTGAAAAAAAAGAAGTCAGCAGAGCTTCACTTCATTCACTATTATAGGGGCAAGGGAAAATGCCCCTATAAATTAAAAATTGTCTTGCAAAGTGAATATCCAATTTGCCTTTAGTGAAATAATCCCTAAGTGTCTCCTTTTGTTCAGGCATTTCGTTGGGGACTCAACATTATCCGGGTTCAGATTCAGGCATTGATCTATCAGGTGGCTCCTGGGCTGCAGGCAGTCACCCATCTTTCCTTATAGGACCTGTTAGAATTTGTTACTGTGTTGCTGGTGCCCATAATTCAGTTGGACTGCTTTTGGACATCCTGACTGTATCTGAATTTCTGTGTCCTTCAATGGATGAGAATGAAAATAGGATTTTTTTGTACTTGGTATGAAAACCTTTTCCTGGAGTCCATTGGAGACACAGGTCCTTCCCCTGTTCATGCTCTTAAAACTGCTTTACAACAAAACTGTGGCATGTTGGGTAGAGGTGGGGTTATACAGGATGGCTTGCCCTTTCTCTTTTTGCCAGTGTCCAATGCTCCTGTAGGTGGCAGTATAATCTGATTGTATCCGAAGTCCTTCATTTTACGGCAAGTATAAAAACCCTCCTATCATCCTGTTGGGCAAAGAATAAGATATATATTTATATATGAGAGTGCGCTAGAGATGGGGCAGATACACGGGTAAGTATTTGCACAAAAAGACATATCTTTTGGCATGTAAAAGTGTTGGGTTACCATTGGGTTATAGTTCAGCTTGTAATCATTTGGCTGAAATTAATGAACAAGGTAATGTTCTTTATAAATGCAGCAGATGATGCTGACATCAGTCTGTATACCTATGGCTTCACTGTCCACTCATTAGCACATAATTGTTGGATTGAACTGTCTTCTGCTCTGGGCCATATTTTCTTCAAGGCACTAGTAGCCCGGTAAAGTTGGCTCCTCTCCCCTGGGCAACTTTGTGAAAATTTAGCATGGAGCAGAAATGTGGTTATTGTGGGTACTGCAGACATAAAACACAGGTTTCTCAGGAGCTCTGTAGGATCATCTATTTTTCTGTAGTTTCCTGACTTTTAGACTGTAAGAACCCCACATATGAAGCATGTAACATGCTCCTCAAAGGCACATCCTAGCTTTAATAGTTATAGTAATAGTTATGAATCTTGAATATGGACAAAGTGGGTTAGCTTGTACATATAGCACCATTCATATTTGCATAAGGAAACAACCATAGTTTTTTTTTATCACTTTTGGTGTGGGTTTTATTTCATTTTTTATAGTACTTGAGTTGAGGACAATGGGAGGATAAAGAAAAACAAAGGTCAACAATTTCATTTTATCTGTAATGCTCCTGTATTTAGTTTGGTTGGTATCTGTTTTTAATGCGTAGAAAGAGATGAAATGTATATTTTTGTGGTTCTGTTTAGAGCTTATACTTTTCAATTAAAATATTTGCTTTCTAAAAGGTGAGGCAAGAAATTGAAATGGAAAACCTGGCCAAACAGTACCTGCGTGATGTTATAAAGAAAGAATGCTGGGATGCCATGGCTGTTAAAGGACGATCTATTATGGTAAATATAGCATAATCAGGAAGACAAGTCCATTGGCTATGTGGGAGCACTCAAGCTTAACAATACTCATGTATTTGGTTTAGTCCTTTCATACAGGATATGAGGTCAAAAATTATCCCTTGAAAGAACGAAGTGCAAAGGAACTGGAAGATATTGCCAGAGTGCTGAAGCTCAAGAGGATTGAATCTATTGATCTCAAGGTAAAAAACTTAGTACATTAATTTACATGTAGTAAAAAAACATTAAAATACATTAATTTAATAAATTACATTAAAGACATGTCATTTAAACACACAGTTAAAAATGCAAAACATGTTTATGAGGCAAAAGGCACCAAGTAAAGCCCCCATACAGTTATGACAAACACAGTCCTGACTATGTAGTATAATCAAGGCATCAACATTTTTCAATCTGCAATTTTGTAAGCTTCATGCCAATGCCCTGGCCTGATCTTTAGCCAACTTCTTAACATTACCAAATATGGGACACTCCTCCTAAACTGTCTTCTTTCTGTAAGCTCACCAAAATACGTCCCTCTGTTGCTCATTAGCTTGCAGAAGACGCACTCCCACCACAAGCCCAGTAGCAACTTTCAGTTAATTAATGTTTTATATAAATTTACCTGATTATGTACTTTCGGGTATCATCATTTTCTAAGGGATGATGCACTGCAGATTAGCACAACTCAAATGGAACAGTTGCTACTGTTGTATGTACTTCTTTCTCTGCTTGTAAGACAGTTTGTATTGATATAAAAGGATTGTATGGCAATGTCATTTTTGTGTTTTTAAATGTAGGCAAGAAAGGAAATTGTTGAAGTTCACACAAGGATAGGGTCAGAAGAGGATGAAGAAGTGGAGGAGGAGACAGTGAAGAGTCAAGATACCACGTCACTAATTGGAAGTCTGAGTGATCAGTATGGAGGTGACACGTCTAACTTGTACAGTCAGCTGGAAATGCACAGCAGAGAGGAGAAAATAAACCAAATCATATTGCTTCAAGTAGGTGGATTGCTGACATCTGCTGAAAGCTATGAACATTGTGTTACTTCCAACAAGAAACTCTCTTCTTCACTGTATCTGTTAAAAAGCTATAACACCATAACACAATTCAGGGGCCTCTGAGGGGCCCACTTTCTCAGAGCCTCTAAAAAGGTTAGACAGAATAAGATGTGGACAAGAGGTGGGATTCTCAAGTGCACATTTTGTGGAGGAGCGTAAAGCCTGTTGCTGGTTTGGCTGCTGTCTAGCACTTTTCTTAAAGGTAGATCCAAGAACCATATAGTGGTACTTGAGTACCTGAGAGTTGCCTCCCAAGAGCCTTATCATCAGAAGACACCCTCCCGCTGAGAAATTGAACTACACTAGAGGATCCAGCTGCCTAAAATACAGTTTGTCTACACCAGTGGTGGTCCCCTTTCTTGATACAGGGGCCTCAAGTGTGGCCCTTGACATCACCAAAGGGCCACACATAAAATTCAGTGAACATATTACATGAAACTGCTAGAAATCACTGCTATAACAGGGCAAAAGGGAAATGCAGATTAGTGTCTGCAGGGGCCCCGAAGGTCGCACAAAAAGTGCCAAAGGACTGCATGGGGCCCCCGAGCTTCAGATTGGGCACTAGGGGTCTACACAGTTCTGTTGCTGTCTATGTAACATTTAAGGCCCCTTTCACACTGAAAGTTGTGTGATTTTGCCACGATTTTACCGCGATTTTGCAGCCGCGATTTTGATGCAATTTCAGAGAATGCCTGTGTAAACTTGAGGTCTATGGACCTCAACTTGCATCAAAGTCGGACCAAATTAGTACAGAGACTACTTTGAAGTCGGTGAGACTTGAAGTCGCACAGATATGAATGGTACTCATTGGAAATCATGGGGTACGACTTGTCATGCGACTTTGCAGTCCCAAGTCGCAGGACAAGTCACACCTTAGGGGCCTAAGGGACATTTTCTCTCTCTATCTGCCATGGTAACCTCACAAGATGTCAGAAAAATCTTCCCAATAGGGACAAAGACATCAATAAAAACCTTATCTGTTCCTCACTCTACTAAAAACAAGTTCTTTTATTGCTGTCTGTCTCCTAAATGTAATTATTCCTGTCTTGTTAACCACACGGGAAGGGAAATTTGGAACTACAGTATTCATCACTTGTTTGTTTTTAAATATATGTGTGAAGGCTTTTGAAATATCCATTGCATATTGAAAATGTCCCATATGGCTTTTAAAATGAATTAAAAAACCAATAGAGAGACTGTGACCCTAGAAATTGAAGTGAAGATACCTGAGCAGAGAATCTTGGAGATATGAGATACCGATAGGTGATTGATCATTCCAAAATTTACACATGCTAATAAGTAACTCTTGGTGATGACATCTCAGCATTAGTATTTTTTGGCAGACAGCTGTCATCAGAAGTTTTATGATTCAGCACAGGAAATAACAGGGGGTTAGTTTAATGTTAAAATTTAGTTTAGGGGTAAGGAATTACATGGTATTCCATAAATACTAGGGTTGGGATTGTAGAGGGTTAGATGTCAAGGTTTAAGTTGTAAGGCACAGGTTAAGGGTTAAATGTTGAAAGGGTAAGTATTAAGGGCTTGATTTAGGGGTTAGGTTAAGTGATAAGCAGATGGAGTGCTGAGTATTACTTTAGTAGTAGGAAAACTATGGGGTTGATTTAATAAAACTGGAGAGCAAAAAATCTGGTGCAGCTCTGCATAGAAGCCAATCCGCTTCAATTTTTTCTTTTTTTTTTTTGTAAAAGCTTAAAGGGGTCTTAAAGTCAGAAGGTTTTTTTATCTTAATACAATCTATGCATTAAGATAAAAAGCCTTCTGTGTGCAGCAGCCCCTCTCAGCCCCCCAATACTTACCTGAACCCCCCTCTATACAGGGATGTAATAGGATTGTCTCGGCTGCCCGGGACTCCCCTCCTCTTTGGCTGAAACAGCAGCGCGGCGCCATTAGCTCCTGCTGCTGTCAATTAAAGTCAGTCGGTCAGCCAATGAGGAGAGAAAGGGGGTGGGGCCAAACCGCGGATCCATGTCTGAATAGATACACACAGCTGAGCTTGGCTCGGGTGCCCCCATAACAAGCTGCTTGCTGTGGGGGCACTCGACAGGAGGGAGGGGCCAGGAGCAGCGAAGAGGGATCCGAGAAGAGGAGGATCCAGGCTGCTCTGTGCAAATCCCCTGCACAGAGCAGGTAAGTATAACATGTTTGTTATTTTTAAAGAGACTTTACAATCACTTTAATTGAATGAGCTGAAGTTAACTTAGCTGATTGGCTACCATGCAGAGCTGCATTAGATTTTGCACTTTCCAGTTATAGTAAATCAACCCGTTTGAGACATTTGTGTCAAAGTGTCAATAGGGGAGTTTCAAAGTTTACATTGAGAGCTCTGTGTCAAAAAGCACCAGTGTAGAAAATGAATGTCCCACTATCAACAAGAAAAATATAAGTTGGAGCTAGACTGGCCCTTTAAATATCTTATGTTGCTGATTTACTGACTTACAATTTCATATATGTCAAAAATGTAGAGAAGAGAGAAAATAGGTTTTAAATATTAATTTCTGAATATTATAGAACTGTCATTCCAATGGTAGCAGCCTGTTTTTGTATACGTTATACCATTTCACACAGGACATCATCTACAATGTCAAAACGGCCTTTAACAAAGATTTTGAAGTTATATATAGACAGAAGGAACAAGAAGTGGCTCGGGTGAATGAAAGAAACCAAAGAATACTGGAAATCATGTCTGAACTAAACATCCAAGAAAAACTTCTAGAGCCGAAATTCACAGATGATGAAAAACCAGAAAGAGCGCTCACAGTTGAGGATTCTGAGGTAATCTTTAGAATGTTATTTTCCACATGAAAATAATAACACAGGTAACTTTTACTAAAAAAACAGTTAAGCCTCATACACACGATAGGACGTTGTACAAACTTTCCCGTGGATTTTTGTACAAAGGGCGTTGGCCTTAAACTAATTAAGCATACACACGGCAGGACTTTTTCATCCAACTTTCACCACATCACGTGATTTTTCAGCTCTTTACTGCCACCCTTTGGTCAACTTCTGTATCGGCGAGATTTGACACCTGCGAGCCCCGCCGCGGGAGCCAGCGTGGAGCTGGCTCACTCATCGGGAAAGGAAAAATATGTTTTTTCCTTTCGCGATGAGCGACAAGCATTGCCGACAGGTGTTTGGTATGAATCATGAGGAGGAACTCCATGCCAAATTTTAAATAAAAAACCGGCATGGGTTCCCCTCCAGGAGCATACCAGGGCCTTAGGTCTGGTATGGATTTTAGGGGAACCCCCTACGCCAAAAAAAGGCGTGGGGGTCCCCCCAAAATGTATACCAGACCCTTATCCGAGCACGCAGCCTGGCCGGTCAGGAAAGGGGGTGGGGATGAGCGAGCGCCCCCCCCTCCTGAGCCCTACCAGGCCGCATGCCCTCAACATGGGGGGTGGGCACTTTGGGCAGGGGGGGGGCCCTGCGGCCCCCCCTGCCCCAGAGCACCTTGTCCCTATGTTGATGAGGACAAGGGCCTCTTCCCGACAACCCTGGCCGTTGGTTGTCGGGGTCTGCGGGCGGAGGGCTTATCGAAATCCGGGAGACCCCTTTAATAAGGGGGCCCCCAGATCCCGGCCCCCCACCCTATGTGAATGAGTATGGGGTACATCGTACCCCTACTCATTCACCTGGGGAAAAAGTGTCAATAAAAAGACACACTAGACAGGTTTTTAAAGTAATTTATTAGGCAGCTCCGGGGGTCTTCTTCCGACTTTGGGGGTCTTCTTCCGATTTCTCCGCTCTCTCTGGCCTCTTCTCCCAGTGTCCGGTTCTTCTCCCACTCTCCGGCCTCTTCTCCCGGTGTCCAGTTCTTCTCCCGCTCTGCGGTTCTTCTGCCGGGCTCCTCTGCTATCTTCTGCTCTTTTGCCACTCTTTTGCTAGCGGTGGCCTGGTCTTCTCCGTCGTCTTATTACCTCTTCTCTTCTTCCAATGCTGACAACACGCTCTCTCCTGCTGTAATGCCGTGTGCGAGGTGCGCGACGACTTATATAGGCCTGTGTTTTTCCTATTGAAGCCAGCACGAGATGTACAGTACCCTGACGCCGAGAACCAGCGCGGTGGGATCACGCTGGAAACATTCTTGCGGGCAGGTACTGTAGTTTGTACAAAAGTCCGATGGCTTTGTGTACACGCGATCGGACTTTGCTCCATCAGACTTTTGTTGCCGGAAAGTTTGTCCGTTCACACAGCCAACAAAAGTCCGATGAAAACCGAAAAAGTTTGTCCGATGGAGCGTACACACGGTCGGATGTTGCCCCAAAACAGCTAATTTGCATGTTTGTTGTCAAAAAGTCAGATCGTGTGTACGGGCCTTTAGAATGATTGCTACTAATGTTACTTTTGCCCTTTTTTTTTCCCCGTAAGAATATTTATTGAATTTTTACACTTAGTACAGGTCAAGCTAAAAGAATACATTGCATACTGTAGACATGAAAAAGCACTGTGGTAGTAACCTTCAAGGTATGCAGAGAGGTAGATTCACAAACTTTGGTCCATATTTTCCCAGACAGTAAATGCATACCAGTCCAGTGTAGTTGGGAATGGGGAAAGGGGGTGTGGGGAGGAAAGGAGAGGGGAGGGAAAGGAATGGGGAGGTAGAAAAGAAAGAAATGGATAATATAGAAGCTTGGCCCAGCCCGAGCCGTACCCCCATATACACTAATAACATGCAAAAAGTGATTGGCGTTTTTGCCATCATCTTAATTGAGACATTTGTCATTTAAAGCAGACCATGCACTAAAAAAGTAAGGTGTGGTTAATATATCAGGGCTCCCTCACCTATAATTAATAGTGGAGTTATGGTTATAAAAAACAAAAGTGGGGGAAAAAAATTGTGAATATACTTACCTCCTGCCCGTGGTGCCTAGGTAATGGTGAAGTCATGATCCTTCCAGCAGGATCCTAGGGGGATTCTAAGCATCCTAAAAAGCATAAAAAAATGCTTCGGCACCATGCTGAGGCTGTATCTGGTAAGATTTGTCCCCCACGGTGTGTAAACCAAGGAGAGGTAAGTATATTTGCTAACATTTTTCTCCATAGTTTTTTTTTATCAGTTCTCTTATTTTTAAGGGGGAGGGACCCTGATTTATTAAGTGGACCTTTCTTGTCCATGCAAGCTCAGCTTTAAGCACATATGTGTTAGATACTGATATCTCTTGTTATTTGGATGTCTACAACCATACAACCTGACCCAAGGCACAAGTTGCAGTTTAAGAACAATGCCCCTGACCTCTAACTCTAACCCTTAGGCCCAATTCACACTTGGCGATTTGAAATTGTGGATAGAATCGCCGCAATTCTGAGTGCACTTCCAAATTGCATGGTAATCACTGCAAAACGCGCACTGTAGGTTTGGGTGCCATTCATTTTAAGTGGCACCTCAAACATGTGCAACTTTCCTGCAGTTGTGTGACAGAATCTCACGGCAATCACGGCAAAATGCGCCTTTAAAAATCGCTTTAAGCCTGTCTCCAAAAACAGAGCAGTAGCTACTTTTGGGCGCCAAAAGTGCATAGGGCAGTCCATTGAAGTGAATGGGGCTGCCCTATGTGCGACATGTGGTATCACATTAAAATCGCCAACATAAAATCAGGAGCTTTACTGACAGCCAACCAAATACTTATTTATTTTAAAAGATTGTGCGTTAAAAAAGTCAAGTTTTTATTGCTGATTTGCAAGAAGAGCAAACAAGTTTTGTAGAGTCCAGAAACTCCTAAAAATGTATATAAGAAAGGAACTTCCACGCTGTCTACACAAATTAAACTAAAGGAACACTGCTGCAATCACCTGTGACTCTGATCCTAGCAGAAACAAAAAAAAATGTGAAATGGTAATGGTGTTTGCGCTGTGGGGGAATGGGAAAAGAGGGCAGATAGAGGTGTGGATCAAAAGTATAATAATGAAAGAAATATTACTGCTAAATGACACATAAATAAATATACATCCAGTAAGCAATAGTGGTAGGTGCAGTGAAAAAAAGATATATATATATATATAAACCAACCCAATATAAGCATAAAAATGGTGACAGTCCACGGACTGGTGGAAAAAGCCTATAGTGTAAAAGTCACAATAAAATAAAAGTCCAGAGCAAACAATATATTAAAAGAAGAGGACGCTTCCACCACCATCGCTTTGGTGGTGGAAGCGTCCTCTTCTTTTAATATATTGTTAGCTCTGGACTTTTATTTTATTGTGACTTTTACACTATGGACTTTTTCCACCAGTCCGTGGACTGTCACCATTTTTATGCTTATATTGGGTTGGTTTATATATCCCTTTTTTTCACTGCACCTACCACTATTGCTTACTGGATGAATATTTATTTATGTGTCATTTAGCAGTAATATTTCTTTCATTATTATACTTTTGATCCACACCTCTCTCTGCCCTCTTTTCCCCTTCCTAAAAATGTATACTAATCATATAAGGTGCTGAAAGTATGATCACCAAAACCACACAGTCTGGTGACGAGATCTAACAGCGCTTAATTCTTGGAGCTGAAAGGTAGTGATCTATCTCTTATAGTTATAGAAAGTTTCCTGTTGCTGATAAGATGTATCTGTGAGAGAAATATGGAACAGAAAATATACATTTTTAAGAGTTACTGAAATTAATTTCTTGATGAAACTTAGCTGTGTACATTATGTAACTTCATATCTCTCCACTGTTCCTCTAAAGATAAAGGTTGAAAAATACTTGACAGCTGAGCAAAAAGCCAAAGCAGAGCAGCAAGCTAAAGAGCAAGAGGAAAAATACCTGGCTGCTCAGGTAAATATACATTGCATAACATGGCTCTGTGTCCATAGGGTATAAATCCTGTTACAGTCTATAAGAATAAGACAGCCACCCTTGTCCCAGCATCTCTATGTGCTTCTATACTCAAAGAATAAGCTGTTTTTGTAGTCTTTTTCCTCCATTTACTAACATTTCAACTTCAATTGTATCTTTGCTAGAGCCTTGTTTTTTTTTTATAGATCTTTATTATTTACTTCACCTCCTAATTCATACTTTAAAACTTCTGTTAGATATCCTGTTATATTTCCCTGCTTCAATTCAATTCAATTCAAAGAATTCTTTCTCAATTCGGTCTTTTGTCTATGTGAGGTCAACATTTTCACTCCTGTAAAAATCCACTCTTGGTTGAAAATGCCTTCTCTTTTTTTTTTTACACCACTATTTCCGTACATCTTTTTTTCTCATATGCTTTCAGCAATTATTTTATTTGTCTATCCTTTGATTTCATATTCTTTTCTTTTGAGGATCTTTTTAGCTTCTCCTTTTTACCATTCACCATCTTTTTTGTCTGTTCAACATTTTCCTTTTCTTGTATTACCATCTGACGCCATAACGGTCCTCTATTTCTGCCGTTTGTTTAATTTTGTAATAGATGGTCTGCTGGCTTTTCAATTGATTTCTTAATTTTCTACCATTCTTCGATGTGTACATCTTTTCCAGCCTGCATTCTGCTTTCTACCATAGTTGTTCCCTTACACCATCTTTTTTTAATTTTCCAAATTGAATATTTTCCTTTGAACAAGACATTGGAGAGGGCTGCTACTATTTCCAGAATTGGGTCAGCTTCATGAGAGATGGCCTGCACTCCATGGTAATTTAGTTTATCTGGACAGCACAGACAGAGAATGCCTGCCTCAGGCCTTGAAACAACTAGTAGCCTAGTCTTGTGGGCAAAACACATTGCGGAAGAAGGTCCCTGGTAGGGACTCTCTGTCTGTGCTGTCCAAATAAATAAAGGTACCAGTGTTTGAATTTCCATGAAGTGCAACCTGGCTTTTCCTTTGGATTGATATATTTTCCCTCTTCGCTTATTCTACCTTATTTTTTAATATATGATTTTTTTTTTTCAAGAGAAATAATGGCACGCTGCCTTTAATATGCAAAGAATGAAACAAACACAAGGAAGGAAAAAAACATAAACAATGTTTTTTTATGTACAAATGGGTGTTAGTCACATATATATAAAAGAGGATTGTTGTCCAAGGAAAAATACTAACTGTAAAAGTATTTTTATTAAGAAAGATGTTTTTACACAGTATATCTAATGGAAATTTTAAACGTATACCACATATTCCACTGATTGAGAACGATGTGATGGATATCAGTAAGTTTCATTCTCTTTCATTCATGCAGCAAAAATTGTCTATTGCGATAAACCATTTACTAAGAGAAGGCGATTTATTCTGAGTCTAGTGTCTGGGAATAGTAATTTTGCTATTCGAATTAGAAAGGTTAATAATTCACCTTTCTTTAAGTGTAATCAGGTCTGAGCCTTAATTCATTATCACAACTTTTTGAGTTAGTTTCAAAAAAGAGTATTGGTGTAAAAATTAATTTTACTCCGTTTGGAATAAACCAGCCTTTCCAATACAGAGGAGGTCGTAAAAATAGCTTTCCAGTCTCTGGAAACCCCTGATGAAAAAATACTATATCTACAACTCATGATACATAATTGTGATGGTCAGTGGGAAGAATGCTCCTTACACTTGTGGTCATTGAGAGGAATTACACCTTTACCGATAGCTAAAGATAGCTAAAAAAGATCAATGGTGTCAGTGGGAAGTCCTCTAAAAGGCAGAAATTGTTCAAGAAACCCCTAGCAACCTCTGAAAGAACCCCTGGGTCCCATAGATCCCTTTTTGAGAAACCCTGGAATGGACTATAAGGCAGGAGAACCACGTGAGAAGATGATTTCCAATATCAGATTTACCATCCCAACAAAATGTGATATAAGATTTCATAATATTGGGTTATAGAATTAAGTATTATAATAATGTTTTATAATGATATAATTAGGTTATAATTAAGTTTTATCTATTTGTAAATTTAAAAGCATTGTCTTCAAATCACATTCCCACTTATTGATATACGTTGGGGTTGTATATTCAGAGTTGAAAAGTGTTTTATACAAATTAAAATACTGTGAGGTGTATTTATAAATAATGTGTAGAGGTGTTTTCTTGTCATACATCACGGGACACAGAGGACCATAGTAATTACTATGTGGGTTATAGGCCACCTTCAGGTGATGGACACTGGCACACCCTAAACAGGAAGTTGCCTCCCTATATAACCCCTCCCATACCGGGAACACCTCAATTTTTTCGCCAGTGTCTAAGGTGTTGGTCACGAGTGAAGATGTGCTCTAAGAAGCTCCAGGAGGGATCCTTGCTGGATTTAAATAGCCTCCACAGACCGGATCTATCCAAAGTGCCACTGAGGCCAAGGTGGATGGTACCCGGGCCTCGTATACGAAGTACGAGGTTTTGCCTGTAATGCCTTTCTTTGCAGGGCTGGACCCAGAGCTTTGGTCATGCTACATTACCTAAAGTTTTTTCTGGAGGGGTGCTATTACAGGTCCAAGGGAGTGGAACCCCGATAAAAAGGGACCCGGTCCTTGAAGGTTTGCTAAACGCAGCCCACCGTGATGGGTGAAGGTTGGATCTGTCTGTTAATTCAGCAGAATCCTGTGGTGGGGATAAGGTAAGGGAAAAATGTTGTCATGCCTTAACTCTCCACTAGAGGGAGTATGTGCACATAACTTAATCTGTTGTCTTCACAACAATACCGGAATCACAGATGTCAGCCAGGCCAGGGTCATACACAGCAGGTCAGCAAGAACAAGGGATATACCAGAGACATAAACGTTTAGCCAAGCCAAGGTCATACACAGGAAGATCAGTAAATGAGGGACAGGGAACCAACAGGACAGAGAGGGGATAGATCGGACAGAAGGGTACAGGAACACTGAAGGGATCGGGTCAGGATAAGCTCGGGTACAAGGTCAGATGCAGGTTCAGGATCGGGTAACAGGCGAACAAGGTCAGGGCTCAAGGAGAGAGATACCAAGGCAAGCATATGAGGGCTTGCTGGGTTTTTATACTACTGACTGTGATTGACTTCAATTCACACCTGAGCGCAGGGAGTGTTGTCTGCTCCATACTGCCAGGATCCATCTGCTGGTGGACGTCAGTACTGCGGCCAAAAGATGAAATGACACCAGCAAGGAAATATTCTCCTGACAGTTCAACACTGCCAGGAGACACCTGCTGGTGGACCCCAGTACTGCATGCCAAACGATATATCTTGCCAGCGGACGGATCCTTTCCTGACACCTACCATCGTTTTTTTCCAAAACCAGGTTCTACGGTAGAGAACTCACTACATTGTCTTGATGTAGTGAGAGCAGTCAAGGTCTATTTAAAGATGACTGCTCAGGTCTGAAAGACTGATGTTTTACTATGCTGCCAGAGGGTCCTAGGAAGGGACAGGCAGCGTCAAAATCGACTATTGCTAAGTGGATTCGGCAAGTTATAATTCGGGCCTAATGGTTAAAAGGTAAAATTTCACCTTTTCATGTCAAAGTGCACTCTACTAGAGCGGTTAGTGCTTTTGGGGCAGTGCATGACAAGCCTTCGTGGATCAGATCTGCAAGGCCACAACTTGGTCTGCAGTCCATACATTCACCAGATTTTATCAAGTGGATGTAAAAAAAGGCATGAGGATATCGCCTTTGGGCGCAGTGTGCTGCAGGCAGCAGCATAGGTCCTCAAGTCTGTTGGCACCCTACGAGTTGTGTCTCCTTCCCCTCAAATAGCATTGCTATGGGACGTCCCACATAGTAATTACTATGGTGCTCTCTGTCCTGTGATGTATGATAAAGAAAATAGGATTTTTATAACAGCTTACCTGTAAAATCCTTTTCTTGGAGTACATCACGGGACACAGAGGTCCCGATCCTCTTCTTCTGGGGTATATGTATATGTATATTGCTTTGCTACAAAAACTAAGGTGTTCTCGGTATGGGAGGGGTTATATAGGGAGGCAACTTCCTGTTTAAGGTGTGCCAGTTTCCATCACCTGAAGGTGGCCTATAACCCACATAGTAATTACTATGGTGCTCTGTGTCCCGTTATGTACTCCAAGAAAAGGATTTTACAGGTAAGCTGTTAATAAAAATCCTATTTTCCTGTGCAGCTGTATTGTTCTGTGCAAATGGGGCAAAATCTAATGTTATTAGGATATTTTCTCTCCAGATCAAATGTTATTCTTCATACAGAATCTGGAAAATACTGCATTATGGTCAATAGCTAGAACTGACAATGATAGGAAATAAATACGGTACTTATTTACCAGGATTGTCAGCTCCATCTACTTACCAGACCATGGACTTTCCCAATTCACTTTATTTATTATGAATAACAAAAAAATTCAACCCTTCAGGGAAAACAACTGATTAACATCTTTTTTGCCCCCATGTGTACACAATGAACTTACGTGCAGTTTCATAGGATGAATAGCTCTGCAAATTGAAAAAAAAATACAAATACACTTCCCTGTAAAACATCTTTGTTATAGAGCATTGTTTCCACTGAATTAACTGTTCTTAAAAAAGATTGTTTGTGCCGGCTTTTTTAAAAAAAATTGATCATCAAAGTGTAGTATGTTTCATTTATAGCAATATTTGCCGTTGCAATTTTAAAGTTATTATATGTATTTGCATTATCGGGAACATAACATTTTTTGTGTGAAATTGTAATAGAATGTCTGTCCATTTGGTATTACTGAAAGATAATGGGGAAATTAACAAAGAGAGAACTCTTCTAAATTTAGAACATGGTGCAGATGCTGCTCCTAATTAGCAAAAAGTGTGCAAGCTCTTTTGTTAATTAGAAATTATTAGTTCTCGGGTTACAGTTGACAGATACAGCACACAGGACAGAAAACATGAGAGCCAGAGCTGCATGGTCTGATCACTCTGCCTGTCACCCCCCAACCCAACATTATTTGTCATAAGTTTTGCCAAAGTAGACATCTTGAAACTACTTGTAATGTATTTTATTTCTAATTTTCTTAGGAAGATGATGCTAAACACCGTGCCCTCAATGATATGATGGGAGGTGTTCTGGAAGTAAAGAAAGAAGATATTTTAAGAATGGTGAGTGTCAAACAGGTTCATCAAATGGTCAGACTATGTAGTCGTAAGTGTATTCTGGTCACAATTAAATTAGATCTAAACCCAATTACTCAAATCTCATATAGGATTTACTAGTTCATTTAATTTCATAGCCAGTCAAGAGTAATGACATGCAAATAGTCATAATTATTAATTAGTGTAATGTTATAAGTCCTTCTTCAGAAAAGAAAGGTTAAAAAATAGCATGGACATCCAGTGCTACACAGTCTTGTGTGGTGAGAGAAAGACAGGTGCAGGACCAAGGTAGTGAGAAAAAATAGAAGCGTCACACTCCTGAATTTTCAATCAGAGTTCATGGGTACACTCCAGACATGCCAGATCTCCTGTGCCATTAACACCGCATGTGACCACCACCAAAGAAAAATGCCTGCCTACCAGATATGCCAGACCTGCAAAAAGGTCAATAGCGCCCGTGGCCAATCACACCGCCAGGGCCCCTAGACTGCAGTCTGCTCAGCACACAATGGTCCTGTAGACACTTTCTCCTATCCCATCGTTTTCAGTTGACCACAGGTTTCCCACTCGAAAAAAAGATGTTCCACATAGTGTGAATCCAACGCTTTTATTTTAAAATTGTATTTAAAAAAGAGAGAACATCTCTCTTACACAGTAGAATAGATAAGATACCAGCCGGTACAGATAAAAAATGAACACCCGCGCTTCCGGGACTTCGTATGTTGTGATGTTGTAAGCACGTCGTCCGCCCTACTAGTTTCGTCAAAGATTGACGTTGTCCTGGGGCATGGGCGATGTACTGCGTCATCGCCTTTTATGTGTACAAAAACAAAGCAAGCCTCAATTTGACTTTCCAAAGCTCAGTGAAAAACCAAGCCTCGTTTTGACCATCCAGGGTAGCAATACGTCAAGCCTCCCTATGAGAGTAAACTGTACACCTTTAGAGTTTTGGTTTAAATCCTTCTCCTTTGATGAGTTATGCTACTACTTATAACAGGTCCCTAACATGAAAGAATAAAAAAATTGAAATTAAAAAAATGAAAATTAAAAAGTTAAAATGCGCCAAATACGGACAACGTCAAAGATCCATCCTCAGATACTCTGCTCGCCCGTGCCCCAAGACGACGTTAATTTTTAACGAAACTAGTGGGGCGGACGATGTGCTGACGCCATCACGACATACGAAGTCCCAGAAGCGCAGGTTTTCGTTTTTTTATCTGTTTCGGCTGGTATCTTATCTATTCTTCTGTGTAAGGGAGATGTTCTCTCTTTTTTAACTACAATTTTAAAATAAAAGTGTTGGATTGAACACTATGTGGAGCATCTTTTTTTTGAGTGGGACACCCATGGACAACTGAAAGCGAGAGGATAGGAGAGAGTGTCTACAGGACCATCGTGTACTGAGCAGACTGCAGTCCAGGGGCCCTGGTGGGGTGATCGGCCACGGGCGCTATTGACCTTTTTGCAGGTCTGGCATATCTTGTAGGCAGGCATTTTTCTTTGGTGGTGGTCACATGCGGTGTTAACGGCACAGAAGATCTGGAATGTCTGGAGTGTACCTATCAACTCTGATTGAAAATTCAGGAGTGTGATGCTTCTATTTTTTCTCACTACCTCGGTCCTTTCTCCCACCACACAAGACTGTGTAGCACTGGATGTCCATGCTATTTTTTAACCTTTCTTTTCTGAAGAAGGACTTATAACATTGCACTAATTAATATATATGTTGACATGTTCATGAACAGTATGTTGCTCTAAATGTTATGCGTGACTTTGTTTTTAGATTTATGTATTCTTTGTGATATCACACATGAGAGTTGCTGCTCTTTCTTGACCTATTTCAATTAATTTATTTAACTGTTTAAAGCGCGTTTTTTTCCCCCTTACAAATAGTCATAATTGCTAAGAGCCAGTCATTTATTGCTGAAGCAAGTGCATGTAGACTGGAAGTGGCTTAATAAAGCTTGAAAAGATTAAAAACATGAAAACAGTATTTTATGAACTAAATGACAGTGGTTTATAATACACTGCTTTAGCGAAAAATGTAATATCCAGTTTTTTGTTTGTATCTACTTAATAGTTAGATTAGTTCATCCTCTTTTACATTCATCAGTTTGGAATAAAATATGTATTTGGGAGTACAATGAGCACTGTTGTTCAGAAACCATTTATGATAATGAACGAATTCAAGTAGCTGACTCAGTTGTAATTAACTGTATGTATTGTTTTTTCACACCATTTTCTTCCCACAGATTTTCAAGCATTTTATGAGTTTTAAAATTTGAATTTATTTCCTTAAAGGCCAGCTCTGCTGACAATTGAATTTTAGCTTTGCTTGCTTATTCACTGATGCGTAATCTTGTAGTCTTCCTTTATAATTTAGGGACACCAGTGGAGAGCTCTCTCCATCACCACCACCACAATTTGCAGTTCAGCCCAACTAGTAGTGCCATTCAAACCAAAATAAGGTGTCAAGCTTTTATGATGGAGTCTCTGTAATGTATAAATATGTAATTTGGAAGTCATACTGTTAGTATGACAGTTTCATTACAGACTGTGGAGAAGGAGGAGAGGCAAACTGCGGCAGGAGACTGTACCACTCTAGTCTGCATGAAATAGAAGAATCTGAGCTGAAATAAAAAATTGGGGTTGAGTTAGCTTTTAAAGTACACATAAACTTAAAAAGAAAATATAAAAACACTAGCAGATAGAATTTATAATTCTGTTCTGCTGAAAATCAGCTTTACCTGACTGCTAGCAAACATTTTTGTCAGCTAGCCATACATGTTTAGATTTTCCTCATTCAGCACATGGGGGATCACTCGATTCTCCCATCCTTGACAATCTTCCCTGCTGGCTATTGTATTCAGAAATTCGGAGCCTGCAGTTGTCTGAATACACGAACGGTGACTGCATCTGATTGGATGCAGTCACAGGGGTTGATTTACTAAAACCGGATGGTGCAAAATCTAACCAATAGATAACCAAATAGCTTCCATATTTTTTTTTGTCAAAGCTTTATTGAAGAGGCTGCAGTTAGAAGCTTATTGGCCACCATGCACAGCTGCACCAATTATTTTACTCAAGTTTTAGTAAATCAACCCCACTGTTTGATCAACAGTTTCCCACCTAAGTGTACACTGCCTGAGCGCATGCACAGTAGTGTCCACTCTTGGTCCATGCCTGTAATCTGTGAGATGCCGAGAATTGAGCTTGGAGCTGGGCTGAATCAGCTATGCAGGGGTAGTGAACAAAGGAAGGGAGGAGAAAGTGTAGACCTTGCATTGCAAGAGGAGGAAATACTAAAGGGTAGGCCAGCCATAATTTGCTATGCATACTCTGGTAGCTTTGCTCTCATGCACATGATTGGGATTTGAAAAGAAGGTTGACTGGATCAAGTGGGTTTTCTAGGGAATGCATCCTTAAATAAACACTACTACCCTGGATATTAATAGTAGCGATTGCATATTAATGTTTTGGTACAAAAACGGTCAGAAATTGCACTGCCTGGTATTCTTCAATCTTGGCTTATACTGGACTAAGTGTTTTTAATTTTGTTTATTGACAAATAGAGCCTGGCAGCCTGAGGTAGGCTCTGACTGCCTATTTGCTCCTGACACCCCCAACAAGGTCCCCCTGCCATGTTTTCTGAATTTGTTCTGTGTCCCTCAGACTTTCAAGCCTTCCTACTCACTTTTGTTTGTTCCAGCATCTGTATAATATAAGGAAAAAATATATAAAAGGTGGCGCTAAGCGAATATACAAGTGAATATACAGTATGTATCATGAACCAAAATCATGAAGATATATCACTGCAAAAAAAACCACATATATTGTTGAACATATAGCAAGCTAAAAAGTCCATTAGTGATAGTGTTCCCAACACCAAAAAAATGCTATTAAATGAAACTTCTAGTTCTTCCACCACAGGTGCTCAATGGAAAGGTGGCAACTCACCACAGGTGTTTGACCACTCTTTTAGGTAGGTCAAATTGTGCATTTGGAATAACATATTGTTTCCCACTGCCAACACCACTCTGCAACATTGGACCCTCTGGATGAAGCTAGGGCATAAAAATTTACTCCATGGGAGACGAGAGAGAAAGTCTCATAGTGTAGTATATTTAATAAAATTTAAAAGCAATGACAAAGTAGTAGGTTGCGCTCACATGCCTACCTGGCACTGGGAAAAAAGCGTGTACGGATATGGCTGGTTCCTAACGCATTAGGGTGCATTCCGCATCTTGCTCGTAGGGGTAAAGCCTGGTGTGGGATGACAAATCAGGACCCAGAAGTGACGAATCCTCTGCTCTAACGTACGTTTCGCCGTAAATTGCGTCTTCAGGACTTCCTGGTTAAACACCTGTGGTGAGTTGCCACCTTTCCATTGAGCACCTGTGGTGGAAGAACTAGAAGCTTCATTTAAAATCATTTTTTTGGTGTTGGGAACCCTATGACTAATGGACTTTTTAGCTTGCTATATGTTCAACAACATATGTGTTTTTTTGCAGTGATATATGTTCATGATTTTGGTTCATGATATATACTGTATATTCACTAGTATATGCTTAGCGCCACCTTTTATATATTTTTTCCAACTTTTTTGTGACTTGTTCAACTTCAAGGGGCTGCTTCATTTGCATATTCCTGATTCATAGGGCGCCAATTCTAGGTATATGGATATAAATAGTGTAGCGCTAATATTCAACAAAATCCCAAAAAGCATAATATCCAACTATGACCACCATAGATCTAAAAAGTACTACCATAAAGGTTTCAGGTGAATGTATATTCACCTCTAGGGAAATCTAAAGACCAATAAAAGCTCAGATTCCAATGGTGATGTCTGTACATTCAATAGCTAAATTGAATGGGACAGTAAGCAGAAAAGCAACAAAGAAAATATATATATGGCCATTTGATTCATAACACTATATATTCTAAATGGTAATGGAAAGAGTCTCTATAAGTGTCTATTTATGTAGAAGCTGTAGAAGTCCAAAATGGGTGATGATATCCACACGTCACATAGAATAAAAAGAGATGGTAGACACTGATGGAGGCTTACCGGAACCGTTGGACTCACAGAGACATATATCCCTTGAGTCAGAAAAGCTTGTGTTGCCACCGGGCAATGTAGTGAGATGTCACGCTAGACCAATACGGAATCTGGATGCTGTGTCCAAAGCTCCTATCAGACTTCTTCCGTGCTTGACCAAATTTCGTAGTGGCTCATAGAAAGTAAAAAAGGGGGCCACATAGTGTAATACCGTTTAAGAGAGATAACATTTATTGTGGTAGAAAACTTACATGTTCCATGGTAAAAAAAGCGCTTGAATTAAAATTAATGGCAGGCAGTGGAGTCTCCCACTGCCTGCCATTAATTTTAATTCAAGCGCTTTTTTTACCATGGAACATGTAAGTTTTCTACCACAATAAATTTTATCTCTTTTAAACGGTATTACACTATGTGGCCCCCTTTTTTACTTTCTATGAGCCACTACGAAATTTGGTCAAGCACGGAAGAAGTCTGATAGGAGCTTTGGACACAGCATCCGGATTCCGTATTGGTCTAGCGTGACATCTCACTACATTGCCCGGTGGCAACACAAGCTTTTCTGACTCAAGGGATATATGTCTCTGTGATCCAACGGTTCCGGTAAGCCTCCATCAGTGTCTACCATCTCTTTTTATTCTATGTGACGTGTGGATATCATCACCCATTTTGGACTTCTACAGCTTCTACATAAATAGACACTTATAGAGACTCTTTCCATTACCATTTAGAATATATAGTGTTATGAATCAAATGGCCATATATATATTTTCTTTGTTGCTTTTCTGCTTACTGTCCCATTCAATTTAGCTATTGAATGTACAGACATCACCATTGGAATCTGAGCTTTTATTGGTCTTTAGATTTCCCTAGAGGTGAATATACATTCACCTGAAACCTTTATGGTAGTACTTGTTAGATCTATGGTGGTCATAGTTGGATATTATGCTTTTTGGGATTTTGTTGAATATTAGCGCTACACTATTTATATCCATATTCCTTACAAATTTCCTTTATTTGTGTGTGAGCTGCTTTGACAGAGCAAGCGCGGTGTTTCTTAATTTTATTCGTTTTCGCCAATTCTAGGTACCCAATCACTTTACATCTCTATAATATAACTCAATTATCTCCCACATGGGGGGGGGGGGGGTAGTAGCCCCTCATAATGGCCACAACAGGTGTGCAGACCCAGGAACATGAGTGCAGAGATCTTATCAATATCTTCCCTGAAAGATATAAGGTGGTTTCACTTTCCAGCATCCATCAATAGTTGACTTATCAGTTTTGGGACCGTCTCATTAACTAAGAAATTTACATTCAAACAACCTAGTAAAGGTTGAAAATATTGCTTGTAAATTAAAATCACACGTGCTGGTTATCTGTGCCCTGCAGGAAGTGCCAAGTCCGGGATTTCTGGCTAAGACGGAGGCAGAATGGACTGAAGATGAGAAAAAGCAGTTCAAAGAGTATGATAAAAAATGTAAGGAGCTGAATGAGGAGAAGGATAAGTACAGGAAGGTAAGAATCACTAACTGGGAATCTAAATCCCATCTGCTCATTGCTAAAAAGAAACTTTCATTCTTCATGTTGTATGCATGCTGTACTCGACACCCTACAACTCTGGCTTTTAATTATCAAGTGCTGGTTAGAAAATGGAGATAGCATCCTGCTGGTTCCTAGCAGACCCAAATTCTAAATATTAAATTGGGTAGTTAATAGCAAAGGATGGTTCCTGTCTGTATTGTAACAGTCAGCCAAATATCATTTCAGAAAACAGGAGTTACATATATGCCATACAGTTTTTCGATCACATAAAAGTGCTAAAATTACCATCTTCTTCATCCTATCATTATGAGAGGTTGTAAAATCACGATTAGCATATTGATTTAGTGTTAGGGTATAAGAAGAGACTCAATTCAGTGAACTACCATTGATAAAATTTCTGGAGTAGAAGTGCTGATGCTGTACTTGTGCCGCCTTCTCTTGTGCTCACCTTACTATTAAACAATTGGTTAAACACACCTGCAGGTAAACTAGACAACCCCTGTACAATAATTCCTACAAAGTAATGCTAGCAGTTGTATTACATTTCATTTGAAATGTCAAAGTAGACAATAATTTACTGTGGACTAGAGTGCCACTGTTGGATTGGATATCACTTTGCTGTGTGTTTGTGCCTCATCCACTTGTAATGATTTACTACTGTCTTAATATGACAAGCAGTGTCATTGCACCATTATGATCAGAGTTGTATGGCAGATATTCTTGATCTGAATACTGTATGAGTGGACAATACTAAGCTAAGCAGGGCAATAACTTCTCCGCAGGATGTGGAAACCTTGCAAAAAGATCTGAACAAATTAAAGGGGTGGGCAACTACATGGCAAATGAGGTTCAATGTAGAAAAATGTAAAATAATGCATTTGGGTGGCAAAAAAAATATGAATGCAATCTCATACCTCACAACTTTCTGAAATGGGAATGAGGGACACCTATTAGCCTAAGTATGTAGGCATAGGACACACACCCTGTCACGCCCCCCTTAAAGGAGAATAGTATAAATAAAAAATGATTGGTTAAACCCACAAGTGCTTTTTACCACTACTATTCCTTTATATTGGCTTTTGGTATTTACAAATACAGCAATTTAGAGATAGAATGAAAGGTTTAGCACTGGGAAACACTTTTTGAAAGATAAATAGTGCATTTTATATACAACTATATAGATCAGACCAAAATGAGGGACAAATGAGGAGGAATGAGGGACAGAGGGACATTTTTCCAAATCAGGGACAGTCCCTCGAAATCAGGGAGCTATGCAATCTATACACTGGGGGGAGAACCTCTCAGGGAATCTAGGATGGAAAAGGACCTGGGGGTCCTAGTAGATGATAGGCTCAGCAATGGCATGCAATGCCAAGCTGCTGCTAACAAAGCAAACAGAATATTGGCATGCATTAAAAAGGGGATCAACGCAAGAGATAAAATGATAATTCTCCCACTCTACAAGACCCAGTCTGGCCGCACCTAGAGTACGCTGTCCAGTTCTGGGCACCAGTCCTCAGGAAGGATGTACTGGAAATGGAGCGAGTACAAAGAAGGACAACAAAGTTAATAAAGGGTCTGGAGGATATTAGTTATGAGGAAAGGTTGCGAGCACTGAACTTATTCTCTCTGGAGAAGAGACGCTTGAGAGGGGATATGATTTCAATTTACAAATACCATACTGGTGACCCCACAATAGGGATAAAACTTTTTTGCGGAAGGGAGTTTAACAAGACTCATGGCCACTCAATAAAATTAGAAGAAAAGAGGTTTAACCTTAAACTACGTAGAGGGTTCTTTACTGTAAGAGCAGCAAGGATGTGAAATTCCCATCCACAGGCGGTGGTCTCAGCGGGGAGCATCGATAATTTATAGAAACGATTAGATAAGCACCTGAACGACCAAAACATACAGGGATATACAATGTAATACTGACATATAATCACACACATGGTTTGGACTTGATGGACTTGTTTTCTTTTTTTTTTTACCTCCCTACTATGTAACTATGTAACTATGAGTCTCAGGTTTGTCACATTTTATTTGTTATCATTTATATTTTTACTTTTAGATTCTAGAGGTGGAAATGAAAAAAATTCAAGCTTCAATAATGGAGACTACCCAGACTTTTGATGATGTTTTGATGAGACTATTTGAAAAGAAGGTGAAATCTGAAATGGCCATTTACCAGGTATATTTAAATGCTGTTAGTGTGTAATATATTTGATAAAAAAGAGAATTTGAAATTAGTCTTATTTACTAAATGTTTTCAATGTAAACTTTTGTACCTGTGGTGCAAGCAGTATGTAACAAACGTATAGCTTGCAAGGCTGACCCGCAAAGTGATTGAGAAAGAGATTACTTTAGCCTTTATCAGCACTTGAAGTGTTCAAATCTCCTGTAGAAAGAATCACATTGCACCTCATAAGTTTTATACATCATTAGCATAGCTGCCCACATTAGTACACTCATAATGGAAACAGTGGAAAGGAAGTGAAGCACTTTTATGTAATTTAAGAGGGATAAATGATCAAAGAAGATAAATGAGGAGGGAAATAAATAAGTGATCCCTGGGACTCAAAGACAATTTTAGTAAGTATATTTCTACCATTTCCATTCTTGGGATAATGTGATTTGAATTAACCACAGCATTAGTAGGGTGGGTCTTGATGTTCAGTTGCTTCCAACAAAATCACCTTTCCATCAACACTCAACAAAAGGACAGCTCCACAAATATCTACCATTGTTAGGAAGCTTAAAGTGGTTGTAAAGGATATTTTTTTCAATTAAAATAAAAAAAAAATATTGCACAGAGCAGTCTCTAACTTCCGCTTCTGGAGTCCCCCACCTGCACTCTCTGCTCCTTCTCTACTCCGAGTGACCACTCAGCAAGCTGCTTGCTGAGTGAGTACCTGTGGATGTGCCCCCAAACCAGACTGTGTGCATCCATAGACACCCACAGCACAGCTTGCCCATGCCCCCGCTTCTTTCTTCCAGGGTTTGAATGACAGCAACAGAAGCCTGTTGCTGGATTCTACCCATCAACACAGTCTGCGTTGATGGGGGAATCCCTCTCGCTGGCTATTGTATTCTGACAGTGGGAGTTTTCCCTGGCGTCAGAATACAATGATCATTGCTTATCTTCAGAAGAGAAAAATCAGGTATCCTGCCTACCAGACAGGGCTGTGCTGTGGCAGAGCTGTGTAATTTTCATGGCTAGATAAACAGAAATACAAATCCTTTGGCAGGTGAAACAGTTCTCAAATATGTATTTCATCTGTGTATTTAACTGTTAGCCTGGAGTTCAGCTTTAAGTAACTTCCTGTGTCTTGGTCATCAGGGTGGACATGTTCACTGCGGAACTTAGAGATGCTCACTCTACAACAGCTGTCATTTCACTTTCTAAGTCCTGATCTCCTAATTCAGGAGTACTTGCTCCAACCAAATCTTTAAAGCTTCAGCTTGACAGACTAGAGGCTGAGAGGTCAGCCCTTAAAGTTGATTTCCAGGAATTATATTTTTTGCATACTCACATTGGCCCAGCTTGGCTCATTTTATTCAAATGTGTTATCCAGGGGACTATTAGACTGCTGTAAATAGTAGTCTGCAATATATACAGTTATAGCATTGATCTTCTGGGTTCTGTGCTTCCCAACTACACACTGACTACAGGGGGGTTTGCTCGCTCGGCACCTAGATATTTATAGAAAGTATTGTCCAATCTGACCTTTTTTTTCAGTAAACATAAGGAGTTCTGTGATTGGACAGGGTGGAGAGGAGGAGCAGTAACATCATGATCTCCAGCTCATCCAGTCAGAGAACATCTTGTATTCATTAACCGCTTGCCGACTGCCTCACGCAGATATACTGCGGGAGAATGGCACGGCTGGGCAAAACCCTGTACGGGTACGTTGTCCCCTTTAAGAGCCTCCAGAGGAGGCGCGCCCGCTGCATGGCAGGGGACCCGATGCACGTGGCCGGTGGGCATGATCGCCGCCAGGCCATACGCGGTCGTGTGCATGAGAACCAGCACAGGGATTTGTGTGTGTAAACACACAAATCCCTGTTCTGTCAGGGGAGAGGAGACCTATCGTTTGTTCCTTCTAAGTAGGAACATCGATAGGTCTCCTCCCCCAGTCAGTCCTATCCCCATACAGTTAGAACACATACAGGGAACACACATTTAACCCCTTGATCGCCCTTAGTGTTAACTCCTTTTTTACCAATGACATTTACACAGTAATCAGTGCATTTTTATAGCACTGATCACTGTATAAATGTCAATGGTCCCAAAAATGTGTCAAAAGTGTCCGATCTGTCCGCAGCAATGTCGCAGTACCGCTAAAAATCGTTGATTGCCGCCATTACCAGTAAAAAAAATAAAATGCCATAAAAATGCCATAAATCTTTCCCATAGTTTGCAGACGCTATAACTTTTGCACAAACCAATCAATATACCCTTGTTTTTTTTTTCAACCAAAATTATGTAGAAGAATATATATTGGTCTAAACTGATGAAGAAATGTGTTTTTTAAAAACATTTTTGGGGATATTTATTATAGCAAAAAGTAAAAAAAATTGTTTTTTTTCAAAATTGTCACTCTTTTTTTATTTATCATGCAAAAAATAAAAACCGCAGAGATGATCAAATATCACCAAAAGAAAGCTGTATTTGTGGGAAAAAAAGGATGCAAATTTTGTTTGGGTACAGCATCGCACGACCGCGCAATTGTCAGTTAAAGCAATGCAGTGCCAAATTGTAAAAAGTGCTCTGGTCAGGAAGGAGGTAAAATCTTCCGGGGCTGAAGTGGTTAAAAAAAATATAAGGAGTTCTATGGGTGCTGGGGAGTGCCAAAATGAGCGACCCTGTGTTGTCAGTGTGTAGAGGGAAACTAGCTCATGTAGAACCTGGAGGATCGCTGCTCTTACTGTATGTAATGTGGACAACCAAAGTAATTTAGAGCATCCTCAGCGGTCTTCCAGATATCAGCAAAAAAAAAAAAAAAAATGTCTGGAGTTCAGCTTTAAATCCAAAGACAAGAAATTCTCAAAGACCTTGCAGGTTCAAAACTTAGTATCAGTGAAAAATGTAGCTCTAAAAATATAAAACAATAACCATTGAACAATATATCGTTGAGTCATCAAAAAGTTCACATTCTTCACTTCTCTCAAAAGTGGTAGCGGCTAGTTCCTACCCAGTTCCTACTGGGTAGGAACTAGCCGCTACCACTTTTGCGAGAAGTGAAGAATGTGAACTTTTTGATGATTCAACAATGTGGTCTTGTAATCAGATCCCTTTGGATGAGAGTTTTTGGCTTCCCAGTCTGGTTGCCTAACATCTGAGTTCCAGCCCCTACGGTTACCTGCACGATTCCCTGGATTCGTTCTTGGAGCTCTTTGGATTCCCTGGATTGTTTTGGAAATCTGCTGATCCGGCTATCCTTGCTTGATTGACCCGTTATCGCTGACATTCAAGTCCACTATTTCCGGTAAGAGTGTATACCCCTTATCTCGGGTGGAGGACACACTATCCCTGATGCCCTACATGCCTGCTGAGGCCTTTGCACCCCACTTCTGAGCAACAACTTTTCGTGGTGGACTCCATATATGTTTACCATAGGATTGTTTCACCTTTGGGACTTTCTCACCTGTGTTTCTACTCATTATATACATGTTCTGTTTTATATTCATTATATTTTACATTGATTTTTATCACAAAGTTTTTATTATTTACACACAACACTTGATATATTGTTCAATGTTTATAGTTTTATATTTTTAGCGCTACATTTTTCACTGATCTTTTGCATTTCATTTTTGTCACATTCTGATGTAGCAGCTGTTCATTTTTCTTCACTAATTGAGTTAGCGCAGTAATATCCACTATCCAGAGGTTCAAAACTTACTCTACGTCCACAACGCAAAATTTTTCATCCTGGAAGAATATGTTCCTTGTTGACATTTTCCTGTGAAGAACTACAGGCTATAATAAAAAAGCCTCATACAATGTTTCTGCCAGAGTTTGTATACAAGCTGCAAGGGCTAGAACTTCAATGAATCATTAACGCACATTAAGGTGAACTATTATGACTGAAGCATTTGCAGATAAATGGTGACATCTGGAGGCTGTGCACACAAGAGGCAAGGTTTAGACATACTGGCAGGCATGTGCTGCTGACAAGAAGCACAATTCCTGTGTTAAAACTTCCTCTTCATTATCTTAGCAGCTCAACTAGAGTAATAAGCAAATCTGCAAAATATATAAAAGGCCATTTGTCTACTCTGAATGGTGCCTGCTAAAAAAAAACATGATTATAACAATTCTGTTTAAAGTGGTTGTAAACCCTTCCATATACCCAGTGAAGTGACTGACCTCATGTAATACACAGAGATTCATGCATATAGCAGAGGAACGAAGCAGCAGACGGAAATGACACTTAGTGCTCTTAATTGAGTCAGGTACAAACTATAGAGGGGTATGCTTTGTTCATATTTCATGTCCGAGGTTTACAACCACTTTAATGGCTACCAGGAAAACAGAGACATTAAAAAGATTATGACCTGGTCTAATAGCATCCTGGATCAGTTTGAGGTGGGGTATTGGGGGACAACTTCCATCCATCTGAACCCTGCACCCAAGCAGAGCTTACTGACCAACGCCTGGCAACAAGGAAAAAGTGGATTAACATTAGAGTTAAGCAGATCAAACGTGGAGCAGCACACACCCAATATACTACGAGGCTAACAAAAGGCACTACAAAAGCCCTTTTGAAAATCACATAGAATACCTTCAAAGTACCTTGAGTACATAAACATACCATTGTCATCCCTAACAACATGGAGGGCTGGAACAGACCCTTGTTTCTGCCTTTAGAAGACAAAACATGAATTTAAAAGATGTGCTGTATCTTTTCCTTTGCAGCTTCGGGATTTTAGGTATGCTAGTGTAAGCAGCTATGCTAATGATAAGAAAAATGTAGTGTTAGTTTACTGTAAACAAATAGGCTGTTCACTTTGCAAGCTTAGCAAATGTGGTGAAAATTCACTTTGCAATACCCAATCATGTGGAATAAAAAAAACCAAAAAAAACAAACAAACTATTTTTGATTGCACGTGATTGGATGTTGAAAATCAGCAGAGCTTCACCTAATTTACTAAGGGACAATTCTTTTGCAATGTGTAACAGCATAGTTGCCTTTAGTGAAACCACCCCAATAGGTGGCATAAAGTTACCCATCACATGCTCCAGTAGATATAGATTCAATGTTTTTACTCTTTGATTCTGATGAGAGGTAAAACAAGAAAGTGCAATTTAAGAAAAAAATATCACATTAGTCATTAAATATATACTACTTGCATGCAGAAAACAGACATTTTTTAACAATACAATAATCTAAATGAGTGAAAGAAAAACAATACCTGTCCTGCGAGATTCATAGATACTTAACCTTATTTCTCCACTGAAAGATAAAAAGTCAATACATCCATTTATGGGATATCATTTTGGATAGATACTGGTGCACTGGATCCTACACTGTGTTCTTTAACTCTTGGGGCCTTCAGAAATGACATCCCTACACATGAAATATTCATTTTGGCGGCCTGGTCCTTTAAATACTGCGTTGAAACTTTGATAAACTTATGTCAATAACTCCCATGTTATTCCATACTTTGTTTATTGATCTAATCTTTGTGCTGAACAGGAAGAACTGAAAATCAGCAATCTTCTATTCTCCATTTTGATTGAAGAAGAGATAAACACCAGAGTGGAACAATTAAACCAAATCATGGCCAGAAAACGAAAACATAAGGTGAGAAATGGTTTCCTTTTACTTTAAGAAAATCTATAGGGGGTATTTAATGAAGCCCTAACAACACTTTTCTAGTGCTATGGCCTGCACCAAATTTAAAATATACTGTCATATTTTAATAGCATTACTGACAGGTGCGGCTGATTCAGTGGTTCTTAAGTTGGCATACACTACCTCCCCCTCTCCCCACCTGTCACTGGTTGTTAAGGATGCTACTGGTTTCACGATGATGCTGACAGAGAGCGAAGCATGATGGGGACGCTGAGACACTAGTTTACCATCAGGTCCGCTCTGTCCTTGTAACTGACAGCAGGCAGTAAATTGATTCTATTGACAACAGCTGGCTGTCTATTGGCTATGGATCCTTCTACTGCCCTTTGTCAATCACAAGGGAAGCAGGCTTGATGGGGAACTAGTGTCTCAGCATTTAAAGTGTAAAAAAAGTGTGCATACCCCTCTAAATATAAATAAACCCCTTTGCTCAACAGAGTACCTAATCAAAAAATTATGTATCATATATCAATACATTAATAATACATTAAGTGCTGAATATACTTTTTTATAACAAAAACTATTCAAAGTAAAGTCCATAAATAAATATGAAAGTCAATATGAAGTGCCAAATGGTGCTTGGTAATGAACCTAAACAAATTGTGCTGCAGTGTGCACACCCAGCAGAGTCTCTTAAGGCCCGTACACACGATCTGACTTTTTGACAACAAACATGCAAATGAGCTGTTTTGGAGCAACATCCGACCGTGTGTACGCTCCATCGGACAAACTTTTTCTGTTTCCATCGGACTTCTGTTGGCTGTGCGAACGGACAAACTTTCCGGCAACAAAAGTCCGATGGAGCAAAGTCCGATCGTGTGTACACAAAAGCATCGGACTTTTGTACAAACTACAGTACGTGGCCGCGAGAATGTTTCCAGCGCTAACCCATCGCGCTGGTTCTCGGAGACAGGGTACTGTACATCTTGCGCTGGCTGCAGTAGGAAAAACACATTATTTAATAAGGGGGCCCCCAGATCCCGGCCCCCCACCCTATGTGAATTAGTATGGGGTACAGCGTACCCCTACCCTTTTTTTTACCTGGGAAAAAAAGTGTCAATTAAAAAAAACACACTACACAGGTGTTAAAATTAATTTATTAGGCAGCTCTGGGGTCTTCTTCCGACTTCGGGGGTCTCTCCGGCGTCTTCTCCCTCTCTCCGGTGTCGTCTCCGCGCTCTCTGGTTCTTCTCTGGTGCCTTCGTCTTTCTGGATCGTCTTCTTCCCTCTTCTCTTCCAGAGATGTTGACACGAGGCTCTCTCCGGCTGTAATGCTGTCTGTGCGCTCTGCTATGACTTATATAGGTGGTGACTCCGCCCCTATGACATCACAGCCCCAGGGCATGCTGGTACTGTGAGGTCATAAGGGGGTGTGGTCATAGGATAACATGACCACGGTCTGGTATGGTTGTTAAGGGGAACCCCCCCTGCCGATTGGAGAGTTCTGGCTGTGACTCAGCGGGGGGGTGGGGTCTTAGACTTTTTCAGGGAGACCAGTCTTACTCTGCTATTGAAAATATAAACAGTATACTGCTCTACTATGGGGTATTCAACTATGCCTTTAGGCATCAAGAGTAAAATGCAAGTTCTCTTAACATCAAAGATGTTCAGATTTTAGTTATAGATACTGTACTGTAGATACAGCTTCCATGACTACTGGTGGAATCCTGTATGAAGAAGCTAAGGCTGGCCATAGATGGTTCAAATCTCGGCCAGTTCATCAGAAACCAGCTGAGATTCAAACCATGTATGGGCAGGCTGAATGTAGCAAGTTGATCAATCAATCAGCTTGGGTACAATCAGTCTGCTGGATTTTACACATGATTATCACTAGTGGCTGGTATAGCCGCTAACAATAATCACTGTCTTCTCATGGCGGAGACGGCTCCCCCACCGGTAGAAAATGAGGTCTCCACGGGAAGGATTCCCCCATCAACACTGTCTGTGTTGATGGAGGAACCTGTGCTTGCAGGAAAGAAATTTGCTCAGTGTATGGCCTGCCTAGGAGTTCATCATTTCTAATTATAAAAAAAGTACTTTCAGTCTACAGTCTACAATATGTGTGATTTGTCATTTTCACCTATCCAGATCAATTACAACATTTTATTTCTAATGTCTTTTGTTCTAGAATCAAACAGCTGAACTAGTTAAGACCTTTAAAGTTCAGGTAGAATCTTTCAGAGAGTCCTATGATGACCTAGTGGCAGAAGATAAGGTAAAGCCTATATGTCTGTCCTTAATGGGAATGATAAATGTTCTTTTCCAGTCAATATCATTTTAACCTGTTTTGGTTTTAGTTGTTGGATCGAGGATTTAAGAAAGAATTTCCAGATGTACCAGCCCATCATGTGGACCAGCTTTACAGACTCTACAAACGAAGGCCAAGGTACATTTTAGGAAGACTTATGACTGGGAAACTGTGTATATCACTAGTGACTAAAAGGTAGTCCTCTAGGGAGTGGCGATTAATGATTAATAAGGAACTATTTCCAGGTGAGACAATAGAACCAGCCCTACCAAAAGCATGGTGTGACACATTTAAAAGTATAACTAGTTTTGGATAGAGTGGAAAGGGATTTGAACACATATCAGTTTTATTGCTATCTGTGCCCCCTTTAGAGAGATTGACCCTCTATATCAGTGGTTCTCAACTCCAGTCCTCAGGACCCACCAACAGGCCAGGTTTGCAAGATAGCTGAAATACATCACAGGTGATATCACTTGCTGCTCAGTGATTGCAGTATTCTAGTCTGCATCTCCCCAAGGTAATACTTAAAATCTGGCCTGTTGGTGGGTCCCGAGGACTGGAGTTGAGAACCACTGCTCTATATTGTCCTGTTTACCATTATCATTGAAAGTGAAATAAAAAGAAAATCCAAAATTTTGGGTTGTCCCCAGAAAAGTAATAGTTCTAGTGACCTGGGGGTCCCCAAGGAATTCCTTTAATTTGCAGGGATTTCCTCTCATTTCATGTTTGGCTATGGAACAGGAAGTGAAGGGAAATCTCCGCAATGGGACACAGATGATGAAAAAAAATCTGACAGGGTTTATAACCTACCCTTGCCCTATCCAAAATGAAAAATATAAGTTTTGCCTATAGTTCTACTTTAATGTTTTACAGCAGAGAGTGTTTGTTAATAAGAGTGCAGATCAGCGATAATTAATGATTTATTATAACCAACTTGTATCTTATTTTAAACATTTTAGCTGTCATGAGCTTTCTATAGCCAGAACAAAGTTTTTAAAAGGTTGATATGGGTTACCATACTTTTTTTATTTTATATTTATTTAACTGTTTTCAAAACTTTAGCACTGCTAAAGTAAAAAATTCAACAAAACAGCATGAAATGGGAAACCTACTCTTGGTTGTATGTTTATGAAAAGTGTATAATTGCGCAAAACCACAAAATGCCGCGTACACACGAGCGGACTTTACGGCAGACTTTGCCCGGCGGACGGGATTTGGTCGGACAATTCGATCGCGTGTGGGCTTTTTCTCAAAAGTTGGACGGACTTAGATTTGAAACATGTTTTAAATGAATCCGTTGAAATCGAGTCCGGTCGAAAAGTCCGCTCGTCTGTATGCTAGTTCGACAGACAAAAAGCCACGCTAGGGCAGCTATTGGCTACTGGCTATGAACTTCCTTGTTTTAGTCCGGTCGTACATCATCACGTACGAATTCGACGGACTTTGGTGGATTGTGTGTAGGCAAGTCCGTTCATTCAGAAAGTCCGTCGTAAAGTACATCGAAAAGTCCGCCGGGCAAAGTCTGCCGTAAAGTCCGCTCGTGTGTACGCGGCATAAGTGTACTGAATTGCTAACTGCAGTATTGTCTAAATTGGTGACCTCCAAACTGGCAGTTTGGAGATCCCCAGTCTAAATAATGGTTATGTACATTTTGTAGAGTTCAGCGTCTTAGGACTCAGACAGAAAATGAAGTCCCTTTTGGTGATCGGCCAGCATCAGGGAAAACATACAGTGATTCAATTGCTCAGCTCATGAAAGCAATGGATGAATTAGATGCTCCAGAACTCATACCAGAAGGACTCGAACTTCCAGTTTGGGAGCGTTTCTGTCTAGCAAGGAGGTCTAAAATGGAATATGAACAGAAGGTCAGTAACATAAACAAGCATTTATTTTCTGTATTTACACATTACTTCCATGTTATAAAATACTTCAAAGTAAATGAAACCATTCTCCCAGGCACCAGTTGTGCTTACAATCTAATGTCGCCAACACATTTATACAGATCCACACAATTTGGGCAGAAAGTAGTTAATCTTGCATTACTTTTAAAAATAATGGAAGAAACTGAAGTTACCAGAATTAATTGTTTCAAACACAAAAACAACAAATAGCGCTCATGCACACTGCAGCTCAAAGAAGCTTAAAGAAGCAGCTCCTACAGGCTTTTGAGCTTTTTGGAGCTCTTGATTTTTATTTGCCTGGAAACTCTCCTCTATGTTAGCCAATGTGTTCATACACACTATGGCTTTTTTCAGGCTCTTACATGCATATGCTCCTACAGGCAGATTAAAAACCCACCCGCACCAAGTGGCCAAAATAATGTAAAAACATGCAAAAAAGAGCGAAAAGCGTGAAAAAGCTCAAAGAAGCTTAAAAACACACAAAAAAATAGGACAAATTCGCTGAGGGGAGGGTTTGTAAAAAAAAAAAGTGATGCTCAAAAAAAGCTCAAAGAAGCTCCATAAAAACATGCAAAAGTGCCCAAAAAAGTAAAATCTTCTCCAAGCTGAAATAAAAGCTAAGATGCCTGTAAAAACAGCTTTTTTTGAGCTGCAGTGTACATGAGCTCATAAACTTCCTGAAAATAGTATATTTATAGGTTACAGGTCAGGACTTGGCACAGGATCCTAACACTGCTAGTCACAACAAGAAGGCACAGACAGTGGTTGGAAGATCCTGCTGCCACACAATAAACATGGAATGATGGTGGTCTGGGAGCATTTTTTTTATTTTTATTACATTTAGATTGATCAGCATGAGTTTCACAACCTGCTTGTCTATAAAAAAATGCAGCCCAATGGTGGGGAAGTTTTGAACTACAGAAGTACCAACTCTTGTCGTATATTAAAAACCTTCCCAGCTTGTACACAAAATAACTCACTAGTGAGGGGTTGCAACAAGAGGTTGTTCCATCCTAGCACACCTCAAGGTACAAAAGCCTTCTCATCAGCATTTGGCACTGGTACTTTGGTGTGCCCCTGATATCAGCAAGGCTGGACCTGTTGCTATTAGGATACTGACCCACATGCATTTATGATAGTAATACTGACAATAGGTGCTGATCCTATAAAAAAAGGGCAGTTACAGCATACCACTTCTTATCATTATTTCCCCAGGCAGTATTTGCTTAACCGCTTACTACCAAAGAGCGTATAGGGCCTCATTAACAAGCAGTACCATTTTATTGTGTCAGCAGTGGGTTATCCAGTAAAAGTGATCTTTTTATCTCACTTTTCTCACTGCTGCCCACCGCTGTTCCCAGGCTTTCCTATTCCACTGGGGAGCCTGGGACCGCTGTAAGCAGTTGGGTTGGCTGCACACAGAGGAGATAGAAGGACATCTGTTTTCCTGTCCAGTACATCCAGGAAAGCATCTGATCAAACATGATCTGTGTTTGATCAGATGTTTGAAGGGCAGGGAAGACAATGAGGTTCTACTAGACCCCTGATGTCTCTATAAAGAGTACTTGTCACTGCCCAAAGCTATCACAAGGGGATTGTTCACCCCTTGTGATATCAATAAAGAAAAAAATATATATATATAAAAAAGAGAAAGTGTAAAAAAAATAACACACGTATTTTAAATTTTAAATCTTGACATGTTTGGTATCTATTTACTTGACGTAACATCATCTTTTATATTTTACAAAAAAAATGGCCCTGGGGAGTGCGAGAGTGACATTACGGAGCTGGGTTCCAACACAGTGTTGCTCCCAAGGAGAGGAAAAGATTATTAAGGGAAGATGGCTTAACAGTGATGTGCAATATTTAGCTTTAACATTTGACTGCTGTGGACTGTCCACTATATGCGATTTGCGAAGTATGCCAAGCGACACCAGATAGTATATCGATGTGATGTGTCACTGCCATCTGTAAGAACAACAGAAAAGTGCCGAGCTATAATTTGTGTGCACATTCCTTTTATAGGAATATGAAGGCTAATAGCGGTTTGTGGGAAGGTAATTAGGCACAATATGGCAGAAGCTTTGGGCAATAGCAGTGGATTGTTGTCCTATCCAAGAAGAAACTTGTGTAATATGGTGCCAACTGTGGGCCAATCAGAACCCCCCTTACATAAAGGTGGTGAATGGATACTGCCTGCGGATGGCTAAGACACAGCAGCCAGTTACCGCCCACCAGCCCTGTAATGCTGGGTTCCCCATTCACAAAGCTTGACCTGGAGACTCTTCAGTGGTGTTAAACATGCTGCCTGATAGCCTTGTGCAGACTGCAGGCATGAAGGCCTCCTCTGCCTGTTAAAGGTACCGGCAGTGAGATCCTCATTGGCCAATAGGAATGGTATGAGGCCAGCAAGCTGAATGTTTTACATGTTTTGTTTAAAAACCAATCCAACCTTAAAGCTGGACTCTGGAAATGAGACAAAAAAAAACAAATTAAGTCTAACAGCTTGCAATAAAAACAGAGGTTTTAATTGGACAACATTTGCAAATATATGTGGAAGCCGCACTGTTTTGTCAAGGCCCCTCTGTAATGTGCAGCTCTAACACTGATCTACGAGAGCCTTCATGTTGGAGGATATATAGCAATGGATAAATTAATGGCAGGTATGCAATTTTTGTACAACTAAAACTTATATTTTCTGGGGGGGACCAGTTGCATGGATTGAAAGACCCCGCTGGAGCCAGGAATAAGGTAAGTAAGACACCCTATGGCAGGGGTCTTCAAACTATGGCCCTCTAGGTGTTCAGGAACTACAATTCCCATCATGCCTAGTCATGTCTGTGAATGTCAGAGTTTTACAATGCCTCATGGGATGTGTAGTTCTGCAACAGCTGGAGGGCGGTAGTTTGAGGATCCCTGCCCTATGGCTTTACTTAAAATTATAATAAAGTTGTGGAAGAGAATATGGTTGGACTTTCAACATTTCATTTGTTTATGTATCTATATGATAAATGTGTCAGTTATGTTTTTGTACTTGTGTTTTCTGCTGGTTTAGGTGAAGCGAAAGGCACAGATTCTGGCTGAAATGCAGGAGTTTCTATATAAGAGGATAGAAGAAGATGAGAAGACACGGCAGGACATTGAGAATATTATGCAAGATCTTAACATGTAACTATATTGTAACATTTTAATGTGGTCTTAAAGCGGAGTTCCACCCAGAAATGGAACTTCCGCTGATCTGGTTCCTCCCCCAGTCCGGTGTCACATTTGGCACCTTTCAGAGGTGAGGGGGGAGCAGATACCCATCTAAAACAAGCGTTTCTGCCTGCATTTCCACAAATGTGCAAAAACGCGCAATGCACTTGCGGTAGCATAATTTCTTAATGGCACCCCAAAAGTGGGTAGTGGTTGTGTGTTTTGTTGTTTTGTGCACGATAGAACACGAAAAAAAATTTACAAAAATCCACAACGCAAAACATGCTTGGCTCAGTGTCAAAATTTGACACATGAGCTTCTTTTGTATGCTTTTGGAGTGGAGGAAGGCTCATTCAATTAAATGGTGGCGCTCCAATAAAAGCAGCATGTTGCCCAAAAGTAGCTCCTGAACTTTTTTGGGCAACATGCTTCATGTGTTATATCGCGGCAGAACCGCACTGCGATTTTAGGTGCTGAATGGCATCTTAAATGTGCATTATGCCTTTTGTGTAAATGGTGCCTTAGAGAATTTGTAGAAACTAGTGTCTTCAGGATAGCCAAATGTTTTTGTGTGTGTGTTTAAAGCAGTGGTTCTTAACCTTTGTTTGAATCAAGGATCCTTTTAAGAATCTGATGAACGCTATGGACTCCCATATATGACATACACAAGGTCCCATAGCAATCGCTCCACAGAGAGCCAGAACGGGGGATCTGTCAATGTTCACAAACAGATCCCAGTTCTGACAGGGGAATAGAGAGTGATCGCCTGTTCCTAGTGATCAGGAACAGCGATTTCTCTCCTCCTTTAGTCAGTATACTCCCCCCACAGTTAGAAACACCTCCCACGGAACACATTTAACCCCTTGATCAACACTAGTGTTAACCCCTTCATTGCCAGTGTCATTTATACAGTAATCAGTGCATTTTTATAGCACTTATCGCTGTATAAATGTCAGTGGTCTCAAAAAAAATGTCAAAAGTGTCCGATCTATCCGCCGCAATGTCGCAGTCCCACTAAAAAATGCTGTTCACCGCCATAACTAGTAAAAAAAAATAGTAATAAAAAAATTCCATAAATCTATCTCCTATTTTGTAGACACTATAACTTTTGTGCAAACCAATCAATATATACTTATTGCAATTTTTTACCAAAAATATGTAGAAGAATACATATTGGCCTAAACTGATGAAGACATTATTATTTTATTTTTTTAATTTTGGGATACTTATTATAGCAAAACGTAAAAAATATAGTTTTTTTCTGCAAAATTGTCGCTCTTTTTTTGTTTATAGCGCAAAAAAATAAAAACAGCAGAGGTGATTAAATACCACCAAAAGAAAGCTCTATCGTGGGGAAAAAAGTACGTCAATATTGTTTGGGTGCAGCATCGCACGACCGCGCAATTGTTAAAGCGACGCAGTGCAGAATCGCAAAAAATGGCCTGGTATTAAGGGGGAAAATCTTCCGGTCCTTAAGTGGTTAACAGACTAAGACCTTATGCACACTGCTGCTGTTAGGTCCCTTTCACACTGGGGCGGTTTGCAGGTGCTATTGTGCTAAAAATAGTGCCTGCAAACCGACCCGAACACTGTCAGTGGTGCGCTGGCAGGATGGGAAAAAAAGTCCTGCTAGCAGCATCTTTGGAGCGGTGAAGGAGCGGTTTGTATACCGCTCCTTCACCGCTCCTGCCCATTGAAATCAATGGGGCAGCGCGGCTATACTGCCGGCAAAGCACCTCTGCAGAGGTGCCTTGCGGTGGTTTTTAACCCTTTCTCGGCCACTAGAGGGGGTAGGTGAAGGAGCGGTATACACACCACCGCAAAGCGCCTCTGCCGAATACCGATGGTAAAGCGCCGCTAACAATAGCGGCGCTTTACCGCCGCCCCCCGCCGCAGTGTGAAAGGGGCCTTAAACTCACATTTTTGTGAGTTGGGGGGGGGGGGGGTTCTGCCCTTCAAGTCCCTATGTGTCCATGCACACATGGATGTTTTTAGCAATTTAGAAGCAGGGAAGTTTAGAGGGTGTTTTCTGAACGCCCGAGGAGAGGAAATTTTGACCACAACAAATGCTAAACGCTAGGTGCCTTTGTGTGTTTATTTATTTTAATGGGCAAAATAAATAAAAATTCTGGCCAATTAAATAAATAAAATGCCCAACTCCAAACTCTGCTAAACTCACCTAAGCTGGTGTAAAAAAATGCAGCTTGGGTGAGTTTATAACGCTGATTCTCTCCTGTCAGGATAAACAGCGTTTACAAGAAACCAGTGTACATGAGGCCTAAATGTCATCCATTTAGGGTTTACATCGACTTTACTTCAAAAATTAGAGATGAGATTTGAACTGTACAGTCATCAGTAGGTAAACCTCAGAGCAGAGATTTTGCAGCATTGTTCCCTGCAAAAAAGCACCCTGGGTATAAGTAGATGCTTCCCAGAGTTTCCTATCTTGAAAATTTGGATTGATATCTATGTCACACCTTATGCAGCCTAATGACCTGTGCACACCTAGGTCATTGATCCGTCTTTCCTTTGTGTGTTTGGAAAGAGGTGAGAGGGGAGAAAAACATATTACACAAGAGAGCAGCATAGAGAACTATTGTTTTCTTTGTATGAAATGATTTGCTGCAAACCCACAATCTATACATGAGCAGACACCAGACAAATATTGGAATTACATTGCTGCATTAAAAAAAAAAAAAAAGAGTTAAAAGAAAATAAGTAGGTTGCCACTGCTGAGCTCTCATTTCAAATGATAGTTGCCTAGTTGTCAGTGTGATCCTCTAGCTTTAGTACTTTCTGACTCACTGATGTGGAACAAATCTTAAAGTGATTGTAAAGGCTGTAATAAAAAAATAAAAATAAAAAACAAACTTGTCATACTTACCTGCTCTGTGCAATGGTTTGTGCAGGCGGTCCTGGCTCTCCCCCCCCCCCCTCTCAATGCCCTCAATAGCAAGCCTTTTGCTATGGGGGCACTCAAACAGGCTCGCTCCAGAGCCACACTCCTGTGAATGGGCACTGTCCATTCACACACAGAGCATGGCTCAAACCCACCCCCACTCTCTTCTCATTGGCTCACTGGCTGTGATTGACAGCAGCAGGAGCCAATGGCTCCTACTGCTGTGTGAGCTAATGAGGAGAGAGAGAAACCCAGGAGAGACGCTGCTCTCATGCACTTCGATAGATCGAGATGGGCCCATGTAAGTATAAGGGGGGCTGCTCCCAGAAGGTTTTCTTACCCTAAAGAGGTTGTTTCAGACATGAAATAGTAACAAAGCATATCCTACTATAGTGTGTGCTTGTCTCAATCCAAAGCACTAAGGGGTTGATTTACTAAAGGAAAATCCACGCTGCACTACAATTTCACTGCAAGTGCACTTGGAAGTGCAGTCGCTGTAGATCTGAGGGGAAGAACTGAAATGAGGGGAAGCTCTGCTGATTTTATCATCCAATCATGTACAAGCAAAAATGCTGTTTTTTATTTTCCTTGCATGTCCCCCTCAGATCTACAGCGACTGCACTTCCAAGTGCACTTGTAGTGCAAAATGGATTTGCCTTTCATAAATCAACCCCAATGTGTCATTTCTCTCTGCTGCTTCGTTCCTCTGCTATAAGAATTCATCACTTCTGATGAGTTTTCCTGACACCAGGAGAAAAATGGTGATGGGGAGGGCACAGTCTGTTCCTTTGTACTTTATGAAGGCAGGTGTGTCGTCGTCCCCAATCAGATTTCGGGGTAACTTCAGCTCTCCGCCCACTGCTTTTTAGACCTGAGAGATCCTGTGTAAACTCTGCACCTTGAATGGATGCGGGGGAATGATTGCTGTTGATAAACAGATACAACTTATGTAGGAGGATTTGTTTAATCTCTGTATATCACCTAAGGCCAGTCACTTCACTGAGTATATGTAAGAGTTTACAACCACTTTAATGCATAGAATGCATTAAGGTAAAAAACTGTCTGCGTTTAGAACCACTTAAGTTCTGATATTACTCTGCCTTGACTTGAGTTGCTGCATGCTTGATTATTCAGGGTCAGTGACTCAGTAACAACTAGGAAAGCAACATTTTCAGATGGAGGTAGACAATGCTAGCCTACATATTCTCACGAGTACAGGTTTTCATCAATAATTCTTTATTGACTCTTGTATCAACAACTTAATGGCCTAGGTTGATGGCAGGGCTGGACTGGGACAAAAATTTGGCCCTGGACTTCATCATGACTGGCCCACTTTAATTTTGAGTGTCCCCAACAGCGTCCCCCTTACATCAGAGAGTCCCAATCAGCAGCCCCCTACACATCAGAGTCCCCATCAGAAGCCCCTTCACATCAGAGTCCCCATCAGAAGCCCCTTCACATCAAAATCCCCATCAGAAGCCCCTTCACATCAGAGAGTCCCCATTAGAAGCCCCCTTCACATCAGAGTCCCCATCAGAAGCCCCTTCACATCAGAGTCCCCATCAGAAGCCCCTTCACATCAGAGAGTCCCCATTAGAAGCCCCCTTCACATCAGAGTCCCCATCAGAAGCCCCTTCACATCAGAGTCCCCATCAGAAGCCCGTTCACATCAGAGAGTCCCCATTAGAAGCCCCCTACACATCAGAGTCCCCATCAGAAGCCCCTTCACATCAGAGTCCCCATCAGAAGCCCCTTCACATCAAAGTCCCCATCAAAAGCCCCTTCACATCAGAGAGTCCCCATCAGAAGCCCCTTCACATCAGAGTCCCCATCAGAAGCCCCTTCACATCAGAGTCCCCATCAGAAGCCGATTCACATCAGAGTCCCCATCAGAAGCCCCTTCACATCAAAGTCCCCATCAGAAGCCCGTTCACATCAGAGAGTCCCCATTAGAAGCCCCCTTCACATCAGAGTCCCCATCAGAAGCCCCTTCACATCAGAGTCCCCATCAGAAGCCCGTTCACATCAGAGTCCCCATCAGAAGCCCGTTCACATCAGAGAGTCCCCATTAGAAGCCCCCTTCACATCAGAGTCCCCATCAGAAGCCCCTTCACATCAGAGTCCCCATCAGAAGCCGATTCACATCAGAGTCCCCATCAGAAGCCGATTCACATCAGAGAGGCCCCATCACATCAGAGTCCCCATTAGAAGCCCCTTCACATCAGATTCACCATCAGAAGCCCCCTTCACATCAGAGTCCCCATCAGAAGCCCCTTCACATCAGTGTGTCCCCATCAGAAGCCCCTTCACATCAGTGTGTCCTCCCCCTCCCACATGTACTCACAGTTTTGAAGGCAGCTTCTCGTTCCTCTCTCCAGTCATGTGATAACAAGTGATAAGGGGAGAGAGGAAGGAAAGTCTGCCGGCTGTCTATCTCCCCCTGCCGGCTGGAGGGAGCATAACGCCTAATGCTCTGTCCAGAAAGTGACGGAAGCAGCTCCTCCTGACAGGAGTGAAATCCCGATCACTCACTGTCAGTGGGGAGCGGCTCCAGGACTGCACCTGACGTGCCCATTGAGCCATTCTGCCTACCGGGAAACTCCCGGTAGTCCCGATTGGCCAGTCCATGCCTGGTTGATGGGCTTTTGTTTGCTTTAAAAAAGGTTTTGCATACCTATACAAGTTTATAGAAATGCACTTTTGCAGGTGAGATGCATTTCAGAAGGAGGTCACTATGCATGCTTTTGCTGATACCCTGTTTCCCCGAAAATAAGACCTAGCGTGATTGTCAGTGATGGCTGCAATATGAGCCCTACCCCCTAAATAAGCCCTAGTTAAAGTCCTTGTCGGTCTTATTTTCATGGTAGGGCTTATTTTCGGGGAAACAGGGTAGGGCTTATTTGGGGGGTAAGGCTTATATTGCAGCCATCACCGACAATCACGCTAGGTCTTATTTTCGTGGAAACAGGGTAGGTGTCCCTCATTCCCATCTCAAAAAGTTGGGAGGTATGGTAGAGTACCTGTCAATGAATTCTGAATAATCATAGACACATCTCAAACTGATGTCATCGACACAAGCCCAAAGCCTGTCAACACGGGTCCTTATAGTGCCAGGTAGGGATGATTCCATAAGGTAGTGCTAAACAGAGACAACGTGTAAAGTGGTGTAACCCATAGCAGCTCATCTAAATTAACCCTTTACTGATATAAATAAGGTAAAATGAAATCTAACTGACTACTGTCTACTTTATTTTTATTGATTATTATTGATCCATAATAAAAAAAAAATTTCCTCATCTCACCATTGCAGATTGCGTAATGAGAAAATGAAGTTTCTGTTGGATTTGACTGTCCAGTTCATACTTAAACAAGGGCAAGTGGAAGTTGAAAATACAGATTTAATGCCTAATTATGCTGATGCGATCCTGCTGCACAGGAGTGTGATCGAAGATTTGAATAGCAGCATAAGGGTAAATGACCATCTTATTATGTATGCTTATCTGTGGGAAATGTGGTGTTGTGTTCGTTTGTGCTTCAGAATAAAATATTTGCTGTTAAAGCCCAACTCGTGGCATATTATAATAAGATAGTATCCCAGATAGGGTTTAAAACAAAAAAACATATCTGACTGCAACACTCATCTCTCATCGGGTGCTGCCCCCTTGCAGTAATTTCTTCTTCCCCTGGATGTCATCATTCTTCTGGTGTCATGAACCCTTCCGAGGGTGCTGACACCATGGTACCATGCACACACATGCAGCACCACCATTCTTTGCGTCTTTGAGGACTGCCCACCACTGAAGTCATATGTATACCACATGACAAACTTAAAGTCTTATATTTATGGAGGTTCTTTCGACTAAAGCCGCGTACACACGATCAGACTTTCCGATGGGAAATGTTCAATGACAGACTGTTGGCGGAAAATCCGACCGTTTGTACGCTTCATCGGACAATTATTGTCGGATTTTCTGCGGATAAATGTTGGATCGCAGGTTTTTAAATTTTCCAAGGACAAATGTCTGTTGTCAGATTTTCCGAGCGTGTGTACACAAGTCCGTCGAACGAAAGTACAAACACACATGCTCGGAAGCAAGGACGAGCCAGAAGCATCGGTCTTGTAAATTAGCTTTTTTTTTTCTAGTGATATCAAGAATAATATTATTATAAAATAATGTCAAAGCAATAACTCCAAGGCCAATAATAAATAATACGTTATCGCCTTTGATTCCGCAACATGGCTGGTTGACGAACGGCATGTTCAGAAACAAAATGAAAAGCGCGAAATGAAAAGCACGAATCAACACTCACCAAACTTCTACTAACACGAAATTAGCAGAAGGAGCACAAAGGGTGGCGCTAAAGAGCTGAAAAACCACATAGTACGTCAGTACGTTCGTGTTTGTTGGCCGACAGTTCCTTGCCGTTTGTATGCAAGACAAATTTGGGCCAACGCCCTTCGGACAAAAGTCCACGGTTTTGTTGGCCAACAATCCGATCGTGTGTACGAGGCTTAAGAGTTAGCAAAAGCAACTTCTAAGTACAACATACATATACATAGGATGATCATATAACACTAAGGTTGCACTGTTAAATTTTATTCTACTGTCTCATGCATTTACCTAGGGCCTGGGAGAACAAAAAATCGCTATCATGGTGGAGAGCAAAGATTTTCGTAAAGGAATCTTTCAGCTTGAGTGGGAACACAAGAAGATCCAAATGGAGATGGAAGACTTGAAAAAGAAATCCAGGGACATTACCATGCTCCGCGTGACTAAAGACATTCAGATCGTATGACACTTTGCAAATACTTTATATTAGGATTAATTAAAACATAACTCAAGCAAGAATCTTTGTGAGGCCTGATTCACACCTATGCATTTTTTAGTGCATTTTCAGTGTTGCAGAAACACACTACAGTCCATTTAACATGGTTTTCTATGGATGTAGTTCACATCTGTGTATTTTATGGAAAGGGCCAGGGACTTTTTTCTGGTTTTTGGTTCCATAGAATTCAAAGGATCAAAAATTTGTATTGAAATATGCAAAATGCACCCGCAATATGCAAACTGCAACCTGCACAAGTGTGAATCAGTCCTAAATATTTAATTTGGTTAGTTAAACAGTCAAATGTAACTTTATCCGTGTTTTGTGGAGTATTGTACTGTGTTAAATAGTATTTTAGGCCTGGTTCACACCTATGCAGGTTGCAGTTTGCATATTACAAGTGCATTCTTCATTTTTCAATACACGTTTTTGATCCATTGAAGTCTATGGAACCAAAAACCAGAAAAAAGTCCCTGTCTCTTTAAAATGCACAGATGTGAGCTACATCCATAGGAAACCATGTTAAATGGACTGTAATGTGTTTCTGCAAAATGGAGAATGCACAAAAAAATGCATAGGTGTGAACCAGGCCTTAGCGTGTTATGCATCCATTAATACAATATAATTTTGGAGTTTTAAGTGATACCCTTTATTAGCTTAAGTTATTAGGAAGGCAAGTTCTCAGGATAACTTAGATCCCTTCTTCAGTCTTTATATAATTTTGAATATTTTTCTGAAAACCACATAAAAATATACAGATTTACAAGAAGGAACAACTATTAAAAAAAAATTAAGCGCCCATTCACACTAGGAACTGCATGTGAATCACACAGTTCTGTGTAGTGAAATTTGAGCCCATTCATTTTGAATGTACTGAAATCGCACTGCACCACAGCAAAAGTAATGCATACACTACTTTTGGAAACACACTGCAACTGGGTTGCATGGTACGTTTGTACCATGCAATCCGCTGCGGGCAAACACAATGCATTTTCAACCTTCATTTTGGGTGTCATTAACGTTGCACTGAAACCCACTGCTGATCACAAGGGCAGTGCGATTTGTTGTGGTGCAGGAAACCGACACCAAATGCAGGCTGGCAATGCTTACCACCATCCTAGAAACTATGAACTGCCTGACTGTCCTGCCAGTGTTGTGGCTTAAAGCCACAGACAGCTAAGGAACTATTAAAGAGGAACAGCAGTCTGCTCACATAATTTGTAATAAAAACATCTTTGCCATTCTAAAGCTTCCCTCCAACCACTGTGCATATTATTTTATATATACTGTGATTCTGTACTTGCCAAATATGCTGCAGAAATCTCCCTCCACTGAGTCTGGCTTCAACCATTTTAACTGTGGGCTGCTGAAGCTGCTGCCTGTTCACTTCCTGGATTTACACAGAGGCACACCTCCAGCTCTGCAGCTCTCATTGGCCCTCTTATGACTCCCCCCCCCCCCCCTCCATTCCTGGCAAACTCTCACAAGAGTGAGAGAGAGAACTGTGCATGATGTCATATGCCTAGACTAATGACCAGACAAGAAACAGGAAGTGGGCTGTATAAGGTATTTACTGGCAGAAAAATAATGTTTTACTATCCAAAGTTAAAACAACAACAAGGGCAGAAGATTTAATAGATGGAAAGTTGAAAAAATGACTGAAGTTCCACTTTAATTTCAGCGGCAGATCATCAATGGCAGCTGGACCTGCTGGGTCAGATGACAATGAGTATGGCTGTGTTAGCCATAAGCTTTCAGTGTGGCCAATCACTAGGTTTATTCACATGCTGATCATTATTTACTGTATGTATTAAGTTCAGGGCTAAAAAAACAAAACTTAAAAAATATATAATTTAGTCATTTAAATACCGGTATGTAAAATTTCTCATTCATATTTGCATTCTTAGCCAGCAGGTGGAGCTCCATGCCCCATTTTGCACATTTGCAAGGCTAAACCTAACTGCTTTGTTGAAGCAGAAGCCTTCTTCTACAACTCAATACCTCTGTGGTACAATGAATAATGTGAATGATTTATCATAAATCAAAAAAGTGATGTATCCCTCTCCATGCCTGCCTGCTCTTTCTGATGCAGTTTTAATAAAAGAAAGTCAGTTTGAAGGAGCTTCTGCTAAGCTTTCTTTTTAGGAAATCCAATTTGCTTTACAATGCTCTCTGTAGGTAATGTGTACTTGGAAATTGAACCAAAACAAAACAATAGGCGTGAGTCAGCACTAAATGGTGCAAAACCAACCAGCTGCATGCAAATAAGTATAGATACGGTATATAGTATACTTGAAAAAAAAAATGCAGCGCTTGGAAAAGTATAACACCCTGTGTAAAATAAATGTGTCCTACAATAAGTACACATATAATGTAAATACAAATCAACCAACTCTATGAGGAATTATTTTTCCAGCATAGGTCTGCAGCAAGGAAAGCAAGCATTTGATTGTTTTTTTACAAACATTTCTATCAGATTTGTAACATAAATATAATAGATGGAACAGGTAAAACAGCCATAAAACTTTTATTGTACATTGTCTATTCATTTAACTGATATTTCTTTTTCTCTTTACATAGTTTCTCAATGAATCCAATTATGACAAGCGTGTATCTAACCAGATCCAGGTCCTAGAAGAGACTATCAATGTCCAAGAAAAAGTATGTTTAAAAGGCTAAGTATTTTTTTTATTAATCATTATGTAGAAGCTGTCATCTGGGCTAAACAAGTCCAGATGAATGCAACTAAGTACTACTAGCTGTACCATGAGTTGGCTAAATGAAAGAAGACATATGTAGACTTCAAAAACACACAGGAAGGCGCAAACATCTTGCGCATTACCATAGACAAGTTTATTACAACTATCAGGACAAAACCCTCTGAGGAAGGTTTCTCCTCCGAAACGCGTCAGTCATCCAGTGGTTTTGGTCCTGGGACAGGTTACAATGCGTTCAGCTGAAGCACATCAGCTTTATGCTTACTGTCTTTATCCACTTGTGAGCATCCATTTGCCTTGGTGGATATAATAAACGTGTCTATGATAATGCATGAGGTGTTTGCATCCTTGTGTGGTTTTGCAGTTTATTGAAGCTTTCCCAGTCTGAGGAGGGCTGCACCCCAAAGAGGCATTGCGCATTGAAGCATTGGGAAAGAGAAAATCCCTGGATTTAGCACTGGAGTGTTTTTGAAGACTGTAATAGACATATGTAGAAGCTGGTGTAACAATTGTAGAGGTAAAAGCTATTATCTATGTGAAAAAACATTTTACGGTGACTACAGGCGTGAAATATCTTCTAAAATTATCAGTTTTTCTTTGTATGTAGGATGATGGGGGGTAAGTTGTGTGTTAAAGATGACCTCTGGGCACTAAATAAACCATATTCTAAAATTAACTTATTAAAAAAAAAGAAACATATTTTTAAAAACTATTTTTAATTGGCTCCAATGATGCTTTTGTGCATCAGCTGGTTAAAATAAAAAAAAATCAGAGCAGGGTATATGGACTGTAAATGCTTTTTCACCAGCTATGACCATGTGACTTCTTTAAAGGTGAACTCCAGGTATGGATTTTCTTGCATAGTTACATTGGTTCAGCATGTACCAATGTAAATATTCTTATGCTATACTTGTGGGACTGCCATGGAAGTAAAGAATACAGGTAATACAGAGAATACAGAGGTAGTAGTCTCCGCTACTACAGTGAATAACTCGTTCTTCCAGGTCCCGCACTGAACCATATGAGGTGATGTCACCACCCCACTTCTCGAACTCCTCTAATCAGAAAATGGCTTGCATTCATTGAGAAAAATGTCATTCTGTGAATGGCTGAAGTGCAGAGCAACTGGATTTAAAAAAAATAGCGGGGATCGCTGTCGTAGTGGTGACTACTACAGTGTTTTTTTGCTTCCATAGTGGCCCCACAAGATCCCAAGCTGGACCAACGTAACTAAACAATAAAATTCATACCTGGAGCTCAGCTTTGAAACCACATTCATTGAACCCAGTGCCAAGTTGAAAGGCATGCAGGTTAAGCTCTTGATGCCAGCCAAATGCATATATGCGGCCGCTCGGCGGGTGGGCCTTAATGCCGAGCAACTGCATATATGCGGCCCTGTTAAAACAACTTACTGGGCTGAGAGCGTGCTGCCAGCATGGTAGCTTGCGGGGATCCGTAAGCTCCCGATGCATACTTCCGATCATGTGATCGCTGTGACAGCTAATCACAGTGGTCACATGACCTGAATGCTTGCCTCAACCTCTGGGCTTTTAGAACTCTTAAAGGGCCAGGAGACGGTCGGCGTAAAGGGGTTAAAGAAGCTGACATTTGTAGTCTGAAGACGCTCTGCTCTCCAGCAGATAACAAGCTGGTACATAGGTTCCTGGTACCCAACATGTTGACTTTGGTATTTGTTGTGTGGTTCTTGGACCTCAGCAGTCTGTAATGGGAGTGTGAGAATTGATTTGTAAAGTGATAATCACGGTGGTCTCTACTAGCCTCGTGTTACATGTTCCCAATTTCTCACTGCCCTCTGGAGCATGTGTCCAGATCGCAACCAGTCTGTAGCATGTCCACAGTCTTTGACCACCATTTCCTCTTGTATGTCTGTATTCTGTGCTCTCTAGTAATACATTATGTATACAGTAGTACATTATGTGTATCACTCATAATGTCAGGGGCCACAGTTAGGCCTCTTATACCTTGAATATTCACAATTGTAAACACACATACCTAACCCTACCTTTAACAGTTAAAGCAGACCTCCAGTTATTTTCTGACCCCCGCTCTATGAATAAAACACAATGATTAAAACCTACAAAAAAATAAAAAAAACAAGTAAAAGAATTAAGTAAAAATACTTAAATTGAACCTCAGCTTCCAGCACTTCCTGTGGACACCAGCGATGGTATTGTCCCTCGCCATTGCCGCCTGGGAAAGCTGACTTCTCAAAATCTCTTGAGAATGCACAGTGCAGGAGCTCACTCTTAAGGGATTTCAGGCAGCAAGCATTTGTCTAATTTTTAACCTATGATGCAATACTGGGGGGGGTATTTACTAAAACTGAAGCGTGAAAAATGTTGTGCAGCTTTGCATAGACACCAATGAGCTTCCAGGTTTTATTGTCAAAGCTTAATTGAACAAGCTTAGGTTAGAAGCTGATAGCCTGCTGTGCACAGCTGCACCAGATTCTGAGTCTTCGTTTAGTAAATCTCCCCCCAAGGATTAGAATGCTGAAGCATACAAAATACATGAATGTCAACCAAATGGCAACAAAACAGCTTTACCATATCAGCTTTGTTCCACCAGCAGTGTGAAAACCCCAATTAAATGCTAATATATATTCACAGATGTGTGGAAAGCTAAAATACACTTTTTTTTTTGTTTTGCAGCAACATGAGAAAAATGTAAAGCACTACAAAAAAACTCTTGAGGATTTAGAGAAATATATTAGGAAAATGGAAGCAGATGAAGAGCTGGATACAGAACTGCAGGATGTACTTGTCTCCTTCTCTGAAAGGAAACACATCTATGATGTAGTTGGTAAGTTCTGATGTATGGAAGTAAAGGAAACCTGTATTACCATATGTAGGCTGCCAGTGCCCAAATAAAATTGACATCCTTTTTTCCCCACAAATAGGTCTTTCTTTTGGTGGTATTTGATCACCTCTGTGGTTTTTATTTTTTGCGCTATAAACAAAAAAAGATTGACAATTTTGTAAAAAAAAAAAAGAATATTTTTTACTTTCTGTTATAATACATATCCAGGAAAAAAATGTAAAAAAACAAATTTCTTGATCAATTTAGGCCAATATGTATTCTTTTACATATTTTTGGTAAAAAAAATCCCAATAAGCGTTTATTGATTGGTTTGCGCAAAAGTTATATATTTTTGGTAAAAAAAAATCCCAATAAGCGTTTATTGATTGGTTTGCGCAAAAGTTATAGCGTCTACAAAATAGGGGATATATTTATGGCATTTTTATTATTATCGTTATTATTACTAGTACAGCGATTTTTCGTAGGACTGCGACATTGCAGTGGACAGATCGGACACTTTTGACACTTTTTTGGGACCAGTGACATTTATACAGCGATCAGTGCTATACAAATGCACTGATTACTGTATAAATAACACTGTCAGGGAAGGGGTTAACACTAGGGGGCAATCAAGGGGTTAAATGTGTTCCCTGGGAGGTGATTCTAACTATGGGGGGAGTGGACTGCCTTGGAGTACAGAGAGATCGTGATTCAGCTTAGCTGAAACACGATCTCTCACTTTTCCTCTCTGACAGATCAGGGGTGTGCTTTGTTTATATCGGCACACCGCTGATCCGTCTCTCCTGTGAACAATCGGCGGGTCGCGGCATTGGCTCCCACTGTGTCCAATCATAGCGGGAGCGGGGCGCCGGCGCTCCCTAAACCGCGTGCATGAAATCATGTACAGGCACGTGATTTTGCGCCCTGCTGTAGTAAATGTACGTGGGGGCGGTCTGGAAGCGGTTAAAAAAAATGAAGCAATGTATGCACAATCAATACATAAATGATGTTCATGACTAATGGTTTTTGATATTTTTTTCAGGGCTAGAGCAAAGTGCCGAGAAGAGTGCAAGACAGAGATACGTAGACATTTTGCAGCGCCGGAAGTTAGCAGATCTTGTAAAGGCGCAAGCTCATGAGATCGCCATACAACGCGCTGATCTTGATCGACTGAGGATGAAAACGTTCCCAGCGTTAATGCAAATGGAGTACTAGGCTTTACCATCCTAAGATTACCCAAACCAATATTGTATCTTTAATTTGTATTTATTATGTCTGGTTGGCTTGCTCATTTCACCTGATGTGGTGCAGAAAAGTTTATGAATAAATAAATAATTAGTATTATCTTGTGTAAGAAAGGGTTTACTTTGGAACGTGGTATCAGTACCTTAAAGTCCAACTCCAGCAAATGTCCTCTCTTGCAGAGGAGCTGTGCCTGCACTGCAAGGATTAAATGCTTAGTTAGTCTAGGGCAGGGATCTCCAAACTACGGCCCTCCGGCTGTTGCGGAACTACACATCCCATGAGGCATTGTAAAACTCTTGACATTCACAGATATGACTAGACATGATGGGAATTGTAGTTCCTGAACAACTGGGGGGGCTGTAGTTTGGAGACCCCTTGTCTAGGGGATGGTAAAAGTGATCCTCCACTCTATGATAAATGCCATTTTTTTTGGGGGGGGGGAACAGTGCACCCACAGCCACCCCCCCTGGTCGGTCAGGTCACCCGCACCCCCCCCCCACCCCCTCCGGTCCAGTCGGTCGGGTCATCCGCACAACCCCCCGGTCGGTCGGTTACGAGCCCGTCATTTACCCCATCTATGGCACGGGCAGCGCTTCCCTCTGGGCGACAGGCGGCTGCTTCTCCTGTGTCTCCTCCCCGAAATCACGGCAACTTCCGCCGTGTGTCTCCTCCCACCTCCTAGGCCAATTGGAGCACTTCTCCTTTCCTGATTGGCCGGGAGGAGAATCAGGAAGACAATAGCGAATATTCATTCGTTATTGTCACAACAACCCCAAGCCCACCCTTTTTCGAAACCTATTAGAGCCTCTGACTGTAATCATGCGCTTCAAAAAAAACCAAAAAACCTTGATTGGAATCCATGCGTCCAGCACCCCGCATGTAGATTAGGGGGCCGGACGCAGGGATGGGGGGGGGGGCAGCGTCCATGCACCCTGCATTACAGGCCACCACTGCCCCTAGACATAAACAGCAGTTAAAGTATATGTGAACCCTCACCTTGTAAAACAACCCATTCAGTTTAAAATAGAAACAAAAGGCAAAACATTTGTGTATCTATCTATCTATCTATCTATCTATCTATCTATCTATCTATCTATCTATCTATCTATCTATAAATTATAAATACATTTTTTCCCCTTTTATATAAGCGATCACATACCCTCTGTTCTCAGCTTCTCAGCTGCCTAGGGAGCTCAGAGAGTTAGGAGAGGAGAATCAGTGACACACTGGTCTTTCGTGCGATTGGCTGTGCAGGGAGACATGTCAGCACATGTCTGATCATTGGATTTGCTCCCAGTACAGCCAGAAAACTAACCATGCTGTACTCTCATGCCTAGTGTGGTCAGTTTGCAATAGCAATGCAGAGGGACTGGCAGGAACACCAGGGAGTTCACACAAAGGAAGCAATACAAAGAGAACAGGAGACTTTTTCATACAAGTACATGGTACAGCAGGCACAATGTGAAATGTTGGGTTTACATATTCTTTAACCTTTAGGTTTTTTATGCATTGTTTATTTATGTTTTCAATATAAAAACAGAATATACAAAACACAGAAAATAAAATTACAGAGGAAACAAAGGAAAAAATATACACCAAAGATTGTTGCCTGAAAAAAATATTCAAAATCTCCACCCAAAAAAAGTAAACTACATCAGTAAAAATGTAAATTGATGCTATTAATGATAAAAAGTATCACATTCTGTAATTCTACCTAGAAAAGCAATATGCTATGATTTCCATAGTCTTATCGTTCTCCTTATGCCGCGTACACACGGTCGGACTTTGCGACGTAAAATGTTCGATCGGAGCTTGTTGTCGGAAATTTCGACCATGTGTAGGCTCCATCGGACATTTTCCATCGGAATTTCCGTCGCACAAAATTTGAGATCTGGTTCTCAAATTTTCCGACAACAAAATCCATTCGCGCAAATTCCGATCGCGTGTACACAATTCCAACGTACAAAGTGCCACACATGCTTGGAATCAAGCAGAAGAGCCGCACTGGCTATTGACCTTCATTTTTTTCGGCTCGTCATATGTGTTGTACCTCACCGCGTTCTTGACTTTCGGAAATTCCGACAACTTTGTGTGACCGTGTGTATGCAAGACAAGTTTGAGCCAACATCCGTCAGAAAAAAAACATGGATTTTGTTGTCGGAATGTCCGATCAATGTCCGATCGTGTGTATGGGGCATTAGTTTTAATAGTAATAGAATATAGTTTTTGGGAAAAAAGAATTTTATGTCTGAGGTAAGATGGATCCCTAAGTAAGAAAGAGAATCCATGGACCATGTAAAGATAAATGAATTTCTAAGGGCGCTAAATTGTGTTGTAGGTATATTTATCGGGATTCCAATGGATTTTGAAATATTGACTGTTAATCCTGAGAGGGATGAGAAGTATTGTAGTGTTTTAAATAAATTTGGTAATGAAGTGATAGGTTGGGTAATGAATAGGAGCTGCGTCCTGGTAGGCGAATTCTCGTTTAAGGGTTGTTATGAAGTGACTGAAATGTATGAAGAAATTCTCCCTTGAGCCCAAATGATATTTAGGTAATTCGAAGGCTTTGTTGATATTTAGGCTCAAAAGCAGTAGTTCTTGGGATTTTATGTTTGCATCTTGGATTATATTCGTTGCTAAACGAATGTTGAAGGGATCCAAAGTTCCCTCCAGGAATACATAGACTAGATCATTTTTCCTGGTGGATAGATAATAACCTCATAAACTTACATAAATTCATCAAGAACTCTACATTCAACTCATTCGCATCCCTAAAAACAAGATCTCACATATCAAACAATGAACATTGTCATTTCTTACAAATTACGAATTTTTATAAAAACAACAGTTATAGATCCCTCTACATTTTACAAAATAATATGTTTAAAAAAAACAAAAAACAAAACAAGAGGAAGGAGGCTTATTTCAGAAATAGATTATAGTTTAATGAACTCTGACTCACAGGACAAAATGCTTTACATGCAAAAATAGGAATCTGAATGCAATATATCCCTTTCTACTGACAAATGGAATAAGTGTATGATAAATCTTCATAAATGTACAAGATCACTCACAATAAGAGAAACAGCTACTAAATTCTTTATGAGATGGACTTTTACACCCACCAAATTGCATGCCATCTTCTCATCCGTTTCACAAATGTGTTTCAGAAAATGTTTATCCCTGGGATCCTTCTCTCATATTCTCTGGGTCTGTGATAAAATCTCACATATTTGGCACCAATTAGAAAATTTTGCATCAACTATCTCCAACTCTCGTATTAAGCTCTCATTAACTGTCTATTATTCACATCCATCCCAGGCATCTCTATCCCACATATGAGACTTATTCACACAATAATGCCCCATACACATAATCGGGAAATGTTCGATGGGAGCTTGTTGTCAGAAATTTCGACCGTGTGTAGGCTCCATCGGACATTTTCCATCGGAATTTCAGTCACACAACACATACTAATTTCCTCTTTCCTGGTATTAGATCTAATGCCCCATACACGCGATAGGATTTTCTGATGGGAAATGTTCGGTGGGAGCTTGTTGTCGGAAATTCCGACCATGTGTAGGCTCCATCGGAATTTATGACACAAAATTTGAGATCTGGATCTCAAATTTTCCGACAACACAATCCATTGTCGTAAATTCCGTGTGTGTGTGTACACAATTCCGACGCACAAAGTTCCACATATGCTCGGAATCAAGCAGAACAGCCGCACTGGCTATTGAACTTCATTTTTCTCGGCTCGTCGTACGTGTTGTACGTCACCGCGTTCTTGACGTTTGGAATTTCCGACAATATTTGTGTGACCGTGTGTATGCAAGACAAGTTTGAGCCAACATCCGTCAGAAAAAATCCATGGATTTTGTTGTCGGAATGTCCGATCGTGTGTACGCGGTATAAGTGTGGCCACTCACTGGCTAATTGCTCTTCACTGGAAATCCACGTTATTCCCTATCACTCAATTGAAAGCGATAGTGAACACAATCAATCTTATGGGAAAAAAAATTCCATACATTTTATAATACTTTACAGTTCTTTGAGAAAAAATGGGATCCCCGGTTTAGACACGCTGACATTCTTTTTCAAACCATAGATAATTCATCTCAAATTATCGAAGATTCCTGTTGAGAATTTATAATACAAATACTTTACAATTATAATATACCATTTATATGGTTAGAAATATTCCTTTATCAGTTATATCATTATCAGTAAGGCCCTTTTCACACTGGGGCGGGGGGCGGCGTGGGCAGTAAAGCGCCGCTATTATTAGCGGCGCTTTACAGTCGGTATTTGGCTGCTAGCGCGGCTGTTTTCCCCCCCACTAGCAGCCGAGAAAGGGTTAAAAACCACCACAAAGCGTCTCTGCAGAGACACTTTGCCGGCGGTATAGCCACGCTGTCCCATTGATTTCAATGGGCAGGAGCGGGGAAGGAGCGGTGTATACACTCCGCTCCTTCACCGCTCCGAAGATGCTGCTAGCAGGACTTTTTTTCCCGTTCTGCCAGCGCACCGCTCCAGTGTGAAGGCCCTTGGGGCTTTCACACTGGAGACAAAGCAGCGGCACTTTCGGGTCGGTTTGCAGGCGCTTGTATTTTCTAAAATACTGACTGCCTACTATTAGGTGAATTGACTTTAACCACTTGCGAACCACCTTGCACCTTTGTGCACGTTTTCTGCTCAAAATAAAAATTGTAAAACATAAAATAGCAATAATATATGACTAAATAAATGTAAACTAAATTCACAAATAACTAAAAATCATTATAAATAAAATACATGAATAATATGTAATAATACATAAATAAATGATAATTAACCCCAACCTTAAAAAATATTAAATACATTATTATAAATAATAATAAATAAACAAAACACCCAAACAAATAAAAAATATTAATAGTAATTCATTTATTTATTTTGTGTTAGCGTTAGGGTGTTTAGTTATTTATCATTATTTTTATTTATTTATTTATATTTAAGTGTTAAGGTTAGGGGTTAATTGTTTATTTACTACTACTTAGTATTCATTCATATAATATATTTATTAATGATTATTTTTATTTATTTGTGTATTTATTTTACATGTACTTATTAATTTATTATTATTATTAGAATTAGTAATAGTAGTAGTAGCAATATTAGCACCCTAACAAAAAAATAAAAATTAAATAACCATGTCAGGAAGATAGTTCAGCTAATACTAAATCTCATATAGCTAATGCTAATTCTTCTGCAGCTACTGCTCATTCCCATACAGCTCAGGCTAATATTCAGTGTGCACTGACACGTAGGTGCCTCCTGACCACCCTGCTGTCTTACAGTGTATGATCCCGGCTCACCTTGACTATGTCCCTGATTGTGGCAGTCACCTGCTATCAAGCTACTGGCACCTATGCTTCTTCGAGCCTTGTACCTCTGTCACCACATTCAGGGGTACTGAGCCCAGAGCAGCAAGGAAAGCCCTCTTGTCAATTCGGCCTCCAACCAAGGTGCATGACACCACAACCCCTAATCCTAACCCTAATACCAACTCCTAATCCTAACCCTAATCCCAACCCCTAATCCTAAACCTAATCCCAACTCCTAATCCTAACCTTAATCCCAACCCCTAATCCTAACCCTAATCCCAACCCCTAATCCTAACCCTAATCCCATCTCCTAATCCTAACCCTAATCCCAACCCCTAATCCTAAACCTAATCCCAACTCCTAATCCTAACCCTAATCCCAAGTCCTAATCCTAACCCTAATCCCAACCCCTAATCCTAAACCTAATCCCAACTCCTAATCCTAACCCTAATCCCAACCCCTAATCCTAAACCTAATCCCAACTCCTAATCCTAACCCTAATCCCAACCCCTAATCCTAAACCTAATCCCAACCCCTAATCCTAACCCCAACTCCTAATCCTAACCCTAATCCCAACCCCTAATCCTAACCCTAATCCCAACTCCTAACCCTAATCCCAACCCCTAATCCTAAACCTAATCCCAACCCCTAATCCTAACCCCAACTCCTAACCCTAACCCTAATCCCAACCCCTAATCCTAACCCTAATCCCAACTCCTAATCCTAACCCTAATCCCAACCCCTAATCCTAACCCTAATCCCAACTCCTAATCCTAAACCTAATCCCAACTCCTAATTCTAACCCTAACCTAGCCTTAACTCTAACCCCTTACCCTAAAAAAATAAAAATAAATGAACAATAATTATTAAAAATAAATAAAAGCTAAGTGAAAAGCTAAAAAAAGCTGAAATACCTAGCAACAAATGATGCAACAGATGATAGTTTTCTCTATTGGCTAAAAAAACCCACCAAAGCTCAAAAACGTGTGCAAGTTGTGCATAAAAACGCACCGAAATTATGCAGGAAAAACGCTCAAAAACGCTACGCTGAGGTAAGGTGCCAGCAAAAACACATGAATATAAAATCATTACATTTAATTGATCCAACATGTAGTAAAACATTCAGGTAAAAAACTCTGTAACTTGCAAGTCTGTGCTCAAACAAAATATATATTTTTTTTCACACAAATAAAGGTTTCTTTTGGTGGTATTTGATAACCACTGGGGTTTTTTATTATTATTATTATTATTATTATTATTATTATTATTATTATTAAAACAAAAAAAGACCAGAAAGTTTTAAAAAACAAAAACATTTTTTGTTTACGTTCTACTATAAAACATATCCGATGAAAAAAATCAAAACCGAATTTCTTAATATATTTTGTCCAGAATGTATTCTGCTGCATGTACCTAAAGGCACCAACATCCTATAAATACAATCAAAAAGTGAGAAGAACAAGATGGACTTTTTAGGTGCCAGCAAAAACACACGAATATAAAATCATTACATTTTATTGTTCCAACATGTATAAAAAAATCGCAAGTCTGTGCTCAAACAAAATTATATACATTTTTTTTCGCACCCAATAGAGCTTTCTTTTGGCGGTGTGTATGTGTAGTGGCTTGCACCAATAAAACAGGCTAAAGCAAATCTGTAATGTCACTTTCAGTATGTATAATGTCACTGAGTTTTAGCAGATAGGGAACAGAGACCTGAACCTCAATGGATGCTCTGTACTTCAGCAGATATGGTGCTAATGACAGGTCCCCTTTAAGTGTTTAATGACACTTTTTTAATAAAGAAATAAATATCTATAGTGTTTTTTTTAATAACAGAAACTGTTAAAAATTCTTTGTTCTCTTTTGATTGTATTCTATTTCTTTTCAACTTCGTGATACTCATAAACCAAGTCACATGCTACGAATAACTAAAATTCCAAGAATCTAATAACGACTAAACAGCTACATTGCAGATTTACAAGCACATTCCTCATATAGGCTTAACATCTCTTACCCATTCAGATTACACCAAGAGGAATGCATAATGCCCAACCATCCCAGCTGGGCAAACAAATGTATCCGTTCTTTTCACCACAACTGACCTACATTTATGTCTGATCTAGAGAACTGTATAAAATGAAGGAATGCTAACAATGCTGATACTGTGTTTTTCTCATTTTGGTCCATGCCCTTAGGTTCCATTCACACCTGAGCATATTGATTTACTGGCGTTTTCCGGGAGTTTTTTTAAGCTTTTTTTGCAGCTTTTTTAAAGCGTTTTAGAAGTGTATTATAAGCATTTTACAGCTTCAGGCAATTTTGTTTAGCCAAGAGAAAGCAGTAGGGGGAGGAGAGAGAGAGGAAATTTGAGGTGGAGAGCTGCTATTTAAGCGTTTTTCTGCTCACGTCAGGCGTTTCTATTGAACTCTATGGAGCCAAAAAGGCTTTTAATCTGCCAAAAAGGAGATCATCTACTTTTTTGAGCTTAAGGTGTTTTGCTTCAGGAGACAGAACGCTCAAATATGAACAGGGGCCATTGAAATGAATGGGATTTCGCTTGTTTGGGCGTTTTGGAGCTTCGGAGCTGAACGTTTTACAAGCTGAAGAATGCTCAGGTGTGAACAGGGCCTCAAGATTGCATATTTTCAAATTGCAGTAAAAAGAACCTAATTGTGAAAAATATGTCTAGCAAGCCCATTTCACATGGGTGTAATCCGCAGCTTCTTGAAAAACCGTCCACAGAATACAGATAAGTAGTGACCAGTTTACATCTGATTGGACATCTGTCTACTGTGCAGTTTCATTCCATTTAGCTTTCATCAATATACATCCATTTGTACACCCATTAAAATCAATTTTCACACACGCGCACATTATGGTGTTGTTTTAGTAAAGGCAAATAGACGGCGCAATTTGCAAATTGCAGTTGCACTCTGCAAGTGCAATCGCTCCAGAGACTAGTGAATAAGATAAAGCTTCACTTTGCAAGGAATACTCAATCATGTGCAAGGGAAATAAAAAAAACAGCATTATTGCTTGCACATGATTGGATGATGAAAGTCCGCAGAGTGTCTGTTCACTTACTAAGCTCTGGAGCAACTGCTCCTGAAAAGTGCAACTGCATTTTGCAAAGTGCATAGTCTATCTGCCTTTAGTAAATCAACTGCAATATGTCAATATGTATAGATAGATGGATAGATACATATGGTTATTAAAGGCAGATGATTATCTAATCAATATCAGAGCAGGGAAATTGATAGAAGGCACCATCAGGTAACCAGACCCTGTGTAGGGGGGGGGGCAGTCTCTGTATAAATATTTCATAAGAAGTTCATAAGAAGTCCATCCAACAATAATGAGGGGATCCTAGGACATGGAGTACAAGCACTAGAGCAGAAGCAGGCTCTAAATGACTCCCTCTTTTTTTTTCTTTCTGTCTCCCTCCATCTCTCTTTCTTTTTCTTACTTTCTCTCTCCCCCCATCTCTCTTTCTTTTTCTTACTTTCTCTCTCCCTCCATCTTTCTTTCTTTTTCTTACTTTCTCTTTCCCTCTATCCCTCTTTTTCTTTCTTTCTCTCTCCTTCCATCCCTTTTCTCTCTCTTTCCCTCCATCCCTTTTTCTCTCCCTCCATACCTCTCTCTTTTTTTTTCTTTCTTTATCTCTCCCTCCATCATTATTTCTCTTTTTCTCCCTCATCCCTCTTTCCTTTCTCTCTCCCTCCATCCCTCTCCCTTTCTCTCTCCCTCCATCCCTCTTCCTTTCTCTCTCCCTCCATCCCTCTTTCTTTCCCTCTCCTTCCATCCCTCTTCCTTTCTCTCTCCCTCCATCCCTCTTTCTTTCTCTCTCCCTCCATCCCTCTTCCTTTCTCTCTCCCTCCATCCCTCTTTCTTTCCCTCTCCTTCCATCCCTCTTCCTTTCTCTCTCCCTCCATCCCTCTTTCTTTCTCTCTCCCTCCATCCCTCTTCCTTTCTCTCTCCCTCCATCCCTCTTCCTTTCTCTCTCCCTCCATTCCTCTTTCTTTCCCTCTCCCTCCATCCCTCTTCCTTTCTCTCTCCCTCCATCCCTCTTTCTTTCTCTCTCCCTCCATCGCTCTTCCTTTCTCTCTCCCTCCATCCCTCTTTCTTTCCCTCTCCCTCCATCCCTCTTTCTTTCTCTCTCCCTCCATCCCTCTTCCTTTCTCTCTCCCTCCATCCCTCTTCCTTTCTCTCTCCCTCCATCTCTCTTTCTTTCCCTCTCCCTCCATCCCTCTTCCTTTCTCTCTCCCTCCATCCCTCTTCCTTTCTCTCTCCCTCCATCCCTCTTCCTTTCTCTCTCCCTCCATCCCTCTTTCTTTCCCTCTCCCTCCATCCCTCTTTCTTTCTCTCTCCCTCCATCCCTCTTCCTTTCTCTCTCCCTCCATCCCTCTTCCTTTCTCTCTCCCTCCATCTCTCTTTCTTTCCCTCTCCCTCCATCCCTCTTCCTTTCTCTCTCCCTCCATCCCTCTTCCTTTCTCTCTCCCTCCATCCCTCTTCCTTTCTCTCTCCCTCCATCCCTCTTCCTTTCTCTCTCCCTCCATCCCTCTTTCTTTCCCTCCATACCGCTCTCTTTTTTTTCTTTCTTTATCTCTCCCTCCATCATTATTTCTGTTTTTCTCCCTCATCCCTCTTTCTTTCTCTCTCCCTCCATTCCTCTTTATTTCTCTCTCCCGTCATCCCTCTTTCTCTCTCTCTCCCTCCATCCCTCTTCCTTTCTCTCTCCCTCCATCCCTCTTTCTTTCTCTCTCCCGCCATCCCTCTTATTTTCTCTCTCCCTCCATCCCTCTTTCTTTCTCTCTCACGCCATCCCTCTTTCTTTCTCCCTCCCTCCATCCCTCTTCCTTTCTCTATCCCTCTATCCCTCTTCCTTAGTCTCTCCCATCATCCCTCTTTCTTTCTCTCTCCCTCAATCCCTCTTTCTTTATCTCTCCCTCATCCCTCTTTCTTTCTCTCTCCCTCCAACCCTCTTTTTTTCTCTCTCCCTCATCCCTCTTTCTTTCTCTCTCCCTCCAACCCTCTTTCTTTCTCTCTCCCTCCATCCCTCTTCCTTTCTGTCTCCCTCCATCCCTCTTTCTTTCTCTCTTCCTCCATCCCTTTTCCTTTCTCTCTCCCTCCATCCCTCTTCCTTTCTCCCTCCCTCCATCCCTCTTTCTTTCTCTCTCCCTCTATCCCTCTTCCTTTCGCTCTCCCTCATCCCTCTTTCTTTCGCTCTCCCTCTATCCCTCTTCCTTTCTCTCTCCCTCTATCCCTCTTCCTTTCTTTCTCCCTCATCCCTCTTTATCTCTCTCTCCCTGCATCCCTCTTCCTTTCTCTCTCCCTCCATCCCTCTTCCTTTCTCTCTCCCTCCATCCCTCTTTCTTTCTCTCTCCCTCATCCCTCTTTATCTCTCCCTCCATCCCTCTTTCTTTCTGTTACTGCAGTAACGATATGCAATAACCACTAGCAACCAATCAGTAATAATGTGCAGTAACCAGTCAGTGAGCAGCAATAATGTGCAGTAACCTCTAGCAACCAATTAGTGAGAGGTATAGATGTTCAGTAACTTCTAGCAACCAATCAGTGAGCAGTATTGATGTTTCTAGCAATCAATCAACAAGCAGATGTCATTTGCTGTAACCTCTATCAAATGAGCCATAATGTGTGCTGTAAACTCTAGCAAGCCAGTCAGTGAGTGGTAATGATACACTGTAACCTCTGGCAACCAATCGCAATCACTGCCTGATTCATTAACCACTTCAGCCCTGGAAGGATTTACCCCCTTCCTGACCAGAGCCCTTTTACAATTTGGCACTGCGTCGCTTTAACTGCTAATTGCGCGGTCATGCAATGCTGTACTCAAACGAAATTTGTGTCCTTTTCTTCCCACAAATAGAGCTTTCTTTTGATGGTATTTGATCGCCTCTGCCGTTTTTATTTTTTGCGCTATAAACGGAAAAAGACCGAAAATTTTGAGAAAAAATGATATTTTCTACTTTTTATTATTAAAAAAATCCAATAAACTCAATTTTAGTCATACATTTAGGCCAAAATGTATTCTGCCACATGTCTTTGGTAAAAAAAATGTCAATAAGTGTATATTTATTGGTTTGCGCAAAAGTTATAGCGTCTACAAACTAGGGTACATTTTCTAGAATTTACACAGCCTTTAATTTATGACTGCCTATGTCATTTCTTGAGGTGCTAAAATGGCAGGGCAGTACAAAACCCCCCCAAATGACCCCATTTTGGAAAGTAGACACCCCAAAGAAATTGCTGAGCAGCATATTGAGCCCATTGAATAATAATTTTTTTTGTCCCAAGTGATTGAATAATGACAAAAAAAAAAAATTTACAAAAAGTTGTCACTAAATGATATATTGCTCACACAGGCCATGGACATATGTGGAATTGCACCCCAAAATACATTCAGCTGTTTTTCCTGAGTACGGGGATACCACATGTGTGGGACTTTTTGGGAGCCTAGCCGCGTACAGGGCCCCGAAAACCAATCACTGCCTTCAGGATTTCTAAGGGCGTAAATTTATGATTTCACTCCTCACTACCTATCACAGTTTTGAAGGCCATAAAATGCCCAGATGGCACAAACCCCACCCAAATGACCCCATTTTGGAAAGTAGACACCCCAAGCTATTTACTGAGAGGCATGTTGAGTCCATGGAATATTTTATATTTTGATACAAGTTGCGGGAAAGTGACAATTTTTTTTTTTTGCACAAAGTTGTCACTAAATGATATATTGCTCACACAGGCCATGGGCATATGTGGAATTGCACTCCAAAATACATTCTGCTGCTTCTTCTGAGTACGGGGATGCCACATGTGTGGGACTTTTTGGGAGCGTAGCCACGTACGGGGCTCCAAAAACCAATCACCGCCTTCAGGATTTCTAAGGGCGTAAATTTTTGATTTCACTCTTCACTGCCTATCAGCTCTCATTTGTTTTTGAAAATTAAGAAAGACAAGAAAAAATTTTTTTATTTTTTTTTCAATTTTTAAAACTTTGTGACAAAAATTGAGGTCTGCAAAATACTCACTATACCTCTCATCAAATAGCTTGGGGTGTCTACTTTCCAAAATAGGGTCATTTGGGGCAGTTTTGTGCCACCTGGGCATTCCATGGCCTCTGAAACTGTGATAGGCAGTGAAGAATGAAATAAAAAATTTACGCCCTTAGAAAGCCTGAAGGCGGTGCTTGGTTTTCGGGGTCCTGTACACGGCTAGGCTCCCAAAAAGTCTCACACATGTGGTGTCCCCATACTCAGGAGAAGCAACAGAATGTATTTTGGGGTGTAATTTCACATATTCCCATGGCATGTTTGAGCAATATATCATTTAGTGACAACTTTGTGCAAAAAAAATAAAAATTTGTCTCTTTCCCGCAACTTGTGTCACAATATAAAATATTCCATGGACTCGACATGCCTCTCAGCAAATAGCTTGGGGTGTCTACTTTCCAAAATGGGGTCATTTGGGGGGTTTGAACTGTCCTGGCATTTTATGCACAACATTTAGAAGCTTATGTCACACATCACCCACTCTTCTAACCACTTGAAGACAAAGCCCTTTCTGACACTTTTTGTTTACATGAAAAAATTATTTTTTTTTGGAAGAAAATTACTGTGAACCCCCAAACATTATATATTTTTTAAAGCAAATGCCCTACAGATTAAAATGGTGGGTGTTTCATTTTTTTTTTCACACAGTATTTGCGCAGTGATATTTCAAACGCATTTTTTGGGGAAAAAACACACTTTTTTAAATTTTAATGCATTAAAACCCACTATATTGCCCAAATGTTTGATGAAATAAAAAAGATGATCTTAGGCCGAGTACATGGATACCAAACATGACATGCTGTAAAATTGCGCACAAACGTGCAGTGGCGACAAACTAAATACATTTTTAAAAGTCTTTAAAAGCCTTTACAGGTTACCACTTTAGATTTACAGAGGAGGTCTACTGCTAAAATTACTGCCCTCGATCTGACCTTTGTGGTGATACCTCACATGAATGGTGCAATTGCTGTTTACATTTGACGCCAGACCGGTGCTTGCGTTCGCCTTTGCGCGACAGCAGGGGGGGACAGGGGTGCTTTTTTTTTTTTTTTTTTCTTTATTATTTTTTTGCTTTTTTATCTTATTTTTAAACTGTTCCTTTCATTATTTTTTTTTAATCATTTTTATTGTTATCTCAGGGAATGTAAATATCCCCTATGATAGCAATAGGTAGTGACAGGTACTCTTTTTTGAAAAAATTGGGGTCTATTAGACCCTAGATCTCTCCTCTGCCCTCAAAGCATCTGACCACACCAAGATCGGTGTGATAAAATGCTTTCCCAATTTCCCAATGGCGCTGTTTACATTCGGCAAAATCTAAGTCATGATATGCTCATAGCTTCCGGTTTCTTAGGCCATAGAGATGTTTGGAGCCACTCTGGTCTCTGATCAGCTCTATGGTCAGCTGGCTGAATCACCGGCTGCATTCTCAGGTTCCCTGCTGGGATAGGAGAGCCAGAGAAAAACATGGAAGACGGTGGGGGGGGGACATTCCCTCCTACTGCTTGTAAAAGCAGTCTAGAGGCTATTTAGCCGCTAGGATTGCTTTTACATGAAAGCCGACCGCTGGCTGAAAAGAATGATACCAAGATGATACCTAAACCTGCAGGCATCATTCTGGTATAACCACTCAAAGTCCAGCAACATACCAGTACGTTGCTGGTCCTTGTTGGGCATATATTGTAATCTTTTTTTTTTTCATGCAGCCTGTGGGCTGAACGAAAAAAAGAGATTGATCGGTGGGTATGCCCACCATTAGAATACCTCCCTTCATCCACCCACTTCTAATGATGGGCATACATGAACCGTTTATATATGCCGAAGCATGGGGGCATCCTCTCGCAAAAGGTAGGAGCAAATCGCTCCTCCGCCCCTGCTGTCCCCATGCTTCGGCATATATCACCTCCACTGGAGTCACGGCTTTATATATCCTGGGAGCAAACGCTATTGCTGTCAAGATAAATAAGTCCGCGCTGCAGCTGAATGGCGTACCTGAAGACAAAAAAATGGTTAACAATAAAACACAGTAAACGGTAAAGTATAAAAAATTGCATACCTGAAAAGCAAACATGATAAAACATAATAATAATAAAACATTGCAGAATAGAATACAGTAAAAAAGAGCAGAACAATAGAGAGAATAGAGAGAGAGAGAACAATAAAACAACAACTATTTTTTTTTTTTTTATATTTTTTTGTGTTTTTTTTTTTTTTTTTACATTTTTTTTTGTAACTAACTTTTATAACTGTAACTGATTCCAGGTTCGGGTCTCTCAAAATGCGATGGCATCTTGGGAGACCCTGTGAAAGTGTGCCTAGTCTGTGCAATGCTGTACCCTACGCTAATACTCAACTAGTGAATGGTAGCGTTCAAAACATTCACCAATGCAAAGACCAGGATTGTCAGGACAGGAGGGACAATAATAGCGGGTGTCACGCCTATATCCGCTCTTGCTGAAGACACGACATCTTTTTTTGGGGGGGGTTTGTTGGGTAGGGGTACGCAGGAGGACAATAAGAAAATGCCTCTTATGTAGACGACTGCATTTGGTTGGGGATGTGAATGGGGGAATTACGGGCGCTGCAGAAGTGATGGGTTCCCAATTATTAGGATTGGCGAATGCAGCAGGAAGGGCACTATGGGCACGACGGGCCTGTGTTTGTCTTCTTGGTGGCAGCGGGACACTACTTGTGCTTGCCACCTCACCAGCTTAAACTTCACTTATGGGACTCGCCACGTCACCAAGTGTTACTGCAGTGCTGGTTTGACTACGACCGGGGTGTACTAGGCCGCTGGCGCTTGCCAGTTCACCAAAACGCTACCAAAAAAACTGTTAGCGATCGCAGGGATCAGGCCTGACTCTGCGAACGCTGCAGTTATGCGTTTAGTGTTCTGTAAGTGACAGTGATCGATCGATACTGCACTTGGGTGGGCTGGGCCGGGCGGAGGGGTAAAACGCAGGTGCTAGCAGGTATCTGGGCTGATCCCGCTAACACTGCGTTTTTGGGAACCCTAAACTGCTGGGGACGCTAGTATAGATTTGATCGGATCAGATATTGATCCGTTCAGATACTATGCCACTAAGGGAGGTGTATGCTGCGTGCGTAGGTATTAGCGGTACTGGCGCTAACCTGACGCTGCCTGGGGTGACACAGACCCTATCTGACCCTAAAACCTAAGTTATATCACCACCAGGCGATCAGGGGGCTAACCTTTATTCGGTAATAAACGGCGGGTGCCCTGACACTATAAAAAATAAACAAACTAACCAGCGTCACCCGTAACAGTTATACGGTGATCAGTGGTGAAAGGGTTAACTAGGGGGCAATCAAGGGGTAAAACATTTATTAGGTAGTATATAGGGGTCCCTGACGCTATAAAACGCTGACGGCAAACCTTAATATTTACCTCCCTAACTAGCGTCACCAGCGACACTAATACAGCGATCAGAAAAACGATCGCTTAGTGACACTGGCGACGGGGGGTGATCAAGGGGTCAAAACTTTATTAGGAGGGGTTAGGGGGTATCCTGGACCTAAGGGGGGCTAATACTAACTGCCCTACCACACTAACTGTCACAAACTGACACCAATGCAGTAATCAGAAAAAAAAAACTGCTTGGTGTCAGTGTGATGGGGGGGGGGGGATTGGGGGTAAAGGGGGGTGTAATGTATGCCTGGAATGTTCTACTGTGTGTGTGTGTGTTGTGCACACATATCGATGTCTTCTCTCCTCGGCGCCGGAACGGAAAATCCTGAGCCGAGGAGCGATGACATCACTTCCTCTGCTTCTGTTTACTATGCAGGAGCCGAGGAAGCTTGTCATTCGCCAGGATCGATCGCGAGGGGGGAGCCACGAATGAGTGGCCTTCCCCTCACCTCCCATCGCTCCTGACGAGTATCCGACCCCCGCAGGCACCGGGGGGGGGGGGTCCAATCGTACCCCCCGCCCGCGGGCAGGCAAGGACGTACCTGTAAGTCCTTTTGCCTGCCCGTGCCATTCTGCCGACGTACATCGTCGTGCGGCGGTTGGCAAGTGGTTAAACTGATTTTGAGTCTCAGGCCCCTTTCACACTGGGGCGGGAGGTGCGTCGGCGGTAAAGCGCCGCTATTATTAGCGGCACTTTACTGTCATTTTAGCGGCGGTATTCGGCCACTAGCGGGGCGGTTTTACCGATCGCAAAGATCCTCTGCAGAGGCGCTTTGCCGGCGGTATTGCCGCGCTGCCCCATTGATTTCAATGGGCAGGAGCGGTGTATACTCCGCTCCAAAGATGCTGCTAGCAGGACTTTTTTTCCCATCCTGCTAACGCACCGCTCCAGTGTGAAGGCCCTCGGGGCTTTCACATTGGAGACAAAGCAGCGGCACTTTCGGGTCGGTTTGCAGGCGCTATTTTTAGCGCAATAGCGCCTGCAAACCACCCCAGTGTGAAAGGGGTCTAACTGCTATTTATTGCCTCAGAGCAGGTGGAGAGCGAAATTACATGGAAGAGGGGGCCCAAGAAAATGTTTGCCCAGGGTCCAGTCAATATTATGCACAGCCCTGACTGGATGTATTTTGTAATCTAAGCTCATGGAGATCAGCAGAGAGAAAGTATCTAGTGAAGGTAAATCTGTGATTCCTGACACAGCGGAAGGAACGAGAGAGCATCTTTTCCTAGTGTAGGCAGGGATAACGGTACCAGTTACATTCCCCATGGACGATCACGCATGCGCACAAGATCCCTTGGAGGGCAGCGAGCAGTTAAAAGGATTCGGCGGGCGTGGCGTCGTGACCTGACGTCAGAGGCGGGCGGGGTTATAGCTGGTGGTGCTGCCGGGTGCCTAGGCGGATGGCCGCTCTCAGGAAGCTCTCTATGGTGATTGGAGCGGCGGTGGCTGCGCTGGGCTCGGTGCTCTTCATTGCCTGGAGCCGGTACATGCCGAGCCGGAGGAGGTCCAGGAGGGTAGGATACCAGCTGGAGTACAAACCGCTGTATAGTCAGGTGAGCCGCTCCCAGCACACTCCACCCTGCCTGGAGGGGGTGACGGAGCGGGGTAATGAGTGTCACTATCAGGGAGTACTGTGGTCACATGACAGGGGCTGAGGTATGGAAGTGTCACCCCCCCCCCAGTACCCGTCCAGCTGTCAATGACAGCTGCAAGCTGATTGGTTGATGCAAGACAACTTCTGGTCCACTTCCCATAATGAGTCCTCCCATCATCACCATAGATGAGCGGTCAGTCTAGTGCATGAGCCCCCTATTGGAAGAAACTTCCCCACATTCATAAAATACAACATCGTACATGTATTCCATCTCTGCAGAGCATTGCACCTATGATCAGTGCCCCCTGGGTGCAGGCTCCTGCATTGTTTATAGCCCAGCTCCCTATGGAGGTCAACATTGACCCATTATGGACATATGTGCTCAGTAGTATTGACCTGTAGTGACCATATTGGGTCAGTGATGTCACAGGCATTCCCACCCCTTTGTGTTGATTGGGCTGGAGTGATGGCTTCCTTTCAGGTTCACTCTGAATCTGGGCTCATCCCTAGTAAAGACTAAGGATGAGCTCCGGCATGTTCGCACACTTCACGTGTAGAGCCCGCCAGGAAGACGGCACTGCGCTAATCACAGGCAGTGAGACATTGTCCCGATGTGCGGCTGCAGAGATCAGAAAATGTCTCACTGCTTGTGATTAGCGCAGCGCAGTGCCGACTTCCTGGCGAGCTCTGCATGTGGATTGTGCGAACACGCCGGAGCTCATCCTTAGTAAAGACTTTTCATTATGGGGCTGGAGGAAGTGATTGCTGGACTACAGGTGCAGTGACCTCACTCCACTTGTTCTCCAGTGGGATCTGTGAGGCCCTCTGCCTCGATGTCAGATGGGACTTGTAGATTTATTTATTTTTTCATTGGATCTGTGAATGGATGATGTGGCTGTGTGTGGCCTGAGGATGTGCTGAAGTATCCAAAGATAGGGGGTTATGTAGTTGGGGGAGGGGGAACTTCATCTGGGATCAACAGGGCTGGATTGAGACAAAAATTTGGCCCTGGACTTAATCCACACAGGTCTATTTTAATTTTTCAAACACACACAAAAACAGTATATAAACTATACGTAATTGCACAAAAAAAAGTAAAAACATTCCACTATATCTCTTTAGAGAAAAAGATGCATTCCAAGATTACAGACTCCTTTTTAGAATGACATGATTTGAATGAATGACTTGCATCAGAGTCCCCAGAGAGCCTCCCCCTTGCATCAGGGTCCCCAGAGAGAGATGATGTAATCTCTCTGCTGCCTGTGGCTGCACATTAAGGGCGGAACAGCGGCGATGCAGGGCAGGTGGTCTCTGCTCTGTCACCCGCCCTGCTTTCCCGTGCTGCCCGCCGCATGGCTGCAGAGAGGCCACGGCCGGTTGTGGGGCTATGGGCCCCAAATTCGGGGCTATAGCCCCAAAAGCCACCCCTTAGTGACGCCACTGGCTGTCACTGAAACTGGCTCACTGAGCTATCAGTCCACCGGGAAACTCCCGGTAGTCCGAATGGCCAGTACATGCCTGGTGATCAGGAAGTTCCAAGTGAACCCGTGAATTCAGGCTGGAGTGATGATGTGACACCCTGGGCTAACAGGAGGTTGGTTGATATATGCTAGATGGGCTTTAACCCAATAGAGGCCAAAGAGGAAGCCGACCAAAGTTTGGGGAGAGTAGAACCTAGGCATTATCCATCCACACTACATTTAATAATCGCCCATTTAACAAGTGTTTTTTAACAAGATTTTGAACTCTCCAGTTTTTAAGTGAATCTTCTCAATGTATAAGTTAAGTGGTAAACTGTCATAGGTTTGAGCTTCACTTGTGATCACCAGGATAAACCAAATTTGCTCAGGCCAAATGGAAAAAAAAACAAATCGCTTTCTCCATCCATGCAAATAAGATGGATGGAGGAATCCCCCGGCCTTCCACCTCCCCCACAGAACATTGTATTCTTACTGCGGGAGCTGTCACGGTGGCCCTGGTTAGGGGGCTGCAGCTGTCACGATGGCCCTGGTTAGGGGGCTGCAGCTGTCACGATGGCCCTGGTTAGGGGGCTGCAGCTGTCACGGTGGCCCTGGTTAGGGGGCTGCAGCTGTCACGGTGGCCCTGGTCAGGGGGCTGCAGCTGTCACGGTGGCCCTGGTCAGGGGGCTGCAGCTGTCACGGTGGCCCTGGTCAGGGGGCTGCAGCTGTCACGGTGGCCCTGGTCAGGGGGCTGCAGCTGTCACGGTGGCCCTGGTCAGGGGGCTGCAGCAGTCACGGTGGCCCTGGTCAGGGGGCTGCAGCAGTCACGGTGGCCCTGGTCAGGGGGCTGCAGCTGATCCGTGCATCGTGACAGCTAAAAAGCCCCCGATCCGTGCATTCTACCAGGGGGCTGCAGCTGTCACGCTGGCCCTGGTCAGGGGGCTGCAGCTGTCACGCTGGCCCTGGTCAGGGGGCTGCAGCTGTCACGGTGGCCCTGGTCAGGGGGCTGCAGCTGTCACGGTGGCCCTGGTCAGGGGGCTGCAGCTGTCACGGTGGCCCTGGTCAGGGGGCTGCAGCTGATCCGTGAATCGTGACAGCTAAAAAGCCCCCGATCCGTGCATTCTACCAGGGGGCTGCAGCTATCATGATGCCCGGGTCAGGGGGCTGCAGCTGTCACGATGCCCTGGTCAGGGGGCTGCAGCTGATCCGTGCATCGTGACAGCTAAAAAGCCCCCGATCCGTACATCCTGCCAGGGGGCTGCAGCTGTTGATCAAGAAAGAAAACCTTGTCAACTTTGGCCTTTTAATAGAAGTCGATCAAACAGGGACAGCCAACCACTGATCAAATTTCAGCCGTTCCCTGCTGAACCAGCTGGATTTCGCTCAGTGTTTGGCCAACTTTAGTGAAAGGTTGCCAATAATCACAAAGTAATGATCTGCGAAAAAAAGTTGCTTAGTGATAAAACAAACAAACTTTCTGTTGACTGCCCATCTATTGCTCAAAACTATCCAACACAGGAAAGTGCATCAGTGTTAATTTGTATGAAGATTGGACAATAATGGGGACTATTTAGAAAAGATCTGCCCATGTTTTGCCATCTAAGACAGATTGGAAATAAGTTTCCTTGCTGTGAAAAGCTGTTGTATTTGCTCAGAGCAATCACACAGGAAAGTGTCAGTTGAGAGTCACTGACTAATTTAGTGTATAATCAGCACTTTTCCCCCATCCTGCTTGGTCAGCAGTCCTGGGCACGCTATGGAGACAAATGGGTCTCTAGATAATGGCTGTGCCGCTTTCAAGGGCTCACAAACATACTTCTTTCATAGGAATGTGCATGGGAGTTTACCGGCTCTTTCACATTTGCCTTCTCTGTTGAAGTGTGTAACAGCATGCATTGTGTTAAAGTGGATCTTTTAGTCAGAAAAATTAGTCCTGCTAGATCGTGTCAGGCTGGCCCCTTTTTGCAGGTAAAGCATTAAAAAGAAATGTCTATACTGTGTAAAATCCAGTAAGACGCTGTCTCACCCTGCTCTGCACATGCTCAGCTTCTCTCTATTTTATTTATTTATTTATTTATTTCTCAGCACTGTGCCTAAAATCAGAGCCATTAGAGGCCAATCTCCTGACAGCCTTAAGATGACATTTACTGCTGCTCAGGGGGACTCCACGCTTTGGCAAAATGGCCCCTTCCAGCAGTAAAGCTGGAGCAATGCTGGAGGCAATTTACAGCACACACATTTTGGTAGCATAACTTTTAATGTGGAATGTATGTTCCTTGCTAAAGAACATTATTTTGTATCAGGTTGTTATGGGTAAAGGTCCACTTTAAGGCAGTTTCTTTGATTTATTTATTTTTTTTACATTCATTTGTACATTCGTACAAAAATTCTCAGTACATTTGACATGATTATTATTCAAAAGCATATCAAGATTTTTTTGCTTTTAACATTCGATGTGGGAATGAATGGACTTTCCTGCATGAAAACCACTTGTGCTGTTAGAAAAGCATTTCTTAAGAAATTGCGCTCATTGCTGCAGTTGCAAACGGATGTCAATTGATTTGACCCCACGAACGGTTAGAAAATCGGACAAATGTTCTTGGCACAAAACAAAATTCTACTAGTATGCAGCCAGGTTAAATCAGCAGACATGAGCTGATCTGATTCATCTGATGTCTATAGCCTCCTTGGTTACCCTTGTACTCTCACCTCTGTCATGTAAACACTATGGAGTGTATTGTAGTGTCATAAAACTTAATAACACACCATATGGAGCTACAGGGCAGCTTGTGACAACTAAGCAACAACACATGGGCTTTGTTAATTAGGGGAGTGTGTACAAAGAACAATGTTTACAGGAACCTTGTTACTGGGGTCACCTAGATACATACTGATCTTGTAGAAAAGATCCACATTTTGTGATTGTCTAGGCAACTGTGTGCAAATGCTGACTTGTATCTCAAGTCCCAAATCACTGCTCTGTAGACTGAGAGGCACACATATTCAACTGTAGAGGGGAGTGACGTATATGACTTTTATATAAGGGCCACTTCACACCACAGAAATAGTCCAGGTGGGTTTCTACATGTGTTTTTTTTTTTTTTTTTTTTTTTTCCTTCATCTTGCATAGGGACAAGTGCATTTTGCCGAGTTCCAGTACAGGGGTGTTTTTTTTTTTTTTTTTTTTTTTTTATTCAGAAACAAACCCGCACTGAACTGCATCTGGTATGAATTGGCCTTAAGGGCCCTTTTCACAAGTGCTTTCCGATCAGGTCCACCTGTCCATTTCAGGAAGCTCCATGCAGCCCTAAGGACAGGCTGATATAAACCGATTTCCGTCCATTTAGTTTCAGAAAAAAAACAAATGGAAATAGACTGTAGCCTTTTCTGTTTCCCTGGACCCAAATGTGACAGAATGCTGCTGCCAGGCTCATCCACCTTATCAACTGTTCAGTGTCTGCTACTCCTCTGTCAATCCCTCTACTGGCTTCTGCTCACCCAATGAATTAAATTCAAAATACTAACAACTTCTAAACCTATCCACAACTCTGTCCCCGGCTACATCACTAACCTAATCTCAAAATACCAACCTTTTTGTCCTCTTCGTTCCTCCCAAGACCTCCTGCTTACTGATTCCCTTGTCATTTCCTCCCATATTTGCCTCCAGGAGTTCTCCAGAGCCTCTCCCATCCTCTGGAAGTCTCTACCCCAATCTGCCTGACTTTCTCCTACTTTATCCACTTTCAGACAATCCCTGAAAACTCATATCTTCAGAGAAGCCTGTCCTGCCCCATCTAACAACTGTACATACATTTTCTACATCAGCACATCCCCCAAAGTGACTACCATTTTGGATCTCTTGACCCTCCCTCTTAGATTGTAAGCTCTAACAAACAGGGCTCTCTAAATACTACTGTAATAAATTGTATTGTAATTGTACGGTCTGTCCTTATGTTATAAAGCAATGCGTAAACTGTATAAACCCTGCATGATAAAAAAATAGAGGTAGCCTGATATAAACAGACACAAGTCCATTTGCCTCCAGCCACCCATAGAGCTATCACAGGTCCGCCAGACACAAACTTGCAGACATCCCATGCTGAACGGAACAGAGGGACTCTTCCAATCAGAATCTCTCCGAGTAGGAATAATCGGTCTAGTATACAACCCATTCAGGCATTACAACACAAACAAGGAATTGGATTTCAATCGATAGTTGGAAGCTACAATCACGTTTTTGATCATGTTTTCAACATGCAATACCATAAGCTGGTTACTCCAATTCCCAACCAAAGCGTCTCTGCTGCTAATTAATGCAGAATGATCAAATGTCTACTAATTGAATGTGATCTAAATCGATGAAGGGAAGTTATGCCTATTCAATTGTTATCCAATTGTTTTGATGGGGTTGCATATCAAACAAATCACTGTTTGCTTACAACAATGGTGGTGATCAGCGACTTTAAAATGGGATTGCAATGGTGCGGCAGGCGATCTAAGGGCTCGTTCACACCATATATGCATGAAAACTGATGGGATACCCACACAGATTTCACTTGCAGAGACATCAGTTTCCATGCGCATCTGTTATGGGCCCTGTTCACAACAATGTCACGTCCGTCTTTTTTTTTTCCCCCTCCCGTGCAGTAAACCAGGGCTTGACAAATTTGCTTGGAATCTAGGAGCCAGCTAAAAAAGTTAGGAGCCAGGTTTTTTTTTTTTTTTTAAACGACCGACAAAGCTTTATTTTCAATATAAAAATTAACCAATCTTAAATTTACACAGAGACGACTAGAACTAATGTGACTGCTTTTATTTCCTGCCATGCAGGTACACAAGACCGCCATATTCCCACTAAGGATCCAATCAGGTCCGCCTGAAAAACTGACAGGCGAACCTGATCAGACAGACTTCCTTCCCGCAGGACGACTATATACGTCCTGTCTTTGAAGAGAAATACCGTAGTTATGGTAGCAGCTAGCTACCATAACCCCGGTATCTTCTTCAAGAGCCGGCGGTTCTCTTTCAGATAAAAGTGGTCTCTGCAGCAGATTAGCAGCGAGATCACTTTTATCGGCGGCAGGAGAGGGCCCCCCCCTATCGCCACGATCGTTAGAGCGAGAGCAATAATTCTAGTCCTAGACCTCCTCTGTAACTCAAAACATGTAACCTGTAGAATTTTTTAAATGACACCTATGGAGATTTTAAAGGGTAAAAGTTTGTCGCCATTCCACGAGCGGATGAAATTTTGAAGCGTGACATGTTGGGAATCAATTTACTCTGCGTAACATTATCTTTCACAATATAAAAAAAATTGGGCTAACTTTACTGTTTTCTTATTTTTTAATTAAAAAAAGTATTTTTTCCCAAAAAAGTGCGCTTGTAAGTCCGCTGCGCAAATACGGTGTGACAGAAAGTATTGCAATTACCGCCATTTTATTCTCTAGGGTGTTAGAATAAAAAATATATATAATGTTTTGGGGGTTCTAAGTAAAGGGAAGGAGATGAGCAGGCAGTGAAAACAGGTAGGAAAAGCTCCATTAGCATTGGTGGATGTCTTGTCATACCAACGGCCACCACCAGAGGGCGCCCGATTGCAGAAAGAACCAGGAACCATAGGACTGCAGTAGGCCGCAAAGCCGGGGCCTCAATTACCGGCGCGGCCCAGCGCGATCGCGGCGGGAGGGGGGGGGGTGTCGAACAGACACACAGCTGTGCCGCCCCAGGCGCCAGGTCGCTAATTCTAGTCGCAAATGCGACCTGGCGCCCGGGTTTTGTCGAGCCCTGCAGTAAACTGTATACATCCTGCAGATTCCTGCGCAGAAAAATTTGCACATGATAGTGTTGTGGTGTGAAAAAGGCACATGGAGAACAATTTTATTTATTTTTTTTGTGCCTTTGTCGAACGCACGTAGAAAAACTGACGTCTCTGCACCACGGTGTGAACAAAGGCCTGACTGATATCACTAGTGACACTAATACAGTGATCAGTGCTAATACTGTACACTCATTGTACTAATGACACTGGCTGGGAAGGGGTTAACCTCAAGGGATAATCAAGGGGTTAGATGCGTGCTGATTTAGGCCCCTTTCACACTGTCGGACCGTTCAGGTCCGCCTATCAGTTTTGTCGGCGGACCTGAACGGGCGCTCCATGTTAGTCTGTGGAGCGACGGATGTCAGCGGTGACCTGTCCGATCCACTAAAATCAGATGGATGGCCCTACGATCGCATCCGTCCCTGGCGGATCGGGTGAGATCTGGTGAAAACGGACATGCTGTCTGTTTTCGTCCGATCTCTCCATAGCAACCAGCGGTGCTCAACAAGCCCCTCCCCGCTCTGTGAGCAGAGAGGGACCTGTCATCCGCCAGCTCAACGGAGATCAACAGACAGATCTCCCGCTGAGCTGGCGGACTCCATAGCAGCGGATCCGCCTTGTGGGAATGAAGCCTTATACTAAAGATCTTTGTTTATTATTGCTACTTTGCAGGGATAAAAAAACAGATTGAATCCTGTGTTTGATAAAAGCACATTTCAAGAATTTTATTCATGACCTAGTTTGGTTTGAAGTTGTATTTTAAAAACTCCAAATAGTGCAATTTACTTTTATTCCTAAATATTTAATTTTTATGTTTGCAGACAATATAGTGAAAATGTTGTGGTGTGGTTGTTTTTTTGTTTTTAACTTGTGCAATCCTGACACCTGCTTCTCTTTTTTGCATACAGCCGAATTATTTGGATCGTCAGATTTTAGTCCTAGGTTTGGATGGCGCTGGGAAGAGCAGTATAATTCATGCCCTGAGCACAAACACCACCAGATCCAGCTCAGCACCTACTCATGGGTTTAACACTGCCCAGATTCTCAGCCAGGGACTGAGGATTGAACTACTGGAAGGTGAGTTCTTCCATCGGTGGAGAGTTAAGTTTGTAGAAATCTGTGTAATTTGCTTACTATTTTAGAGGGATTTACACAGTGTCCATGTATGTACACACATAATGTCACAAACTACATTGATTTAAAGAGCAAGCATTTTATTTAATGGAAACCTACACCAAAAGAAATGTGTAGGCTGCCATTACTGACCCGCTATGAAAATACTTGTTGTCTGGCTGTTTATGGCTTCGGTGTGTAGTCCCTGATCTGAAATATTTATGTAAATGTTCTGAAGCCATTGAATTGGCACAAAAGCAAGGCAACTAGAATTTTTCCCCTTTCGTCTTTCAGGACAGCCACCATGAGAGATAGTCTCCTCCTCTTCCTCTAGGAAACACTGCGCCAGCCCATAAATTCTCACTTCCCCCTGCCAGACCTCAGTATTAGTGTTTCCTCCGGTGGGGAGACACTGTGCAAGGAACCAGGCCATTCAGTCAGGGGACTGTGGCTGTTATTTGTTTTTTGGCCTGTAATGGGAGCAGGGGCTTCCTAGGGGCATGGGGGGGACTTACCCCTCGTTTGGTTGCCACCACTTCCTAGCTGAGCGCAGCTTCAGGCTGTGGGGGTTCCCTATCGTGGCTACAGGGCTGCAGCAGGCTGGCGTCCGCCCTTCCTGTATACTTTACAGGCCGCTCTCTTTTTGGAACTAGGCGGGCCGGACGACGGGCGACGTCATTTCCGGCGGAAGGGCGAGGGCTTGCCTTTGACCCGCGGCTTCCGGTTCCGGGTCGCGGCGCTGATAGGGAAGCCAGGCACAAGCTGGAGACGAGTCTGGGACGCGCACAGGCAGCGGAGGACTCGGTAGTAGCAACCACCTGCATGTCATGTCGGAAGCGGATGCTCAGCCAACGGACACTACCTCCAGCCTTCCTAAGGTAAGAGTGCCTTGGGGAAAAGTACTCTTTACCTAGGATTGTCCCTCCATGTATGGTTCCTGTCATGGGGGGGCAGATACCCTGGGTGGTCAGGGGAGGGAGGCTCAGATCCCCATAGATTAAGGAGGGTCTAGTGCACTCCCAGGGTTGTATCCTTGTTTTTTTAAAAAAAAAAAAAAAAAAAAACAAGTGACAAAATGTTTGTTTTTTCCTTTCATGTATTTCAGAAAGCTACAGAAAAGTCTAAGTCTACCCATAGCTCTAAGAGGAGGTGTGCCTCTTGCAGGGACACATTAGGGGAGGCATGGACAAAGGTCTTGTGTAGGGAGTGCATAGACTCCCTTGTTAAGGAGAGGGACTCTGAACAGGAGTCAGGACTTGCAGCCTCAGTAAAGGAGCTCTCGTCCACCTTTTCTTCATTTAAAGCCTTATTTGAAAGGTTTCAACCTCCCATTAGTCCAGCTCCCCAGGATACAACCCCGCCTCAGGCGCAGGGCTCTGCTCCTGCCCAACTTGCAACTTCAGTTAGGGCAGAGGAAGCTCCAGGGCCTTCCGGAGTGGAACTAAGACAGCCAGATAGTTCCTCCTCCGATTCCCAGGATGGTTCAGAGGGGGAGGACCAGGACGGGGAGTCCAGGAGATCCTCCAGATATAAATTATCCCTAGAGGAGGTAGAGGACCTCTTAGGGGCTATTTATACAACCCTCGGTATTCAGGAGGACAGGAAACCCCTGACCCTTCATGACCAGATGTACAGAGGCTTGGGGGAACAAAGGAGAAAGGTTTTTCCAGTTCACGAAGTACTGGTTGAAACTATCAAAAAGGAGTGGCAAGATCCCGAAAGGAAACCCTTTTTTTCTAGATCCTTAAAAAGGAGATTTCCGTTTTCGGATGATCCTACATCTATCTGGAATAAAAATCCCAAGTTAGACGCTGCTTTCTCCCAGGTTTCCAGACACACAGACCTGGCATTTGAGGACATGGGGGCCCTGGTGGATGTCATGGATAAGAGAATAGACTCTCTCCTTAAAAAGACGTGGGATTCAACAGTTGGTAACTTGAAACCTGAGTTGGCTGTCACAGTAGTGGCTCGCAATCTGGAGCACTGGCTCTCTAAGATTCAAGAGCATATTGAGGCTGGAACGGCAAAAGAAACCATTCTGTCTTCTTTCCCTACGATTCTGCGGGGTATCGCCTACATAGCTGATGCCTCGGCAGAATCAGTACGTATGTCGGCCAGATCAGCGGCTCTGGCCAATTCGGCCAGGAGAGCCCTCTGGCTAAAAACTTGGCCGGGCGATAGCGCCTCTAAAGTCAAATTGTGCGGCATACCGTTAACGGGAGACCTTCTCTTCGGCCCAGGCTTAGAGACTGTCTTGGACCGCACAGCAGACAGGAAGAAATCCTTCCCGGTTAAACGGAAAACCCCTGCACCTACAAAGAAGGGGTTTCGTCCGCAAAAGCGGAAAGAGACTCCAAAGCCGGAAGGGCAAAAGAAGTTTTGGGGTCAGAAAGGCAAGGGCAGAGGAGGGGCGATTTTTCGCCCTCCTGAGCAGCCCCGTAAAAGTCAATGACTCCCCAACCATGGTGGGGGGAAGACTGGGGGCCTTCCTCCCACAGTGGGAGGCAATATCCCCCAATCGCTTTATCCTAGGGATTATAAGAAGGGGGTACCATATCGATTTCACAAATCCTCCTCCACGGAGATTTCTGGTCACGCACCTACCCAGGTGTACGGCAAAAGCCGAGGCTCTGCTGGAAGCATTAAGGGATCTGGTAGATCAGAACGTGGTTCTCAGAGTCCCAAAGGCCGAGGAGGGAGAGGGGTTTTATTCACACATATTCGTAGTGAAGAAACCCACAGGGAAATTCAGACTGATTCTGAATCTAAAGCCCCTGAACAGGTCAGTGGCATACAGGAGATTCCGTATGGAAACAATTTTCACAGTCAGAGCACTGTTGCCCCGCAACTGCTTTATGGTATCTCTGGACCTAAAGGACGCGTATCTACACGTCCCCATAACAGAAGCCTCGCAGAGGTTTCTCCGGCTAGCGGTAGATGTAGGTGGAACAACGGTACATCTACAGTTTCAGGCGCTGCCTTTCGGGCTATCCTCCTCGCCCCGCATCTTCACCAAGGTCTTGGCGGAGGTGATGGCCTTTCTTCGGCTCCAGGGAATATCAGTGATAGCATACCTGGACGACCTGCTCCTGTTTGCAGCGTGTCCACTGCAGTTAGTCAGGGATCTAGAACTTACAAAGAGAGTTCTTACAGGTCTAGGGTGGCTAATGAACTTGGAGAAATCCAGTTTGATTCCCTCCCAGCGCATTACCTACTTGGGTTACCTGTTGGACTCAACACTTCTGAGAGTGTTTCTTCCAACAGAAAAAATACTAAAACTGGACAGGGCAGTGGCTGGTCTCCAGTGCAGCAGTCGGGTCTCCATAAGAGTTCTGATGTCGGCCCTGGGGCTTTTGACCGCTACCCTCCCAGCAGTGCAATGGGCAGGTCTGCACTTTCGTCCCTTACAGTCCTTTGTCCTAAGGGTGTGGGATCACAGCCAGAGAAATCTGGACACCTTGGTTCAGGTCCCACCCCAAGTAAAGAGATCCCTCTGGTGGTGGAGGAGGGTCTCAAACTTGTCGCAGGGTCGTCTGTGGTTCATCCCAGTTTCTCAGGTGGTAACCACAGACGCAAGCGGCAAAGGTTGGGGGGCGCATCTGGGTTCCCTTGTAGCACAGGGCACCTGGGAGGGAGACGAACTCAGAAGGTCGTCCAATTGGAAGGAGCTGAGGGCAATCGGGCTAGCGCTCAGGTTCTTCAAAAAGGAGCTACAGGGCCACCATGTTCAGGTGCAGTCGGACAACTCGTCCGCCGTAGCTTATGTAAACAAACAGGGCGGCACGAAAAGCGGAGTCCTGTTGACATTGGCTTCAGACATTCTGAGCTGGGCCGAGACTCACACTCTCTCACTCTCAGCAGTCTTCCTGAGAGGAGAAAAGAATGTGATAGCAGACTTTCTCAGCCGAACCAAACTGAGAGAGGGCGATTGGATCCTCAACCAGGAGGTTTTCAATCTCATCTCAGAGAAGTGGGGTCCTCCAGAGGTAGATCTTTTCGCGTCAAGAAGCAACGCGAAAGCCCCTTGTTTTTTCTCCCTAAACAGAGGGGAGGGAGCGCGAGGGGTCGACGCATTGATCCAGGACTGGCATTTCAGAATCTGCTATGCCTTCCCGCCCCCAGCGTTATTACCAGCAGTTCTCAGGAAGTTCCAGATGGAAAACACGTCCCTGATTCTGGTAGCACCACATTGGCCAAAGAGGGCTTGGTTCTCAGTACTCAAGCAGCTAGCGGTCGAACCTCCCTTATTCCTGCCACCTCGAGAGGATCTCCTCTCACAGGGCCCAGTCCTCTGTCCACAGGTTCACCAGTGGCAGTTAGCGGCCTGGCTACTGAGGAGGGTATGCTAAGAGCTAGGGGTTTTTCTGAGAAATTAATCTCCACCCTCCTCAATAGCAGGAAGAAGGAAACACGCCAGATGTATAAAAAAGTCTGGGTACGTTTCAACGAATGGTGTGCAGAAGGTTCCTTTGCGGTACATAGTCCCACAGCTGTGTTGGAATTCCTTCAGTGCGGGGCAGACAGGGATTTATCCATAAGTACCCTTAAAGGTCAGGTATCAGCACTCAGTGCTTATTTAGAAAAGCATCTGGCCACCAACCCATGGGTGGTCAGATTCTTTAGGGCTCTGTCCAGACAAAGACCGGTTCAAGGCCCTCCCTTTCCCAAGTGGGACCTATCATTAGTTTTGCAGGGTCTGACGGGAATCCCCTTTGAACCTTTTAGATGAATGTCTACTAAAGGATCTTACGTTAAAAACAGTTTTTTTGGTAGCAGTGACAACTGCCAGGAGAGTCAGTGAGATTGAGGCCTTATCTATTAGACCTCCTTTTTGCGTTATTTTTCCAGATCGGATCATTTTTAAGACCGATCCAGCATTTTTACCTAAGGTTGCTTCTGGTTTCCACAGAAGTCAGGAGGTAGTTTTACCCTCATTTTGTCCCAACCCCTCGGGAGAAAGGGAATTAAAATTTCATTCTTTGGATGTAAGGAGATGTATCCTTCAGTACCTAGAGCTGACCAAGAGGTTTAGAAAGTCAGACTCTTTATTTGATTTGTTTTCTGGGGCCAGAAAAGGATGCAAAGCGTCTCGACGCACTATTGCCAGATGGCTCAGAGTAGCCATTGGCCAGGCCTATACATTGGCAGGGAAGGAAATCCCAATGGGTATAAGAGCACACTCTACTAGAGCTATGGCAGCTTCGCAGGCAGAGAAGGCTGGAGCAACGCCAGAGCAAATATGCAGGGCGGCAACATGGTCCAGCTACTCCACTTTTGTAAAGCACTATAGAGTGGACCTGGTGTCGGCTAGTGAGCAAGCCTTTGGGCGAAAGGTATTGCAAGCTGTAGTCCCACCCTAAACTGGTAAGTGCTCGTTTATCCTCTCATGGTGGCTGTCCTGAAAGACGAAAGGGGAAAATTAGAGTTACGTACCGGTAACGTCTTTTCCAGTAGTCTTTCAGGACAGCCCTAGTTACCCACCCAAAATTTTGGGGGGGTCTTATAAAAGACCAGAACGCAGCATGATAATGATATGGAATAGTATGTTATTAATGTGTTCTTGTGTCTCCCCAGCTGACCGGAGGTAATCTCGGAATATACTGAGGTCTGGCAGGGGGAAGTGAGAATTTATGGGCTGGCGCAGTGTTTCCTAGAGGAAGAGGAGGAGACTATCTCTCATGGTGGCTGTCCTGAAAGACTACTGGAAAAGACGTTACCGGTACGTAACTCTAATTTTTTTTAACAGGAGGGATCAGTAGAGACCCTATGCCCACCATTGGCAGAATTTACAGGACAAGAGACCTCATTTCCCTTACAGACCTAGAACAAACCGCTGGCTGAAAGTCCTAGTTCCTTGTTCTGGCTCAGCCTTGACTTGGTGTTACTAAAACCAGGACCCTGCAGTCAATCTATCTGGTCTCCCACAGTACACAGAAATACAATTATTTTAGTAAATATAAACTGCTAAATGCCTTTTCTCATCTGCAGTATATAGCAGTCTTATCGCTTTTACCAATGACCAGCTGAGCACTGGCTGAAGCTTTTAGGCTACGTTTCCACTATTGTGACCCGCAGAGTCGCACGACTTTGAATGCAGCTTTGATCCAACTTTATAGTCTCTGAATCAAATTTACATGAAAGTAGTGCAGGAACCTTTTCAAAGTCACTGCAACTAGGTCACATAAATTGGAACGGGTGCCATTGAAATCAATGGGCTGTGAATTTTCATTCAACTTTGGACACAGTCACATGACAAGTTGAACTAGTGGAAACAGACTTGGAAGGAGTTTTTAATTCCCCCTGACCCTCTGTCTGGACAGTGCTGATTGGCCCCGTGCTGATCACATGCACTCTCCCAAGAGAAAACCAAAAAACTCTAGCAATACACACCAAACTGAGCATGTGCTGTGTCTCCTAGGGCTATGTGCTATCAGCAGATGGATTGGGGACTGTGGAAGGAGAGGATCTGAAAAGACAGGATCAAACAGCCTTTTTACATCATGCAAAGGATTAACCCCTTAGATTCCACAGTGTATATGCAGTAAAGCATGCCTGTTATACTCAGCCAGTATGTTTCTCCCACTGTAGGTTTCCTTGCATGTAGCTTTCATTTAGATGTTCAGAAATAATACAAAAATGATAGCAGAGCAGCACATTGTACCATAGTGTACTAAACTTTTATGAAGTATAAAAAGCTGTGATAATGTAGCAGGCCAACTCAAGAGCCAAGCTCTTCCCAGATGTTTCCTCTGCTTTTTACCACCCTAAGATTATTTTATGATATCTAGACTGGAAACATTTGTTTCATTATAAGTGGTTTATTTTTTGCTACAATCTGCAGGTCTGACAGTTTTATTAGTTAAAATGATAGCTGAAAGCTGGCAAGTTTGTTGTAAGGTAATACTAACTCCATTCCACCTAGTGCCATGTGAGTGCTGCACAGCTGCTATTACAGTGGTTATCAACCTTTGTGGAACTAAGGCAGGGTAAATTCGTTAACAAGAGTAAAGTAAACTTATGCCTCGTTTCCACTGAGCGGTACGGTACGCTATTTTGGGTGTTTCCATTATGAAAGCGGCCCATACAACCGAACCGTACCGCTCCATTCAGGGTCCTGCTTCAGATGTGGGGCCATAGAAAATGGAACGGTTCGGTTAGGGCGGAGCTACGATACATTCCACTGGCTGACAGAAAACCCTTTGCTGAGGCATTTTTTTTCTAAACCCTGTATGTCCCACTTGCAGTGGAAACGCCCACCAGAATAGACCGGACCATTCTAGGCCATTCAAACGGTACCAACCCGAACTGATTCACTTAGTGGAAACAAGGCAAAAGTGAATTCTTTAACCACTTGGGCCGCCCGCCATATAGCAAAATGACAGTGGCAAAGTGGTTCCAATATCCTTACAGGACGTCATTTGACATCGCTAGGATATCAAGCTGCTGCGTGCCCCCGGGGGGCGCGCATCGCGACGATTGTTACGGTGTGTCAGTCTGACACACCGATCTAGGTAAAGAGCCTCTGACGGAGACTCTACCACATGATCAGCTGTGTCCAATCACGGCTGATCAGTGTAAACAGGAAGAGCCGTTGATCGGCTTTTCCTCACTCACTAGAGGGGAGTCGATCAGCTGTTCCCCTGACGGGGGGGGGGGGGTCTGTGCTGATTATCAGCGCAGCGCCCCCCCCCCCCGAGAATGCCCACACTGGACCACCAGGGATGCCACTAGGACCACCAGGGATGTCACCACCAGGTATGCCACCCTAGACCACAATGGATGCCAATCAGTGCCCACAATAGGCATCACTGATTGGCAGGCATTATTGTTTGGCACTATTGGCTACCATCAATTAGTGTATGTCAGTGCCCATCCGTGCCACCTATGTGTACCAATCAGTGCTGCCTATCAGTGCCCATCATCAGTGCCACCTCATTGGTTCCACCTCAGCGGTGCCCGTCAGTGAAGGAGAAAACTTGCTTATTAACAAAGTTTTGTAACGGAAACCAAAAAAAAACATTTTTTTTTCAAAATTTTCTTTCTTTTTGTTTAGCAGAAAATAAAAATCCCAGAGGTGATTAAATACCACCAAAAGAAAGCACCATTTGTGGGAACAAAATGATAAAAATTTAGTTTGGGTACAGTGTTATATGACTGCGCAATTGTCATTCAAAGTGCAACAGCGCTGAAAGCTGAAATTTGGTCTGGGCAGGAAGGTGTATAAGTGCCCGGTATTGAAGTGGTTAATGTTTCCATGCCCCGAGAGTAAAAAAAAAAGTGCTGCATATAGGACTGTGTAATGTGACTCTGTAATTGCACAACACAGCTTGCAGACAGCAGTGGTTAGTTGTAAGTGTCTTCTTCGGTTGATGGTCAGCGTGCAACCTTCACTGAGCATGCCCCCTTATACATTGGGGGGGGTCAGTGTTCAGTCCATCCCGTAACTGACGGTCAGCAATTTCCAAAAGTAGTTCCTGCACTACTTTTGGTAACATTGGGGGCGATTTCAGTACACATCTGTGCATGAACCCGCACAGATGTCTTTCAAATCACCCCCGAATTTGCACTAATATGCAGTTTTGAAATCAGCTGAACTTGGCACGATTTAAAACCTGCGTTCAATGTGTGAATGTACCCTTACTGATACTTTTCCTGTTGTCCTCCCCCTTTTTTTTTTTTTTTTTTTTTTTTTTTTTTTTCTTGCAAGTCCATCCATGGCTCCAGTTTTGGCTGATTCAGCAGATATCACCCTAAATTCAATCCACCTATGGGGATCTTAAGACCTAGGCCCCCTGTGAAAAAACATGGAACAAAGGTTAAGGGATCTGCAAGAATCTGTTTTTACATACTGTAATATTTCTCCTCTCTCCACAGTAGGTGGTAGCCAGAACCTAAGGACATACTGGAACCAGTACCTGAAGAATGCACATATAATGGTTTTTGTTGTGGATTCCACGGATGACAAGCGCCTGCAGCTTGCTAGACAAGAACTGCATCGACTTTTGGAAGAGGCGTCGCATTTACCACTGATGGTGCTAGCAAACAAGCAGGTAAATCTCAGTTTTTTTTTTTTGTGCTTAGCCAGCACTGTATAGAGATACTCCTATAATAGTGTGTGGTTTATAGAAAGGGGTGCTTTGATGCTCTAATAACTGCATTAATTTGGTTCTTTTATATCTGCCTGGAGTTTGGCTTTAAAAGGAAAATATAATGGTGTCGGTTATTCGTTCTTAAATTTCAATGTTTTTTTTAATTTTTTTTACTATATGTATAAATTCTTTGTTTTAAAAATCGGACAAATAATTCCCAGATCACTATAGTTTAGCTATGGAGATTGACCAGCAGAAGCTGCCCGCTTTGTTCTATTGAAATCTTGGGCAAAGCTTCCCAGTAAGGCCCCTTTAAAACTGGCAGAGTCCACCAGCAGATCTTCCTGCTCAGCAGGGGAGCAGGCATCAGTCAGCTGATCCCTACTGAACAGGCGGATGACAGGTCCATGTCCACTCCGCTGATGCAGAACAGACCCAGCCCGCTCTCCTTGATGGGCTGTCGACGAGAAACAGACTGCCTGTCATCCGATCCGCTGGACAGATGGGGGATGGATCGAATGTCGGCGGGTGTCAACGGACACATCTGCTGACATCCGCCGCTCCATCAAGTGCAATAGATGGTCCAATCGGGTCTGGCAGGCTAGACACGATCACTTAATCAGCGTGAAAGGGGCCTAAGGAATTACTTTGTTTGACCTGTGTGTAAGCTGCAACTGGAGCTATTGAGCACTGTAAATAGGTTTTATTACAAAAATGACAGGTGTGAAAAGGAGCCAAGCCAAAGCCAAGAGCACTACCTGCTGGCCAAATATAACACTACATAATACCAATATGTAACATATAGTTAGAATTTTAAATATTTTTAAATTTTTTAAAATATACAATAAAGACAGTGGGGGTTGTTTACAAAAGGCAAATCCACTTTGCACTACAAGTCAAACTAAAAACCTTGCACTTGATTGTATATAGGTTGGAGCTGCTGCACTCAATTACACCAAAATACCAGGTCTGAAGTAATAGCCAATAAATGAAAACGTGTGCGCTGTCTTCAATAACACTTGATTCTTTAAGCGAACAAATGTGAGTTTCGTTTCATAATACAGATCAAAAATGTGAGAAAAAAAACACAATACACTTCAATACTAGCTTGTAAAAAAAAAAAAAAAAAAATCATTGTGTAAATAGAAATGAAGGCAATTCATTGATCACTCATAATAAAACAACAGATCTTGAAAAAGTCCATCATTGTGCAAAACAAAGTAAGCACCAGTGCACTTTTTTTTCATTGGAGCACAGAGCACTTTGTTTTGCACAATAATAGACTCTTTGATTTTTTTTTTTTTTCTTACAAGCTAGTATTTTGGGTTGTTTTACCTCATTTACATATTTTCTATTTATTTGTGTAGTGTGGAACAGTTTGGTGGTTTTTTATTTTACATGCACATCAGTTTACTTTAAGAATCAAGTGTTAAGCCTGGTTCACACTGGTGCGACAATCGCACCTACTTTGAGAGCACAAGTCGCATGACATGTAAAAAAAAAAAAAAAAAAAAAAAAAAAGTTCAATGTTTCCCTACGAGAGCCGTCCTAACTGGTCTGACTTTGGAAAAGGTTCCTGCGCTACTGTGGTCAGACTTCTTTCAGATTTCAGCCCATAGAATGGAAGTCGCATCCAAGTCAGATCAGCATCTTGGCTGATCTGACTTGTGACCTGTGCTCAGAGGCCACGTTAGCAATGCAAAATGTATTGATAACAAAAAACACGGGGTGGAAATCCATGCGGCCAGGACAGCAGGGGGACAAGTACAAACAAGCTGTGTGCTTTGTGGCAAGGAGGGGCTCTGGCTGCCCACCACAAAGCAACTTGTCTCATGTTCATGGGTCTCGTCCCCACAACCCTGGGCTGTGGGAGTCTGCGGGCAGGGGGGGGGGGGTGTTTATCGGAATCTGGGGGCCCTATGTAAAAGGAGTCTGGGGGATCCCATTCACCCTAAAAAAGTAACAAAATACATGAGGTAGTTTTTGTCTAATGTCCCCCAATGTAGATCAAACATCAATCACGATGTCTTCCTCCGCTGCCAACCCGATTAAAAAACGAAACTCTCCTTCCCAGACGAATGCTCCCTGTTCTGGCAGCTCCCGTGCCTGACAGTTCTTATATTGCTATGGGTCGTGGCCATGCTGTGACATAACCTAAAACCATGCCCCCTTGTGAGGACGTAGGGGATGATGGGTCTGTGACACTCTGCACAGACATTCCCTGGGAAGCTCACTGTACTACTACCCCCCCCCCCCCCCCAAAGCTCTTGTGCAGCCAAGAACAGAGGGTAATGTACTCAATTATAAATTTATTTTTATAACCTATGCAGATATGTTTTGCCTTTTTATTTCTATTCCAATCACTTTAATTCCAGAGTGCCTATAATTTATAATGGCCAGTAACAAATGTGTAGGAGACCTGTTTGCTCCAGTAGTCAATGCTTTCAAAGTACAGCCTACTCCTATAAAAGGAAACTGGTTTTGGGCTACATTTTTATTTAAAGTGAAATTCCAGCTTACCCCAACTAATCTTAAAACTGTCTGCCCCCCCCCCTCCCCCAACCATGCTTACTAATGTGTATGTTTGCAGCTTGCTGCAATTGTGTGATTTTTTTCCTGTGTCAGCCTGCACAGGAGATGAGAAGGTGCTTCAACAACGGCTAGTAAAGCCTGGAGTAGTGACGTTACCCATAGGTTTTAATCGCCTGTCTATTATTGGGGCTCCCTTCTCTCCCCTAAAGCTGTATTGGCTGACACAGGGGGAGCCAGATCACATGACAGGACCAGCGTGGCCTGAAGTATACACATTATTCTTGGACAGATCAGTGGGCATACATGTTGGGCAACAGTTTTACAAGTAAATGAGGTTAAAGCGGAGTTCCAGCCTGAAGGGGGGGAAAAAAAAAAAAACCAAAACCAGCAGCTATAAATACTGTAGCTGCTCACTTTTAATATGGCACTTACCTGTCCAGGGAGCCTGTACCCCAAGCCAATTCGTCCATTGGCTTTGGGTGCTGACATTGCAAGTAAGGGAAACTGGCTGCATTTTTTAAAAAATGGTACCGTCATCTTCTGGGATACACAGGGCCCAGAAGGCAGCGGAGGGGAAGGAGGAGGGGCCAGATGTGACACAGATTGCTATGCGGTGATCTTACCAGTAAGTGGGAGCAGTTGCCCCCCCCCCCCAAAAAAAAGTGCTTAGTGTGGAGCTCCTGCTTTAAGTTAGAATTCCACTTTTTCCTCTTGCTTTATCATTTTAATGTGGAGGGAAAGAAAAGCTATGGGTTAGCTAAAGACATAGCAGTGAAAGGTTGCTCTGAGCCTGATAATAGTCCCTACACCTACCATTCTCAGCCAGGGTTCTTCCAGAGCAGGGCTGGGCAACTGTGGCCCTACATCTGTGGAACTACATGTCCCATGAAGCATTGCAAGAGAGTTAAAAACATGTCTCTTAGAGGCAGAAGATGATGGAAGGACTAACAGTTACTTGCAGGGGCATGACAGGACTTTGTAGTTCCACAACCATTGGAGGGACACAGTTTGCCCACCCCTGCTCCAGAGGTTGCTAGGGGTTCCTTGCACTTCAGCTAATTGATTTCCTATCTGCTGGTGGCTGAATGGTTCTGGGTGTCAAAGCCAGTGACGGTACCAAAAGATCTTTAAGCTGTTTGTAAGGGGCCTTCTTCCCACTGACCCCAATCGTTTTAGCTGGGATTGCCCCAGCTAAAAAGGTTGAGAAGGTCTGCCTTACACTAATGCCGCGTACACACGGTCGGACTTTTCACCTGCAAAAGTCCGACGGACGCCGCCGGACAAAGTCCGGCGGAAAGTCCGACCGTGTGTGGTCTCCATCGGACTTCCGACGGACCGTTTCGGTCGGATTTTTGCGGAAATCCGACGTACTTTAGATTTGAAGCCTGCTTCAAATCTTTACGTCGTACCTCCGCCGGACTCAGTTCCTGACGGAAAGCCCGTTCGTCTGTATGCTAGTCCGAAGGACCAGATACGACGGAGGAGCAGGTTACTGCATCTCGCGCTCGCTGCAATAGGAAAAACAAATCTTCCTATTGCGGCGAGCGCGGGGCATACCAGGCCCTTAGGTCTGGTATGGATTATAAAGGGGAACCCCTACGCCGAAAAAACGGCGTGGGGTCCCCCTAAAATCCATACCAGACCCCGATCCGAGCACGCAGCCTGGCCGGTCAGGAAAGGGGGTGGGGACGAGCGAGCGCCCCCCCCCCCCTCCTGAACCGTACCAGGCCGCATGCCCTCAACATGGGGGGTGGGTGCTTTGGGGGAGGGGGGCCACGCCCCCTAAAACGTCACAGTCCCAGCATGCCCAGGGACTGTGACATCATATGGGGGCGGGGTCTCCGCCTATATAAGTCGCAACGCAGCCCTCAGAGACCAGTCCAGCCGGAGAGAGCGTCGTGTCAACATCTGGGGGAAGAGAAGAGAACACAAGAAGCCAAGAAGCCCAGAAGTCCGGACCTCCGCTGGCAATAGAGCTACCTGAAGACAGCGGAGGGGCCGGCCGAAGACCTGGGACACCGGGAGAAGAGGCCGGAGAGCGGAGAAGAACCAACCGGACGCCGGGAGAAGATGATCCGGAGGGACCCCCGAAGACGGAAGAAGACCCCCCCCCCCGGAGCTGTTTAATAAATTTATTTTAAAAACTTTTTACCTAGGTAAATGGGTAGGGGTACCATGTACCCCATACTCATTTACATAGGGTGGGGGGCCGGGATCTGGGGGCCCCCTTATTAAAGGGGGCTCCCAGATTCCGATAAGCCCCCGCCCGCAGACCCCGACAACCAACGGCCAGGGTTGTCGGGAAGAGGCCCTTGTCCTCATCAACATGGGGACAAGGTGCTTTTGGGGGGGGGGGGGCGGCGCAGGGCGCCCCCCTCCCCCAAAGCACCCACCCCCCATGTTGAGGGCATGCGGCCTGGTACGGTTCAGGAGGGGGGGGGGGGCGCTCGCTCGTCCCCACCCCCTTTCCTGACCGGCCAGGCTGCGTGCTCGGATCGGGGTCTGGTATGGATTTTAGGGGGACCCCACGCCGTTTTTTCGGCGTAGGGGTTCCCCTTTATAATCCATACCAGACCTAAGGGCCTGCGACGGGGCTCGCAAGGTTTCAATCTCGCCAAAAAAAGCGGCGAGATTGAATTCCTTTTCTAGTCCCGTCGTACCAAAGTCACGTTCAAAATGAACGGACTTGTCCGTGTGTGGGAAAGTCCGTTCGTTCTGAAAGTCCGGCGGAAGTCCGTCGGGAAGACCGGATTCCGGAAAGTCCGGCCGTGTGTAGGCAAGTCCGGCCGTTCAGAAAGTCCGGCGGTAGTCCGCCGGAAGTCTGGCGGCAAGTACGTCGGACCTAGCTTTCTAGAAAGTCCGACCGTGTGTACGCGGCATAAGTCCTCATTTGCACGAGGTGGATCCGCTGCCACTGAGTCCGCCAGCTCAGCGCGAGATCTCTCTGTTGATCTCTGCTGAGCAGGCGGATGACAGGTCCCTCTCTGCTCACTGAGTGGGGAGGGGCTTGTCGAGCGCCGCTGCTTGCTATTTAGAGATCGGACAAAAACGGACAGCATGTCTGTTTTCATCAGATCTCACCCGCTCCGCCAGGGACGGATGCAAACGTAGGGCCATCCGTCCGATTTTAGCAGATCGGACAGAGTCGGATGTGAGCAGACATTGTGACCGCTGACATCTGTCGCTCCATAGACTTGCATGGAGCATCCGTTCAGGTCCGCCGAAAAAACTGACAGGCGGACCATGTGAAAAGGGCCTTACTCATTTGAATTTTGTAAACTAGCGTCTTTTAGCACGGCTAAATATGTGAAAAGGAGACCAGAGCTCCATCTAGTGGTGGGATAGAAGACTACATAATAAGCACTATTTGAAAGCTTAGCTTTTTCATTTAAGCCCTGACTATAAAAGAAAATATGGGCATAACTACTTTACTGAATGTAGAGTCAATACTCATGCAGTTTGTGGGAAGAGAGTAGGTAGCACTGAGGCCAAAAAAGAGTTCATCCAGGAGAAATGTTTAGGTTGGATCTTTGTCAATAGTGGTGTCACACAGTCTAGGCTGACAAACATCATATTCTTGAATGGGTTGAGAGCTAAAACAGCTGAATACTTATGTAACATTCTGCTCACAATAAGATTTTGTTTTTTTTTTCGCATTAGGACTGCCAGTCAGCACTTGATATTACTGCCATTCACTCAGAGCTATCTTTGCATCGAATCCAGGGCCAAAGGGAGGTGACGTTACTCGGAACCAGTGCTGTTTGCGATGGATTTGGTCAGAGTACAAATTTACAGACTGTAAGGTCACTGCTTGAAGAACGGCTACACCAAGTGCGAGAATCGCAGCAAAATATCATACATCTGCAAAATAGCTGTTGGCAGAACTCTTTTGAAAGAGAGAAAAGTGCATAATGAACATGCAGACTTGTCCTGCTACTTGGCAGGGAGAGCCAAGATTCTAATTTGTGGAAGGACTGACCAAAGCCATGACCAACAAGATGCAATCTCAGAGGGGACAGGATGTGAGGGCTGGTCCCTGCTCCACCCTCTGGCCTTTTCAGAAACATGCCTATCTACTGCTGATAACTTATTTTATAAGAGGAACCAAAATATGTTTATACACAGTAAAATATTACTTTGGCATTTGTCCTTATTTAATGTTACAAATACATAAAAATATACAATAATTTTAGGATCAGCAGGTCATGGGTCTGCTTCATGCCAGGATGGGCCTTGGGTGATTAAAGTTGCAGCTGGATTTGATTTCTGTCCATTAATGGAAAATGTCTACACATAAGTCACAGGGCATATCGGAGTCTTCATAGAAGAAATCTCAAAAGCTGTGTCACTGTTTTGTTCTTGATGCAAGCAGAGTCTGGTACTCTTTTGGGTGATGATGCTTGTACAGGTTTACTTTACGCATTATCTGTTTGGGTGTATCCTGGTAGTAATTCTGCTCATCACGAGCCATTGCCTACACCGAAAAATGATAAAGAGGGGAGAAAAAAAAAAATCAAAACAAGTCTCTCCACCAGGCAGCTTAAGACATTTAGCTCATCCCAAGTCCACTATATGTTTACTGCAAGTGCTCTATTACCGGTAATTAACTGACTAAAGATGAGCAATTTTTAATCAACTTACTAATTGCAATATACATCCATTCTAGTAGGTTGCTTGAAATTTAAGTTCTCGTTTAATTATCCAATCAATGCAGGGCTACCTACAGAGTACATATTAATAGCTGACTGCATAATGCTATTTTTGCAAATTAATGTAGATGTCTGGTATTATGTAGAGCACCACAAACCAGGATTTTTAAAACCGCTTACCTGTAAAATCCATTTCGTTGAGGTACATCAAGGGACACAGAGCCCTAGTAATTACTATGTGGGTTATAGGCCACCTTCAGGTGATGGACACTGGAACACCCTAAATTAAGATGTGTGCTCCCTATATAACCCCTCCCACTACTGGGAGTATTCAGTTTTGTAGCCAAGCATTACACGTGTATACCAAGAAGGGAGGGACCTCTGTGTCCCCTGATGTACCTCAAAGAAAAGGATTTTACAGGTAAGCTGTTTTAAAAATCCTGTTTTCTTTTCATACATCAGGGGACACAGAGCCTTAATAATTACTATGTGGGATGTCCCATAGCAATGGCAACTGAAGGGAGGGAGACACAATAAAATGTAGGGCATTAAGAGGCCAGACACACTATGACCAAAGGCAATATCCTCACGACCTTTTACATCGATTTGATAGAATCTGGTAAATGTATGGACTTAAGACCAAGTTGCGGCCTTGCAGATCTGAGCCATAGAGGCCTGGTGACACACCTCCCATGAGGCACTAACAGCCCTAGCGGAATGTGTTTTAACATGAAAAGGAACTTTCTTCCTCAGACCATAAGATTAAACAATCACTTGACTAATCCATTTGGAAATAGTAGATTTCGATGCTGCTTGTCCTCTTTTAGGACCTTCTGCCAGCACAAACAAAATATTTGTTTTTGTGAATCTGAGCGGTTTCCTAAAAATAGGCCTTAACCGCTCTTACTACATCAAGGGAATGTAGTGCCTTCTTTTCCTTAGATCGAGACTCTGGGGGAAAAAAGGCAGAATAATATCCAGGTGAGAATCTGTCATCACTTTTGGTAGAAATTTAGGATGAGGCCGCAATACCACCTTATCCTTATGCATGATTTAACATATGGCTCTTTACAAGACAGAGCCGCCAATTCCGATATTCTTCTTGGCAAAAAATATGGCAACCAAAAAGGACTATTTTTCTTTAAAAGAACTAAGGGAATTTCCCGTATAGGTTCAAAAGGCTGATCTGTAAAGCAGACAAGACTAAAATTCAAATCCCAAGGATTTAGAGGTGCCCTGACAGGGGGATTAATTCTTGTTACACACTGAATAAAAGTACGCACCAGAGTGAGAAGCAAGAGGCCGTTGAAAAAATATTGATAAGGCTGAGACCTGGCCCTTGATTGTACTCAGGGCCAGGCTCATTTCTAATCCCATATGCAGGAATTCAAGAATCCTACCTATGACATACTTCCTGGAGTGCCAACCCCTGGATCCATACCAGAAAATATGTGCCTTCCAGATTCTAAAGTAATTGGCTCGGGAGGCCAGCTTCCTAGCATTAATCAAAGTAGACACCACTGAAGGAGATAACCCACAATCCTTTAGAATATGGGTTTCAATAGCAAAACCACTAAATTTATCATTTGTAAGGTAGGATGGAATACCGGACCTTGAGCTAGAAGGTCTGGCCATAATGGCAGGGTCCAAGGGACTTCTATTGCCATCTTTATAATCTCGGCAAACCAAGATCTTCTGGGCCACACTAGGACCACCAGAATCACTTCTTCCCCTTCCTGCTTGATTCTGCGTGGAAGTAGCAGAACTGGAGGAACACATAGATCAGTGAAAAAACTAATCCTATTGGGAAGAGCAAGGCATCTGTTCCACACGCTAGTGGATCCTTCGTCCTAGACACAAGTTGTTGACTTTGTTGTTGAATCTGGACGCGAACAGATCTATGTCCAGAATACCGAATTCTTGACATATCAAGAGGAAGAGATCCGGGTGAAGGGACCATTCTCCCGGAAACAATAGTCCGCCTGCCAATTCTCTATCCCTGGAATGGACATTGCTGATAGACAAGGTATGTTGCTTTCTGCCCAAGCTAGAACATGAATCACTTCTTTTTGGACTGCACGACTTCTTGTGCCCCCTTGGTGATTGAGGTAAGCCATAGCATTGCCGGATTGAATCCTGACAGGACAATTCTGCAGTTTGAGCATCTGGAAATCCAGGGCCAGATGTACTGCCCTAATTTCTAGAACGTTGATGGACAGGCTCCTTTCTGGTCCTTGGACCATTTCCCCTGGACAGAAGCTTCTTCCAGGACTGTTTGCCAACCTAGAAGGCTGGCATCCCTTGTTACCATTTTCCAAGATACTGGTAAAAAAAAAAAAAAAAAATTTCCCCTTTTGGAGGTTGCTGACACCAATTGAGGCTCAGACACACCTGGGGGGATAAGAGCATTGGGGAAAAAAACAAAAAACAAAGCCTGAACCTTCTTGTTCCAGACCAACAGAATAGCGTTTGTAGCAGTCTTGAATGAAACTGCGCATAAGGAACGGCCTCAAAGGAGGCCGCCATTTTCCTTAACAATTTCATGCACATCTGAATGGAAAGATTTCTTTTTGCTTTGACAAGTTCAATCAGTTCTTTACTGGAACCAATACTTGCCTGGGGTAAGAATACCTTCTTTGTACGGTATCTATGACTAGCCCCAAGAACTGTAATCTCCTTGATGGTTTTAAGGAGGATTTTTCTAGGTTGAGTATCCAACCTAGGCATTCCAAGTAGCTTACAGCAGAGATTAAACTTTGGTTTAGGCCAGAGACTGGTTGATCTACTAAAAGCAGATCATCTAAATAGGCTAAGACCATTAACCTGACTAAGGGAGGTGTCAGGATTTTTGCGAATACCCGTGGTGCAGTGGCTAGACCAAATGGCAGAGCCACAAACTGAAAATGGCGTAGAAATTTCTGATGAACGGGAAATATCGGTACGTGGAGATATGCATCTTTGATATCGATTGATGCCAGAACTCTCCTCCTTGCAAAATGGAGACCACCGATTGGATTGCCTCCATGCGAAAGGACCAGATATTTAAGTGCTGGTTCAGATCTTTGAGATCTAAAATAGGTCTTACCTTCCCGTTTGGTTTTGGAACCGTAAGGAAAAAAAGGTTTGAATAAAATACTGAACTCTGTTCCTCTAAGGGAACCTCTGATATCACCTCTTGAGAAAAAAGATGATCCAGAGCTAAAAAGAGAGACTTCCTTTCCTCCGGGTTTCTGTAAATATTTGACTTTAGAAAACAAGGAAACGGGAACTCTTGGAGCTTTAGTTTGTAACCTAGAGAAACTGTGGAAGCCCATCTGTCCTGACATTGTTCCTGCCAGATTTGAAAATTGCAAAAGCCTCCCCCCCACCCGAGCAAACGGGGGTGCTCCTTCATAAGGAGGCCTTAGCATTTTGCTTTGTCAGGCTTTCTACCCCAAGACCTCTTCTGGCCCTGGGACTGCCCCTGAGGTCTACCTCTTGAGCTTGACAGTGAAGGCCGTCGAGACTGCCTAGGGGCAGATGCTCCTGGTACTGGAGAGGCAGCGTGCTAAAAGGAGAAATGTTTGAACAACTTCTTTTACTGGCAAAAGAGAACTTTTCCCATTAGAAAACCTTTGGATATATTTATCCAGATCGTCTCCAGTAACCGTTCGCCATGAAAAGGAAAACTGGCTAGGAGCTTTTTACATGGTGCTTCGGCTGACCAATTTACCAGTCACAGGACTCTGTGTGTATGTACTAGTCCCAGCATAAGCTGTGAGGCTTGAATGATACAATTTATCATTGCATCCACCGTAGTGCATCTGATACGCCAGCCCATTGCTGGGCCTGCTGATCAGGAAGAATCTTAAGTATCTCTACAAACTGATCCTTTATGGACGGAGATACCCCAATTGCCTTAAGAATCGGCTGCGCTACTGAACCTGCCAGAGACATGTTGTTCTTAAGCAGAAGTTCCAACTTTTTATCTGTTGAATCCTTTATCATTTGTGCATTGTTTATCGGACAAGAGAGATTTTTATTCCCCGAGGTGATTGCAGCATTAAATTGCTGGAACCTCCCACTTCTTATAGAATTCGTCCACCATAGATACACTTTTTGGAGGAAAAAAAAACAAAACAAAAAAAAAACAGCTTATCCAGGTGTTCCCATTCTGAATATAACAGCTTCTTTAGCCCTGAATGGATAGGAAAAGCGTCCCCAGATGGGGAAGGTTAGTGATCCCAACCAGAGGTGGGCTCATCACTAGACTGCACTACAGGCAGCAAAAGGGTTAAACGAACCAATCTAGTGAGGGAGTGTACCAGAAATGTGAGATTACTCCCTCCATACTAGGATCCTCAGTAGAGGATATATTAGTATCTTCCAGGTCTCTTTGGAAGACCTTCCTGATCCCCTGCCCCTTGTACCTCAAATGAGGGTCCTGAGCACTGGATGGGGATCTGCTATTATAGCATCAACCTTCTTCTCCACTAGAAATGGTAAAAGAAAAAACCTCCTGTGTGATAGATTATATATATATATATATATATATATATATATATATATATATATATATATATATATATATATATATATATATATATATATATATATATATATATACATATATATATACATACATATACATACACACACACACACACAGGGACTGAAGTGTTCAGCGCTGCTGCAACACCAGTCTCCCCTGATGGCTCATTCTGACCGACCGCATCACTCTCAGAGGAGGACGACATTCTTTTGGACATGGATTTAGGTTGTTTGTAAAATAATCAAACCACAACCACTACCACTCATAGCCTAACGCACAAAGCAGAGGCACTACCAAAAGAATGCATACACTGCTAGGCTATAGTCTAGCAATAAAAATGCTGCTATTAATGCCCAGCCTGAAAACAATGTGTCAAAGGAAATACCTGTGTTACCAACCTGAGAAAAGCCACCTCTGCTTTTGTGTCCCCCCACAGCCTGCAGCAGCACAGTGTGCTTTTAAAAACTACCTCCGTGCGTCCCTAGCGTCGGAGAACGCCGATAGCCCCGCCCCCTCGCTCCACCCTCCTTTCAAAAGTATGGGTTTTCCCACGCGAGCGACGGGCTATAGATTCATCTGAATCTTTCCAGAGCTGTCCGGGGGGGTGTGTAAAACAGCCGCCAGGCGGCCGCAGCGCTTTTCTTTCTTTTTTTTTTTTTAATGAATCTGTGCCTCTACTCTCCCCCGAGGTGGGAATCCCAGTGCAGGGGCTACCCACAGGAAGACAAGTTACCCCTCTTACCAGAGGATCTGCTTTGCGGGAGGAGAAGGAGGAAGTGTTCGCTCCTGACACAGTGGCTGTTTTCAGCATGAGGCGGTGAGTGCTCAATACAGCCCCCAGTGGTGACACATAGGCATGACAACATTATTCAGTTAAAGGAGACTTTCATGAAAAAATTCAAAAATCTCCACTTACCTTTTCCCGCCGCAGGGTTATCTGTGGTAAACCATCAGACCCAATTTTCACCCTTCACGGTGGGCTCCGTAAAACCTTCAGGAACAGGGGAACCTCAAGGTATCCCACAATCCTCGACCTGCAACAGCACCCTGCCAGTAAAACTTTATTGGCCTTACTACCAAAAGTACTGGATCCCAGGGTCCAGCTCTCTAGAAAGAGAAGCATTCGCAAGTAAAAACCTAATTTCTTTGGATACGAGGCCCGGGTACCATTCAACCTGGCCTGAAAGACACTCTGAATGAATCCGCCAGCATGGCTAGCCCCAGCAGGGATTGTTCCAGTGGAGCTCAGCACAGCACATCTTTACTCGTGACCAACACCTTAGACACTGGCGAAAAAACTGAATACTCCCAGTAGTGGGAGGGGTTATATAGGGAGTGCACTTCTTAATTTAGGGCGTGCCAGTGTCTATCACCTGAAGGTGGCCTATAACCCACATAGTAATTACTATGGCTCTGTGTCCCCTGATGTATGAAAAGAAATGGCAGCTTGTGGGGGCAAAAAAATAATGTATTTAGCCAGAAATCCTAGATCGTAAACATTACATTATATACTAATAATATGGCAAAGCAAATTGCCCCCACAGATGCATATCAGGAAGCCTTTGTTGCCACACTATTCTCTAATGACAAAAAAATGTCTTCTGCTGAACAGGTCAAAATTCAAGCTGTAGGTGACCTGTTGGCACCACCTGGCTCTGCAAACTTTTTTTTTTAATCAGATTTTAGGAACCTTTGTATATGAAAATCAAACACAGAAAACAAATCCCCACACAAGGCAAGATGCAGAGAATACAGGATAAACAACCAAGGAGCAATCATATCCAATAAGTACAAAAGCTATTCAGTGTCTTTGAATCCAAAACAGCATCATTGTTTTAGCAACCTAGGAGAACGAGCCTAGATTAGAGTATTGAGAAAAGAAAAAAAAAAAAAAATCAAATCGGTGCAATTTACTGTGAGAATAATTACTTAAGTAGCTGCTGTCACTTAAAGTGATTTCATTTCCACCTACAAACAATATTTTGTGCCAACAAACAGTGCGGTGCTACTAAAATATCTTATGACTAAACAATAGAGTATATTCAACCACACTGCTTCAAATTTTCACATAAAGCAAGAATATAAGTTTTTTCATACGAAATGCATTTGTTTGGATCTGCTATCCATTTGGGCGGAGTGTGCGGGTGGGGTGAGGTCCACTTAAGGGCAACCTGTCTGCAGGCCACAAAAATAGGGCTCATGAGACAGTTATCAAATTAAGGTCCAGTGAGGATGACTCAACATAGCCCAGGAGGCATGTGAGGGGGGGGTTCAACTAGAAGGTTGATCCCCAGTAGTCCGTTAAGCATACCAACCACAACCAATACCTCTGCAGCTTGGGGCAATGCCACATAAGATGAATAAGAGATCCTAGGTGACCACACCCCAACAACGGATAAAAATTCAGGGGTCCTATAAACTTCAGAGGATAAATATCTGCGTAAGTCTATGTGAGGGGGGACTGCAAGACGTCTTCCCATATATCCCCTAATATGGGTCCTAGGTCTTTCTCCCACTAAGCTCAAGGAAAGCGAATGGAAATTTCAGCAGAAAGTAGCTAGCAGCGCTAAGTATGTGTCTTAGATTAGCCCTTTAGTAGAGGAGGCTTGTACCATACCATCTACGATAGACAATCAATACAATAGACAAAAGATGTAGGTGCTGTGGCTGTCTGAATACAATAGCCAGCAGGGGATATTCCTCCCATCCATACAGTTTAGCGTGGATGAGGAAATAGTGTGATTTCTCTCATTCAGGCCCCGCTTAGAAATCTAAACATGTACAGCTAGCCTTAATCCACCAAACATACTATGGAAGGGGGGGGGATTACTAAATTTTGCAGCTAGTGAAAAATCTGTTTTTTCCAAGTACAAGTATGCAGGTTATATATAAACGTGCGTACCCTTATAAACTGAAAAGATTGCAATTCTTCTGCTCTTTACTATATCAAAACTAAGCTAAAAAAAATCTAGTAGCCTGAGACTTTTGTACAGACAATAGTGATTAAACAATCCACAAATGGTCTTTTAAAAAAAAAAAACCCTTTCCCTGTAAACTACAAGGTTTAGGATGTACTTTACAAATTTATTTATTTTTATTTTTTTTCAGTTTTTGATAGAGTGGGGTAGGGCTGTAAACCCTGTCCGGTGTTTTATGTTCAATCTTTATTAGCATCTGCCCACCATGTGCTGCGTTGGAACAGCCACTATAGGCAAAGCAAATTATTGTACACAGCAGGAGCCTGTCAGCAAGTACCGGCCACTGATTCACACCCGGGATCTGCTGATCAGCTGGGTACATTCACAACCAAGAGCTCCATACAGCGGGAACGAGCTGTTACTCATCCCTGCAAAGCAGGGAAAAGAAACTAAAATATCAATTAGTAAAAGCAGTGTATACACATTACACATAGTTGGGCACATATTTAACTCTCTTCCCAGCCCGTGCCATTAGTACAGCGACAGTATTAATGTCACTGGTGATGTCAGTGGCAGTTAGTTTCCCCCCAGCGTCAGTGTCAAATTGCCTGTTGCATTATCGCAGTCCTAAAGTCATTGATTGCCGCTATTAGTAGTACATACAGTGGGGACGGAAAGTATTCAGACCCCCTTAAATGTTTCACTCTTTGTTATATTGCAGCCATTTGCTAAAATCATTTAAGTTCATTTTTTTTCCTCATTAATGTACACACAGCACCCCATATTGACAGAAAAACACAATTGTTGACATTTTTGCAGATTTATTAAAAAAGAAAAACTGAAATATCACATGGTCCTAAGTATTCAGACCCTTTGCTCAGTATTTAGTAGAAGCACCCTTTTGATCTAATACAGCCATGAGTCTTTTTGGGAAAGATGCAACAAGTTTTTCACACCTGGATTTGGGGATCCTCTACCATTCCTCCTTGCAGATCCTCTCCAGTTCTGTCAGGTTGGATGGTAAACGTTGGTGGACAGCCATTTTTAGGTCTCTCCAGAGATGCTCAATTGGGTTTAAGTCAGGGCTCTGGCTGGCCCATTCAAGAACAGTCACGGAGTTGTTGTGAAGCCACTCCTTCGTTATTTTAGCTGTGTGCTTAGGGTCATTGTCTTGTTGTAAGGTAATCCTTCGGCCCAGTCTGAGGTCCTGAGCACTCTGGAGAAGGTTTTCATCCAGGATATCCCTGTACTTGGCCGCACTCATATTTCCCTCCATTGCAACCAGTCGTCCTGTCCCTGCAGCTAAAAAACACCCCCACAGCATGATGCTGCCACCACCATGCTTCACTGTTGGGAATGTATTGGACAGGTGATGAGCAGTGCCTGGTTTTCTCCACACATACCGCTTAGAATTAAAGCGGGATTCCGGCCTAAAAAAAATAAAGTCAGCAGCTACAAACACTGTAGCTGCTGACTTTAAATAAATACTTACCTGTCCTGGGTGCCCACGATGTCGGCCGCCCAAAGCCGACCCATCCCTCGGCTCTTGGGTCCCGGCAATGCCATCCTAGGTAAGGGAAACAGGCAGTGGAGCCTTGCAGCTTCACTACCAGTTTCCAACTGCACACAAGCGAGCAGCGCGGCGATCTGTGAATGGCCCCGTGGTGTTCTGGGAACACACACAGTTCCCAGAAGACAACGGGGCTGCTCACGGAGGAGCAGAAGACGCCGCGGAAAAGGAAGAGGCAGATTAGGAAGACTGCCTAGCAACAAGGGTTTAGGTAAGTTTTAAAAAAAAAAATTTTTCAAATTATTTTTTTTAATTTTTTTTAGGATTTTTGGTGTAATTTTTTTTCAGGGTGGCCCTCCACTTTAAGGCCAAAAAGTTCCATCTTGGTCTCATCAGACCAGAGAATCTTATTTCTCACCATCTTGGGAGTCTTTCAGGTGTTTTTTTTTTAGCAAACTCCACGCGGGCTTTCGTGTGTCTTGCACTGAGGAGAGGCTTCCAGGTGTGTGGCTTTCCTAATAAAGTCCAATCAGTATAATCAAACACAGCTGGACTCAAATGAAGGTGTAGAACCATCTCAAGGATGAACTTAACCCTTTCAGGACTAAGCCTATTTTTGAAATTTGGTGTTTACACGTTATTAACCGTATTTTTTGCTAGAAAATTACTTAGAGTTCCCAAACATTATAATATAAATAAAAAATATATATATATATATATATATATTTTAACAGAGAATCTAGAGAATAAAATGGAGATTGTTGCATTTTAAAAAATCCAAACAGTAAAGTTACCCCAATTTTTTTGTATAATGTGAAAGATGATGTTACGCCGAGTAAATAGATACCAAACATGTCACCCTTTATAAATTGCACGCACTCGTGGAATGGCGACAAACTACGGTACCTATGAATTTCCATAGGCGACGCTTTAAATTTTTTTTACGGTTACCAGGTTTGAGTTACAGAGGAGGTCTAGTGCTAGAATTATTGCTCTCGCTCTGACGATCGCGGCGATACCTCACATGTGTGATTTGAACACCGTTTACATATGCGGGCGCGACTTCCGTATGCGTTTTCTTCGCTGTGCGAGCTCGCGGGGACGCTTTAAAATTTTTTTTTTTTTTTAATTTATTTTATTTATTTTTATACTTATAAATCGTGTTTAAAATAATTTTTTTTTTTTTTTTTTTTACTTTTATTGCTGTCACAAGGAATGTAAACATCCCTTGTGACAGTAATAGGTGGTGACAGGTACTCTTTATGGAGGGATCGGGGGTCTAAAAGACCCCCGATCCCTCCCGTGCACTTCAAAGTATTCAGATCGCCAAAAACGGCGATTATGAATACTGTATATTTTTTTAAAACCGGCGCCATTGGCAGCCGAGTAAACGGGAAGTGACGTCATGACGTCGCTTTCGCGTTTACAATGTAAAGGCTGGAACAAAGCCGCCCACAGCTTCGTTCCAGCCCGCCCCCAGCCGCCGAAGGCAGCCGATTGGACACCGGGCCTCCCTTGCGACGGAGGGGGGGTGTCCCCTCCCGCTCCTCCGGTATAACAGCCGAGCGGCTTTTAGCCGCATCGGTTGTTATACTCAGATAGCCGATCGCCGATTCTAAACAACAGTACCGTGATGATGCCTGCAGCTGCAGGCATCATCCCGGTATAACCCCGGAAAGCCAAGTATGCACATCTGCGTACGGTCGGCGGGAAGGGGTTAAATTATTTTAGCAAATGGCTGCAATATAACAAAGAGTTAAAAATTTAAAGGGGTCTGAATACTTTCCGTCCCCACTGTATATTAAAAAAAAAAACCCACATTGAAATACAATATATAGGCGCTATAACTTTCACACAAACCAATCAATGTACATATATGGAGATTTTTTATTTTTTTTTTGTTAAATCAAAAACATGTAGCAGAATACATTGCACATTTATGAAGACATTTGATTTTTTTTTTTTTCCTATCCAATAAAAAAAATACCGTAAGTAAACTTTTTTTTCCTCTTTCGTTCATTGACACAGCGCTCCATTATTCAGAACCATAGGGTTACACTGCCCCCTACAGGAGTTGGACACTAGGCAGAAAAAAAAAAAAGGACTTGGCTACACCTATGGGCATTCCTAGGTGGTATACACCCCCCTCTCTGCTATAGGCCTTCAGTTTTTTTTCTGCCTAGTCAGGAGTAAGGACCTAGTTCTCTGCTGGGATCTCTAGTCCTGGGAATTTTTTTTTTGTTTGTTTGTCATTTTCTTTTCTTTCCTGGATTTTTCTCTTGCGAGATCTACAATCAACTGACAGGCTGGACAGGAAGATCCAGTGGTCTCCCCAGTCTGGCCACCGCAGCTACGAGCTAGGTCGGCCGCAACATAGCCCCACTGGACAGGTGATGGCACTGCGAGTTAAATGTCTCGCAAGGTCTCACACGAACGGGTCTCGGCCTTTGGTGGCGAGGGGATCTGTCTGGGAGCGTTACCCGCACGCTTTGCTGGATCGGTAAGTGCGGGGCCCCCGTTCTCTCCTTCCCTGGACGTGGCATGGGGCGTGGTTACTCCCTGGGGTGGTCAGTCCCTCCGGGGGTTCTCCTCCACCCCCCCCCACCCTTCCCCGGGGGATGCCCAGGCTTCTGGCCTAGTTGCTTTTGGACACACCGTCCGCCCTCAGGATTGCTACTGGGGGTATCCCTTGGGCTCACCTGCTGCAGTGGTTGGGTCTAGGAGGCGGGTGACCGGACGTCCGCGATCGGGGGACTGCCTGCGGCGGCCCTCCCGTAATGTAGGCTGCGACTTTGCGGCCTACCGACCGGGTGGCCACGCTCCCTGTCCTGTCAGGGAGTGAGGATGGTTCCTCCAGAACTGCAGTGGTACATGAAAAGGCGCTGGTTGTCGCACTTCTTACATCTGTGCGGGAACCTTTCAAGATAGGGGATGCGGTGGAGGGCCGATTCCCATTTGGCAACATAAGCCGTCTTGCGCGACAAAAGCGTTCCCTTATCCCTCTTATTTTGCCAAATTTGTCTATGAAGACTGGGAGTGTCCAAAGTGCCCCTTTGTGCTTCCAAAAACGCTTGCTGTGAGGTACCTCTTTGATGAGTCCCTCCTTCAGAAGTGGACTGTTCCACCAGTAGTGGACCCCCGTCTCTAGGCTGCTCAAGGCAAGCATGAATCCAATAGAGAAATCTCTGGCTTCTAAAGATCCAGCTGACATACCTGGAGGGGGAACAGAATCCCCCTGCCTTTGCTGCATCGGCGGACCTATTGGTCTAGGTGCTGCAGTGTGTCTGCTATGCCTCTTGGCCGCAGTTCCCCTGGTTGCTGAACTCTGTTTCCACAGTGGTGCTTAGACATGTATTGTGGGAAGCTTACCCTGGATGACATTACGCGTTTTGATTTTATCCAGTTACAAGATAGTTTTCCGCCCTTGTTACCCATACAGTTTTTTTTGCTTCTAATGTGCGTCTGTCGCCGGACCGTTTGCGGTTCTCCTTGTGGGGCTGTGCAAGCCCTTTTGCTTCAGAGTGTGATGTCCTGAACAGTTTCAGGGGCTTTATTCAAACCTGTTCACAGTCCAAAAGATGGAGAGCATCTTACGTCCAATTCTGGACCTCAAGGCCCTGACCTGCCTGGTGTGGGTAAAGAAGTTCAGGATGAAGTCCGTCCGCACAGCAGTGGCACCCCTATATCATAGGGACTTTCTGGCTTCCATCAACATCACTAATGCTTACTTGCGTATTGCACTATGTGCCCTGACCCAGCTCTTCCTCAGTTTTGCTGTGGGTGCTGAGCATTATCAGCGTGTGGTGTTGCCCTTTGGTCTTGCCACCACTCCTCGGGTGTTCACAAGACCTTGACAGATTTCAGTTGGCCTCTATACTATCTGAAGTCTGCTTTGGCCCCTTCCAGAACATTGGATTATCTGAGCCTGACCCCAGGCTTCAGCTCTGGCCAGAGTGTTTCTTTCTCTGTACAAACTCCAGATGTTGCATGCTGCGTTTTCATTTACCGTTGTCCGGCAGGTGGGCCTCCCTGCGGACCTGCATATGGGTGTTGGGTCTGATGGTATCTACCTTTTGAGGCGATTCCATTTGCACAGTTCCATACAAGCTCCCTTCAGGGAGATCCTGGCATAAATGGGACAAGTGCCCAAGGTCTCTGGACAATCGGATTCGGCTGAGCCAGGAAACCAGAGTTTCCCTGGTCTGGTGGCTTCGCTCTCCGGTAAATCCTTTCTCCCCTTGCATTGAACAGGGTGACCACCAATGCCAGTCTGCCTGGGAGGGGAGGTGAGCTCTGCTCAGGGTCAATGGACGCTGGTGGAATCCAGACTATCGAGCAATATCCTGGAACTTCTAGCGGTCAGACTATGTCTGGATCATGGACGGATCGACTTCGGGGGCTCCCAGTACGGATCCAGTCGGACAATGCAACAGCGGTGGCTTATGTCAATCACCAGGGTGGGCCAAATAGAGTGTTGGCAGCCCTGGCAGTTGCCAGTATCCTCCAGTGGGCAGAATGTCTCGTTCCAGGCCTCTCTGAGGTGCGCATTCCAGGAGTGGAATTCTGACAGGCGGATGCCTCTGTCGGCTAGGGTTGGACCACGGGGTGGGCCCTTCACCGGGCCGTGTTTCATTGGCTATGTCTCCGATGGGGCACTCCATAGGTAGATCTGTTTCAGTCCTGGCTCAACAGGAAGGTACAAAAGGTTTCTGGCAAGGTCACGGGATCCTCTGGTGGGCACCTCAATTGCTCTGGTGGCCCACGGGGCCAGTAACGTTTGATCTACGCCTGTCCTCTCCAGCTTCTGCTGTGGCTTTTGCGCAGGTTCACGCCCATGGGGATTCCGGTCATTCTATTGGCTCCGCATGGGTATGCCGACCGGGTGCACCTGGTCACCGACGTTCCTTGGCGACTGCCTCTCAGGGAGGATCTACTGGCCCAAGAGCCATTCTTCCATCCTGCTTTAGAGTCGCTGGTTTTAAATGGCCTGGCTGTGATGAGCCAGGTGCTGCAGTTCCGACGCTGCTGATGGCTAGGGAGTCTACCTCCTAGGAGGTTCTACCTCCAGATGTGGAAAGCGCATATATCCTGGTGTGAGTCACCTGGCATTCATACTCGTTCTTTCTTGGTGGCTCCGATTCCAGCCTCCCTTCACAGGGGATTGAGCAGGAATGGGCCTCAAGTACCATCAGTATCAGGTGTCGAGGCCTGGGTGGTCGTCTTCAGCGTCCCCTGGTGCGTACCTTTATTCAAGGGGTTCGACGTCTGGTTCCACCGGTGCGGTCTCTTCTACCGCCATGGGATCTGAACTTGGTGATTTTGGTTCTACAGAAGCCTCTCTTTCAATATATTCGGGAGATTCCACTGCTTACTCTGTCTCGGAAGGTGGCCTCTTGGTGGCTATCACCTCTGGTCGGAGGGTGTCGGAAATGGTGGCATTATCTTGTCATACACCTTACCCAAAGTTACAAAAGGTTAAGGTGGTTCTTCGGTTTTCCATTGTTCCTTCCTCGGATTTCCCTTTGAATAACAATATTGTGTTGTCTTCCTTGTGTCCCTGGTCAACACATCCTAAGGAATTTGCCTTATCTGCCCTGGATGTGGTTTGAAGGATTTGGGTGTATTTGGCAGACACTGAGTCTTTTTGGAGGTCAGACTCACTGTGCTCAAGCACGGGCCAAGAAAGTGGCTGCTTCTTCTGTGACCATTTCTGGATGGATCAAACAGATGACTCTGGCCTATTCTGTCAGGAATCGGGTTCCTCCTTTCCCCGTTCTGGCACATTCTCGGGTGCTTAGTGCTCTTGGGCCTTCTGTCATCAGGCGTTCGTTGCGTAAGTTTGCAAGGCAGCCACTTGGTCGTCAGTGTACACTTTCACAACGTTCTACAAAGTGGATGTATTGGCATCTGTGGATGCCTCTTTTGGCCGTAAGGTTTTGCAGGCTGCTGTTTAGAGGGTCTATTTCGTCTTGAAGGGGTATTGTTCAGGTTGGGCTCCAGTTTGTTCTGTGTTGAGCTCCTGTTTCCTGGTTGGCTCGTGTTAGCTTTAGGATTTTTTGTCCCACCCCTCATGGTTGTCACTGCTTTGGGATGTCCCTATGGTTCTGAATAACGGAGAGCTGTGTCTGTCAATGAACGAAAGAGAAAATGGGATTTTTGACTTACCGCAAAATCAATTTCTGCGAGTTCATTGACAGACACATCACCCACCCCTCTAAGGAGTTTTAATACTTCTGACACTGCTTGTTACTAAACTGAAGGCCTATAGCAGACGGGGGGGGGGGGGGGGGGTTATACCAAATAGGACTGCCCATAGGCGTAGCCAAGTCTTTTTTTGTGCCTAGTGTCCTACTCCTGTAGGGGGCGGTATAACCCTATGGTTCTGAATAATGGAGCGCTGTGTGTCTGTCAATGAACTCAGAGAAATGGATTTTACGGTAGGTCAAAAATCCCATTTTTTCTTCAAAATGTTGTCTTTCATTTTTTTTCCATAAAGGATTAAAAACCCAATGGTGATCAAATACCACCAAAAGAAAACTCTGTGTGTAAAATAAAGACAAATTTAGTTTGGGTACAGCGTTGCATGACTGCACAAACACCAGTTAAAGTAGCGCAGTGCCAAATAGCAAAAAATGGCCTGGTCATGAAATGCGAAAGCTCTTCCAGAGCTGAAGTGGTTAAGCAAAAGTTTAATAAAATATACCTATATAGACTTTAGGTACAAAAATGGAAAAAGGCAGAAACAATGTGACAGTATTTCAAAGCCCCGTAGTGTGATTAAGATCCGTCACTGTGGTTTCCGTGACCCGTCAGATTTTTTTTATTGTGCGTGTCCTCTGGGGGAGATTCACCCCCTCTATTTATCTCTGTGACCAATATCACCCAGACTGAAGTTGAAGGAAAATCCCACCTCTCACACGGATAGAGAAGAAATCCTTTCATGGGGACAGTTATTCTAGTGATTTCCCTTACTTTGGAGAGATTTTCTTTTATTTCATGATGGATCTAAGAATTGAATGGAAATCCCCCCCCTACTGGGACACATAAAATAAAAATAAAAATCTGACAGGGTTTTACTATTTTCTACTCTATGTAACACAAAAAGTGTAACCAATTTTGTACAAGCATTAATTAGTACCTTGTAGTCTTCACCATAGTTTTCCACCATGTGACGAACATACAGAATCATGTCATTCGAGATGCCCATAGTCCTTTTGGATGGCAGGCTGGCAGCAGCTTTCAGTTCTGTAACATAACATAGATTAGCACAAATTCAGAAGAAAATCTAACTGCCCCACCCCCCCTCATCTCCTTTGGTCTTGGAAATAGGGAAGTTAGAGGTACCAAGCAGTCATTTCCTCCCCTGGAGATCTCAGGCTGCAGGTTAGACATATACACTACATGGAATATTTTGGGTGCCCTCTCTAGAGAATCCTACATGAAATCATCATCAAGTGATGCTCTCTTGATTGGGTAACTGAGAATCCTCTATCCAAAATATGGATCTCCTGCAGTCCCAAAATTCTTAAAGTGTAACTTTAGTCAGAAAATTACGTCCTGCTAGATCAATTCAGGTTGGCACCTTCCGCAGGTATGGGTATGTAAAACATTAAAAATAAGCATCTATACTGTTTGATATCCAGTAATACACTGTCTCATCCCTCTCTGCACATGCTCAGTTGCTATTTTTAGCCACTGCACCGAAAACCAGAGCTACTAGAGGATGATCTGCTGACAGCCTAAATATTTACTGCTACTCAGGAGTCTGAGCTTCAGAAAAATGGCAGCCTTCAGCAAGAAGAAACAGGAGCAATGCTGAAGGCAATTTACAGCACACACTCATTTTTGTGATATAATTATTAAATGTGGAATGTATTTTCCTTGCTAAAGAACATTATTATTATTTTTTTTTAGCTGTTATGGGTAAAGTTCCACTTTAACAAATGTCAAGGTGTCCCCAATCACATAGTTAAAGCGGAGTTTCACACAAAAGTTGAACTTTCCCTTTAAGCACTCCTCGCCCCCTTACATGCCACATTTGGCATGTCATTTTTTTCTGGAGGGGGGGGGGATGCCTAGTTGAGTGGGACTTCCTATCCCACTTCAGGCCCCCTAGGCGGCGACTCCTCTCGGCAATCTTCTGGGACATGTCACAGGTCCCAGAAGATTGCCTGCCCAGTCGGAGAGCGCAGTCCGTGCCCTGCAGTAAAGCTGCAAGCTGTCACGGCCGATTGCATACAGTTTCAATGGCGGCACCACGGAGAGGAGGGAGAGAGGAGCGAGGCTCCGTGCGGCCGCATCTCTTGGAACTCCGCTTTAAGGATTAATAGTCCTGTGTTGCTATCTAAATGTCTAGAAAACAATCTGTTGGCAACCTCTGGAACTAAAAATTGTTTTACACTTTATTTTTTCCTGATAAGGCTGTAGTGAATAATTATATTTCAAAAAGAACAAATGCAAATATCTATTAAAAAAAAAAAAAAAAAAAAAAAAAAGACATCTTAGAGCTGCAACATAAAATTAAGTGGCATTCCTTGAATAAAGAAAAGACTACATAGGCAAAATGTATTGCAGGTGGAGGGGAATCACAAGCCACTCAAGGGGTATATGAAAGCTGCAGTTTATAACCAATTTGCATCTCATTTTGAAACTGAACGTTTGGAAAGGCATCTGCAAAATGTCTGCCTATATATGTGCAAATGTTTTAATATTTTCAGTGTTCTCAACATGTGCATTTCTATTGCTGACCGCTATAGGTGTATAGCCGATAGTCTGGGTCTTTACAGCTCCAGGAGGGACAAATGCTTTCGCAGTTTGTTACATTTTATAATACAAACGTTTTAGAAGCATATGAGAGTGAAATCAGACTGACATCTTACCTTCTAGTACATATGGCTTTCGAACTCTGCTCTGTTCACCAATCACCTACAATAAATCAGAGAACAAACCAAGCGGTATAAGAATACAGTTTTAATAAACCATTTAAAGCTGAACTTTGAGAATTTGATCAAATCTACTGTTGCAGAAACCCCCCCACTGCAAAGATCAAATGCTTGTTTAGTCCAGGTGGAAGAAAAAGCTGTATTACCTACACTTTCCCTCAGTTAAGCACTATTCTCTTCCACCCAAAGCACTGAGCTGTGGGCAGTATCTCAGGGTCAACACGTGCTATTAATCCTACATTGTACACAAGTAGATGAGCTTCTGACCAGGGCCAAAAGCACCGTAGAGATTAGGCTATGCAGGACTGGATGGGATGGGATGGGATAGGGGGGGAAGCCTGCTGGAGCAATAAATAAGTATTACACCTTATTCATGCACCCCTAGACTAAAAGAACATTTAAGAGGGGCACTTCAAATATGAAGTTTGTCTAATTCCTGCAGTTCAGCTTTAACCACCTCTCGCCCACCTTATAGTGAAATGACAAGCACAAGGTGGCTCTCGTTCATATGACGTTGTCCCACTCTCTGCCTTCCACCCAGAACTAGGCTGTTTCCTGATCGTCGCTCTACACATGACGGCAGATTACTGGGAATGGCGGGAGGAGATCCAGAGAGCCAGACCCATTAACACCACTCCAGGGAACCCATCCATTCTGGGATCATCCATCTGCTCTACCTGGCCCACTGGGGGCCGCTGTTGGAGTGAGCGGCGGGAGGAGACCCAGAGAGCCAGACCCACTGACAACACTCCAGGGAACCCATCCTCTCCAGGATCACCTATCTGCTCTACTAGGCCCACTGGGGGCCGCTGTTGGAGGTGAGAGGCTGGGGGAAACGTTTGATGGGTGCACCAGAATTTATATGAAGATTAGCACCAGCCACTGCACATTTGGCACCTTATTCAAAGTTCGTTCCTTGTGGACATTATCCATCACTGTTGCACAGTTTTACACTTTTTGGACTGTTTTGCACTATTAGCACTTTGGGACAGCATCTCTGTTGTGGGATTGTTTGTCCTTATATCATTACTTATTGAGCTATTCACCTAAAGCACATTAGTGCATGTATAAGGGTTTGACTGCACTGCCAACACCATTATCACTTCTAAGATTTTGTTTTAATAATGTGGATTGATTATTGATGTGGAATTTGCATGCACGGTGTACTTTATTTTAAATCACTTTGTTGCACATTTATTTGTGGTATACAAATAGTGTATATGTTATACCTTACAAGTATTAGCACTAGGGAATATCTTGAATTTATTTGCGATTTTATGCGTCTTCATGTCATGAACTATTGTTACCTTGTTGTGCACTAGGAATATGTGCTTTTAGGTCAGCATTATTTTTAGTTTTTGTAATATTGTCACGTCCCTTTTAAATAGCGGTCTTTACATTATTCACTTCACTTGACACTTTGGCATTTTTTTGATTGGCATTCTATTTTATTTATGTCCTTTTTTGGCACTTATGTTGTGATGGATTCCTACATGGAGACATGAAGATTATGGACTTATGTATCCAGAGTTTAGTATAACCTATTTGTGGTAGGAATTAACATCTTGGAACCACCACTAAGTAGAGTGTTTGGCAGTCTGATCGTTGTCCTAATTGATCCTGGTCAGTTTTTTATTTGCTAGTTTGGTACTGATTAATAGAGTAGCGCTACATATTTTACAGATATCTGTTGTCCCACTCTCGCCACGCGTGCGCGCCCACGCAGCACGGCGATCGGTGGTGCGCTCTGTCTCTGGGACATGGCGCATCACCGATCTCGATAAAGAGCCGATGACGAGCCTCTTTACCCATGTGATCAGCTGATCACATGTAAACAAGGAAATGCCTGATATCGGCATTCCTCTCCTCACACTGACAGCGTGAGAGGAGAGCCGATCACCAGCATTTCCTCACAGGGGAGATCTGTACAGATCAAGAATGCTGCCCCTACATTGCCCAGCAGTGATGCCAATCAGTGCTGCCTTTCAGTGCCTGCTCATCAGTGCCGCCCATCAATGTACATCAGTGAAGGGGAAAAATTACTTATTTACAAAATTTTATAACAAACTAAGAAAAACTTTTTATTTCCCCAAAATTTTCGGTCTTACATTTTTTAAAAATATAAAAACACTAGTGGAGATTAAATACCACCAAAAGAAAGGTCAGTCTCAAAAAAATGTTTTTTCAATCTTCTAGTGTCCAATTTTGGTGAGCCTGTGCAAATTGTAGTCAGTTTCCTGTTAGCTAACAGGAGTGGCACCCGGTGTGGTCTTCTGTTGCTGTAGCCCATCTGCTTCAAGGTTCGATGAGTTGTGTGTTCAGAGATGGTATTCTGCATACCTTGGTTTTAACGAGTTATTTGAGTTAGGGCTCCTTCACACATAATGTCCGTTTTTGACGGATTCCGCTTGCTTAGCAGGGATCGCTCCGTTGATCCCCGCTGAGCCGGCAGATGACAGGTCTGTCTCTGCTCAATGTGCAGAGACGGACCTGTCAGATCTCCGTTCTCCGATATGGGAGATCAGATGAAAATGTATTCGCCTGTCCATTTTCATCCGATCCGCCAGACGGATGAAAAATAAGGTTTCCATCCATCTGAATTTAGCGGATCGGATGTCAGCGGACATGGCACCGCTGACATACATCGCTCCATAGAACTGTATGGAGCGTCTGTTCAGGTCCGCCTAAAAAACTGACAGGCGAACTTGAACAATCCGCATGTGTGAAAGGGGCCTTACTGTTGCCTATCATCTCAAACCAGTCTGCCCATTCTCCTCTGACATCAACAAGACATTTTCAGCCACACAACTGCCGCTCACTGAATATTTTCTCTTTTTCAGACCATTCTCTGTAAACCTAATGCCGCGTACACACGAGCGGACTTTACAGCAGACTTTGCCCGCGGACGGGATTTCGTCGGACAATTCGATCGTGTGTGGGCTCCAGCGGACTTTGTTTGCTCAAAAGTTGGACGGGCTTAGATTTGAAACATGTTTTAAATCTATCCGTCGAACTCGAGTCCGGTCGAAAAGTCCGCTCGTCTGTATGCTAGTTCGACGGACAAAAAGCCACGCTAGGGCAGCTATTGGCTACTGGCTATGAACTTCCTTGTTTTAGTCCGGTCGTACGTCATCACGTACAAATCTATCGGACTTTGGTGGATTGTGTGTAGGCAAGTCCGTTCATTCGGAAAGTCCGTCGAAAAGTCCGCCGGGCAAAGTCTGCCGTAAAGTCTGCTCGTGTGTACGCGGCATTAGAGATCGTGGTGTGTGAAAATCCCAATAGATCAGCAGTTTTTGAAATACTCAGACCAGCCTGTCTGGCACCAACAACCATGCCACATTCAAAGTTACTTAAATCCCCTTTCTTCCCCATTCTGATGTTCAGTTTGAACATCAACAAGTCTTCTTCACCACGTCTTGATGCCTAAATGCATTGAGTTGCTGCCATGTGATTGGTTGATCAGCAATTTATGTTGCCAAGCAATTAAACAGGTGCACCTAATAAAGTGACCGGTGAGTGTATGGTGTCTTTTCATGCCAGTGCCGTTTATTCCTGCCATTCTCCACCTTCCCACTCCAAAGAGAAATGAATGCTTTTACACATATAGTGCTAGTCAGATCATGGTTACAGGGCTCAGACTTCTTTAATTCCAAATATCCAGCTTTAGGAGCCAAAAAAAAACAAAACACAGTGTGGGCTCTGACTGGTTGCTGGGAGAATGCCTCCATACTAATTACCTCTTTCATGGTATTAGATCTAATGCCCCGTACACACGATAGGATTTTCCAACAGGAAATGTTCGATGGGAGCTTGTTGTTGGAAATTCCGACCATGTGTGGGCTCCATCGGAATATGTGACACAAAATGTAAAATCTGGATCTCAAATTTTCTGACAACAAAATCTGTTGTCGTAAATTCCGATTGTGTGCACACAATTCCGACGCACAAAAACGCATGCTCGGAATCAAGCAGAAGAGCCACACTGGCTATTGAACTTCATTTTTCTCGGCTCGTCGTACGTGTTGTATGTCACCGTGTTCTTGACGTTCGGAATTTGCGACAAGATTTGTGTGACCGTGTGTATGCAAGACAAGTTTGAGCCAACATCCGTCGAAAAAAAAAAAACATGAATTTTGTTGTCGGAAAATCCTATCGTGTGTACAGGGCATAATTCTAAAGTACAGGTGACATTTAAAGATGTGTATCCTGGGTGTGATCACTTCATAGTGAAAAAAAATGGTGCTTACTGTGCGTTCACGTATCGGCAGAGCTTTATTGGGGTCCGCAACCAGGCCCATCTCAGCCATGTTTCCAGCCAGTGACTTTGAGCGATTCCAGGCATTTCTAATCTCATCACTGTAAATAAAACACAAAAATGTATGTATCAGGAATTCCTCACAAATATATTTTTAAAGGCCAAGTTCACCTTTTAGAACATGTGATGCCATATTTACAACAAAAGATGTCCGCATTATTATGGGGAGAATGTTAGATGGCTTCTGCTCCAAATCCACAGTGCAGGCGCTCCGCCAGCTTTCCTCTGCTGCAGGTGCCAGTCTCCCTGAAGAGCATGCTGAGCTCCGAACGTATGTAGAAAGCAACGAACCGGGGGCACACAACCATGAAGCAGTAAACAAAACTCCAGTTTTAGATCCTCAGTCCTAGTTCACACACATGCGATTCCAGTGCGGGTTCCCGCATCGCATGTCACTCACTGGCAGTTCACATTGCCCTCTACAAAATGCTGCGGGTGTCAATGTAAAGTTAACGACACCCCGAGATTGGTTCGCAGATTGCAGTGTAAACTATCAAATAGCGCAGGATTTGGATCACGTAGATGTGAACATGCGATTCGATTCCAGTGTGGACCAAAAAAGGGCCCAGCACCATTTTGGTGCGATTTCAGCCATACAGTGCGTATGGCTGAATTTGCATTGCACAAATGTGAACCCAGCCTCTATGATTAAAGTGTTTGTAACCCCCCCCCCCCAAAAAAAATAATGGATCCTGTTACTTTAACCACTTGCTGACCAGCCGCGGTCATTGTACTGCGGCAGGTCGGCTCGTTCCCGCAAATTGCCATTATTGAACGTCAGCTCAGGAACTCTATATTGTGGGCACGCTTATGCCCACTGGCCTGCGGGGGAGTCAATCAGCAGGTGGGGTGGACTCGATATCCCCCCGGCCACCCGCGATCGTCCCCCGTAGTGACAGAACGGGGATCTGCCTGTGTAAATAAGGCAGATCTCCGTTCTGACAGGGGATCACACAGAGATCCTGTCTTTCTACTATGCAGGAAGATGAATCTGTGTGTTGTCCCAAGCAGCCCATCCCCCATACAGTTAGTAAACACACTGAGGGAACACAGTTAACCCTTTGATTGTCCCTGATGTTAACCACTTCCCTGACAGTGTCATTAGTACAATGTTGGTGCATATTTTTAGCACTGATCACTGTAATATCATCAAGGATTCCCAAAAAAAAGTGTCAAAAATGTCAAGTGTCCGATCTGTCCGCCGCAATGTCGTAGTCACGCTAAAAATCACAGATTACTGCCATTACTAGTAAGAAAAAAAATAATGCCATAAATCTATTCCCTATTTTGTAGACGCTATAACTTTTGCGAAAACCAATCAATATACGCTTATTGCGATTTTTTTAACCAAAAATATGTAGAAGAATATATATCGGCCTAAACTGAGGGAAAAAAAATATTTTTTTATATATTTTTGGGGGGATATTTATTATTGCAAAAAGTAAAAAATATTGCTTTTTTTTCAAAATTGTTGCTTTTATTTTGTTTATAGTGCAAAAAATAAAAACCACAGAGGTGATCAAATACCACCAAAAGAAAACTATTTGTGGGGAAAAAAAGGACATAAATGTTGTTTGGGTACAGTCAGTTAAAGCGACGCAGTGCCGTATCGCTAAAAATGGCCTGATCATTAAAAGGGTAAATACTTCCGGTCCTTAACTGGTTAAAGCAGGTTATACAGGACAGTGCTTGTGCTGTGTAATTTGGCCCACTATAACACCTGAAATACCTGGCTGATCCTGCCTGGCTATGCCCTCCCCCTGTAAACAGACCACGGTTTATCATAGCTGCTGAGCCCTGACACCGTGGTCAGTTTACATGCCTCCGTCATCCGCTCACTCCTCTCCCCGCCCACCCCCTCCCTCCTGCTGCTGAAATAGCTGTACAAAATACACACAATTCCCTCTTTTAGAAAGCGTCCTATGCTGCAGTGTTTGTACTTTGTAAAAAATATGTCCATTACTACCTGACTTCTAAGGATGAGCTCAGGAGTGTTCGCAACTAGCACGTGTAGAGCCTGCCAGGAAGTCGGCACTGCACAGCGCTAATCACAAGCAGTGAGACATTTTCCTGATGCGCGACTGCAGAGATCGAGGAATGTCTCACTGCCTGTGGTTAGCGCTGTGCAGTGCCGACTTCCTGGCAGGCTCTACACGTGCTAGTTGCGAACACGCCTGAGCTCATCCTTACGGATTTCAGAGCGCTTACGTGACTCTTCACTGCTCCCTGGCTGACGTCTCTGCTCGCTCCTCCTCCTGACTGACCTCGGGGGGGGGGGGGGGGGTACTGTACAAAGAACATATACTGCAGCATAGGAAGCTAACAGAGGGGATTGTGTGTAGTTTACAAAGTGGCTTAACAACCACTTTAAGCTCCATCAGGGTGAAATGCTTCACATGGGCAGGACCTATGGGAATTGATGGAGCTGCAGCCGGAGTTTTGTTTACGGTCATTGAAGGTGTACAGCGTTGCATGACCGCGCAATCGCCAGTTAAAGTAGCGCAGTGCTAAATACCAAAAAACAGCCTGACCATGAAGGGGGTAAAATCTTCCGGGGCTCGAGTGGTTAACCCTCCTTTCTCTATCCGAAATCTCTAAAAAGGTTTTGGTTAAATGTGCCATGTTGTTTCCAGTGTAGATGAATGGTGGCAGACTGAAGTACAGTCAGAGCCTCCTGGGGTGAAATGAGCGTACTGCAGTGTTTGCTCAGAGAAGCAGGAATTCCTCTGTCACAGTCTCCTCACCATTGGATCCTCGGAGCACTCTTCTTCTTTGCTCGGCGCCTCAGCTTCTTCCTATCCACATTATAATTATACGTGTTCTTCCGAGTCTTCCTCACCTTCCCCATCTTCTCTCTCCCTCTCACCGACAACACATGGGCAGCGGAGCGCCGGGCGCACAGCACTGACGTCACACGGACGGACGGAGAGACTTCCGGGATGTGTAGTTGTATGAATGAGAGCAGAGGGGGAGGGGGAGAGAAAGGCAGCTCTATAATACAGTTTTCTTCTAACTGCTATACAATAAAAACTACTTTTTGTAATAAATGTTGTCCTAGTTGCTTTTTTGGGATGTTAGATATATGTTGTATTTATTTTATACTAGTTGGCCATACATATTGTTGCTTTTGGTTAGGTTTAGCCACAATGCATTCTACGCAGGGGCGCTTTCATACCATGGGGGCAGATTTACTAAAGCTGGAGAATGCAAATCTGATGCAGTTCTGCTTAGAAACCAATCAGCTTCCAGGTTTTAGGCTCGGTTCACACTAGTGAAATGCCAGACATCGCATGTGAGTCGCACTCCATTGCTTGCTGTGCAGATCACATGCGATGTCTGTGCGATGCAAATTTAGCCCTACAAACTGTATGGTTGAAATTGCATCGCATTTGCACCAAAAAGGTGCAGGACCCTTTTTTTGGTCTGCATTAGAATCGGATTGCATGGGTGTTCACACCTATGCGACTCCGATTCCTGCACCATTTCATAATTCGCACTGTAAACCGATTTGGATGTGTCATTAACTTTACATTGACACTCACAGCGGTTTGCAGATGTCAGTGTGAATGCCTGCGATTCAGGTGCGAATCCCGCACATGAATCGCAGGGTTTCCCTCTTTGCACTATTGTTGACCCAGCCTTAGCTCCCCCGTTCACATTAATTGTGGCTTTGAAATCATGCGACTTCATCTGAAATCGCACAATTTCAAAGCCGCGTGTCAGTGTGACTTGGAAGACATCTGTGCGGCTTAGTGTACAGGTGTCTATGCAAGTCATACCCAAAATCGCCAAAAGTAGTGCAGGAACTACTTTTTCAAATCGTCAAAGTCAGCGTTGCACCAATTTAAGTGCGGTTGGCGGCAATAGGCTTGCGACTTGTCATGCATGACAAGTCGCTCCAATGTGAATGGGGGCTTATTGTCAAAGCTTAATTGAACAAGCTGAAGTTAAAGGCTGTTTGGCTACCATGTACAGCTCCACTAGATTCCTTGTGCGCTAAGTTTAGTAAATCTCCCCCCATGTCTGATGAGTAGTGATGAGCTCAGGTGTGTTCGCATCCTAGTCCTATGCTCGCCATACACTATACAAAAAATCGTTTTGCCCAGGTTCACACTGATGCGGTGAACCATAGCCAATTCCTGTGCAAATTACATGTGGTGTCTCTGGGGTGCGATTTGAGCCATGGATTTGTATGGCTCAAATTGCACCGCATTCGCTCTAAACTCGTGCAGGACCCTTTTTTGTCTGCACCATTCACACCCATGCGATCTGATTCTGCAAATCACACTGCATTTTGCTAATCGATTGCGGGGTGTCATTATATTAACATACATTCCGCCATCGGTTTGCATGAACGGGTTGCAATTTTGATGCCCTGCGGAATTTGCAGAAAATTTGTCCCGGTCTAACAACTACAGTGGGATGGGCTGAGATTTCCCCCTGACATTAGCCGGGCGGTCACATGACCACAGATCGGCGATGTGAAAAAAGGTATGTAGCTGACCAATTTTCTAAAAACACAGACTCTGTGAAGTATAACTTAGTATTACAGAGGGGCTGGCAGGAATCTTGATTATTAAATTTACTGCTGCTCGGGATAGCGGCAGGAGGGGAGGGGCAGGATTTTTTTTCAGCTCTCACACAGGAGCTGACAGGCAGGGAAGGAGGGGGAGAGGGAGAGCAGCGGGATGACAGAGGCCCATAAACAGACTTTAAACTAGTTTTTGAATAAAGAACACTTGTTCATAAGAGCATACGAGAGTGCCATCATGTAATGGCCGAATTTGGAACAATAAGTTGTTCGATGGACATAAATGAATCTGTTTTTCATCCGTTTTGTCACATATGGGCAGTGCGAAGAGTTCCATTTTTAACGGGCATGAAACACATTAACCTTTCAATTTATCCTTGATTCGGCAGAAGTTTTAGAACCTGTTCCTTTGATTTTTTTGGCTCTGAAAAGTCAAAAATTATTTTCGATTTGTGCCCCATTAACTGGATGAAAAACGAACGAACAGCCCAAATGACAGATTTTTCGTCTAGTGTATGGGGACCCTAAGACTTAATTGAGGGCACATTTACACCGCTTCGCAGCAAAACCGTCTTTGGTGTTGACTTAAATTTACTGAATCGCATGATGCGCTTGCGTTGCATTTTACTCCCCCCCTTTTTTTTCATTACAAAGACCTTCCTACAAGCGTGTTGTGCTATTGATGTGCCTTTGAAGCATTTTTGATGTCGTTTCCATTCATTTCAATAGGGAGGTGCGTTTTTCATGCCCCGTTTTTTTTTACCTGACTGAGCATGCTCCAAAAATGCAGCAAACAGGATTTTTTAAAGAGCAACTGACCAGTGTGAAGTGCTACATAGGATTTAAAGATGCATTTTAATTCTTCTTTTTTTAAAGAGTTACTAAACCCACAACAGTTAAATCAGTCTGTATACGCAGTAAAGCATGCTTGTTATACTTACTGTGGAACCTAATCCAATCTATCTGCTGATAGAACAGAGCCTTGGGGGCAAGCTGCACATGCTCAGTTTAGTGTGTATTGCTAAAGAGTTTTTTTTTTTTCCTGGAAGAGTGCATGTGATCAGCACAGGGCCAATCAGCACTGTCCAGACAGAGGATCAGGGGTCCTGCAGCCTCATAAGACAGTCAGAGGAGAATGAAAACTCCTCCTACAAGCTTTAACCAGACACTGATAGAATTCACAAGACTGCTATATACTGCTGATGAGAAAAGGTATTTAGCAGTTTATATTTACTAAAATAACTGCATTTCCATGTTCTGTGTACTGTAGGAGACCAGATATAGTGAATAGTGAATGCAGTCCCGGGTTTAGTAACACTTTAAGTGAAGAACTGAACAAAAGCGGATCAGTATGAAAGCAGCCTTAGACAGGAGGTGGGGGGGGGGGGGTAAAATGGTAAAATTGGCGCTTGAGTCGCATTTTTGCCACCTGCTAACAGCCCCCCTTAAGCTACAATAGGCAGCAGACAGGGGTGTTTACATGTCGAGAAGGTTCATGCCTGTGTCAATATAGCAATTGCCAGGTGGAAATGCCAATGAACGCAACACATTCAAACAAACAGGGAAGAACTGCAAACACCCTGCAACTTCGTGCAATGCACACGTTTGTTGGCAAAAATGGGGTTAAAACAGGCTTTGAGGAGGCTTCACATTGATTCCTCATCGCCTGTCATTAGACTCTGAAACACAATACGAACATGGATCATGCTTCAACACAAAGGTAGATTTGGATGCACATCCAAATATATACTAACATGAGAGAGCCCACCAGGAAGCCGTCACTGTGCTAGACCAACCACGAGGGGCTGATGTATTTCCTGCCCTTCAGCTGGATGTATATACACCGCCTTGTATTCATACAAATGTAGGGCAGGGAATATCATAATTTGCCTAGTACAAGTGACAACAACCTGGCGGGCTCCCTCAGGTAGGATCAGACTAGTATCCGGACATGCCTGAGCTCATCCCTGTGGTTGAACTGTGTAAATCTGCATAAATAAAGATGAGGGCTCTCTTCCTAATACTGTGCTGGGATGCAGACATCCCAAGTCTCCTGCGAGGTGCAGGAGTCTCCCGCATTTCTGCTGCGGCTCCCGCACACCCAGCAAGCGCCTCGCGATCTCCCGGGAATGCTCCCTGTATAGCTTTTTAGCTGACAGCCGTCTTCTCCTTCTCTCCCTCCCATGGCTTTCAGCTAAAAAGCTATACAGGGAGATTGGTGTCCATATCTGTCCCTCCCGCCGCACCATTCATTCCCAGCTGTTCTATGTGCTTCTCCCCCGACCCCCTCCGTGTCCTTCTCTGCCCCCCCCGTTTTCCACCGCCCCCCGTGTTCTCCTTTGCCCCTCCTGTCCTCCTCCTCAGGCCTCCTTGAAATACCTAGAGTCAGCCCAGCTGGGGAGGAGTTGTCGGGTGGAAGAACTGAGGATGGATTACTAGGCTGTCGGGGCCTTTGAGGGAGATCCCCAGTCTGGGGGGGGGGTGACCTTAGACCTGGGACCTGAGACTTGGGTGCGGAAAGGAGCCGTTCAAGAACTCATGAAGAATCTGTACAGGGGGAGTCAGAGAGGACAGCAGGAGCTAGTACTGCCGGGCAAGTCTTCAGGAGGGAACCACCGGTTTCAGCCAAGAGGGCTGGTCAGTTACATGTGCTATCATGAGGACTGGAGAGGCATGCCAGAGAGGAATGAGAGGAAACAGTCAAAGCTGGGAGTGGAGCCAGTAGGGAGGTTCGCAATGTCACAGGCAGTGAAGTCGGACAGCTGCAGCAAGGAGGTCTGGCAGGGCCTGAAGAGGACTGACTGGGAGCAGGAGTCCACCAGAAGGACAGCTAGCATTAACAAGACTTTCTACCTTTTTTCTGCTACATTATAGGGGCCCCTGGTCCCTGCCTGCAAAGGGCAAGTTACTTAGGCCTGGCTGAGCTAGTGTCAGATCTAACTACCATGTTCTAGCTGTTCCTGGAATCACTAGATAGGAAGTGACTTCCAGAAGGAATGGAGCGAACCACTAGATAGGAAGTGAAGAGTTGTGATGGAGGAGTCTGGAGAAGTGTACAAGGAGTGTATATAGTTGTCCCTAGGAACTGTGCTATTATTTCACTGGGCTTCCCGTAATTACCATCCCCATCCAAGTTGAATTCCCCCAATAAAATAACAAAAACAAATCCAGCGGACTGTTCATTGTCTTGGAGTGTCTGGGAAGTAAATGCCAGGCCGGGCAGGACAACAAGTGGGCCTCATCACTTAGCAGCCCCTACGGGGGTACCGCTACACAATGGAAAAAAAATGTATACTGTGCCAGGTATTTTTTTAATGAATCACACTGCCCTTACAAAACATGCAATGCACATGTGTTTTAGCATGGGGACTGGTGTAAACAAGACCTGAGAGCTGAACTCTATGCAGATATAAAATGCACAGATGAATGCAGATGTGTAATAATGAATGCATAATTATATGTATTCCACCTCATCCAATCAGGGAGCGCTTTTCATTCACTAGCCGTTTGCCGACCGTATAACTTACATATACAACGGCAAGGTTGCTCTGCTGCACTAGATCACATACCTAGTACGTGATCATGCACCTCTGGGACTGGGGTGCGCATGATTATACACAGCGGGAGCTGATTTTCAGGTATTGCATACTCGATGTCCGCCGGCATTCAGCACAGAGGTAGAACGGCGATCTGCCTATATAAACAAGTCAGTAAGGGAAGGCACGGATCCTGTGTCTCTGCAAAGCAGGGATGTGATTCTGTGCCTTCCCCTAGTAAAAGCATCTCCCACACAATGCACAAACACTAGTTAGACACACATTTAACCCTTTGATTGCCCCTGATGTTAACCCCCTTCCCAGCCAGTGTCATTAGTACAGTCACAGTGCATATTTTTAGCACTGATCACTGTATAATGCCCCGTACAGACGGTCGGATTTTCCGACGGAAAATGTGTGATAGGACCTTGTTGTCGGAAATTCCAACCGTGTGTGGGCTCCATCACACATTTTCCATCGGAATTTCCGACACACAACGTTTGAGAGCAGGCTATAAAATTTTCCGACAACAAAATCCGTTGTCGGAATTTCCGATCGTGTGTACACAAATCCGACGCACAAAGTGCCACGCATGCTCAGAATAAATAAAGAGATGAAAGCTATTGGCTACTACCCCGTTTATAGTCCCGACGTACGTGTTTTACGACACCGCGTTCAGAATGATCGGATTTTCCTACAACTTTATGTGACCGTGTGTATGCAAGACAAGTTGAGCCGTCGGAAAAAAATCCTAGGATTTTGTTGTCGGAATGTCCGATCAATGTCCGACCGTGTGTACGGGGCATTATGCCGCGTACACACGAGCGGACTTTACGGCGGACTTTGCCCGGCGGACTTTTCGACGTACTTTCCGACGGACTTTGTGAATGAACGGACTTGCCTACACACAATCCACCAAAGTCCGTCGAATTCGTACGTGATGACGTACTACCGGACTAAAACAAGGAAGTTCATAGCCAGTAGCCAATAGCTGCCCTAGCGTGGCTTTTTGTCCGTCGAACTAGCATACAGACGGCGGACTTTTCGACCGGACTCGATTTCAACGGATAAATTTTAAACAAGTTTCAAATCTAAGTCCTTCCAACTTTTGAGAAAACAAAGTCCGCTGGAGCCCACACACATCGAATTGTCCGACGAAATCCAGTCCGCCGGGCAAAGTCCGCCGTAAAGTCCGCTCGTGTGTACGCGGCATTAGTGTCACTAGTCCCTAAAAAGTGTCAGTTAGTGTCCAATTTGTCTGCCGCAATATCGCAGTCCTCCTATAAGTCGCTGATCGCGGCCATTACTAGTAAAAAAAAAATAAAAAAAGATTCCATAAATATTTCCCCTATTTTGTAGACGTTAGAACTTTTGCGCAAACCAATCAATATACGCTTATTGGGATTTATTTTTACCAAAAACATGTAGCAGAATACATATATTGTTATGTTTCTTTTTTTTTTTGGATGTGTTTTTTAGCAGTAAGTAAAAAAATGTAGCTTTTTTCAAAATTGTCGGACTTTTTTTGTTTTTTAGTACAAAAAATAAAAACCACAGAGATGATCAAATACCACCAAAAGAAAGCTCTATTTGTGGGGAAAAAAAGGACATCAATTTTGTTTGGGTGCAGTGACATACGACCGCGCAATTGTCAGTTAAAGCAACGCAGTGCCAAATCGCAAATCTTCTGGGGCTAAAGTGGTTATTAGTCCAGACACAATTTTATTAGCGCAAGGGTCAAAGGGACAAAGAAAGGAGTAGCCAATGCATTTTGGGGGGCCCACAAATCCCCATTTCATCCCCTTTATTTCTGTGCCTGTCCCATCACCAGTTGACAATGAGATGGAAAGTTAGACTAATCTGCAATGGAGACAACACATACTAAAGGTTTGGATTCTTTACTAAGCTTTAAAGGCTCTCAGGGGTTTATTTACTAAAGGAAAATCCACTTTGTACTGCAAGTGCACTTGGAAGTGCAGTTGCTGTAGAACTGAGGGGAACATGCAAGGAAAATAAAAAACAGCATTTTTGCTTGTACATGATTGGATGATAAAATCAGCAGAGCTTCCCCTTATTTCAGATCTTCCCCTCAGATCTACAGCAACTGCACTTCCAAGTGCACTTGTAGTGCAAAGTGGATTTGTCTTTAGTAAATCAACCCCATAGTCTCTTCTTGTGTTGGTGAACCCCATGCCTCTCATTTTGTGTCCCGGTGTCATAGAGACAGGAAGTGAGGAAAAATCTCCCTAGTGGGCACACAGACATCAATATAAACTTGCCAGAGATTCTAACCCTTCCCTGCTTTATTCAAAACAAAAAGGTTAATGCTAGTGTGGTTTGTTTGTGGGTTCAAGTATGGTTGTGTCAAGCTCAATATAAATAATCACATGACCAGATGTAGGGTACACATATCTTTATTACAGTCCAGTATAATAACATCAAGACGTATCTGAAAATCAATGTGCAGTTATAGGAGTTTCTGCATCTTCTACGTTCTTTTTACTAAATTGGGGTATCACTTTTTCTTTGCCGTAATGTTTTTACATATCCAGTTCATTCCATCCTGCATATAAAACAAAGGCAAATATTTAAGTATAGATGACACTGTTCATTAGACATGTGCAGAACGGAAAAATTTGTTTAGTTTCGGATAGATTTGTTATGCTACTAATTTTGTTTGGAATTAGTTACGTTTAATTTAGTTTTCGGTCAAATTAATTTTGTTACAGTTAAAATTTGTTTTGTTTATTAATTTTTTAACAAATTCCAACTTTTCAGGACAATTAGAATTCAGATTGGTCTAAAAACGATCAACCAATACAAATTCTGTATGAAGTTAAGCAGCGGCCGGGAAACAAAATTATTTTTAACAGATTTCAGCTAAATTCGTTACTTTTTCACTTGGAGATTCAGATACATCTGAATCTCCGAATAACCAAAAATTCATTCAAATTTGTATTCAGATCGAAACGAATTGCACGTGTCTACTGTTCATAGATGTCATAAGTTTTATAAACCATGATTAGTGCATATCATTTTACTTTCATGAAATCTAATCGGTAACACTGGTTGTTCTCACCTGGTATATCTATTTATTCTGATTCTCTAATGTGTATCTCCTATTCTACATTAACTGCTAGCAAAATAGGATACCGTATATACTCGAGTATAAGTCATTCCGAGTATAAGTCGAGGCCCTAATTTACCACAAAAAAAATGGGAAAAACTTATTGACCCGAGTATAAGACGAGGGTGAGAAATGCACAGCTACTGTAAGTGGAAAAGAGGGTCAACAATGCCCATTTGCAGCATCACTGTGCCCATTTGCATGCCTCACTGTGCCCATTTGCAGCCATAGGTCCCCTGAACTTCAAACTCGGTAGTTAAGGGTTCCTAGATGCCCCCTAGCTGCAGCCAAAATTTGGGGTCTCTGAACCCAAAGGGTCCCGAAATGACATTGCTGCAGATAGACACAGTTGACTGAATTTGGGGCCCCGTATCTCGGGGCCACTTAGTGCTAAGAACCCCAAATGTGGTGTGCAAACCCAGTGGAACTAGCACCATAAAATTTCCAAAGCTGGGGTTTCTAGCACCAAGTGGCCCCGAGATACAGGGCCCCAAAAATCAGTTCAGAAAATGTCAAGCACTTTTCTGCAGCAGAGAATGACATTTTCCGAACCAGTTTTGGGGCCCCGTATCTCAGGGCCACTTGGTGCTAGGAATCCCAGCTTTGGATATGTTATGGTACCAGTTCCACTGGGTTTGCACACCAAATTTGGGGTTCCTAGCACCAAGTGGCCCTGAGATATGGGGCCCCAAAGTCGGTTCAGAAAATGTCAAGCACTTTTCTGCAGCAGAGAATGACATTTTCCGAACCGATTTTGGGGCCCCGTATCTCGGGGTCACTTAGTGCTAGGAACTTCAGCTTTGGATATGTTGTGGTACCAGGTCCACTGGGTTTGCATACCAAATTTGGGGTTTCTAGCATCAAGTGGCCCTGAGATACGGGGCCCCAAAGTCGGTTCGGAAAATGAAATTTTTTGCTGCAGAAAAGTGCTTGACTCGAGTAGGGGGGCACTTTCAGCACAAAAAAATGTGCTGAAAAATTCGACTTATACTGGAGTATATACGGTACTTTACTGAGGCTTTTGCAGTTAGGACTTGTGAGGTTATACTGCCTCTGAAAAGCTATCCGAGGTGAATCACCTTGCAGAGAGCATTTCAAAGGCAGCGAAGAGGCGATATGTTGCCACCCATGTGAACAAGCCTTTAGGGAATAATGCATGTTTAAAATTGGTTATCTTCCCCCCACCACAGCTCACTGCTTTACAGCCTATGCTATTTCACAGGTAAGATGTAGAACAAAAAAATGTCACTGGTCTGTGGTCAAACAGCCAGCCTAATGGTATGTACACAGTGATTAGTCCGACGGACTTGTGTACACACGATCGGAACATCCGACAACACACATTTGTTGGCGGAAAATTTGAAAACATGCTAGCCAACATTTGTTGGCGGAAAGTCTGACAACAATTGTCTGATGGAGTATACACACGGTTGGATTTTCCACCAACAGCCTGACATCCAAAATTTCCCGTCGGAAAGTCTGATTGTCTGTACGAGGCTTTAGACCCCATACACACTATTAGATTTTCTGCAGATTGTTGTCTTCAGATTTACCAAAACCATGTAGTGCAAGGGCCTGCCTGATTGCATACAAATTGAAACTCTTAAGGTTTGACCTCATAATATATGGCTTTGGTAAATCTGAAGAAAAAAATCTGCAGAAAATCTAATAGTGTGTATGGAGTCTAAGAAGGGCTCAGTCTCTGCCATATGTACTAGCAAGGTGGAGTGTCTTCCTGCAAAGAATCTGCAAATCCGAAGCATCCCATATTACCCAACATCCCATTCCCAAGTTTTTCAGCAATAAAAATCCTAAAAGACATCCCCTAGATGTTGCTGTGTGCCTGGCTGCCTCTGCACTGACTGGGGAAGAATCGGTTAAATTACAGCGGCTCCTATGGGGGTAGCGCTAGTGCTTTGTGTTGACATGTGTGTGCGCATGTTGCCACAGTGCACAAGTGTAAATGGGCCCTCCCTCAATCATGCAGAAATTTTCTAATGTATTATATGTGATTGCAGTATACACTAATACTGTACTACCTGGATCCCTTCCCCAGAGATTGCAGAGCAGGCTTGGATCTGCCATGTTCGGTCACGATATGTATGCAGGTTGAGTCCAGCAGCAATGTCTGCAGCAGAGGCGGCCGTCAATAAATCCTGCTTGTTTGCAAACACAAGAAGGGGGACACCCACTAAGTTGTCCTCTTCCACCAGTTCCGCCAGTTCCTGATGGTAACAAAAGATAGAATATATAGAAAGGTTCATTTCTGACCAAGCTGTACCTTGAAAAATCTACCCTTTGTCTTTAACTGCTCCTGAAAATAGTAATGTGCATTTTAATATGTGAATGTACTTAGGCCAGGGGTCTTCAAACTGCGGCCCTCCAGGTGTTCAGGAACTACAATTCCCATCATGCCTAGTCATGTCTGTGAATGTCAGAGTTTTACAATGCCTCATGGGATGTGTAGTTCTGCAGCAGCTGGAGGGCCGTAGTTTGAGGATCCCTGACTTAGGCACTTCTGTTCTGTAACCAAATTACTCTGTTGGGAGTTTCGGAACAAGAATAGATGGGAAATCTTGCAGTGGGGACAATTGTTCTGGTGCCAAACCAGCCATAAACAGAAATATATTATGCCGGTTAAGCAGAAACTGGCTGAGTTCTGATCCATCTATGGGCAGGCTGGTTGTACTGTAGGCAATCCATCGATCGAGTTCAACCAGTACGTTGGATTTTTTTTTTTATGTGATCACTGCCAGCAACTTTAGCAGCTTGCAGTGATCATTGTATTCTGCTGGTGGGGAAGGCTCCCTGCTGTCAGTACACAACAGTGCTGGAGGGATTCCCCTCATCATTACTGACTGTGTTAATGGGGGGATAAGGCCATTTCAATAGAATCTCAAAACCTAGAAAAATAACTCTGTACCTGTATGAACAGTAAATGTATTATTTGGTTGAAAAAGTCAATGTTCCACAATGTAGAAGATTGTTGGTCTACAAATGACACTTAACAGTTCAGGCCTGAGTAGCTAATTTCCATAGTAAAACAATCCCAACTGGAAAATCAACCATACATTATGCACCCCAGTCTTGTCTCTTATTTCAGAATATTATTACTGACAAAACGAAGGAGTAAGAAAGCAGGTGGTCATGATTGTTTTTTTCTGCACAAGGATCTGCTTCTGGCAAGTCTTCATTTAAAAGATTTTCAGAAAGATTATACCTGTCCTGTTTCTTCAAACCGTTTACGATCTGCACTGTCCACTACATAAATCTGAAACAAAATAAAAGCCATTATTGCAGCATGATGGTTTTATTTCCTATTTATTTACTCATTGCAAATTCTGCATACATTTGTTTATTTTCAGGGCCAGATTTATGTTTCCTTTCATCCTAGGCCAAATGTCTATTAAAATAGTTTGCCCACTTACTGTATGTCAATATCTTTAGTAACGTCAACAAGTGTGAGGCAAGTTGTAACCTTATTTTGCTAAAAGTTCAGTTGTAGGAGTACAGAGCCAGAGTGGTAAGCACACAGTACACTATTCCACCAATGAAAATGCGCAAGCCAAAAATGAGAACCTCAACAATACTGGGATGTCTGAAACATTGGGGAGAATTTACTAAAACTTTAGAGTGCAAAATCTGGTGCAGCTCTGCATAGAAACCAATGAGCTATCAGGATTTTATGTCAAAGCTTAATTGAAAAAGATGAAGTTAGAAGCTGATTAGCTACCATGCACAGCTGCACCAGAACCTGGGTGCTTCAGTTTTAATAATTTCCCCCTCCCCTTGTGTGTCACCCTTGGTAGCCCTGCTGGTCTAGGCCACATTATATGTTTATTATGCTGAAATCCAGCTGCCCCGTCTATCTCTCTTTACCCCCTTCCAGGGAGGGATGTTCCATCCCCTTATGGTTAAAGACTGGTATGTTCTTTTCTAGCTGCACACAAAACTTTGTTCTACTTTAAGTTGCTAACTGATATTTAACAGTGCTTTATAAATAGGCTTTTATATAGCAGTGTTAACTACTTTAAAAAAAAAAAATGTGGATGAAATCAGCCTACTGTTAGCAACAGATGTCTTTATAGATTTATATGTTATTGCTAAATGGTACTAGGTTTTTGTGCTCCACTCTTTTTCAGGATAAAAAGCTGTTTGAATTTGTTATGTGATGAAATTTGGAATTCGACTGGATAACTTGTACTCAGCAGCAGGAATTTAAGCTTGTTAACCGGTGCAATATGTTTATACTGCATGAGCTACTTTAAAGGATCCATTCACATGGGCATACGCATATTTTCTGCATAAATGCAGGTCCTTGCTGGCAGAAGATCCTGCAGAAAATATGCATCAAAAGTACTTGTGTTTAGACATGTTTGGATGTGTACTACATTTACCGTTCTTCTTTCATTCAAATAAATGTCTACACACTTATGCGCTTACACGTTTATGAATGTTTAGGCGTGTTTTGCATGCAAAATCTGCAAATCTGTGCGGCCTTGGATGCAGAGGTGTCCTACTTTTTTCTGCGCCGCTAAATGCAGCGCATTTAGTAGGCGCAGGTGTGTGTAAAGACTCATTGATTGCTTTAGTTCTGTGTTTGGATTCGCTCAAAACTATGCAAAGTGGACATCTAAATGCAGAGTTTTTACCCATGTGAATGAGCCCTAAAGGCTCCCATCTGGGGGTCTAAGAGGTCTCCTAACCAATTACCGTACTATGTGATGCAAGAGCCTTATAAATAAAAAAAAATAAAAAACTTTTTAGCTCCCTTTAGTGAGCTAAAACCTCCATTGTGTATAGTATTACATTCTATCCCTCCCAGACACTGCAGCCAAAAGTGGGAGGATTTCAGTTCTGCCAATTCAGAAAGCATTGACAGGACTAGGTGTGACCAGGCGCTGGTTGACAAGCAATGAATCAGCAGCAACAATGCTGATAGCCACAGCCCGCCACTTATCCCAGTGTAGTAAAAGTAGCCACAGCTTACATGGGGGACAATGCTACTTTGAATTCTGTGGCAGCGCAGCAACGTTGTCTCCCATTTAAAGGAAACGGCATGAGGTGGCCTTAACTGTCAGGATCAACAGGTATTTTTGAGACTTTGGGAAAATGGTGAATTCAGATGCAATTACAATTAAGTGCTGCATCGCATATTTTTAATGGGAGGCCATAGTCCTACTATTAAATTAAAGGATAATTCCACTGCACTCATATTAATTAGTAAACGCATGTACATTTATTTTTGTTTTGCATTGAAGCCTGCGAAGCATTGCAACCACAATCAGTGGATTGCAGGTATAATGTTCTGGCTCCTGCATACTACTCCTCCAGCTGTAGTCATCCAGTACAGACCTTTAGTTACAGGGCTGGAAGACTTGCAAACTCAACAGGTGTTGGTGAGACTGTGCAGGTAGATTAAAGAAATCAGTGCAGATGCAATTATAATTATCATTTAGCAATGACCTGTGTGGTCAGTAGAGGCTGTCACATTGGACTGATACATGTTAAAAGGAGAGGTGGAGCCTAGCTCCAGAAAAAGGGGGCTTAGCTTTGAATCTGGACAGTAATACCCTATATACTGTATATTATATATTACCATTGACCAAAGAGCTTCCCAAGCACACTGAAAAAGATTTAAGTAGTTATAAAGACACTTCTAGTCACCACGTGGTAGTGTTGATCTGAACACTTTTATGATCTGACAACAAGATTGAGAGAGCTGAAAGACACATTTTAGAATCATGCAGGGTTTTTTTCTACTCCTTATTTATCAAGCTGGTAGCTTCATGTATCAATTAATTAGCACTACAATTTTTGGACCATCTGTATGCAACAATTGTTATCTCACCAGTAAGTCTGTGCTCCCAAGATATCTTTTCCAATGTGTTCGAATGGACCTTTGACCTCCAATGTCCCAAACTGATAGCTTCAGACCGTGAGACTGGACACTTTTGATATTAAAACCCTAAAACAAAGAGATAAAATTGAGAAAATTTTGCCAAATGCAACATTTGTAATAACCCAATTTTTGAAGGGATACTGCCATAAAGTTTAGTGATGTACTGCTACCGGTACATACTTCTGTTATACTACTCACTGTGCTGAGTTTCACAGAATTCACATACATTGTTGTTGTTCACACATGTGGTAAGCAAAGGGACAGACAGGCTTACTAACTTCAGTGCACAGCTCACAACTGTACAAACTAAAGCATTGGCGGTTGGGACCAATAGGGTATCCAAGATGGGATGTTCCAACGACACACAGAATTATAGTCTGAAGTTAGTCAACATTTGTTTTAAAACCTGAAACATACAGTATCTGTGTTGAAAAGATGTATCCGTTGCACCTCTCTTAGCTTATTTTACAATATTTATTAATAGTCAATACAAGTATGTTGACTGCATACAACAATGTCTACAACACAAATTTCTATTATCATTGTGAGCAAACCAGGCATGATGAAACACATCAGTTAAGGTTGGTTCTCAGATACAGATACTGTTTTATGCAGTCTACTTACTGACTATTAATAAATACGGTAAGAGGAGCTAAGTGAGGGTGGTGTGTGGCTGATACATCCTTTCATATTTTTGATGGAGAGTGGAGATGGACTATAGTGGGCAGCACCCAGATTGTCCATGTATAAGAGAGGTGAATCTTGAGCAGAGCTATGGATTTGTGTAGTTTCTACACCTGTGTTGGAGTTATACTGCTGGCCTCCTCCAGTGCAAGGCGGGTCAATATTGTTGTCTTCCCAGCGTTGTCCAAGCCAAGTAGCACGATTCTAACTCCGTTGTCATTCAAATGTTCAACCTTTCTTAACTCTTCTACAAGGGACATCAAACCCTAAAAACATAATACAAAGTCAAAGATGTTTTTTGAAATCAGGAAATCTTAGATTATTTTTCTAAACATTTAGATTTTATGTAGACTAGTAGATATAGTGAACTAGTGTGTATCAAAAGAAGGGAACACACCACTCTACCCAGCACCCTTTTTTGGGGGTTGAACGATGACCAGTGTCATTCAACCCACTTCCTGTGTGCCCAGGACATTAGGAACCTGCCCCTTTGGGGTGCCTCATCAAGCCACCCTGGACTCACAGGATAAAGCTGCAGGGAACAATGCCATGTAATGCTCTGGAGGAAGATGAAGACAAGGACTCATAATGTCATATGACCAGATGGGAGACCCCTTGAAAAAAGATAAATATGCAGTAATGTGTTCTGGATGCTCCGGGAGAAAAGGGAGACTGGGGACAGAGGGCATGTTTGGGTAGAAATAGGTTTTAATCAGAGCTTTAAATTATTTTTCACAACTAACCTCCCATTCCGAAAAGTACAAAGGGTGCTGCTCATAGCTTGACAACATAAAAAACAGCCCTGCATACATGCCAAATAATCCAATGCTCCATTACAGATATAGGGGGTTGATTTACTAAAGGCAAATAGACTGTGCAGTTGCTTCAGAGCTTAGTAAATGAGGTAAGGCTTTACTTTGCAAAGAATACCTAATCACCCAATCACAACAGAGTTTCTTCACATTTACTAAGCTCTGGAGCAACTGCACTTGCAGAGTGCAACTGCAATTTGCAAAGTGCACAATCTTTTTCCCTTTAGTAAATCAACCCCATAATATCCATGCACTTCCAGTTACAGGTTCTTTTTCTTTGAATAAGCTTTCTGCCAACGAAACATGTTAGAGAGCATAGTTATAGAAGTTATACAGCATTAGACAAAACAATCTTTAAACTTTTAACTGTGGCTTTAAGCTGTGAAGGCAATGGAAGAACACAGAAAGGGAGGGGTGGAACCTTCTTCAATATACTACATTGTTATGCCGCGTACACACGGTCGGACTTTTCTGCTGCAAAAGTCAGACAGCCCGTTCAACAGACTTTCGACAGACTTCTGGCAGGCTTGGGGACTTTCTAATGAACGGACTTAACTACATACGATCACACAAAAGTCTGATGGATTTGTACATGATGACGTACGACCGGACTAAAATGAGGAAGTTGATAGCCAGTATCCAATAGCTGCCCTAGCGTCGGTTTTTGTCCGTCGGACTAGCATACAGACGAGCGGATTTCTGGGTCCGGTGGAGTTACGACGAAAAGATTTGAAGCATGTTCCAAATCTAAAGTCCGTCAGATTTGCGACTGGAAAAGTCCGCTGAAAGTCCGGGGAAGCCCACACACGATCAGATTGTCTGCCGGATTTGGTCGTTCGGCGTCCGTCGGACCAGTCCGGTCGAAAAGTCCAACCTTGTGTATGCGGCATAAGACCTGAAGCTATCAATCTTTGCAGCGTTGGAAATTCAATGCTGTGAAAAGGATTGGACATCACTGGAGAGAAGGTTAAACATCAGGGTGTGGCACATACTACATGGCTAGGGTACCCCAGATATATAATCCTTAACATTCCCAAACTTTGTTATATGCAAATGACACTTGACACTGAACTGGAGAAAAGTGGCTGTTTGGCCATTTTATTAACAAATAAATATTAAAATCTCTGTAACATCAACAATCAAAAACCAGTAATGTATCACTAGAACTAGGTTGCAGGTCTTATGCCGCGTAAACACGGTCGGACTTTTCGACCGGACTTGTCTGACGGACGCCGACGGACCAAATCCGGCGAACAATCCGATCATGTGTGGGCTTCACCGGACCTTCAGCGGACTTTTTCAGTCGCAAATCTGATGGACTTGGATTTGGAACATGCTTCAAATCTTTACGTCGTAACTCCGCCGGACCCAGAAATCCGCTCGTCTGTATGCTAGAGCAGCTATTGGCTACTGGCTATCAACTTCCTTATTTTAGTCAGGTGTCTGTCATCACGTACGAATACGTCGGACTTTGGTGTGATCGTGTGTAGGCAAGTCCGGCAGTTAGAAAGTCCATTGAAAGTCCGCCAAAAGTCCATCGAAAGTCTGTCGAAAGTCTGTCGGACGGGCTGTCGGACTTTTGTAGCTGAAAAGTCCGACCGTGTGTACGCGGCAAAAGGAGGCATCCCATAACCCCATTCAGCTTGGGTATCACAGTTATACTCAATTATCCCCAGCCACGCAACTCCGGCTCAGGGACAAACCCATTTCACTTCACTATCCCCAGCCGCGCAACACCGGTTTGGGGACAAACATTACATCTTCAAATTGGTAATGCCTCCACAGACCCCAACCGCCACACGTCTATGCTAAGAAAATGAAAAGCAATCCACAATTGAAGGGTGGGTGGATGGGACTTCCTTCTTCTTTGATTCCAACACGAGTCTGCTGCTGTGTGCCGTGCTGAGCGTCACCCCTCACAGCAGCCCCCACTTTCCTGAAAACTCCGAGCCACTCCTACTAGCCTTCCCCTCCTCACTACCTGTAATTAACCCTTTGTTATTAGTTATACACTGTCTCCCCTATCATGCAGCCCTGCGCCTATTTTTTTTTTTTTTTGCTACAGGCTTTACAGGTATGTTATATGACTGCAGCTCTAGCAATTTTTTAACTAAATGTCAGTAAACTCTCTTACATTCCTGTCTGGGCATGGCAGCTAGTGATACAGATATTTTAAACGGTCACAATTGCTGGAAAATCTCTGCACAGGGTGAGACTGATTGTGTAGTCATCACATATGTTGTTAAGCATATAAAGCATATGAATGTACAGTACACACCACAGCCCCAGGCTTTGTTTTGATAATATTTAAAAGGAGAGAAAATAAAGGTCCACACACTTATCAAAATTTGGCTAGTCCCTGCTGAACCAGCTGAATTTCGATCTGTGTGTACCCAGTTTTAGACAAAGGAGTGGCTGTGGATGTATTATTTTTGGACTTTGCTGAAGCATTTTGAATATTGCCCCACAGATGGTTAAACTGATTGTAAAGGTTTTTTTCTTATTTTTTTAATAACAAACATGTCATACTTACCTGCACTGTGCTAGGGTTTTGCACAGAGCAGCCCCATTCCTCCTTTTCTGGGGTGCCCCAGCAATGCTCCTGGCTCCTTCTGTTCTTTGGGTGCCCCCACGGAGAGCCGCTTTCCATGGGGGCACCTGTGCAGGCATGCTCACGTGTCACTGACACAGACAGCAGGACTCGGCCCCGCTCCCTGCTCCCGTGTCACTGGATTTGATTGACAGCAGTGGGAGCCAATGGCTCCTGCTGCTATTAATCTATCCAATGAGGACCCAAGACAGTGGATGGAGCCACTGGGCTCATGCTCCTGGCTGGAATGATCAGATTTCAAATGAGAGAGCAGATAGAGGCACAAGGGACACTTTGCATTGAATGGAGAAGACAGTGATTTATACTAGTGGCTATAGGAGAAGATAGTGATGATTTCTAGCGCCTATAGCAGCCGCTAGCGATAAACACAAGTGAATCCGGCAGGATGGTTGTACCCAGGACTTTTTTTCTCAGAAAATAGGTGTAAGAACTCAATCACAACTCTCCGACCCCCCCCCCCCCACACACACACACTCACACCCTCCAAACCTCACCACATAGTGAGTTAATAGCGTGGTTCAATTTCACTAACAGTGGGAGGGTCTTAAGGGGCACTAAACATCAGGAGTGCATTACATACATACACAGTGCAGAGTTCGGGGGTGTACTACAAAGAGAGTGCAGAGTTCAGCCTTTATCCACAGCCGCTTACTGCTGCATCCCACTTTCACCCATCTTCTTTGACCATCTCTGACCTCTCCATGCAACCCCCCCTTCCTTAAAATCTCCACCATCGTCCACATAAGCCCTGGTTGTACCCAAGTTGATCAATTGATCAACTTGGTATATTCAGCCTGCCCACACACGGTTCCTGAGGAACCGGCCGAGATTCGAACCGTCTATGGCCGGCCTTAGGCTTTAATGGTGTATCTCGTGTTTCAATGTTTAGACTGTTTTGAATTTTATAGTTTGGGATTAAAAGTACTATTCATGTGTTTATAGATTACACATAAATTTGTCCCTACAAGGTGTCTCTGACAAGCTGACCTGGATAAACTATTTAATGAAGCAATTTAGTGGAAAATGTGTTTTAATGGCAGCACAGTGGTGTAGCACTTTCACCTAGCAGCAAAAAGGGTCGCTGGGTCGAATCCCAACCACGGCACCATCTGCCTGGGGTTTGCATGTTCTCCCTGTGCCTGCGTGGGTTTCCTCCCGCACTCTAAAGACATGCTGGTAGGTTAATCAGATCCTGTCTAAATTGGCCCTAGTATGTATGAATGTGTGTTAGGGGACCTTAGGTTGTGAGCTCTAGGCATGTGCAATTCGTTTCGTTCCGAATGAGTTCTTTAACGAATTTCAACAAATTTGTTAATTCGGGAATATCCGAATTAACGAAAATTTTTTCCGAATATTCGTAAATTAGATAAAATTGGACATTCGTAAATTCGGGCATTCGTACATTCGTACATTCGCAATTTACGAATGTACATTCGTACATTAGTAAATTAGTGCATTCGTAAATTTGTAAATTCGAAAATTCGGAAATCTGAAATAATAGTTAACTAATAATAACTTAACTATTAGTAATTACTAGTAACTTTTAAATTATAGGTATTGTAATTCCTTTCAAATTTGGCTGTTAGTGAACGTAACACATACAAATTTATCCAAAGTTATGAATGATCCGAAAAAACGGAATGGAACGTAATTAATTAATAATAATAAATAACAATAATAATAATAACAACGTTTTATTATTATTATTTATTATTAATTTGTTCCGTTCCATTTGTTTAGATGCAGCATTTGTTTTGGATAATTCGTAACTTCGGATAAATTCGTATTTGTTACGTTCACTGACAGTCAAATTTGAAAGGAAATTACAATACCTATAATTTAATAGTTAGTTACTATTTCAGATTTTTGAATTTTCGGGTTTTTGGATTTTCAAACTTCGAATTCTAATTTACAAATGTACGATTTTACGAATTTACGAATGTACAAATTTACGAATGTACAAATGTACGAATGAACGCATTTACGAATTTACGAATGAACAAATTTACGAATCGCAATCATAATGAATGACCCGAAAAAAGAAAAAAATAATAAACTAATGAAACGAAAACGAAAATGAACAACTTTTTTGGCTGTGCACATGTCTAGTAAGCTCCTTGAGGGTAGGGACTGATGTGAATGTACAATGCGCTGCCTAATTTGATGGTGCTATATAAGTACCTGAAATTATTAAATAAATAAATGTTAATAAATATAAAGTTATGCACTTGGGGTCTAAAACATGTATGCAGTATATAACCTGGGGGGTACATCTGGGGATACAGCTTCTAGAGAGAGCAAGATAGTTTCTTGTATCATGGGAGAGAGAGAAAAGTAATCTTGCCTTGTACAAAGCTTTAGTAGGATGTCATCTTCAAACTGCAGTTCAGTTTTTGACATTAGTTCACAAAAAAGATGTTGCAAAATTTAAGAGAATGCAGAGAAAAGCCAATAAATTGAATAGGGACATGGGGGACCTCAGCTAAGTAGTGATTTTATTACCAGTTCAAAAAAGTTGTTTATTGGGAAATATGATCACCACGTAGAAATACATATTGTAATCTTACTTGGTACAAGATTGTTAACTTTAACATAATAACAAATAAGAAAGCACTGTTTGCATCTAGAGGAAAAGAAATTCAACTGCCACTTATGGAAATGCTTTTTACAGTAAGAGTTGTTAAGAATACATGTTTTCCTAATGCCCAGAATATAACATTTATAAGTTACAGCACAATAGATTGTTGCTCCAGAGAGTATCCTATTGCTAAGTTGTGGGGATCAGAAAGAACTTCCTTTTTTTCAAGAATGTAGGCAATGCTTAATATGGGTTTTATGCCTTAGGGTTCTGTGGATCCGGGTTTTAAATAAGGTTAATTTTGTTTGCTGGTTGAACTTTATGGGCATACATACAGTATGTGCTTTTTTTAAAACTTGGCTAAATCAGTAATTATAAAAGTAGTATAATCAAATATAAAATAAATGATGAAATTAAATATTTGAGGTGCTCTTTTATTTTTAAATCACTGGGGTATGCTTTAAACTTATCACGTATCTATCACCACTTTGATGTCCCCTAGTTATTTGGGAGTTACGCCTTCAGCCCCATTATGGATGAACCCGAATCTCCCACATTTTTTCTCTCTTCCAGATTCCATGATATGGGTGTGTGGGGGTGTTAAGGTGTTGAATTACATTACCAGAGAGGGGGAGCTTTGTACATTCGATCAGATAAAGGCTAAGCATGACTTACCCAACTCCTTCTTCTTTCGCTCTTTGCAGCTGCGCCACGCTTTTCAGGCTCAGTTCAATGGCCAAAGAATTGAATATATGCCATCAGCGCTGGAGACCCTCTTGACTGAAGAGGAACTGGTCAAGCCTCTACCAACAGTATACAAATCTCTCTTCAAAAAAACACCTCTGGGAATATCATACAAGGAGGGGACTGGGATGATATGTGGGATCACCCCTTTACATATTTAGTATCTGCAAGGGACCGCTTAATCTACTTCAAGTTTCTCTATCGCATATATTTTACACCTGCCAGACTGTCCCACATATATCCATCAGTCAGCAGCCAGTGCTGGGGATGCACCCACACCCCAGCTGGCTCAGAACATGTCTTCTGGAGTTGCACACAGATCCAAGCTTTCTGGTCTGGTATTACAGAATGTCTTGCGGAAGTACTCAGCATCCCGGTCCCTATGACACCTAGAGTTTGCTTAATAGGATTGGTGGAAGAGGTAGTTCCATCTCGAGCACACCGAGACCAAATGTTCTCATTTACATAAGAATATAGTTATCTGATAAGCGAGAGACATGGTACGAATGTAATTAACCTTAAGGTGCACATCGTTACAAATGTGAAATTATGGCAATTGGTCGGGTAGGGTGGTTGGGGGAAGGACGGGAGTTAGATTGAACTATGTTAGTTCTTTTCATGGCCCTGTGTGGCTGACTCCGCTAAGGCACATTGCCTACCGGTTTGTGTGTGTGTTTAATTGTGATATGTTGTATTGCAAAAAAAAACTTAATAAAAAAAAAACTTATCAAGTATCTAAAGAGAATACATAACACATTATTGAATAGACACAATTCTTGGCATGTGTTACCTTTGGTAAATAATGAAACATTTATGGTTATTAATGGATTGCTTGCAATGCAAATGGGAAATGTAATGCTTCTACCAGAAGGGAGAATCTTTCAGATAACAACCCTGACCTCAAAGAATCTCTAGATTTGTTCCACTCATGTGTGCTGGTGCAAGAACAACTCTCTCCTTTGTCACTAGTATGACAGTTTGTGCCATCCATTGGTATACCAATGTCATAGGATAGAGTTGTTCTTTTATTGGCACGTGTTTAAATTGAAGATGAGGGCCTTAAAACCGGGTGTTGTGAGAGGAAGCAAAAGATAGTGCCTTAGATGAGCCGGTGTGCTAAGTACGGTGTGTGCCTTCTCCTCCAGTGTAAATATTTGCAAGCATACAACGGATCTTCAGACTGTGCAAGTGAGGTGAAGTTCTGCATGTCCAAGTAAAGGCAGTGGAGATTATGACAATCGTTCCATATTCCCATCATTACATGTCCGATGAAGGGGTCCTGCATGGCTCTGCACTCTCTTTGTGGAGTGATCTTTCTTCAATAAAAATTTCTTTGGATTTAGTCTGAAGACCCATGGTGTGCTTGGCAATTTTTTTACACTGTATTGTGCATGTTCCAGTCTCTAGCTGGTGGTTTCTGCAGCACCCATTTAGAGCCTATTCCCAGAACATATGCAATGGGAATATGGATGATTGGTTGTTGTGCCAGACGGGCTGGTCTGAGTATTTCAAAAATGCTGATCTACTGGGATTTTCACGCACAACCATTTCTAAGGTTTACAGAGAATGGTCCAAAAAAGAGAAAATATCCAGTGGGTGGCAGTTGTGTGGACAAAAATGCCTTGTTGATGTCAAAGGTCAGAGCAGAATGGGCAGACTGGTTTGAGATGATAGAAAGGCAACAGTAACTCAAATAACCACTTGTTACAATCAAGGTATGCAGAATACCGTCCCTGAATGCACAACACCTTGAAGCAGATTGGTTACAGCAGCAGAAGACCACACCGAGTGCCACTCCTGTCAGCTAAGAACAGGAAACGCACAGGCTCACCAAAATTGGACAATAGAAGATTGGGAAAATGTTGCCTGGTCTAGCGAGTCTCGATTTTAGCTGCGACATTCAGATGGTAGGGTCAGAATTTGACGTAAATATGATGAAAGCATGGATCCATCCTGCCTTGTATCATTGGTTCAGGCTGGTGGTGTAATGGTGTGAGGGATATTTTCTTGGCACAAATTAGGCCCCTTAGTACCAATGAAGCATCCTTTAAATGCCACATCCTACCTGAGTATTGTTGCTGACCATGTCCACCCCTTTATGACTACAGTGTACCCATCTTCTGATGGCTACTTCCAGCAGGATAATGCACCATGCACCATGTCACAAAGCTCAAATCATCTCAAACTGGTTTCTTGAACATGACAATGAGTTCACTGTACTCCAATGGCCTCTACAGTCACCAAATCTCAATACAATAGAGAACATTTGGGATGTGGTGGAACGTAAGATTCGTATCATGGATGTGCAGCCGAAAAATCCACAGAAACTGCATGATGTTATCATGTCAATATGGACCAAAATCTCTGAGGAATGTTTCCAACATCTTGTGATGATGGGCTGTCACACTGTCCAATAAGGATGTCTGAGAGGCTGGAGTGGGTGTGTACTTCTGCACTTTATATCTGACAGCATCTTTCCTTTTTTAAGAGTGACAGAATCCCTTTCAGCTTTGGCCACATAATGGAGTCTAGGGACACCTCTGCATTCTCTATTATACTTTAAATATACACTCACCGGCCACTTTATTAGGTACACCTTGCTAGTACCAGGTTGGACCCCCTTTTGCCTTCAGAACTTCAGAACTGAATTTATACCACGAAGAATTAAGGCAGTTCTGAATGCAAAAGGGGGTCCAACCTGGTACTAGCAAGGTGTACCTAATAAAGTGGCCGGTGAGTGTATATTTAAAGTATAATAGAGAATGCAGAGGTGTCCCTAGACTCCATTATGTGGCCAAAGCTGAAAGGGATTCTGTCACTCTTAAAAAAGGAAAGATGCTGTCAGATATAAGTACACACCCACTCCAGCCTCTCAGACATCCCTATTGGACAGTGTGACAGCCCATCATAGGGCTATTAGGAATGTGGCCGGGAGGGAGAGATTGGATTAGCTCAACATTCGGCCATAGCAGGGACAATAGGGGCTCTTCTTTGTCCCTGCACTTTATACCTCCAAGCAGCTCACTTTAGAATACAAATTGGGAGGTCTTGCTGCTGAAGTTCCACTCACTTAAGGCAAGGCAAAACAATAGCTATTCTTGAAACGGGAGATTGGAGGTATGGTTCATTTCAGAGCCTTACATCCTCAGCCAACATTAAAATGAAATTGTGGAATCAAAAGCTTTTTATTTTATACTTTATTGCAGAGGAGAGGATAGATTTAAATCTTGTATTAAAAATTGGGGTAAATTGTAATCCTCTATGTATTCCTTTTTTTCACAATGTAAGTTTTTATTAAAATGATTTCAAAGAAATACAATAAGTACAAGGTTTACATATTGTAAAGAACCTATGTATTCCACCAAGTGGGTGCTACAAATACACAGGTGCAGCAAAGCTGATGTGTAACACTTTTATTGTCCAGATTGGTAGTTGAGTTCTGGTGGTCACAATATACATAATTAGTAAACTGATAATGTAGTTATTTCAGTAGAGCAAACCCTTCATTACAGTGATGGAGCACTGCAAGCTGACAGTAGTAATCTGCCTTTTTTATAGCTGGTAATGTGTTAACTTGCTGGTGTCATTCAACTGTCATGGTAAATCAATCCACAGACTTAATGGTTTTTCAACAGGATTAGACCGATCGCTTTGGCTGTTTAGGAGGCAGATTACAGGTTAGAGTTGACCTTAGTTGATCTGTTTTGGGGGAAACGATTAATAATTTGGCAGTGACTGCCCAATTTTTGGGACATAAAAGTTGTACTGACTGATGAGCCACATCTCTGATGAGCCACATCTTTGGCACTTTACAGTGCATATAATTATGTGTTTAATATTGTAAAGCACTCCGTAAATTGTTGGTGCTATATAAATCCTGTATAATAATAATAATAATAATAATAATAATAATAATATTGTGCATTCTTAGAATATGGCTGTACATACAGTATGTCTAACACGATAACAATAAAAATGTCTCTTATGTTTAAAAAAAAAAAAAGCAATTTTGCAACTGAGCACAAGTATTTTGTACAGGCAAAGGGAGACACAAAAATGCATTATACAACAAAGATAAAAAGGAGAAAATGCTACTGATCTAGTCACTGAAATAAAATACACATTTTAATGTGTCATACAGAAGTGTAAAATGTAATGACATAAAAGAATCAATGTTTTGCCCTGCTGGGCTTTGCATGGCCAATCCTTGCACCAGTTCACCAACAACAACAGCTTGTAATGTGAAGGCTTACCTAACAATCTATTTATTTATATCCATTTAAACATCTGCAATAAATAGTTCTTAGAAAATGTAAAAGTGAACGTACAATATGTATAATGTGCAATGTGATAGGGGTGACCAGCTTTCCTCACTTTCAAATATCTATTATTACATTTATTACAAATATAATACATTTATATATATATATATATATATATATATATATATATATATATATATATATATATATATATATATATATATAAAACATTTATTACAAATATATTACATATATATTTAAATGTATGTATTTATTTAATTACATTCATTAATTAATTAATGCATTTAGTGGAAATGTAAATTATTACATTTAGAGCTTTTTCCAATGATGAAAATCCTCAGCTTGGGAATCATGCTTAAAATGTGGTTTGGATGAAGAAAAATAGTTTTCACATAGCCCAATAAATTGTTAAATCTGAGAGGCCCCCCCCCCCACTTGAGTTTTCACAGTTTGTAAATTACAGCTCTTACAGAGATTTAGTAATGGCTTCATTACTGCAATTAAATTAAATATCTAGCGATACTATATTGCTGAGGCTGTTTGATTCTAGATATGACTTAATTTACTAAATATCAGCAGGAAAACCCCAGAAAATAGATAATAACGGGTATTAGTATGTATAATGTAACACTAGGAATACATATCTTGTATTTATTGTCCAGTTTTCTGTTTTCTAATGTCTTATGTGTCATGTAGCAATTTGCCAAATTTGAATTATTATACAATTCAAAAAATTAGTATAGGATTACCATGCAAAGATGAACGTTTTTTTTTCTTCATAAAAATGTATAAATAGTCACATAAAACTAAAACATATTTTCATTTATTAGCATTGATTAATATACATTTTTTCATTCATAATTTTTTATTTATACTCTGCCCTATCTTTCACATTCTCACATATGATTATATTTTTAAACAATCCACCCTAAATTTATTTGTAAATGTAATATTCAGTTAATTGTATTTTGTTAATACATGTCATGACAATATTCACTATGTTCATATATATTTATTTCATGATTTATTTCAATCATTTTATGCTTGCTATTATATTTTTCTCACCATTGAAATGCAGACTAAGCCAACCAGCAGTGACAGGGATTGTGACTATCTATCTATCTATCTATCTATCTATCTATCTATCTATCTATCTATCTATCTATCTATCTATTTATCTATCTATCTATCTATCTATCTATAAAAAATATATATCTATATATATAGATATATCTATATATCTATATATAGATATATAGATATATAGATATATCTCTTTAGATATAGATATATAGATATATCTATATATCTCTATCTATCTATCTATCTATCTATCTATCTATCTATCTATCTATCTATCTATCTATCTATCTATATATATATATTTTAATTTTTTAATTTTTTTTTTAAAGAGCATATTTCTTGGAACCACAGTTTTCCGTGGATGGTAGTTAATGCTGTACATCTAAAGTATAAGTGTCATGATTTTAGCAGAAAGAAAGCTTTGATTTTTCACACCACCCTCTATAAATGACCAAATCAAATATATACCAGTAACCAACAATGATCAAATAACAATATGTGTTTACATATATTTGCACTTACCTTTTGCACTTCACCCATAATGCTACATTCCTTATGTACAGGAGTCTTGTAAAGAAACCATTAAGTGGGGTTACAGTAACGTGTCTGCGGTTACAGTGGTAGCAGCATTATAATGAACAGTTTTCTATATATTTTTCCCAGTGTGCAGCACACTGTCAAATAGGAGTGCTAGAACAAGGATTAGGAAGACTGACTTAGTTGCAGTTTTTGTCTCAGCATTAAGTAATTACCTTTCTAATCTCCATGCCATCTGTTGCCACTCTGCTGTAGGTAGTATATCTCTTTCACACAAGACACAACTATAAACGGCCACTCGCATTATGCAACCTTAGATGGCAAAGCTTGTAGCAAGGAACAAAAGAAGACCACACTTATATGCACATTTAAACTATATAGCAAGTCTTCCTTATTTTATGTCTTCAGATGCATCAGATAAAAACAGGTACAAGTAAGATGTATATGCTGGATATATTTGGTAGTGATTCATCTGTGATATTAGTTGTATTCACTGATAAATTTCCTTGAATCTCTTCCTTGTTTAGAGTGGACAGGGCATATTTATAAGGCACTGTGGTAACTCATAGCTATCAGCCTTACATTTTACCAAGTTCATCTGTGCTTCCTGCATATTCTTGCACCTAATAGGTAAGCGCTTTCTTTATTTCTTTAATTAGAGAAGAAATTGTTAATTAAATTCTTTCATTCATTGTATAAGAAGGATACCATTTGGAAATCTGAACTGCAGAAAAATAACCATAAGCAAAGCATACACATGTGTACCAAACAGCATTATTTATCAAAAAGTTATTTTCGATTTATTTCTGTTAAAATACAATTAGCATTGAGTTTTACAATAAATATTCAAGGCAGTACACATGTTACATTTTCTTTCCATAAGGGACAAAACATCTAATGCCGTAGGGATAAACAAAATACACTCATAATATATGTGAAAATATCATTCTATAACAATGAATATACACTGGAATTTAGTAAATGCCTGTTTGCATGGGGTAATGAACCTACAGTTTATGGGCCCATTGACCTATTAGATAAGGTCATAAGTGGCAATATAGGATCTAAATAATGGAAAAAGGAGAGAGCACAAAGAGGATCAAGATGCAGAAAGGGGGGAGAGTTTAAGTAGACATACGAGAAAAAGAAGGGAGGTGGAAAGGAGAGGAAGGTGTGGAAAAAGAAGAGAAAGGGGGAGGAGGGAACGAGGTAAGGGGGGACCAGGACCGCTATAGTTTTGCAAAGTATGTGCTCCAGGGCTATGTTTAGTTAAGGTTTGAAAGCATATAATGCATAATGCAGGGTTTCCAGACCTTTTGAAATTTAGATATATTGGCCCTCTAATAAGGACAAGTAAACAACAGACAGAACGCCTTTTCCCAGGGGATCATGTAAACAGTACAAACAGGGTGAGCCATCAAGGGGATGAGTTATGGGTTGTAGATGCAAGTGATATTGATGGCTTTCCTATCTGCAACTTACTAACCACAATTTCTACTTATTTGTTGAACTACATCTAGTACTGCCCCACCTTTTTTTCAACTCTTCCTCTCTATCGCTCTCTCTTTCCTCTCCCCACCTTGTTTTTTTGTACTCTTCCTCTCTTTTACTTCTCTCTCTTTTGTTTACCTTTTTGTTTTTCCTCTACCCAACCCCCCCACCACCACCACTTTCCCTAAGGTCATTAAACTTTTAATTTCCCAAACTATAAAAACTGCTGAACAAAAGGACTATGGGTTTGGTTTACTAAAACTGGAGTGTAAAAAATCTGGTGCAGCTGTGCGTAGTAGCTGATCAGCTTCTAACTTCAGCTTTTTCAATTAAGCTTTGGCCAAAAAAAACCTGAAAGCCGATTGGTTTCTATGCAGAGCTGCACCAGATTTTACACTCTCCAGTTTTAGTAAATGAACCCCTGTGTATATACAGCAGATTACCAGATGCCTTGTGTAATCCATCAACCTTCCCCAATATATGATTCTTAGGATCAAACATTCTTACTGCTTTGTTCAGATGTGTTTTCTAACAAACGTTATACAATATACTGTTTCATAATCTCTTTTGATCGTTAGTCACTAATCTGTCTAAAACACAGTAACAACCCTTGTAAAAAAAAAAAAAAAAAGCCTTGGATTCAGGCTGTATATTGGGCCAAATCAAGATTGTAAGCCCCACAGCCTTTGTCATTCGGTTCTCAAATACCAACGTATTTACTACCATTGAAGTTCTGACATTTTAGTAACAAGGGTGAAGCTTAGCAATGGGAGGGGTGGAGCAAAATCTTGGATTAGTTGGATTAGATAACAGTTGGGGTTTTACAGATGTACTGCCTGGGTCTGAGATCCAAGGGGCTCCACAGGCACACATGGCTAATTCAGCATTTTTGGGGTAGAGGCTAATGAGAAAAATACATCACGCCTATAAAGTAGCATAGAATATGATGGAACAATGTAGAAGAAATATATTAAGAGAATTGTTATAATAAACTGAATTGTTGTATAGTTTTTGGAGTCCAAACACTCCCCAATTGCAATACATACAATTAAAATACATACTGTATAAACCAATACAATAACAGTCTATTTTTTTTAAAGATCATGTAACCTCAGGAGTGTTTTGGTTTGTAGATCTAGTAGCTCACGGTATTGAATTGTTCTGGTTGTTGACCTTGTGATAAGCCTTCCATATTCTCACTGTCTTGTCCCATGACACTGTAACATACTAAATAGACAGACTAGTAAGTAAGACCCGATGCATATTTGCCTTTTATGTATTTTTATTTTACGTAAAAGTGCATAAGCACCATACCTGCTTCATCTCTGGAATGTGGATGAGGGACCGGATAAGGTCTGTATGTCCAGTGTTATACTGAACCTGAAGTAGAGAGTCTGGATCATAAACCCTGAGGATAATAAAAGAAAAAACTACAAAACAACTTACAAATGAGGAGTGTTACAATGTTGCCAACAGAGATGAAAACTGAAACATTTGAAACCTCTAGGTGAAACGAAGTACCATAGTTCAATTACCCTAAAGGCAACTTGAATGTATGTTCAGAAAATAATTTCATATTCCTTGAAGAATTTCTGTGGAATTCACTAACTTTTTTAAAAAATAGATCAATTGTTCTATAATGCACTGGCATACAATATTGGTCTAGCCAGCTTTGGTACTTCAGTTCCTAGATTTAAGTGGGGCATAGTGACAGATCACCTACCAATACTCCTCATGGACCATCACTGCCTAGAGGAAACTTTTGCTTGCCATGCACATACAGATTGCTTGCTAAAAAGTGTGGATGGAAAAATCTCCCCTGCTGGTTATTGTATTCAGAGAGATGTCACCCGCAGCTGTCTGAATACCCAAACATTGGCTGCACCTGATAGGACGCAGTCTTTATTCAGCTGACAGTTTCCCCACTCAAGTCTTCAATTTTCTTTGCTGACAGGGCTACTCAGGACTCGAATTCCAGCCAAATCAACATGAATCAACCAAAATTTGAGCCGTGTATGGCCAGCTTTAGAATGAGTGGGCATCACAGTTCATTTATAGCTGCTGTAACCCTACAAAGAAATAAAAAACTTCTGTTCCTTTTAAACAGGACAAATATAATAGTGCTTCTGCAGTGTGATTTTTCCCATTCTATGTTGTAAAATACCTGGTTGATCCTGCCTGTTCCTGTGTCCCCCTAGGTGTACTGACCACGGTAATCATAGCTGCTAATCCATGATACTGTAGGTCAGTATACGTGCCTCCGTCATCCCGCTGTGTGCTCAGAGTCTCTCCCCCCCCCTCTGTCATTTCTGTGTGTGAGAGATGATTTCCTCCCTGCCCTTCCCTTATCCTCCTGCCGCTATTCCCTGCGGCTGTAAAGTAAGATTTACAAATAACTGGAATCCTCTCTGTTGCATGAAGATATAAAGTACTGTGTCTGTTTTTCTAAAATTATAATCCTAAATACCTTCTTGCACAGCGCCGCTATATGGTCATGTGATCGACTTCTGATGCCCAGCTGATGTTAGAGGGGAATCTCAGCCCCTTTCGCTGCTCTCTTTAGATCGGGGAAGGAGAGCAGAGGGAGGTCATGTGACCGCACAGCAGAGCTGTGCAAAAAGGTATTTAAGATTATGATTTTAGCAAAATGGACACACAGTACTTTATATCTTCATACAACAGAGGGAGTGTCAGTTATTTGTAAATCTGACTTTACAATCACTTAAAGTGAATGCTATTACAGTGGTAGGGGCAGATTCAGTCTGCAGAATACCAAGGTATACAAAAAATGGGTGAGTCTTGTTGTGTCTTACAATTAGTTTTAGGAGAGATCCTTATACATTGCTAAATGCATGAATCTAATTCAGTAGTATATGTTTTCTAGAAATTGGAAAACTTTTTAAGTTTTTTAATATTACCTGACTGTATCTTGCACACCTGCAGCAATGCATCCGTTCATCTGGTCAATGCAGATACAAGTAACTACTCCTTTAGTGTGCAGGATCTTCTCACATATAGCTTCTTCTTCACCCTGCATAGATAAGACATGTTGATTTGAAAAATAGTATTTTGATGATGGTACCTATTTCTCAGAAGCAATTGTTAAAAACCAAATAGTTTGTGCTTACTGCATTTAATGAATTTTGTCAAATCTGCAAATTGTATGGATCCAACTAATAAACGAATATACAAATACCTTTTATCTTTGCAATGTCTAAAAGAGAACATTTTAAAATTTTAAAACTTTGTAAGCAACTGTAGCAAGTTAGTTAGGATTAGTAGGCTGATTCTGTTTGCCCCACATGGGCATCTTGAGAAAAATTAGTAAGAAAGACTTTTTAATTCGTATACCACTAAGTGAAGTGAATATTAGCTGTTTGCTAACTTATCTTATTGATTTGATGGTTTTTGGTATGTTTTATGTTATTAAAAAAAAAAACAACTTAAATAGCTACCCATATTCTAATGGTTCCATCTTCAGAGCCAGTGATCCACTTGTCTACAAGGTGATGCCACACAACTGTGGTGACCTCTGCTTCATGTCCCTTTAGAATATTTACAAGGGTCATCTCAGAACTGGCTACTCCAAAATGACGTATGTAAACTTTTCCATCACTGGAGGAATAGGCAAATTCTTTCCTAAAAGAAGAATAGTATATCAAACAATTAAACTGATTGGCTCTGCTTTTATAAAATGTAATATACATTATAGGGATGATTTACTAAAACTGGAGAGTGCAACATCTGTGCATAGTAGCCAATCAGCTTCTAGCTTCAGCTTGTTCAATTAAACTTTGACAAAAAAATCAACTAGATGCTGACTGGCTTCTAAGCTGAGCTGCACCAGATTTTCCACTCTCCAGTTTTAGTAAATCAACCCCTATATCACCTATTTTCCATATCTATATATACGTTTTAAACTGACTTGTCATCTTGATGTGAATTGGCTGAGAGGCATTGCATTTTCAGCAAAACTTAAAGTGATAACAAAGGCTGTAATTATTTAACCTAAAATGAAAAAAGATGTTTATACTTACACATCCTTACATAGAGTGGCCCCTTACCTTCTCTTCTCCTGGGGTCCCCCAGCGGCACTTTCCGTTCCCTTCTCTCCTGAGTGTTCCCCCACAGCAAGCTATGGGGGTACATGTGCGGGTGTGCTCCCGGGGAGGGCTGTGTGCATTTATAGACACACAAAGCGCAGCTCAGACACGCCCCCTCACTCCATCCTCACTGGATTTGAGGAGCAACAGGAGCTCCAATGCCTCATCTTTCTTGGTGACAATGGCCGCCAGTATAAATATAGTAGTAAATCATCCCACTGGCAGCATAGACAGCAATAATAACTTGACAGTAGTTCTCAACTTTGTCCAAAACTGAAAAATGCACTATAGGGTTGATTTTCTAAAACTGGAGAGTGCAAAATTTGGTGCAGCTCTGCATAGAAACCAATCAGCTTCCAGGTTTTATTGTCAAAGCTTAACTTCAACAAGTTAGAAGCTGATTGGCTACTATGTACGGCTGCGCCAGATTCTGAATGCACCAGTTTTAGTCAATGTCCCTTTTTAAGTTTATAGAAAAAATGCTTTGCCTTAATCCACAGTAGGTTTATTCTTTTTAGTCTTATTAGCATAATCAGAATCAAGATAGGTGCATACAGTTTTTCAGATGTTAAGTCCTTTTGGCATAGATATTATGATTTATTTTTCCATGGGTTTTTGCTTAGTCATACTGACACTTGCCCTTCTTTGACCAAACTTTTTATGGCTGCTTGGTATTTAGGTCCATATTGCAGAATAAAGCAGTGCTCCCTATGATGTAGAAGTTGAATTTAGCTGAAATAATAAAGCCCTGAAGATTTTTGCTTCTTTCTGTTCAGGCTCAAACAAATGGGGAGCCCATGTATCACACCTTCTATGTGTTCAAAAAAATCCTCAAACCCCAACAACGAGTGTGCTTGAGGTTCCTTTCCTTGCTTTGCCTTGGACAGTGAAAATTTGTGCATGCTGTGATGGGCTGCAGCTTGATCCCCGAGACCGACTTTTAGCTGTTCAAAACATGCTTTTGTACTGTACTGGCACAACTTGATGATTTGTTCTTATCTTGAAAAACATGACTTGAATGCAGCTCATCTCTAATTTAATTGCACAACCAGGTGGAAAATATTTCTGTTGCACATCAAGATCTGTCTGCATATTGAAATTGGAACCAAAAATGCAACTGATAAAAGCAAAATGAATGAAAATTGTGAATCTCAGCTATGTCAATTGTCAAGTAATTTGTAAGAAAATATAATTGTGATATAAAAAGATTGCTTATATAAATACAGCAGGTAACAATAGAAAACAGACTTTAAAAAACTTTAATAAGGCCAAATGCTGTGACATATAGCAACAAATTATCAATGGTATTTTATTGTGATGGAAATTAATTTTATGAGAATTGCTTACAATGAGCCTACCTTTTTGGACAGTAACACATATCCAAAATGACTCCATCACAGGCCTTTTCCCTTTGTTCACTCCAGTGATCCATTTCTGGTCTAGAGAATGTTTCTATAAGTGAGCAGGAATGTAGGTCCCATATGCAGATTCTGCAGTCCCATCCACCACTCATCTACTGAAAAATGGAGCATATATATTTGATTCAGCTCCCAAAGGTTTGACACAAGAAAATGCTCTTTATTTTAGCTATGTGACTTTATTTTTCAGCTTTCATTTCACTTACTCTTGTCACTTTAAAAAAAAAAAGAATTCTTCTTCTGATGTGTTTGCTTTGTGAATTGAGTCTATTGGGTGCTAATAAAGACTCTAAATCAGCCTTTCTGAACCTTTTCAACACAGAGGAACCCTTAAAAAAACTTTCTGGTCTCAGGGAACCCCTGCTAAAAAATTACTATATCTACAACGCATGATACAATAGAGTGATGGTTAGTGGGAAGAATGCTCTTTACGCTTGTGGACATTGGGAAAAATTACCCCCTTACAGAGTGTTAATAGATTAATGGCATCAGTGGGAACCTTTCTTAGGCTGGCCATACATGGTCGAATTTCGAAAGAATTTTCTTTTGAAAATCAGAAAATTTGTGAGTTTTGTGATCCGATGGTGCCACCATTGATTTCGAAATTCGGCCAACCAAGATTTTAATTTCACCTAGTGTTGCTACAGAAAAGAATTTTCGTGGCTTAGAATCTTCTTTTCTTTCCGGGAATTTTCTTTTCTTGCACATGCGCATTTCTTTTTCGATTACATTTCTCGCACGATTCTCCCATCATTGATTAGAAAATTGTTCATTTTTCAAAAAATTTCCAGCATGTCCGATTACTCAAATTTGATTGCCGCACGAAAATCGGCTGTTACTGCAGCCAACTAACGGTGTGAAATACGAACAAAAATTCTTAGGCAGGCCATACATGGGTCGAATTTCGAAAGAATTTTCTTTCGATAATCCTATCTAAGAATTTTCGCACTAAAAATCGCATAGATGTGAATCTAGCCTTATACGACCTAATTGTAATAGGTATGCCGGATAGTGGCAACATTAAAGTCTACAGACTCCTTAACTTCTTTTACAATTATTCTCCAAAACAAACAGTTGGGCTGCTCGTAGATGGACCTATTTTGCAACAGAAGATTACTTAAGCCATGGAGGGGCTGTCACATAAGCAACAACATTGTTGCATAGGCTTTCTTAGGCTTTTTATGCCCATTGAATTTTTAATTGTTGAAGGATAGTTCCCTTCTGTTCAAATAAAAAAGAGTGATGTTTTACCTGCCCATGTGTCAGGATGTTATTAGTGACTCAGTTAGTCTAAGTTACAGTAGGTGGCAGTGTGACATTTGGGACAAAGCCATATATTGCGTCTTTTCTCTATCTCTGAAAGAACTGCCAGACTGTTATCTTTACATCCTCTGCAGTCCTCCTTGCTCAGAGGGTGTTAGTAAGCAATTTTATAGTTTTTAATTGAAAATATACTGTACAAGATATGTATTTCTGTGTTTTTTTTTTAAACTATGTTTAGAATGTATTTAATTACTCACCAAATACACCGTGGAGAAACCACTTTCCTTCCCAACGATAGCTAGAGCTGTGACTGCCTTAAAGTGACCGGCCAATACCTTTTTACAGGTGAAACCTGACCAAAAAAAAGGGGAAAGAGATTATTAAGCAACACCACAGAGATTATAAACTAATATATAACCAACAGATTAAAAATATTTAAAAAATAATCCTCAAAAATTATTAAAAATCAAAGAAAGAAACAATATATGCAATAAAATATTTTATGTGTGTACTTTTCTTCAATCCTTCACACTCATCATTCCGTCACACTCATTGTTCCGTCATCCATCAGGTCCCGCTGGCAGCACAGTCTAAGGGCACAGGCGAGCAGTTTGTTTGTGGTTACATACAAAACCGATTGTAAAGCACACTACGGTGCTTTGAGCAACAAAAGGCATTGATACTTTGTAGATAATGTGACTGTTTTATTGGCATGTGATGGAATAAAAGTGTTTTTAAGGACACATTTATTGTACTTTTCATGGGACTGAGTGAGAGAAAGGCCGGATATTGAAGTATTGTTTGAAGGAAGGAATAATCGATATGAGGAGTGTATCAAGGCTAGATATTTTATAACAACAAGGTGAGGGCACATCTGGTGAAGGTGGAACTAATTTTTTCAGCACGGTGGAAGTGATTTGTTTAGCTTCAAGATTATTCAATAATTAAAGGATAAGACACTATATAAGGCAGCCCCCAGGTTACAAGCAAGATACGATCTGTAGGTTTGTTCTTAAGTTTTGTTTTATGTAAGTCGGAACAGGTACATTTTTATTGTGTAACTCGAGCCCAAAAAAATATTTTTACATTTTTGGATAACATAGGGAAGGGTTAACACCACTGTAACATTTGTTTTGCTGTCTGTACCAAATTCAGAAAATTTCACCTCACTTTCTGTCCCTGTCACTATTGGATTTTCTAAATCTTGGGTTGTTGTGGAAACAAGGATTTGTAATAAAGCTTCAGTGGAGATCTCTTTTTACCCTTTTCCCATGATTTCTCCAACTCTTACGGGAGTGAATTTCCCTTCCTAGGGGTAGATTTCCTCTCACTTTTTGTTGTCTCCCCTCAGTTTGTAAGTAGGAGCCGTTTGCAAGTCGGATGTTTGTAACCAAAGGACTGCCTGTATTTTTTTTCTTCCCATATGATGCACGGAACATCGGGGAGATGATGAGTGTGGAAGATTGAAGAAGAGCGCACACATAAAAAAAATGATATATGACCTATACTGAGAAGTAGAGTCATATTCATAAGATGAGAGCACAACTTTAAGATATAGCACGGAAAACAAAAAATACAGAACTTTAGGACTATGGAGATTTAAAGATTGATGGACACTAATTATCTTGCATATATTGTTTTTTTCTTTGATTTTTGATCTTACACATAAGGAAAAGCGCTGAAGGAATTGGTAATGATACACATTTAGATGGGAGTGTGTTTGGGTGCTGGCAGCTATTTACTAAAATAAAAAACACATAGCAGCTCACAAGATAACACTCATATAATAGTGATTCACAGGTTGGGACCCAGGTGCAAAGGAGCTGTATTCCTGAACAGATCCAAACCCAATGAAAAAGACAGGAGTGCAATACATAAAATTAATTATTCATCAAATTCCCCAGAGCAGTATCAAGTTAACCATGTCATATGACCCTGGAATTTATTGTGTGGATTTGTTAAATTACATTTGCATGGGTGGTTTGCCCTGGTGCAAATGGCAGTGGTGATCTGCTGATTCCTGATGCTGTTTTTGACACCTATTAGTGGCCAAAGTGCCAAAATGCATCCAGCAGTGATCACTATAGGTAATCATTGGCTGTGCGAACAGCCACAAATAGCCGTGGCCACCAGTAACCTGTCATTACAGTGTACAGGCTCAGCAGATGCAGCTAGCCACTCATAGGTGTCAAAAATAACAACAGAAATCAGCAGGTTCCTGCCACTTACATTCGCACAGGGGCAAAACGCCAGTGTAAATATAGCCTTTGACAGGGATATGCAATTAGCGGACCTCCAGCTGTTGCAGAACTACAAGTCCCATGAGGCATAGCAAGACTCTGACAGCCACAAGCATGACACTGAGAGGCAGAGGCATGATGGGACTTGTAGTTTTGCAACAGCTGGAGGTCCGCTAATTGCATATCCCTGGCCTATGCTAATGCAAGAACACACACATACCATTCAGTGTTTTTGCTCTAGAAACCCAACAAACAAGTTGTCATCTTCCCAGTTTTAGGATCAGTGTCTATGCAGTTTAGCTTGTTTCAGAACTTCTTTTTTTTCTATACAAGTCATTGGCAATGCAAAAGTAACTGAAGCAGATCAAATCCAGGTCAGATGAATTTGCAGGTCACCTCTAGACACAGGCATTTAGTTTGCACAATCTCACTTACTTTTTGGCTTAAGGTTTATGCAAATTATTTAAAGAAATGATTTGCACTTGTGTAAACCTTTTCTTCTGTACTTTCTAAGTCACTATATTTTGTATAAAAAAACACCCATATCAGTTATCCATATACTAACCGAAAAATGGATGATTATGTTTTGAGGTATATCAGTGGTATTGTAAAGGCAGTATTATGACACACACAGGAGTTTCCTTTAAAATTTTACTCTGGTATTAACTATATGAATTTAATTCTGCCACTATTTTAAGACCTGATTTGTCACAAACAGGATTGAATGATACGACTTCAATGGCAAAAAGTTATTTGGAGTAAAATTTACATAATGATATGATGCCATTCACTTATTATTTTATATGTTTTTTGTTTATCACTGTTCTAGCTATTCCAATTTATTCACTTTGCATTGTTTCAGTCTTTTCCTCATTTCATTCATTGAGATTTTATATGTTTTACTTCACTATTTTTGTTGTCCAGTGTTGCCTTCAATTGTTGCCAGCACTCAAGCACAAAAATACTGAGTTATATCAACTACCTTATTATAATTAGATTTTTTACTGTTACTGTACTATGCTGGTGGGGGGGGGGTCTCTCAAACCAAGATAAATGTCCCTAATATAATACATTTCTTTCATGCTTTCAATGTTTTTTCTCCATCTTAGGGGATATGCTATTATTTACAAGTAATTAGTCCTATCAATATTACTCTTGGCACTTAATTATTTGACTATAATTTAATTATGTTATTATATTGACTTTTTTTCTGGTATACATGACATTTGATTTTTGGATGATATCATTGATATGGTTATAAATGGTATTCACATTACTATATGTGAGGTGACCTAATGACACAATTACCTTTGATTATGTTATGTGTCCATTGTTTTTATACAGTATTTATGATGCAGGGGTTACCTTCAACTGTAATTATATATTTTTTTTTAGTATTTTTTTTAGTATTTTAGACTCCCTTAAGTATAATAAATGTTTTAGTACATGATATATATATGCATAGATAGATCGATAGATAGATTTTTTTTAGAAAATTGCATATATTTACATAAGGATTTTATGTTTATTAGTACACCACAACTTTAAAATACAGTATCTCACAAAATGAGTACACCTCTCACATTTTTGTAAATATTTTATTGTACCTTTTCATTTGACAACACTAAAGAAATGACACTTTGCTACAATGTAAAGTAGTGAGTGTACAGCTTGTATAATAGTGTAAATTAGCAAATTTACACTATTATACAAGCTGTACACTCACTACTTTAACACACTTTGTAGCAAAGTGTCATTTCTTTAGACAGCAGTCCCTTCAAAATAACTCAACACGCAGCTGTTAATGTCTAAACTGCTGGCAACAAAAGTGAGTACACCCCTAAGTGAAAATGTCCAAACTGGGCCCAAAGTGTTAATATTTTGTGTGGCCACCATTATTTTCCAGCACTGCCTTAACCCTTGTGGGCACTAGAGCTTCACAGGTTGCCACTGGAGTCCTCCTCTACTCCTCCATGATGACATCATAGAGCTGGTGGATGTTAGAGACCTTGCGCTCCTCCACCTTCCGTTTGAGGATGTCCTACAGATGCTCAATAGGGTTTAGGTCTGGAGACATGCTTGGCCAGTCCATCACCTTTAGCCTCAGTTTCTTTAGCAAAGCAGTGGTCATCTCGGTGGTGTGTTGGGGGTTGTTATCATGTTGGAATACTGCTCTGCGGCCCAGTCTCCGAAGGGAGGGGATCATGTTCGGCTTCAGTATGTCACAGTACATGTTGACATTCATGGTTCCCTCAATGAACTGTAGCTCCCCAATGCCGGCAACACTCATGCAGCCCCAGACCATGACACTCCCACCACCATGCTTGACTGTAGGCAAGACACACTTGTCTTTGTACTCCTCACCTGGTTGCCGCCACATACGCTTGACACCATCTGAACCAAATAAGTTTATCTTGGTCTCATCAGACCACAGAACACAGTTCCAGTAATCCATGTCCTTAGTTTGCTTGTCTTCAGCAAACTGTTTGCAGGCTTTCTTGTGCATCATCTTTAGAAGAGGCTTCCTTCTGGCATGACAGCCATGCAGACCGATTTGATGCAGTATGCAGCGTATGGGCTGAGCACTGACAGGCTGACCCCCCACCCCTTCAACCTCTGCAGCAATGCTGGCAGCACTCATACATCTATTTCCCAAAGACAACCTCTGGATATGACGCTGAGCACGTGCACTCAACTTCTTTGGTCGACCATGGCGAGGCCTATTCTGAGTAGAAGCTGTCCTGTTAAACCGCTGTATGGTCTTGGCCACCTTGCTGCAGCTCAGTTTCAGGGTCTTGGCAATCTTCTTATAGCCTAAGCCATCTTTATGTAGAGCAATAATTCTTTTTTTCAGATCCTCAGAGAGTTCTTTGCCATGAGGTGCCATGTTGAACTTCCAGTGACCAGTATGAGAGAGTGAGAGCGATAACACCAAAAACACACCTGCTCCCCATTCACACCTGAGACCTTGCAACACTAACGAGTTCCATGACATCGGGGAGGGAAAATGGCTAATTGGGCCCAATTTGGACATTTTCACTTAGGGGTGTACTCACTTTTGTTGCCAACAGTTTAGCCATAATGGCTGTGTGTTGAGTTATTTTGAGGGGACAGCAAATTTACACTGTTATACAAGCTGTACACGCACTACTTTACATTGTAGCAAAGTGTCATTTCTTCAGTGTTGTCACATGAAAAGATATGATAAAATATTTACAAAAATGTGAGGAGTGTACTCACTTTTTTGAGATACTGTAGGTTATGTTGTTTGCTGACATGCTTGAGAGAGGTGGAACGTGTTTTTAATATGTGTGCTTGGTATGTGTGTAGCGTGATATTGTTTTAAAATGTGATATATGTAATAAAGTTCAGCACGTTTTATACTTAGTCCAGTGAGTTTTTTTATATTTTTTTCTATACTTGTAGTATTGTAGAGCGTTGGTAGAGTCTAAACCAGTTTTTTTAATTTGGGAAGTTATTTCTCATGCTAGTTCTACATTTTTATATACATACAATATAATGGATTGATATACATAGTACTAGGGATTTGATCTGGCGGGTCAAAAAGAAGGTTTTTTTTGTTGCAGTTCAGCTCAAGCCTAATGCAAATCATGCTATCCAGTTCCAGTATTAAAAAGACCAATATGCACAAGCAGTGATAATTTAGTTCTTGAGATATTTGTGCGCTAATTAAAAATTTACAATGCAGAAAATTCAACTCAAACTTATTTATTTCTTTATTTAAATCCTAATTCTGAATTTATTAAAGTGCTTGTTAATTTGTATTTTAGTCTATAATAACTAACTTTTAAACCAGAAAAATTTTAAAAAAGGCACGTAGAAATCAGCTACTTACCTGCTAAGTGCTTGTTCAATATCTTTGTGTTCTTTTGTGTTGGCTGACTCTCTGTTGGAGAGCCTTGAGACAAAAGAATTTCATATTTCTGTACAAAAAAAAAAGAAACGTATTTGTAACAATAGAAAATAAAATAAATCCATAAAAAAAAATTGAAAGCAAAAGTTAAAACTTCTGCTTGGAAAGGGTAAACAGCAACTGGCATCCTCTTCTTCCCTTCATCACTCTGAGTTGTGGGTAGGCCCTTGGCATTCCTACCTACAATGCAGGACATATTGTCTTGGATTGTACAGGATGATGTCAGAGTGGCAACCTCCAGAGGAGTGCCGGATAGCAGAGACTTCGGAGGACTGGTCGCATGGAAGTAGAAGCCTGCTGCAGCAAGTGATAAGGTATGTAAAAGTGCTTTTTACTGGTACTTTAGGCAAAAACAAGTACCCAACCCATGTGGTGCAGGAAATCCCCCTGCAATTTTTTTTTGTTATTTCCCTGAAGTTCAGCTTTAAGTTTGAATATTATATACTAAAACAATCCTTTTGGATTTCTGATGACATAGGGTAAGAATTTTTTGTTAGCTTACTGTAGGTTTAGTAGCTAAGTAACACATAGATGTTTTAAACATTAGTAGTGTTGAAGACATTTGTATATTTATCCAGTGCTGTTCCATCTGTAGTGATGCCGGCGGCATCATGCCGCTCCCTCTTCCTGGTCTCACAGGAGACTCTGAGAGCAGCGGGAGACATAGGCTGTGTTACATCTTGTGAGGAGGGAGCAGTGGCATGGCTTCTCGGTGCTATGTGCATCTATGGATGTACACAGCCCCTATAGGGAGTGCGCCTGCATGGGCGCCCCCTCATAAGAAGAAAGAGCAGACAGCGCCACCGGGGAACTCAGGAAGAGAAGGTAAGGGACCGCTCTGTCCAATACCATTGCACAGAGCAGGTAGGTATAACGTATTTTTTGTCTTAATAAACAACATTATCACATTAATAAACTAGAGTGAAAAATATTGTTTGCTGGTAACTGTATAAGGTTATTACTTGTAATGATAGCATTAATTTTTGAATGTCTTTTTTCACATACATTTATATTTATTTTACATTTTTACATATATATCACTACCTTCACTGTTTTCACTGTTTCTTTATCTAAAAAATGCTAGCTATATATGAAATTCAATTTGTTTGTTGCTTACTGATACTGGCCATACATTTTACAACTTTCTCCTTCAATTTCCTTTAGATTTACCTTCAACTTTGTAGAAGCGCCTGCCTGATTGCATACAAATTGAAAGTGTTTAGGTTTGACCTCATTATATGGTTTTGGTAAATTTAAAGGAATATTGTACAAGAAAATTGCATAATGTATGACGAGGGCTAAAAGTCTATTTAAAATTACATGTCCAACTAAGACTACCATGTCCATAGGATTACAGCGCTGCTGTAAGATATTTAGTATATTCAGATTATATAGCCTTGTACCTGTTAAAGTCGTTGTAAACCCTTTACAACCACTTTTTCTACAGGTAAACCTATAATTAGATATCCAGCTACACTGGATATCTCCTAAACCTGCACGGTTTAGGAGATATCCCTGTATTTGCATGTGCCAACGTCATCAGCACATGCGCACTGAAGCAAACTGAAGCAAGGGCACGTACCTGCCATTGCTTCAGTTAGCCTGTGCCGTAACCGGCAGCGCGCAGGAGTGACGTCATCCCGGCTCTGGCCAATCACAGCGCCGGAGCTCGCGATACCCGGAAGTAACTCCGGGAGAGATGTCGGCCACCAGAACGGTGAACGAGGACCGCTGCGGGGGCTTCGATCTCAGGTAAGTAATTCATAATGAGGTAGTATGCTATGCATACTACCTCATTATGCCTTTGTCTTGCAGATTTTTTTTTGTTTGTTTTTTTAGGGTTTACAACCACTTTAGAGGAAGTGAATGAACAGAATCAACAGGCATTAAAACTATGTGTCAATAGGAAGAAAAACTCCAAACTCCTGCGCTTAATTCGTGCAGTTGATTGGAAAGAAATGGAGTGGTCTTCACTAATCAAGCCACCACATCAGCTGTACTGCCACTCACAACAGGTCAGGGGGAACCCAGAAGAAACTCTAAAAAGTAAAAAAAAAAACAGAGGGCGCACCAGCCTTGCGCATTACCTTCACAACACTTTAATGTATAAGAGATAAAAATGCATACTCACAAATGAGTAATAAAATCAAGCATATATAGTGTAAAGTCCATCATCCAGCAAGATGAGCTGGGCAGTAAGTTCTTCAGAAGAGGGGACACCCTTGAAATGCGTCAGCTGTCTTTGGACTACACATCACACCATTGTTACTGGCCAGCTGATCTTGCTGGATGATGCAAATGATGGACTTTACACTATATGCTTGATTTTATTACTCATTTGTGAATATGCATTTTTATCTCTTATACATTAAAGTGTTGCGAAGGTAATGTGCAAGGCTGGTGCACCCTCTGTTTTTTTTTTTTGAGTTTCTTCTGGGTTCCCCCTGACCTGTTGTGGGTGCGCCCTCTGTTCTTTTTTCCTTTTTAGGTTAAACCTGTGCTAGGAGGGACACAGAAAAGCAAAAACTGTTGTGTTACTACTAGTGACAGACAGCAGACAGTTGTTTCACTTTAATAAATTGTATTTTTAATTGTTATTACTGGTTTTGGTGCCTCTCATTATGAATATGCTGTATTGGCCTCTAGTTTCAGGAAAGCACAGAACCCTGTGCAGTCAGTATTACATTATATTCTACAAAGCTTTTCAATTTGTTTCCTATGATTTACTATGACAGAGGTTATTATATTATTTAACACTTGATAACAGCCAATATTTATGTGCCCCCAGGTGCATGTTGCTGTATTGCAAGTACATCTCCCCACTGTACATCTGCTGCCAATACCCCCTAAACGTTTATGAATATTTTACAGACAATAACTTATGTTTTTAAATGACACAGATATTAACCATGCTTGCTTTTTTTTTGCTACGATTTATTATTTACTAGATGGTCAAACTGCTATCATTAATTTACAAGCATGAGTCTCCTCTGAATCTGTCAGAAGTCGCTCGAGGGTGATCATAACATTGGCTGAACTACGCTGCCATAGATGCATCACATTAGAATGCTTATCATGAGTAAGTCAGACTGACATGTAGTTTCTAGACATTCAATCCCCAGTCTGCATTGCTGTTATCCTGTATAAAGAATTTTCTTTAAATTCCAATGGTACGATTCTACCCTGCACATTTTATGGCTAAAATAATCATAGAAACACCAAACAAGTATTAAATAACACACTGCAATGAAAATATGCAAACTTCAGTAACCCTGATTGGTTCCCGAAGGGATAATGAGTGATGCATAGTGGCCGGTCCCCAGAGCAGGAAATCACCTATATCCCTAGAGGAAACTTAGAATTTCAAATAGGGCACCGCAGGACAGGCTTGGAAGAGGTGTTTGGCAGGGACACTAAAGAGTAAGGTAAGTAATGCAAAATATACTTTTGAAATTAGATTTAGATTTTGAAATTAGATTTTTGCCCAAAGTTAGGCTTTACAGGAGAAATACAGCCAAGCTTGTTTGTAGCTATCAGGAGTGCAGATCGTTTGCACTCCTGTGACCCGTTTTCAGCAGACAGTGGGCTGAAGCCCGCTGTTGGCTGATGTCACAGAGCCGGGCCAGGCTCGGGAAGGATTGCGACTATATGATCAGGATCCACCCACATCCCCGGACAGGCCCCCGGGACGAGCCGCTGAGAGGCTGAGCCGGCCACTCCCGCCCACTCCACAGCCCAGCGCTCCAGTGAGTGAAGGGCAGAGCAGAGAGCAGTGACTGACAGCCACCAGCTCTCTGCTCAGAGAGCCCTGAGGACCGAGCAATCAGTCGGGTTTGATTGCTTGGTTTTCAGTCTTAGGGCTTGACGAGGGCCAGATGCAGCATCGGAGCAATTCTGCATCCACCTAGGTAAGTATAATTCAACAGGAAAAAAAAAATCCCATACATCTCTTTTAATAAAACCAGTGAAAAAGAAAGAACATCTGGAGCATGCTGTTGAGTCACTGTGTCAAGGATACCTTATGTAAGTTGTTGTTATCTGTTCAGTTGTCAAGGTACTTCAGCACCAATAGTGATGAACGAACCAGTTAAAGTTTGGTTCAAAGGAGGTTCAGCAAACCTTACTAAAAGATCTGAAAACCCACACATAGTACTGAACTTCACTGAAGCTTTTGTTAAAAAAAAAAAAAAGGAACGGGTAGCTGGGTACTGCCATGGGAGACATGGACCAATGTAATGGGGGATATGTCAATTAACCACTTGACCTCTCAAGGGTTTTACCCCTTTCATGACCAGACCATTTTTTGCTATTCAGCACTGTGCTACTTTAACTGGCAATTGCTCGGTCATGCAACACTGTACCCAATTGAAATTCATATCATTTTTTTCACACAAATATACATTTTGTTTGGTGGTATTTGAGCACCACTGGGTTTTTTATTTTTACTATAACAAAAAAGACCCAAAATTTAGAAAAAAAACCCTAAAACTATTTTGTCTCATTACTGTTATAAAACATATCTAATAAAATCTAATTATTTCATAAATTTAGACACAAATTTATTCTGCTACATCTTTTTGGTAAAATAAATCCCAATAAGTGTATATTAATTGGTTTGTGTGAAAGTCATAGCATCTACAAACTATGGGTAATATACTGGGAACTACGCATTTTAAGCAGCTCTGACTTTCTGACTGCCTGTCACATGTGATCAGGGACTTATAGTGTGACTGTGATAGTGTGGTGGGCAATCAGGGACTGACAGTGGTTAGGAGGGACACCAACTGACTGACACTATCTGATGTCACTAGTGACACTAATACAGTGATCCGTGATAACACTGTACACTGTCAGTGTACTAATGACACTGGCTGAGTGACATGGGTGATCAGGAAGGGAATCAAAGGGTTAACTGTTTGCCAAACAATGCATGTGTGCTGATTTTACTCACAGACTGGCTGGCTTTGCTTCCCGATCTCTATACTATACACCCTGTCCTCATTCTGTATGGGGGGGGGATATCTAGAGGCTCCCTTATTCCTATGAGTTACACACAGACCCCCACATTCCTTCTTGGGGAACCCCTAAAAATTCATACCAGACCCTGCATGCCTGCATCACTTGTCAAAATTTGTCTTTGTTGTTAATGTGATTGTAAAGGCAGAAGGTTTTTTTATCTTAATGCATTCTATACATTAAGATAAAAAGCCTTCGGCTCGGGTGCCTCCATAGCAAGCTGCTTGCTGTGGGGGAACTCAACAGGAGGGAGGGGCCAGGAGCGCCGGTGAGGGACCTGAGAAGAAGAGGATCTGGGCTGTTCTGTGCAAAATCATTACATGTTTGCTATTTTTAACTAAAAAAAAAAAAGTGAGACTTTACAATCACTTTAAAATTTCATAATGTGAAGCATTTTGGTGGCAGCAATGTGTACTCATCCAGGTGGCCTCATGTTTCTTTTGGAAGTGGGCATTTAGGGGGGCAGAAAAAACATGACTGAACTGTCCATTTTTTCTGCCTGTGTAAACGAGACCTAAGTGCAAATGCACTTAGAATTAGGGGGGTTCAAAAGACTGATTTTTTTTTTACCTTCATGCGCTCTATGATGATGGGGGAGTTGTGCGAATTTCTTTCCTGCAACCCATGATTGCCAGGAAAGAAATTTACACCATGTATGGCTGGCCTTATGGGATGCTGTGTGTATGCATTGCATACCTATACCTTTCGTAGTCTGTTTGGCTGCCACACCCCCTGCCTTGCTGTGTTTATTGATAGCAGTTTCCAGCTGATGTTGCTGCCAATCAATGCAAAAGGGCTGGGCGGGGGGCGTGGCAGCCAAAATGACTACAGAAGATACAGGTACGCTTTGCACTGGCACAGTATCCTGCAACTCCAAGCAAGGTACACGGCTATGTAAACTGACCATGCCAGCATTTATCTGCTTCTGTACTTGAAGTGGTCAATTTGATTTAGGATAAAAGGGGGACTGGCAGGATCACCAGTTATTTCTCCATCAAGGCTCAAATAAAAACAGAAAAGGTTGGATTTACCAGCACATACATAAAAACGCAACACTTATTTTTAATAGTTTTGGAGTAACATATACTTTACCTGCTAAAGCATTTTTTTTTTTTTTTTACTTTCAATAATTTTTTTCAGATTTTATATAATACAAATATTGGTAGGGTTGTGACAACACTTTTTTTTTAATGAGAGGCCATAATTCTACTTTAACTACAAACAGGGTGTCTAGTTGCGTTGAGAGAACCAATAAAGGATCCATTGCCTTTAGAGAGAGAAGCACTCAAAGCCCACATTCACTACAAGTGGTAACTGATGGTTCATTATATTCACCTCTGCATGCATGGGTGAATGGAAAATGATGCATACTTGTACTTCATTGCCATTTTCTTGTCATGTAAGCTTGTGTGTGAGATGTTTAAATTTGGCACTTTTTTTTAGCACTTCTACAATGCTATATATAATAGATATCATATATAGGCTATTATTAAATTGTATACCAGTGCTCATCATTGAAAGTAAGATGTGGGAGACTGATTCTGAGTGTTCTTGTAGTTGAATTTTATTACCATAGCTGTTGTTTGTTTAGCCTGGATCACAAAACCAGTGCAATACATGCCAGTCTCTAAGGAAGCAGACTTCTTGTGTAATATGAGGACATACAAGTTGTTTGATTATTTAAAATTTTATAGCATCAGCCACACTTTATGGTTCTATTCCAAAAACAGTTACTCGTTACATATTGTCTGGGTTTCACAGCTGTTAACTGTACCTGCGATACTGTCTCTGAATTTAAAGTCCATAGGAACATACATTAAAAGACGGTTCCCTCCCCTGAAACATTGTAGACCTTGTTCTCTGCATAATCTATTTGTATTTATCTGTGGACATGCCTACAGTATTTTTGAGGAGCAAAAATATATTTTAAAGAGATGTGTGATTTTTAAATACATACACTGACACTAAAAAGATAAAAATGATGAATTACCTCCATGATCTGCTGGTTTTCATCCACATCTGAATTATCCTCAGGAACTGGACCCGAGATGGAATCATCAAACTCCCATAAATAAATGTCTCCATTTTCTGTAGCCATGATCAGGAGATCCATTTCGTCTGAGAACACAGACCTATCCAATAAAAATCAATTTACTTTTAAATTACTCCAGATATCATGCTGGATAATTTACACATTATTGTGGTCTCCAAACAAAGTCTCTCAGACCAGGAGGTCATCATATGATGAGTCCAGGTCAGCACGATGACTCACCCCTTGGGTTGAATGACACTTGAAGAAACCTCCTCTCTGTAGGTGGTGCTGTGTTGCTGACTACTGTACAAAGGGAATGGAAGATGAAAGGAACTTTGTTCCTATCAAGCCTCTGTAGGTGTCACCAGGGGAGTAGTGGTCCAATTGGACGCTACAACACTGGATGACCTCTGCGGCCATTTTTGGTGAGGGCAGTACTAATGCAGTTGGGGCACATTCATGAAGTGGATAGGCAAAGGACAGGATCCGTGCGGGCTATAGACAGAGCATCTGCTCCTAGGGTAAGGTTCCAAAGGAGGGGGGAGAGAATAGGGACACCTTCGCTGGCCCCTCTACCTCTGGACTTTAAAGTTGGTGATAAGGATTGGCCATTGGTCTGGTCAGTGCCGTGTACACCGCCACCCTGCCAAGCAGCTACCCCTCTTCAACCAAATTCTGTACTGGTAATGAAAGCCTCATCAAGATGACACTGTAAGTGCTGGGACTAAACTGTTGTGCCAATAACGTGCTGAGTTTCTGTATCTGTGATGTTTGTGTCAGTGAGATACTGTTACCATCCTGCTCTTTCGAATTTTCGCATCACTGCAGTCGAAATTGACCGTCAATTTGACCCCACTAATGATTACAAAAAGGAATGTTCTTACCGCATTACAACATTCTTACAATGAATAATGTTGAACGAAACTCTGCTAGTTTATACCCAGCTAAGGATTGCCAATTTCATGGTGTATTCTGTATATAACTGCTCCATTTTACATAAGCACTGAAGTATGTGTACCCCACCCACAATATAGGAACCTATGCAACACTTACAGGTGATACTCTCAGTTGACCAGATTTTTAAAATGAAATCTCGGGACATCTTTTTTTTTTATTGGCAAACTATTTTATAAGCATATTTTCTTCAAATTATATATGCAGCGTATGTGGTATGTGTTTATGGAAAGATTGTATAATATATACGTTGTTTCTCACATTTCGTCCATGAGACTAAAAAAAAAGATACTTAGAATTTTTTGGGATAAGACTACCAAATGTTAAGAAGATAAGATAGAGAAAAAACTTGGAGAGAGGGATGGGGTGGCAAAATTAAAATGCAATCCAGGCAGGGGCTGCTCCAGACAATTTTTTCTGGGGTGCTATGGTGGTACTTGAGATAAAAGTGAAGGGTTCTAATGCTCATGTGGGCGGGGCCAAAAAGTGGGTGCGGTCAGCAAGTGGAGGTTTCTTCATGACGTACAATGGTGATCAGTATATCCTGGCCTCTGTATACCAATAAAAAGCCAAAAAATGCAGCACAACCTTACACTTCCTTTATACAATTCCACAAATGGACTTATAAGTGCAATGGTAAAAACTATAAATGAATATCCAGTGCAAATCAACCAATGTATTGCAATATAGTAGTGATTGTGTCACCCCCTCTGCAAAAATATTTTGAGAATTTGCAGAGCTGCAATGTTCAAATACTGGTGAAACCCCCTACATACAATAATAATAACAGAGATGCAAATCAACCAGTGTATTAGAAAAAAGTAGTGATGGTGTCACCCTCTCTGCAAAAGGTAAGAAATATTGTAGAGCTGCAATGTGCAAATAGTGGTTAAACCCCCCTATATATAATCATAATAAAATGTACAATTTATGTATATATTTTACATTTTATTATTATGGAGAATTTCTCTGTTCTATTCCATCCCCTTTAGCAGGCTGGGCTGAGCTGTTCTCTTTCCTCTCCCTCAAATATAGCTGCCGACATGTCCTCTCCTCTGTGCATCTCACAACTCAAAGAAGACGGGCTGGAGAAGGGGCTGGTTCAACACTTTCCTATTGGCTAAGAAGGCAGCAAAGTGGCTGTATATCAATCCGCCTCTGAAATCTACCTGCCGGGTCTAGATAAAGATCATCGGCTTATGCGGCAGGAGCCGCTGTATCCCTCCACAGAAAAAAAAAGAGTCCTCAGCTTCCTGGCTGCAGTACAGGATTTACAGTTAGAATAACATTTAAAAAACACTGTGACGCATACAAGAACTGGTATGTGAATTTTGGGGGTGCTGTGTGGGTGTGCACCCCCAAGCTCCTATCGGGCGCCGTCCCTAAATCCAGGGACAAAACCGAGGACAGACTTGGTCCGGGGACAGTGTCCTCATTTCGGGGACTGTCCTGGGAAACCAGGAACATCTGGTCACCCTATGATACTTATACCGACTACCGAGAGGAAACAATTAAGCAGATCATATAAAAATGTCCACAGACAGCATAAATATTAGCAGGGTCTTGTAACATAGCTACAAATGAAATCTATAAAAAATAAAGGAAAATGTAAGTAACGTAACAATGTAAGACTGAAGTAAGGAAGGAAAAAATACTGTGTCCAACCAGTTTTGGTTATTTCATAGAGTGCATAAGGACCAAAAATAAAGGCAGAGGCCTGAAGAAATCAGAGTGGCTGTATTATAGTTTTATAATGGCTTGCATTAGTAAATTAGAAAGGACTAGTGAATGTTTAGGAACAATGGGGAGCGATTGCGATAAAATGTAATGGAGGGAGGGGGGCAAATTTACATCAAAATAATGTAATATCATACTTATAAACACAGGACCTGGAAGCAAGTAGAGATCAATGGAGTAATGGTGATCTAATATCACACACTGTACAGCACAGAACGGAGCTGAGTGTAATCTGAGACATGAGTGGAGTGAATGGACACCCCGAACCTCTCTGCACAGTCTAACTGGGAGACATGCACTTTTGAGGCTGCCAATCACATGCTTTATGCTAAGGGGGGGGGGGGGGGAGTGGGCTGCCTCCAAGGATTGCCTGGTGTCTGGAAAAAATGTCAGAAGTGACTGATGCAGATAGCAGAGGAAGGAGGGTTCAACCAGAATCAACACTGCTAAGTGGTCAGGACTGAGGCAAGTACACAGTACTTGAGGATATGCTTTGTTCATTTTTTATTTCAAAAGTTTACAACAACTTTAAAAGAACCCTAAACTCATGCACAACTAATTGTATGAAGGTTTCACCCTTGAAAACAGAATATTTGAGATCTTACACTTACTTTGTGTATCCGCAGCACTTCATGATACTAGTTCTCCCATTATTGAGCATTGTGCCTTTTCTCAGTATCCCAGCTGTTCCTGGCCGTTGAAGCCTTGACTGTGGTCTCTTGCTCTGGTTTGTTGTTTGTTTCTGTTGTAAGCAACGCAACCCCTTCCACTCAGGCCTGCTGTCCTCCATGTGATATGACTCTTTGCTTTAAAGAATGCACTTATAATGTCATAACCTAATCACACACACAGACATCATAAAATTCCTGATGAAAAATTTTGGGCTTAATTATTAAAACAGGACACATTTCCAGGGTACTAGTCCAGGGCACTAGTCCATTTCTTTAGAACAGTCAAGACAGTCGGAAGGGATTGCTGATTCCAGGCTGTGGCATTTTAATGTTGCAATATCAAAACTAATATATATATATATATATATATATATATATATATATATATATATATATATATATATATATATATATATATAAAATAAATATATATAATATATATATATTATATATATATATATATATATATATATATATATATATATATATATATATATTTTTTTTTTTTTTTTTTTTGCTTACCAATCCTTAGATGTTGTGGTTGTACTGGTTTTCTTTTGTTAGGCTTTTTTGCTTTATTTTTATCTGGTTATTTGTACAGTAAGATTGTTATTATTTTTAACTTCCTAAAACAGGCCAAGTTGTCCAGCAAGCGTGGCAGAGTGTGCAAAAAACATTTACCACATTTACCACCACTGCATTTGCAATATCAAAAACTGCTCCAACAGGAAAGTTGTGCAACTTACGCTCTGCAACATTGGTAAGACATTGGTCAGCCATCAGAAAGACTTTAATGAACAGGATCCAATATGAGATGAGTGAAACTTGGGTCTAGTATGGATTTGGAGTTTTTGCAGTTTTTTTCAATACATTTTGCAGTGCTATCATTGCCTCTGAGCACAAGTCGCATGTCACAAGTCGGATCAGTTAAGATGGTGATCCGACTTGGATACGACTTACATTCATTCTATCCACTGAAATCGGACAGAAGTCTGATCAAAGTAGTGCAGGAACCATTTCCAAAGTCGGACCAACACAAGTCGGACCACTTAAGACAGCTTTCATAGGGAAACATTGATCTTTACATGTCATGCGACTTGTGCTCTCAAAATCGGAGCGATTGTCGCACCAGTGTAAACCAGGCCTTAGACTACCCTCTCCCCAGATAATCAGTACCGCTGTCCAACGGTGGCTTTTTTGCTTTTCCAGTGCAGTGGAAACACCCTAAGACAGCAAATCTGTTACTGGCTTGATTAACAGGTCAAAATAAATGGAAAAAAAAGCCTAAAAAGGAAAAATGCTGGAAACATTTAATGAATAATAAGTTGCAATACATAAAAAATTTGTGTTTAATAATGCTTTACAAAAATGCTAAATAGTTGCTTTATTCAATTAAAACTCTTTGGGCTTACTCGATGAAGAAGTAGAAATGAGAGAAAGGATATGCAACAAGTGCAGCAAGAGCAACAGAGTAATAAAGTATAAAATGCAATATGTTTTGTAACTCAGGCCAGTTATTTCAGTTTAGTTTAATCAGATCAGTTAAGAGATTAAATCTTTGTGGGGGTTACTGCTCTTTGCAGATCATTTGTTTTACATATTAAATATGATATTTATGTGTGTAAATTTAAATATCAAGCATTCGTAAATGCATGCCTTACAAATACTGGTTTGGCAAAAGAGTCCTGTCAGGTCCAGTAATTTGTAAGTATGAGCACCAGTGAGATCTGCCTATATATACAGTGCATTTCGAAAGTATTCACAGCGCTTTACTTTTTCCACATTTTGTTATGTTACAGCCTTATTCCAAAATGGATTAAATTCATTATTTTCCTCAAAATTCTACAAACAATACCCCATAATGACAATGTGAAAGATGTTTGTTTGAAATCTTTGAAATTTATTAAAAATAAAAAAGGAAAAAAATCACATGTTCATAAGTATTCATAGCCTTTGCCATGACACTCAAAATTTAGCTCAGGTGCATCCTGTTTCCACTGATCATCCTTGTGATGTTTCTACAACTTGACCTGTGGTAAATTAAGTAGATTGGACATGATTTGGAAAGGCACACACCTGTCTATATAAGGTCCCACAGTTAACAGTGCATGTCAGAGCACAAACCAAGCCATGAAGTTCAAGAAACTACCTGTAGACCTCCGAGACAGGATTGTATCAAGGCAGAGATCTAGGCCTTAGTCAGGAAGGTGACCAAGAATGAAATGGTCACTATGACAGAGTTCCAGCATTTCTCTGTGGAGAGAGGAGAACCTTTCTAGAAGAACAGCCATCTCTGCAGCACTCCACCAATCAGGCCTGTATGATAAAGTAGCCAGACGGAAGCCACTCCTTAGTAAAAGGCACATGACAGCCCCCCTGGAGTTTGCCAAAAGACACCTGAAGGACTCTCAGACCATGAGAAACAAAATTCTCTGGTCTGATGAAACAAAGATTTGAACTCTTTGGCAAGCGCCATGTCTGGGGAAAATCAGGCACCGCTCATCAACTGGCCAATATCATCCCTACAGTCAAGCAAAGTGGTGGCAGTATCATGTTGTGGTAATGTTTTTCATTAGCAGGAAATGGGAGACTAGTCAGGATTGAGGGAAAGATGAATGCAGTAATGTACAGAGACATCCTTGATGAAAACCTGCTCCAGAGCGCTCTGGACCTCAGACAGAGGCGAAGGTTTATCTTCCAACGGGACAACGACGCTAAGCACACAGCCAAGATAAAAAGGAGTGGCTACAGGACAACTCTGTGAATGTCCTTGAGTGGCCCAGCCAGAGCCCAGACTTCAACCCGATTGAATATCTCTGGAGAGATCTGAAAATGGCTGTGCACCGACACTCTCCAACCAACCTGATGGAGCTTGAGACGTCCTGCAAAGAAGAAACTGCCCAAAAATAGGTGTACCAAGCTTGTAGCATCATACTCAAAAAGACTTTAGACTGTAATTGGTGCCAAAGGTGCTTCAACAAAGTATTGAGCAAAGGCTGTGAATACTTATGTACATGGGAATTTTTTCATTATGGGGTATTGTTTGTAGAATTTTGAGGAAAATAATGAATTTAATAAATTTTGGAATAAGGCTGTAACATAACAAAATGTGGAAAAAGGGCGTGGCCTAGCGCATGGAGAAGTAGGATGTGTTCTCCTGGAGCTCCCGCACACACCGGACTACCCACAGCTCTCAGCGCTCCTCAGAACCGCAACAAAGGTCAGTAATGGGAAGGAGAGGTGGGGGAGAGGCCACCAGACTCCCGACCTGCACAAGGAAGGGGAAATCGGCCATTTTTTCACCAGATTAGGGCCGAATCAGCATGGCCCCCCCTCATGCAAGATGGCGCTGTCCCGATCCTCAGGCACACATGGGGCCTCACAGGGGGCTGCTTCACAGCACTCCACACCACATATGAGAACCAGACAGTGCGCCAGGTCCCCTGCAGTCTCTGAAAATGGCTCAATCCGTTCTGCCTGTCATTCCTCTGAATCAAACCGATCCTTCAGTAGCTGGGACATGGAGGCTTATATTAAGGCCTTGCCAACCAGACATGATTTTGAAGTCTGTGTGCATAGACTTGAACACTCATATAAGCAAGAGATGTCACAAACAGGTTGGAAGAAGTGGAACACAATGTAGAGGAGACTGTTTCCACATTACAATCACATGAAGCCATTTTACATGAGCACACCCTACAGGTTCAACAAATAATTTACCACCAAGATGACCAAGAAAATAGGGCCAGACGCAACAATATATGCATCCGCGGCCTCCCGAAATGCCCCTCTGGAACTTGATCATGTACACAGAGCCCTAGGCCCTAAAAACCCAAACCTGGAACACCCCAGAGACGTGATATGCAGAGTACACTTCTATGCAATTAAGGCTGACATGATGCAAGCAGAACACACGCAAGAGGCCATATATTTTAATGGCGCCCAGGTTTTCCTAGTTCCAGACCTTTCCAAGCTGACCCTGGATATGTGTCGTGCTCTGAAACCACTTACAGGAGCTCTGCAAGCAAAACAAATTAAATATCGTTGGGGTTTCACCTTTTTGCATCCCAAGATGGGAAATCCTCTGGACTTTTGAGCTTCCACAAATCCCTATACCTGATTGGCCACTGCATGCAGCCACCCCTGGACTTCCCGTCGCCACAGGCTGGCAAAAGAAGAAATCCAAGAAGAACAAACGTTCCAGATTGGAAGCCTCCAAGTCGACAGCTGGATGAACTTCCACTGCCTGCACTTTGACTAACTAATTTTCTCTTCACAGGCACCAGACCCGTAAAGCCGTCCCCGATTCCAGTTTTCTTGGGACATTAAATTTCTAACATACTTTTTATCTCCCACATACAGGTTTTGACTTTCTCCTTAGAAATGTGAACTCATAAACTCATAAATTAGACCTACCCCCTGTTAGATATTGTTATCCCTCTCCTGCTTCGGGTCCCTCCCCCACCTCATTATAATGTACTGTTATATCTAGAGCCAGTAAAATGACCAGTATGCTATCAGGTTTACACTGTATTCTCCTAGGACTTGTCCTCCCAGATACTTACTTACTGCTATACAAAATGAACACAGCAATACAGGGCTCTGAGCTAATATGTTTACAAAAAAAAAAAAGTTTAATGTTGTTGCCTGGTGTGTGCGGGCCCCTCTATTTACTGACCGTGACCCTCCATTTAGAGCTTTCAGTGCCCAAAGCGGTCTTAGCTGACATGCTGATTACAACGCTATTAGTGTTGCCATTGAGGCCTTGGTTTTTCTCTCTCTTTTTCTCTCCTTTCTACTTCTCATACCTACCTTCTACCTGTTCACCACTAGATGCCACTCTATTCCCTCCCAATCATCACCTACCCCCTTCCCTGAGACAGCGAGCCTTACCTACACCAATATACACTTACTCCCCAAGCTACTCCCCCATGGCAACACAAGCTTTCTTGAAAGTCTCCTTTCTAAATTATAGAGGCCTCAATACTCCAGAGAAGAGAAGGCAAATATTGTATCATTTCCATAATCTCCGCACCCAAATCCTCCTCCTTCAGCAAACTCACTTTAGATCTGACACGATTCCGCATCTCCTCCATAAAAAATACCCCACCTGGTTCCACAGCACCAACCCCTCCGCAAAATCCAAAGGGGTCTCCATCGCCTTCCACGCCTCGTTCACACAAGATGTCCTTGACACCTATATCGATCCACAAGAGAGATATGTTTTTCTTAAATTGTCATATATGAATATGATCTATACAGTAATTAATGTATATTCTCCTAATCAGGATCAACCGCAGTTCCTCTCTTTGGTGACCACTCGCCTGAAATGATTTGGCACAACCAACATGATCCTGGGAGGTGACCTCAATGCCGCCTTGATACCTCGTCTAGACTCCTCGACTGGTAAATCCTCAATCTCCCCGGCCTCGCTGACCAAAATCCGATCAATCCTCTCTGACTTATCACTAGTAGACGTGTGGAGAATACTACATTCCACAACTAAAGACTACACATACTACTCCCCCGCACATTCCTCTTACAGTAGGCTAGACTACATTTTCATCTCTCAATCCTTATTGGATTACTCCCCCACCACCTCCATAGGCCTCACCCTCTGGTCTGATCATGCCCCCATACACATGAGTTTAGGAAGTATCCCCACACATAAGAAGAGATCCTCTTGGAGGTTGAATGACAACCTATTACATGACTCAGTCTGCACTCAAGACATCATACAGACCATCAGAAACTTTGTAAAAGACCATACACATGACGACGCCAACCCGCTTACAAAATGGGAAGCACTTAAATGTGTTCTCAGGGGTAAATTCATTCAACACAGCTCCCGACTTAAATGTACACGCACGGCAGATATATCACGCCTTCTTACCACTATAGCCTCCCCGGAAGAGTCGCATAAACGAACCCCTGATCTTACTGTACAACTAGAACTGACCAATGCCAGGAGAGACCTCCTGCAAATCTTCGCAGAACGCTCTATGATGGCGAGAGATAAAGGGCGATTTGCCCACTATTCTCAAGCCAATAAGTGAGGCAGACACCTTGCAAACACAGTCCAACCCCGACAAGCACGGGAACCTATTCCCTTTATTAATTCCTCTACAAAAGGTAAAATACTAATCAATGCGGCTATAGCCGAAGAATTCTGCCAATACTATTTCACCCTATACAACCTCACCCCCCAGACACTGCTGTCCTTGCCCCAAACGAGTAAACCGAAACAATACTTTCTCTCATACATCCAAGAAACTGCACTTCCAACCATCCCAGCTTCTGACACGGCAGACTTAGAATCCGCCCTGTCCGAAGCTGAATTTCAACTTGCCATAAAAAGTCTTAAAAACGGTAAGAGCCCTGGGCCAGACGGGTTCTCCTCATGCTTTTACAAAACGTTCGCACGGCTTCACTTCCTTATTCCCTTAGCGAGGATGGAGGCGGCAAGAGCTGAAGGATCGGCTTCGGCTGCCGACATCGCAGGCTCCTTGGACAGGTAAGTGTCCATATATTAAAAGTAAGCATCTGAAGTATTTGTAGCTGCTGGCTTTTAATATTTTTTTTTTCAGCGAACCTCCGCTTCAAATCATTCATGGGACATGAAAGTACACCTACACTTCTGTACAGATAAACTCCCAATGTTCAGTTCAGACACATTGATTTACTCGGCTTCTGGGTGCAGCAGGTTTCCACAGGGGCACCCAGGCCAATAGAAATTGCACTTATACGAATGTCAGTACAATGTTTGAAACCTTACCTCAGTGATTCATCCTCAGGTTACCTATATAAATCATATAGAATGCACCAGAGGTGGGGGACTCGAGTCACATGACTTGACTTGAGTCAGACTTGAGTCACCTGTTTGAGGACTTGCGACTTGCTTGACAAAATTAAATAAATGACTCGACTTGACTTTGACTTGTCACTAATGACTTGAGACTTGACTTTGACTTGGGCTATTTGACTTGCAATGACTTGGCACCACCCCCCCCCCGAAAATATTATCCACACACTCCGCCCATCACCGCCTCTGAGCCAATCAGCATTTGCCAAATGCCATTGGAGCTGTTCAGGGTAGCGGTAAGAGTTATGTCAGTCCCTGTATCAAGCGCACCTGTTGAACGTGTGTTCAGCCATGGTGGGGTAATAATGCGACCCCATCGCTCACAACTGAGCGAGAAAGTACTTTCCAATTTAATTTTTTGCAAATGCAGTGCATTTTAAGTGGCTATTCTCATCACCATTCAAGTGTCCAGATGTTGGCATTGTGTCAAGTTCAAACTTTGAGCTTAGTTATTTTCCCCCTCAGCAAGGACTACATTTTTTCAGGCTTGTTGGCCATTTAATTGCTGAGTGTTCTGCTCCTTGTCTGCTGTTTGGGCATTCAAAGTGTTTCTTTAATATGCCATGAAAAAAGCACTAAGCAGTTTTGTTAATGTTGAAAATAAAAAAAAACCTTTCCTGAAAACTGACTTTTAACTCATTTAAAGGTGGAAATGGGGTAGATCAGTATTTTGACTTAATTTGTGACTTGACCAAAATAAATGACTTGACTTGACTTGCTTGACAGTAACTTGGGACTTGCTTGTCACTTGAAGGTTAAGACTTGAGACTTGCTTGTGACTTGCACATGTGTGACTTACTCCCATGTGTGGAATGCACTATATTTTTTGTACAATTCGAATTTGTTATACCAGAATGCCTTTTGTCGGGCACCTGGTCCTGTTATTGTTTCTGTCTGTTTAAACTTGTGTTGAAAACAATAAAAACTTATTGAACCAAAATGTGGAAAAAAGTGAAGCGCTGTGTATACTTTCCAGATGCACTGTAGATCTGGTCTGCCACCAGTCAAAATGAGTTTGCTATGCTAAGTGCCATATGTTTTTTAGATTACTGATGATTGTAACATTGCATTTATTGCAGCTTTCTGTATAAAATAAGCTATGAAACATCTTCAAAACTACAGATTCCCTCCAGTATGTGACTAGTTACTATTACTAGCGGCTTTGTTTATCAATTTACAGTAGAAATAAAAAGATCCCTCTTAACAAAGGCTTAACAAAAAACTTTGCAGACTGGTCTATTGTACAAACAGTTTAAGGACCACCAATTGTAATCTCCCATTACAAGTGCACATACCAGCTGCTCAAATAAACAGGCAGCTATGTAAACTATATTGTCAAAATTATTGGGACACCTGCCTTTACATGCACATGAACTTTAATGGCATCCCAGTCTTAGTCTGTAAGGTTCAATATTGAGTTGGCCCACCTTTTGCAGCTGCAACAGAGTTGACTCTTCTGTTAAGGCTGTCCACAAGGTTTAGGAGTGTGTCTATCTGAATGTTTGTCTGACCTGCAAAGGGTGGGCCAACTCAATATTGAACCCTACAGACTAAGAATGGGATGCCATTAAAGTTCATGTGCGTGTAAAGGCAGGTGTCCCAATACTTTTGGCAATATAGTGTATATAACATGTAGCACAGGAGAGGGGGATTTTCTACCCAGCCACTTGCCACATAACGGCATAGTCCTGCAGATCATAAACATAAAATCAGAAGAATTGGCTATTTTTATGTTTTATAATGTGTATATGTATGTCTAGTTGGCTAATAGTAATTATTATTTAATTCTGTGCATACCTGTAAATACATGCAGAGGAATCATTTTTTTCCCATTTCTCCACCTTGCCACTGCTATCCCCAGTGAAAAGAAGAAGACATTTTTTTCCAGCTGAAAAATAGTGACATAACACAACATCCTTTGTTTAGTAATTTCTTAAATACTGTATTTACTTTCTGTACTCTCTATAGCATTGATGACGAACCTTGGCACCCCAGATGTTTTGGCACTACATTTCCTATGATGCTCAACTACACTGCAGAGTGCATGAGCATCATGGGAAATGTAGTTTCAAAACATCTGGGGTGCCAAGGTTCGCTATCACTGCTCTATAGCAACCAACCAGATAAACCCTTACAGTCTTTGGCCTTATGCACACTGGGCTTTTGCCCAATTGCAACCTGCTCCGGGCAGGTGAAAAGCAGCTTAAAAAATGCACCCAAAGACACGTTTAAGTGCGTTTAAGTGCGCCAAGCATTTTGGGAGTTCATTCACTCCATTGACCAGAATATTAATTTATTTTGACCATTGGAATGAATGAATGCTCAAGCTCTAAACATACCTAGAATTAATGCGCGTTTACATGTGTTTACAGTCATTTAGGCAAGACAAGCATGTTTTCTGCTCAAACTCTCCTTTCTTGAACGCGCAAGTGATGGGGTTTTTTTTCAGCCTTTAAATGCTCCTCTTCAATATGCCTGTAAACTCCTATGTGTGCATGGACACATAGACTAACAATAGAGGGGGGGTTTAAAGGCTAAAAAATAAAGTGGTTTTGCATCCTGTGTGCATGAGGCCTTTAAATGTAACTGTAACTTGGTACTGAGGCCCAAATGCTTAAGCTGATAAAATAATGAGCTGTAGTAAATCAGTTAAATCAATGAGAAATAAATAAGTAAGAGGCTAGTAATTAATTTGAACCAATAAGAAAAAAAGCTCACTGTGCTAAATAGCTGCAATCGCTACAGTTGGTAAGATTTACTATATATTGTCTGTACAAAAAAAGGAGAAAGGCTGGTGCCATGGAAGTTTGCTAAAACATTATTTTATTACTGCAGGTGAACAACAGTCGAAAAGCCAACATGTTTTCGCCATCGGCCCTAACCATTTCAGCCCCGGAAGGATTTACCCCCTTAGAGACCAGGCCATTTTTTGCGATACGGCACTGCGTTGCTTTAACTGACAATTGCGCGGTCGCGCGATGCTGTACCCAAACGAAATTGATATCCTTTTCTCCTCAGAAATAGAGCTTTCTTTTGGTGGTATTTGATCACCTCTGCGGTTTTAATTTTTTTGCGCTATAAACAAAAAATCCTGACAATTTTGAAAAAAAAACTATATTTTTTACTTTCTGCTATATTACATATCCAAAAAAAAATATATAAAAAACAAATGTATTCATCAGTTTAGGCCAATATGTATTTTGCTACATATTTTTGGTAAAAAAAATTGCAATAAGCGTATATTGATTGGTTTGCTCAAAAGTTATAGCATCTACAAACAATGGGATCATTTTTTTAAAAATTGTTTTCACTGGTAATGGCGGCGATCTGTGATTTTTAGCAGGACTGCGACATTGCGGTAGACAAATCTGACCCCAAGTTACACTTTTTGGGGACCAGTGACATTATTACAGTGATCAGTGCTAAAAAAATGCACTGATCAATGTATAAATGACACTGGCAGGGGATGGGTTAACACTAGGGGGTGATCAAGGGGTTAACTGTGTTCTCTGGGTGTGTTCTAACTGTGTGGAGGATGAGCTTGCTGGGGCAGCACAGAGATCGCTGTTCCTGATCACTAGGAACAGGCAATCTCAAAATTGTCCCCTGTCAGAACGGGGATCCGCCTTGTTCTGCCTCTCTGCCTCTCTTCACCACAATCGTGGGTGGCCGGCGAACATCGAGTCTGCCGAATCCGCCAATATTCCCTTATTTTCGGGCATTCCCACCAGATATGTAACATTGTATCCCTCATATCACATCCCCTCCAACAGAGTGGGGATATCTCTGGTTGATATTTATGCATTCTTACTAGAGTAATGTACCATCTCGTTAAACTTTTATAACTCATTTTCACAGTGTTTATATCTGAAGCTGTACCATATACAGCTCTCAATATTCTGCTCACTTGTTGCTCGTTCACTCGTGTTCCTATTTCCCTTTCCCACGTGCCAATAAAGGGAGGTGTTTCAGTTCCTGCCATCTCTGGTATCTTATAAATCCGGGCAACACAGTGTCTTACACTAGTTGCTTGGTTACACAATTTTTCAATTGAATTTAGTTATTTTCCCGATCTAATAGGCTGTGGTAGTGTATCCACAAAATGCTTTAACTGAAAATACCTCAATTTATTCAAATCCATTTTTTCTTTTTTGTGTTTTAAATCATGATATGAGCAAATCCTTCGCCATTTAATTATATCTTTTAATTGTGCATTTGTAATCCAATTATTATATTTTCCCTCATTTCCCAGAAAAAAATAGTTTGTACCTTCTAGTGAAATTAAAGTTAAATTGTTTTTCCATTTTAGTTGCCTGTGGATCGTGTCCCAGATCTTAAATACATTTCTTGTCAACTCGTGAATAATTCCCTCTATATTTCTATGCTTTTGTGGTACCCATATCATCTTACCCAAGTGTACTCCATTTATTGTGTTCTCTACCCCAACCCATCTTTTATATACATTCGTTTTCATCCATTATATCATTCTTGTTAATATAACTACGTCATAATATCTCTTTATTTCTGGTGCCATTATTCTCCCCTGTGCTTTTCCTTTACATAACATTGAGAACTGTATTATTGGCTTCTTATTTTGCCACACATATCTCATAATTATTAATTTCATTTTTTTTAAATATGACTGAAACAATGATATTGGTAACATTTGAAATTTGTATAAAATCTTCTGTAATATTACCATTTTTACCATATTTATTCTACCTAGCCATGAGAGTGTGTGATTTGATATTTTCTTAATTTCTGCATTTACCTCCTTAAGTAATGGAATGGAATTTACTTGATACAGATCTTTTAATAACAATGTTATTTTTAGCTCCAAGAATTTAAATTCTTTCTTTCCCCAAGTAAATGGGAACTCTGTCATTAGAGCTGTTTCCTCTTTTTTTATCCAGACCTATATTTAAGATTTCCGCTTTCACTGGATTTATCTTCAGATTTGAAAGTTCGCTATATTCTTTTAATTTCTTAATCAGATTTGGCAGTGTTATTTTGGGGTTTGTAATATAAAACAATATATCATCTGCGTATGCTGCCACTTTATGTTCTTCCTCTCTTATTCTCACCCCCCTTATATCTGAGCTGTCCCTTATAGTCACCAACAAAGGTTCCAGCACAAACAAGAGGCGAGAGAGTAGGCACCCCTGTCTTGTGCCATTGAGCATTTCATATATTGGTGATAGGTTATCATTTACCTTCACCGCTGCTGTTGGTCAATTATACAAAGCTTTTATCCATTGGAGCAGCTTAGGCCCTATTCCTAAACTTTCTATTGTTTCCATCATAAATCCCCAGTCTACTCTGTCAAATGCTTTTTCAGCATCTATTGACAGGAGCAGATCTGGGGACCTACCTCTTCTAGATTTTTGTATTAAAAGTAGCGTTCTTACTCTGTTATCTTTACCTTCATTCCCTGGTACAAACCCCATCTGGTCTGCATGTATCCATTCAGACATTAACTTTTTTAATCTGGTGGCCAGAACCTTTGCATATAACTTTGTATCTACATTCAATAATGGAATAGGTCTGTAACTAGAACATAGAGTTGCATCTTTTCCTTCTTTGGGATTTACAGTGACATATGCACTTAGGGATTCTTCCCTCAACTAATTTCCTTCTTTAACCCAGTTCATGTATGAGCATAATTTGGGGATGAATTGATCTTTGATTTTTTAATAATACTTATTTGTCAACCCATCAGGTCCTGGACTCTTCCCTTTTCTGCTGAAACTTTGGGTAGATTAGCCCCTTTTAGATATTCCTGTATCTTTTGTTTTCTTTTTAATCCTTCCTCTAACCCCCCTTTTTGTCTCACTGTAGGGAACTATAGAATCTATGAAATGCTCTGGCGATTTCTGTAGTTGAGTGTATAATTTCCACTTTCTTATTTTACATTTTCTCTCTATAATTTATACATTTCTTTTCTTTAATAATGTTGCTAAGTATTTCCTGGGTTTATTTCCCCACGTATATCTTTCTTTAGCTACTCTATTAAATACCTGTCTTGTTTCTTCTTTCATTAGTTCTTTTAACTTATCTCTTTTTATAACCAGGGCCTGTTGAGTCTCTGAATCAGCTCTCTTTTTGTGTTTTTGTTCTAATTCATATATTTCTGCTATTAAGTTGTTTTTCTTATTTATTCTATTTTTCTTTTTCTTAGAGCGTATTGATATTAATATCCCCCTTATAAAGGCCTTATGGGCTTCCCAAATCATCGCTTCCGACACCTCCGGGGATTCATTCTGTATAAAATAATGCTCTAATTCTCTCTTTATTTTTTCCTCTACTTCCTCATCCTGTATCAGATCTTCATTTAATCTCCACGTCTTTATGCTCTCTTGGGTATTAATGCTCTTCATTTTCATTACTACAGGGGCATAGTCTGAATTTGTAGTTATTTCTATAGATACTTTTTCTACTGATTCTATCAGTCTATGATCTACCATTATGTAGTCTAGTCTGGAGTACATCCCATGCACAGGGGAATGAAAGTAATAGTTCCTCTCGGATGTAGAATTCTCCATACATATACCATTTGAGATTGGAACATCTTTTTCCTTACTTGTCCTAATTGATATTCCTCAGTCCCCTTTTCCCAATATACCTTTAAAATACCTTTTCGGGTTCTTATTAGGACAATAGACATTTGCAAGCGTATATTTTATTCCTTGCAGTCTTTCTTTCAAAAAGATGACCTTCCCTCAGGGTCTACCTTCCTGTCTTTAACTACGAAATGCATTTCTCTAGCTATTCCAATTGCCACTCCTTTAGCTCTCTTGGTTGGGGAATCCCCATAGTACCATTTAGGATGTGTAGAATATAATTTTAGGTTTGAGTCCTGAGCTATGTGAGTGTCCTGTAAAAAGACTATGCTTGCACGCTATCTTTCAATCTCTTTTAAAATTCTATATATTTTTGACAGAGTATTCAAGTCCCTTACCTTGTATGTTAGGAAGTTTAAGGTCTTCATTTTGTTTTTATTTCTCCCTCACCTCTCTCTAATATATTCCTTATTCCTTAGTCGCCCATACCCCTACTAAGTTGGGCAGGGGGCGCTGACGGAACAAATTTAAACCCTGCAAGATATAAGAGGTTGTAGACCTTTGAACAGGACAACTTCATAATCTTTAAAAAAATTTCCCTGTTTACCCTTCTTTTTTCTACCCTAGTACCCTCCCCCCCATTATTATACATGCACATATATTTTGTCTACACGTCTGGAATTTTTATCATTCTTATACACATACAATTTATTATTTATTATTATTTTTATTTCACACTTATATATTGTTGTGCATATCATAGTGGACCCAGTCGAACAGCACCAATCACCCCAATTTAGTACTTTAGTACCCGTCTGCTCTCTTTAAAAATGGTGGAACTCTGCCTGGGCTGTTGAAAAGAAAAAAAAAGTAAAAAGTAAAATATACCCCCCGCCTGTACAGAGCCCTGACTTCAACCAGATAGAACACCTTTGAGATTAATTAGAACGGAGACTGCGAGCCAGGCCTTCTCATCCACATCAGTGCCTGACCTCACAAATGCACTTATGGAAGAATGGTCAAACATTCCCGTAGACACACTTCTAAACCTTGTGGACAGCCTTCCCAGAAGAATTGAAGCTGTTGTAGCTGCAAAGGGAGGGCCAACTCAATATTGAACCTTATGGACTAAGATTGGGATGCCATTAAAGTTAATGTGCATGTTAAGGCAGGCGCCCCAATACATTTGACAATATAGTGTATATACCTCCAGACTGGCCTTGTGTCACAGACTGTCATTATTTGTACTACCCAATTACTTATTAAATAATTTGTGCTCACTAGTCATATATATTTTTTGTTTTTCACATCATTGAACACTTGATATATTACCAATTGCATGCTTTTAGTGCTCTTTTTTGTATTTTTTGTATGTTTTGATATTTGCCAGCACCCCTTTTTCTTGGTCACATGACTCTTGGGGTTGAACATGTGATTTAGCCTACACAATTTAAGCTTTGTGTCACTTATTTGTTAGCCATGATTAAGGCCTGATGGCCTAAATGCGTTGGCTTTTTTGACTTTTGTTCCCCTGCATTAATAAAAGGATGTTTTAGCCGACTTCCATAGCACCAGCCTTTCTCTCTTTTTTTCATGGATGGCTCATGGATTTTTGCGGAGACTTTCCAGGCTGAGTGCCATGTTCTCGAGGCTGGCCAAGCATTATACAGGAGGAGCTTGGATCCTCCCATTCCAGTACTGTATATTGTAGCTTACTGCACAATGGTATTAATTGCGCTCCAGTGCTTTTAATGCTTGTTTCCAAATAAAACGCACTCTCAACCACTATGATTCACAGGTATGGATAGCAATCGAAAACCAGAGCTCCCGGTACAAATGACTGGATGTCTGATGTAAACCCAGGTTCATCTTGCTTTATACTTCAGTAAACCAGGCCTTATGGCTTAAAAGCTGCCCCAAGTCATCCAAGCTGACTGGCTAAGATTGCAATGTATTGGAAATCAAATGCTACTTACTATATGACAAACATTCCAGAGGGTTTTTGCTATGCAATACAGCAACACAGCCTATCTTGTGATATTTCCACACTATAACTTGATTATTCTTAGTGGAGCCTAAAAAAAGATGGAGCATATTTACTATCATATTTATACATTTTTAATTAGGACTATAATCTAATAGAATGCCATCTTCAGTTTCTAGAATGTTTCCATATTATGTATTAGTGACACAGTTGATACAGTGGGATTGATTTACTAAAGAAATAGAGGCTGTTCAGTTGAAAAAGTTAATGTTCACTTATGCCCCGTACACACGGTCAGACATTCCGATGACAAAATCCATGTTTTTTTTCCAACGGATGTTGGCTCAAACTTGTCTTGCATACACAAGGTCACACAAATCTTGACGGAAACTCCGAACGTCCAGAAAGCGGTGACGTACAACATGTACGACGAGCCGAGATAAATTAAGTTCAAAAGCCAGTGCGGCTCTTCTGCTTGATTCGGAGCATGCGTGGAACTTTGTGCATCGGAATTGTGTACACACCATCGGAATTTACGACAACGGATTTTGTGTGACGGAAATTCCAATGGAAAATGTCCGATGAAGCCTACACACGGTCAGAATTTCCGACAACATGCTTCCATCGAACATTTTCCATTGGAAAATCCGACTGTGTGTATGGGGCATAACAATGGCAGCTGGTGCTCAATATTTTTGGGAGGTGGCAGACCTACACCACCCCCCTGCAGGAGACGGATGGGAAGGCGGTGATCAGAGGCAGATGACAAGGACCCGGGGTAGGGCTGCTGCTCCTCGCTCCAGCTACTCCTTGCTCTGGGGCCATTGCTTCTCCTCTCGGCCGAACAGGAAGTGGGTCCTGAGACCCGATTGGACAGGAATCCTAAGATTGGCTTCCTGATTGCCCGGGAGGAGAATCAGGAAGACAATAGCGAATATTAATTCGCTATTGTCACACTACTGGGTGGGCTCAGGGTGCATTGCTCTGCGCCACTGAGCCAACCTTTTTTTGAAGCCAATTAGAGCCTCAGGCTCTAATCATGTGCTTTAAAAAAAAAACCCCATTGAAATCTATGCCTCCGGTGTCCTGTATGTAGATTAGGGGGCTGGGCGTATGGATTAGGGGGCGGCGCCTCTGCGTCCTGTATGGATGGGCAGCCACTGTTTACTTACCTTAAAGTAAAATTAAAATCTACAAAAAAAGCTGGCAATTAGGATTTTTATGACAGAGAAGACTCTATTTTCTGTCAAAGCCGCTCCTCCCTGTGTGTTAGCGCTAATGTACAAAAAGCGCTTACGGCATCACTATGTGCCGTGATGATGTGACTCCTGTCCGCATGCAGGGGAGTGATGTTGTTGCGGCCCAACCAATCAAGCAGCTGTACAGGGGACATAGGGAATTTAAAAATGACAACAACATTTTAACTTTCACATGATTGGATTATTAACCTAGACAGAGCTTCACCTTTTCACATTCACTAATATACAGATACATTGACTTTAATAGATCAATCCCATTATGTTTCTGTTTCTTTGCCACTTGGATTATTTTATAAAGGAAACGAATGTATCACTGTAGTGTTTATGTGACCATACATTTTTAATTTTCACAATATTTTGTATTTAATGCCTGCCATTTTTTCTCCTTGGATTTAATCCATGTTAAATGTATTAAAACAGTACAAAACGGTAAAACGTACTGATAAGATTATACCCTTTCCCAGCAGCCACAGGTTCTAAAAATTTGTTTACATCTCAGCCAAAACATCTTCTATGCATCGTCAGTGTTGTGCAGAAGTTTCCCATAGACGTCTATAGGACCATCTCCTGAGCGTCTCTAGCATTACAACACGTCCCTATAGAAGTCTATGGGAAGTTACTTTACAGGCTTAGCAAGATGTATGGGGTTGTGATGTTAACATACATGTTGGTTGAGGCTACCTGACCAAGGTAAGTATGCACAAGGAAAGAGGGAGGTAGTTTGGGTCAGGAAAAGGTAGCAAAAAGGATAAGTGCAAGTTGTTTGAAAAGTTACTTTGTTGTATACATTGATAAAACTTGTTGGGGAAAACAGCACACATAAAACTGCAATTTATAGGTAAGGCTTGTACTGTATGACTTGAGTTGTTGTAGAAAGACTGTCTCTGGCTCTCTGGTTATGAATGCCAAATCTTTTGCTTTCCCCCCAATCTGGGTGGATGAATGGCATCAATACCATTGAGAAGTTGAACCCCAGAGCAATTTGGTGTAAATTTGGTGTAAATTTGATGTAACTCACCAATCACATGACTTGTCTCAGGTAGACATACCAGCTGCTTTATTTGTGGGCTGTGTTCTTGGCTTTGAAAAGTATCCACAAATTCAGATATCTGAAAAGAAAACAAGTATAACTCATAGAAATGTTTTGAGAGGGTCAATCATTTTGTTTGGTTCTGTTGTAATGATTTGAAGTCAGGTTCTATAGTTGAATAATCAAGCAGGACATATATTTGGCTGTATTCTGTAAAGCAAGATAGTTAGCAATGGTAATGTATGTGCAAAGCTGCATCAGCTAAAATTAGGAATTTTAGTTCACCGAAAAAGATAAATTCTAATTAGCTGCTATGGATTACTACAATTCACACTTTGCTCTTTGCCTTACTGAATAAGTGCAAAAAAAAAGACTTTCCAAGGTCATATCTGCAAGGTAAAGGAACTTTAAATTCCTGGGAAGCCTCAAAGTTGTTTAGTATAAAATAAAAAGCAGCCAATCGGTAGGAGGTTGAGTTGCACCATCCTGGCTGATTATTTAGGGGCCATAAGGAGGGGTTTTCCACTTCTTGATTTGTATACAAATCAATCATATACCCTCACTTTTTAAATGGTTGTCAGATGCAATATTTTGTTATTTATACAAATTAAAATGCATAATTTATTGTGAACCTGGAACTATCATTATACATGGAATTTTGGAATTTACTTAGGCATTTCTTCTAACAAAAGTGAAGACAATATCACTTACTACGTCCCCAGATCGTGGGTCCAGAACAAGTGGTTGACTGTTCCCACTGGTAATCCACACTGCCTTCACCGATGCCACATAACACATACCGGTGATTTCACCTGAAAACTGGCGAAGCCTCTGGATTAGCTGACCATCTTGTGACCAAACCCCAACTGTGCGGTCAAAAGATCCTGTCAAAAACCTGGTAAAAATGATTGGTATTATGGGTTAGGGAAAATTATGTAAACTATAAATTAAATTTATAACAGATTATGAATTTTGAATATTTTATTGTATAGCTGTGTTTTTTTTTGTATTGTTCGAGGCCATCATACAGGGCACAGGTATATGCACCTACCTTGTACACTCCCGGTCACGGATGAGTAGAAGGTGAGTGATTCCTGCATCATGAGCACGGAAATTACAATTGACGGCTCTAAGACAAATCTTTTCTGGGGTCTGATATGTGTCCAATATCAAAAACTTTCTGTCGTATCTAAAAAAAGAAATACTTTATGCTTTATACTTTAAATTATGATAATGTCATAATTTTACATAAACTAAATATGCTACATGAATTAAACATGCAGCGTTTAAAAGTTTCCATTGTTAATGAGACATATGAGAAAAAGGTTGTTCTAGGACCGTCTCAGTAGGCAGTAGGCCACCTCCTGGACTATTTAAATGGAACATTTAATAAACTTGCATGCTTAAGAAGCTTTGTATGTGTTTGAATCTTTGTCCAGTTCCCCAGTGTGTTTTTTTGTGACAGCAAAAAAAAGCTTTTGCAGTGTTTGCAGTCTATGTGCTGCTTGTACTATCTATGCTTTAAAGATCAGTTCCCTTTTGTTTCACTTCTTGTTAGTCGCAACAGTTATCTACAATTGCTAGCCAGCTTATAATATCTCTTGGGGGCTCTGGGGGAGACAACTGTCCCAGGTCTTACAGTTTATCCAAACTACTAGAGCTTTTGCAAAGTAGTTCCCCTTTCAGTGTGTTTGAGGGTGCAGAGATAGGGACTCCAGTGGGGTGATCATACAGCTGGAGTCACTGATATCCATTACCTAAATATCAATATAATTTTATTGTATAATACATCAAGTATGAGACTGGCTAGATGACTATCTATCAAACACCTATATACTATGGGGATATCTTGGATAAATACTTGCAGGGAAAATGGATCTGCTAACACTTTAACACTCACCAGCCACTTTATTAGGAAAATCCTGTTTAATTGCTTGATAACACAAATTGCTAATCAGCCAATCACATGGCAGCAACTCAATGCATTTAGGCATCCATACCTGGTGAAGACCAGGTGCTGAAGTTCAAACCGAGCAACAGAATGAGGAAGAAATTGGATTTAAGTGACTTTGAACATGGCATGGTTGTTGGTGCAAGATTGGTTGGTCTAAGTATTTTTAAAAACTGCTGATCTACTGGGATTTTCATGCACAACCATCTCTAGGGTTTACAGAGAATTGTCCAAAAAGAGAAAATATCCAGAGAGCAGCAGTTGTGTGTAGGAAAATGCCTTGATGATGTCAGAAGTCAGAGGGGAATGGGTAAACTGGCTCAAGATGATAGAAAGGCAACAGTAACTCAAATAACCACTCGTTACAACCAAGATATGCAGAATACCATCTCTGAAAGCACAACACATGGAACTTTAAAGCAGATGGACTACAGCAGGAGAAGACCACACAGGGTGCCACTCCTGTCAGCTAAGAACAGAAAACGGAGGCTTCAATTCGCACAGGCCCACCAAAATTGAACAACAGAAGATTGGAAAAACATTGCCTGGCCTGATGAGTCTTGATTTCAGCTGCAACATTCAGATGGTAGGATCAAAATTTGGCGTAAACAACATGAAAGAATGGATCCATCTTGCCTTGTATCAACAGTTCAGGCTGGTGGTTGTGTAATGGTGTGGGGGATATTTTCTTGTCGCACTTTGGGTCCGTAGTACCAATTGAGCATCGTTTAAACACCATGGCCTACCAGGGTATTGTTGCTGACCATGTCCATCCCTTTAAGACTACATTGTACCCATCTTTTGATGGCTACTTCCAACAGGAAAATGCACCATGTCACAAAGCTCAAATCATCTCAAACTGGTTTCTTGAACATAACGATAAGTTCACTGTACTCCAATGGCCTCCGCAGTCACCAGATCTCAATCCAATAGAGCACCTTTGGTATGTGGTGTGGAACAGGAGATTCGCATCATGGATGTGCAGGTGACAAATCTGCAGCAACTTTGTGATGCTATCATGTCAATATGGACCAAAATCTCTGAGGAATGTTTCCAACACCTTGCTGAATGTATACCATGAAAAATTAAGGCAGTTCTGAAGGCAAAAAGGGGTCCAACCTGATACTAGCAAGGTGTACCTAAAAAAAGTGGCCGGTGAGTGTATATTGCCATTTTACTTGGAAGAAACCAAGCTAAATTCTATACTGAAACCTCCACAAAAGGAAGCCCTTATACCTTCAGGCTGGGTTCACACTATTGCGAATTGGATCCCGTTTTCTCTGCATCCAATTCGCATCACTGGAGCCTGTGTCCGGCTCTCAATGGAGCCGGGACGGCTGCGGAGCGAATTGCACAGGACTCCTGGTCTGTTTCATTTCCGAATTCAGCCAAAAATTCAGACTGAAATAGGACCTGAAATGGTGAACAGGGACGCACTGGAACCCTGCTGTGAGCCACTCTGCACGTAGATGTGAACCCAGTCTCAGTCAATTTTCTAGGGCTTCAGGCAGGGCTGGAGCTAGCGGAATGGGGTGATTGGTGCAGTTGCACATGGTCCCACATGCTCTAAGAGTCCCTCTTTCAACAGCAGTAATTTAATATTACAGTTATGCCCAATCACTGTAATGCTGTAAGTTGCAATGTCCATAGCCCTGCTGTGACTGCATATAGATATATAAAACACAAGATTTTGCCTTGCACATGATTGCTTTGCTAAAGCTGGCCATAGATGGGTCAAAGTTTGGCTGGTTCAGGTACAGGGCAGGACGAAATTCCATCAGTGTGTGGCCGCCCCTGTTCAACAGAAGTTTGTTTGATAAACTTCTGTCAAAGGAATATGCTGAAAAACGTTTGTTAATCTGTGGCTGCAGCCTGGATGGATACCTCCATCCTCTTTGCTTGTGTGGATAGAGGAACCTCTGGCTAAAAGAAAAAAACTACCCATCTATGGCCAGCTTTAGTAAGAATTCTGTAGTCTTTGAGAGTACCCCTATTAGTCAGCCATCTTATTGAAAATTCTCATTATGGCTACGTTATATCTCAATGGTTAGAAGAGAACTAAACTTTTATTAAAGTGGAGGTATGCTTTTACATACTTTTTGCCATTTTACAAAATACAGAATACAGTAAAACCTTGGATTGCAAGCATAATTCGTTCCAGAAACATGCTTGTAATCCAAAGCACTTGTATATCAAAGCGAATTTCCCCATAAGAAATAATGGAAACTCAGATGATTAGTTCCACAACCATTTATTCATAGGTCTTTCAGTATATAGTCCATACAAAAAGATTATAGCAATGTGATAGGTTGTGCAACCATAAAATGTCCATTTACAAATGGAAGCCTCCACAAGGGGATTCGAAGCAAAATCCAGCAGGAGCTACAGAGTATAAAAGATAGGAGAGGCACCTCTAAGTGTAGCAATATGGTTACATTTAATGAAGGTACAACATTTAGCAACTCACATGGTTGATGATTAAAACTGGAACATCTAAGTATGTAGGCATCTGGGGTAAAGCTGAAGGAAGAAGGGGTTGGTTGGCGCTACCTGGAAAACCTCAATGCTAATGCATATACAGGATAAACCATACAGATGGTTTTATGTTAGTGCATTTTAGCACAACAATGTACCTGTCATCCCAGTCAGTGGGTGGAATGGGATATCCCGGTGACTGGTAGGAGTAGGTGGGAGGGGTCCTAAGTTTCCTAATCAGTAATAAGTTTGTATAAACAATAAGCAGAGTAATGTATAAATAAATTACCTAAGTTGGCGCAGTGTATTGCCAGAAATAATCTGCTCTGTATGTGTTGATATTCACTGTGACAACTATATAGGCAAGGCAGGCAGGCGTCCAGTGTAGTACGCTTTGACTTATGTCAACCATACAGGTGTAACTAGATTGATGCAATGGGGCTAAAGCATACCATGTGTCACAGTGAATATATCCAGATAATATGAGTTTACATCTGCATCAGTCACATCATATTTGTATGTATATTACTTTTGATCTAAACACTGCAGTATATGCTTGGTCCAGGCTTCATTATATGAACTGTGGTGTGCTCATGTGGTTTATGGTTTCTTCCTTTTTTGTTTTTTTGTTTTCTGTGTACACATATGATGTGACTGATGCAGATGTAAACTCATATTATCTGGATATATTCACTGTGACACATGGTATGCTTTAGCCCCATTGCATCAATCTCGTTACACCTGTATGGTTGACATAAGTCAAAGCGTACTACACTGGGCGACTGCCTGCCTTGCCTATATAGTTGGCACAGTGTATATCAACACATACAGAGCAGATTATTTCTGGCAATACACTGCGCCAACTTAGGTAATTTATTTATACATTACTCTGCTTATTGTTTATACAAACTTATTACTGATTAGGGATCTTAGGACCCCTCCCACCTACTCCTACCAGTCACCGGGATATCCCATTCCACCCACTGACTGGGATGACAGGTACATTGATGTGCTAAAATGCACTAACATAAAACCATTTGTATGGTTTATCCTGTATATGCATTAGCATTGAGGTTTTCCAGGTAGCGCCAACCAACCCCTTCTTCTTTTAGTTCATATATGGTCAGCAGAGTACCCCTTGTGAGTGCTCAACGTAGGGGAGGCAGCAACCTGTTCTTATACCATATAGGCCTACCCTAAGCTCAGGTTTTTTAAGTGTTACTGATCTGGGGTAAAGCTGTCCACATAGACCATCCCCTGCACCGCCGGCTCTCACCGCTGTCAGTCTGCAATCGTGACTGGGAAGACTACCCTGCAGTAGAGCGATCTGAACGCGAGGCTTGAAGTGCTTGTGGAGTGCACCGTGGAAGGAATGACGTCGATGGCGGTGCAGAGCATGATGAGTTGGGAGGATGTGAGTTTCTAAATGTTGTACCTTCATTAAATGTAACCATATTGCCACACTTAGAGGCCTCTCTTTTCTTTTATACTCCTGTGATGTTACGCTACTTGTATAGCAAGACATCGCTTGTATATCAAGTCAACATTTAAAAAAAAAAGTTTGCTTGTCTTGCAAAACGCTCTTAAACCAAGTTACTCTCAAATCAAGGTTTTACTGTAGTTGTTTGAACGTATGGACTTTGTATCAATGTTTTCCTTATAGTTTATTTTGTACATACCCCACTGTGAAGATCTGACTGTCCAATGACACAATACATGATACAATGTCTACATGCTGATGGTCAGAAAAGCTCTTCCTTAGGTTGATCACATATCCACAGGTTTTCTGCTCATCTAGTGGGTAGATTGTAAGGTGATTCTTAAATCCACACACTAACAAATGACGGCGAAAATTGATGGCAATACTAAAAATTGGACTTCCTAGCTGAAAAACAAAGACACAGAAAAATGTTATTTTTTATAGTTCTTTTTTTTTTTTTTTTTCTTTTAACTGGAAAAAAGGGTATTGTGCATTGCAGCCAATCAAAATCCACACTGCATTTCCTATCCAAAGTAAACCCACTGGTAAGGGTGTGTGGATCTAAAGCAATAGCCAGGAATGAATTATAGTCACCTTTATTTTATCAAATACAACTGCTCCAGAGGTCCATACAATAAGTGTACCATCATTGGAAGAGGAGAAAATGAGCTTTGTATCTGCCCAGTACAACAGATTAGTGACCATTCCTGAATGTTCAGAGGCCGACTGAGACAAATTGCCACTGTCCAGATCCCACCATTTGATCATTCCATCTAGAAATTTGAATCAGATATTGCATTTGTTATTTACAAACTACTGTGAATAGGCTGAAAGACAATTCATTATATCAACCAGTAAACTGCCAGTGTCATTAGTGAACACTGAATTGTTCTAAAGTCAGGAAAGCAATTTGATTAACCTTAAAGTTACCTTTAAGTAACCTAAAAGCAAAATGTTTTTTTTGGGTTTTTTTTGGATAGAGTAACAGAGGGTTATGACCTCAGTGTTTTTTTTTTTTTTTTTTTGCCATCTGTTCCACTTCCTGTCCCAAAGCCAAAACAGGTGGCGAGAGGGAATCCCTGCAAATGAAAGGAATCCCTTGCCCTGCGCCCCTTGTCACTAGAACTAGTGTCCCCATTGGAAGATTTCCCCTCTAGTACTTTCTGGGGACAACCCAAAATGTGGGATTTTCTTTTACTTTCAATGCTAAAGGTAAACAGGACAAATAGAGAGGGGGAATCTACTTAATGGGGGCACAAACAGCTTTAAAAACCCAATAGGTGTTCTAATCTATCTTTACTCTATAAAACTAAAAAAAAAACGTTTTGTCTTTAGTAAAACTTTCATTGAACTTTTACTGTATGTTATCTGATTTTGTAAACTTTTGATGTGTGCTTATGGATGGGACTAAATATCCTATTAAATGATGCATATGTATCTCTCTGTCCTTCTCTGCCAGAATTATAGCAGGGAGCCTATAGGCCAGTGATGGCGAACCTTGGCGCCCCAGATGTTTTGGAACTACATTACCAATGGTGCTCATGTACTCTGCAGTGTAGTTGAGCATCATGGGAAATGTAGTTCCAAAACATCTGGGGTGCCAAGGTTCACCATCACTGCTATAGGGAATGGAATTGGAAAAATCCGGTCCACATATCTTTATAGCTCAGGAAAGGGTATTCACAGAAAACCAGACTATTGGTAAGAAGATTCAGCGGTGGTATGGCCTAGAGCGCTACAGCTACATCTGGGTGAAAACTTAAAGTGGGAGTAAACTTGTGTCTGCCATTTTTACCTACAGGTAGGCTTATATGGCACATTATGACATTGTCTTGCAGGATGATTTTTTTTTTTTTATTCTACAAAGTTTACTACCACTTTAAAGTAGAACTGAAGACAATTTAAAAAAAATTGTGGCTAGAATAAGGAAAGGGTATAACCTCTGACAGGTTCTTTTTTGACATCTGTGTCCCATTGGAAAGATTTCCCATCACTTCAGCCCACCCCTGACATCTGCCCACCCCTGACACATATGGCCATTTCTGATCTCATTAGATTGTCAGGTGTGGTGCTTTTTCTCAAGTTATCTGTGCTTCCTTAAAATTGCAACACATTTTGTACCCAAGATAGGTGACTTTCTTACTTTGGAGTTATATTATTGGTAATGGATGTGAAAGGTCAATAGGAGTACCTTCAAAGCCTGTGAGAAATTCTCGCCTTGCTGAGTGGTACCCAAGTGCTGTAATGGATCGTTGGTGGCAGTCTCGCACACTAAGGTGTTTCTGCATTGCCATGGTGACAACTCCAGTATGGCATTCATCCACATTGGTGCCTGTTCATTTTAGTGTAAAATAAAAAAAAAATGCAAAAAATTCACAATATTGTTAAGAGTAATGTATTAGTTACTGATTGTGGGTTTTTTACCCAAAATACAGATCAAGCAGAGTAACTACTATATATAAGTCATAAAATAAAAAATAACTTTTGTTGGTCTCTATGCACATTGTATATTGCAACAATTGTTTTTAATAATGGTGCTGTCATTTTTGTATATTATGATAACTGATATTGATAAAAATGATTATCAGCTCTGTGAACAATGATCTTATTTCCTTGTGTACTTTTTAACTTACGAGAAGCCACAGCGGGCTCCAAGGAGCTGCTCTAATAGCATGATAGTTTATCCAAGAAGATTCTTATTCTTATTCTTAAGAATTTCAGGAACCTTTTATGGATTTTAACGACCTTATGGCTTTAGTATGTTTGCAGCTTTTCTCCATACATAAATCTCCATCTAAATCACTTTTGAAGGAGATTTTTTCTAAATGCTATTTCATTATAAATTGACCCCATAACATAACCCTGATCCAGCTTTAAAAAAAAAAAGATTTTGCAAACCAAAAACCTAATTGTTTATAGGGCCATACACATGTGGAAAATGAAAAAATGAATTCAAACTGTGCATGACAAGTGCTCATTTTCAGTATGTTTTATCTGATAATAGTAAGAGCACTAAGGCTGGCTCTCTTTAATTCTGGCAGCAGATGGGAAATTGCAGTGAAATTCATTTTAAACCTGGAATTCTACTCTAGCCTTCTTGCACCCAGACTATACTTTACTGATGTTTTATACTCAGGATCTTGTTGACAGAAAGATCCTGTTCTGTGAAGACCTTGCATATAGGTGCGTACAGGCCTGAAATCTGGGGTGGGCAGGAGGGATGACTGCCCTGGGCACTGTGGTATCATGTATGGGGGGTGCTGCGAATAGATTGAGGAGGAGGGGATTTGTGTTGGGAGGGGGAATGGGGGGGGGGGGTAGGGGGTAGGAATTGTTCTAAGAGGAGAAATTTAGAGGGGTGTGCTAAGAGTGGTGATTTGTACTAGGAGGGGTGATTGGGGGGACTTTTCGCTGGGAGGGGAGAGAGGAGGGGAAATGTGAGGGGTAGAGGGTTTGTGTTAGAAGGGGTGATTTTTTGAGGGGGTCATTTATGCTGGGGGAATTTAGGGGATGGGGGGGGGCAAAGATTTGTGCTGGGAGGGGGGATTTCAGCAGGCTGGTGAATTTGTACTGGGAAGAGGGGGATTTATGCTTGGGGGTAAGCATGCAGATTAGTGCTTTGTTTTTTTGGGGGGATTTTTGCTGACACATGATGCTCATACGTCTGGGGGGCACAGTTTGGCATGTTCGCCCTGGGCTCTAGATGACCTGGGACTGGGTGTGTAAGTGTGCATATGTGTACACATGCATGCATTTTTTTCACTTCTAATTGCCAGTGCTGCAATATCTGCATGTATACATGTGTATACATATGGCGTATGCGCATAAAATACTGCACTTAAACATAACATTTTCTATTTTTATTTTATGACTCTGTATGCATTTCTGTATTATTGATCTTTACAGAGCTATGTGTATTGTTCCATAGACAGCAATGGGGGTATTTATCAAAACTGGTGCACACAGAATCTGGTGCAGCTGTGCATAGTAACCAATCAGCTTTAATTTCAAATCGGCATTTCAGTACAACTTCGGGGGTGATTTGAGAGACATCTGTGTGGATTCATGCACAGATGTCTATTGAAATCGCCACCGAAGTCACCAAAAGTAGTGCAGGAACTTTTGGTGAGGCGGCGCAAAGCTGGCGTCGCACAACTTCAGACAGTGCCATTGCTCGAAATAGGCTTTGATTTAGCATGCAATTTGACATGTCATATTACATGTCAAATCAAGCCAATGTGAACGAAGGCTAAAACCCAGAAGCAGATTGGTTACTATGCACAGCCGCACCAGATTCTGTGTGCTCCAGTTTTAGTTCTCCCCCCAATGTATATTAATTTTATACAAGCATTGTAAGTACCTGAGTTTTACCTGGTGTTGTCCTCCTGCAGTCCTTGTATAGTGAGGCTGGATTGTGAGAGGAAGAAGCAGAACAGGGAGCCAATGAGTTCATATGCTGGTAAGAAATATGCTGATAAGAGGATAAGGGCAGAATGACATAGAGGTGAGCTCATCACGTCTGCTGCTTCTCCTTTCACTGTTAAGGACAACCTGGGATCAGAGGAAGAGGGTTGAATAATGATTGTCATTAGAGTGAGGATATCTTGGGCATAAAAAGTGTTACAGGGTAAATCTCTGAATTAGAGGTGAATATGGTAGCCAAAACTGGTATGCTTGTTTTTATTTCTTTTTTATGAGCTATACATTTTATCTATTTTTTCGGCTGCAGTTCTGCTTTAAAGAGGAAGTAAACCCTGATGGGTATTACTTCCTCTTTGTTTCCCTGCAAAGGTAAAGCATAACGGGCTACTATGCATCGCATAGTAGCCCATTATGTGTCACTTACCTGAAACAGGAGCCTGCAATGTCACCGATGTCCCCTCTTCCACAAAGCGTCCATCTTCCTTCCCGGTATCGTGGCTCCGGCGCTGTGGCCGGAGCCGCGATGACGTCCCTGCCGCGCATGCGCGCGGGAGGCGCAACTAGCGGCAATCCCCAAGTCCGGTCTGTACTGAGCTGTTTGACCATTGAAACTTCATGTAAGTAGAAGTAAACGCTGCCTCTTTTTTTTTTTGCTGATTTGCAAAGTAAAGGCATCACATACTAGCACATTATGTGAAACTTACCTGCAAACAAAACCCTCGTTGTCATCGCTGGAGGCCACATCCACCGTCCTTAGCCCCTCTTCCTTCCAGGTTCACAGACTCTGGCTGTGTGACTGGCTGGAGCTGCGTGATGTCACTCCCGCGCATGCATATGCGAGAGCCACTGGTCACGGCACAGGGCTCTGAAGAAATGGCACGGGTGGCTGCTCCTTCAGAGCATATGTGCTGATGACGTAATCGGTGGCGTATACAGTAAATATCTCCTAAATGGTACAAGTTTAGGAGATATTTACAGTACCTATAAGTAAGCCTTTTTATAGGCTTACCTATAGATACAAACAAACCAGGGAAGTTTACTTCCTCTTTGGCCACTTTCACACTGAGGCACTGGCCGCGTTGACAGTAAAGCGCCGCTAGTTTTAGCAGCGCTTTACTGTCATTTTACCGGCGCTTTCCAGCCGCCAGCGGGGCGCTTTTAACCCCCGCTAGCGGCCGAAAAAGGGTTAAAAGCGCCTGCAAAGCGCCGCTGCCGAAACGCTTTGCAGGCGCTTCGGCAACGCTGGTCATTAATTTCAATGTCAGGGGCGGTTTAGGAGCGGTGTATACACCGCTTACGCACCGTCCCAAAGATGCTGCTTGCACGACTTTTTTTCCTGTCCTGCAAGCGCACCGCCCCAGTATGAAAGCACTCAGGCTTTCACACTGGGGCTGCAGAAGAGGCAGTTTACAGGCGCTTTTCAGGCGCTATTTTTAGCGCAAAAATGCCTGTAAAACACCTCAATATTAAAGTGGCCTTTAAGAAACATATGAATGGAGGAAATACTGCATTACGGCCACTAGATAGAGCTGAGGAGTATACCTGTTTCCTATGACAGTCATCACCATCTAGTAGCCATAATGCAGTATTTTCCCGATTTTTCACTGTTCCCTTTTTTAATGAAAACATTCAATCTGCAGAAAATATAGTCCCAATTGATTTTACTCCATTCGCTTAGAAAGAATTCACATGCAGTTTAGATAGACAAACAGCTATGCAAACTTTTACAAATACACCCCCTAAATCTCAGGATCTTCTGGAGGTCACAACAGGGATCATAAGGTCTTTTCACTATTATTTTGTATTCAACATTGTGATATGGGCTATAGAATTGTTTTTTTCTCATAAGGACCTCCTATAAAGAAGGTTGTGTACTGTCTACAGTATATAGACTCTTTTTTTCATAAATAATGAATGTACAATAAATAAATGCAGCCCTAAATGACATTTGGTTTGTCTTTGCATGTACTATCATAGCTCCCAACTGTCCCTGATTTCGAGGGACTGTCCCTGATTTGGAACATTGTCCCTCTGTCCCTCATTCCTCCTCATTTGTCCCTCATTTTGGTCTGATTTATATAGATGTATATAAAATGCACTATTTATCTATCAATAAGTGTTTTCCAGCGCTAAACCTTTCATCCAATTTCTAAATTACTGCATTTGTAAATGTCAAAAGACAATATAAAGGAATAATAGTAATGGGGAAAAAAAACACTTGTGGGTTTAACTACATTTTTTTTGTATAATTCTCCTTTAAGGGGGCGTGGCAGGGGGCGTGTCCTATGCCTACATACTTTTGCTAATAGGTGTCCCTTATTCCCATCTCAAAAAGTTGGTAGGTATGTATGTATGTATTATTATATAACTTGCTTGAAAGTAGACCAGTGCACATTTTTGTTGCCTCACAAAACTAGTGGCCAGTTTTATTTCTCAATAAATAACCTTCGATCTACAGAGAATATAGCCTGAGAACATTCAATTTTGCCCCATTCGCCCACATTTTTTTATGTAGTTTTGATGATCGATATAAAGCTATATAATGTTTTTATAAATACACTTCTAAATGTCATTCGTTTAAGCCTTACACCTAACTTTAACATTATATAAATTGCTTGAAAGTTTTTTTTGGTTTACAAAACTAAGACAGAAGCCCAATTCAATTTATATGTATTATTATATTAATATATAAAACAGAATATTTATACTCATGTGGTACATTATTTCATATTACCCTACAGTACAGTAGCAACATAAATTTGCACGGCAATGTAACTGAGCCCATGGCACCTAATTGCAAGCTTGAGCTTGTTTAGCAAAGTGTGTATAGGACTACCTTAGAGTACTGTATGCACTTACTGTGAAAGGGATCATCCACAGAATATTAGTCGCTTTTCATCACAAATGACCCTAATCATAAGCATAGACCAGGTAGGACATCCTGGAATGTACTATATGTGCAGTAAAAGTCCATTGCAGTGTCATCGAGTGTCATTACCTGCCTCAGACTCTTCTCAACATTCTTTAGGTTGGGGACGACATGTTGCATTCAACTTGTGTTTGGGACATTGTATTATTTCCTGCTGCTGTCTCTATGGGAACTCGTTTCCACACTCTTTTGTCTGCATCTCTGAAGAAACACATTGCTTCAGTCCTCCTCCCAAACGGCCATGTCTGGGCGTCTCTCTTCTTTAGAAACCATTTGACTATTGTGCTGTATTTCCATGAGAATTTGTTTATTGGATTTGGATTTGGGATTAACTTTATTTTCAATGTTTTGTACTCTTTTTCAAATGCTAATTACCACTGCTAATATGAAAACCATTTGCATAACTCAAATGAAGAGTGACATTAAAACAAAGCAATCCCTGTAGGGAAAGAAATGACTGCATTCAAATTTGGGAAGTATGAGAGAACAACCGCAAACGCTGATAAAATAAGCAAAAGCTGCTTCAGCAGAACAATAGAAATGACATGAGATTGTTAACCACTTCAGCCCCGGAAGGATTTACCCCCTTCCTGACCAGAGCACTTTTTTGAGATACGGCACTGCGTCTCTTTAAATGACAATTGCACGGTCGTGTGACACTGTACCCAAACAAAATTGATGTCCTTTTTTTCCTACAAATAGGTCTTTCTTTTGGTGGTATTTGATCACCTCTGCGGTCTTTATTTTTTGCGCTATAAACAAAAAAATGCGACAATTAAAAAAAAAAAGCAATATTTTTTACTTTTTGCTATAATAAATATCCCCAAAAAATATATAAAAAAAATTATTTATTTCTCAGTTTAGGCTGATATGTATTCCTCTACATATTTTTGCTAAAAAAAAAAAAGTTATAGCCTCTACAAAATAGGGGATAGATTTATGGCATTTTTATTATTAAATATTTTTTTATTAGTAATGGCGGCGATCTGCGATTTTTATCATGACTGCGACATTATAGCGGACACATCGGACACTTTTGACACTATTTTGGGACCATTGTCATTTATACAGCTATCAGTGCTATAAAAATGCACTGATTACTGTGTAAATGACACTGGCAGACACTAGGAGGCAATCAAGGGGTTAAGTGTGTCCTAGGGAGCGATTCTAACTGTTGGGGCTACCACTGACATGACAGTGATCACTGCTCCCGATGAGAGGGAGCAGTAGATCCCTGTCATGTCACTAGGCAGAACAGGGAAATGCCTTGTTTAATGCCTTCTGCTGCTCTGTGACACCATCACGAGCCCCCAGCGGACATCGAGTCCACGGGACCTGCGAGCACGGTCAGGGAGTACGTGGCAGGTGCGCACCCTGCCGGAAGCGTGTGCGCGCCCACAATGCCGTGATTTAAAGGGGACGTACCTATACGCCCATTTACTTGTTTACATAGGCACCTCCCCGTTCTGCCACTCTGTGACATGTTCACGGGCCCCCATCGGTCATCGAGTCAGCGGGACCCGTAGGCACGGTCACGGAGTAAGCGGCGGGCGCACGCACCCACAATGCCACGATTTAAAGAGGACATACCTGTATGCCCATTTGCCAAGACGTGCCATTGTGCCAATGTACATGGTGGTAAGGTCCACTTATTCAAGTTGTCCCCTCTCCCCTCCCATATATAATATACTTACTTTTCCCCCAGCATTTTCCCATGGAGGGAGATTTACTAAAACTAGAGAGTGCAAAATCTGGTGCAGCTGTGCATGGTATCCAATGGGCTTCTAACTTCAGTTTGTTCAATTAAAGTGATACCAAAGTCTTGTTTTTTTGTGTTTAAAAATAACAAACACATTATACTTACCTGCTCTGTGCAGTGATTTTGCACAGACCAGCCCAGATTGTGCTCTTCTCGTTCCCTCTTTGCACCTCCCTCTTGCCGAGTTCCCCCACAGCAAGCAGCTTGCTTTGGGGGCGCCTGAGCCGCAGCTCCGTGTGTCCATTCAACATGGAGCCACGGCTAGGCCCGTCCCCTCTCTCTCCTCATTGGCTCACTGACTTTGATTAACAGCAACAGGAGCCAATGGTGCTCTGCTGCTGTCTCAGCCAATGAGGAGGGAGAGTCCTGGGCAGCCGAGTCTCTCCTGCAAAATCGCTGGATAGAGATTGAGCTCAGGTAAGTATTAGGGGGAGCTGAGGGGGGCTGCTGCACACAGTAGGCCTTTTATCTTACTGCTTAGAATGCAGTAAGATAAAAAAAACCTTCTTCCTTTATAACCACTTTAACGTTTTAGTAAATCTCAACCATCGTGTCTAGATGAGGGTGACATCATCCTCTTTCTGGCAAAATCTTGGGCAAGGTTGAGCAGCCCAGATCTTCCAAGAAGATGATCCTTTGACCTGCTGCAATAGCTTCTGTCAAAATTTGGGCTCACTCAGTATTCTCAGGACCTTGCGCTTGACGTTATTGTCACTGCCTGAACTATGGAAGCCAGGGAAAGATGGTTATATTATCTAACTATTTTCCCTCCCCACAGTTTCTTTTTTGTACTTTTATCCAGCAGTTAGAGTCGGTTCATACTGAGGCAGCACGACATCCAGCGCGACTGCCTCAGACGACTTGAATACGACTGCAGTGGCGACTTGCAAAACGACTTATATATAGAAGTCTATGCAAGTCCCCTCAAGTCGCCCCCAAAGTAGTACAGGAACCTTTTTCTAAGTCGGAGCGACTTGAGTCGCTCCGATTAGAACGGTTCCATTGTACAGAACGGGACGCTACTTCTCAGGCGGCTAAGTCACCTGACAAGTCGTCCTAGTGTGAACCGGGTCTTAAGGTAGGAGGAGGGGGACCACACTGATCTAGCAAAGTCCCGGGCTTCTTTAGACCTGATGGTGACTTCCAGAGTTAGGGACACCTGACATCCTTCTGTGTAAAGTGGGTTACAAGGCATTGTGGGTGTAATGGCCCATACACGCCATCCAAAAATCGGACAAAAAATACGGATTTCGACGTGATCTAATGATAATCGGATCGTTAGTGAAGAGCTTTCGAGAGCGGATCATGACAGTTCATCCGATATTATTTGATCGGACAAGCACAAAAATTTTCCTCGTACAATACCAGATCATACGGTTTTCGTTTAGTCAGTACAGTTGTTGTCTGAAAATACAATACAAATACACTACAACACATGACATCACTTCCGATTTTTTTTCCTGTTGTATGAGAATTTTCGTGGCTTTAGTAACCTATTCAATTTCTACTTGCGACTAGTAAGCGAAAAACGTCGGACTATCTGTCGTCCGGTTTTCGGATCATGTGTACGGGGCATAATGGAAGGTAGATTGATGAGTGCCAGACACTTCTTGAATGCAAACAGATTTATTGTCCCTTAAACAGAACTGTGGGAGAGAGGGTTGGGCCCAGGACAACCTTATGTAGATGCAATGTTAATTGGCAGACTCCGAGACTTCTATAGGCAGACAGCCATGCAGGGAAAGGTATCCAGCCAGACACCACATCTGCATGAGTAGGAACGCTGTCTCCTATGGCAACAGTCTTGTAACAGTTTCTAACAAAGGTTGCAATGAACCTATTTCACTTCTTCTACAATCTCCAATTGTAGAACTTCACTCCACCAAGCTCTCAGTCTTTTATTAGACTCCCTGATCCACTGCCACTGGATCCCCTGAGCTCTTCCAATCTTCTCACTCAGTATCTTCCTCAAGCATCACCCCCACGTACCTGCTGGGTCCCTAGCACGGCATTCTCAGATACTCCTTAACTGTCACCCCACTTGCTGGATTCCTGGCTTGGCACTTGCTGAAGTTTCCCATTTCTTCACTGTGCCCGGCTGGTGAGAATGCTGCTCTAGTACTTGCTTCAGCTACTCACAGTGGTCTCCGGTAACAAGGTGGATGGTCTCTTAGTGGCGACAACTTTCTTCTCTACCTCTGACCATGAAAGGTTCTCAGGCTGGCAGAACCGTTACTTCTGGCTGGACTACAAGCCTCCAGTCCCAAACCTACGCTGCTGGACATTCCCAGGGTAAGCCTTAGGAATCTGGCCTAGCAGCCTGGACAATACAATATACGTCCACACTGACAGCTGTCCAGGTGGCACAGAACCTGACTCCACCCAAATAAATAGGTTCTCCCAGCAGGCCAAGTGACCCAAGAAAATCCCTGCCCATTGGCTGAGACACCCCATTCATTCCTAATCTGTCCTTGCAATGCCCTTGTCTTATCTAATGCCACCAGATACCCGGCCATCTAGTGACAGAAGAGAGAAGTGCAGCAATTCCAGAATTATGGTGAAATCCATTGATCTCCTATCAATTGGCCAAGGCAACTATCACTAGGCAAATAAATTTAATAGGGACTCTGCCTAAACATCAGGGTGCTACATCGATAAGTGGTCTGCTTTAATGTTCCAATGTCTAGTAGTACAAAGTCACACTTTCTTCTCTCTCCTACTCCTCTGTTAACCACATTTAATTTTTTGAGGGGGGCAGTTAATAACTGCCTCCTCGTGACTTCATTGGGTCAATTAATCAAATATTTAGGTGAAATTCCAAGACCAGGTAAAGCTGAATAAGGTATAAGTAAGTCAACAAAATTATACCAATTAGCAATTAAAGACTAAGAAGAGTATTCACCACTTTAACTTTGAGTTGTCAAGTAACTTTGTGGTGTCCAGTAGATAGCAGTATCTGCTGGACACCACAAAGTTAAAGTGATTCTAAAGTCTAAACATTTTTTACCTTAATGCATTACCTGTATTAAGGTAAAAAAAAAATGTAACTACCTTTTCTTCTTCCTCGTCCCTAAACACTTACCTGACTCCTCTGATCAATCCAGCACTGTCCTCACTGCAGGTTTTCTCCCTTTACTTCCTGGTCTTACAGGAGACCCAGGCAGTAGTGGGAGCCATAGGCTTTTGTTGCTGTCAGTCAACTCCTGTGAGGAGAGATCAGGTGGTGTGGCAGAGCCCCGCTGTGTGTATGGATGCACACAGTCCGTCTCAGGAGCATGTCCACACGGGTGCCCCCATAGAGCATGGCTTGATATGGTGGCACCCGCAGGAAGAAGATGCGGACAGCTAAAGAAAGATAAGGTTCCACTCTGTGCAATATAGAGCAGGTAAGTATAAACCACTTTTTTATTTTAATTAAAAAAAAAATAGCTTTAGTATCACTTTAATCCAGTGTGGCTGGTGTTCTGTCAGATTAGGCGACCCGTCAGATTTTGTAACGAAAGTGGCATTCCGTCTTGGCCGTCTTGGTACCCACCGCACTCGGCCACACTAAGCCTATAGTCTGAAGTCACCAAGCGGACATTTTTTTACACCCACCGAAATCTTGCATTTCACGCGTATTTTTAATACTAAACTGAGCTTATATAATGAAATACAGTATTTAGAAGTCTGTAACACTGTTTTTTGACATTGAGTTTTAAAAGCAGCGGCAAGCCTGCTGATCTCACACATTTGCTGATCTGGCAGAAGACCGTTGCTTTTAAAATGCAACATCAAAACAGTTTCAATGACTTCTAAATACTGTATTTCACTATATAAGCTGAGTTTAGTAGTAAAAATAAGTGTGAAATGCAAGACTTTGGTGGGTGTAAAAAGATGTCTGCTTGACGACTTCAGATTGCAGGCTTACTGCGGCTGAGTGCAAGGTGTACCAAGATGGCTGTGATGGAACGTCATTTCCGTTACAAGTTTTGACGGGTCACTTAATTACATCTCATTCATAAATTGCAGGCGGAGGTGTGGAGCTTAGAGCAGAACTCCCGGAAAAAAAAGTCTTAAAATGTGCTGTGTAATAAATGGTTCTCTCTCACCTGCCACCTCCAGGATCATTTCTGTTTCTTTATTATTGACAGTTTGAGTGATGCCGAACCTTATAGCTCTTGCCAGAAGGCGAGAGACTATGAAAGCTGTGGATCTCATCCACAGAACCCGCACTGTCTTTTATAGACACAGCACATTTTATCCACTTGCCGACTGCTGCATGCCGATATACGACGGCACAATGGTAGAAGTGGGCAAATGGGCGTACCTGTACGTCCCCTTTAATTGGCGGGGCTAGCGGGCGCACGCGGCCGCCGCGTACAGCGTGACCGTGACCCACGGGACCCGCGGACTCGATGTCCACCGGTGTCCTGGCAATCATGTCACGGAGCCGCAGAACGGGGAGATGCCTATGTAAACAAGGCATTTCCCCGTTCTGCCTTGTGACATGACAGAGATCACTGCTCCCTGTCATTGGGAGCAGTGATCGCTGCCATGTGAGTGGTAGCCATCCCCCATACAGTTAGAATCACTCCCTAGGACACACTTAACCCATTGATCGGCCCCTATTGTTTAACCCCTTCCCTGCCAGTGGCATTTACACACTAATCAGTGCATTTTTATAGCACTGATCGCTGTATAAATAACAATGGTCCCAAAATAGTGTCAAAAGTGTCCGATGTGTCCGCCATAATGTTGCAGTCACGATAAAAATTGCAGATTGCCGCCATTGCTAATAAAAAAAATAATTAACAATAAAAATGCCATAAATCTATCCCCTATTTTGTAGACGCTATAACTTTTGCGCAAACCAATCAATATATGCTTATTGCGATTTTTTTTAACCAAAAATATGTAGAAGAATACATATCAACCTAAACTGAGAAAGAAATTAGTTTTTTTTATATATTTTTGGGGGACATTTATTATAGCAAAAAGTAAAAAATATTGCCTTTTTTTCAAAATTGTCGCTCTTTTCTTGTTTATAGCGCAAAAATTAAAAACCGCAGAGGTGATCAAATACCACCAAAAGAAAGCTCTATTTGTGGGAAAAAAAGGACGTCAATTTTGTTTGGGTGCAACCTCGCACGACTGCGCAATTGTCAGTTAAAACGACGCAGTGCCGAATCGCAAAAAGTGCTCTGGTCAGGAAGGGGGTAAAATCTTCAGGGGCTGAAGCGGTTAATAAAGTCCTGCTTTAACATTGCGGAGAGAACTATGTGACTAATTGTGATTAATTGTAATTAATTGTGAAATATAACATACAATGTATTAAAAGTTTCTATGTATAAATAATTACTCCTAGTCATACATGTCGCTCATTTAAGTAGATTCTTATCTATAACACCTTCAAAAATAGCGCAGGGTAACCAGTATAAGATGTGATGCACTAATTATTCATCCTTTTTAAGTTTATTAAGGTCAAACTGCCTACTTTCCTTTTCCTTAGAAATGTAAGTGACTCTAAACTCCATACAAGTATGCATAGGTGTGCGCAGCCTATTGCATTAGGGTGTGCACCCTTAATCTCAAACATACATGCGTGGGCGGGTGTCTACATATATATGACCCCGACACATTGATCTCCCTGCCGGCACAGTGAAAGAGAAGAGCATAAACACTTCTCTTATGGCAGAGCCAGTAAGAGGGAGATCTTTCCCCTGTTCCTGCTGCTACACAGAGCGATAACACTAATGTGCACGGGGTGATTAGGGTGTGCCTGGGCACACCCGGCACACCCTGTGCGCACGCCTATGCAAGTATGTATACCTTAGTACCTATCACTGCTCTCAGCCTCTTCCATATCCTTTATTTTTGCTGCTGTGATCCGACTTCCTGTTAGAAGGTGAATATGTTTGTTCTCCATGGGCCCGTTGTATGTAGGAATGTAGCCACCCTCTCTTGCTTACTCCTGAGGTGGACTAGGGACTATGGGATTTGTAGTGTGCATAGAGTAGGACACAAGCTAGCAACCCATGTACCCTGATCTTTCCAAACAAACAGTGAGGAGGAAAAGGAGAGGGTTGGGATCTCACAGAGGACATTACACGGAGGCAGAAAAACACAGTAATTAGTTATTTCATGAAAAATAGAATACGCACGCATCTGACAGTCAGCTTTTCAGATTTCCAGATTGTCTGGCTTCTACGAAAATAGTATACATTGGTGGCAGCGAAAGGATTGAAGTGTATATCCATTTTGGCAGTCATATTGGGATAACACATACTTTATATTTGTTATATGTTCCTATTCACATAGAATAGCTTCAAGTAAAAAAAATTAAAAATAAAAAGTTGCTGCTTAGGCCAGCCATAGACGATTCGAATCTCAGCTGGTTCAGCAAGGGCTAGCCAAGATTCGAACCATGTAGGGACAGGCTGATTGTACCCAAGTTATTTGATAAATCAACTTGGGTACAACCAGCTTGCTTGATTTTACCTGCGATTATCGCTAGTGGCTGTAATAGCCCCTTGCAATAATCACTATCTTCTCCCAGTGGGGAGGGCTTCCTCCACCCCACCCGCCGGGAGAACACAATGGCTCGGAGGGAGGGATTCCCCTGTAAGCACTATCTGTGTTGATGGGGGAATCCCGTAGTTGCAGGAAACAAATTTGCTCCATCTATAGCCGTCCCATTGGCTCCTGCTGCTGTCATATAACTCTAGTGAGCAGGGCTAAGCCGTGCTGTACGTATCTATGGTTGGCCCGGCTGCGCGAAGCGTTGTAGCTATACTTCGCCCGCGCGCCCCCTAGGTGGCCGCAACAATCGTATACGATCCAGAACCGATCAATCCCCAGGCCCAGGCCAATGGTATCTGGCCTGGACCTGGTGATCGGTCCTGATGAATGAAATCCTTCCCCTGCATGTGTAAGCATTCCAGAGAGAGGAGAGGAGACATCTCACAGTAAGTGCACCAACACTACACTGACACCAGTTCACGTAGGTACAGTTGTCACCCCCCGATCGCCCCCCCCCCCAGTTAACCCCTTCACCCCCTGTCACTGTGTCACCCAGTGCAGTATTTTTTTTTTATCACTGTATTGGTGTTATTAGTGACAAAAATCAGCGTTAGGGTACTTAGTGGTAGGCCCAGATAGGTCTGGGGACCCCCCCCAATAAAGGTTTAACCCCTTGATTACCCCCTGTCACCAGTGATCACTGTATTAGTGTCACGGGTAATGCTGGTTAGTTAGTTTTTTCTTTTTATAGCATCAGGGCACCCGCCTTATATTACCAAAATAAAGGTTTAACCCCTTGATCACCCGGCAGATGATATCAGTTAGTGTCAGATAGGGTCTGTGTCGCCCCAGGCAGTGTCAGATTAGTGCCAGTAGCGCTAACACCCACGCACGCACCATACACCTCCCTTAGTAGTATAGTTTCTGAACGGATCGATATCTGATCTGTTCAGATCTATACTAGCGTCCCCAGCAGTTTAGGGTTCCCAAAAACGCAGTGTTAGCGGGATCAGCCCAGATACCTGCTAGCACCTACGTTTTGCCCCTCCGCCCGGCCCAGCCCAGCCCAGCCCACCCAAGTGCAGTATCGATCGATCACTGTCACTTACAAAACACAACAAACATAACTGCAGCGTTTGCAGAGTCGGGCCTGATCCCTGCGAACACTAATGCCCCGTACACATGGTCGGATTTTCCGACGGAAAATGTGTGATAGGACCTTGTTGTCGGAAATTCCGACCGTGTGTGGGCTCCATCACACATTTTCCATCGGATTTTCCTACACACAAAGTTTGAGAGCAGGATATAAAATTTTCCGACAACAAAATCGTGTGTACACAAATCCGATGGACAAAGTGCCACACATGCTCAGAATAAATAAAGAGATGAAAGCTATTGGCCACTGCCCCGTTTATAGTCCCAACTTACGTGTTTTACGTCACCGTGTTTAGAACGATCAGATTTTCCGACAACTTTGTGTGACCGTGTATATGCAAGACAAGTTTGAGCCAACATCCGTCGGAAAAAATCCTAGGATTTTGTTGTCGGAATGTCCGAACAAAGTCCGACCGTGTGTACGGGGCATAACAGTTTTTTTTGTAGCGTTTGAAGCAGTCGCTGACAGTCAGGAGCTCTTTTTCCTGTGAGTCTCACTACTGTACCAGTAAATTTAGAGACCAAAATGTCAAATCGAAAGTACAGTAGTGAAGAGGCCTACATATTTCTGAGCATGACAGATAGTGAAGAGGAAGTCACTCATCTATCAGATTCAGGCTCAGAATACAAACCGGTAGACAGCAGCGGCACCCTGTCAGATAGCTCTGATGACAGAGTTGTGGTCCCTGCCAAGGCCAGGCGTACCCGACCTGCTTCTTCTGCTGCCGTTGAAGTGCAAGAACCTCAGGGCTCTCGTATGAAGCAGAGAGCCAGTACTAGTGCCGCTCATCCTTCTAGTGAACTGGCAAGCACCAGCGGCCTAGTACTTCTTGGTCATACATCCAGCACTGCAGTAACACTTGGTGACGTGGCGAGTCCCATAAGTGCAGCTCAAGCTGGTGAGGTGGCTAGCACTAGTAGTGTCCCGCTGCCACCAAGAAGACAAAGACAGGCCCGTCGAGCCCATAGTGCCCTTCCTGATGCATTTGCCAATCCGAATTGGGAGCCCACCACTTCTGCAGCACCCGTACTTCCCCCATTCACTGGCCATCCTGAAATTCAGGTGGAAACAGTTGATTTTACGTCACTTGATTTTTATTCGCTGTTTTTCACGGAAGATCTCTATAGATCTATTGTGGACCAAGGCAATTTATATGCTGGTCAATTAATCGCCTCTAATCCCCAGTTGACCCTTGCCAGAGATTGGAGACCTATTACGGTCTCCAAATTTAAGACCTTCCTGGGCCTATGGGCATAACTAAAAAGAGCGAGTTGCGGTCATATTGGTCCAATGACCCAATTCACCATATGCCCTTGTTCTCTGCCTCCATGACCAGGACACGATCCGAGCAGATCTTGCGGTTCATGCACTTCAATGACAATGAACTCTGTCATCCTCAGGGTGACCCTGCATTTGATCGGCTCTACAAAATTCGGCCCCTCGTAAACCACTTCAACCAACAGTTTGCAGCCTTGTTTACTCCCGATCAAGTTGTTTGCGTTGATGAGTCCCTGATTACGTTTTCTGGCCACTTGTCTATCAAACAGTATCTTCCCAGCAAGCGTGCCAGATATGGTGTCAAGATGTATAAGCTCTGTGACAGGGCAAAAGGCTATACATATAGTTTTATGGCTTACAAGGGAAAAGACTACATAAGGAGCGCTGGTAAGAATATGTGGGACTTGGTGTCACCCTTGTTTGGAAAGGGGTACCACTTGTATGTGGACAATTATTACACAACCGTACCACTTTTCAGTCACCTTTTTGATTATGGAATTGGCGCATGTGGCCCCAATGCGATCTAATCACTGGGGCTTCCCCAAAGGCTTCTAGAATCCCAATTTAGACGAGGGGAGAGAGCCTGCTTGAAGTGTAATAATCTGTTAGCAGTGAAGTGGAGGGATTCACGGAATGTTTTCGTTCTGTCCTCCCTTCTGGCAGATGCGACAGTCCAAATTCCTATGGCGACTGGTGTTGTGGAGAAACCCCTCTGTATCCATGAATACAACCTTAATATGGGAGGGGTGGACCTCAACAACCAGTTGTTGACACCGTACCTAATTACCTGTAAGGCCAGACGCTGGTACAAAAAAGTGTCTGTATACTTATTTCAATTGGCTCTGCTGAACGCTTTTGTGCTATACAAAGCTTCAGGACGGACTGGATCCTTCCTCAAATTCTAGGAAGAGATCGTCACAGCCCTTCTGTTTCCAGATGGTGCTATGGCTCACCTTCCCAATGCAAATGCAGTGAGCCGTCTGCATGAGAGGCATTTTCCGTATGTCCTTCCTGGTACCCCTACCCAAAGAACACCCCAAAGAAGATGTCGTGTCTGCAGAAAATATGGATTTAGGCGTGACACCCGCTTTTATTGTCCCTCCTGTCCTGACCAACCTGGTCTCTGCATCGGTGACTGTTTTAAATGCTACCACACACAAGTGGAGTACTAGCGAAGGTGACAGCACTACACAGTCCTAGGGCACACTAACACAGGGTTTTGAAAAATGAGATGGCCATCACATTTTGAGACCCTAATCTGCAACGTTCAGTTTAAAGTTTTTAGTGAAAAAATAAATAAAAATAAAAAAACACACACAAAAACACAAAAAAATAAAAATAAAAAAGGCAAAAATAGTTGTGGTTTTATTTTTCTTCTCTCTCTCTATTGTTCTCTCTCCCTTATGTTCATTCTCTATTGTCCGCTCTGTTGTTTGCTCACTATTGTTCTATATGTATTGTTCTCTCTCTGTTTTATTTTTACTATGTCTTATTGTATTTTCTTTGCAGGTATGGTAAGTCTTACTGTTATACTGCAATGTTACTTTATTTTATTGTTAACCATCATTTGCTTAGCAGGTATGCCATTCGGCTGTAGCACGGGTTTATTTATTATGGCAGCAACAGCGTTTGCTCCCACGATACGTAAAGCCGTGACTCCAGCGCTGTCGGAGGTGATTTCACCACCACAGTTAAAAAAAAGAGCATATATGCCGAAGCATGGGGGCAGGGGTGGAGGAGCGATTTGCTCCTAACATTACGGGCGGATTGCCCCCATGCTTCGGCATATATTTTCTAGGCACAGATTGCATTAAAAAATGTTTTATTGATTTCACCACCACAGTTAAAAAAAAAAATGGTCATACCCACCGATCAATCTCTTTTTTTTCGTTTAGCCCACAGGCTACATGAAAAAAAGAACAATGTATGTCCAACAAGGACCAGCGATGTACTGGTATGTTTCTGAACTTTGAGTTGTTATACCAGAATGATGCCTGCAAGTTTAGGTATCATCTTGGTATCATTCTTTTCAGCCAGCGGTTGGCTTTCATGTAAAAGCAATCCCCACAGCTAATTAGCCACTAGACTGCTTTTACAAGCAGTGGGAGGGAACGTCCCCCCCCCCCACCGTCTTCCATGGTTTTCTCGGGCTTTCCTGTCCAACAGGGAACCCGAGAATGCAGCCAGTAGTACCGCCAGCTGACCATAGAGCTGATCAGAGACCAGAATGGCTCCAATCATCTCTATGGCCTAAGAAACCTGAAGTTACGAGCATTTCATGACATGGTTTCACCAGATATAAACAGCGCCATTGGGAAATTGGGAAAGCATTTTTATCACACTGATCTTGGTGTGGTCAGATGCTTAGAGGGCAGAGGAGAGATCTAGGGTCTAATAGACCTAAATTTTTTTAAAAAAGAGTACCTGTCACTAACTATTGCTATCATAGGGGATATTTACATTCCCTGAGATAACAATAAAAATGATAAAAAAATGAAAGGAATAGTTTAAAAATAAAATAAACAAGCAAAATAAATAATAAAAAAAAGTGTGTTATTTCAAACAAAAAAAATTGCGTTTGAAAAATCGCTGCGCAAATACTGTGTGAAAAAAAAATTGCAATACCCACCATTTTAATCTGTAGGGCCTTTGCTTTAAAAAAATATATATAATGTTTGGGGGTTCAAAGTAATTTTCTTGCAAAAAAAAAAATTCATGTAAACAAAAAGTGTCAGAAAGGGCTTTGTCTTCAAGTGGTTAGAAGAGTGGGTGATGTGTGACATAAGCTTCTAAATATTGTGTATAAAATGCCAGGACAGTTTAACCCTCCCCCCCCAAATGACCCCTTTTTGGAAAGTAGACACCCCAAGCTATTTGCTGATAGTCATGTTGAGTCCATGGAATATATTTTGCCACAAGTTAGGAAAATTACCATTTTTAAAAAAAATATTTTTGCACAAAGTCGTAACTAAATGATATATTGCTCAAACATGCCATGGGCATATGTGAAATTCACCACAAAATACATTCTGCTGCTTCTCCTGAGTATGGGGATACCACACGTGTGAGACTTTTTGGGAGCCTAGCCGTGTACAGGAAGCCGAAAACCAATTACCGCCTTCAGGCTTTCTAAGGGGCGTAAAATGGTGATTTCACTTCCCCACTACCTATCACAGTTTTGGAGTCCATGAAATGTCAAGATAGCACAAACCCCCCCCCCCCCTTAAATGACCCCATTTTGGAAAGAAGAAACTTCAAGCTATTTGCTGAGAGGCATGTTGAGTCCATGGAATATTTTATATTTTGCCACAAGTTACAGGAAAATTACCATTTTTAAAAAAAATATTTTTTGCTATTATATTTTGCAGATCTCGCTTTTGTCACAAAGTTTTGAAAATTGAAAAAAGAAAAAAAAATACAGTTTTCTTTTCTTTCTTCATTTTCAAAAACAAATGAGAGCTGCAAAATACTCACCATGCCTCTTAGCAAATACCCTGGGGTGTCTACTTTCCAAAATGGGGTCTTTTTTTTTGGGGGGGGGGGGTTGTGCTATCTGGACATTTCAGGACCTCCGTAACTGTGATAGGTAGTGAGGAGTAAAATCAAGCCTGAAGGCGGTGATTGGTTTTCGGGGTCCTGTACATGGCTAGGTTCTCAAAAAGTCTCACACATGTGGTATTCCCATACTCAGGAGAAGCAGCAGAATGTATTTTGGGGTATAATTCCACATATAAACATGGCATGTTTGAGCAATATATCATTTAGTGACAACTTTGTTAAAAAAAATTAAAATTTTCCCACAACTTGTGGCAAAATATAAAATATTCCATGGACTCAACATGCCTCTCAGCAAATAGCTTGGGGTGTCTACTTTCCAAAATGGGGTCATTTGGGGTGGGTTTGTGCTATCTTTGAGCAATATATCATTTAGTGACAACTTTGTGTAATTTTTTTTTGTCATTTTTCCATCACTTGTGACAAAAAAATAACAAAAATAAAATACTCGATGGGCTCATCAAGCCTCTCAGAAATTTCCTTGGGGTGTCTACTTTTCAAAACGGGGTCATTTGGGGGGGTTTGTACTGCCCTGCCATTTTAGCACCTCATAAACTTAAAGCTGCGAAAAAATTCCAGAAAATGTACCATAGTTTGTAGACGCTATAATTTTTGTGCAAACCAATAAATACATATGCTTATTGACTTTTTTTTACCAAAGAAATGTGCCTGAATACATTTTGGCCTAAATGTATGACTAAAATTGAGTTTATTGGATTCTTTTTATAACAAAAAGTAGAAAATATCATTTATTTTCAAAATTTTTGGTCTTTTACCGTTTATATCGCAAAAAAAAAAAACACAGAGGCAATCAAATACCATCAAAAGAAAGCTCTATTTGTGGGAAAAAATGGACGCAAATTTTGTTTGGGTACAGCATTGCATGACCGCGCGATTACCAGTTAAAGCAGTGCAGTGCCAAATTGTAAAAAGTGCTCTGGTCATTGAGCAGCCTAATCTTCTGGGGCTGAAGTGGTTAATTGGTAGACTCCGAGACTTCTATAGGCAGACAGCTATACAGATGAAGGCCTCCAGCCGGACACCACAATAGGTAGGACCGCTGTCTCCTATGGCAACAATCTTGTAGCTGTTACTAACGGTAAAGGTATTCAACTTCTGCAATACGAACAGTTCTCTTTACCCCACACTCACTGTGGGTCTTCACTCAACGAGCTCCCAGTATCTCTCACTAGACTTCAGATCCGCTAGCCAATGGATCCCTTGAGCTCTTTCACTGTAGCACTCAATATCTTCCTCAAGCGTTACCCCTGTTTCACTGCTGGGTCCCTGGCTTGGTACTCACAGATTCTCCTCAAGCTCCACCCCTGCTGACACGTTAGGTCCCTGGCTTGGCACTCCACAAGCATCACCTGATAATTCTGTCATAGGGTAAAAACATAAGACTTAGATGTAAGAACAAATTAGAAGTAAGAATTGTTTTAAAATGCCAATCAGTGTTATGAAAGACATATGAATCATCACTATAACTGTATAAAAATATACCTCTAGCATGTATTTTCCTAGATAAACAAGTATCCACATGATATACCAGAATTATACATTTATCCATATATATAAACATTTTATATGATATTTATTCATCAAAATTATACTGAGCGTATTTTAGATTGGACCGGTTACCAGAGTACTTAAATAATATATATATATTCCAGCACTAATATCAAACAGATACACATTATGAAAAGAAAACATATTATTTAATGGATAGTTCAGGACACGTTTTTCTGCCCTCCGACATGCCTAGTGGTTGAAGGTGATATTACCTGAACTCACCAAAGTAAATCATTAGATTTTTCCAACCAATGAAAAATAAGCCATAAGTTCTGGGCTGAGCTTATTATAATTTTATGAGCTTATTGTCCCAGATGGTATAAAGTATGTGAGGTGCCATAGAGACAGACCCACACGCTGACCTACACTCTCTGGACTAACACCAATCTGGTAATAAGCGACTACTACCCATCTCGCTGGACATTGCTGCTAGGACGAATCGAATATACATAATTTCCTTTAAACAGTGGTGAGATACTGACCATATAATTATTGATAATATTTTTCTCTTCCCCAAATTATAGGAATTGTATTTTACTGTTTACATTTTATCTTATCCAATACTGTGTGAAGGGAAAATTATAGGAATCATATTTTTCTGTTTACATTTTATCTTATCCAATACTGTGTGAAGGGTAGTTTAGTATTTAATAATTGTCCCACATTATTGGCCTTGTGTGTTGAAGCCATTTGTGGGTGAAATCAAAATCAACCTGTATTACAACAAATTTGGCTACTGTGGTCCCAGGGAAATTATTTATCGCCCCATTCAATCTGATAGCTCTGTTAAATTATTTTCCCTTCAGATTGATAATATCTATCTGTTGACTACGCTAGACATACTTTGTATTTCTTCCGGCCGGAGAAATTCAGAGGATTGTCTTCCCGATCGACAAGAGATATTGTGTTTTTGAACTTAACGCGCAATTACCGCAATTTTTATTTAACATAGTCATTTGGGCTACCCTGGTGTTATTTGCCAAATATTAAGGAAAATTGTTTTATTGCCGCGTTGATGTCTTTGATAGGGTGTATGAAATATTAATCAACAAAAATCCAGATTCTGTATGAAATTCTATAATTATACTTGTAAATTTATAAACATTATTTACTTATTCATTTTATTGGGAGATACTTATACATTGGTAAGAATTCCCCATAGATTAACAAACTCAGGAAATTATTGTGGTATGTTACTGATTGTCTGAACAAAGTCACATTTTTACCGTAAGGTTGGATGCACTGAGCAAAACACTAAGATCTTAATAATTCAAATTCCCCATATGTATTATTAAGATTCCATACCACACTTACAACAATAAGCTCTCAGATAGCCTAGCAACCAGATGTCCCTGGGATAGGCCTTAGGATTCTGGCCTAGCAGCCCGGGGCAATACGATACACGTCCACCCAGACAGCCGTCCAGGTGGCACAGAACCCGATCACCTGACTCCACCCAAATAAATAGGCTCTCCCAGCAGGCCAAGGGACTCAAGAAAATCCCTGCCCATTGGCTGAGACACCCTATTCATTCCTAATCTGTCCTGGCAATGCCCTTGTCTTGTCTAATGCCTCTAAACGCCCGACCATCTAGTGACAGAAGAGAGAAGTGCAGCAATTCCAGAATTAGGGTGAAATCAATTGACCTCTTATCAATTGGCCAAGGCAGCTATCACTTGGCAAATAAATTTAATGTAGAAAATTGGGAAGAACCGCGCTAATATACCAAAATAATTAATGAGTGTGAAAAGCTGCAATCCCCACAACAAACATCAATTGTGGATAAACATAAAGAAAAATATAATGCCGCGTACACACGGTCGGACTTTTCAGCTACAAAAGTCCAACGGACGCTGACGGACTAAAGCTGGCTGGTAATCCGATCGTGTGTGGGCTTCTCCGGACTTTCAACGTACTTTTTTAGCCTCAAATCCGACGTACTTTAGATTTGAAACATGCTTCAAATCTTTACGTCGTAACTACGACGGACCCCGAAATCCGCTCGTCTGTATGCTAGTCCTACGGACAAAAACCCACGCTAGGGCAGCTATTGGCTACTGGCTATCAACTTCCTTATTTTAGTCCGGTGTACGTCATCACGTACGAATCCGTCGGACTTTTGTGTGGTCGTGTGTAGGCAAGTCTGTTCGTTAGAAAGTCTGCCGCAAGTCCGCCGCAAGTCCGCCGAAAGTCCGCCGAAAGTCTGTCGGACAGGCTGTCGGACTTTTGTAGCTGAAAAGTCCGACCGTGTGTACGCGGCATAAGGGGTTGCGCTAATACCTGTGTGTCTTAATGCGATATCTACAGTGAGAAAATATTTATATCGTGACTGTAAATAAACCAAAAACAATGTGCAAACATTAAATGTAGATATAAAAAAGTCCCATCAAGTGAAAACATCAAAAATGATATCTTAGTGAGTCCACAACATCAACAGAACCCAACAAAAGTCCAAGTGATGATTAATAATAATCCGAGACAACAAGGGAGGGTCCACCACCTCGAGGAGGAGAACGGAGCGCACACTTCTCACCATTCACTGTGTATGTTTGGAGACAATAGCCTGAGAGCTGAGCTCAGGTGGAGAAGAATACATATCAGCCTAAACTGGCAGTTCCTAATTCTGGCCTGTAAAGATTTCTGCTTGCTGTGATCCTCTGTAGTGGGGGGTCATGGCCATCTGGTAAGGAGCTACCCCTTTCATTTTCCGGTGGTGGACCCTCCCTTGTTGTCACGGATTATTATTAATCATCACTTGGACTTTTGTTGGGTTCTGTTGATGTTGTGGACTCACTAAGATATCATTTTTGATGTTTTCACTTGATGGGACTTTTTTATATCTACATTTAATGTTTGCACATTGTTTTTGGTTTATTTACAGTCACGATATAAATATTTTCTCACTGTAGATATCGCATTAAGACACACAGGTATTAGCGCAACCCCTTATATTTTTCTTTAAATAAATTTAATGGCAACCCTGCTTAAACATCAGGGAGCTACATACATACCTTGCTCAGTTCTCTCCACGAGCTGGCAGGAAACTTCCGGCCGGCTGGTGTGTGTATATATACCACATCATTAGGTGTTGTTATTTGCTTGAGAAGGAAGCGCGCATTCCCCAATGTGTTATAGCACATGCTCTGAAATGTGTTGCATTCTGGTCCAGAGCCCTGCCTGTGTCATCATGCTTCTGGCTGCCCACCCACTTCTGGAATGTCCCCGGGTTTCGGCAGGCTTCCTCCTCCACACAGGGCCTTCTGTCACATTCCATCTGGTGGTACCAGCAGCTCCCACTGCCCGCTCCAACTGGCGTTCCAGGCCTACACTTATTGATGTGCCTGTTGTTTACCTATCTGTTGTAAGCAGTCCTGTTGTGGGGTCTTTTAAAATACAAAGTCTTACTGCACTTAAAAGCGCTTCTCTACTTTTGTTTTTGTATGATTTGATATAAACTCTCCTTTAGGACTGGAATTGCAATTATAGGAGGAATAAGGCTAATATCAAAATGCCTTCATGGGTGGGCATTTGTCTGGAGAAGTTGGCGTTCTTAGGCAGGCTGCATTTAATGCAAGAGGCCCACATGTGATGCTGTACCTCTATAATTGAAAATAAAATAAAATACAATGAATGAAAGGTGGCCAGGACACTGGACATACACTAGCAGATTCTTAAAAGGAGGTTTGAAATAATTGTATGAAAATTGTCAGTACATTTAATGACTTGAGAAATGTCATTAAAAAGCACTTCAAAATGTAATTTGCGTTTAACCTTTGCTTTTGGAACAAATGTTCTGTACACTGTTAGAAATATTTTAATTCCAAAAAAAAAGAATTCAGCACGCCTGTAGGCAGGTGCTTATTTGTTGGGTTACCGATAGCTAGATAGTTTAGACTTCCCAGGTAAAAAGAGGGTTGATTTGGGATCTGCATTTTCCTGGGCTTTTTTTGGGTTTTGTCCTCCACCCTGGTCTGTATATAAAGGGGGAAGGCCGGGCTCAGGGGGTGGTCAGCGGGACCACATGGGAAGCGAGAAGGTCCAGTTCAAGGAAAAGATGTAACCCAGAGCAACGCTCTGTGTCTGGTATCGAACCCCATGGTGCAGAGACCCCATGTACCTAGCTGCATGGCATGGAGGAGTGGAAGGAATACATTTTTGTGCACGTGTGAGGTCTGCACTATTGCACAGTGGGACACCATTCTTCACTGGGAGTGAGGGAGTAGAGTTACAGTACACTGGACTGGTGGAGAGAGCATAGGGTCAGCCAGTGTCGACTGCTCCATAAGGGCACCTATCCCCTAATCTACATGCAGGGTGCCGGATGCATTGATTTCAATGGGATTTTGTTTTTGAAGAACACAATTAGAGCCTGAGAATCTAAATGGCTTCAAACAAGGGCGAGCCCACCCAGTTGTGTGACATTAGTGAATTAATGCTTGTAAATGTCTTCCTGTTCGGTCGGGAGGAGAAACAACGCCTGTTCAGCGGGGAGGAGTAACAACAGCCCCGACTCTTCCCTCGGCAAGCTTAAGCAAGTATCAGTCTCCTAAGCTAAGGCTGGACTGCTCACCACCTCCCCATCTGTCTCCCGTGGGGGAGGGGGGGGACAGTTGTGCGAGTGAGGGGGGCAGGTTTGTTTGCTGCCCTCCCCCAAAAATATTGAGCACCAGCCAGAACTGGGGTCAGCAATGTCCCTTCTAAATGCAACATTCATCAAGCAAGGGTGTGTAGTAATATGGGCCAGTATGTTTTGCGAAGAGTCTCTGTATATTACACTACTGCACACGGTTTATGGCTCATCTCTAAGCCAGGGTTCCACCTTAACATTGACTTTCACCTGAACATTGCCCTGCTTGGTCCCAGGCATTGATGAGAGCATACTCACGAGGAGAGGTACCCTCATGTGCACGGGTGCGGTAGACCCTGCCCACTTGCCCCTTCAGAGGTTGAAAATGAATGTCGATTTGACCCCACTAACAATTAGAAAATCATACGAACGTTCTTAAAATGAATAATTTTGAACAAAGTTCTACTAGAATAGGGTCAGCTGATGCTGAAAGTCCTCCAGCCAGTAAATGGGGTGGGCTCTGACTTGCTGAAACTTCTAATGCACACTGTGAGAAGCAATTTCAGTACAGGAGAAGAGCACAGTACAGCACTGTACAACTGAGCAAGACTGAGGGTAAGGCTGGAGGGCAGCTTTAATTCAGGCAACAAATTAATGATGCCAAGCAGAAATTCAGTTAACTTTTAATCTTAGTTTTGTATAATGCACCATAGCCAGATTAGGGAAACCTTTCACAGTGCCACTAGAGCAGCTACATCATACCATTCTATGCAACCTTTTACCCTTTTTGATTGCACAGTACCTGTAAAAAATTGCAGAGCATTGATAATGTTCACCGTGTAGTAACTGCATATTTTATTTAGATAAGAAACCAGAGAAAGACAAAATCAGATATGTTATTTTATGTTATTAAACAGATGAATTACTCCATTCGTGAATGGGCACGCACTTACTACTCTACTGTAAAATATGACAACTAAGTGATTAGGCATACATCATATATATCATGCAGTACATTAGGTATGATTACTACTTGTAACAGCCTGCTGTCCCCTTAAGCAGAGCACTCACTGGTCACTTGGCGATTCTGGCTGCATCAAGCCGTGCCGGCTGCTTGTTTTGGTCCAATGTACTTTCTTTCCATAATCACTGTGTTGTTTACTTTACTGACGGAGAGAGCGGTTGCACGATTGTAACAGACGTCAGCATCTGTGGGGATTTTTTCCATAGTTCAAAAGTCTCTCTTGATACTTGTGTCAGCGCCTGTCCTGGTGATGCTCACCTTCTTTTCCTCTTCCTACAGCTTCTCAGGATGTTCTCGGAGCCAGAGAGAAAGGTAAAACATTTACTGCATTTTTATTTTGTTTGTTTTTTTTTTGTTTTTTTTTTTGCTTATTGCATTTACATTTCTCTTAAGTAATACCAAGAGAGGAGGAATGCATCAGTGATTGTGCAATAAATGATACTAAACTGTTTGTCATTCAAAGTGTAATACCAATGATTCCAAATTACAAATGGTCTTAAGTGCAATGTGAAATTCAAGGACTGTACTTAAGCTGGCCATACATGGGTCAGTTTTTTTTTCGTTCACACCAGCAGGTTGAATGAAAAAAAACTGTGCTGATTCTCCCATTAACACATTCGAGGTGGATGTGAAAATCCTCCCCACTGTGTCGTTTTCTGACAGCGGGGAAACCTCCCGCCGCCAAAATACACAGATCAGAGCCGCAGCCTATTGCCTGTGGTGGTTATCAAGCCTAAATCTACCGTTAGGGCGGTTGAACAAAAGTTGATCGCTAGGTTGACTTCTGTTCAATCTCAATGGTCACACATGGATCGAAATTCTTCTGGTCCTTGTTGAACTGGCCAAATTTCAATGAATGTATGGCCAGCTTTAGCTTACTTACCCATAGCAGCCAATCAGAAGTTATGTCCTAGCTAATGTGGCTATTGCAAAAACTGACTGGTTAATGTTGGTTACTGCACTTTATAAATCATCATTGCCATTTAAATTGCGTTATTGAATGCATCATGGTTATATGTTAAAATGATGTTTCTGTTGTTAAAAAACAACTGAACCTTTTAATTCAGATCATTTCCCAAATTACAGACATACAAATTGGCCATTATAGCTTTATCTGTAATATGACCAATCTCTCCCACCTGTTTTTTTTATCATTGTAACTTATCTAAACTTTAGAACTAAGTGTTATTGTTGTATGCTAGGAAATGATTGTACAGAAATGGAAATCTTCTGTGTCGCCAACATTGGAAATCTTTGGTGAATTTGGTTCTCCCATTGTATATGGCCACCTACAACAGCAAGGGGTGTCCAACCAAATTCGAGTCAGTGTGGATAAAAGGCCCTGATACAGCCACATAATTTTCTGCATGTGAGTGGCAGGTTCACCATTAGTCTTGCCATCAATTTTGGGGCAAACCGTCTGCTTTTGTGAGGCTTCTGATGCTTCTTGACTTTTTATCATTTGTGTGTGTTATTGCCCTGGGATTCTACCTGTGTACTGACTCCTTTATTGCTGGCAGTGGTGGCCGGTGCTCAATTTTTTTTGGGGGGGGGCAAACAAACCACAGCCAACCCCCCCTCCCTGTTTGGTCGGTCGGTCTATCAGTCAAACCCCCCTCGTCGCTTGGTAAGCCAAACACTACCACCGTCACTCGCCCGTCCACCCACCAGCCTCCAACTTACCCCATCTAGCTCACGGGCAGCTTTGGCTTCCCCCTGCGTCTCCTCCTCCTCTGCGGCTTCCTCCTCGGCGGCCAATACAGTCGCTTCTCCTCTCGGCCAAACGGGCCTTAAGACCTGCTTCCTGATTGGCCGGGAGCAGAAGGAAGACAATAGAGAATATTAATTTGCTATTGTCACACAACTGGGTGGGCTCAGGGCGCAGTGCTCTGCGCCCCGAGCCCACCCTTTTTATAAGCCAATTACAGCCTCAGGCTCTAATCATGTGCTTTAAAAAAAAAAAACCCATTGAAATCCATGTGGTCGGTGCCCTGCATGTAGATTACGGGGCGGGCGCATGGATTAGGGGGGCGGCGCCCCCGCACCCCTAATGGAGCGGCCGCCAATGATTGCTGGTTTCTTCTATCTCCATATACAACTCTGCTCGATGGTTTGTTATACCTATTGAAGCACACTTGTTCCTCACTTTTTTTGTTTTGTTTTTTCTGTTTTATAGTTTTTTTTGAGTGTTGCTGCATTGTATAGATGTAACTGTTTAAAATCGATAAATAGAATTTATAACTAAAAAAAAGAACGAAAAAAAAAATTTAAAAACAAAAATTGATAGCATCAAATTAAGTTAAAATAAGGATGTAACTTGGTGGCAGGCATGATACAGTGCACTACTTCTGTTTTTTTTCAAAATTTCCCCACCCTGATTTACCACACTGATAGTCTGACCAATTTCAGCATTTTTTTGGGGATCACAGTTGCAGTAGAGCTGTAAAAAGGTTGTATTAGGCACCTTATGGCAGTGTTTCTCAATTCCAGTCCTCAAGGCGCTTCAACAGGTCATGTTTTCAGGATTTCCCTCAGATGAAACAGCTGTGGTAATTACGATGGCAGTGAAACTGATCCAATCACCTGAGCAAAATAATGGAGAGCCTGAAAACATGACCTGTTGGTGCGCCCTGAGGACTGGAATTGAGAAACATTGCCTTGTGGTGCCTTGATGCCAAGTTTCAGCATTTATTTTATTCAACCAGGGTTGCAGTGGAGCTTGAACAAGGTACAATCAGAAATATAGTAGTGTCTGCTACCAAGGTCCAGCAATACTTTTCTTGGACCAGAGTTGCTGTGGAGCTTCGAGAAGGTACATTTGGCATATGGTGCCTGCTACCAAGTTCCAGTACAACTTTTATTGGACCAGAGTTGCAGTAGAACTTCGAGAAGGTAAATTTGGCATATTATGGCGCCTGCTACCAAGTTCCAGCACAACTTTTATTGGACCAGAGTTGCAGTGGAGCTTGGATGAGGTAAATATGCATGTTACAGTGGGGGGGATTTACTAAACCCGGTGCACTCCAAATCTGGTGCAGCTGTGCATAGTAAACAATCAGCTTCTAACTTCAGCTAGTTCAAGAAAGCATTGACAATAGAACTTGGAAGCTGATTGGCTACCATGTACAGCTGCACCAGATTCTGTGCCCCCCAGTTTTAGTAAATCTCCCACATAACAGTAGTCTGGTTTTACCTATGGCGAGCCTTTCATTTTTTGGGTCTATATGAACATGATTGTCGAGTGAGGGCCCTGGATCCCTCTGAGTCCCTGTGACCATCTTAGTTCATCCACTCCTTAGTAGTCTTCAGAGGCTGCTGTGGTTGGATCTGCCATTCGTTTGCTATTCCTAGAGGAAAATGCCCTGGCTGAGTATTAACCACAAGCGAGTCAGCTTGTGCAAGCTGGTAAGCGTGCACTCTGTGTGGTGGCGGATTCACTATTGTCTGTCTATGTGATTGTGGTACTTCAAAACACCTTGTGTACTGTTTTTTTACACATCATGCATTTGCATTTGCTTCAGTTTATTATATCAGCACTTGGACTTGCTGACATATATTGCCACTCATTAATCATGTCATCTTGTCATCTTTCATTTTGTTGATTTATGTTCACTTTTGTCACTTTTTTTATTATGCAATGTTTATATTTTTCACTTTATTAGTATAGAGCGCAGCTCCCTTTTTTAAAAAATCTCCCACAAAGCCTGCTTTATAGAGGAGCAATGAAGCCACCCTTGTACAGCACCACTGTCATCCTGGGGAGAAGGTGGTGTTAGGCTGCCCATACATGGTGCAAATTCACACGATTCCCCATCAACACAGATAGTGTTGGCAGGGAAATCATCAATTGTCTTATCCCAATGGGGGGATGGGTGAAACCATCTCTACTGGGAGAAGACAGTGATTTTCACTAGTGGAGAAAAGAATCTGGTAAGATGGTTGTACCCAAGTTAAAGCGGAGTTCCACACAAAAATGGAACTTCCGCTTTTCGGAACCCTCCCCCCCTTCGGTGTCACATTTGGCACCTTTCAGGGGGGTGCGGGGTGCAGATACCTGTCTAAGACAGGTATTTGCACCCACTTCCGGCATAGACTCCCATGGGAGTCTATGCCTCTTCCCGTCCCCACCGCGCTGTCTCCTGGGAAACACACAGCTCCCAGGAGATAGCGGGGACCACTTACGATGCGCAGCGCGACTCGCGCATGCGCAGTAGGGAACCGGGAAGTGAAGCCGCAACGCTTCACTTCCTGATTCCCTCACCTAGGATGGTGGCGGCAGCTGCCAAGAACCGAGCGGGTTCTCGGCGTCGCCTGCCGACATTGCTGGACCCCGGGACAGGTAAGTGGCCATGTATTAAAAGTCAGCAGCTGCAGTATTTGTAGCTGCTGGCTTTTAATATTTTTTTTTTTTGGCGGTCTGGGTGGACCCCCGCTTTAATTGATTGATCAACTTGGTACATTCAGCTTACCCATTGATGGTTCGAGTCTTTGCCAGTTTCTGTTAAACCGTCTGAGATTCGAACCATGTATGGCCAGCCTTAGATGCACTAGCAGATTTAGATGGACTTGACCAGCAAATTAAAGCCAGGTAACACTTTATAAGCTATAAAGGCAACATTGTTTTCCTTTCTGGAATTAAGGTTTTCCTTAAATGAATAAAAGCTGACCATTGTAAGCACCGCTGTTAGTGTCAAATGGAAGTTGAAAAAAAACAGACTTACTGGCTGGATCCCCAGGTGAAAAAAAAAAGAGGAACAAATCCTAAAAATAGAAAACAAATGCAGCTACCACATTTAAGGGATAGTAAGCTGCAGCATATAAAATTTTTGCTTTCAGGTTTAGGTACACTTTAAAGTGATTGTACAGGCAGAAGGTTTTTCTATCTTAAGGCATTCTATTCATTAAGGTAAAAAACTTTCTGTAGGCAGCAGCCCCTCTCAGTCCCCCTAATACTTCTCTATCCAGCGATGTTGCACGAGAGACTTGGCTGCCCGGGACTCTCCTCCTCATTGGTAGAGACAGCAGCGGAGCGCCATTGTCTTAAAAAAAATTGTCAATCAAAGTCAGTGAGCCAATGATGAGAGAGAGGGGTAGGGACCTAGCCGGGGCTCTGTATCTGAGTGGACACACACGAGCTGCTTGCTGTGGGGGCACTCGTCAGGTGGGGGGGGGGGGCAGGAGAGCCGAAGAGGGACCCGAGAAAAAGAGGATCCAGGCTGCTCTGTGCAAAATCACTTTTTTTATTTTTTTAAGAAAATAAAAATGAGACTTTACAATCACAATAAAGATTGGCCATATGGGTTATGTCCCCTGTATTCAATTCAAAATATCACTTTCAGTACCTGAATGTACCTTAAGGCTTCATGTACACAGGACGTTGTTTAACCTCTCTTGAATGATTTAACTTGACAGCTAGAAACCAACGTCTAAAAACGTCCGTTTAGCCGCATTTACATGCTGCGTTTAGCCGCATTTGCGTCTAGAAGCGCTTGCCTCTGAACTTCTGTCCTGAACTAATTTTTTTCTGTTCCAAAAAATGCTTCTAAACTGAACTGCCTAGAAACAACTATAAAGGACCCTGTGTACATGTACTGATAATATAACATAGAGGAGAGTTCTGGGGCAACTGAAAAAAATGCCCAACTGCTCCTAAACGTCTGTTTACCAACAGCAGTGTACATGAGACCTAATGTCATCTAAAAAGCACAATAAGTGAGCAACCTATTCTATATATTACAGATAGATGTTTCGATTTGCTGGATCAATACTGGTGCTGATACTGTGGTACCTCCTATGGAGAGTAACATTTTATACTATCTAACTGAATCATTATGAGAATTACTCACACAAAATCACAAATGATAGAGTCTTATTAATAAAACACTTTTTTTTGTTAAAAATTATTTGATTGCAGTTTTGCAGTTCTCTTGAGAACCACATGTATTATTAATCATTTGACAAGTGTGTTTGGTGAATAAACACATTGGGACTGATTTGTACAACCTGAAGAAAAGGAAAAGTGGAGGTGTTTTCCCTTGAGCATCAAATTAAATAATATCGTTCATGGAAGCTTATGCAAGAATTGGAATATTTTGTGTAAAATGATCATAACAGTGCAGTCTTACCTATGAATTATTTATGTTTCCCATCCTTGTTTAACTTAATGTAATCTGTCTGAAGATGACTCCAGGTCCTGTGAGTTAAAACAGTCCACAAATACTTACCCCCACTCCAGAAATTTGAGGTCTACAAACTCTCTTGCTGGTGCGGACATCTTCTTCCTGGCTTCTTCTCAGTGTGGGATCTTCCGCCGGCTTGATTGGTCAACTCGGGATGATGCAACTCCTGTGCATGTGTACAGGGGTTTATTCATTCTGGCACCGAGGTATGGTCAAAATTTTGAATCTACTGTGATTTAGAAAGTATAGAAGCCTTTGGGTCACCAAGACCTCAGGGAATGAGCATTTCAAGGCCTCATGCACACTGCTGCTCCTAAACTTATGTTTTTGGAGCTTTTGCCATTTTTTGCCAAAGCTCCTGAGCACAACCCAATAAAAGCCTATTAGGAACATTTACTAAAACTGGAGCACTCAGAATCTGGTGAAGCTGTGCATGGTGGCCAATCAGTTTCTAACTTCAGCTTGTTCAATTAAGCTCTGACAATAGAATCGCATTCAGGAGAGGAGAATTTTGCCAAAATAACGTTGGACATTGCAAAAATGCCTGTAAAAGTATGTATTCTAGGTGTGTTTAACACTTTTATTTCCATTGCCAGAATAAATTATTATTCTGGCCAATGAAATAAATTAACGCCCAAGCGCTGGACGCTGCTAAACGCGGGAAAAACGCACACTTACCAGCATCCAGCATTTTTCTGCTGCCAAGAGAAAGGTGTCTAGGGAATGTACAGTGTGTATGTAGCCTAAAAGCAGATGAGCAAGGACAGCCCCTTGCTTCTCTCATATGGTTTCATGTGTATGTAAATTAACTTTTCTTATTCGTTCAATTTTCTCCTGGTAAATATATAATTTAAAGTGTTAAAATTACCGGTATATTTGCTTGATAAGTGCAAAAAATATATTTTGATCATTTCAGAAATTCAGAGCTGTCTTTTGTCCTGTTCAAATCTCTTCTTTTATCTCAAGGAGCCTAATTAGCCCTCCTCTCTTATCTTGAGACTGCAGAATAATCATTCCCTTGTTGGGATTCTCTCTAATTGTCCTAGTGGCTATTATTGCGACAGAAAGTGGGGAGAAATCCATAACTTTAAGTTGTCACTGGACCATAAATAGGTGAAAATGTTTCCAATGTAAAAATTTGTTCTGTTGACAGCAAAGGCTTCATGTACACTGAGCGTTGAGCGTTGAGCCCCTCTGCATGAGATCCTGGCTTTTTGAAATGGGTGGAAGGTACAGGCACATCGTCCAGCCCTGCAGCCAGAAGTCTGTAAAATTCTATAACCAACTAACAGCTGCTTTGGCTGAACGGTACACTGATTGCTACTAATGTTTAGGACAATATGCTGACTGCCTGGGATGAATTCCCTGAATCCAAGAAGCCTACGTTCTGGGCATTCGTCCCCGGGTGCATACTACCCTAAACATTATTACCACTTGGGGCATTGTTCAGCTTTGTCCAACTTTTGTACCTTTAACCAGTTTTGTACCTATGTACATGTGAAAACAACAAAGTAGTGAAGGTTTATTTACCCAGTGCCCTTTATAAATAGCACTCAAAAAAGCACCATTGAGCAGCCTTTGATATCTGTGAGCTGAGCTGTTCCAAGTAGCTCTATACATTGTGATTGCTGTGATACAGAGACCAATCGCAGTTATCTCAGGTGTACACAATGTGTATTTACATCTAACAGCCCTCCCCTTCCTTTTTATGCCTACCTCCCAACTTTTTGAGATGGGAACGAGGGACACCTATTAGCAAAAGTATGTAGGTATAGCACACACCCCCTGCCACACTCCCTTAAAGGTGAATTATAAAAAAAAAATAGTTAGACCCACAAGTGCTTATTTTTTTTTTCATTTCTTTTCTTTTTTTTTTTTTTTTTACCACTACTATTTCTTTATACTGGCTTTTGACATTTCCAACTACAGCAATTTAGAAATTGGATGAATGGTTTAGCACTGGGAAATACTTTTGGATAGATGAGTAGTGCATTTTATATACAACTATGTAGATCAGATCAAAATGAGGGATAAAGAAAGAAAAGATGGACAGAGGGACATTGTTCCAAATCAGGGGCAGTCCCTCCAAATCAGGGACAGTTGGAAGCTATGATAATGTAAGAAGGGGTGGTACCAGAATCAAATGAATGGATGAATAATTAGTTGCTGAGCACTATACAGCTGCAGTACATTCAATAGTGTTTAACCCTATTGTTGAAATTGCACCCTCAAGCTCCATGTTTATCAAGCATGTTTCTTAATTTACAAAAAAAATTGTGGCAAAAAATTAGATTTCCAAAAGAGGATTTTCCTCCAAAAGAGGATCATTTTGTGGGTTTTATACTGTTCTGCCATTTTATTTTTAAGAGAGAAAAATGGAAACTGTGGTTATTAAAGAGCCCCAAAATAAAGCTCCATCTGTATAAAAAATTATATACAATTAATTTGGGTACAGTGTTGGATGACTGAATAATAGTCAGTCAAAGTATCACTTCACTGTAAACTGAAAAATAACCTGGAAATAAAGGGGTATTCAAATACAGGCAATTACTCAAGCAATTAAATAAAACTAATAATACAAAGAAAATATCTATGTATTGCAGAGATATATTGCATATATTTTCATCCTGACATCGCTGCATTTGCACAACTAAATGGAGTTCTGCTTGTGGCTGATACAGATTGCACCAAACGCATATGTTTCAGAAAAATAATTGGATGATATCCAATTAGATGAATATAAAAATTCAAAAATTGTTTTCTGCAGTTGTAACTATTTTAAACATCTCATTAAAAGGGCATATTTTGCAATCCAGTCCACAGCATGGACGACATACATTATTTTCTGTAGATATAAAAACAGATAATTTTACATGTTGATCCCTAATTAGAGGCATAGCAGAAATTCCATATGAATTTTACGCATAGTTTGCAATCCAGGCTCTGGGACTTTACTACACGACCTCTGTGTTCTTCCACATAGTAAAGAAATGTCCTGTCAATGAAGGTCGGTTACCATGAGTGCAGATCATCGTGGACCGTCACCAAGAGATGACTGAGGACCTCGGTGTCTTGCACTGACGTGAGATATGGAATAGGGGATTGTCATAGCAACTTTCCTGAACAAATATTGGACAATCTGCTTGGACTCTGTTTACCTGTCACAGGAAGTATGAGAGTTTCAGCTGGATGTGCTCTGTTAAAAAAAAAAAGAAAGTTTTAGCCAAAAACCTCTACACATGCATCAATGTATCTTTGATTTAAAAAGAAAGATGACTTTGCAAGCTGGAAGTGCGAGGGCGATGTACTTGTGTTTACATCTGCCTGCTAATCATCTTTAGTGCCTCTTTAATTAGTTCTAAAGAATTCTATGATATAATCAACAGAATGTATACATATGTTGGTGGTTTACTGACCACAAGGACACCATACTTAAAAGTGCACTACATCCCCAGCCACAGAAAGATCTGAGCAAGAAAGATTAAATTACCAGAAGGTTAAACTATTATATATGCTAAAGGAATTCATCTTTCATAAGCAGTAATATATGAACCATCTGGGACCCCATCATTTTCTTTTAGTGCCCATTCACACCATTTACATTGGGGTGCACTGAGCAGGGATCCCCTGGACAGTTCCAACGCAAACACAAGGCAAGTTTCCTGTGGTGTCAGCTCACACCACTGCATTGCAGTGGCGTTTAACCATTTCAGACCCGGAAGGTTTTACCCCCGTAATGACCAGGCCATTTTTTGCGATACGGCACTGCGTTACTTTACCTGACAATTAGGCGGCCGTGCGACATTGTACCCAAACAAAATGTATGTCCTTTTTTTTCCCCCATAAATAGAGCTTTCTTTTGGTGGTATTTGATTACTTTTGCAGTTTTTATTTTGCAAGGGACAATTTTGAAAAAAAAAAACAATGTTTTTTACTTTCTGCTATAAAACATATCCAATTAAAAATATGTGAAAAATCAAATTTCTTTATCAATTTAGACCAATGTGTATTCTGCTACATATTTTTGGTAAAAAAAAATCCCAATTAGCGTATATTGATTGGTTTGGGCAAACGTTATTGCATCTATCTTTTTTTCTTTGTTATGGTATGCAGCCCAGAATTTCTATTGCAGTACCATTCAAAAAAGTGTTTGCAGTCAAGACAATATTAGATATTGTATCCATTTCCTGTGTACAAGTATCATAGTTGATCCTGGCATTTGTAGATATAGTCAGCAAAGTGTCCTTTTGTGTTGCCCTATTAAATTGGATATAAATGTTAGGGCATAAGAAAGAATGCCTTCCCATTTCACACTTGCCTTAGAAGTCTACATGGGGGGTCCCATCATATATCCCACTCATATCTTGTGTAAATGGGCCTCTAAATCCTAGTGAGCCCTTGTGCACAAATGCTGCATCTGCACATGGGTCCTGACATGTAACAGTCTCCTAAGTAAAGAGACTGTTCCACGGGAGTATTACAAATGAAAAAGGAAGAAGCCCTCAATACCCACAAACCATACAGTATTGGGTCATTTCAGCATAGTTCAGCTTGAAGCTAGAATGAAGCTTCTTTAAATGTTTGTGTATATTCAGCCATTCAACTCTGCACCTCTGGGGAGAGCTTAGAGAAAATCACCAATGCACACCAGGTGCCCCTTTTTGTCACTTGTGTGTATTGACACTCACAAAGATCTATGGGAGCTGTATGGTAAATTTCCAATGTTTTTAACAATACCATTGAATGCAATAATAAATACTTTCCAAAATGCAGACTAACGTGGACCCTTACTTAAGAAACAATGGGTAATTATGACACCATGCCAAACAATGATAACAAATGCACATTTACTCTACGAGAGGGGTTCTTGCACCCCTGCACTTTTCTGAATTTGGATATTAGGACATCTACAAAGACTGAGCAGAGTTTTATAATCTGACTTAACCACTTCAGTTCTTGTACGTGTATATCTCTAACGAACCAATACAATTTTTACATTTTTATTGATAACTTTATCATTAGAATAAAGTAATACATACATTGTTTTTTTTTTTTGGGGGGGGGGGGGTTGGCACCCTTTTGGCAAGTGGGGAGGGATGGCAGTGGGGAGGGATGGCACTGGGGAGGGATGGCACTGGGGACGGATGGCACTGAGGACGGATGGCACTGGGGACGGGTGGCAGTGGGGAGGGATGGCACTAGCGACAGAGGACAGTGGGAAGGGATGACAGATGACACTGACGACTTTTTTTTCAGTTTTTTTTTTTACACTCACCGCTGCAGCGGTTCGCTCTCCCTCCTCACATGCTGTCTCTGTGTGAGGAGGGAGAGCTGGCGATGGGAGATGATCTCATATGTTTACATATGAGATCATCTCTCATTGGCACCGCCGATCGCACTGTAAACGGCCGCTGTCATTGGCCGTTTATGGTGATCTATGACTGGCTGTGTCCAAGGGACACGGCCAGCAGAGAACTTCCCCGATGCGCGCCCGCGGGAGCGTGCATCACGGAAGTAAACAGCTGGACGTCCAGGGACGGCCACCTGGCAGGTAGCGTCCGCGCTGCAGCCGTCTTTCGGCTATAGCGCGGGCGCGAAGTGGTTAAGGGACTGTGGGTTGATTTACTAAAGACAAATATACTGTGCACTGCAAGTGTAGTTGCTCTAGATCTGAAGGTTCTCTGAAATGAAGGGAAGCTCTGCTGATTTCTATCATCCAATCATGTGCAAGCAAAAATGCTTTTTTATTTTCCATGCATGCTCCCTTCAGAACTAGAGCAACTGCACTTGCAGGGCACTTGAATTGCACCAGTGGGCGCACTTGCGTGTGCACTTGCAGTGCACAGACTATTTACCTTTAGTAAATCAACCCCTGTGTGTGTTGGTCTGAGGATCAGACCTAAGGTCTAGGCTTGAGGCCTGAAGCAGCTCCAGGAGTCAGAGAGGCTTCTTGTGGTAACTAGAGCGTGCATATCTGCAGGAGGCAGATTCCATCTGTGACAGAGCAGGAATCAGCTGATCAATAGTAAACTATGAGAAAGCTTGAGTTTAACCACTTGCCTACTGGGCACTTAAACCCCCCTCCTGCCCAGACCAATTTTCAGCTTTCGGTGCTCTCACACTTTGAATGACAATTACTCAGTCATGTAATACTGTACCCAAATGAATTTTTTGTCCTTTTTTTAGAGCTTTCTGGTGTGGCATTGATGACAGATGGCACTAATATGTGGCACTGATGACACTGATGACAGATGGCACTAATACGAGGCACTGTTGACATTTGGCACTAATACGTGGCACTGACAGATGGCACTAATACATGGCACTGATGACACGTGACACTGATGACAGATGGCACTAATATGTGGCACTAATGACACGTGACACTGATGACAGATGGCACTAATATGTGGCACTAATGACACGTGGCAGTGATGACAGATGGCATTGATGACAGATGGCACTAATACGTGGCACTGATGACAGATGGCACTAATATGTGGCACTGATGACACGTGACACTGATGACAGATGCCACTGATATGTGGCACTGATTACAGATGGCACTGGGGATAAATGGCACTGGGGAGGGATGGCAGTAGGGAGGGATGGCACTGGGGACGGATGGCAGTGGGGAGGGATGGCACTGGGGAGGGATGCCACTGGGGAGGGATGGCATTGGGTAGGGAGGGCACTGGGGACGGATGGCACTGGGGAGGGATGGCACTGGGGACGGATGGCACTGGGGACGGATGGCTCTGGGGAGGGATGGCACTGGGGAGGGATGGCAGTGGGGAGGGATGGCAGTGGGGAGGGATGGCACTGGGGACGGATGGCACTGGGGACGGATGGCACTGAGGACGGATGGCACTGGGGACGGGTGGCAGTGGGGAGGGATGGCACTAGCGACAGAGGACAGTGGGAAGGGATGACAGATGACACTGACGACTTTTTTTTCTGTTTTTTTTTTTACACTCACCGCTGCAGCGGTTCGCTCTCCCTCCTCACACGCTGTCTCTGTGTGAGGAGGGAGAGCTGGCGATGGGAGATTATCTCATATGTTTACATATGAGATCATCTCTCATTGGCACCGCCGATCGCACTGTGACTGATCTGTGACTGGCTGTGTCCAAGGGACACGGCCAGCAGAGAACTTCCCCGATGCGCGCCCGGGGGAGCGTGCATCGCGGAAGTAAACAGCTGGACGTCCAGGGACGGCCACCTGGCAGGTAGCGTCCGCGCTTCAGCCGTCTTTCGGCTATAGCGCGGGCGCGAAGTGGTTAAGGGACTGTGGGTTGATTTACTAAAGACAAATATACTGTGCACTGCAAGTGTAGTTGCTCTAGATCTGAAGGTTCTCTGAAATGAAGGGAAGCTCTGCTGATTTCTATCATCCAATCATGTGCAAGCAAAAATGCTTCTTTATTTTCCATGCATGCTCCCTTCAGAACTAGAGCAACTGCACTTGCAGGGCACTTGAATTGCACCAGTGGGCGCACTTGCGTGTGCACTTGCAGTGCACAGACTATTTACCTTTAGTAAATCAACCCCTGTGTGTGTTGGTCTGAGGATCAGACCTAAGGTCTAGGCTTGAGGCCTGAAGCAGCCGTGTGGCAAGAAAGTGAGCCAGGAAGCTGAAGTATTTTTTTGTGCAATTTACAGTAATGGTAGACTCCCCCTGCAACTGATATCTTTTGTGAAGGTTTCCATTCTTTTTAATAGCTGTGGGCCACCAAGCCCTTGAATAGAGTTACTGAAGTGGACCTTTCTGTTCTGCGCTACCATTGAGCTAGGAAATTCCCCAATGTCACAGTAGTTTACATAAAAAAACATATTGCAGTGAACTCAATTTATAAATTAATAATTCTAACGATGCATCTCTTTTCATGTTTAGCGCTCTCTCCAGTTCTTGGAATTCTCTTTTTGGGAAGCCAGAAATGCCAAAAGCCGGTTGTCCACGCTGAGGAATAAATTCCGAGCTTCTAAATCTTTCTACATTAACCGCTCACTAGAGAAGAGGGAGGTAAGAAAGCATTTTATTACTTACGATTACTAACAAATCAATCGTCCCCCCGTAGTTCTATGATTTAAGTCACTGATTACCTGCACATACTGAATGGAGAATGCCAGACGAAAGATTGCATACACATAGAAAATTAGGCCTCTGGTTTCCATACAGGAAGTAAGTTGTAGGGGTAGAAAAACGAAGCACCCAGTATCCAATTAGAAGGAAAATAGAGGTGAATATGTAGTCATTTTATAAGTAGCAAGTAGCAATAAGTAGCAAAAAACTGATTAAGCCAATGCGTTTCGGGGGAACAAAGACTCCCCCCTTCTTCAGGGCTATCAGAGAAAAAGAAAGTAAAAGCGTACAGAAACATATATGTATATAGCACAATGAATATATGTATGTAGCACCCTGGTGTTTAGGCAGAGTTGCTCCTAAATTTACCTGCCAGGTGTAGTTACCTTGGCTCATTGTTAGGGATCAATTGAGTTCACCCTAATTACTGCACTTCTCTCTTCTGTCGCTAGGTGGCGGGTGCCTGGTGGCATTAGATATGTGAAGAGCAAAGCAAGGACAGATTAGGAGTATATGGGGTATCTCAGCCAATAGGCAGGTGTTTTCTTGAATCCCTTGGCCTGCTGGGAGAACCGAACCTATATATTTGGGTGGAGTTAGGTGTTCAGTGTTCTGTGCCACCTGGATGGCTGTCTGGGTGGACCCATGTCCGATTTCCCAGGCTGCTAGGCTGTCTGAGGGCCTATCCAGAAGCAAGAGAGCAGCGCAGGGTTGCAGTCCAACCAAAAGTGACAGTTCTGCCTGCTAGAGAACCTGTCATGGTCGGAGGTAGAGGGGAAGCTGTCGCCACTAAGGGACCAACCACCATATTACCAGGGACCACAGTGAGTAGCTGAAGCAAGTACTAGAGCAGAATTTTCACTAACCGGGGACAGTGAAGAATGGGGAAACTTCAGCAGGTGTCAAGCCAGGGACCCAGCCAGCGGAGGTGACGCTTGCAGAGCAGTCTTGTGTGTTACGCGGGGCCGTGAAGTGGAACATTCTGTCAGTGGCTGTGTCCACTGAACACAACTGATGACTGATCACTGTACTGGTCTGCTGCCGGTACCATGTGACCACTGTAAACAATCACAGCAGGTCACATGACAGTTGTAAACAATGGATGGCTTCCTATAAAGTCATCCATTGTATACAATTGTGTTCCTAACTGTGATTGGTCACAATGACCACATGGTACAGACTTTCTTCATTTTTCAAAAAATGACAACTTCAAAAAACCCGCCATGCCTCTTACTAAACACCCTTTACTGTTTACATTCCGAAAAGGGGTAATTTGGGGGGTACTTGTATTGTCCTGACATTTATGGGTCAGAAATGAGGTTATTTTCACCAAAGAAATATAGCAGAGTACATTTTGGCCTAAATTCATGAAGAAAGACTATTTTATTGCAAAATTTTATAACAGAAACAAAGAAAAACATGTCTTTTTTCATTTATTTAACAAAAAATTAAAAATCCAGTGGTGATTAAATACCACCAAAAGAAAGCTCTATTTGTGTGAACAAAATAATACAAATTTTGTTTGGGTACAGGGTTGTATGACTGCGTAATTGTAATTCAAAGTGCGACAGCGCTGAAAGCTGAAAATTGGCCTGGGCAGGAGGGGGGTAAAAGTGCCTGGTATTGAAATGGTTAAAGACACACTCATAGTTAGGTAGAATGGTGTTATATAAGATGGATACTTTGCTGCGTTATCTATTCTTGTTTCAGACATTACCTGGAATTGTATTAACCACCTGCCGACCCCCCTATAGCAGGGTGGCTGTTCTGCTGTGATTAGTCAAAGCCGATCAACGGGTGCCAGTCAATGGATGTCTGCTGCTGCAAGGTGGCCATTCTAATGTCATTAGTGTGATTGTTTACAGCAGCAACGCCCACTAACCGCCCGGGCATGGGTGGCCGGTAAGGTCCCCGGCGTCAAACCGGCTCCAGGAGTCACCCGCTGATCATCAAGAAGACAGGATGGATGGAGCTCTGCATATGGAAACAATGCCGATGAGAGGCAGAGTCATGGGACTCCACTGAGGATACTGATGTAAGGAGGGACTTCACTGCCTGGGGACACCTGATGTAAAAGGGACTCCCCTGGGGACACTGATGTAAGAGGGACTCTGCTGCCTGGGGACACCTGATGTAAGAGGGACTCCGCTGTCTGGAGACACCTGATGTAAGAGGGACTCCACTGCCTGGGGACACCTGATGTAAGGAGGGACTCCACTGGGGACACTGATGTAAGCAGGGACTCCACTGCCTGGAGACACCAGATGTAAGGAGGGACTCCACTGCCTGGGGACACCTAATTTAAGAGGAACTCCACTGGGGGCACTGATGTAAGGAGGGACTCCACTGCCTGGGGACACCTGATGTAAGAGGAACTCCACTGGGGACACTGATGTAAGGATGGACTCCACTGCCTGGGGACACCTGATGTAAGAGGGACTCTGCTGCCTGGGGACACCTGATGTAAGAGGGACTCCGCTGTCTGGAGACACCTGATGTAAGGAGGGACTCCACTGGGGACACTGATGTAAGCAGGGACTCCACTGCCTGGAGACACCAGATGTAAGGAGGGACTCCACTGCCTGGGGACACCTAATTTAAGAGGAACTCCACTGGGGGCACTGATGTAAGGAGGGACTCCACTGCCTGGGGACACCTGATGTAAGAGGAACTCCACTGGGGACACTGATGTAAGGATGGACTCCACTGCCTGGGGACACCTGATGTAAGGAGGTGCTCCACTGCCTGGGGACACCTGATGTAAGGAGGGGCTCCACTGCCTGGGGACACCTGAAGTAAGGAGGGTCTCCACTGCCTGGGGACACCTGATGTAAAGAGGGACTCTGCGGGGGACACCTGATGTAAGGAGGGGCTCCACTGGGGACACTGATGTAAGGAGGGACTCCACTGCCTGGGGACACCTGATGTAAGGAGGGACTCCACTGGGGACACTGATGTAAGGAGGGACTCCACTCCCTGGGGACACCTGATGTAAGGAGGGACTCCACTGGGGACACTGATGTAAGGAGGCACTCCGCTGCCTGGAGACACCTGATGTAAGGAGGGACTCCACTGAGGACACTGATGTAAGGAGGGACTCCACTGTCTGGGGACACCTAATTTAAGAGGAACTCCACTGGGGCACTGATGTAAGGAGGGACTCCACTGCCTGGGGACACCTGATGTAAGAGGAACTCCACTGGGGACACTGATGTAAGGAGGGACTCCACTGCCTTTGGACCACCAGATGTAAGAGGGACTCCGTTGCCTGGGGACACTTGATGTAAGGAGGGACTCCACTGCCTGGGGACACCTGATGTAAGGAGGGACTCCACTGCCTGGGGACACCTGATGTAAGGAGGGACTCCACTGCCTGGGGACACCTGATGTAAGGAGGGTCTCCACTGCCTTGGGACACCTGATGTAAAGAGGGACTCCGCTGGGGACACCTGATGTAAGGAGGAACTCCACTGCCTGGGGACACCTGATGTAAGGAGGGACTCCACTGCCTGGGGACACCTGATGTAAGAGGAACTCCACTGGGGACACTGATGTAAGGATGGACTCCACTGCCTGGGGACACCTGATGTAAGAGGGACTCTGCTGCCTGGGGACACCTGATGTAAGAGGGACTCCGCTGTCTAGAGACACCTGATGTAAGAGGGACTCCACTGCCTGGGGACACCTGATGTAAGGAGGGACTCCACTGGGGACACTGATGTAAGCAGGGACTCCACTGCCTGGAGACACCAGATGTAAGGAGGGACTCCACTGCCTGGGGACACCTAATTTAAGAGGAACTCCACTAGGGGCACTGATGTAAGGAGGGACTCCACTGCCTGGGGACACCTGATGTAAGAGGAACTCCACTGGGGACACTGATGTAAGGATGGACTCCACTGCCTGGGGACACCTGATGTAAGAAGGACTCTGCTGCATGGGGACACCTGATGTAAGAGGGACTCCGCTGTCTGGAGACACCTGATGTAAGAGGGACTCCACTGCCTGGGGACACCTGATGTAAGGAGGGACTCCACTGGGGACACTGATGTAAGCAGGGACTCCACTGCCTGGAGACACCAGATGTAAGGAGGGACTCCACTGCCTGGGGACACCTAATTTAAGAGGAACTCCACTGGGGGCACTGATGTAAGGAGGGACTCCACTGCCTGGGGACACCTGATGTAAGAGGAACTCCACTGGGGACACTGATGTAAGGATGGACTCCACTGCCTGGGGACACCTGATGTAAGGAGGGACTCCACTGGGGACACTGATGTAAGCAGGGACTCCACTGCCTGGAGACACCAGATGTAAGGAGGGACTCCACTGCCTGGGGACACCTAATTTAAGAGGAACTCCACTGGGGGCACTGATGTAAGGAGGGACTCCACTGCCTGGGGACACCTGATGTAAGAGGAACTCCACTGGGGACACTGATGTAAGGATGGACTCCACTGCCTGGGGACACCTAATGTAAGGAGGTGCTCCACTGCCTGGGGACACCTGATGTAAGGAGGGGCTCCACTGCCTGGGGACACCTGATGTAAGGAGGGTCTCCACTGCATGGGGACACCTGATGTAAAGAGGGACTCTGCGGGGGTCACCTGATGTAAGGAGGGACTCCACTGGGGACACTGATGTAAGCAGGGACTCCACTGCCTGGAGACACCAGATGTAAGGAGGGACTCCACTGCCTGGGGACACCTGATGTAAGGAGGGGCTCCACAGCCTGGGGACACCTGATGTAAGGAGGGTCTCCACTGCCTGGGGACACCTGATGTAAAGAGGGACTCTGCGGGGGGACACCTGATGTAAGGAGGGACTCCACTGGGGACACTGATGTAAGCAGGGACTCCACTGCCTGGAGACACCAGATGTAAGGAGGGACTCCACTGCCCGGGGACATCTAATTTAAGAGGAACTCCACTGGGGGCACTGATGTAAGGAGGGACTCCACTGCCTGGGGACACCTGATGTAAGAGGAACTCCACTGGGGACACTGATGTAAGGATGGACTCCACTGCCTGGGGACACCTGATGTAAGGAGGTGCTCCACTGCCTGGGGACACCTGATGTAAGGAGGGGCTCCACTGCCTGGGGACACCTGATGTAAGGAGGGTCTCCACTGCCTGGGGACACCTGATGTAAAGAGGGACTCTGCGGGGGACACCTGATGTAAGGAGGGGCTCAACTGGGGACACTGATGTAAGGAGGGACTCCACTGCCTGGGGACACCTGATGTAAGGAGGGACTCCACTGGGGACACTGATGTAAGGAGGGACTCCACTCCCTGGGGATACCTGATGTAAGGAGGGACTCCACTGGGGACACTGATGTAAGGAGGGACTCCACTGCCTGGGGACACCTGATGTAAGAGGGACTCCACTGGAGACACTGATGTAAGGAGGGACTCCACTGCCTGGGGACACCTGATGTAAGGAGGGACTCCACTGGAGACACTGATGTAAGGAGGGACTCCACTGCCTGGGGATACCTGATGTAAGAGGAACTCCACTGGGGACACTGATGTAAAAAGGGACTCCACTGCCTGGGGATACCAGATGTAAGAGGGACTCCGCTGCCTGGGTACACCTGATGTAAGAGGGACGCCACTGCCTAGGGACACCTATTGTAAGGAGGGACTCCCCTGCCTGGGGACACCTGATGTAAGAAGGGACTCAACTGTCTGGGGACATCTGATGTAAGGAGGGACTCCACTGCCTGGGGACACCTGATGTAAGGAGGGACTCTACTGCCTGTGACACCTGATGTAAGGTGGGACTCCACTGCCTGGGGACACCTGATGTAAGGAGGGACTCCACTGCCTGGGGTCACCTGATGTAAGGAGGGACTCCGCTGGGGTCACCTGATGTAAGGAGGGACTTCACTGGGGGCACCTGATGTAAGGAGGGACTCCGCTGGGAGCACCTGATGTAAGACGGGGCTCCGCTGGGGCACTTGATGTAAGGAGGGCCTCCGCTGGGGCACCTGATGTAAAGAGGGACTCCGCTGGGGGCACCTGATGTAAGGCGGGAATCTGCTGGCAGTGCCTGGTGTAAGTGTAAGGAGGGACTCTGCTGGGGACACCTTATGGCATCTGGTGGCAGGTGACGCGACAAGTGACACACTCAGGGCTGCCACTGATTATGGTGAGTTGAAGTATTTCATTTTATATTACAATGTAACAATAGAAATAATGTGTTTCAATCACCCTGACACCATACCAACCATGGTGCCGGGATGATTGAAGTGCTAACACCAGGTGTTTGGAGTATCTTTATCTGCTAATTGTTAAATTTTCTGGTATTCACATATTTCTATTGTGGTGTAGGATCTGGGCCTGCTGTCCCTCCATCCCTCTTTCTTTCCTTCCTTCTCTCTCCTTCTCTCCCTATTTCTTTCTTTCTTTCTCCCTCCATCCCTCGTTCATCTCAGACTCGAACCAGACCCCATTTGAGCCACACACGATATTTAGTTTAAGCCACACCCATTTTTCGACCTCCTTTCCCTGTTACACCATGCCTAAAAACGAATGCCCTGCCCCTAATTATAATAAGACCCCGCCTACAGACAAAAAAGTGTCCCTATAATTTTTTTTACAATGTTGGCAACTATGCTATATTAATGTCACTGGTTCACACAAAGTGTTATAAGTCGCTGATTGCCGCCATTACTATGATAAAAATATAAACAAATAAAAATTCCGGTTTATATACCATAATTTGTAGATGCTATAAAATCTATACTTTAGCATCCACAGCTCACTTTCTAGTACCCAGGTCACCAGTGAGATGTACACCCCAGTACACACAACTCACTCTCTAGTGTTGACAGTTTGTCAACCATTTGTCAACTGTAACCCAGCACACACAATTCACTCCCTTTGTCATCAGTGAGTTCTGTTCTCCAGTAAACACAGCTCATTCTTTATTACCCATGTCACAAGTGAGATCTGTACTCCAGCACGCACACAACTCATTATTAGTGTCCTTGTCAAAGTGCCTAGTACATCCAGAGATGGAGCTTGAGCTTGCTGCCTCCTAACACAAGTTTTCCAGTTTACTTACCTCCTGCTGAAAAAAAGCCATTTGTTTCTACAGCACAGTAATTCAAACTGTGATTCCGCTCAAAAATAAATGAGCCAGAGAAATGAGTGAGTACAGCAACTGCCTTATCGAATGGTTTGGTATTTTTGGTTTTAAAGTAGAACTAAAGGCAAAACTTTTTTTTTCCATTTTGGATAGAGAGTTCACTTCACTTCCTGCCCCATAGTAAAAAAAAAGAATGTGGGAGAAATCAAAACTAGTGTCCCCATTGGAAGATTTCCCCTCTGTTAAGCCCCGTACACACAGGTCAACTGCTGTGCGACACTGGCCGGTTCAATAAAAAACGTCCGGCATTCAGCCTGTGTGTATGGCACCCGATCCATTCGCCTGGCTTCTTTTGGATGAGCATGCTGGAAAATCAGCCGACAACCCGGCTCCCAGAGAACGCTGATCAGAGTATTCTGGCGGGAAGGGGGGGGCTGCCTCTCAGCAGGGGAGATCGCTGTACTAACGTCGGATTGTTAGCACAGCGGCTCCGACCAGAGCTGTCAGGTTTTTTTCGTTCAACCCCCTGGGTTAAGCGAAAAATAACTAGTAATTTGTACCAGGCAATACTGTTGTGGAGGCAACCAAAAATTTGGGATTCTCCTTCACTTTTGGTAATAACAGTAAAATTAATAAATAGAGAATACGAATCTGTGTTCCTTTTAACAATACAAGACTATGAGTTGGCTGAATAGTTAAAAATAATTCAATCCCTGCATGACTGGCATCTTATTTTAACAGATTAGTCATTGTAGTAGCTAATCTTTCTGCCTTGAGTGGCTTATGAACAAACCTATAAAAACAAAAATTTTAAAAACATGTAAAAACATGAGAGACAGAAATAACTTGTACTTGCCAGGTAATATTGTAAACCATAATTATTGCAGGATGTCTGAAAACGACATCACAGCTTGATATTTTATGCCTTTTACCAAAATGTTTTTTCTTTCTTAAACGGAAGTTTAAAGGACTTGTAATCATGTTGAAGAAATGTGTCAAGCTATCATGGCCAGAAAATATCTTTTCAGTTGAGCTGTTTGGTTAACTTCAGTCAAAAGTGAGACAGTAAAACAAAAACAGACAGTATTTGACATTTAGTTTCCTGTGCGCATAATAAATGCACAAAAGATTTAGAGTTAGTTTGCTTTAACTGGTTCTAGGCAGACTTGCAAAAAAATTTATTGTTGAACTCCAGGCAAGTATTAAATATACTAATTAATTTAGTGTTAGCGGTACTATAGGGGCTGCAGAATTTAGTAGTTCCATCTGTCACCCTGCTCAGCCTGGCATTCACTTCCAGTCGTTCTCCAGACAATGAACAGTCCATCAGCTTTGTTTTTTTTATTTATTGAGGGATTAAACTTGGATGGGGTAAAAGGGAATGATGGGGTGCCCATAATCAATAGCAGAAATCAATAAAATGGTCAATTGAAACCTCTATTTACATCTTCTAGAGCTCCAGCCTCCTCCAGCACCATAGGCGTGCGCAAGGGGTGTGCCAGGTGTGCCTGGGCACACCCTAATCCTGTGGTTGGCAACCCGCCAATGACTGGCAGGTGACAGGTAAACCGCAATCCTTCCTTGCTGACCCTCAGAACCTGGACAAGAGAGGCGGTGGGGGTGGAGTTTAATTGAATGGATCTGTATTTTCCTCCTGCAGCAGCTGAGAGTAGGCTTATCCTCCTCTCCCTCTCAACATTCAGCTGCCACAGGAGGAAAATACAGGGGATCTGTACCAATATATGCCACCCCCGCCATCCCTCCTGTCCCTGTTCCTCTTCCTTCTGTTGCCCCCCTGTGTGCTCCCTGGCTCCCCCTTTCTCCCATTGTTTCAGGATGGAGAGCGGGGAAGAGGCTGGTAAATATGTCAAACGCATATATGTGTTGGAGCTTTGGGGTGCACACCCTACTGCAATAGGCTGCGCACACCTATGTCCAGCACAATGCTTATTTGCAGCAGTCTCTCTCTCTCCTGTACAATACTTGGTTCCTGGCACAGCTAGCACATGGTAGGCCCAACTCTAACACAGTCAACCTTTGAAACCACCATTTGCTGACAAGGACCGCGGGCCCCTTGGTGTACCAACCAATGGTGAAAGGAAAGTCTTTAGTGCTAGCTGTATTAAGGTGGACTACTGATCCCAGTCAGTCCTGTGCAGGCTCTGACAACCTTCTCTGGCGGTAACATTACAATCTGTCCCGCTGGCTCATCCATCCATCCATCTCAGACTGCCTCTCAGTCCGCTCAGGCATGCCTCTCCCAGCTCTCCCGACTGTGCCTGTCACTCATCGACACCTGATGGATTCCTCCTGAAGACTTGCCCGGCAGTGTTCCCCACTGTTCTCTCCTGCTCCTGTTCAGGACACCCCTTGGGTTGTGTGGGGTTCCTTCACAGCTCCAAGCCCCAGGTGCCAAGGTCACCCCCCCTCAAACTGAGGGGCTCCCTCCAAGGCCCCAGCAGCCTAACACTCCATCTACCTAAGAAGAGGGTGCTACACTGTATTTTTAAAATAATTCTTACGGTACATGGATTTTTTTTAACCACTTCAGCCCCGGAAGAATTTGCCCCCTTCATGACCAGGCCATTTTTTGCGATACGGCACTGCATCGCTTTAACTGACAATTGCGCGGTTGTGCGACACTATACCCAAACAAAATTGACGTCCTTTTTTTCCGACAAATAGAGCTTTCTTTTGGTGGTATTTGATCACCTCTGCGGTTTTTATTTTTTGCGTTATAAACAAACAAATAGCAACAATTGTGAAAAAAAACAAACATTTTTTTTAACTTTTTGCTATCATACATATCCCAAAAAATATATTAAAAAATGTATTTATTCATCAGTTTAGGCCGATATATATTCTTATACATATTTTTGGTAAAAAAAATTGCAATAGGCGTATATATTCATTGGTTTGCGCAAAAGTTATCGCGCCTATCGTGTACATTGTACTCCTACTAAAAAAGTGTCACATAGAAAAAAAAAACAAACACAGTTTTCAGTTTTTGAAAATTTCTTTATTAAAAATCCAAAAATAATGTTCCCCAATGTAGATCCATTGTCAATCACGCCACCCACCAGATCCGGAAAAAAAAATGCTGTTTTGTTGAATGCTAACCGCTGACTGTCCACTCCTCCGTCTGACGGTTCTTAAATAGGTAAGGGGGGATGTAGATCCATTGTCAATCACGGCACCCGCCAGACCCGAAAAAAAAAAAGCTCTTTTGCTGAAGGCTAACCACTGACTGCCCACTCCTCCGTCTGACAGTTCTTAAATAGGTAAGGGGGGCACCCGGTGATGTCACCGGGTGGCCCCACCCCCCAGCATGCACCAGGCTCCTTAGCAACCAGCTATATATAGTGTTTTTAAAGGGAAAAAATACACAAAACGCGAAATGCATAAAAAACTGCATGCAAAAACACAACTGCATAGATGTGAACCTAGACCTAGACAACTTTTTTTAACCAAAGGTGCATTATTCTAGAATTAATATTTTCGCTGATATTTTTTTTACTACTTGTAAAAGCAAAAGGAGAGTGATTATGTATGGAAAAGGTTTTCCAGTGTAGGGAACTTTTTACACTACTCTGCTTCATTTGATGAAATGCATTTATCAACTAATGCCGCGTACACCCGGTCGGAATTTCCGACAGAAAAAGTCCGATGGGAGCTTTTGGTCGGATATTCCGACCGTGTGTATGCCCCATTGGACTTTTTCTGTTGGCATTTCCGACAGATTTAGATAGAGAACATGTTCTAAATTTTTCTGTTGGAAATGCCGATGGAGGTTAGCACGTTGGCAAGTCCGACTGTGTAGATCCCCGTACCCGATGTTTGTGATAGAGTAATAGCTCACTGTACATTTGGGACTTTTTCTGTTCATTCCACAGATGTGTCAGAATTATCTGTGGTAGTTCTGTAAATAGATACATGATATTATCTAATTCAGATTAGTAAAGTGATAGATGTAACATTTGAATAACAGCCTACTGTGGTTAATATGGCTGATCGCCAGATGGTGTGTTGCTATTACCTGTAATTATTGGAATTCATGATTCGAAGGAAGGTTCTGTTGGAAAATAGCTTTAAAACATTAGGACCAGTCATCACTTTTTGTCCAAAAAAAAGCTTACGCTGTAAACCATCTGTAGGATATGTGTCTTTCATGTACAACTAAGGAAGTAAAATGAACAATACTTCTAGGACCACCTGCTGTTATAAAAGCAGATTTTTTTTAAAAAGCTTGTTGGTATTACACGTCATAAAGACAATATTTAAAAAAAAAAAAAAGGAATAGTATTTCTTCATCTGAACACAAGACTTCCTGCTGTGGTATGGTTTCCATAGCAACACTTCCTGTGGCTTTGATGGAAAGAGGTAGTGTGTCTTTTGAGGATGCTCGGACCGATAGGGCTGGGTGGTGCTATTTTCACCAAGACCGATCTACACTTCAGAAATGAGAAAGTTTGCAGATAATATTTGAGGGATGCCTGGTAAAATGAAGTACCTGGAAATTCCTAACGGCAGATTGGTAAGTAATGTATGTCCATACGATGCCAAGGGCAGATAATGTACTGATTAACTAGAATCTGGCCTTTATCAAGTTCTGTGTGGTTTTCTTTGACTTATGGTTATGTTCCTCATTTTATTTAAATCTTACTTGCATGGAGCTGGAATATTTCAAAAAATAAACTGTTAAAAGTTGAAAGGTCCCACTCCGAGCATGTTAGTTATTTTTTTAATGCATTTAATGTGTTGTTTCTGTTAGCTATGGTGGTGTTAAACAACTAAACACAGCATGTATACAGAAAAGCAAATATATACATGTAGGAACACAACAAGGCATAACCCGAGCAAAGTATGTTCTAAACAAAGTGAAACTGAAATCTGATTAGCTGTCATTTCCTTTTGAAAGTATTTGCAAAACAAAAGACAAAATGCAAAAATATAACTGGCTAATGATCTTTATAAGAAATAACATTGTAGATTCCTGGTGCCCAACTTGTGACCTGAGGGCCGCACATGGCCCTTTGGTTTAGGATGTGCGGCCCTCGGACCTCAGTAGTTTTTAGTGGGGCCATTAATTGGGGTAATAGATTTGATCTCTACGAACCTCCTGTAACATGTTACCAGTTTCATATTGTTTTCTGCAGCATATTTCATATTTCATATTGTCTTCTGGGGATCCAGTCAAAAATGTAGTATGTCCTGTCCACATTCTCTGATCATTATTTCTTATATTAGATCTGCAGTTCCTGACAGTCCCTGCCGTTTCTGACAGTCCTCTCAAGCATTATATATCTTAAACATTGTATGATATATGATTGGAATAGAAATCTGGAAAGAAATTTGTTGGAGCAAATTGAAAAACGTTTTACATCTGTTTTTTTTTTTTTTTCCTCTTGATCAACTGTAGGTTTTGAGTACTGGGGCCCTGTTTTTTTTACATCCATTTATTTTTTTTTTATGGTTGAATTTAATAGACATATATTTATTTGTCAACCTATATAACTGTGCCTATATTTCTTTCATTTTTCTTGCTGAGTAAAGAGGTGAAGAGTATTAATATGATGTTAGTAATGTTATATTATTTGGTATTATTTTTGGAGCTTTAATGCTTTTATAATCAGAAATACAGTCACTTTCTGTTATTCCAGACTACAACTATTTCAGATGTTTTGTCTGTCATCAGTGCAGTGTATGGAAACCATGGCTTCTATGGAGTAGGGTTAGGGACCAAACGGTACAGTAGAACCATGCAGGTTATCAGAAGGGACTAATGTAGTCTCTGCCTACTCTCCTAAAATAAGGAATAATCCTCTTATTTTTGGGATATGTGATAGAATGAGATAGATGAATACGTTCACTTTTAAGAAGGCTTTACTTTGATTTGCGCTAATTCGCTTTGGAACGCTTTTTGATTGCTTTAGTTCCTTCTTACTAGGGTTGCACCAATACCACTTTTTAAAACCGAGTATGGCACTAATGGGCACTGATGAGGCGTGGACTGTGCCCTTAGTTTTTTTTTTTTTTTACAATTTGTTTTGTTTATTTTTTTTTTAATTTTCTTTTTTATTATTTTTACAATTTAACTTTTAAATATTTATTACAATTTTTCCGTTTTTTTTTTTTTTTTATCAACCCTTTTTGGGGGGTGGGGGGTGGGAGGCTTTGGTGAGATATCCCCTTTGAGACTGGGAAAGGGACTGAGGACACAGATTCCCCAGTCCCTTTCTCTGCAGCCTCAGCTGCACTGAAAATTAATGGACAGGAGGCAGAGGCTCCTGTTCATTCATGAACTGAAGCATCATAAACATACTTTACAATGCTTAGTTATGAATGGACAGATTTGTCCTTTCTCTGCTCTCCATCCTGACAGATCCAGAAGGAGGGGGATGGGAGAAGCACAGAGGGGGACTGGAGGAGGACCCAGGGAGCCAGGGAGGACACAGGGGACAATCAGGGATGATTGGCGTGGCAGTGATGGCAGTTACAAGCACCAATCTCCCTGACAGCTGTGGGAGAGAGAGGAGGAGAAGTGGCTGTTACTCAGAAAAGCTATACAGGGACATTGGTGCTTGTAACTGATGCCCCCCCGCAGCACTGATCATCTGTGAGGCTGCCTGCCCCCCCACGCTAAATTGAGGATGCCAGGTGTACTGGTCCCCTGCCAGGTATTGGGTCAAGCATCAGAGCATTTGCACGAGTACAAGTACTTGTACAAATGCTCGGTATCGGCACCGATACCGGTATTAGTATTGGTATCGATGCAACCCTACTTTTTACCATAACGTCTTTAGTTATACTGTCCGGGTCCCAAGTCTTACTCCATATAAGCAATTATTTCCATACATTGCACTGATGATTGCCAAAAAGTCTGAAACAGTTGTATGCAGTTTTGGAATAAATGGCTCTAAAATATTAGGCTATATTTGCACTATACAGCAGCCGTTCTGGATGTGCGTCTGGCTGATAGGACTTAAAGCAATGACTTGCATAATCAAACTTTGCATTTACGTTTTTGTGAATTTGTTTTATTTTACTGTGATGCAAAACAATTGCATTCTATGAAGTAAGCCTAAAAAAAACTGCATTATTAAAGTGTTACTAAACCCGCAACAGTAAAATCTGTCTGTACAGTATATGTAGTAAAGCATGCTTGTTATACAGTACTCTCTGTGGAACCTAAGGGGTTAGTCTTCTGCATTGTGTAAAAAGGCTGTTTGATCCTGTATGCATAGATCCTCCTCTTCTTTCACTGACTCCAAAACATGTCCGGATAAGACATGTCAGGCTGCACATGCTCAGTTTGGTTAGTATTGCTAGAGATTTTTTTTTTTTCTTGGGAGAGTGCATGTGATCAGCACAGGGCCAACTGGCACTGTCCAGAAAGAGGGTCAGGGGTCCTGCAGTCAGATAGGGCAGCCAGAGTAGAATGAAAACTCCTCCTACAAGCTTTAACCAGACACTGATAGAAGCCACAAGACTGCTATATACTGCTGATGAGAAAAGATATTTAGTAGTTTATATTTAATAAAATAATTGTATTTCTATGTTCTATGTACTGTGGGAGACGAGATATAGTGAATGCGGGGTCCTGGATTTAGTAACACTTTAACATGAGATGGTGGCTGGAAGATTTGATATCTGGTACTTGCCATTTCATGGGGAAACAAGAGTGATAATTGGGAAAGACCCAAATTGGGTGATAATTTTTCCCCTGCGATTAGAAAAGCGTTAGATTTAACAATTGTCCATTATTGGTTGGCGGACAATCTTGTGTGTATGGTTGCTTTAGGATGGCTGTAGATGGGGCAGATGTTTCTCCCTTAAGTTTTCACATACTTAACCTGAATATTTCATTGGTGTTGTATCGGGTGCTAGAATAAAGCCATTTATGGTCCCACAATTAAGCCCTTTGCTGGGGTAAAACATGTTGGAGTGGGAGGTGGAGAGGCCATAATATATGTTGGGAATCCGCTATTTATTATATTAAAGCTGGTTTTACATTGATGATGGCATCAGTGTGTGGCCTGTTCATTTCTACTTGCTAAGCGGAACAGCTGAGCGGGGATGCACTCCTGGGCATGTACCTGATGAGAGCTGGAGGCACATGGTAAAAGGCATGCTTGGATCAGCATAGCTACTCTTGATTCCACTAACAGCTTAAATCTTTATTATCTCAAAGAAGTTGTATTCAGCCCCAGGGGTTCATTGGCTTTGCATTTGACTCAGAGCTATGTCTCAGTATATGTCACCATTTAGTTCTGCATTTGAAGGTTTAGAGCATAGCATATCTAAAACCAGCACATTTTTAGTTTTGGATACAGACTGGATTGGCTAAAACCCCTGTCTTTTTTTATTTTATTTTATTTCTGCTGTTTGTGTCCCTTTGGAGAAATTGCTCTTCACTTCCTGCCTTGTAAAAAGGAAGTACATTGACATCTCTCCATAGTGAGGGGAAATCCCTCTTAGATAGTTGTCCATAAACATTTATCATTAACCACTTCATTACAGGGCATTTTCACCCCCTTCTTGCCCAGACCAATTTTCAGCTTTCAGCGCTGTTACACTTTGAATGACAATTGCAACACTGTACCCATATGACATTTTGATAATTTTTTCCCCCACAAATGGAGATTTCTTTTGGTGGTATTTGATCACCAAAAGAGCGTCAATTTTGAAAAAAACACAATATTTTTTACTTTTTGCTATAATAAATATCCCATAAAAAGAAAACAAAAAACAATTTTTTTCCTCAGTTTAGGCCGATATATATTCTTCTACATATTTCTGGTAAAAAAAATCGCAATAAGCGTATATTGATTGGTTTGCGCAAAAGTTATAGCGTCTACAAAATAGGGGATAAATTTATGGCATTTTTATTGTTATTTGTTTTTTACTAGTAATGGCGATCTGCGATTTTTATCGTGACTGCGATATTGCGGCGGACACTTCGGACACTTTTGACACTATTTTGGGACCATTCACATTTATTCAGCGATCAGTGCTATAAAAAAATGCACTGATTACTGTATAAATGTGCCTGGTGGAGAAGGGGTTAACACTAGGGTGTGATCAAGGGGTTAATTATGTTTCCTAGGGAGTGATTCTAACTGTAGGGGGCGGGGACTCACAAGGGGAGGAGACCGATCGGTGTTCCTCTGTACTGGGAACACACCATCGGTCTCCTCTTCTCTGACAGGATGTGGATCTGTCTGTTTACACACATAGATCCACGGTCCTGCTGTGTTCACGGGTAATCGCGGGTGCGTGGCGGTTATCGCGGGCACACGCATCGGGTGCCTAGTGACGTGGCGGGCGCCGCCCACCTAGAGGCTCAGGAAGAAAAGATGTCATATGACAGCGGCACTTGTTTCAAATCTCAATCAGGACAATGCCTGCATGAAGTTTGTAGTACTAGTGCTCTTCAATTGAATTTCAACCAGGGAACTACCTAAGGTGGGGGCTCATTCTTACATAGTTTGTGCAAGATTTACAATAATATTTTTCCTTGCGTTGGACTTGTTAAATTCATTTCAAAAGTAAATTTCAATCTTTTAAAATATGTAGCTTTCTAATTTCTGGTGTCCCTTGTGAAGACAATGTGGACTAGGTACCTCAAAAGACTGTATGAAAGGGCAAGGCCACCAGGTTGTTCAGAATTCCTGAGTCAGCCTCATCCATGACAGTTTGTAGCAATAGGAGGAATAGTTACATAGTTACATAGTTGGTGAGGTTGAAAAAAGACACAAGTCCAACCTGTGTGTGTGCTTTATGTTTATATTACATTGCACATCCCTGTATGTTGTGGTCGTTAAGGTGCCTATTTAATATTTTTTTTTAATTATCGATGCTCCCCGCTATAACCACTGTTTGTGGTAGAGAATTCCACATCCTTACCGCTCATATGCCCCATACACACGGACGGACATTGATCGGACATTCCTACAACAAAATCCATGGATTTTTTCCGACGGATGTTGGCTCAAACTTGTCTTGCTTACACACGGTCACACAAAGTTGTCGGAAAATCCGATCGTTCTGGACGCGATGACGTAAAACACGTACGTCAGGACTATAAATGGGGCAGTAGCCAATAGCTTTCGTCTCTTAATTTATTCTGAGCATGCGTGGCACTTTGTGTGTCGGATTTGTGTACACACGATCGGAATTTAACCGATCGGATTTTGTTGTCGGAAAATTTTATAGCCTGCTCTCAAACTTTGTGTGTCGGAAATTCCTATGGAAAATGTGTGCTGGAGCCTACACACGATCGGAATTTCCGACAACAAGGTCCTATCACACATTTTCCATCGGAAAATCCTATCGTGTGTACGGGGCATTACAGTAAAGAACTCTCTACGCAGTTTAAGCTTAAACCGCTTCTCTTCTAATTTTAGTAAATGGCTGTGTTACTTTTTAAATTCCCTTGCGTGGAAGTGTTTTATCCCTATTGTGGGGTCACCAGTACGGTATTTGTACATTGAAATTATATCCCCTCTCAAGTGTCTCTTCTCTAGGGAGAATAAGTTCAGTGCTTGCAGACTTTCCCCATAGCTGAGATACTCCAGTCCCTTTATTAGCTTTGTTGCCTTTCTCTGGACCCTCTCCAGCTCCAGCACATCCCTCCTGAGGACTGGGGCCCAGAACTGGACAGCATACTCCAGGTGCGGCCGAACCAGAGTCTTGTAAAGTGAGAGAATTATCTTTTTCTAATAGTGATCCCTTTCCATCCTTACAGGAAGGCATCTGATATAATCAACAAACTATTAGCTGCATTCCAAACACCCTCATAAGTACTTTACTAGGATTAGCAGAATCTAACCTAATACACATCTCAGTCTTCAGGCCCTCATAAAACTGTCAAGCTATCAGACTTGAGTTACTAGAAGCTTTACAGTCATCCCTCTTCCTAGTAGTATCAGGTTTATCACCCATCATTAAGGCCCCTTTCACACTGGGGCGGTGGGGACATCGGCAGTAAAACAGCGCTATTTTTAGCGCTGTTTTACCGTCATTTCTTCGACGGTATTCGGCCGCTGGCGGTGTGGATTTAACCCCCGCTGGCGGCCAAAAAAGGGTTAAAACCGCTCGCATAGCGCGGCTATAGCCGCGGTATTGCCGCGGTATAGCCGTGCTGCCCCATTGATTTCAATGGGCAGGAGCGGTGAAGGAGCAGTGAATACACCGCTCCTTCACCGCTCCAAAGATGCGGCTTGCAGTAGTTTTTTGCCAGCGCACCGCTTCACCGCTTCAGTGTGAAAGCCCTCGGGCTTTCACACTGAACAAACAGTAGAGGCTGTTTTGGGTCGGTTTGCAGGCGGTATTTTTAGCACAATAATGCCTGCAAACCGTGTGTGTGGAAAGGGATCTAATAGCTTAGATGGAGTAGGTGGTAAATACACATTGCTGTGTAATGTGATAATAACAGTACAGCCAGAATCAGGAAATATTTAATTGTATTAGTTATTTTGCAGTATTTTAAGCCCAAACACCACTATCCTGGGAGGTGTCAGAGCAGATTAAGCCCTCAAAAAACACAGAAACTCAGCACTTAGGACTACAAAAGAAAAGAAGGTATGCAGCCTCCCCTAATCGACCCATGAGGGGGCTAATGTATATAAATAAATAAAGAATGGGGTGAATGGCGCTCCCTATTTGGGGGGTATATGAACTGTATGTGCAACACCAATGTTATCAGAACCACTGTGATGATATACACATAATATAATAACCCCCATATAAACATATATCTATATCCAAACTAATAAATCAGTTAAAAATAAAATCAATCAGTTAAAAATAAAAGTGATCAATTATATCATCAATTATATAAATAAAACATGACACCAGCATGTAAACTGAAGTGATCTGCAGTACTAGACATATGTACAATACGTGCCACCCTAATAAAAAAAAAATAAAAAAAATATATATATATATATATATATATATATATATATATATATATATATAATTCCTTGCAATAAAGAAGTGAAAAAGTCTGCAATACTCCAAAAAATTGGTTAGCAAAAAAAGGATTTTGTTTCAAAAAGTTCCAAACAGTCTGGTGACTCTTGCACTCAAAATTGACCGGTGACTTCTGTGCTCCCCCTATGGCTCCCCACTCACCAGCTCCTTATACCCCTACAGGGGTGACAGGCAGTATGGAATATCATAGGCAGTCTTCATAGATGGTTTCCCGTAGTCCCTTTAGCAATGGCTCCTGCTTCCACTAACCCAGGACATCCGGATCGATCAACTGTACATCACAGCCTCTGCCACCATATCCAGGAAAGGGATCTTCAGGGATGAGTCCTCATATGAAGAGATAACACTCCATAGTGTAGTATGTTGAATAAAAATGCTTTTATTCAAATGACCATAAAACAAAAGTAATTCCCATATGGGAATGAAAGCTACAAAAGACACTACACCATGTGTGTGTTCGGTAACCAGGAAGAGCCGCCTCGCAGCTTGCGGTCCAGCTGCATTCCAGGCTCCTTGACTCAGGACCGGAAGTGATAGCCCCGACTTACGCGTTTCGTCATCGTCGTTTTCAAAGGCCTTTTAACTGATTGATTTTATTTTTAACTGATTGATTAGTTAGTGGTTCTGATAGCATTGGTGTTGCACATACAGTTCACATACCCCCCAATTAGGGAGCGCCATTCACCCCATTCTTTATTTATTTATACAGATTAGGCCCTCGACTCTCCTAGGTGAAATAGCTATCTGATACCCATTATACTGTGCCTTGAAAAAGTATTCATACCCCTTAAAATCAAAACAGTAAATGCATTTTATTGGGATTTTATGTGATAGATCAACACAAAGTGGCACATAACTTTGAAGTGGAAGAAAAAGTCAATGTTTTGTAGAACCAACTTTCGCAGCTATTACAGCTGCAAATCTTTTTGGGTATGTCTCTACCAGCTTTGCACAGCTAGAGAGTGACATTGCTGCCCATTCTTCTCTGCAAAATAGCTCAAGCTCTGTCAGATTGCATAGAGAGTATCTGTGAACATAAATTTTCAAGTCTTGCCACAGATTCTCAATCGGATTTAGGTCTGGACTTTGACTGGGCCATTCTAATGCCGCATACACACGATCAGAATTTCCGACAACAAATGTTCGATGGGAGCTTGTTGTCGGAAATTTCGACCGTGTGTAGGCTCCATCGGACATTTTTTGTCAGAGTGTCCGACAACAAAAATTTGGGAGCTGGTTCTCAAATTTTCCGACAGCAAAATCGTTGTCGGAAATTCCTATCGTGTGTACACAATTCTGACGCACAAAATTCCACGCATGCTCGGAATGAAGTAGAAGAGCCGCACTGGCTATTAAACTTCATGTTTCTCGGCTCGTCGTACCTGTTGTACGTCACCGCATTCTTGCCATTCGGAATTTCCGCCAACATTTGTGCGACCGTGTGTATGCAAGACAAGTTTGAGCCAACATCTGTCGGAAATAAATCCCAGGATTTCGTTGTCGGAATGTCCGATCGTGTGTACGCAGCATAACACATGAATAAGCTTTGATCTAAACCATTCTATTGTAGCTCTGGCTGTATGTTTAGGGTCATTGTCCTGCTGGAAGGTGAACTTCTGCCCCAGTCTCAAGTCTTTTGCAGACTCTAACAGTTTTTCTTCTAAGATTGCCCTGTATTTGGCTCCATCCATCTTCTTATCAACTCTGACCAGCTTCCCTGTCCATGCTGAAGAAAAGCATCCCCACAACATGATGTTGCCACCGCCATGTTTACGGTGGGGATGGTGTGTTCAGGGTGATGTGTTAGTTTTCTGCCACACATAGCGTTTTGCTTTTAGGCCAAAAAGTAAAATATTGGTTTCATCTGACCAGAGCACCTTCTTTTACATGTTTGCTGTGTTCCCCACATGGCTTCTTGCAAATTGCAAATGGGACTTCTTATGGCTTTCTTTCAACAATAGCTTTCTTCTTGCCACTCTTCCATAAAGGCCAGATTTGTGGAGTGCACAACTAATAGTTGTCCTGTGGACAGTCTCTCCCACCTGAGCTGTGGATCTTTGCAGCTCCTCCAGAGTTACCATGGGCCTCTTGGCTGCTTCTCTGATTAATGCTCTCCTTGCCTGGCCTGTGAGTTTAGGTGGACGGCCATGTCTTGGTAGGTTTCCAAGCTTGTGATATTTTTTTATAACCTAACACTGCTTTAAACTTCTCCACAACTTTATCCCTGACCTATCTGGTGTGTTCCTTGACCTTCATGATGCTGTTTGTTCACAATGGTTCTCTAAGAAACCTCTGAGGGCTTCACAGAACAGCTGTATTTATAGTGAGATTAAATTACACACAGGTGGACTCTATTTACTAATTAGGTGATTTCTGAAGGCAATTGGTTCTCCTAGATTTTAGTTAGGTGTATCAGAGTAAATTGGGCTGAGTAGAAATACACGCCACACTTTTCAGATATTTATTTGTAAAAAAAATTGAAAACCATTTATCATTTTCCTTTCACTTCACAATTATTTGCCACTTTGTGTTGGTCTATCACATAAACTCCTAATAAAATACATTTATGTTTTTGGTTGTAACATGACAAAATGTGCAAAATTTCAAGGGGTATAAATACTTTCTCAAGGCACTGTATTTGTATTCATTAAAAGGGTAATTTCATGCTGGACACTAATATACAAGTTACCAGACTTAACCTGTGGGTATTTAAAGATATTGATGCCTATAGAAAACTGTATATGGGTGAGGGCAGCTGCATGGTCATAACCCAGTGATATCCTCATCGGCCACTCCTCAGACCTTGGTCAGATCATTTCTAATGACACCCTTTTTATAGACTCGAAAGAGGGCTAAAAACAGCAGTATGAAGCTCTCTTTTAACATCAAAAACAAGGAACATCAGCCAAGATCTATGGAAGCCATTCTTGCCCATTGATTGAACTTTGCCAAACTGTTCGAACAGATTTGGTTAAGTATTTCACTTTTAAACCCTTTTTGTTTTTCTGTTTAATGAATGTCTTTTTCATTTGTAATATGCCTTTCCTATAATGAATAATTTGTTTTCATTATTTTACCTGCTTACTTATTAATCAATAATTTTTTCATAAAAACATCTCTGATGCACTAATGCAGAACGCAGAATCTCTGTCCGTTTGAAGAGCTGTACTATAGTGTAAATCTCTGGATATACCTGTCTGTGGTGACAGTGTGTATTACAGGTTTTTATGTAAAGTTATAATTTTTATCGCTAATGAAGGCCTCTTGAGCCTTCTAGGGAAAGAGAGCCCTGACTGATGGGGGCATGGCCAGGGAGGAGTTAAAGTAATTTTTGGCTATCCCAGGATTGGCACAGGGGGGACAAAGGGTTGGGCCTGAGCTCAGGAGTTCGTCACCCCAGGGGATTATGGTCCTTTTCGGACGGAAGCATGGAAGAGCTCGGACCTGACCCTGTGGCTCCAGCCATGGACACGGACCAACTCCTGGCTAAGGTCCGTGAACTGGCTCTCAGAGGTCAGGCTGACTGGCTCTTTGCCCTCCTATCCCCTGGGGTGCCTTCTCCTGCACCTTCCGCTGCCCCTTCCCCTGTCCCCCCCCTGAGATAGCGGGACACAGGGCCCGCAGACGTGCCCGCCCGCCTTCCCGCCTCAGCCCCACTCCTTCTGCTGCCTCTTACTGCCCCCCTCCTTCTCTCCCCCTCCCCTCGTCTCCTGCTCCAACGACCGGGTCTTCACTGCTGAAGAAGCGGGGGTCGGCCGCCCGCTCTAGGCGTGCCCCCCCTCGGCGTTCTCCCTCTCCCTCTCCACGTCGGTCTGCGCCCCCACCCCCTCGGCAGCCTAGGTCGCGCAGTCCCCGCTCGGCGGCGGCCCCCCCTTCCCCTTCCCACTGCAGGGCACGAGGCCGGGCTGGAGCCGCAGCGCTCCATCCCCCGGCCTCTTGTGCTGTGGTACCTGTCTCCGCCCCCCCGGCAGGCGGGGGGGCGGCGGGCGGGCGTCCGGTCCGTGCCTCGGCTAGGCTTTCCTCCAGGAGAGCGGCGTCGGGGATCGAATCCGTTCGCCTGCATATGCGTCCCAGCAGGCGGCGGATCCCTCCGCAAGTGGCGTCGGCTGCGCTTCGGAGCTCCCCCTGGTGGCCAGTTCACTCCCTGCGCCCAGACGGGCGGGAGCTTTTGAACTGGCCACAGATATGTCACACTGTGAGTGTGACTGGCACCCCCCTGCGCCCATGCGGGTGGGGGGTAATAACGCCGCCAATGACCCCAGGGCATTAGAGAGACATGGGTGGTACCCCCCTGCGCCCTCCTGGGCGGGGTATCAGCTGGCCCACGGCTGTGCTAGCCAGGGGGATCCGCAGCGTTTGATCCCCTCAGCACCTGGCTGGGTGGGGGGTAATGCCTCCCCTGATGCGGTTTGGCCGCTGCTAGATCCCTCTGGGCCCTCCTGGCCGGGGTCTCCACTGGCCCCTGGGCACTCTGGAGTGGGCTGTTTGCGGTCCAGGTCCCCCTCTGCGCCCGTCCGGGCGGGGGACGGGCTCCATTCCCAGGCTGGGCCACGCCACACCGCTTCACGGGTAAGGGGTGCCCCCTCTGCGCCCACCAGGGCGGGTGCGGGCTTATCGCCCTTTACGGTTTTCGTTCCCCCTCCACCCCGTGCTTACGGCCGCCCTCCTGCGCCCAGTCGGGCGGAGGGTGTGCGAGTGACTCCCCCCACATCACAGGGGCTTACCCCCCACCACACGCAAAACCAGGCGGGTCGCGCCAGTCTCCCAGCGCCCGGCTGGGCGGGAGACTCGAGCTCCGGACCCGGGCTGGCGGCACCTTCCGCCCCGGGTCAGCCGGCCAGAGTTCACAGACGCTCCTGCACCTGCACAGTCGCTGCACCCGGCCAAGGGGACTCTTCCGAGTTGGTGGCGGGATCTCCGCCCTTGGATCTCTCCGTAGGCCGGGACGGCCCGAACGCACACGGCCACGTGAATCCTCACGGTGCTGGCCGCATCAGCCTTCAGTCCTCCAGAGGCGTGCCGGAAGACGAGGTCGATCGATCATCGATGATGCCCCCCAGGATCAGTGAGTATGATTGTGAATTGATTTGGGGTAGGTCAGCTGATGATTCCGTATCGGGTCCTGAAGACCGCATAGCATCGGTGGTCAAATCGGTCCTATCCAGCATGGGGGTTTCGGGCGCGTCGCCACATCCTACCTCCTCTCCAGGGGGGGCCTTATGGGCAGTGGCGCCCACTGGTACCCATATACCGGAGGAGACGAAGGAGAGGATTTGGCGTCGTGAATTCGTCGATTTTATGGTGCTAGTGCTACCGGATAGGGAAACGATTGACAAATCTCGGCGGGTAGACGTCGTGGCGCAGGGCGATAAATTAAAACAGCTTCCTAGAACTTTCGGGAACTGGCTGCAGGGTTTCTGTGCCTATGCGGGAGTGCTCTGCGAGCGTTTCCCGGAATTGGCGGCTTCATTATTCTGTTATCTGGACCTCATTTGGGGGGCGTATAAGGTTTACGGGGGGCAGTGTTGGTTCCAGTATGACACCCAATTTCGGCAGAAGATGGCGGCGCGAAAAGAGCTGCGCTTTGACTGTCAGGATGGTAGCCTGTGGTTGCTGCTTATGTGCCCCCACAGGCCTTCGTCCTTTCAGTCCACGGTCGGCGCTCCTCAGTCCGGAGCGTCGACCGCGTCCAAAAAGGGTGTCTGCTGGCTATTCAACGAAAGCCACTGTAAATGGTACTCTGCCTGTCGTTTCAGGCACGAGTGCTCCAGCTGCGAGGGCGCCCACCCCGCCAGCCGATGTTTTAGAAAGGGAAAGCAGACGCTTCCCAGAGCGGGGGCCAAGACTGGCCTTTCTAAGCCGGAGGACGCCGGTGAACGTCTCCGGGATGCTTCCCTGGCTAGACCGGTACCCCCTTCATAGGGAGGCCCTGATCCTTAAGGATGGCCTTGATAGGGGTTTCTGGATCCCCTTTTTCCCGTCGGATGCCCCTACCATGTCCTCCAATTTAAAATCAGCTATAGAGTTCGAGTCGGTAGTGGCGGATAAGCTCAAAAAGGAGCTGGAACTGGGGCGCATGGCGGGCCCCTTTGATCTTCCCCCATTTCACAACCTGCGGGTGTCCCCACTCGGGGTGGTCCCAAAAAAGGCGAGTGGTAAATTTCGTTTAATTCATCACTTATCCTACCCTTCTGGCTCCTCGGTTAACGACGGGATTGATCGCGAGGAATCTCGGGTACACTACGCGTCGTTTGACAAGGCTCTTCTCCTCGTTAGGGCTGCAGGGCGGTCCGCGTTGTTGGCTAAAGCGGACATTGAGTCCGCTTTTCGCCTTCTTCCGGTTCACCCGGACTGTTTCCATCTCCTGGGTTGCTACTTTCAAGGAAGCTATTTCTTCGATATGTGCCTGCCTATGGGCTGCGCCATTTCATGTTATTTCTTTGAGTTGTTCAGTAGCTTCCTTGAATGGGTGGTCACCCAGGAGGCTTGTTTTCAGTCCCTGCTGCACTACTTGGACGATTTCCTTTTCGTGGGCCCCGCGGACAGTGCGCAGTGTCAATGCCTGCTTTCTGTTTTTCAGGAGGTGTGTCGGCGCTTTGCCGTCCCACTGTCTGCGGAAAAAACCGAGGGTCCGGTTACGGTATTGTCTTTTCTGGGAATCGAGATCGATACAGTGGACATGGTCTTTCGTCTGCCGAGGGAGAAGCTAACCAAGCTTCTATCCTTGGTCCGTTTGGCGAAAGGGTCAAAGAAACTGCAGCTAAAACAGCTACAATCTTTGTTGGGACACTTGGTATTCGCCTGTAGGGTCATACGTATGGGGAGAGCATTTTGCAGGCGCTTATCCTGGGCCACAAAGGGGGTTACGGCCCCTCACCACTACATTCGGATTACCAAGCCCATGCGGGCTGATCTGGGTATTTGGCTAACTTTTTTGCAGTCGTACAACGGACAGTCGTGTTGGTTGCGGGAGGAGGTACCGAACTCACAGCTGGAGCTGTACACTGATGCGGCAGGCTCCTGTGGTTTCGGTGCTTTCTTTCGGGGTGAGTGGTCTGCAGAATGTTGGCCGGCCTTATGGGCCCGCATGGACTTGCTGCGCAATCTCACTCTTTTGGAGCTCTTTCCGATCATTGTAGCGGTGGAGCTTTGGGGTGAACAGTTGCGCAACCATCAGGTGATCTTCTGGTCGGACAATATGAGTGTAGTGCAGGTAGTGAACAAGCAATCGGCCAGTTCCCCTCCGGTGGTTTCGCTGTTGCGTTTTTTAGTTTTAAGATGTTTGCATTTTAATATTTTTATTAAGGCAAAACACGTTCCGGGAGTGTCTAACGACATTGCTGATGCTCTTTCCCGCCAACAGTTTCCTCGTTTTCGCTCCTTGGCTCCGTCGGCTTCGCTGGAGGGCCTCCCTTGTCCGGCCCACTTATGGAACCTCGTTTCCGGGGATTGTTAGAGCTGCTTCGGTCGTCGCTTTCTCCGCGGACGTGGGCGTCTTATTGTCGGGTCTGGCACGAGTGGTTCCAGGCGTCGGGCGGTGATTTCTCTGTTTTCTCTCCGGATGATAGACGTCTGATTTTATTTGCTTACCTGGTCCAGTTACAAGAAAAGGGCGTGTCAGGTTCCACCGTATCCTCTGCCATGTCAGCCCTATCTTTTTTGGTTCCAACTCCTGGGGTGGGAAGATGTCACAAAAGCTTTTCCGGTACGTCGGATATTGCGAGGCTGGAAACGCATCACACACCTTCCCGATTCCAGGCGCCCGATTTCCCTTCATATATTATCCAAAATTCTAGCCATGTTGCCGGAGGTGTGCTCATCCGAGTTCGAGACATTGCTTTTTCGGGTCGCTTTTTCGTGGGCGTTTTTTGGGGCTTTTCGCATCGGGGAATTAGTTTCAAAATCTAGGTCGTCCCCCGGGGGTATTAGATCGGAGGACGTTTCCTTGGCTGAGCGCAGCGTCACAGTTTTGTTGCGCTCATCCAAGACCGACAGTTTTGGCAGGGGTCGCCGAGTGGTGCTTCACCACTGTGGCGGTCCGTTTTGCCCAGTTTCTTTGGCTTTTCCGTTTGTTTCCGCGCGCCCTCCATCCCCCACCTTTTTTGTGCATGCCGACTCATCCTCGCTGAGCCGGTTTCAATTTTGAGGGTTTTTCGTTTTTGCCTAAAGGCCTTAGGCTTACCTGCGGGCGACTTCTCCACTCATTCGTTTCGCATAGGTGCTGCTACTGCAGCTTCCGGTTTGGGATTTTCTGATACGGAACTTCAGCGACTGGGGAGATGGGAGTCGTCTCGTTTCTCGCTGTATGTTCGCCCTCACCTTTTGTGTTAAATTTCAGATTTTTCCCCGGCTCAGATATGGATACTGGGTGATTCCTTTGTTTTCTGGGCTGCCCGTCGGGTTGAGATTCGCAGTTATGGAACAAATCTGGGACTTTCATCCGAAGTGGCAAGAATCCGCTGGCTGGGCCTGCGCGGGTTGCGTTGGCATCAGGTCCTGACGGAATGTTGGCAGCTCCGTGCCCGGGTGTCTGGTCACGTCATCCTCGTGGTCCACGCCGGCGGAAATGATGTTGGTTACACCCGGTCTGTGGATCTAATTGCCGCTATGAAGGGCGACATTGCTCAGTGCCTTGCAATGTTCACCAGCCTGACTTTGGTCTGGTCAGAAATTGTCCCTCGCTCAATTTGGGCAAGGGAAGTCCCGGGCCCCTGTTTGGAGAATTTCCGTAGAAAGGTCAATGCGCAAGTGTCCAAATTTGTACGGAGAATCGGGGGGGTTGTGGTCCGTCACCGAGATCTGGAAGGGAACAACACGGACTTGCTGAGGAGAGATGGTGTTCATCTCAATGAGATTGGCATGGACATTTTCAACCGGGGACTTCAGAGGGGGGTGGAGCAAGCGCTGGCTGTGGTCATGTAAGTCGGATGGGACCTGGGCTTATTGCACCTCAGCAGTCATGAAGGCCTCTTGAGCCTTCTAGGGAAAGAGAGCCCTGACTGATGGGGGCATGGCCAGGGAGGAGTTAAAGTAATTTTTGGCTATCCCAGGATTGGCACAGGGGGGACAAAGGGTTGGGCCTGAGCTCAGGAGTTCGTCACCCCAGGGGATTATGGTCCTTTTCGGACGGAAGCATGGAAGAGCTGCCCACCCTCCCGCCCTAATGTATGGTATGTCACAGCGTGTTGCGGTTTTGGTGACCTTGCCAGCAAATATGCAACCTTTTTTATGCACTGTTGGTAATTGGGAGATTAACGGCCGGTCCGGCACTTATGGTAAGGACAGGCCCCTCCTTCATCTCCCTTTTATTTTTGTATTTTTGAGTGCTCACAGTGCAACTGTGACTGGCACGGTTTAAATATCTGCTGTATGTTTGAGTTAAAATAAAGCTGTGGCCTTGCCCTTTCCAACGTTAATGGTTGTATGTGGTTTTTTATTGGATGGGAAGAAGGGGTAAGGTATGTTAAGTGGTCATGTAAGTCGGATGGGACCTGGGCTTATTGCACCTCAGCAGTCATGTTGTGAGCGTTTTATTTTTTTTATTATTGAGTTTGATTTTTTATAGTAAAAATATCTGGTGGCAGTGACTGATTTGAGCTATAAAGGGTTAAGTGCCTAATTAACCAAACCCAGCGAAATCACTCTCAATCGGCTGGCACTTGATTGTGGTCACGCCAGCTGGAAAATCTTCATGCAGGGTGAGGCTGAGAGTGTCATTGTCATGTATTAGTGACAGCGTGGTGTGAGTTTGACTCTGCGTCTGTCAAGAAGGTCCTTAATAAAGCACTTCTTCTTATAGGGCGATAACTGTCTCTCAGTTACTCCCCTGCATTATCATCCTTTCACATGCTCCCCTGGTGAAGACTGAAAATGGCTATGAATAGGCATGGTCTACCATAGTCACTTTCAGGAACACAGTTGTCATATACCTGAAAGGACCTGAGATGACGAGGTTGGCCTCTCTTGTATCTCCAGACAAGGCCCAACTAAAGATGGAACTGATGGTGCTGGGGACAGGAGGAACACAAGTGGTGGCAGGTGTTGCCTGTAGAATTTGCAGTAGGAGATGCAGGCTGGAACAGTCCAGCAGGATTTCAGGTCAGGAGCAACAGCTGTACAGGATGAGCCAGCTGAAGTTAAAGGAGCTCTCGGCATTCACCACAGGTCCAGGAGATAAGGCTTGTCAGAGCCTCCAGCAGTCTGATGACAATGACACACTGTGAAGATTGAAGCTGATATGGGCGACAGCCAGAGCAGGCACTCGGAAAGCATAGTAAAGAACTTAGTCAAGGTCAGAAACGGGGTAGGCAGAAGAGCAATCAGGATCCAAGATCAGGTCAATAGCAAGCTGGGTCAGCAATGGAGGTCAAATACAGAATACAAACAGGACACAAACAGCTGAAGACCAGCCAGCATAGAACATGGGCATAAGCATCCTTTAAATAGCCTGTCTGGCGACAACTGTAATTGTGCATGTTGGCACGCATAAGCGTGCACGCATTCTTACATGCATGCGTGTGCCTGGTCATCATTCTTCAGGAAACACCATGAGCATGTGCATGTCTGCATATCAGATGTCTAACAAGGATTCCCTGACACAGTCCAGAACAATAATGTGTAGACATAAAGTGGTAGAAAGAGGCTGGGGGAGATCAGCAACATTGAAATGGGAAACAGGACTAAAAAAAAAACTGAAATTAGTATTTTATGAAATAGAAACATACCAATTGTTTATGATACACCGTGAAGAGCAAACAAAATGTTATTCAGCATCAAACCTTATCAGTGCTGGGATCTCAGTAGTCAGACATAATGTACTCTTATTATCTAGTCTCAATGTTGCAACACAATAATTCAGCTTGTGGGTGTTTGGTTGAAATAGCTAAACATAACTGTTTAATGACTAAAGTAGTGGTATGTACAGTATGTGTTTATATTTGTACTTAGCACAGCTGTCCCAAAGCATTCCAGTGCCTTTTGTAACTCTTTCCCTAAGTCTCCTTTCACATGGAGTGGAGTCCACTCCAATCAGCAGGGGATCCGTAAGCAGATCTCCTGCTGATCCGAGCTGAATGGGACAAATGTCACATCCATGCTCATTCAGTTTTTACCCAACAGACATGGGCAGACCCCTGTCAGCTCTATGGGCATCCGGGTGTAAACTGACTCCACTGTCAGTTTACATCAGGTTACCTCCAATCCAGGCTGCAAAAATGGAAAAGGACATAGTCCTTTTAATTTTTGTTCCCGGACCTGGACAGAGGTAGGCGGGTGAAAACGGACACAAGTCAATTTACATCCTCCTGTCCATAGGGCTGTATGGACATTCAGATCAGGTCCGCCTGAAAAACTAACAAACAAACCTAGTCAAAATGCCCATGTAAAAGTGGTTTTGAAAGTGTGAAATCACCATGTGCACGCTGATATACGTCGGCACAATGGCAACAATGGGTGTACCTGTACATCCCCTTTAAGAAGCGGAGATAGCAGGCGTGCGCCGTGTACAGCGTGACCGTGCCCGCAGTCTCCCGACGATCGTGTCACGGAGCCGCAGAACGGGCAAGTGCCTATGTAAACAAGGCATTTCCCCGTTCTACCTTGTGTCATGACAGAGATCACTGCTCCCTGTCATCGGGAGCAGTGATCGCTGTCGTGTGACTTGAAGCCCATCCCCCCACAGTTAGAATCACTCCCTAGGACACACTTAACCCCTTCATTGCCCCCTAGTGGTTAACGCCTTCACTGCCAGTGTCATTTACACAGTAATGTAAGTGCATTTTTATAGCACTGATCGCTGTATAAATGACAATGGTCCCAAAATAGGGTCAAAAGTGTCCGATGTGTCCGCCATAATGTCGCAGTCCCGATTAAAAATTGAAGATTGCCGTCATTACTAATAAAAGAAAAACTTTAAAATAAAAATGCCATAAAACTATCCCCTATTTTGTAGACGTTATACCCTTTGCGCAAACCAATCAATGTACGCTTATTGCGATTTATTTTACCAAAAATACAAATCGGCCTAAACTGAGGAAAAAAATTTTTTTTTATATATATTTTTGGGGGATATTTATTATAGCAAAAAGTAAAAAATAATGCTTTTTTTTAAAATTGTCTCTTTTTTTTGTTTATAGCACAGGAAATAAAAAACGCAGAGGTGATCAAATACCACCAAAAGAAAGCTCTATTTGTGGGAAAAAAAAGGATGTCAATTTTGTTTGGGTGCAACATCGCATGACCGCGCAATTGTCAGTTAAAGCGATGCAGTGCTGAATTGCAAAAAGTGCTCTGGGCAGGAAGGGGGTAAAATCTTCTTCCGGTGCTGAAGAGGTTAATGACAATCCAACTCAGTACAGCAGTACAAATGGCCTTTTTCAAAGGCAATACAGCCTACCTACTACCTAATGCAGAGTTGCCCTGCCTAACCACTGGCCAGTGGGATTATGTAGAGAGTCTGCCTGTGATGGGGACCTTGCATGGGAGTACTCACTAAAGTAAACACGATTGTGGCTGGAAGCCTCTCACCACGGATGACTGATTCTAGTCCTAAGGGGTTCCTATGTGGCTGGAGAAAGGGTCCTTCCTCTTGAGCCAGCTCTCTGCAGCTTTAGCAGGTAGCTGGAACACATGGTCACTGGGAGCAATTGGAACACACTGGAATGGAAGCTCCTCCCTCCCTGCATTAAAGCAGAGTTCCACCCAAAAGTGGAACTTCAGCTTTTCGGAATCCTCCCCCCTCCAGTGTCGCATTTGGCACCTTTCAGGGGGGAAGGGGGAGCAGATACCTGTATAATAGATAGATAGCCGCAGTATCTGTGGCTATCTATGCTATATTCGGCACCTCCTCCGCCCCCACTGTCCTCTGGGAGACACACAGGTCCCAGAAAACAACAGGGACCTGTGGAATCGTGCAGCACGACTCGCGCGTGCGCAGTAGGGAACCAGGCTGTGTAGCCACAAGGCTTCACTTCCTGCTTCCCTTACCGACGTCACACGACTCCGGCCAGTCACAGTGCTGGAGTTCGTGGCCCCGGAAGGAAGAGGGGCGAAGATGGAAGCTCCTTGCTCGTGGAGACAACAGCGACAGCGCGGGCTTCGGTGTCAGTTAAGTGACACATAATGGGCTTCTATGCAATGCATAGTAGCCCATTATGCTTTACTTTTGCAGGGAAATAAAGAGGAAGTAAAACCCACCAGGGTTGACTTCCTCTTTAAAGTATTAATTTATTATGAACAAAACAAAAGGATTCCAACAATGAAAAGAACACAAAATTATACAAGTGATAAAATATACGGCTTCAATGTACAACCATCATATTAATTTATATAAGATAAAGATTATCTCCCCTCCGCTGACGCGTTTCAGGTCAGTAACCTTTCTTCAGGGGTGTTTTAAAGGAGGAGCATCGATGCAAACATTTTCTATCAAAAAAGACAACATTATGATAGTAACATAGGCAGAGTATATAGTCGGAGCTTAATTATTACTTAAATAACTCTATTATAATCTAATAGATATTTAAAAGAAAAGAGAAATATTGCCACTGTTTGGATGGAGGAACCACTGGGGCATCCCGGGTCCCCAGTTACCTGGACGCCAGAGGTAAAAAATAGTAAGGTGCTAATAGGAAAATGCATACTGGTAAATGGGGGGGGGTGGGTGACCCCACTATACATAAGTTTAAAAATTACCTGTATAGGAATATGATATAGAAGAACTGTTACTGCCTGCCCTCACAAGAAAGTGTGAGTACAATTGTTCATGGACCATCAAAGGGGATATATCCCTATAATAAATGAGTATAAATCAAATGTATATATTATCTATGAGGGCATTTACAGTCCTATATATGTCACAATTCAAGGTTTGTCTTAAGTATAATATATATAAAGGCAATCCCCCTCTCACTCAATGTGCAGGGAGGGGGAGGAAGGGAAAATTCCCCGAACCTATCATAAGTACCTTGTGTATTATGATGAGCCGCCTGTCCCGCATCCTCCCAGGCATAACATTAATTCCAGGCTGATCCTGGCTCTAAATATGGCACCGTATGTGCATTGTCATCGCGCATGCGTGGGATGCGTCCAATGGGACCCACTGTCCCTGGAACACACCGTGCCGCCCCTAAAGGCTCCGCTCCCGCAGGGTTGCGCCGTGCACTCCAAGGACATTGGCGCTAGAACGCGGCTCCACCAATCAGACCCACCCTCTCACTGGACTGGGGGAGGTCGGCCAAACATAAGGTGGGCCCCCTGCAGGAATAGTACAGAGTACCCTCCATGCGTAGGGTGGGAGTCGTCCTGGCTCTGGGAGTGCGGATGCTCCAGTGGTTCCTCTATCCAAGCAGTGGCAATATTTTCTTTTAAATAGCTACACTGCCTACAAACACCTTAACCTCTTTGAGGTGGTAGGTATTAGAGTTAATAAAGTAATAATGAAGCTCCGACTATATACTCTGCCTTATGCCTTATGTTACTGCCATAATGTTGTCTTTTTTGACAGAAAATGTTTGCATCGCTGCTTCTCCTTTAAAACACCCCTGAAGAAAGGCTACTTACCTGAAATAAGTCGGGTTGAAGGGAGACAGCCAATAATCTTTATCTTGCATCAATGAATATGATGGTTGTACATTGAAGCCGTGTATTTTATCACTTGTATAATTTTGTGTTTTTTTCATTGTTGAAATCCTTTTATTTGCCATAATAAATTAATACTTTTTAACTATATGATTGTGGTGTATTCGTTGCCGTTTAAAAGTCTCAAATCCTATGGGAGTTCTGGTCTTGTTTACAGCACCATCTCTTCAGGCACTACCAACCCACCTCGCTGCAGCTGGCCCTTTCACTAGAACTCCAGGTTAACTTCTCCACACCAGTCCTCCAGACTGACTCTTCACCGGCACACCCGCCTGACTCTCACCAGCCCACCTGGCTAACTCTCAGGAGATCTCCCGGGGAAGGAGAAAGACTTAAGCACACCACTGTCTTCAGGGAGACCAGAATTCCAATAGCTTGGGATTTGAGCATAGGTATATCTTTTCTCTGTCGTAATGCAGGTCAATGACCAGACCTGAACCAGTAGCTCCCCCTCACCTTGTGTCTCTATGCCCCACTTTGGCATATTGTCCACTGTAGCATTTATAGTGGCAAAGCGGTGTAGGACTTGCCATAAGAGGAATAACTTTGATGCAGTAGGTCAGCTTAAGCATGTATTGCAATATGTGTGAACTAAAAATTCCTGTTTTCATTTGCATAGTTTGCTGGAAAGGGTGTATAGCAGTGATCCAGGAAATTGTAGTGTTAATATGTGATCACACCTCTTTAGCACCTGATAGTTTAAATACATGTACAAGCTATTGGGATTTGAGCACAGGTATATCTTTTCTCTGTCACCTAACCAGATGCCACCCCAAACAACTGGTTGCTGTAGCTGTTATTCGTTTCGGTTACCCATGGCAAGTACCTCCTCTTCTTTGCCTCGTGAGTTAACCTTCTGTAATGGGGTTACGCATACCCCATAGCGCAATTACTGACCCAGGTTCTTTAGGAATATGCCAAGACCCAACATGTACCCCTTGAATAACATCATTCAATACCATAACATCAGACCAGGCTCAAAGCAGTTAAAATACTTTACTGTAAACTTGCCATGTAAAATGCAAGCGTAAAATGTCCTTTTCCTAACTAACTCTAATTGCGGCTGCCCCAGCGTACTTGCACAGGTAAAGTCCTTTTGGGTGAAGTCCATAATTGGAGAATCCAGAATGGAGGTGTCCATTGTTATGGGTTCCCGATGAGTTGGTGTTCCTGGAGTGAGCCACCGGTCCCAGCAACTTTCTTTAATTGTTCCTGCCCCATACGCGCTCGCCCAATGGGATCTGAACATCTTTCCTTTTATAAAACACGGGAAAAAGAGGTCAGACCCCCGAAAGCCTGTGAACTTGACCAGGGTAGGCAGTAAAAACATTAACCTCTTTCCCCTGGCTTGGGCAGCCGAGCTGGCTATAAACCCTCTACTGCCATGTTTGTTACTACATCTGAACCTGACTGTGGAAGTTATTAACCCATTACACGTCATGCGATATTAGACCTCCTTTAACTTTTTTGAGCACAGCTTAAGTGTGTTAAGGTCATGTGTTTCTAACAAAGAAAAAGTCTAATAAGAAAATCACTGTATGCAGTGTTTATTGAGATGTTTTTATTGCGATGTCATATATTATTATAAGTTCTGTCTGAACATCATCTGTTCGCCTGTTTGGCGAACACTCAAATTAGCAGGAAGCTCAGTGGGGGGAACATCCCACTGCGCGCTGCACAGTGCATTCTACGGCCCTAATTAGATGAAGCCATGCACCACTGGTCAGGTACAAGGCTTTGCCCAACCAGAGCACAGAGCATAGTCAGAGCCATGATTGGACAAAGTCATGATGACTCAGTTCTCATAGTCCCACCCCACACTATAAAAAAGTTCCTTCCACAGGAAGTGCAATGTGTTGTTGGAGTGGAGATAGATAGAGTAGGGCTCTGTTTGCTACTAGCGAGTTAGTGTGTTATTGTATAGTGAGTGTAGTGTGTTAGTGCAGTGTTATGCCGCGTACACACGGTTGGAATTTCCGACAACAAATGTTCGATGGGAGATCGTTGTCGGAAATTCTGACCGTGTGTAGACTCCATTGGGCATTTTCCGTCGGAATTTCCAACAAACAAAATCTGAGAGCTGGATCTCAAATTTTCCGAGAGCAAAATCCGTTGTCGGAAATTCCGATCGTGTGTACACAATTCTGACGCACAAAATTCCATGCATGCTCGGAATCAAGCAGAAGAGCCGCACTGGCTATTGAACTTAATTTTTCTCGGCTCGTCATACGCGTTGTACGTCACCGCGTTCTTGACGTTCGGAATTTCTGACAACATTTGTGTGACCGTGTGTATGCAAGACAAGTTTGAGCCAACAATCGTCGGAAAAAAAACATGGATTTTGTTGTCGGAATGTGCGATTGTGTGTACGCGGCATTAGTGTAGTGTGAGTATAGTGTAGTGTAGCATGAGTATAGTGTAGTGTGTCAGTGTGATGTCAGTATAGTGTGTCAGTATAGTGTGCATACAGTGTGTCAGCATAGTGTCTCCGTATAGTGTGAGTATAGTGTAGTGTCAGTGTAGTCTTAGTGTAGTACAGTGGTTAACAGCATTACATAACATTTAGTGCTGTATACAGTGCTGTATACCCCTTTTTATTTGGTTGCTGCAGTGTTTTTTTTGGGGGGGGGGTTTTGTCCCGTGCTTGCCCCATTTTTTTAAATTTGCAAAAACACCAGCCATTTAACTTCTCACCACTCTGTTGGCAAGAGCACCTGAAAGCCACACAAAAGGGACACAATTCTTCTCCTCCTCACTCCTCACCTTTCATTAATACCTCCGCTATATCTCATGACCTCTCAGCAGCCTCCACTGATAGGGATGATGGTATAGCAAAGGGTGTTACAGGTCCTTGCAACATGTCTGCCAGCAACACACTACTAGCTGTAGAGTATAGCAGGCAAATCTCTGCCCCAGCTGCTGCATTGAAAAAAAATACACTCCCTGCCACCCACATGCCTAGCATCTAAATTCCAGCTTATCCAAATTGCTGGCTTTACAACTCCCGCCTTTACGTCTGGTGGATTCTGCGCCTTCCGTGAATTTGCAGAATGTGCTGTACCACAATGGCAAGTTCCCAGTCGCTATTTCTTTGCACGTAAGGCCATTCCAGCTCTGTACCATCAAGTGGAAGGCAATGTTTTGGCATTGTTGGGCAAGGCAGTCAGCAGCAAGGTCCACCTTACTGCTGACATATGGTCCAGCAAGCATGGTCAGGGACGATATATTTAGTTCACAGCACACTGGGTAACTCTGCTTACAACTAGGAAGGATGCAGGACAGGGCTCAGTGCTGGGGCTTGTTTTGCCGCCATGTCTCCATACAGCTAGTGGTGATGACGTGAGATCTGTCAGCTCCTCCCCCTCCACCGCCGCCTCTATGTCCTCCTCTGCTGAATTGTCCTATGGACCACCAGTACCCCCTAAGCGTTCAAGGGGCTATTCAATGAGTCAGGCTAAAAGATGCCATGCAGTACTTTAACTGGTCTGTCTAGGGGACACAAACCACACTGGAGCAGAGATTCTTTCAGCTCTGCAGGGGCAGGCCCAAAGGTGGTTCACACCACGCCAGCTGGAGCCAGGAATGGTGGTGTGCGATAGTGCCACAAACTGTTTGCCCTTAGACAGGGAAAGTTGACACATGTGCTATGCCTGGCACATGTCCTCAATTTCATGGTGCAGCATTTCTTAAATAGGTACCCAGTCTTGAAATATCTGCTAAAGTAGGCCAGAAGAGTCTGAAGCCTTTTCAGGTGGTCATACACAGCCAGTGTTCGGTTGGCTGAAATTCAGTGGGAATTCCACCTGCCCATAAACTGCCTCATTTGTGACATGCCCATCAGGTGGAACTAGACTTTGGCAATGCTGTAGCGGCTGCACATACAGCAGAGGGCCAAAAATGAGTACTTGTGTGAGTATGGCACAACTACGCACCGGCTCTGCTTTTTTTCCCCACTGATAAAGGATGCATGCACTGCACTGTCACCATTTGAGAAGGTGACAAGGATAGTGAGCCATGAAAATGCATGCATCAGTGATACTATCTCTTTTGTGTTCCTGCTGGAGCATACTGGACAGGGCACTCAAGGAGGAGTTCCTTTGTTTTCAAGACCCACTTTATGCAGACACTATTCTTGCAACACCACAGAACACACAAGAGGAGAAGGGAGGAGGAGGAGAATTCTGGCACTTTTGGAGGCATTGAAGCAGAGGAAGACATCCTGCCCTTGCCGAGGGAGCACAGGGTGAAATATCTTGAGGACACATAAAACAGGAGTTTATGTAACACCTTTCCAGACTCTGGTAGGTTACAGTCTCATGGATAAGGTAGTTTTGATGCTTCTGTTGGTCAAAAGAGGAGTGGTGGAGAAGGGGGCCGCCTCAATGATGCGTTTACATTCTTTTTAGTCCTCAGCGCCCAGGGCTGTCAGCTTCTTCATTCCATTGGTAGCATCTGCATCATATGGTGGAAGATTATCTAGAAGCGAAAGCAGACATGGGGAGCTTTCCAGTAGACGATCCACTGGGTTACTGGGTTATGAGAATAGACCACTGATCAGAAACTGGCCAGTATGCAATTGAGCTGCTGGCCTACCATGCATCCAGCGTGCTTTCCGAACAGCATTCAGTCCTACCAGAGGTTTTGTGACAGAAAAAATAGAGTGTCTGTCCACAGACTCCGCTGACTGGCTGACATTTGTCAAAATGAATCAGTCCTGGATTAGCAGCAGCTATCAAGCCCCTGATCCTGATGTCACTGATTAAATGTTTTTGGGATCTGGAATCTCTGAAAGACTGTCTAGGCTGCCTAGCTTTGTGGGTCCCAAGGACACCCAAGGACCAATTTTTCCAGACGTGTTTGACAGGTATATATAATTAATTTCTTTTACGGCAAGGCCAATTCTTGCTTTCATCAAGAGTACTTCTATAGAGTTACAGTGTGAAGGCACCACCAACACCCAAAGTCTAATTTTTCCACACCTGTTTGACGGGTGCATACACTTTCAATTTTTTACAGAAAGGCCAATTCTTGCTTTCATCAAGGGTACCTCTAGCTATTCCCTGCTCGCTCTGGCGGTGTGTTCTCGGAGCATTCCGCAGGGAAATTTTTTCTTCCTTTGACTGGTCTGTAAATCAGAGGCAGCTTCAATGGCAGAATGAGTTTGCCACTAAACCCAAAACCATTCCTTAATGGCCTTATTGGTAAGCCAGTAATGGTGAAACTGAAGTGGGGTATGGAATACAAGGAATACCTGGTCTCTGTGAATGTAAACATGCAGCTCACCAATACAGAAGAGTATATTGATGGGGCATTGTCTGGACATTTTGGAGAAGTTCTCATAAGATGTAATAAAGTATTGTATATACGAGGAGTAGAAGAGGAGGAAGAAGATGGTGAGATGAGAGAATTAAGAAATTTACAAATTTGTTTTGTAAATTTATTTTGAAACTTCTCTTTTGAGGTTATTGTCATTTTTTTTATACCTCCTATAGAGTTACGGTGTGAAGGCACCACCAACACCCAAAGCCCAATTTTTCCACACCTGTTAGTTCTATCCAAAGTCTGCGAAAGAGACACCAGACTTTATCTAAAAAAAATTGTTAATCTTGGCCTGAGTGTACCATAATTTGGCTTCTTCACATAAGGCTTGCTCACTGTGGTGCAAACATTTGTTATTTCTATCCAAAGTCTGCCAAAGACACACCAGAATTTATCCAAAAAATCTCTAATCTTGTTCCGAGTGCACTAAATTCTGGCCTCATCATGCAGACTGGCTCCCCAAGCCGTTGTTTACAAAATAAAGAACGCTTGCAGGGAAATTCAACTTAAATGTAATTTTTTTCTTTATATACATCAGTTTTGCTGCAGCAGGTTCTATACACGGTACAGATGCACCACTTTACAAGCAGACTAGGGGGACCCCCCGGGCACTATATTTAAAGGGATTTTTCATTTTTATTGTTTTACTTTAAGCATCATTAAAATCACTGCTCCTTTAAAAACAATCTGTTTAACAAAAAAATGTTTACATTGATACATGTCCCTCATGGCCAATAACTTGCATATAAGCCTTCAAAATGAGCACTTTTGATTTTTCAAGTTCGGGTCCCATAGACTTTATTAGGGTTAGCGGTTTGGGTCCCAACTTTCGCGATGTTCGAGAGTTCTGGCGTGAACCGAACTGGGGGTGCTTGGCCGAACTCTACATATTAATAATCTTTGCTTTTTACCCTGTATTTATTGAGAGATTTTTGTATAGCGCTGCACTTGTTTTTTCTTTTATGTCTTTATGTGTGAAGCACTTGTAAGTATCAGCTAGCTGCCCACGTACACTCATATTTTGGCTGCGCACACAGTACATTTCTTTATTTTTAATCTTTCAGGAGCTTAAGCCTAGTAAACCAGAGTAAGTGGGGGCAACGCCAGTACACAATATTTATGTTTTTTTCTTTGTCACAGCTGGGCACCTTTAGGTAATCAGAACTGAAGGTGGCAGAGGCATGGCGATAGAAAATGAGATTGTCCATAATTCAGGTGGCATGCAGCCATCTAATCTTCCTTTGGGATTGGTAGAGTGCCCAGTCCGTAGTGCCCTCTAGTTTTGCTTTTCACAACAGGAGTAATGTAACAGTAACACAGTTGGTGATAAAGGGTCGGACTCTGATGAAAAGGTTCTCTTCTTTCATGAGTGTCTGTAGTAGTATGATTTCAAACTACAATCCTGGTTATTATTGTAGTTAATAAAAGGTCATTTGAGTTTGAGATGATGCTTTCCCCTCTGCCATTTTCCTGTGACAGGAAGGTGTACGAGGCTGTGCAGGTAAGTGCCTACACTTCTTGTACTGGCATCATAGTAATAGAGTCTCTTCAAATCTGGATATACTGACATGCATAAAAATTGTCGTGACATGTAAAAGTCAACTTCCCATTTTAAATGTGTATTTATGTTCTTTTTGTATGTCAGAGGAAGAACCATGTTTATTTTTTTTGTAATTCTCTCTTATGTTCCTCTTTTAGGTGTTGGCTGTATCTGATGGAGGTGAGTCACTCCCACTTAATGGATTTCATTAAGTATTAGAAATACAGCTGTGGTTGTCATAATACAATATACAGTGGTATAGCCTCAGAAACAGCACCCCATACTATTTCATAACTATTTAAGTATATTGTACCCCAAAAACAAAAATGTAACATGTTTCAGCTATGTGGTTGCTGCTTTTGTTTTAGTTTTCAGGTTAACCACCTCCCGCCCGATGTATAGACAAATGACGGCGGTGCAGGGAAACTCTTGTTCTGGGACAACGTCAAATGACGGCACCCAGTATAGCCGCGATTGCGCACCCACCGGGGCGCGCAGCACGGCAAACAGGGGCGCCCGTGTCCCTGGGACACGCCGCGACCTTGATCTTGGCAAAGAGCCGCAGCCATGGCTCTTTCCCCATGTGATCAACTGTGTCAGCTGTGTCCAATCACAGCCGATCACATGTAAACAAAGAGATGCCGTTTATCGGCTCTCCTCACACTGAGGAGAGCCGATCAGTGGTATCTCCTCAAAGGGGAGACGTGTAAAGGTAATCAAGGCACTGATCAGCAGTGCCCTGATTACATCCAGCCCCAACAGTGCCCATCATGATGCTACCCTGTCCCCATCAGTGACACCAGTCTGTGCCAATCAGTGACACCAGTCTGTGCCCATCAGTGAGGCCAATCTGTGCCCATCAGTGATGCCAATCAGTGCTGCCTTTCAGTGCCCATCAGTGAATGCCCATCAGTGCCACCCATCAGTGTATATTAGTTGTATATTAGTTTCTCCCATCAGTGCCACCTCTAATTGCCCATAAGTGGCACCTGTAACACCTATCAGTGCTCATTAGTGCCACCTATCAGCGGAAATCAGTGCCGCCTATCAGTGCTGCCACAGAGCGTGGCTGATGTACACCACAAGAAGCGCACAGGGGATGGGGTTCTGGGAGGACGTCTATGAACTATCTTTAATCTGTAAACAACTAATTCCACCAACCCCATGGAAATGATGAGAGTAATACATGTTAGTAGTCCTGTCCTAGGGTGACAACCATAACTCACTACATAGGTACAATAAGCATAGCCACCTATTCAGGATAAGAAGTGTGTTATTCAGAGGATCACCTCTTAAAATAAAAAAAAAACAGAATAAAGAAAACTAATGCAGGCTTAACATCAAAGGACTGGTAAGCTGCAACATATTACATTTTTGTTTTTTTGGGGGTTTGGATGTGCGTAGCCTCCCTGGCGGTTTTCCAGAGTGTGGCTCAGAGTTAAATTTCAGCACCATTAGCAGTAACCCCCGAGCCACACTCGGGATTGCATTGCAGGATCCTGGGATGTCCCACCGCTGTTTCCGCGGGCTCTGTCCTCCGCCCGATGCCTCTCTGTGCCGTGCTCCGTTCTCTGCGAGCGTTGCGACGCACTGGGGTGGAGCCTGGCGGCAAATTAAAAAAAGTGAAAATTCAGAACACATACAGTACACTGTAATCTTACAGATTACAGTACTGTATGAAATCATTTCACATCCCTTTTGTCTCCAGTGCTTTGTCCAATGCCCTGTATGCAGTTTTATATGATATATACTTTTCTTTTTGCCTGGAAACTGGAGATTGTCCATAGCAACCAAAAAGTGTCCCTTTACATCAAGTGGTTTTAGACCAGCTAGAAAACAGCGATAGTAAATGAGAACACTTGCAGAATTGAGCGATAGTGAATCGTGGGGAAATTTATTTTATTATTATTATATTATTATTTTTTATAATTGTTTATATTTATTTATTATATTATAATTTATGATTTTGTGTTTCAAACTTCATCATACCCGGGATATCTACTAGACTCTTGGTGGACAGATATAAGTGTGTTATTGCTAAGAATTACAGGCCTACAATATAAAACGCCTAATTTCTATGCAAAATAATTGCACCGCTTTGAGACGCAAATATCTGAAATAATCATACTGCCAGGGAGGTTAAACATCATGAATGGGTACCATTGTGTAGCAATAACATCTGCAAGAAAGCAGCTTGCTAAGCAGGCCACAACCTAGAAGCTAGGATGTTTATTTTCCCAGTGGCTGGAGAGCCACCAGACCTTTTTAAGCATGATTAGCCTTTGTTTGTCATATGATACTAGAGAAGTAGAACTGCTAAATTACCTTTCTGCCTTATCAGTGTTATTTAAAGGAGTCATGCCAAGCGGAACACATCATTTTAATACCATCTGACAATGATTACCAGTATATCAGGACAAATGATAGAAACATTTTAATTTTATTGATATGCACTGTAGGAAGCTCAAACACAGCATGGCAAAGAGGTAAATAACCTGAGAAAAGAGCGTTCATTTTCTTCTAACACTATGGACTGGAATTGTATCCATAGATTGTAGTATTTGTAACCATTTGTTTTCTTAGGCCCCTTCCACACTGGGGCGGGGGGTGGCGGTAAAACGGCGCTATTTATAGCGCCGCTCTACCATCGTTTTAGCGGCGGTATTCGGTTGCTAGTGGGGCGGTTTAACTCCCCTTCTAGCGGCTGAAAAATTGTTAAAACCACTCCAAAGAGCTGCTGCAGCAGCGCTTTGCCGGCGGTATAGCTGCGCTGCCCCATTGATTTCAATTGGCAGGAGCGGTGAAGGAGCGGTGTATACCGCTCCAAAGATGCTGCTAGCAGGACTTTTTTGCACGTCCTGCCAGCGCACCGCTCCAGTGTGAAAGTCCTTGGGGCTTTCACATTGGAGTTACAACAGCGGCTGTTTCAGGGCACTGTGCAGGTGCTATTTTTAGCGCTGTAGCACCTGCAAAGCGCCCCAGTGTGAAAGGGGTCTTACGCTTTAAATACTTTGGGGTTGATTTACTAAAACTGGAGAGTGCAAAATCTGGTGCAGCTGTGCATGTTAGACAATCAGCTTCAAATTTCAGCTTGTTCAATTAAGCTTTGGCATAAAAAAAACCCTGGAAGCTGATTGGTTTCTACATCAGATTTGACTCTAATGTTTTAGTAAATAAACCCCATTGCATTACTGTTGCAGCAAAGCTAGAGGAAAATGAAAGTAGGGAGTTCTGTAAAAAGTGAATTCTAGAAAAATACACTCTACTTGCAATACACCGTATTATCCACTTTAGGCTCCATTCACACCTGGAATTTCTGGAACGCGTGAAAAAAATCATAGAAAAAGCAGTTTTGCCACACGCTTGGTTGCAGGGAAATCTACTACAAACGCGTCCAATTGCTCATGTGTGAACCCAGCCAGAATCCTACAAGGAGTGTGTTAAAGTTTGCCTAAATAACTATGCAATAAATAATATACTAAATAATAACCATAAAATATAAATTTTTTAAGATTTTTTTCATATTTAAATTTTAAGATTTGCTATAAAATGGAAATGGGCTTGATGATTCCCATTCCCCCCACGACGAACATACATTTCCTTTGGTCTCTTGCCACACTGCTCAGCAGCTTACAGAGAGAAAATAAAGCCTTGTGTAAGCTAGTGTCACACTATTCAGAAATTACAAAGAATTGATGCCTTTCTCTTCATGCTATAGGGTTGATTTACTAAAACTGGAGAGTGCAAAATTTGTTGCAGTTCTGCAAAGAAACAAATGAGCTTTCAGGTTTTACTGTCAAAGCTAAATTGAACAAGCTGAAGTTAGACAGGTCCACCAGATTTTGCACTCTCCAGTTTTAGTAAATCAACCCCTATGTGACAGAGCTGGGCCAACTGCCAAGCACCGCATGCTGTCAAGGTGCAGGAACCTAACTATAACCCCCCCAAAACCCTCCTCCCCTTACACACACACACACCCTTAAAACCTCACCAAATAGTGGGCAAATTTCAACTAACAGTGGGAGGGTCCTAAAGGGGCAATAAATACCAGGAGTGCATTTCGTACAGAGTGCAGAGTTCCGGGGCAGAGGGGGTTACACACAGACTGCAGAGTTCAGGGGTGCGCTACGTACATAGTGCAGAGTTCAGAGGTGCACTGCACACAGAGTGCAGAGTTCAGCCCTCTTCTACAGCTGCTTACCTCTGCATCCCCCATCCACATCTCACTTTCACCCCTCTTCAGCACTGACCTCTGCAGGCAACCTCCCTCCTTAAAAGCTCCACCATCTTCCACATGTCTTACTTTTGTTGCTGTATTAAGCTGAAGCACTCGGCCGGGTCTAGTACCTCCCCACACACTGTAGGTGGCTCCGCCTTTCTCACTTGCAGGGAGATAATCCATTGGGGGTGTCAGCATCCGCACTGCGCCCCAGGTACCTGCATCTCCCTTGTCCTCATCCTGTACTCAGTGGGAGCTGCTCAGGAGATCAGATCTGTGGGAGCCAGACTTCTGTGTTTACAAGTGGTGAGGAGGGAGCAGAGGGCCTGAGTCAATGGTGGTGGAGTTCCACCAAGTTCCAGCTGAAAAAAGCCCTGCTGTCACATTAGTGGAAGGGAAGTAAGGCACATGTTCCCTTTTACTCCAAAGTACCATGTATTTTCTTGATCCTGGTGGCTGAACAGAGCAGTGGGGGAGTAAAGGAAAGGTGATTATGTGTGGATGGTGGAGGGAGCATTACAATAAAGGGCTAGAACTTCTAAAATCTACTCTTATGCTGACTGTGTCCTCGTTGGGTAGACAACAGGGAGACATTAGGATATAAAAAAAATGAGGGGAACTGTATCACCAAGACTAGAAAACACACAGGCAGCAATAAAAAGCTGACAGAGGTTCTAACCATTCCCTATTATAAATAAAAAATATTGTTTTTGTTTCTTCATTTGCGACCATTCCCCCTCATTCCTGGCCCCATGAAACATTGTCATTGAAACAGAAAGTGAGGATGAAATTCCCCAACAGGTACACAAGCAGCAGTAATACCATGGATTTTAACTTTTGCTGCCATGTTCAAAACAAAATAAAGTGTTTTCTTGAGTTGGTACTTTACAGATTATCACTATTAGAAATAAAGAATACATATAATGACCTCTGGTCCCTTTTATAGCCTAAGGCCAAATTCTTACAGGTAATCTCACAGCAACTTCTCTAAACACAGAAACTATTGTATGTAAAAGTGTCCTTAAACTGTACTGGAGATAAAAACAATAACAAACAGGTTCTCTTATTAGACAGAAGACGTAACTTGTCAAGTCACATATCTTTAGTGTGAGTTTGCGCTGGTTCCTCTCCTTGATTCTGCTACCAAATGTCTATTATACCAGTGTAGGGTGCTTGGAACATTTATTCCTTGATGGTATCATGTTTCGATCATCTTTAATGTGTGTGATGGGTTTCTGGAAGTTTGTTTCCTTAAACAGTCAGAAGAAACTCAAAGGTGAGTGGGCATTCCGTTTTGTGTGATCTATACCAGACTAGTCATCAAGCGTCTCTAAAAGTGCATGTTTTTTCAGCTTTTATTGCAGATGGATGGGTGAAATACTTACCATGATTCTTCTAGAATGTAATTATTGCTCTGCAAATGTTTCTTTCAGACATATTACTATCTTTGTCTCTATTATAAGTACTGTATGACTACGAGTCAGAGGGACAGTGTCAAAATACATTATGCTCCCAAACCTATAAGCCACCATCTTTACTTACCTAGGTGGTTTAAATTGCATATTCAATGTAATTTCTGAACAGGGCTGTCTTTAATATTGATTGGACCCTGGGCAAACATTTTCTTGGGGCCCCCCAAGGGGTTATTATTGAGGGTAGAGAAGTGGGGAGGGGGGTTATTGCTGAGGGTGGAGAGGCGGGGAGGTGAGTTATTGCTGAGGATGGAGAAGCAGGGAGGGGGGTTATTGTTGAGGGTGGAGAGGCGGAGAGGGGGGTTATTGTTGATAATGGAGAGGTGGGGAGGGGGGGTTATTGTTGAGGGTGGAGAGGGGGGTTATTGTTGAGGGTGGAGAAGCGGGGAGGGAGGTTATATTCGAGGGTGGAGAAGTGGGGAGGGGGGTTATTGCTGGGGGTGGAGAAGCGGGAAGGGGGGTTATTGTTGAGGGTGGAGAAGCGGAGATGGGGGTTATTGTTGAGGGTGAAGAAGTGGGGAGGGGGTTATTGTTTAGGGTGGAGAAGTGGGGAAGGGGGTTATTGTTGAGGGTTGAGAGTTTAGAGGGGGGTTATTGTTGAGGGTGGAGAGGGGGGTATTGTTGAGGGTTGACAGGCGGGGAGGGGGGTTATTGTTGAGGGTGGAGAGGCGGGGAGGGAGGCTATTGCTGAGGGTGGAGAGGCGGGGAGGGGGGTTATTATTGAGAGTGGAGAAGCAGGGAGTTGGGTTATTGTTTAGGGTGGAGAAGCTGGTAGGGGGTTTATTGTTGAGGGTGGAGAAGCGGGGAGGTGGGTTATTGCTGAGGGTGGAGAAGCGGGGAGGGGTTATTGTTGAGGGTGGAGAAGCGGAGAGGGGGGTTATTGTTGAGGTTGGCGAACCAGGGAGGGGGGTTATTATTGAGGGTGGAGAAGCAGGGAGGGGGTTATTGTTGAGCCCACAGCTGTCAATCACTGCCCTGCACTACAACACCAGGCAGCCCTGCCCTCCCCCCAGCAAGAAGTTCTGCAGCAGCAGCCAATCACTGCCCTGCACTACAACACACAGCAGCCCTGCACTCCCCCAAGACGTTCTGCAGCAGCTGAGACTCCCTGAAAAGTTTTCAGAACAGCACACAGTGTCTCTGGGGGAGACAATATGCTCACTGTGCAGAGCGATGTAGTCCGGAAGCCCGCAGAGGAGGGATGGGGAGGGAGTAATGCAGCATGTCGCTGGGGAAGAAACTCAGTCCACTCAGACTGAGATAAGGGGAAGGAGCGGGCCAGCAGAAGAGACACTGCGGGGACGTGACTTCACTTAACCGAGCTGGATGGAAAGGAGGAGAAAACTAATGCACTTGACTTATATGCGTTTGGGGCCCTCCAACAAGGAATGGGCCCTGGGCAGATGCCCCATTTGCCTTGCGTTAAAGACGGCCCTGTTTCTGAACCTAGAGCCTGCATTAGTAATTTATCGATTAGTAATTTAGTTGAGTTCAGTGATGGTATGGCCTCTCTGCTTATGGCTCCCTTGCTCTGAATAGAGTAGCTGATCATCTTCCTTAGTGCTGAATTACTAAAAACAACTGTGCTCTGCGTAATTACACATTTTGAGACTGATGGAATGTGCCAGTGCAGCAGAAGGATTATTATCTTCTTAATTATTAGCTGGTTTTAAGACCTTTAATGCCCAAATAGGAGCCAAGGATTGCAATGTGTGTGTAAAACATTTTGTAGGGAATTTTTATCCGTGAAGGTATAGTAGTCCTTTACCACACCTTCGCAGTCTCCTGGAAGTCTAGAAGATACAATCTGTTAATGTTTCTGTACAATGACACAAAAAACAGCCATCTACAGTTTGTATTTTGGAGGGTATTTTATATCAGTAGTTACTAGTAGTTATTTTGTTACTGTTTAGAGCAGGGTTTCTCAACAAGGGTTGCGTAAATCCTTAGAAGCCAAAAACTTATTACAAGGGTTCCTCCGTGCTAAAAAGGTTGAGAAAGGCTGGTTTAGTAGTTGGTCTACTTCTAAACTATAGCTAATATTAAAGTAGACCTAAAATAGTAATATAAAGTTTGACTACCTAACAGAGATTAGTTAGCATATTTTAATGTAGTAAAACAATTAATAAAAAAAAAAACGTGTTAGTATATAATTCTCAATTAGAAGCAGCAGAGCTCTTCCACAAGTGGCAGTATTTAGGGAACCTCAACTTTTCTACCCTTTAGGGTGCATTGGATGCACATCCTTTCCACTCCTGTCTCTCATCATTGGATTACTCCAATGGTGTTACCAGTCATCTGGGTCTAGAAGCAGGAAGGACTGCCCAGTGATTGCTTTAGCCTCCACAAATTTGAAGGCCCTTGTGTAGACTTGAAGTGAATCAAATGTTTGAAGAATAATGATTAGGGTCAATGGTGCCTGTTTGGTTATTAACATAGCTTTCCACTCTTTACCACTGTTAGGATGTGAATCACACCTAGAACGTGAACTGATTCATAATAATGCTTGCAGCAAAACACAGTGGTCTTCCTCAGAATTTCCCTGAATAAGCAATAATTTGTGTTGTAGATTTCATTGGTCTGTGGTTTTGTAATAGAACTCATAGGAGTCTCAATCACAGTGTTACAATTTTGTTATACCATAAATGGCTGTAAGTACTTTCACTAAAACTGAAAAAGAGCCCCATGTAGTTTAGTGGAAACCTTTGAACTATATGCACATGAAACACAGATATAACTGATTTTATCTAATGTATCTTCCTTTTTGTTTACAGAGTTAAACAATGCTGATTTAGATGGACGAGGCAGTGACCAAAGCCTGAACAGCTTGCCCAGTGTCCGAACGGCTAGATTTGCATCTGACCAATCAGTTGCTAGTTGGGCAGTATCGTTTGAGAGGCTACTTCAAGATCCTGTTGGGATTGAGTATTTTACGGTATAAAGACATACACAACAATGTTTTATAAAATGGAAGACAATTTTGTATATAGAAAGGGAAATGTACTAAATCTGGGGCAGCTGTGCACAGTAACCAATCAGCATCTAGCTTCATGAGGTTTAGGTAAAGTTCACCTTTCGTAACATGTTACAACCATAGTAGTTCATTGAGTCTTCCTGTCAATGTGAAACTGCCTTCATGTACCATGTACAGGCAACCGCGATGGGTGGAATGCTTTCCAGGCTCCTACAAAAAAAATGCAAATTTTTTACCTTAGAAAAAAAATGTGCATTTATTTATTTTTTCTTAAAAGTGAACTTCTCCTTTAAGTTTTATGAATGAAAGCTAGAAGCTTATTAGTTGCCATGCACAGCTGCCCCACATTCTTTATAGTAAAAGTAGTATATTTCCTTCAAAATGTCATGAAAAATGAAGAACATCTCATACTTTTTGATTCTAGATACAGTAAAAAGACCTGGCATAGGTTTTTTTTGTATTGCATTGGATGAAAAATCCTAAAAGAATATTTAAAAATAATATTTAGGTACAGATGTAAAATCAACTTCTAACAATAAAAGGCTTTACTTTATTTGCTAACTCACATTAATTGGATACAATGTTATTGTTCACTGGTTAATGTTAGCAACTAAAGAACTAAACTAAAGAAATATAAGAGCTACATTATGTAAAAGTTCTCTAAACTTTCCTGACTAGGGTGCTGTAAGCTCTGTGAATTTAACACCACACTAGGCACAGCTCTTTCTCAAAGAATTCCTTTAGAAAGCACTGTCCCCATTGAAAAATATGTCAGAATAAATTCCTACTGGCTATTTTATTAAAGGAAGAATATTATTTTGCATCTTGGTGTGCAGCATTCCTATTGCTGCTACAGTTGATTGCTTTGGTGAGAATGAGCTGAGCCAGAACCAAAGATGTGATTGTGGAGTATGGGGCATGATTTCGACTGGAGCAGCATGTGAAATATACAAAATTAAAATGGTTGTAAACCCTTACAGACCACTTTTGCCTACAGGTAAGCCTAGATTAAGGCATACCTGTAGGTGCAAGAAATATCTCCTAAACCTACATGGTTTAGGAGATATTTGCAAATGACAGGCGCCGAAGTCACTCCGGGAGATATGGCGGCGACGGAGGAGGGGAACGAGGTCCGCTTCGGGGGCTTCGATCTCAGGTAAGTAGTTTATAATAAGCTAGTATGCTATGCATATTAGCTCATTATGCCTTTGTCTTGCAGGGTGTTTATTTTATTTTATTTTTCCAGAGGGTTTACTTCCTCTTTAAAGTTACTATTGTAACTCTCACTCTTAGTGGTTAGTTACCTGTAGCAGAAAATGGACAGATGTTTTGTTCTGTTTATGCACTAAATACACAATTGAAATGTAAATAGCATGAGTTACAATAAAGTGTATTATATATAGCATATATTAACTTTTGGTTAGATATAGTTGGTTTGTTGAAGCAGCTATTGCAATAAAAATGCTAACATCAGCGTAGCACCCTGATATTTAAGAAGGGTTGCTAGTAAATTTATTTGCCAAGTGATAGATGCCTTGGCCAATTGATAGGAGGTCAATTGATTTCACCCTAATTCTGGAATTGCTGCACTTCTCTCTTCTGTCACTAGATGGCCGGGTATCTTGTGGCATTAGATAAGACAGGGGTATTGCAAGGACAGATTAAGAATGAATGGGGTGTCTCAGCCAATGGGCAGGGATTTTCTTGGGTCACTTGGCCTGCTGGAAGAGGCTATTTATTGGGTTCTGTGCCACCTGGGCGGCTGTCTGGATAGACATGTGTTGTGCTGCCTCCACTTCCCTAGGCCAGTGATGGTGAACCTTGGCACCCCAGATGTTTTGGAACTACATTTCCCATGATGCTTAACTACACTGCAGAGAGCATGAGCATCATGGGAAATGTAGTTCCAAAACATCTGTGGTGCCAAGGTTCACCATCACTGCCCTAGGCCCTTCTTCCACTTTGTCAATAGGTTCAGAGAAGAATAGTTCTGTTTAAAAAATGCATAATATTCTCAATAAAAATGTTTAACCACTTCAGCCCCGGAAGAATTTAACCCCTTCCTGACCAGAGCATTTTTTGCGCTTCGGCACTGCGTCGCTTTAACTGACAATTGCGTGGTTGTGCGACGTTATACCCAAACAAAATTGATGTCCTTTTTTTCCCACAAATAGAGCTTTCTTTTGGTGGCATTTGATCGCCTCTGCAGTTTTTATTTTTTGCGCTACAAACAAAAAAAGAGTGAACATTTTGGAAAAAACACAATATTTTGTATTTTTGCTATAATAAATATCCCAATTTTTTTTAAAAAAAAGCTAATTTTTTTTCATTTTAGGCCGATATGTATTCTTCTACATATTTTTGGTAAAAAAAATCACAATCAAGGGGTTAACTGTGTTCCCTGGGAGGTGATTCTAACTGAAGGGGACTAACTAGAGGAAGTGACGGATCATGGTTCCTAGCTAATAGGAACACACGATCTGTCACTCCTTTCAGAACAGAACAGGGAAGTGTGTGTTTACACACACTTATCCCTGTTCTGTGTCTCCTGCTCATGATCGTTCGTGGCCGGCGGTCATCGTGACCGTCAGCCACGAGCATCGGCACCCCTGCTATCTGGACCCCACGACCCGACGTATAGCTACGTGGTTTCGCACAGGGGAGCCAACCTGCCGCAGTATAACTGCGGCGGCAGGTCCGGAAGTGGTTAAAGAAGAACTCCAGCTTTTCCTCCCCAAAACAACAGATGCATTGTGCATGTAAATGGATCACAACCCCCCTGTCAGTTTGTGTGTAACTTACCTCCTTTAGCTGTATACAGTAGGATTTTCACTCATCCACCTGGATTAATTTAAAAGCTCTCTGACTTTCTGTTTCTTTCCTTTTCCAGTTTTTTGTATCACTTAGCGCTGCATTTATATTTATTTGTATTTCATTACTTTCATTAGTGTTTGCTACACTGTTGATGCTGGCTGCTATCACCTATATATTTTTTGTTTATAGTAGCGCAACTTTATTTTCTCTTCTAGTGAAAAGAAAGTTGGAATTCAGCTTTAATCTTTTAAAATAAGCTTATGTCTGCTATTTGGGATATATGGATTTATAGTGGGTGGATGGATTTATAGATAGACTGAGAAAAAAGGCTGTATGTGAATGGTTACAATGATGCATGAGGAAGGAGAGAGGCAGGAAAAAGAGAATGTAAGGATGCTGAATGGATAAAAGAGTAAATGAGAGAGAAGTGAAAATGAATTTGGGTGATGTTGACAATGTAATAATTATCTCAATTGTTCTACTTCAGATTCATTGTTCCTCTGGTTCTGTTCCAACTCTATCTCTCAGGCTGGGCTTCAAAGGAAAAGGCAGTTCAACAACAACAAAAAAATATATAAATGAGTGAACATTCAGATCACATTGTTAATCAAATTTTGTAAGGCAGTGCCCACAAAATAGGTGTTACATTGCGGGCATAGACTTTGAATACGGAAGTACATTTACATAATTGGTCCACTTGAATTGTGATATTGTGATAAGACTTTACTGAAAATACATGCCATCAATTTCTGATCCATACAAATCAATCAGAAATATATTTAGTTAACATGTATATAAAGCCAAAGCTTTTTATTTTGATTTTGGATAGAATGTAGAATTAGAACCCCTGTTGTCTTATTTTTGCTGTCTATAACCCCACTAAGAGGGATTTGCCCTCTCTATTTGTCCTGATGACCATTGTAACTGACTGAAAGTGAGAGAAAATCCAATATTTTATGAAATCCTGCTATTGATTTTCCTCACTTTGGATAGATTTTCTCTCATTTCCTCTTGTGTCTATGGAAAAGGGTGTGTGAAAATATCCATGCCATACTTATACCCCTTTATGGCCAACCAAAGGAGATCAGGTGCATGACAAGTGGTGGCACCACATACAGTACAAAAAGTTAACACAAATCCATCACTAAAAAAGGTACCTAAAGCAGAATTTACTTACATTCCATTCAGGAAGAAAATGAGAAGAACCAATGTTTTGGAGCACACAGTCCTCTTTTATTAAGAAGATGTGAAATGTATTGGACTGTAAGTGAAGGGAAGGGAAAGGGAAATCTCCTTAACCGCTTGCCGACCAGCCGCTGCAGTTATACTGTGGCAGGTTGGCTCGGCTGCACGAATCGCCGTAGGTGTACATCGTGGGTGTGCACCGCCTGTTGGCCAGCGGGGGAGCCAATCAGCGGGTCTGGCAGACTCGATGTCCACCGGCCGCATGCGATCGTTCCCCGCAATGATAGAATGGGGATCTGCCTGTGTAAACAAGACAGATCTCCGTTCTGACTGGGGATTACACAGAGATCCTGTCTTTCTGCTATGCAGGAAGGCGGATCTGTGCGATGCCCCAAGCAACCCATCCCCCATACAGCTAGTAGACACACTGAGGGAACACAGTTAACCCTTTGATCGACCCTGATGTTAACGCCTTCCCTGCCAGTGTCATTAGTACAATGTCAGTGCATATTGTTAGCACTGTGTATTACTAAATAGAACTCGTGCTAAATGAAATAGTGAATAAATAATTAATAAATAATAAACCGCAGCAGCTATTACAAGGGTGCTAGAACCTTACAAATGAATGCATGAATTAACAGCGCTGGCAGAATATTGAACATCAACTTAATAATGCCATAAATCTATCCCCTATTTTGTAGACACTATAACTTTTTTTACCAAAAATATGTAGCAGAATACATATTGGCCTAAATTGATGAAGAAATTAGATTTTTTACTTTTTTTATTGGGTATGTTTTATAGCAGAAAATAAAAAATATTGTCGGTCTTTTTTTGTTTATAGCGAAAAAATAAAAACCGCAGTGGTGATCAAATACCACCAAAAGAAAGCTCTATTGGTGGGAAAAAAAGGACGTCAATTTTATTTGGGTACAGAGTCACACGACCGCACAATTGTCGGTTAAAGCGACGCAATGCCGTATCTCAAAAAATGGCCTGATCAGGAGTTGGGTAGGTCCTTCCAGGGCTGAAGTGGTTAAAGAGGCATAGACAGCAAAAAAACTGATAGCGGTTTTACTTTTCCCTACTCAGAAAAAAGTTTGGGTTATTACTATGTTATACTGCTATGTTATACTGAAAAAAAGCTTAAGGTCTAATTCTATGCACTAGATATCACATGTTCCTCTTTTATTTGCTGCAGGAATTTTTGAATAAAGAATACAGTGCTGAGAACATACATTTTTGGAAATCTTGTGAAAATTTCCAAACCATTTCTGAAGATGACCCAGAGCAGGTAGCTATGATAAAACAAAACCCTGAATGTTGTGGCTAGCTAAAAATGTTTAATTTCATACTTTTCAGATCCCTGACATATGGCAGATGATGAAAAGGCAAGATTATTTACATGTTTTTTTTTTTAGACTGGGGTTATGTTCTATGATAATGACATCTTATTACAGCACAATATGCTTTGTGTTCTTATGACTGGCCTTAGTATGTGCCCTTAAGACCAATGTAATTCCTGTTAGGATACATAGGGGATTATTTACTAAAGCTGAAGAGTCCAAAATCTGGTGCAACCCTACATAGAAACCAATCAGCTTCCAGGTTTTATTGTCAATGCTTAATTGAACAAGCTGAAGTTAGAAGCTGATTGGCTCATCTGCACTAGATTCTGGGTGCTCCAGCTTTAGTAAATCTCCCCTATGGAGTGACCTTCCATTTCTCTCTGCTCTTTAATTATAGACAATGTGACAATGGCACTCTCAGCCTCACCCTATACAGAGATTTTCCAGCTAATGGGAAATAGCCTAAGGCCGGCTATACACAGTTTGAATTTCTTTCCAGCAACCACGAGTTGCAGGAAATAAATGTGCACGATTCCCCCATCAACACAGACAGTGCTGACAGGGGAATCAGCAATTGTTTTCTCCGGGAGAAGACAGTGATTATTGCTAGCAGCTATAGTGGCCGCTAGCATTATTTGTAACAGAATCCGGTAGGCTGGTTGTACCCAAGTTGCTCGATCAATCAACATGGTACATTCAGCCTGCCCATTAATGATTTGAATCAGGAACCGCCTGAGATTTGAACCGTGTATGGCTGCCCTAAGTGCCAGCAGACTAAAAGCGTTCATTATTAGGGTTGGTTAACTCTGCAGCGGACACTCCCTGGTTGACAGTTTTTTTATAACTACACTGAGCAAAATTATAAATGCACTTTTTGTGTTTGCCTCTATTTATCATGAGCTGAATGCAAAGATCTACAACTTTTTCTCTGTACACAAAAGGCCTATTTCTCTCAAATATTGTTCACAAATCTGTCTAAATCTGTGTTTGTGAGCACTTCTCCTTTGCCGAGATAATCCATTCACCTCACAGGTGTGGCATATCCAGATGCTGATTAGACAGCATGATTATTGCACAGGTGTGCCTTAGGCTGGCCACAATAAGGGCCCTTTCACACTGGGGCGGGGGCGGCGTTGGCAGTAAAGCGCCGCTATTGTAAGCGGCACTTTACCGTCGATATTCGGCCGCTAGCGGGGCGGTTTTACCCCCCGCTAGCAGCTGAAAAAGGGTTAATAACCACCGCAGAGCGCCTCTGCAGAGGCACTTTGCCGGCGGTATAGCCGCGCTGTCCCATTGATTTCAATAGACACTCCGCTTCTTCACCGCTCCGAAGATGCTGCTAGCAGGACTTTTTTTCCCGTCCTGCTATGCTCCGCTCCAGTGTGAAAGCCCCGAGGGCTTTCACACTGGAGAGACAGCAGCGGCACTTTCGGGTCGGTTTGCAGGCGTTATTATTAGCGCAATAGTGCCTGCAAACCGCCCCAGTGTGAAAGGGCCCTAAAAGGCCACTCTCAAATGTGTAGTTTTACTGTATTGGAGGGGGTCCGAAAACCAGTCAGTATCTGGTGTGACCACCATTTGCCTCACGCAGTGCAGCACATCTCCTTCGTATAGCGTTGATCAGGTTGTTGATTGTGGCCTGTGGAATGTTGGTCCATTTCTCTTCAATGGCTGTGCGAAGTTGCTGGATATTGGCAGTTACTAGAACGTTGCTGTCGTATATGCCTATCCAGAGCATCCCAAACATGCTCAATGGGTGACATGTCTGGTGAGTATGCTGGCCATGCAAGAACTGGGATGTTTTCAGCTTCCAGGAATTGTGTACATATCCTTGCAACATGGGGCCGTGTATTATCATGCTGCAACATGAGGTGATGGTTGTTCACAACAATGGGCCTCGGGATCTTTTCACGGTATCTCTGTGCATTCAAAATGCCATCAATAAAATGCACCTGTGTTCGTTGTCCATAGCATACGCCTGCCCATACCATAACCCCACCGCCACCATGGGCCACTAAAACACCTTTGGGGATGGCTTATGGTCGAGAAATGAACATTCAATTCAAGGGCAACAGCCCTGGTAGACATTCCTGCAGTCAGTATGCCAATTGCACGCTCCCTCAAAATTTGCGACAAAATCTGCGGTATTGTGCTGTGTGATAATACTGCACATTTTAGAATGGCCTTTTACTGTGGCCAGCCTAAGACACACCTGTGCAATAATCATGCTGTCTAATCAGCATCTGGATATGCCACACCTGTAAGGATGATAGATTAGCCCGCCAAAGGAGAAGTGCTCACTAACACAGATTTAGACAGATTTGTGAACAATATTTGAGACAAATAGGCCTTTTGTGTACATAGAAAAAGAAAAAGATCTTTGCGTTCAGCTCATGATAAATAGGGGCAAACACAAAAGTATTGCGTTTATAATTTTGCACAGTGTATATCAGTATTTATACATGTCCATATTTTACACCCCACAATCAACATATTATGAAATAGAATGAAAGACCAATCTGAAAGAAATTAAACATGATATTGGACTCATGTCTATTCTCCTTAGGAGATGTAATGTGTGCCGTTAGCTTTCAGTGCCTCATTATACAGCAGCCTTTGGTATCTAATTGACCATTAAACATTTGCGTAGATGCTTAATATTATATTTTTTATCATGGCACGATTTATGAAATATGAAAAGATTTTGTGAGCTGAGTTGTATAAAAACGGCAGCCTCAAGTCAAGTAGTATCAGACTCAACTGAGCGGTGCTCTAAGCTCTAGCTCTCTAGCTTAATGCTAATAGTATAATAATAACAGCTAATAGTATTTTGGCTTGCCAGACTCCGATTAATGGGTTTAAAGACTGTGGGGTTGATTTACTAAAACTGGAGAGTGCAAAATCTGGTGCAGCTCTGCATATAAACCAATCAGCTTCCAGGTTTTTTTCATCAAAGCTTAATTGAACAAGCTGAAGTTAGAAGCTGATTGGTTACCATGCACTGATGTTCCAGATTTTGCACTCTCCAGTTTTACTAAATCAACCCTGTGCCCTGTCAAAGATAATGTGCCTGGAATGTTGTAATGTTATTTAACTTTTTGTTGTTTTGTTTTTTGTGTCTTGAGCTTGTTGTGGTCTAGTGAGGGTTTTAGGAGATGGGTCTCACACACAAGATTTTAAATGTAATCATCTAATGTTGACTTGCACATTTTGAGGGGTTTACTATCTTCACTACGACCTCCATTCTCTTTACTCAGTTAGGATTTAATGAGACCTCATTATTGTCGGCAACACGGCTTTATCAATATTTGTTTGGTTCTGTCTCTGTCTCTTAAAATATAAGTCCAGCCCAAAATTCATGTTTTTTTTGCTGTCAGTGTATCCATTTGGAGAGATTTCTCCTACCTTTCTGTCCTAGAGACACAAGAGTAATGCCGCGTACACACACGATCGCACATTCTGACAACAAAATCCATGTTTTTTTTCCGAAAGGATGTTGGCTTAAACTTGTCTTGCATACACACGGTCACACAAATGTTGTCAGAAATGCCGAACGTCAGGAACGCGGTGACGTACAACGCGTACGATGAGCCGAGAAAAATTAAGTTCAATAGCTAGTGCGGCTCTTCTGCTTGATTTCGAGCATGTGTAGAACTTTGTGCGTCGGAAATGTGTACACACGATCGGAATTTACGACAACGGATTTTGTTGTCGGAAAATTTGAGATCCAGATGTCAAATTTCGTTTGTCGAAAATTCCGACTGAAAATATTCGATGGAGCCTACACACGGTCGGAATTTCCGACAACAAGCTCCCATCGAACATTTCCCGTTGGAAAATCCGACCGTGTGTACGCGGCATAAAAGTGAGAGGAAATCACCAAAAAAGTGAAGGAAAATCCAACATTTGAGAGTTGTAACTAGAACATTTGCTCTCATTGGAAGATTTCCCTTTCACTCTTGTTCTGGTGACAACTGCATTTTTTTTAATTTCTCTTCTCCTGTTCTAGTGCTAATAGTCACCAGAACAAAATATGAGAATGAATCTCCCTGATGACTTCATAAGTATTAAAAAAAAAAAAACAAATAAACAAATATTTTAACCTTTCCTCACTCTACTCAAAACTAGAAAAAAAATGGTTTGGTTGGATTTCCTGTGTATGGATAACTGGTTGAAGACCTGCTGAATTTACCCTGGTTGTAAAAAAAATGATGAAAGTATATAGAAAAATTCTTCATTGCAGAAACAGTCCATAGAAATTATTGTGGAAATTTTGCATTTATACTTTTTCTTTTGGTTGTCAATAGTTTTCCTCAATGGCTGTAAGGCCATGAATAGCAAGTTTCTTCTATTACGCATAATGTTTACACAGCTCATTTGCACTTTCGTGTTCTGTTTTTTCCTTGCAGTAGATGCCTGTGTGGTTAGTCTGTATGAATGAAACTCAGAGGCAGGCAACTTTGCAGTACATGTGTCATTTTTAAAATCCCACCACATTAGGTGTGTGGTTTCCTGATTGGTAGACCTAGTATACAGCATAAGGAAGTAGCAGCGCTAATGCCAAAAAGTGATAATGCATAAATAAAGGTAATTTAAACCAACATATAAAATACCATATAAGCATGAAAAATCATGTGTGGAAAATAAAAATAAAAATCAGCAATAAATGAATGAAAAATAGTCCATCTAGATGCATGTGAAAAAGCCTTAAGCCCAGATCACAATCTTCATAGTAGTAATAAATGCAACAAATAGGTGAATAGTTCCTCCACCGCACCGCTGTGGTAACACCAATAAAAATGCGCGCTTACCGCAAGGCAAGCCCAAAAAGCTTGCGACCTTAACCCGGTCGGGACCTTTATCCAGGAGGAATAGCTGGAAAGCGCTAATCCACCAAGCCACACAGAGGGATCGGTCACAGCATGGAACAATAAGTATACAAATCCAAGGTACCGGGTGCGGTGGAGGAACTATTCACCTATTTGTTGCATTTATTACTACTATGAAGATTGTGATCTGGGCTTAAGGCTTTTTCACATGCATCTAGATGGACTATTTTTCATTCATTTATTGCTGATTTTTATTTTTATTTTCCACACATGATTTTTCATGCTTATATGGTATTTTATATGTTGGTTTAAATTACCTATTTATGCATTATCACTTTTTGGCATTAGCGCTGCTACTTCCTTATGCTATATGTTTTTGTGTGTATCCCACATCTAGCGGCTGCTCCTATTAGTTGTTTGTAAGTTTTGTACATATTTTTTTACCATCGATGAAGGTTTATTATTGTGTCACGATTTGCACGGTATTATTTACCCACATATAGCGCGGTATTTTTTCTATTTTATTTTAGACCTAGTATACAGTCAAACCATAATGTATTTACCCACATTTATTGAGAAAATATTAGATACTAATAAATCTGTTGTTTTTTTTTTAAACTAATAAATCTGCTGTGATTTATAACATCCTCTAAAATAACATTTAAATTACTTTTAGTAAACCCAAAACCAAAAATAGAATGTGTTGCAGCTTACCAATCATTAGATGTGGTGGCTGCTTTCATTTTGTTTTTATAGGCTTTCTTCGCCTTTGTTTTCACTTGGTGATCTGGCCAGTAATACATCTCTTGTATTACCCCCACTCTCAATGAATGAGCATAGGGAGCACCTTTGGACAACAGCATTGTCAGTCTGGGGGGAGGGGATGTGATGGGCGGATTATTTGTTTTTGTGCAAATTTAGTTGTGATCAATGTAATCTGTGAAGCTGTGTTGATTATTCTGGTCTGTTCAGTTTTTCACCTGCTGCAGGTTTGATTGCTCTATCTGCCTTGTAGAAAACTGTAGATCTGTCTGGAATATAGGTGTTAAGCAATCATGTGAAGCAACAAATGGACATCATGAATATTTTTATATCCCTGGCCATTCCCAGGGAGGGTGGCCCAGATGGCTGCTGGGAGTCTGTATAAATACTTTGAGGTACAGAGTTTCCAGGTCTTTTCCTGGTTGCTTGCTCTCTTAGGCTATCCTGCCATGTGCTTGCAAGGTGATGAGGCTTCAGGTGGGTGACATGAGGGCCTGCTTTGCTGAAGTTGCAGAGAGCTAACTGAGGGGCTGTTGTCTGAAGAACTATTCTGGTATCACACGAAAAAGATGTTGCATGGATCTTAGAAGAAGGCAATCAATTTCCAAGCACATTTCATGAGTGCAGACTGCGAAGGGAGATCTTAGAGACTATGGGCTGCTGCCACCCCTGTGGTGCTAGAGAGTCAGCTGTGCATGTGTGTAAAGGGGACATTGGCTGGTTTCCTGAACAGCTCAGTCTAATCGAATTCTTTGTGATGCGAATCTGCTCTAATTGCTCAAAAGAGGAGGCTTTGTTGCCTTTAGTTTTACTACTACAAAGCCAAGTCCACAGTCTCCTTTCACAAGGACTTTGCTACCAGGTCTACAGAAGGAAGACTACTGTCCTCACTATGTACATCGTTCTTTTTGGAGTATCCCACTCAATTCCCCAACCATATCCAAGTTACCCCAAAATTAAAAGCAGAAAGAACACCCCTAGACTGCTTATTGAGCTGAAGAGTGACTGTGAACGTGTGCCTGGTTGCGGGGCAATTATTGGGAAAAAGAACCTGGGCAAATTTCTAGCAGCTTCTACGGGGGGTAGCGCTACAGACAATACTATATACTGTATGTAATCAAACAGTGTATAAAAAGTAAAACATGTCAACCCTTAAAGGATGTAGTATGATTTCACAAAACTGCAATAGATCGTACATTAGTTACATAAGATGCAGGGAACATTTTAGTCAGTGTCCTTGTTTCAGCTTGGTAGAACTTTGATTTATGATGTGTGTTATGCTTTATTATCTGGGTCTTTTGAACCCTTCCAGGTTATAAACATTTTATAGTGCTTTACGCACAATATGCTGTGCGCATCCCTTATAAGCAAGGTGACAATGTTCATATTTAACCACTTGCTGATCGTCTCACGCTGATATATGTCGGCAGAATGGCTCTCCTGCACAAACTGACATACCTGTACATCAGTCCGTAAGAGCAGGATAGCGGGCGTGTGCGGACTCAATATCCACCGGCGGTCCGCGAACACAGCGAGGAGAGGCAGAGCGGTGAACTGCCTATGTAAACAAGGCATTTCCCCTTTCTGCCTAGTGACATGACAGAGATCTACTGCTCCCAGTGATCGGGAGCAGTGATCTCTGTCATGTTTCAGTAATCCCACCCCCCCTACAGTTAGAACATGCTGAGGGAACACACTTAACCCCTTGATCGCCCCCTAGTGTTAACCCCTTCCCTGCCAGTGTAATTTTTACATTGATTAGTGCATTTTTATAGCACCGATCAATGTAAAAATGTCACTGGTCCCCAAAAAGTGTAATTTGGGGTCAGATTTGTCCTCCGCAATGTCTCAGTCCCGCTAAAAATCGCAGATCGCCGTCATTACCAGTAAAAACATTAAAATATAAATTAAAGTCCCTAAATCAATCCCGTAGTTGGTAGACGCGATAACTTTTGCGCAAACCAATCAACACATGCCTATTGCGATATTTTTTACCAAAAATTTGTAGAAGAATATATATCAGCCTAAACTGATGCATACATTTGTTTTTTTATATATTTTTTTTGGATATGTATTATAGCAGAAAGTAAAAAAAAATAAATGTATTTTTCAAAATTGTCGCACGCTCGTCCCCCCCACTTTCCTGACCTGCTGGGCTGCGTGCTCGGATAAGGGTCTGATATGGATCATGGGGGAACCTCACGCAAAATTTTGGCAGGGTTCCCCTTCAAGGTTCTCACCACACAATTCACACCGCAGTCGGATCATCTGGTTCCCCATAGGGAACCATTGATTTTGAATAGAGACAGAGAAACGCTAGACGAGGCATAACGCTGTGTATACAGTGTTAAGCCTCGTTAAATCGCGTTTAAAAACCTTTTACTGGTGTTTGGCATTTTTACAGCTCTAGCGCTGGAGCCTCAGGACGCACTGGTCCTGGGTTTTTTTTGGAGTTTAAAAACGCCTATGCCACTTACAACTCAAAAACACCATGGTGGGCATGAGGCCATAGGCTAACATGGAGAGGCGTTTTTAAGCTGCAAAAAACGCTCATAAAAGCAGCTGTAAAAATGTCGGTGGGCATGTAGCCTAAGAATTGGTGAGCTGGAATTTAATGTATGGGGGTTTGATACCACTTGAAATCATTATGTGCCGTATTTGAAATCCAGTAAGAATGAGAACATTCTAACATATCCTGATACACATAACTAAAGGCAAACCTTTTCTTTTAGTTCTGGATAGAATGGAGAGGGATTAGAACACCTCTTAGGTTTTTATTGCTGTCTGTGCCCCCATTGGGGAGATTCACCCTATTTGTCCTGTTTACCATTATTATTGAAAGAGAAAGAGAAAATCCCAAATTTTGCATTGTCCCCAGAAAAGTAGTAGAGGGGAAATCTTCCAATGGGGACACTAGTTCTGGTGGCTTGGGGGTCCCTAAGTGATTCCTTTAATTTGCAAGGATTTCCTCTCTTGTTTGGCTATGGGACAGGAAGTGAAGGTAAATCTCCACAATTGAACACTGATAGCAAAAAATACCAAAAAAAAACCAAACAAAAAAACTGGGGTTATAACCCTGCCTTATGCTATCCAAAATGAAAAAAAAATGCCTAAAGTTCTACTTTAACTACTTAAGGACCGCCCGCCGTCATTATACATCGCTACTTTGATGCTAAATACCGTTGTTATAGCAGCAGCTAGCTGCCTTATATAACCTCGTTATTTTTAAAAATGTCCAGTGGTCCTCTTTCAGATATAAGTGGTCTGAGTGGTGGATTCGCTGCGGGATCACTTTTATGGGGGGCGGGAGAGGGCCCTTCCCGCCACGTTCCGGACGTCTCCGCCGATAACTGAAGCTGCCACTAGCAGCGGATACAATTGCGTCTGCTCCCATTACAGCCTGGCTGCCGAGTGAGGGAAAGATGACCCCCACTCAGCTCCATAGAATTGGAGGGCAGAAGCGACGTCAATTGTCACTTCCGCCCAATGCTCTTAAAGGGGAATTTTTATTTTTTAGTAAAAAAAAATGACATTTATTTATTTTTTTATTGCATTTTAGTGTAAATATGAGATCTGAGGTCTTTTTGTCATGCTTTTTTTCTATTACAAGGGATGTTTACATTCCTTGTAATATGAATAAAAGTGACCCAAGTTTTTTTTTAAAAATGACAGTGTAAAAAAAAAAAGTAGAAAAAAAGTAAAGTGCCCTGTCCCGCTGAGCTCGCGTGCAGAAGCTAACGCATACGTAAGTCGCGCCTGCATATGAAAATGATGTTCAAACCACACATGTGAGGTATCGCCATCATCGTTAGCCCTGGACGTCCTCTGTAACTCAAAACTGGTAACCTGTAGAAATTTTTAAACGTCGCCTATGGAACTTTTTAAGGGTAAAAGTTTGTTGTCATTCCACGAGCCTGCACAATTTTGAAGCATGACATGTTGGGTATCAATTTACTTGGCGTAACATTATCTTTCACAATATAAAAATAATTGGGCTAACTTTACTGTTGTCTTATTTTTTAAATAAAAAAAGTGTTTTTTTTCACCAAAAATTGCGCTTATAAGACCGCTGCACAAAAAAAGGGTGTGATATAAAGTATTGAAAACGACCACCCTTTTATTCTCTAGGGCAGTGGTTCTCAACGTTTCTAATGCCGTGACCCCTTGATAAAATTTCCCAAGTTGTGGGGACCCCTAAAAGTAAAATTTTCGTTGGATAGGTTCTCAGCACCCAAGGCAAGACAAGTAATTTGCGCCCCTAACCCACAGACATTTAGCGCTCCCTGAGTCCTTTCCACTCGTACAGTATTAAAACCCCTTATGGTACATTTTAGGATGTATGGCTCTTTCTCTTTACTCTACTTTCTTTCCCTTTTCATCTCTCTCTATACTAATTTCTTGTCCCGCCCCCCCCCCCATACCTCTCTCTAGCCATTTTTCTTGTTCTCTTATTCTTTCTCTCCCTTTTTCTTTGTTCCTCCCCCTCTTTTCCTCTCCCTTCCATGTATTCTCTATTTTTATTCCTTCTCTTACTCCTTGGTGGGGGATGGGGGGAATAGGATGAGTGGCAGTGCTGGTGGGGAGTTGGGATGAGTGGCAGTGCTGGCGGGGAGTTGGGATGAGTGGCAGTGCTGGCGGGGAGCTGGGATGAGTGGCAGTGCTCAGGGGAACTCTGATCAGCCAACTTAGGTGCTCATAATGAAGGTCATCTGCTGATCTGAGAACTGTAGTGGGGACTTTTAATGGCAACTATAATCACAGGTAGTGTTACTCACTGTGTCTCCGGCTCTTTGGTGTCTCGTAGCAGTGACACCTATGCCGAAATCAGGAGATAGGGTCTCCTCCAGCCCCTCCCACTTCATATTCCCCACCAGTCAGCTGACCTCTGGTCTCTGCCCCCCAGCCATGCCGTGAACTGAGTGGGTGGCCGCTGGCTCCAGGGATAGCCCTGCTGAGTAGCTGCGGAAAGGCTGGGAGAGCTGTGCAAGCTTCAGGAACAGACCAGGATTCAGTGACCCCTGGCAAATCATCATTCGACCCCTGAGGGGGTCCCGACCCCCAGGTTGAGAACCACTGCTCTAGGGTGTCTGAAAAAAAATATATAATGTTTGGGGGTTCTGAGTCATTTTCTAGAAAATAATGATTTTAACTTGTAAACACCTCGTCTGAAAAATAGGCCCGGTCCTTAACTACTTCAGCCCCGAAAGGATTTACCTCCTTCCTGACCAGAGCACTTTTTACGTTACGGCACTGCAACGCTTTAACTGACAATTGCGCGGCCGTGCGACGTTGCACCCAAACAAAATTGACATCCTTTCTGTTGGTGGTATTTGATCACCTCTGCAGTTTTTATTTTTTGCACTATAAACAAAAAAAAAGCGACGATTTTGAAAAAAAGGCAATATTTTTTACTTTTTGCTATAATAAATATTCCCGAAAAATATATAAAAAAAACAAATTTCTTTCTCAGTTTAGGCCGCTATGTATTCTTCTACATGTATTCTTCTAGTCGGCACAATGGCACGGCTGGGCAAATGGGCGTACAGGTACATCCCCTTTAAATCGCGGCATTGTGGGCGCGCACCTGCCATGTACTCCATGACCATGCTTGCAGGTCCCGTGGACTTGATGTCCGCCGGGGGCTCGCGATCGTGTCACGGGGCGGCAGAACGAGGAGCATTTCCCTGTTCTGCCTAGTGACATGACAGAGATCTACTGCAGTGATCGCTGTCATGTCAGTGGTAGCCCACCCCCCCCCACAGTTAGAATCACTCCCTAGGACACACTTAAGCCCTTGATCGATCCCTAGTGTTTAACTCCTTCCCTACCAGTGTCATTTACACAGTAATCTGTGCATTTTTATAGCACTGATCGCTGTATAAATGACAATGGTCCCAAAATAGTGTCAAAAGTGTCCGATGTGTTCCCTATAATGTCGCAGTCCCGATAAAAGTCGCAGATCGCTGCCATTACTAATAAAAAAAATTAATAATAAAAATGCTATAAATCTATCCCCTATTTTGTAGACACTATAACTTTTGCGCAAACCAATCAATATACGCTTATTGCGATTTTTTTTTTTTTTACCAAAAATATGTAGAAGACTACGTATCGGCCTAAACTGAGGAAAAAAATGTTTTTCTATGTATTTTTTGGGGATATTTATTATAGCAAAAAGTAAAAAATAATGCGTTTTTTTCAAAATTGTCGCTATTTTTTTGTTTATAGCGCAAAAAATAAAAACCGCAAATACCACCAAAAGAAAGCTCTATTTGTGGGAAAAAAAGGACGTCAATTTTGTTTGGGAAGCACGTCGCACGACCGCGCAATTGTCAGTTAAAGCGACGCAGTGCCAAATCACAAAAAGTGCTCTGGTCTTTGGCCAGCCAAATGGTCCTGGGCTTAAGTGGTTAAAGAGAGAGAATCAGCAAGACAACCGGATAACTGAAATTTTAGAAAGCGGGGAGGTAATTGTATGATTATTTCTCTCATAACAGTTCCCTTTATGCAGGCACTATCACCTAGACATGTGCAATCGTTATCGTCTGAATGCATTTTCGTCCGAATTTCTGGGATTTTCGTGTTCGTTTTAACAAAACGATAACGAACGAGCAGAATCCGAAATCCGAAATAAAAAAATGCTTTATTTTAGCACACATTATATTTTCGTATCGTTGCGACAACAGTTCGATATAGATAGATTCGACATGACGGTGGCAACAGTGATCTGTGTCTATCGAACCTGGGGTCGAATATGCATAACCTAAGTCTATTAGTCTAAGATTATTTAACATAGAGAGAAGAGATTCGACATTATAGAGACAATATTAAAAGAGCTGTTAATGATGATGTAAAACGATGATGATAATGATGAATGTTATTGGCTGATTGTAACCAAAGAAGAGGAGCAGTAAAATAACTAGAATTAGAAGTACACAGGTACAGCCAACTTACTTTCACTTACCGTATATACTCGAGTATAAGTCGTTCCGAGTATAAGTGGAGACCCTAATTTACCACAAAAAATGGGAAAAACTTATTGACCCGAGTATAAAACGAGGGTGAGAAATGCACAGCTACTGTAAGTGGAAAAGAGGGTCAACAATGCCCATTTGCAACCTCACCGTGCCCATTTGCATGCCTCACTGTGCCCATTTGCAGCCATAGTTCCCCCGAACTTCAAACTCGGTAGTTAAGGGTTCCTAGATGCCCCCTAGCTGCAGCCAAAATTTGGGGTCTCTGAACCCAAAGGGTCCCGAAATGACATTGCTGCAGATGGACACAGTTGACCAACTTTGGGGCCCCGTATCTCGGGGTCACTTAGTGCTAGGAACCCCAAATTTGGTGCGCAAACCCAGCGGAACTAGCTCCATGAAATTTTCAAAGCTGGGGTTTTTAGCAACAAGTGGCCCCGAGATACAGGGCCCCAAAAATCGGTTCAGAAAATGTCAAGCACTTTTCTGCAGCAAAGAATGACATTTTCCGAACCTAATTTGGGGCCCCGTATCTCGGGGCTACTTAGTGCTAGGAACCCCAGCTTTGGATATGTTATGGTGCAAATTCCACTGGGTTTGCACACTAAATTTGGGGTTCCTAGCCCCAAGTGGCCCTGAGATACTGGGCCCCAAAATTGGTTCAGAAAATGTCAAGCACTTTTCTGCAGCAGAGAATGACATTTTCCGAACCTACTTTGGTGAACCCCAGCTTTGGTGATATTGTGGACCCAGTTCCACTGGGTTAGCACACCAAATTTAGGGTTCCTAGCACCAAGTGGCCCTGAGATACGGGGCCCCAGAGTCGGTTCAGAAAATGAATTTTTTTGCTGCAGGAAAGTGCTTAACTAGAGTATAAGTTGAGGGGGGCACTTTCAGCACAAAAAAATGTGCTGAAAAATTCAACTTATACTCGAGTATATACGGTACTCACTCACGATTGCTAGCAAAGAGAAACACACTGAATCATTTCAGACAGTCAATCTTAGCTGGTCCGTTTGTTTGTTAACAGAAAAACTGAATTCTTAAGCAATAAGCACAGCTGCAGAACAGATAGTGAAGCAAGCTATCGTTCAGCGTAGCTTTTTCATTTCATCTGCTATTAAAGAGGAAGTAAACCCTGATGGGTTTTACTTCCTCTTTTGCTCCCCACAAAGCCTGCAAATGAAAAGCATAATGGGCTAGTATGCATCACATACTAGCCCATTATACAACACTTACCTGCAAATTAAGCCCGCGCTGTCCCCTGAGCAGGCCGCGTCCATCTTCGCCTCTCTTCCTTCCGGATCCATGAACTCTGGCTCTGTGACTGGCCAGAGTTGTGTGACGTCAGTCCCGCACATGAAAGCGGGAGCTCCCAGTCACGGCACACGCTGGGGGAAGAAACGGCACGGTGGTCCGTTTCTTCACAGTGCATGCGCCAATGATGACATCGGTGCACTACAAGTGAAATATCTCCTAAACAGCGCACGTTTAGGAGATATTTCCACTACCTATAGGTAAGCCTTATTCTAGGCTTACCTATAGGTAAATGTCAACAAAAAGGGTTTAAAACCACTTTAATCTGCTATTGTGTTATTGTTGTGTTGAACTTGATACTGATACTAGTGTTGTTAGTGTTGTGATAGCCTCAGAGGCTATCCGTGTTTTTGGGGGGGGGATTTATTATTTATTATAGTTTCCATATTATAGATTCTATATACCCTAATTTGTTTCCTGCGTGCAGGTAGTTTTGCCAACGCTGATGCTCAGTTTTAGATCAGCCCTAAATACTAGAGATAAGCAGGGTCAAGGGGCTGCATCGCGCTGCATCAACTCTTGGAAATACTTTCACAGATTGGAAGGCGGGTTCTTTGGAAAGTGCAAATTGTGTGGGAAGCAAGTGAGTAGGGGGAAATTGGGGCATTTAACCAATACTGGTATGAACCTACACCTTAACCACTTAAGGACCAGCCTCGTTTTGGATTTTAGGTGTTTACATGTTTAAAACGGGTTATTCTGCTAAAAAATTACTTAGAACCCCCAAACATTATATATGGTTTTTCTTCTAACACCCTAGAGAATAAAATGGCGGTCATTGCAATACTTTTTTTTGCACCGTATTTGCGCAGCAGTCTTAAAAGCGCACTTTTTTTGGAAAAAATTCACTTTTTTGAATAAAACAATAAGACAACAGTAAAGTTAGCCTAATTTTTTTTTATATTGTGAAATATAATGTTACGCCAAGTAAATTGATACCCAACATGTCACGCTTGAAAATTGCGCCCGCTGGTGGAATGGTGTCAAACTTTTACCCTCAAAAATCTCCATAGGCGACGTTTAAAAAATTCTACAGGTTGCATATTTTGCGGTACAGAGGAGGTCTAGGGCTAGAATTATTGCTCTCGCTCTACCCGTCACGGCGATACCTCACATGTGTGGTTTGATCACCGTTTTCATATGCAGGCGCTACTCGGGTATGCGTTCGCTTCTGCGCGCGAGCTCGTCGGGACAGGGGGGGTTTTAAAAAAACATTTTTTTATTTTTATTATTTATTTTACAATATTTTATTTAGTTTTACACTGTTTTAAAAAAAAAATGGTGTCACTTTTATTCCTATTACAAGGAATGTAAACATCCCTTGTAATAAAAAAAAGCATGACAGGACCTCTTAAATATGAGATCTGGGGTCAAAAAGACCTCAGATCTCATATTTACACTAAAGTGCAATAAAAAAAAAAAAAAAAGTCATTTAGAAAAATTACATTTGAAAAAATGTGCCTTTAAGAGGCGTGGACGGAAGTGACGTATTGACGTCGCTTCCACCCAGCAGTGTATTGGAGACGAGTGAGCGCCATCTTGGCCTCACTTGTCTCCAGACCCACCACAGGATAGGACGCGATCGCCTCCGCCGCTACCGACGGCTCCGGTAAGCGGCGGAGGGCACCGGATCACGGCGGGAGGGGGGGGCCTCTCCCGCCACCGATAAAAGTGATCTCGTGGCGAATCCGCCGCAGGGACCACTTTTATTTGAAAGCCGGCCGCCGCACGAAAACGGGGATACTGGGGTTATGGCAGCTAGCTGCTGCCATAACAACGATATCCCCATTCAAACTTAGGACGTACATCGTCGTGCGGCGGTCTTGAAGTGGTTAAAATATATCACCACTCTACTTTACTGCAGGCATAGGCAGAAAAAGAAGGTGGTAGTGCAGGGAGCAGCATTGTTACGGACTCTGACTGTACTGGTGGTACCTCCTCAACCACACCACTTACTCAGAGCACAGCCAATAGAGACAAAGCGTCCTCGTGCAGTAGTTGCACTGTAGACCCAATCAGGCTCCTCATCCTCCCAAGGACATCATCAGCCTACACTAGATAGCTTTGTTGGCTTTAGTTCCAATGGCATGTCAAAACAGCAGGACAACAAGATCACCTGCCTCATTGGCCAATTCATTGCTGTTGGAGGAGCCTCTTTTTGCATGATTGAAGGGGAGCCATTTAAACAATTCATGCATGCCCTTGCGCCACAATATGTTGTTCCTGCACGAACAACTTTCAGCAGAAAGATTGTTCCAGCACTATACCATTCGTGCGTTGCAGTATTGAAGGAAAAAATGGCCAAAACAGAGGGTCAGACAATTCATTTGACCACTGATTTGTAGACAGCTTCCAGCGGTCAACACGCTTTCCTGTCTTTGACTGCACACTGGTGGCAGGCCACTGTGCCTGTTGGTGGTGGCACTAGTGTAAGAGGTCAAACTTCATCAGGAAGCAGGTCTGCAGTGCAAGACCAGCACGGTTATCAAGGTTTCCTGCTCCACACAGAAGTCCGTGATGATAACCACAGCTCTGCCGACATATTACGGGCAATTAGATTGATGGTTTGGAGAGCGGGAAGTCACCAATGTTTCTGTTGGGTTCATAGTGACAGACAGGTTCAAACATAGTGAAAGCGCTCCACGATGGATCTTTTGTCAGTGTGCCCTGTTCTGCACCCAATCTGCATTTAGTGGTTAAGGGTGCAATCCCAGTGGAGAAAAACATCAAGATTGCGGGTGCCACACAGCTGCATCCAGCAAGGAAGCATTTCCCTTACAAGGACCTGGGACTTAATGTGAGTCCCCAGAAGGTTAAGCGTCCTGCTGATTGCAGCTTGTGTCCCCCTCCTGCACTTTTTTGATGGTGGTGGTGGTGGTGCTGCTGCAGCCTCCATAGAAGGGCCAGGAACCTCCATGGGGTTGAACTGCCTGGAGCCATGGTCGGATGCTGCCATCGCCAGTGGGAACCAGAACCGTTAGGAGCGCAGAGTGAACAGGAAGGAAGTTATATGCTTGAATTTCGATACAACGCAATTCCATTGGCTGTTACGGTAGACCGTTTGACATGAACAGAAATAAACAATCATTGGATATGATCAAAAATATATATAATACCGTTCGATATGAAGATTCGATGAAGTAGCTAAACTGTACGATGTCGCGATGGTACATTTCCTGATGAAGGCTCTGCCCACAAGCTATAGTATAATTCTAATGTTGTTTGACTAGTAATAATAATTAATAATTATAATTATTACTAGTCAAACAACATTAGAATTCTACTATAGCTTTTGGGCAGAGCCTTCGACCAGAAATGTACGATCGCGGCATTGTACAGTTTAGCTACTTCGTCGAATCTTCTTAGAACATCCGACAGACACCATAAGCCTTCAATTGACAGATTCGACCTTAATTCGGATTTTCGTATGAATGCATTTTTTAACAAAACAAAATAAATAAAAACGAATTATGGGAGTAACTAAATAAATGTATTTTTCGAACGAAGGAGAGGGGAGAGAAGGAGGGTCTGGTCACAGTGCTCACTTACTTGAATGGTCCCCGAGGGCTCTTAGTCAGTGATTTCTCTCAATATGGCTGTCGGCTCCTTAATTTTCCCATACCCACATCCCCTTTACAGACACAGAAGCACACAGGCAGGGAGAGAGGGGCGGGAGAAGGGATGTGTGTGAAGCTCAGGCATACTGGAGGGGACAGAGCAGCGTGGGGATCCTCTTCTTCCAGGACAGCCACACCTCCCGAGCTGCTTGTTACTGCACACTGAGCCCAGGGATCGTCAGGGCAGAGCGGCTCAGCAGCTATCAAAGGAGGGAGAGGAGAGCAGCAGGTGGATATTGAACCATGGGTTTTTCGGGGGGGGGGGTGCTCATTTCTGCGCCTCTCGAGCGCACCAGCTGACTCCCCCCCCCACGTCACTGGCTGGGAGTTAGGAGCCAGTGCAGCGGGCGTCACCAACGGGTGTCGGGACTCATATAGGAGGAGGAAAAGAGCAAAAGGGGAGGTACCAACTTGGAGCCCGATGTCCTGAAGGACCGGGCCCCTCTGGGTGCTCGGGCCTCTTACACTTGTATGGGCTATACCCCCTGATTGCGGCCCTGCTCTCCAGCACTCCTCCACTATTCTTTCCTCTGTCACAGCTGCTCTAAACTAACTAGTAAAAGAAAGTAATGAATGTCAGGGGGGTCACTGAAGGGTTGATTGTCAATGAGCAGGGGTGGGGGAACCTTTAGTCAGACACTCAGGGCAAAATTACAGTATTTTTTTAAGATTTCATGAATAAGTTGTCCATATATAAGATGCCACTCTTTTCTTTCATAGCTGTTGCAGGAGTCTCGACGGATCTACAATGAATATCTGTCAAGTAGCTCGTTGTGTCCAGTCAATGTGGATCAGCAGGCCCTTATCACAGAGGAGATGCTGAGCAAACCGTCTCCTCATCTTTTCAAAGCGCATCAGCAACAGGTGAATGCAATGTGCTTATAATTGTACCACAGTATTAGATCTAAGGGGCATTCATGTCAATGTGCACAAGCTGTATTTGCATCCTCATGAACTGATGTGCATCAATGTACATTCCATTTATTTTCTTTTAGTCCTCAGTCAAGTCCAAGCTTCAGGGAATGTATATAACCTTTCAGTTCCAGTCACTTCCGCTCTGGCGAGATGACGTCACAAGCTCCAGCTTGATGCATTTCGTCACCAATCATGTGACTTCCTCAAGAGGAAAAATTCACAAATTGCAACTGATTATTGGATTATGTTTACGGATTTACTAATTAATTTTAATTAGTGTTGGGAGTCTTTTCACTATTCTTAATATTGTATTCTTATTTGTAATTAATTTTGGAGGTGTCATCATTCATAAGTTGCAATTGTTAATGCATGATAACATATTTACTTTATATTGTTAATGGAGGGTTGGTGACTATTTATTCACAGGACATATTTACTGTACTTACCACAGATGATATATGTGATTAGGATAAACCAATAAACCAAGGTTTCTACCATCACTTATTAAATGCTAGTTGGAATATCTAGGATTTATGTATGTTGGTTATCATTTTATTTTGGTTGTTACACACTGACTGGATATACTTACCATACTTATCATCCTTGGTGTATGTGGTTGGGTAGACCGGTAGAGGTTTCCGCCATTATTCATCAGTTAGTGTTTGGTTAAGGTAGCGCAGCACATTTTAATTATTTCAGTTAATTTTGGTGTGGGAACACATATCAATGCTTAGCAGCACCTGCACAATTTCAATACAATTTTCTTGCAAGAGAAATACTGTAGAAGCATGGTGGTGTTTGCTATCTAATTCTTATATAACCTTTCTTTTCTTATACAATGCAGAAATTTACAGGTGTATTCATGGTATCAGTAACCCTGAACCACTTGATTATCAAGTACTGGTGACTATGGACTCCTTAGACAATCAGAGTTGAGTGACCAATAGAAACTGAGTTCATGTAACAGAAAATGCTTGAAAACAAGACAGAGGCATTATCTAAGATGGTTCATCTGTTTAATCTGGCTGCAGGATAGTTGTGGTTGTGATTTGTTTCTCTCCTGAAAATCTGTGCTGTAATTGTAGTATAGCAGCCATATAGGCAGGATTTACAGTAATTATGTACTGTTCTACTATCTAAGTGCGTACTATTATACAGAACACAGAAGTAGTCCAATTATACTTACCCTACTGTTATACAAATGTATATATGGTTTTATTGACTATAAATATTTTAAAATCTGACCTGTATCAGAATTCAATAAGATTTTCAATTTCCTTGATTTAGATATTCAATCTGATGAAGTTTGATAGCTATGCCCGCTTTGTGAAGTCTCCCCTGTACCAAGAGTGCATGTTATCAGAGGTAGAAGGACGTCCTTTGCCAACCATTAGCTCCTCATTCAATAATTTAACAGCAGGCTGCAGTGCTTTTGACCCTGGAGCAATAAAGGTGAGCAGAATAATTGGCATTTTTTCAGCAACAATCACTTGTTTTAATGTCATGATTTTAATTGTTGGAATTGTTAGATGGTGTTAGTTTGCATGTCTGGCAGTTCGATGAACAATGAAAATGTGCAAAGTGTCGTAGCCAAGAGCAATCAATTTTAACTTATGTAAAATAACTAAAATCTGCTTCATTGCTGTGGGTTTCAGCTCTTTTCATGTTCCCATCCCTATATTCGTGATATGACACGTTTCACCACCTTTCTCTTATATTTAGAAAAAGAAGCTAAGAGCTGGGAAATCTTTGCCTCTTGATGTTGAGGCAACTGGCTCGGATGTGAGTGAGGGTTCCAAGCGCAGAAGATCATTCAAGAAGAAGGACAAGAGGGCAAATGTTAGAGGTAAAAAAAATTGCATTTCATAAAATATTCAATGTTCTTTTCCTTTTCCAGTAAGTTGGGAGTTTAAATTATTCAACCAAACCTATGGTTCAAACCACCATTGAGAACTTTACCACTGTTGCAAAACATTCCTGTTTATGAGAACTTGATGTAAGATTATTCCCTTCCCGCCGACCGTACGCACATATGCGTACTCGGCTTTCCGGGGTTATACCGGGATGATGCCCGCAGCTGCAGGCATCATCCCGGTACCGTTGTTTACAGCAGGCGATCGGCTACCCGTGTATAACAACCGATGCGGCTAAAAGCCGCTCGGTTGTTATACCGGAGGAGCGGGAGGGGACATCCCCCCCTCCCGCCGCCTCCCGCCGCTGTTACCGGGCCTCCCGTGCGATCGGGAAGCCCGGTATCCAATCGGGTACTTTCGCGGCTGGGGGCCGGCTGGAACGAAGCTGTGAGCGGCTTCGTTCCAGCCTTCTTGTTGTAAACGCGGAAGCGACGTCATGACGTCACTTCCCGTTTACTCGGCTGCCAATGGCGCCGAATTTAAAAAAGTACACAGTATTCAGAATCGCCGTTTTCGGCGATCTGAATACTTTGAAGTGTAAAGGAGGGATGGGGGGTCTTTTAGACTCCCGATCTCTCCATAAAGAGTACCTGTCACCACCTATTACTGTCACAAGGGATGTTTACATTCCTCGTGACAGCAATAAAAGTAAAAAAAAAAAAAAAAAAATTTAAAACACAATTTATAAAGTAAAAAAAAATAAAAAAAATAAAAAAAATAAAAAAAATTTTTTAAAGTGCCCCTGTCCCTGCGAGCTCGCGCAGCGAAGAAAACGCATACGGAAGTCGCGCTCGCATATTTAAACGGTGTTCAAATCACACATGTGAGGTATCGCCGCGATCGTCAGAGCGAGAGCAATAATTCTAGCCCTAGACCTCCTAGGTATCCAATCGGGCACTTTCGCGGCTGGGGGCCGGCTGGAACGAAGCTGTGAGCGGCTTCGTTCCAGCCTTCTTGTTGTAAACGCGGAAGCGACGTCATGACGTCACTTCCCGTTTACTCGGCTGCCAATGGCGCCGAATTTAAAAAAGTACACAGTATTCAGAATCGCCGTTTTCGGCGATCTGAATACTTTGAAGTGTAAAGGACGGATGGGGGGTCTTTTAGACTCCCGATCTCTCCATAAAGAGTACCTGTCACCACCTATTACTGTCACAAGGGATGTTTACATTCCTCGTGACAGCAATAAAAGTAAAAAAAAAAAAAAAAATTTAAAACACAATTTATAAAGTAAAAAAAAAATAAAAAAAAAAAATAAAAAAATTTTAAAGTGCCCCTGTCCCTGCGAGCTCGCGCAGCGAAGAAAACGCATACGGAAGTCGCGCTCGCATATGTAAACGGTGTTCAAATCACACATGTGAGGTATCGCCGCGATCGTCAGAGCGAGAGCAATAATTCTAGCCCTAGACCTCCTCTGTAACTCTAACCTGGTAACCATAAAAATTTTTAAAGCGTCGCCTATGGAAATTCATAGGTACCGTAGTTTGTCGCCATTCCACGAGTGCGTGCAATTATAAAGGGTGACATGTTTGGTATCTATTTACTCGGCGTAACATCATCTTTCACATTATACAAAAAAATTGGGGTAACTTTACTGTTTGGATTTTTTAAAATTCATGAAAGTGTCCCTTTTCCAAAAATTTGCGTTTAAAACACCGCTGCACAAATACCGTGTGATAAAAAATATTGCAACAATCGCCATTTTATTCTCTAGATTCTCTGCTAAAAAAATATATATAATGTTTGGGGGCTCTAAGTAATTTTCTAGCAAAAAATATGGATTTTTACTTGTAAACACCAAATTTCAAAAATAGGCTTAGTCATGAAAGGGTTAAATAGGTTGTCATTACTGATCTCCATCTGAAAATGTTAGTTACCTGGTTATAATGCTGATCTTCTAGTTTAAATGAAAAGTCACTTGGAAGTGTGCAGAGCATAAGATCTGACTTTACTTGCTGCATGCCTGTTCTAGGGACAGCGTCTGACAGCCAGATAGTTAAAATATTTAGACTGAGGTTAGCAATGGCAGCCCATGTTCTTATGTCAAGGCAAATTTATTTCAGAAACCTATATTTTGTAATGATTACAAGTATGCAGGCACATATCAGTACTGAGTCAGATCTTTAGACCTAATAGAGTCTGTAGCAGTAAAAATGCTAATTCCTTCACCTACCCTTCATCTATGTCACCGAGGGAGTGCGTGTTACACTCTGTATGACAAAGATTTTCAGCTTCACAGTTTTTACTCTTTATTTATAACAAGTTATTAAAAATTCCACATATTCATAAGCCTTAATATACAACAGATCAAAACAAGAACCATAAATATACACTATACAATCTAATTGTCAAGTGCAGCATACATATTTACAATACACCCATATGTACTTGGCGCGCCTGCTCGGCTCATGGCTCTTAAGAAAACAATAAATGACTATTACATTTCTACTTAATAACATTATGTATATGTCATTTGCGAGGATGATACACAAAGCCCCAAGCTTCAGAGTTTTGGCATGTGCTTGAATTGCTCACTTCAATTTCATATGTGCAGCTCTATTTAAGTAGTCTTTGTCTGCTGTAAAGGAGCACTGTATTTATAGTGTATGGTAAGATTAGAAGGGTAATTCCACGCTATAGTCCAATTGGTTAATGAGTGTAGCTTCTGCCTCCACTAAAACAACTACCTAGATAGATGTCGAGGGTAAAGTAAGAATTGTAGTGGGCGTGGCACTGCTTGTGTTGAATGTATTGGTGCAAGACAATAGTCAATAGTCAAAACAATTGTGTGACCCATAGGGATGTGACACCCTGATAGCCCAAACCTTTTAGAATACATATGCAATTCATATACTAACCATTATTAAAGGTGCCATAAAATAGTGCAAAAATGCATTAAAGTGACTAGTGCTGTAATTCAAAAAGTATAGATCCAATAATAGTGATTTAGTGGAACGTGACATGTGCTTAAAATAAATACTTAATGTGGTATTACAAAGGGATAATTTTTTTACTTTTTTTTTTTTTTTTACACAAAAACAGGGGTGCTTTATTTCACATTACCATTATACAGTATAAACATAAACAAGTTATATTGTATATTGTATTATATTGTATCGTCAATAGAATCAACACGGAAGTACCATCATCAGGGGAAGTTCTCAAAGGACTCACATAGAGCAAGTGCATAATACAGCATAGTTATATTAGATTATGGACATAACACGGAGCCGAAACTCCTTACCCAGACTATCTGCCCCATCCTTGCCCCTTATGTTGACCAGCTAATCAGAGGTCCATAGGGACCATACTTTTTCAAACTTTCATGGGCATCCCTAATTTATATGTCAGTTTGTACATAGGAAGGGCGACGTCCACCATAGCCTTTTCTCATAATAGAGGCGATATGCTATCAGTAACTTAGTACAATGGGACCTCTGGTTATCATCCATGATACCCAATAGTGCCAAAGATGGGGTGATTGGGAGTTCCAGCTGTAATTTCACGTTTACCACCTCAAATACTTCCTCCCAAAACTTTGTGACATAGGAGCATTCCCAGAACATGTGGAGGTAGGAACCAGGACATTCTTTACACAGAGGGCATACAGGGTTCCTATCGGGAAAAATTCTATGCAGCCTAGCAGGAGTGTAATATACCTGATGTAGGAATTTTGTCTTGTATGAGCTTGTCTTTAGAAGAAATTACCAGTTTGGGACCCTGTTCTAAACAATCCTCCCAATCTTTGTCCAGGGATGGAATATCCTTCTGCCAATATTCAAACAATTTCTCCTCCTTAGGTGAAGCAAATGTAAGGAGAGCACTATACAGAGTGGAGAGTGGTTTTTCCAAATCTTCCGGGGTTCAATAATCCCTCAATGGGGTCTGTCTGGAGGCCAGGCGGCTGTGGAAATTGTGCCCTAGGTAGATGGAACCTCTGAGACAGCTGAGAATAGGACAATAAGGAGCCCGCATGCATGATATCTTGTAGAGTTTTAATTCCAAAGCGTGCCCACACATGCGGGTCAGGGATGGTACGCAAGTGAGGCAAGGTCGGGTTGCCCCAAAGAGCCGATGACAACTGGTTAGGTTGACTAAAATTTCATGTGGCAGTCCTCCACACCTTCCAAGTGGCATTTGTCGGTGATGGGACACTGTTATAGGCTTTTTGTCCCCGATAGGCAAAATTCCTGGGTTCCGACAGGGATTCCAGGAAGGGCACCTCCAAACATGTAGTTAAATTAGCTCTTGAACCCTGGAACCACCAATAAACCAACACCAACATCGCCGCCCAGAAATAGACCTGAACATTGGGGAGCGCTAGCCCTCCCAACCTGGTAGGAAGAGACAAGGTGGATAAGAGGCTAAGCGTGGGATAGTGCCATTCCAAATCGAAGGAGCTTACACAGCGCTCTATTATAAGAAAAAAGGACCTAGGAACCCAAAGTGGACAATTACGTAATATGTAGTTACATTTGGGAAGGAGCATCATTTTAACAAGGCTTATCCTACCTTACAAATTTAGGGGAAGATTGGACCAGGACGTACATTTCTCCTTAAGCATAGATAAAAGGGGAAAAGGGGAAGGAGGCTACGATCATGAAAACCCACAGTGTCTCCAGTAACCTGTATCCCTAGGTACTGAAATTCCTCTACCCAACCCAGCTGAGAAGGGGATCCCAGTCTTTTTTTTTTTTTTATACATTTTTTATTTTCACAGAAACGGTGTTAAAATTCCTTAAGAAAACAGCTCACAACCATGACATAACATCTATTATGAAACTCGCCAATCTCATGGCTAATAAGATTTACTGTTAAAAATACTGATATGCTGTATTGTCATTAAATTGTATAATGGTTCAGCAAAATTACATTGTAAATGATAGGAAGCCACAACATGTCTCCTTTTATTATATTTTCCTTAACCAAGTAGAGCCCTGGTTAACACCAAAGGATAGAAAGAGGAGAAAGAAAAGAAGAGAAGAAGGGAAAAAAAAGCCCCAAACACAATTATCTATTCACTCCTTTATTTCCCATTAGGTAAGCTCTACGGGACAGGTTAGTGGACCAATTGCTGCTGAGAGGCTGGAAGGGTCTGTTCCCTATAAATAAAATAAGGATTCCAGACTTTCCAATATTTCTCATCTTGCTCTTTCAGCGTCATAGTAAGATTTTCAATTTGTTGGATTTCTGTTATCCTGGCAAGCCAATGTGATCTAGTTGGAGGGGTAGTACTCTTCCACAACACCGGGATACAAGCCTTAGCTGCGGTAAGGAGATGTTTTAAAAGTGAGTCTTTGTATTTTTTTTAATAGATAAAGGGATATCATGTAGTAAGAAAGCTGCCAGGTTTTCTAAAAGCGACACACCTGTAATTGCTTTAACAGTTTCAGCAACCATCGTCCAAAACTCTTTCAGCCTTGGACATTCCCAAAATATGTGTAACAGGGTGCCCTCAGACTCCAGGCATTGCCAACAAACATTTGATACCTGCGGAAATATCCGATGCAGTACTGCCGGTGTTCTATACCATCTAGTGAGGATTTTATACCCTCCTTCTTGATAACTACTTGCCAATAATGCCTTAAGAGCGAACAATAAAATACCGTCCTTCTGAGTCTGAGAGAATATGACCCCCAGGTCACTTACCCATGGTTGTAGGAAAGCAAATTTTTGTGGAGCTTCCACCCCAATCAGTGAAGCATAGAGATGTGACAGCGAATGTCTCAGCGGTTCCCCCATTAAACATAATTGTTCAAACAAGGAAGGTGTGCGTATTCCATTTCATATGTGCCCCTAAAGATAAAGGGGTGCCTCTAATGACACACTTATGTGTTTCCCACAGGCAAAATGGAGTAACCTCTCCTGTCTGTCAGAAACCGTGAATCAGACCGAGACAGAAGTGCAGTTAAAATCACACTTGTTTATTTATAATAATAGTAAAAGGTAAACAGAGTAGCGTAGTCAAATCATAGCTAGAGTTCTGTAACCAGAACGGATAGTTAGACAAGCCAGGACAGGACAGGCCAGGAAATCAGGAAACCTAAGAATCAGCGTAGTGGAATAGCAAGCAGGATCAGGAACCAGAAGAGACGTCAGCCAAGCGAGTCTTCAACAGGTACACAGGAGAGAGTCTCTAGATGTGTTGACCAGGTGAAGGCAGAGAGGATCTGAACTGAGTAGCCAGCAGGACTGACGAGCAGGATGTCATTACCAGGTGAGTCACTGTGGAAAGATTAGAGCTGGTAATAACCCGACAGCTGAGCGGACTGCTCTGAGAAGGAAGGGCTGAGGGCTGAGCCCAGCCCTGACACTGTCTCACTGTCTCAAAAAAGAGGTCTAATTCCTGAGTTACCTGTTTCTCGTAGTCCGGAGGAATGTCTCGTTATTTTTCCAGTACCAGTCACAGGACACTGGTTCTCCCAGTTCTATGACAGTCTTGCTGCCTGTCATCTATAGGAAAAAGGATGGACTTGGACCAGTTAATCCTGATATCTGAAAAAGAGCGGAAGGTGTCAAAAATCTGCAACGCTGCCAGGAGAGATGGGCCCACATCATTAAGGTAAAGTAAAGCATCTTCTGCGTACAAGGATAGCTTCTCTTCCAACTGCCCCACCCTCAAGCCCAATACCTCAGACCACACCCTGATCATGTTGGCCAGGGGTTCCAGAGTCAGAGCAAAAAGGGAAGGGGTCAGCGGACACCCCTGCCTTGTACCCCTATAAAGGGGAAAGGTCTCAGAGAGCCATTCATTGGTGCGGACCCGTGCCTTAGGCGCCCTTCACAACAGTTGGAGTCAATGCAGGAACTTTTGGCCGAACCAATATCTCTTCATGACTTCCCATAGGTAACTCCATTCAACCGAATCAAATGCCTTTTCGGCATCTAGGGAGGTGATAACCCTAGTGCCAGGGTTGTCATGTGTCATGGACAGATTCAGAAAGAGGCGGCGGACATTGATATCCGTTCCCTTGCCCGGCATAAACCCTGTCTGGTCCACATGTGTTAAGTCCTCTATCACCGAAGGGAGACAATTAGCCAGGACCTTCACGAAGATTTTCGCATTCACATTTAAGAGAGATATGGGTCGATATGATTCACACTCTAACAGATCCTTGCCAGGTTTCTTAATGAGAACAATAACCGCCTCCTCCATGGAATCCGGCAGTGAGGCTAAAGTAGTAGACTCGGTAAATAGGGCTGTGAGCTTTGGGCCCAATATCTCCTCAAATTGGGAATAGAATTCAGTCGGGAGACTGTCAGCACTGGGAGTCCCCCCCCCCCTGTAACTACCTAATTGCTAGCTGGACCTCCTCAAACGAAATATCTGCCCCAACCGCTCTCTATCTGCATCATTCAACGTGGGGAGAGGAATAGAGTCAAGGAAAGCTTGCAGATCATCAGGGGGAAAAAAAAAATCAGTTTTGGAAGCATACACTGCAAAGAAGAATTCTACAAAATGATTGTTAATAAGCTTCGGGGAGCAGAGTAGAATTCCACCGGTGTCCCTAATCCCAGCAATATGCGTGGATGGATTTTGGCCCTTCGCCAGCCAAGCCAAGAGCCGGCTATTTTTGTCACCAAACTCAAACACCCTCTGTGAAGAATACATATGTGCCTTTTTCGTTTGTTCCATTCTATAAATCGAGAGCTGTCTCAGAGTCCTCCGCCAGGCAGAGTACATGTCCCGATTGGGGGATTCCACATACCCCCCCTAGAATCTAGCCGCCTCTGCCTCCAGTTCATCCAATGATAGTGCAGCCTCCCTCTGTAACCTAGATATCTTGAAAATATATTCGCTTCTGACCCAAGCTTTAAAGGCATCCCACGTCACCAAAGGAGACGCCGATTCCCCATTGGAAACCCAATAGTTACACAGAGAAGCTGTAAGAGGCTCTTCTGACCTTTCGTCCATTGCCCAGAACCTAGAAAGATGCCACAACCTGGAGCCTGGGGGGTAGTGAGGAATATAGTTAGACAAATTGGTGCATGGTCAGACATACCCCTAGACAGAATACGTACCTGTCTAACCCAGCTAAGGGCCGATGCAGAGGCGAAAACCAAGTCAATCCTAGAAAGGGTTTTAAAAGTGGTGGAGTGACAGGTAAATTATTTTCTATTGGGATGGAGATGCCTCCATACATCTCTGAGGGCAAAGGTATTGGCCCAATTCTCGAGGTCCATCAACCGGGACACAGAATGCAACCTATCCAGGTCCGGGCAAGGGACCATATTAAAATCCCCCATCAAAAAAATCTCATTAGCATAAACCAGCAACATTTGGAGGATTATGTATCTACCATCCGGGTCCTTACAGACATCTAAGGCCTGAAACGGCAGAGATTTCAGCACTAAAATACTCACGCTCCGCGCATAGTTAGAATAGGTAGCATGATATAGCGAACCCACCCATGGCCGTCTCAAACTCATGGTTTTAGAGCCTTGGAGATGTGTCTCCTGTAAGTCCCCCAGATATGGGGACTATATTTCTGCAGATGTTTGAAAACTAAGGGACGTTCAGACCACGGATGTTCCACAAAAATTATAGAGACTTGCGACATCGGAAAGTCAGTAACCAGAGTTTAGCAGGAAGTATAGTGTTAGGGAACCAATCCCACAAAGCAATAGACTCGGATGACAGAGACCCCCCCCTCATAGAATACAACAGCAGGTTATGGTCTGGAGAAAGCAGATATATGCAAAGTATATATTGGTAAGTAACATTCAGGACCCACAAACATATAACATAAACAACTAAAACATGACACAGAACAAATTCCCCCCAAACACCCCAGTCTGTAAAAAATATGGAACCCCACCCCCCACCCCGCCACCCCATCCCAAACACGGAGAGCATGAATCCCAAGAACTGTTCAGAACTAGCATACAACAATTTGCACGGGGCGCAATCCAGACAGACAAACTCACAGTCCTAGCCAAAAGGCGGCATGGAGATGCTGGTGTGTAACTGGCATAAAAAGGAGCAATTACACAGGGTACAGTCTCCTGATTCAGTCCAGGTATAGCTCAGCCCGGCCAAGATGACAAAAGCATAACAGTTCCTGCAACAGTTATGTCCCTAAGAAAGAAGAAAGAGAGAAAAACCACATAGTTCACCTGACCATGTCAGGGGCACATACTTGAGTTGCAGTAATTCAAACTTAAAAAAGCACAACAGGTGCAATGTAATTCAACACCAGGTAATAGAGGGCACCTCACAAGGCAGGCTGTACAGTGAATATCAGCAGGACTGTACTGGCATCAAGAAGATCAGGCAAGATGAAGTAAACTCACAGATCCCTGGGTCAGCTATGGGGAGGCAGGGTTCCAAACAAGGCAGAAGCTTCCTGTGGGGAGGCGAAGAAGCGGACTGTCTCCCCAACCTGAACTCGCAGACGAGCAGGGAACAGCTTGCTGTATCGGATGCAGCGGGCCCGCAGAGTCGCTTTGACCTGGTCTAATGCCATTCTGAGCTTCTGAGTCTTTACTGAATAATCAGGAAAAATCAGCAATTTATTGTTCTGATATCGCAGATCATCCTGGGTGCGGCATGCTCGGAGTATCTCATATCTGTCAAAAAAATTGAGCAGTTTCAAGATGAAGGTCTAAGTGGGAGAACCAGTGGGGCCTTGGTTTATGCGGGAGGCGGTGTGCCCTTTTTACCGTGTAGTAGGGTGAGAAATGTGCATCAGGCAGCAGATTGCGCAACAGGACCTCTATGAAGACTGTTGGATTAGATCCCTCGGCACCCTCTGCCAGCCCCACAATACGAAGGTTGTTTCATCTGTTTCTGTTCTCCGCCTTCTCTGCTTTGTACTCCAGGGCATGGATTTTTGTCTGGAGTGAGCAGATGGCGGTAGTATGCTATGAGGTGGTGTCTTCCACCTGGCCTACCCTCTGTTCAGCCTCCGTCACCTGGAACCGGAGTTTGTACATATCTTGTCGCAGTAGGCCCACATCTTGCTGTACAGCATCAATCTTGGTAATGAGTGCGGCCTGACATGTTGCAAGCATGGCCTAACAGGTAGTAATTAGGGATGAGCTGAACACCCCCCGGTTCGGTTCGCACCAGAACCTGCGAACGGACCAAAAGTTCCTGAGAACTTTAGAACCCCGTTAAAGTCTATAGGACTCGAATGTTTGAAATCAAAAGTGCTAATTTCAAAGGCTAATTTGCTAGCTATTGTCCTAAAAAGGGTTTGGGGACCCTGGTCCTGCCCCAGGGGACATGAATGAATGCAAAAATTTTATTGAAAAGCGTCCGTTTTTTCGGGAGCCGTGATTTTAATGATGCTTAAAGTGAAAAAAAAAAGCGAAATATTCCTTTAAATATCGTACCTGGGGGGTGTTTATAGTGTGCTTGTAAAGTGGTGTATGTTTCCTGTGCTTAGAACAGTACCTGCACAAAATAACATTTGTAAAGGAATAAAACTGCTTGCGGCTTTAATGTAATGTCGGGTCCCGGCAATATGGATGAAAATCAGTGAGACAAACGGCATGGTTACCCCCCCCCCCCAGTCCATTACCAGGCCCTTTGGGTCTTGTATGGATATTAAGGGGAACCCCGCACCCAAATTAAAAAAAGGAAAGGCGTGGGGCCCCCAGGCCCTATATACTCTGAACAGCAGTATACAGGCGGTGCAAACAAGACAGGGACTGTAGGTTTGTTGTTAAGTAGAATCTGTTTGTAATTTTGAACTGGTACATTTTTATATTTCAATGTTTTTATTGAAAAACATAACAAAGTACAAAATAGTCAGTCATATAAGCAGATTAACATCAAATTGTCAAAACAATGTTCTCCAATACAGCAGTAGTTAAAGTAGATTCCCATCATCCATTTTCCACCCATTACGGTAACAAGACACAAAAAGTGTGACAAACAACAAAAATCGGTGGGATCCAATCCTAGCCCCTTAATCATGAGCCAGGTATTCTTTATGTGAGAGAACGGTATAGACCCAGAATCTTGGGAGGTCCCAAATAAGGTCCCTGGGACAGTCCCAAGTCTCACGCTCATACGTGATCTCATCAGAGATCAGCTGTATTTTGCTAAAGTTACTAAATGAAGGAAAAGAACCAAACAAAAAACAAAAAAAGAGAAGAGAAGAGAGGAAAGTAAGAAACAAAAGAGAGTGAGCTGGAGAGGGAAGGAGAGGGTCGTCCTGGGGTACGCTATGGAGTTGAGATATAATCGATCCATGGGTCCCATATCTTATTAAATTTCTTGACTTTATTACAGAGAATGTGAGTGAGTTTATCATTGATCATAATCCAGTTAAATTTATTCTTAACCTGGTCAAGAGGGATTATTGACTCTTTCCAATGTCTTGCAATTGTAATTCTCGCCGCCAGTATTATATATTTAATTAATTTTACTGAATGTTTGGGGATATCATCAGGTAATTTGTGAAAGAGGGCAGCTTCAGGACATCTACGAATGTTTACCCCGTCACTGTATTGACTGAATTGAATATTCGAATCCAAAATCTGATTATGAGGGGGCATTGCTACCAAATATGGTGCATAGTCCCCAACTGACCGCAACGTCGGAAACAGTTTGGAGAAGTAGAAGGATGCATCTTAGCTACTCTAGTGGGTACCAAGTACCAACGTAGGAGCGTTTTATAATTAGCCTCAATCAGAGTAGTATTAATGGAAATTTTGGATAACTGATAAGCAAGATCTTGCCATTCTGTGAGGTCAAAAGTTATATTCAAATCTTTTTCCCATTGGACCATATAAGTCAATTTTAAATCTGGTTCAGTGAGGGAGGTATAAATCGCAGAAATCCGACCCCTCTGAAAGCCCCTAGCCTGACAAGTTAATTCAAATGTTGTAAGCGTAAGGGGGCCCACTACTTGGTGAAGTTTAGATCTGGCAAACGATGCAATTTGATTATACCGAAATATTTCACTAGGGGGCATTTGAAACTCATCTTTGAAGTATTGTATTGTGTGCAATTGATTCCCATTCAGAAAGTCTCCAATTCTCAGTAACCCTTTATTGAGCCACCACTGAAACACCTGTGGGGTCAAACCAGGTGGAAATTCCGGATTACAAAAGATAGGAGCAAGTGGTGTATGGGGGGACGACAGGGGACTGCGGTTGCATGACCTATCCCCTATTGTTAGGGAATGTGATAGAGTGGGGCACAGTATAGGTGGGCGTCGACGGTTGGGAAGCCACATTAGTGATCCTATGGCCAATGGATGACAGGCAAGTGCCTCTATATAAACCCAGAAGGGGACTGAACCTTTAGCTGTGGTATAGGCTAATTGGGCTATTTGTGCCGACTGATAATAGGCCTGTAAATTGGGGAGACCTAACCCCCCCATAGGTTTCGGTGTATGAAATGCTCGTTTTTGTATCCGAGATCTTTTATTACCCCATATGAATCGCAAAATTTCAGCCTGTAGACGCTGTATGTTTCCCCTCGGGACTGCCACCGGTAAGGTTCAAAAGTAGTAAAGAAGTCTAAGTAGAAGTGTCATTTTTATTGAATTGACTCTGCCAAGCCATGAGAAAGAATAATCAGCCCAACAACGGAGATCTTCCTTGAGTCTTTTAAATAATGGGGGATAATTTGCCCTATAAATGGTGTCTATAGATGAAGTCAAGTGTATTCCTAGGTACGGAAGGGAACGAGGATTCCATTGAAAGCTAAATGTATTTTAAAGAGCCTGAACTTCAGCAGGGGGTAGTGATATATTAAATGCAACCGTTTTTTGGGAATTTAGACGTAGACCGGAATGAACTGGTACATTTTTAAAGTGTAGCTCCAGACAAAAAATCTATTTTCAAGCTTTTTGGAAAACATAGGGAAGGGTTATCACCCCTGTAACATTTGTTTTGCTACCTGTGCACCTCTTCAGAAGATTTCACCTCACTTTCTGTCCCAATGACAAATGTTTTTTAAAAATTTGGGTTTTTTAGTGAAAAAAGGATTGGTGATAAAGCATCAGTGGAGAAGAGACATGTTTTTCCTATATTAAATCTTACAGGAGAGAATTTCCCTTTCTAGGGGTAGATTTCATCTCACTTCCTGTTGTCTCCTTCCATTTGCAAGTAGGAGTCATAAGTTGGATGTTTGAAAGTAGGGGCTGCCCTATATACTCTGCAGAAATTGGGGCCTTAGGTGTTGGTGTTGCCACAACACTGTAAGCCCTCACAGTTACTCTTGGTGGGCGCAGGAACGGGCCCAGTTGTGAAATATTAGATCAAGAATTGTAACTACATGCCATTGTTGAACAGTGGTAGAAAAATTTGGCCTTTGGTGGTGGTGATGATGCTGGTGCCACAACACTGTAAGTCCTCACAGTTACTCTTGGTGGGTGCTGGAACGGGCCCTGATGTGAAATATATCAAGAATTGTAATTACATGCACCTGTTGAACAGGGGCAGAAAAATTGGACCTTTGGTGGTGGTGTTGCCACAACACTGTAAGCCCACACAGTTACTCTTGGTGGGCGCAGGAATGGGCCCTGCTGTGAAATATTAGATCAAGAATTGTAACTACATGTCACTGGTGCCACAACACTGCAACCCCTCACAGATACTCTAGTTGGAGCGCTGGAGCGCTGGAATGAGCCCTGCTGCAAAGTATTGCAGCAAAAATTGTAAATACATGCCCCTGTTAAACAGAGGCAGAAAAATTGGGCCTTAGGCACTGGTGGCAGTGCCCAGAACCAAAAATGTTCTTACATGCTATCAGCATGAAAATTGAGGAGGAAGAGGATTGTCACTCAGCATAACAGGATAGTCACTCAGCATCAGCATAGGCAGTCTTAAAGGGATCTCACATTAAAAAAAAAAGGTGGGCAAGTGCACCCTGTGATCAGTTACAAAGCCTCCAGCAGCACTAAATGTGCGTTCCGAAAGATGCAGGACAGGCCAGTAGCTCAATTGCATACTGTGCAAGCTCTGGCCAGTGATCCATCCTCAAGACCCAGTAACCCAGAGGATTTTTGGTGGCAAAGGTATCCAAGTCTGATCTTGCCCCTAGGTATTCCTGCACCATGTGAATCAGACACTGGTGATAGTTGCTGGAACCGATCATACCTTGGGGCTGCGGACTAAAAAATTGTCTGAACACATCGGTCAGACGGCCACCTTCTCCAATGCTCCTTCTGTGACTGACCGAAGCCTCAGCAACACATTGTCCAGGAGGACCAGGAAATTGTAACCTCCCAGGCTCTGGAAACGCGTTTCACAAACCTTTCTGCAAAGCCTCCCGAAGATGTTTCATCCTCTGCTCCCTCTGCGACGGCAAGATAAGATCCACAACCTTACCCTTGTAACGTGGATCAAGGAGGGTTGCCAGCCAGTAATCATCCCTCCCCTTGATACCACGAATACAAGGATCCTTCCGCAGGCTTTGCAGGATCAGGGAGGCCATGCAGCGTAGGTTTGCTGAGGCATTCGGTCCAGAGTCCTCTGGGTCACTAAGGACGACATGATCGGCAGCCACCTCCTTACAGCCACTACAAGTCCATGGGTTTCTTCGGACTGTAAATGATCCCTTGAAGGCTGATGCTGAGTGCCAGGCTCCACCTCCATGCTGACACAATCCACCTCCTCCTCCTCGTCCTCTTCCTGTGTGATCGGCGGGCACGCAGGAACACTGTCTGGATAAAGGGGGCCTTGAGAGGTAAGGAAGTCCTCCTCTTCCTCCCTCTGTTCTGCCTCAAGTGCCCTGTCCATTATTCCACGCAGCGTATGCTCCAAGAGGTGGACAAGAGGGACAGTGTCACTGATGCATGCACTGTCACTGCTCACCATCCTTGTGGCCTCCTCAAATGGTGACAGGACAGTGCATGCATCCCTGATCATAGCCCACTGGCGTGGGGAAAAAAAACAAGCTCCCCTGACCCTGTCCTGGTGCCATAGTTGCATAGGTACTCATTGATGACCCTCTGTTGCGTGTGCAGCCGCTGCAGCATGGCCAATGTTGAGTTCCACCTGGTGGGCATGTCACAGATTAGGCGGTTCTTGGGCAGCTTAAATTCCTTTTGGAGGTCAGCCAGTCGAGCACTGGCATTATATGACCTGCGGAAATGCACACAGACTTTCCTGGCCTGCCTCAGGACATCCTGTAAGCCCGGGTACCTGCCCAAGAACCGCTACATCACCAAGTTAAGGACGTGAGCCAAACAGGGCACATGGGTCAGTTGTTCCTGTCGGAGCGCGGAGAGGAGGTTGGTGCCATTGTCGCAAACCACCATTCCTGGCTTAAGCTGGCGTGGCATCAACCACCTCTGAACCTGCCCCTGCAGAGCTAACAGAATCTCTGCCCCAGTGTGGCTCCTGTCCCCCAAGCACACCAGCTCAAGCACCGCATGGCATCTTTTTGCCTGCGTGCTTGCGTAGCCCCTTGAACACCTACAGAGCACCGCTGGTTCCGAGGACAAATCAGCACAGGAAGAGGCCATGGAGGAAGAAGAGGAGGGGGTGGAGGAGAGAGGTGTGGCAGAATCACCACTAGTAGAATTTTGGAGGCGTGGTGGCTGAACAACTTCCAACACTACTGCACCCTGTCCTGCATCCTTCCCAGCTACCAGAAGAGTCACCCAGTGTGCGGTGAAAGATAGGTAACGTCCCTGTCCATGCCTGCTGGACCATGAGTCAGCGGTAATATGCACCTTACTGCTGACCGCCCTGTCCAGCGAGGCCAAGACATTGCCTTCCACATGCCGGTAGAGAGCCAGAATCACCTTCTGTGAGAAAAAGTGGCATTGGGGAACCCGCCACTGAGGAACCGCACATTCCACAGACTCCTGGAAGGGGGCAGAGTCTACCAACTGAAAAGGCAGCAGTTGAAGTGCTAGCAATTTAGCCAAGCTAGCATTCAACCTCTGGGCATGTGGATGTCTGGGAGCGAACTTCTTTCGGTGGTGCAGCAGCTGGGGCAGGGAAATTTGCCTGGTACAATCTGACGTCGGTGTACCAATAGCAGAATGCCCGAAAGTACTTGGCTGTGACACACCTAATTCTACACCTTCATTCCTCTCAGTGCAGGTTTCAGAGAGGACTGAAGGTATAGTGGGGTTGGAGATCCCAGCTGATGAGGAGCAAGGAGAGGTCCGCTTTGTTCTTTGGTGTGGGTCTTTTAGGTACGCTTGCCAATGAACTGCATGGCAGGTCGACATATGTCTGGTCAAGCATGTGGCGCCCAAGTGGGGGATGTTTTGTCCACGCGAGATACGCTTGAGACATATGTTGCAAATAGCAGCGGTGCAATCTGATGCACTCGTCTCAAAAAAGGCCCACACCAAAGAACTTTTGGAATAACACGCAGAGACAGCAGCGCCCTGCACATGCGGAGCTCTGCGGTGTGATGCAGTCGGTGTGCTGCCCTTAAGCTGGCCCCTGGGGGGCATCCTGCCTCATTGGAGATGTGCCTTCTCCTCTCTCCTATCAGGCACCCAGTGACTTCCTCATCATCCCCTCCCTCCTCATCACTGGAGCAAAGCTGGCAGTATGCTGCAGCTGGGGGAACATGACTGCCAGATTGCTGTCCTCCTTGGGCACCCCCCCTCTCTGGGCTCACGTTACTGCCTTCCACTAGCTGGGTACCATCATCGGAGCCTTCAAAACGCTGGGCATCCTCCTGGAGCATGTACCAAACACCGTGGTCAAACAGTTCAAGGGACTCCTCAGGAGGACATGGTGGGGCTAGGGAAGGAGTGACTAATGCCATTGAGCTGAGGGAAGAGGCCGTGTTGGCAGCTGCTTTGCCAGACAAAGTACCCTGAGCCTGGGTGAGAGAGGATGAGGAGGATGAGGAGGATGAGGACGGCTTGGTCATCCACTCTACCAAGTCTTCGGCATGTTGCGGCTCAACACGGCCAGCTGCCGAAAAAAAGGACAAGCGTGCCCCACGGCCACGTGCTGATGAGGATACACCATGTCCACGACCAGCACTGTTGCCTCTAGACACAGAGCCTGCTTGCTCTCTTTTATTGGCTTGTGACTGTCTGCCTCTCCTTGTTGGCCTTCCAGACATACTAATGGCCTGCAGTGAGATGTAGCTGCACAAAGCTGGGATGTATATATATACTGATTATACTGCAACTAGCAGAATCATCTGCCTGTAATATTATTGGTATGAGAACACCAGCAATTGTCTTCAGGTAGCTTTAGGTGCACACTGTGCAGAGGACACAGTACACTAACTGTAAATACTGCAGCTGCCTGCCTGTGGTATTAATAGGATCAGAACACCAGCAATTGTCTTCAGGTAGCTTTAGGAGCACACTGTGCAGAGGACACAGTACACTAACTGTAAATACTGCAGCTGCCTGCCTGTGGTATTAATAGGATCAGAACACCAGCAATTGTCTTCAGGTAGCTTTAGGTGCACACTGTGCAGAGGACACAGTACACTAACTGTAAATACTGCAGCTGCCTGCCTGTGGTATTAATAGGATCAGAAGAACACCAGCAATTTTCTTCAGGTAGCTTTAGGTGCACACTGTGCAAAGGACACAGTACACTAACTGTAAATACTGTAAAAACACCTGCCTGCCTGTCAGTATATTAGGAAGAGAATAACAGGTACGGATCTAGCTAAACTGAATACAGTGTGTGTATATATATATATATATATATATATATATATATACACACAACACCTAGGATGCATGTATATACACAATACACTGTAAGTGCAGCTAACTGACTCATCTGCCTACTCCATCTAACTTAAATCAAATCACACTGTCTCTCTGTCTATCTCTCTCTGCTGCCGCAACACACTACACAAGGCCGTCACGCAGGCGGCCTTATATAGTGTGGGGCGTGTACTAAACCCCCTGAGCCATAATTGGCCAAAGCCACCCTGGCTTTGGCCAATTACGGCTCTCTGTACAGACGGCGCTGTGATTGGCCATGCATGCGGGTCATAGTGCATGCTTGGCCAATAATCAGCCAGCAATGCACTGCGATGCCACAGTGAATTATGGGCAGTGACGCGCCACTTGAATTTGGTGCGAACGGCCCATAACGTTCGCAATCGACGAACAATCGAACAGGCGATGTTCGAACCGAACATGGGTTCGACTCGAACTCGAAGCTCATCCCTAGTAGTAATAGCCACCATAACATCAGTGAAGCTAGGCTGCGGGGAGGCTGTCAGCTCCACAGGATCAGTCTGTGAGGCCATGTGCAAAAGGATTGCAGGGCAGGCCGCCACGTGAGGGCCTGGGACCCTTTCCTTTTCTAGCGGCAGAAAACAAAGTTTCTTTCCTCTGCCAGAGTTAACTCACAATGATTTGCGGCGCATCTAGCGGGCAAGGGACCATCCAAAGTGATTCAAAGGCACTCAGCAGAGGGTAATATATGCCAGTGTCCCAGCAGAGCTCCCACAAACACATACGCTCAGAACGCCATCTTGGACCCGCCCCCACAAAAGGGATCATTTAAATCATATATTTGAAATAATTATACTATCACAAAAAACACAGGATCCCTAATAATCATCATTCGATGTGACAGGGTCTTCACTCATGCTCCCTCTTTTGTGCTGCACTCACCAGAAAGCTCTCCCCTCTAGGGGGTGTCCAGCATTTACAGCACCAATGGTTGTATGTAAGTTCTGCAGTGTAACTGGATGGCTGTCAATCCTTGCTTTTAGACTCCACTACCACAGCAGTCTTATACGTTTTTAACTGGAACGGCAGCTCCTGTCATTTTTCAAAACCGGGAGGAAAAAAAAAATATATATATATATATTTTCTTTGCAAGATGGCAGCTTAGAGTGCCTCTGTACACTGAGTGCCCTCTGAAATCTCACTTCCTGCTCATGTGATTGGCTAGGTGCTTTTTCCTGCACTAAGATAAAGTCACATTTTAGGCACCCGCTGAGATAGAGATTTAGACACTGCAGTATTCTTCAATCAAACTGAACCAGAATACACAAACTTTAGAATTAAAATAAAAGTTAGAAGCCATATATAACAATCAGAACCAGGTTACAAGACAGATCATAATTAATAATAATGATGCTTTTTTTCTGTGATTAGTGCAAGTAGTGAGCCAGATTTAAGGACTAATTATAATCATCAAGTAGTGTAATATAGTAGTATTATGTGCACCTAGAAGTTCTGTAGAGCCTCTAAATCAAAACACTCATAAACATAAATCCTAGAATTTACACGAACTGTCAAATTAACAGCTCAGATTCATCAGAGTGCCTATTTATTTAACTTCTTAGGTCACAGTTTTCTAATGGAATTTTAAAGCTTCTTGCAATTTTTTTTTCATATTACTATGGTGATCTTATATGTTTTACAACTTTGCTCTTTTTTCTACTTTTATGGTCATAGGCTGTATATGATGATTCCCCCTTTGTAGTACTCTTGATGAGGCAATGCTTCACCTTGAACTTTGGGGGTCGATTTTCTAAAACTGGAGAGTGCAAAATCTAGTGCAGCTGTGCATGGTAGCCAATCTTCCTTTAGCTTGGAAACTGATTGGCTTCCATGCAGAGCTGCACCAGATTTTGCACTTTCCAGTTTTAGTAAATCGACCTCTATGTTTTCTTGCCTAATAACCCACACTTGTCCATAATTGACAATCCGGCTTATTTAGGAGCATAGTGTGCAGGGGATTGTTTGGCTGATTATTTATTCAAAGAAATCTGCACACCCTAACCTGAGGTCTGGACATGTTAAAAATAGTACACACAATGAGAAAATCGGACGAAAAAAAATACAGCTTTTGGAGCGGTAGTCCAATAATCTGATTGTTAGTACACAGTTTTCGAGAGCCGATCACAACAGTTTATGCAAAATTATCCAAAGGGACAAGCCAGTGTTGCCAACCTGCCAGACGGAAATTTACTGACACAACTCCCAAAATTTACTGGCACAGCCTAGTTTTTACTGGCATTTCCAAAAGTTACAAAATTACAGTTGTGCAAATTGTACAAAGTGCAAATTTTAGTATGTAGGCTACAAATAAGTACAATATGCAATTAGCAATGTGATTTAAGGTAGATATTAAAGCAAAAAACATATGTCTTATTTTATTTTCAATATAAGTAAGTGGCTCAGGGACAGGACTGTGCAGCAGCGCAGATCACTGACATGTCCCATCCTAAGTCACAGTGACAGTCTCTCTCTATGCCAGGTGGTCCTCTCAGTCCCCTACAGTCCAAACAACACTGACAGTCCCGCTCCTGGCTTGCCTTGCTCCAGTCCCACAGACCTGCACATGAGGCTCTGGATGCTCTGCCCGGCTCCCTTGCACCATGACATCACACGACATGCTCAGGCACCGTCTCCGCCAGACCTTCCCCTCCCGCCGGTACCACCCAATTACACTGCAGCAGGCACCTGGATGGTCCTGGCTGGCTCCGGACCCGAGCTGCGCATTCCCAGTTCCGAGCCAAGCGTCACAGCTTTAAATTTTTTACTGGCAACCTTTTCCTCTTACTGGCATTTACTGACAGGAGAAAAGTGCCCATTTTTTGCTGGCTGCCAGTAAAATTACTGACGGTTGGCAACACTGGGACAAGCACAAATCATTTTCTTGTGCGATAACAGAACAAACTATTTTCGTTTAATCAGTACAGTATTTGTCCATAAAAAAATCAAGTGACTAAGACCACACATGCTCGGAAATGAAAGAATACATTACAATACAATACATTACATCATTGTGGGAAGTTGTATTCTGTCGTACAAAGTAATCTATTCATTTTCGATATGAGACTAGCATGCAAAAATAAAAACAGAAAATCATTCGTCAGATATTCTCACTGTATGTACCAGGCTTTAGGTTTCTACAGCTAGATACAAAAAACTCAGATCTGCCAAACTAATTGAAATCATAATTTAACACACCAAACAGATAAGCCTTTTAGAAGGGCTGGCCATACTCTGGTATATTTTCTTATGAAGGTTCATAGGGAAAATCTAATCAGTACATTTGATAATGCCATCAGAAAGATGACAAAGGTTGTTAAAAATTGCTTCTAAATTTCCTTAGCTTTCAACATTTGACCTTAAATGTATGGCTTTCCAGAACAAAACCATAGTCACATATTTTTCATCCTGCATCTCTGATTTTTTTCAACATTACGGATGAAAACAATTGTTGTTTTGACCTCATTAACTATTAGAAAATCTAACAAATGTTTTGAAATGTATTTTTGACTAAGGAAATTCTGTTCATGTATGGCCATTTAAAGTTTTTTTTTTAACTTAATTGCAATACATTATTATTATTATTATTATTCTACATGATTTATATAGAACCAACAGTTTGTGCAGCGCTTTACAACATGAGGGCAGACAGTACAGTTACAATACAGTACAGGAGGAATTAGAGGGCCCTGCTTGTTAGAGCTTACAGTCTAACAGGGAGGGTCAAGTGATACAAAAGGTAATAACTGTGGGGGATACATTTTAATTCATAGAGATAAATCTGACCAAGGTGCCATCCAAGGCTGCATAGAAGGACAAAACGTTACAGAAAGAAAAGAGAGGGCGCACCAGCCTAGTGTGTTATCCAAAGCACCATTTATTCAAAGGATAAAATTGGATAATTATACTCTCAAAACAATATAAAAAGCTCATCACATTACCTTGAGAGAAATGACCAGAACCACTGTTCATGCCCCCAAAAGGGCTAGGATGGCACCATGAAGGCCTACAGATGCTGATGCATTTTGAAGGTGTCCCCTTTTCCTCAGAGCTAGATGTCTGCAGAACCATATGTTCTTATATATAACATTGTACAAAATATGTATTAGGACTATAACCACTAACTCCACCTACAATACCTGGGGGGGGGGGGGTATTTATGCTTACCAGATACTCCAGACATAGGCTCATAAGGGAAACAGATACCTGCCATTCATATAATAACAAATGGATTTTTACCAAAATAGACTCATACATGTTAAGCAGTATGAGACAGGCGATCACTAGCAAAGGCTAGTATAGGTAATGCAGTTTGACAATGCAGCTAGGAGACACGCAGAACAAATATACAGAATAGTATAACAAATGGATACTGATCAAGAGCAAAAACACTTGGTACAGAAGGAGTTCGAAATAGTGACAACGTTTTGGGGTGACTACACTTCTTTATCAAGACTTGACGTGTCGTCTTCCCAAAATGTTCTACGATTCCACCTCCTTCAGTACCGGGCATCCTCTGTTTTTGATCAGTATCTATTTGTTATACTATGCTGTTGATTTGCACTAGATGTCACCAAGTTGCATCCTTAACCACTTAAAGACCAGCCTCGTTTTGGATTTTAGGTGTTTACATGTTTAAATCAGTTTTTTTTGCTAGAAAATAACGTAGAACCCCCAAACATTATATATTGTTTTTTTCTAAAACCCTAGAGAATAAAATGGCAGTCAATGCAATACTTTGTTTTTTGCACCATATTTGCGCAGCGGTCTTATAAGCACACTTTTTTTGGAAAAAATTCACTTTTTTGAATAAAAAAATAAGACAACAGTAAAGTTAGCCCAATTTTTTTTATATTGTGGAATATAATGTTATGCCAAGTAAATTGATACCCAACATGTCACACTTCAAAATTGCGCCCGCTTGTGGAATGGCGTCAAATTTTTCACCATTAAAAATCTCCATCGGCGACGTTTAAAAAATTCTACAGGTTGCATGTTTTGCGCAGAGGAGGTCTAGGGCTAGAATTATTGCTCTTGCTCTACCGGTTGCTGCGATACCTCACATGTGTGGTTTGACCACCGTTTTCATATGCGGGCGCTACTCACGTATGCGTTCGCTTCTGTGCGCGAGCTCGTCGGGACAGGGCGCTTTAAAAAAAAAAATTTTTTTTCTTATTTATTTTACTTTATTTTAATTATTTTTTCACTGTTTAAAAAAAAAATTGGATCACTTTTATTCCTATTACAAGGTATGTAAACATCCCTTGTAATAGAAAAAAGCATGACAGGTCCTCTTAAATATGAGATCTGGGGTCAAAAAGTCCTCAGATCTCATATCATATTTGGACTTAAATGCAAAAAAAAAGAACAAATGTTGTTTAAAAAAATGACAAAAAAAAAATGCCTTTAAGACAAATGGGCGGAGCTGACGTTATGACGTCGCTTCCGCCCTTCTATGGTATGGAGACGGGTGGGGGCCATCTTAGCCTCACTCATCTCCATACACAGGAAGTGACAGGTCCCGATCGCCTCCGCCGCTGCCGACGGCTCCAGTAAGCGGCGGAGGGTGCGGGAGACCGGCGGAAGGGGGGTGGCACCTCTCCCGCCGCCGATAACGGTGATCTTGCGGTGAATTTGCCGCAGAGACCACCATTATCGGAAACACGACCGGCTCCTGTAAAGATGGATACCTCGGTTGTGGCAGCAGCTGCTGCCGTTACCGAGATATCTACCTTCAAAGTACCGACGTATATGTACAGGAACCGGTCGGTAAGTGGTTAAACTGTATTACTTCCTATTGGCTTTTGTTATTTAAAGGAGAAGTACAGCCAAAGCTCATTTGGCTGTACTTTTCCAATGCATCACAGGAGTGCAGTTTGTTTTGCACTCCTGTGACCCGTTTTTCAGCAGACAGCAGGCTGAAGCCCTCTGTCAGCTGATGTCACAGAGCCGGTTCAGGCTCAGGGAAGATCGCGACCATATGATCGGGATCCGCCCACATGCCTGGACTGGCACCCGCCTCATTCTCCCAAGCGAGCCCCTGAGAGCCTGAATCGGTTGCTCCTGCCCCCTCCACAGCCCAATGCTCCAGAGAGCGAGGAGGAGGCAGAGCAGACAGGGGTGGCTGACAGTCTCCAGATCTCTGCTCAAGAAGCTCTGAGAACCGAGCAATCAGCGTTTTTTGGCTGCTCGATTCTCAGTCTTAAAACCGGCAGGGGACAGATGCAGCATCGGACCGATGCTGCATCCAGCAAGGTACCGTATTTATCGGCGTATAACACGCACTTTTTTCCCCTTAAAATCAGGGGAAAATCGTGGGTGCGTGTTATACGTCGATCCCTGCTATTTTGTGAACTATCGGAGCGATCGCCGCCGACATTCACATAGCGTGTATTTTTAAATATGGCGCCGCGGAGTTCGGAGGGACTCGGAGGCGCTCGTTCAGCTGAACGAGCGCCGCCGAGAACACAGTGACTGGGCGGAGCCGAGATACACATAGCCGAGGGTTCTCGGCTCTTCTCGGCGCCGTTCACAGTCCTGCCCAGTCCCGCCATTGGACCTCTGTTATGTCCATCATAGGGACTGGGCGTGACTGTGAACGGCACCGAGAAGAGCCGAGAACCCTCGGCTATGTGTATCTCGGCTCCGCCCAGTCACTGTGTTCTCGGCGGCGCTCGTTCAGCTGAACGAGCACCTCCGAGTCCCTACGAACTCCGCGGCGCCATATTTAAAAATACACAGTGTAACTTGTGTATGTCGGCGGCGGTGTATGTTGGGGACAAGGCTGCACTGACCACTGGGGACATGGCTGCACTGGGGACAAGGCTGCACTGACCACTGGGGACATGGCTGCACTGGGGACATGGCTGCACTGGGGACAAGGCTGCACTGACCACTGGGGACATGGCTGCACTGGGGACATGGCTGCACTGGGGACAAGGCTGTACTGACCACTGGGGACATGGCTGCACTGGGGACAAGGCTGCACGGACCACTGGGGACATGGCTGCACTGGGGCAAAGCTGCACTGACAAGGCTGCACTGACAATTCTGCACTGGGGCAAAGCTGCACTGACAAGGCTGCACTGACAATTCTGCACTGGGGCAAAGCTGCACTGACAAGGCTGCACTGGACACTGGGGCAAGGATGCACTGACAAGGCTGCAGATGTTATACGCCGATAAATACGGTAATTATGATTCTACAAAAGAAATAAAACCCATACTTCTAATTCTGCTATTCAGCTTGGGATGGCTCTTTTCAGATTTGTTTTAATGTATTTAGATGTATTGCTATTGACCTAAAAATACAGTTTCTGAAACACTGTTTTGCATGCCAGCCTATTATTTTATTTGTTCAGCAGATTCCCTGTCCATTGTGATGTAATATTCCCAAGAGGAAATCCTATACTTTCTTATAAGATTAATAGACCTTCCTTATTGGATTATGCTGATTTCCTATGAGCACAAGTTCAGACTCACCACAATCTGAAAAAAATTGACTTTTCCCTTTATAAATATACACTCCTCAGGATGTCATTCTCTGCTTATAATTTTATAGGTTTTGTTTAGTAGGTTGCTGTAAAACAACACAGTTCCTAATTCAAATGCATGGCTAAAGAAGGCCCACTGTTTCTAAGGACACAGTACTGTTTGCTTACAACCAGTGTAAAAATAGAACTTTATCTAATAGGCCTGTCTCAGGTTACTTGTGTAACTAGTTCAACCACTCATTACACAATCAGGCCAATGAAACTTGTGTGGAAAAAGGAGTTGCTGTACATAGTGATGAAGAGACTATAGCTGGTCCTGCTTCCTAAGCACTTCATTAAAATGCTTCTGAGGTGTCTTAGTTGAGACCCATCTTACCGGGCAATTAATGTTATCACTTAAAAAACCCTGGGTGGGCTGGCTATATCAAGCTCCTCATACAGCCAATTCCAGGGGAGTCGCGATTCTAGTGGCAAAAACGGTACAGTTTACTCTGTTGACACTTAAGTCTGACCCACAGGGCAGATTCCTATTTCTGCACACCAAAATAAATGGGCTTGAGATACTTAAACTGGCAATTTATACACCTCCCCATTCCACTTTCATGTTTTGAATGAGGGTCTTGCTTTTATGTCCCAATTTCCCACTGTTCCAACGATATGGCTGGGGGATTTTAATAACGTACTAGACAGGGAACTTGATAGACTGACAACACAGCCCTCTGGCAATTCCTCACAACAATACACAAGATTCGGCAGATTCCTCAAAGAATTAGCATTGATGGACACATGGAGATATCGCCACCCGCAGGATAAGGCTTTTTCTTGTTTTTCAACGGCACATAACTCAATGTCTAGGATAGACCTTATTTTAATATCCCGCTCCCTTCTCCCTATGTTAGAAGACGTAGGATTCTGCCCTCGCATACTATCTGACCATGCCCCATATTGGGTTGAACTCAAACTTGATTCCCCACCTAACACGTATACATCAAAACTTAACCTCTTCTGGTTATCGGTGGTCCCGGGAATAGATGAGATTGGGGTTAAATGGGACATATTTTTCCAAGCCAACAGAAATTCAGCACCCTTTGATGTAGTGTGGGACTCCTTTAAATCCCATGCCCACATGACACTCGCCCAACGTATTGCTAGATACAAGAAAACCTCCTCTCATGCGATCACACAGGCAGAACAAGCCTTGACAGCCATAGAGAGGGAATTTTCTTCTAATCCCACTCCCTTCAATGCTGACCAACTAAAAGAACAAACCCGCATAGTGTCCAACATGCATTTTGAAAAGGCGGAGAGGAAAATATTTTATACTAAACAGTGGTTGTATGAATGTGGGGAGAGGGCGGGACGCCTCCTGGCATATTTAGCTCACATGGATCTTAGACCACCTACAGTGGTATCCCTCAGAGGCACTAGTGGCGAAATGATTACAGAACCTGATAAGGTGGCAGGAGAATTTCGTTCTTTTTTCTCGTCATTATACACCTCCACGGTTGATGGCACTAGTGAGGACACAAGGGCACTATTAGCCAATGTAGAATTACCCACACTGTCCCAGCCACATACTGAAATGCTGGAGGCCCCAATTACTACGGATGATATCGTTGAAGCGATGTCCCATCTTAAAGCTTCAAAAGCACCCGGATCCGACGGCCTCCCCCTAGAATTCTATAAAACATAAACAGATAACATTGCCCCTAGGTTACACGAGCTATTTTCCTATATGTTCAAATCTGGATCTATTCCTCAATCTATGACCGAAGCTTATATAGTACTCATACCCAAACCTGGTAAAAATTTAGAAATCCCGGAGTCATATCACCCCATATCCCTCCTTCAACTAGAAATAAAGATCTTGGCCAAGATCCTGGCATTACGTCTAAATAAAGTAATCCTCACCCTAATTCACCCGGATCAAACGGGATTTATGCCCGCAAAAAACATGGCACATAACCTCCGTAGACTACATACAGTATGAACCTACAAGCTCAACATGACCAGCTGGGATCCAGAGTCGTGGTATCCCTGGATGCCGCAAAGGCGTTCGACTCTGTTGAATGGGTCTACCTCTGGCAATGCTTAGCAAAATTTGGATTAATGTATCAAAACCCTAGTGCCAGGATCTTGATTAACAGGAGGGCTTTAGACGCCTTCCCCCTTTCAAGGGGAACGTGACACTTTATGCCCTAGCGGTGGAGCCTCTTGCAGCCTCACTGAGGTCACATCCAGGCATTACGGGCCTGCGAAGCGGTGATCTGGTGGAGACAATTAGTCTCTACGCGGACGACATGCTGCTGTATTTATCAGACTCCGGTCCTTCCCTGAAAGCAGCATTAGAAATCATACAAACATTCGGGAAATACTCGGGTCTAAAAATAAACTGGGACAAGTCCAGAATCCTCCCTATAGATATAGGTGCACCCACACAAAACCAAGCCTCTTCCCCCCTTACAATCGTTAGTTCTATGAAGTACCTAGGGATCACTATCACTCGTACCCCCGAAGAATACACCAAACATAATATAGAGCCCCTGATCGCAACCCTGAAAAACAAAACTCAGATTTGGGCTAAACTCCCCCTGGGGGTCTTGGGGCGTGTGAACCTTATAAAAATGGATCTGCTCCCCAAGTTCCTGTATGTCTTCTGGCACGCCCCGCTCTATTTACCTCTCAGGATTTTTAAAACAATCGAAAAAATTCTTAACTCATTTGTGTGGGGGAAGGCTCGCCATGAACTATCTTGGCAAGTATTGAAAAACCCCACGGATTTGGGAGGCACGGCTCTACCTGATTTCAACCTATACTATTTGGCAGTGCAGTTATCGCACTTTTATTACCTAGACAAATGCGACAAAGAACGATATATGACTTTGCTCTGCTCCCAATATGCCCGTTTATACACCCACCCATTTCAAATTATCTTTAGAGACCCCGTAGACTCCTGGGCATCGGAAAAGTGTACCGGCTTACTATACACCCATTGCAGTGGTGAGACGTAGATTAAATGTGCCGAACACTCACTCACACACGCCACTCTGGGACAACCCTGGGTTAAAGGAACTTCTATCTATGCCAGACCATGGAATGTGGGTTGTTCGGGGGGTGAGGATTCTTTCGGACGTTTACAGGGACAATACACCGAAGTCCTTCCAACAACTTAAAGATGAATTTACCCTCCCCAATTCCATGCACTTCAGATATCTCCAGCTCCGCCACGCTCTTCAATCCCAATTTCACGATAATCCATCTAACCTAGAACAATTGGATATCCTCATTATTATAGGGGGGCAAGACTCCTCCAAACTCATTTCAACTTTCTATAATTCTCTGCTTTGGCCTACGGCCACGAAACTTGCTTATGGATTAAAAAATCGATGGGTTGGGGACGTGGAGGAGCTGGAGGATGATGAGTGGGAGGACGTGCTGGACAATTGCAAAATCGTGTCCACCAGACTCTCAGATCGCCTCACTCAACTTTTTCCATTTTCTATGGTCATGTCCGGTTTTATATGACTATTGGTCTCACATAGTGAAATTCATACATGATGAAATGGGATCCCCCCTTAGACTTTGCCCCAAGCAATGTATACTAGGAATATTCCCAGATCCAGACTCAGACAAATTTCACGTCACATTTCTCAAGGAAACACTGTTTATAGCCAGATTGCTTATAGCTAGAAAATGGCTAAGGATAGACCCACCAACACTCCAAGAATGGATAGCTGCCGTCAATAATGTTTTGCCATACAAAAAAGAAATATACGCCTATAGGGGATGCCCATCTAAATATGGGAAGATATGGTACTCCTGGTTGGGTAATGCAGCCACATGCATCACAATAGCTGAAGCTACCCTGGAAGATTAATTATTCAATTTACACAATAATACAGCGCTATAATGCCTATTAAATGCAATATGTAACTATAGGTTAATAATTACAAACTATCGTTCACACATGTCTTGTTCATATTGATCACAAAGGTCGAGCTAAATGTACTCTTTATTTTATTCGTTATATATTTTCACACATGTCAATGTATTGTATGATCTGTAACTGTGTACTCTTCTCAAATAAACAACAACGTTTTTCTGTAAAAAAAAAAAATGCTTCTGAGGTACCAGGTAACGTATCCTTATATCCTTATCGCACATACTGTACACCGAGTGTCAGGAAGTCCTGCAATAATGGCAGAATTCACACATCTACTGTATATTACTCACTGAGAAAAGGTTAGATACTATTCATCTATATAGTGCCAGCACTCTGCTCTCAAGACCTACTAATTATGATGGTCCTTTCCATATACCAGAGCAAGTAAGGATGCCAGAATCTGAGAAGGAAGTGTGGCAGGGGCAAGTTGGTTGACCAACTAGGCCAACAAATGTATCCACCCTGCCTTACACAGGGGTTACTCATTAAATTTAGTGCTGCTGGGCTGTAATCAGTTTAAGCTTATTTGATAGTTTAGTATTCATTTGGTAACCCATAACCCCAGTGTTACTGGTGCTTTGCCTGGTGCTGGGGTGCATCCCTGGCAATAATGCAAGGAAATACAATAACGCTGGGTTTTGAATATTTGTCTCCTGGCCAAACTCTAATGCCGCGTACACACGAGCGGACTTTACGGCGGACTTTGCCCGGCGGACTTTTCGACGTACTTTACGATGGACTTTCTGAATGAACGGACTTGCCTACACACAATCCACCAAAGTCCGTCGAATTCGTACGTGATGACGTACGACCGGACTAAAACAAGGAAGTTCATAGCCAGTAGCCAATAGCTGCTCTAGCGTGGCTTTTTGTCCGTCGAACTAGCATACAGACGGCGGACTTTTCGACCGGACTCGATTTCGACGGATTAATTTAAAACATGTTTCAAATCTAAGTCCGTCCAACTTTTGAGAAAACAAAGTCCGCTGGAGCCCACACACGATCGAATTGTCCGACGAAATCCAGTCCGCCGGGCAAAGTCTGCCGTAAAGTCCGCTCGTGTGTATGCGGCATAAGAAATGTGTTTCCAGTGTTGGGGGAGGATATAAATATCTGGGTATAAACTTGTGATGCTTTCTATCCCCTGGGATCCTGGTTAGGGAGGACACCCATGTGTTTGTGAGACAAGGCTTGAGTTTGGTGACTAGGCTTAAGCCTAATGTCGGCCCGCATCTGCTGGTTTAATAGAAATGGTCCAACATTTCTATTGAATGTCATGCATGCATGGCATCATGGCTGAATGCCATGCAGCCATGATGCCATGCATTGCATGTGTGGGGCAGTGATGATGATGAGTAAAACCATAAATCATACAAAGGAATCAATTAAGTTGTGATATGAATCAAATCAATCACTATAAGACCTACAAACCATAATTGATTAAATGGCATGGTCACTTTAATGTTTAGGTCCACCATCATTATTATTTAAAATTACTACAGTCATAATTTGGCATTTGGCTTTTTTTTCACTGCAGTGAAGTCCACATGAATGGTGGCGCATCAGATACATTATATACACAGTTGAGTTAATTAGTTATGTCAGGACAGTGAGTGTTTTTAACTGTACTAGAAGTCTACCTGATGATGATTACGCTGGCACTGCTGGACAGACACGGACGGTGTATCTCCTGCTGCCCACAGCAGCCTATGGGAGGACTCTCTCTGAGGAGGACAGTATTCTTCTGGGACTTGGCTTGGTTGGGTCTCTCTCCAGCAGTCTTGCTGCCCAGTAGGAGGACGGAGGCTCAGGTCTCCCCCGTATCAAGACACTGTGAGCCGAGGAGGAAGGCAGGGACACTAGCTCGGCGCGCCGCTCCGGCACTATGTGTCTGTCTCGCACTCGCAGCCAGCGCAGTGCATACACAACGCGACACAGGGAAGCAGGAGATGGCCTCAGTGGGAGGCAGGAGGCGGAAAGAGCCGGCGCGGCTTACTCCCATGGCTCTTCGGCAGGTTTCAGCTCTGTTCGGTCTCAGAGGCGGGGTATGGCGCATCGCAAGTTTGACGTCATCCAAACATCGATTTATTCCAGTTGTAGCATCGATGCCGCATCGTGTATGGCCGAATCGCGATGCATCGATGCTACGATTAATTTCAACAGCCCTGCTGGAGAGCTGGGCCACTGGTATGTGTGAGAGAACCGTGGTATAGCTATGAAGCACACAGGATATGTACTTATGCAAAACACAATTGTAGTGCTACAGCTATAGGGGCCGCCAATATTTACTGGTTCTTCCCTGAAAGTACAGAGGCTGTCCACCACCGCAAGCACCGGTCCATTCAATAATACAGTCAAGGGGATGTCTTTTTTGGATAGATTTATTGCTGATAAAAATTTTAACAGGAGAGGGATTTAGGGCCTAGGATACTACAAGATGCTTGGCACCTAATGGTTAGAGGGCATTCTTGTCTTTGAGTAATGTCTTTGAGTAATAGTGTATCTTAAACAATCTAAGACCTCTCAGCTGAAGACCACAGGGCAAGTCTTTTATTGGTTGCCTTGTGCCGATGCACAACTGCTGGTACCCAGTGCAGTTTCCAAAACACTACACAGTCACAGGGATCAGTTTATGGTCTTTACTCACAATTCCCCAGGACAGCTACCACCTTCCAGCTTCCTCCAGATAGGTTCCAGTGAGTGAGACAGCACCACTTGGGACCAAACCCTCTGTGATGAGGTTCTGCAAGCAGCTCCATGCTAAGTCCATCCAGGCCATCAGCACTGACACCACTAAAGCCTCTAAAGCAGCTATACAGACCATGGGTTGCCCAAGGACAGCAGCCTCTCTGGCTCTGGAACCCTCCTGGGGAGAAGGAACCCAGCTATTTATCCCCATTCCAGCCCCCTTCTGGACAGTCCTCACCAGGAATTGTCTGGAACTGGATATTCAGGCTGGTTATTTTGAACCTTCTGCCCTAAGCTCTGGAAGTTTCTTCCAGTGGCAAGAATCCCTTGATTACAGAAGGAGCCAAGAACTAAATTTACCTAGCATCCAATGCAAGGAGAGTGCTACACAAATCTAAAAGGATGTAATCTTCTCTAATGCTTAACTGTATTTCTCAGCAAATGGTACTTTATTCTGTGCATAATTCATAGCGCTGTGAAGAAAATATTAATGTTGGTAAATAGATAATATTTATTTAATTGAATATTCAATATTTTATATTTGTAGATTTCTCTGATAACAATGAAGTCCTTACTCGACGTGAATCTGAGGGATCTCTCAATTCTGCAACAAGCTTAGACCTAAGTTCTTCCTTCTCTGGAAAATCTGAGGTATTGAACCTACAGTGTGTTTACTGTGCCCAGATGTTATTTAATAAGTATAATTTTTAAGAAAAACAAAAACATACCATCCAGCTGTCCTTAATTCAAATAATACATCTTTACAAGAGTACCTCCAAAATTTGTGGGGCACACAGGACTTGTAGGTTAATAGAGGTAATTGCCACTGGCAATCATGCTCTGCAATGTAATATGCATTGCAATCCCTTTAGACAGGCAGCTCTCCTAGCAAATATAATTGCATCTTCTAATCCTTCTGCTTACTTGGTGGTCTATATTTTTCCTTACAGAATGACAATAGTCGCACTAACAGCTTGGAGCGTGAAACAGAGTGGAAGCATATCAAATACTGCTGTGTCTACCTCCCAGATGGCACAGCCTCCCTAACTGCTGTCAGACCTGGACTTAATATACGGGAAATGCTAACCGGAGTCTGTGAGAAGCGAGGATACAGTCCTTCTGATGTGAAAGTATATCTAGCAGGGAATAATCAGGTATTTTAGCATTGAAGTATACATCATGGATTGATATGTTGCAGATAAACCTGTTGCACTGATCACAACTAATAATGTTATACATGGATTTTTATTTTTTTATCTTGTATACTCTTATGCATTCACAAAAAAATCGCTCCCAAATGTCCCTGATTTCGAGGGACTGTCCCTGATTTGGAGCAATGTCCCTCTGTCCCTCATTGCTCATTTGTCCCTCATTTTGGTCTGATCTATATAGTTGTATATAAAATGCACTTTTTATCTATCAAAAAGTATTTTCCAGCGCTAAACCTTTCATCTGATTTCTAAATTGCTGCATTTGTAAATTCTAAAAGCCAATATAAAGGAAGAGTAGTGATAAATAAAGCACTTGTGGGTTGAACCAATCTTTTATTTTTTTGTACAATTCTCCTTTAAGGGGATGTGGCAAGGGGTGTGTCCTATACCTGCATACTTTTGCTGATAGGTGTCCCTCATTCCCATCTCAAAAAGTTAGGAGGTATGACAACAAGTATAATAAAGTCAAACTTCTGCTTAAAAAAACGACCTCTTCGTTTGTGTTGTTTATCAGATGCACAGCTTGTAAACATAGATCTGTTAGGGTCTTTTCACTCGGGACGGATCCGTGATGATCCGCCCCGTGAACATCCGCTTGCTCATTGATCCCCGCTGAGCAGGCGGATGACAGGGCGGTCCTGTGCACACTGAGCAGGGACCGCCCTGTCAGATCTCCGCTCTCCCCTATGGGGGGATCGGATGAACACGGACCGTCTGTCCGTGTTCATCCGATCCGCTCTGCAGACGGATAGAAAAATAGGATTTTCCTCCGTCTGCAGAATCGGACCATAGCGGGGACGGATGATATCGGGTGTCAGCGGATGTTCATCTGCTGACACCCGCTATCCCATAGGGATGCATGTATGTCCGTATTTCATCCGAAAACGGATGGATGAAATATGGACATACTGTCCACACGTGTGAAAGGGGCCTTATTCTTTTGTAACATGTGTTTATAGTTTTAGCATCACTACTTTAAAGTGTATCTAAACCCAAAAACAAAAGTCTAATATATTGCAATTTATCAGTTCTTAGGTGTATTGGCTGCATTAATTTCCATTTTTCATGTGTTTCCCCCCTCACCTGGTCATTCTGACAATAACACACTTCATGTCCCTTCGTTCGTGTCTACATACATTTCTCCACTGTATCTGTGGAAGAAGTTATAGTTGCCACCCAGGCCGGACTTCAAACATGTCTGCCTTTGTTCATATCTATTATATGGTAGTCGATGGTAGTTTATAAGAAAGGTAACATCGGTTTCGCTGTCTTCTCAGTTCACATGAAGTGCCAAAGACACTGCATTTCTGGCAAGATCAATAGGTGTTTTCTGTACTTACTACAATGTCCTTAGCTTGATAAATGAAAAGTATTGCAGCCAGCACATCTAAGGTCTGGTAAGCTGCAATATAATACATTTTTTTTTTTGGTTAAGATATGCTTTAAAGGTTACAGTGAATATCATTTAACTTATCTTGTCCTGGCCCACTGGAAAAATGGCATTGGCTATCATTCTCAGCCAGGTGGTTGTAGTCTGCCCAGGCTAATCCATTTTTTTTTGTATAATCTCTTTATAAAGTCGCTAGACCATTAAAAAACATTAAAGATGACAGTGAGAAAAACCAGCACAACATAATATGTACTGTAAATCCTCTCCTGTCCCAGATATTTGATCTATGTGGACAGGTCCTCTGTCCCCCCCCAAAGGGAGGGCAGAGAAGCTTGCATGGAAACTCAGAGCAATATGACAATAGGCTTGTGACTCAGGAAAAAAATAAAAAATAAAAATAAGATTAGAGTTAATGGGTTCTAGTCTGCCTGGACAATCCATAATCTCCCACACCTTCTCAACCCATTGGAGCTCGCTCAGGATACGCGGGCTCTTCCAGTGGACTGGTATGAGGCATTTTGCAGCATTGAGAATGTGAGGGAGAGCACTACATTTATAGCTAGAAATAGAAATAGGGGTAAAAAGCAGGAAGTGTTTTGGTGATGTGGGTAGATCAATACCTAGATCATCCGATACATGCCTATGGACCAAGGACCAAAGGGCATGGGTTAATTCCATTTTATTATTAGTGGAGGAAGCTGCTTCTATACATGACCAAAGTGTGATATGCGCTTATCACTGGAATTAATTAGTAGTCTATCTTTTTAAGAGTTTGTCAATATTCCCATCGCACATGTTCCTGGAATGGGCTCAGATGTAGTGGGTGCTGCAGCAACAACAAGCTGGAGATTGGAGACATAACAGATCAATATACCGTATATACTCGAGTATAACTCATTCCGAGTATAAGTCGAGGCCCTAATTTACCACAAAAAAAATGGGAAAAACTTATTGACCCGAGTATAAGACGAGGGTGAGAAATGCACAGCTACTTTAAGTGGAAAAGAGGGTCAACAATGCCCATTTGCAGCATCACTGTGCCCATTTGCATGCCTCACTGTGCCCATTTGCATCCATAGGTCCCCTGAACTTCAAACTTGGTAGTTAAGGGTTCCTAGATGCCCCCTAGCTGCAGCCAAAATTTGGGGTCTCTGAACCCAAAGGGTCCCAAAATGACATTGCTGCAGATAGACACAGTTGACCGAATTTGAGGCCCCGTATCTCGGGGCCACTTAGTGCTAAGAACCCCAAATTTGGTGTGCAAACCCAGTGGAACTAGCACCATAAAATTTCCAAAGCTGGGGTTTCTAGCACCAATTGGCCCCGAGATACAGGGCCCCAGAAATCAGTTCAGAAAATGTCAAGCACTTTTCTGCAGCAGAGAATGACATTTTCCGAACCAGTTTTGGGGCCCCGTATCTCAGGGCTACTTGGTGCTAGGAACCCCAGCTTTGTTGTGGTACCAGGTCCACTGGGTTTGCATACCAAATTTGGGGTTTCTAGCACCAAGTGGCCCTGAGATACGGGGCCCCAAAGTCGGTTTGGAAAATGACATTTTTTGCTGCAGAAAAGTGCTTGACTCGAGTATAAGTCGAGGGGGGCAATTTCAGCACAAAAAAAGTGCTGAAAAATTCGACTTATACTCGAGTATATACGGTACATGTTTGCCAGCACACCATGGATCATCTAGTGTCATCCAAAAGTTTTATTGGAAAAGGATCACATCACAAAAGGACAAAGTGCAATGTTTTGGAGATGCGAAGGACCCCTTTCATCAGGCATGTGACGAAGGTGTCCTAAAATGGTCTAAAACGGTTCAAAATTGTTGCACTTTGACCTTTGGAATGTGATCATTCTTCAATAAAAGTTTCAGACCACACTAGATGATCTGTGGTGTCCTGGCAAATATTTGCATTCATCTTTTAAGAGTTTCACCACATCCTCTACAGCAGTATAAATGAAAACAGATGGGAGAGGCATTTGTTCTTTTTAAATAGTGTGTGGACAGGGATGGTTAAGGAATATGCACCATATCTGCATTTATCCTTTTATTGTACTTTTGGAACATGTTAGTGTTTTATATACCAAGTATGCCAGGCAACATTGCACATTTAAACTTTCATTTGTTCTTTCTGTCCCTGTGAGTTTTCTTCATAAACCCAGTCCAGTGTAAACATTTCTCTGTTTACATTCAGCTTGTCTGCAGATTACTTGCAGCAACCATTGAGAGCAAGAAAGGCATATGCCCCATTTGCCTGGCAGTAATGTCAATGCTGTTAGCCATAAATGATTTGTGTTCTGCAATGTACTTATTCAATCAATAAAGATCCCGAACTAGAAAAACAGCTTCAGCTAAACCCTGCTAATCCCCCTAGTAAATATGATTCGACAAAAAAAGCAGAATGCACATGTAAAGACATCTTTGATGCATTCCTTGTTTTAGTTCTTATAAATTACCATTTGTCGAATGTGCGGTTGCTCACTATTTCATTTACAGACAAGGTCACATTAGAATCTGATAACATTGTGTCCATAGTTTTGTTTCCAAAAGAGCACCAACATATTGTCAAAGTATAGAGTATTTATTCATACATATATGCCAAATTTTTAAAGTGCATATATGTTCTGCAGCAATGCATGAGGAACATCAGTCTATAATCCAGAGGGATTTACAATCTAATATTTCCACTAAAAATATAACCACATACACAATCAAAGTCTATTCTGGTTAACTTTAAATAACCTTCAAGTATTTTTTAGGCTTTGGGAGTAAATTGGAGCACACAAACGAAACCCACAAACACCTGCGGAGAAAATGCAAACTCAGATTGGGTGCCTAATTGAATTAAAATTCATCAAACTTTTTAATCTAGAATTGCTGTGGCTGTACACGTGTGGTAACAACATTAGAGTATCAGTTTTTAGGACTTATTTGAATGGTCTATTTAATCCGTAGAGTGCTTAAAAAATAAACAAAAAATACAAATTAAAAAGAAATGAAACTGCTGGATGCAGCTAAAAGTTCTGCAATATACCAGTTGACCACCAGGTGTCACTTTTGGGTTATGTTTCGCTGCAGTTATTGCCATGATACATCATTATACACCACACCTATTGTGATTCTGATATATTCCTAAAAACGGCACATTATGAAATATTTATATTGAAGAAACAGAGCTGTTCAGATTTGTATACTGTACCCAGCGAGCAAATTGCTGCCAGTTAGATGGATTTATGCAAGGGAAATCTCTAGGTAGAAGTTGGGCTGAACAGACCTGTATGACATGACCAGTAAGAAAAATTCTAATATTATTATTATTATTATTTCAGGTACTTATATGTTGTATATGATATGACATTTTATAGCTTTGCTATATAAAATATTTATTTTAATTAAAAATACATTTTATCTATTTCAGTTAAAAAGGGAATAGGATACTCAGTAATCAGTGCTAAATGGCCTTCTTAAGGTCGGGCAAGTTAAACAAATAGTTAAAAATCTGTACAAACCAAGTATAGCAAGCAGCCAACACTGCAGAATAAAACCAAGCCTTGTCAATAACACATGTGTACAAATAAGGTCGTTGCAATGGATTAATACAAGTTATTCAGAGTCTAGGAAAGGCTGAGAAGTTCCTAAGTCTTCTTACTTCTTTAAAATGTGTCCCTGGATACTTGTTATCGTTGAAATGCCTGTGCCCAGTGTTATTGTTATATGAGTGGAGTTAGTGAATTTATGCATTTGAACAGGGCCATAACCCAAAATACCAGAGCCCTTATGTCACTGCTTTTGAATAGTAACACACTGATATTCAGTATGCATGCACTGGATACTGCAGCCAGTTAGATTTTGGGGACTGCAAACATGAATCAACCTCCTCCTTTTTAGATGTTGCTTATGCTGAGTTCCAGGCAGATAACAAAGACCATATTTGAAAATATTAGTTGCCTGGCTGTCTCTGGCTTCAATACTTATTGAATCAATGACAATCATGTAGTACGCAACGTGAGAGTTAGAGGACCTGATCTACATATTTTTGGGGGGCAAGTGAGTCAAATTGTGGAAGCCATTTTATGAGAATGACAACCAGTAATCTTGCAATTTCATAAGCAAAAGTCAGCAGTGGAAACTTATCCCAGATAGCAAGCAAGTGTGCTGCAAGTTTGAAAATGACTTGCTAAGCTATTACTAGACTTGCCAGGCTTCACAAGTTTGTTGCACAATTGTAGCAAGTCCGCATTGCATGACTCCTTTCTTTACAAACATTCTGCAAGTCTGCTGCTAGTTCTGGTTCAGTTATGTTGTGCAATAGTCATCCCACCACAGGGGTCACTGTGACTGAATTTCCATGCTGTAGACTTGCAGAGCTCTTGCTGTAGACTCACCACTGCAACTTTACTCTTGCTAGAGACTTGCCAAGCAAATTTGCTACAAATTGGAAAAGTGTCAACTAGAACCAAGTGTACAACTTGTCAGTGAAAATGTGCAGCAAGTTAACAGATTGCAATTCAACACTGCCAATATGTGGCAAGTTATCTTTGCTATCTGGGATACTGTATTTTCACTCAACTCAGGTTTAATTTAAATAAAGCGCAGAAGAACATGTGGTCACAAGTGAAAACATTCATATACATTATGACTGCTTTATGCTTGAAGTGATCCTGTTACCCTTTTCATTAGCTGTTACCTTTTAATATATCTAATACACCTTTATTATGTGTCTAAAACAGTAATACACATTACATAAATTTGTAGTTTTTGGTGAAAGAGTATATATTAAACCAACACCTTTAATACAGATGGATGATATTGAATGATGATTTATTAGACCATCTATTAGATTTTATTGCTATTTGTATCCTCACTGGGGAAATTGACTGTCTGTATTATTCCTGGCCAACATTGTCACCAATTGCAAAGATCTCCTATTTCTTCCTGCTGTGTATCTGAGAAAGCAAGAGAATTAGAATTTTCCCCAATGGGACTATAACAGCAGAAATATACTGTCTGGGGTCTTACCCATTCTCTTCTTTATCTGAAACTAAATAAGGTTGGGTTTACATACATTTTAAAGTATATTTTACTATATATTTTCCATTTAATGTCACTAGGCACATAGCCATTATTATCAATTACTGTTATTATATTGTCTATAATTGATCTTCTTTCAGAAAGCGCTAGCCCTGGATCAGGACTGCATGGTGCTATCTGACCAGGAGGTGAGATTGGAAAACAGGATCAGTTTTGAGTGAGTTGGGCTTACTTTTTTGTTCTTTCTGAAAATTTTAGCATAATTCAAAATCCTTACCATACCAAAATATATGGTGCAGTCAGGGAAGTTCTTCATTACTTTACTGGTATGTTTTTGGCCCATTGAAAAAAATTCAATGCAAATCAGCAGAACACAGAAAGCTAGAATCTGCAAATTTACAATGCTAATCATAGTATTACCATGTTGCTCTGGTAATTTATTTCTTTATTTAAGGTATATAGCACCATCAATTTACGCAGTGCTTAACATACCTTGACATAATGTACCTTGAAAAAGTATTCATACCCCAAGAAATTTTCCACATTTTGTCATGTTACAACCAAAAATTTGGGATTTTATGTGATAGACCAACACAAAGTGGCACACAATTGTGAAGTGGAAGGAAAATGATAAATGGTTTTCAAAATTTTTTACAAATAAATATCTGAAAAGTGTGGAGTGCATTTGCATTCAGCCCCCTTTACTCTGATACCCCTAACTAAAATCTATTGGAACCAATTGCCTAGAGAAGTCACCTAATTACACCTGTGTGTAATTTAATCTCAGTATAAGAACAGATGTATTGTGAAGCCCTCAAAGGTTTGTTAGAGAACCTTAGTGAACAAACAGCATCATGAAGGCCAAGGAACACACCAGACAGTTCGGGGATAAAGTTGTGAAGAAGTTTAAAAAGCAGGTTTAGGTTTGACTATCTCACGGAGCACTGTTTAATCCATCTTCTGAAAATGGAAAGATTATGGCACAACTGCAAACCAACCAAGACATGGCCGTCCACCTTAACTGACAGGCAGGGCAAGGGGCAAGGAGAGCATTAAATAGAGAAGCAGCCAAGAGGCCCATGGTAACTCTGGAGGACCTGCAGAGATCCACAGCTCAGGTGGAAGAATCTTGAGACTGGGGTAGAGGTTCACCTTCCAGCAGAACAATGACCCTAAACATACAGCCAGAGCTACAATGGAATGGTTTAAGTCAAAGCATATTCATGTGTTAGAATGACCCAATCAAAGTCCAGACCTAAATCCAATTGAGAATCTGTGGCAAGACTTGAAATCACAGATGCGCTCTCTCAATCTGACAGAGCTTGGAGTATTTTGCAAAGGAGAATGGGCAACAATTTCACTCTCTAGATGTGCAAAGCTGGTAGATACATACCCAAATAGACTTGCAGCTATAATTGCAGCGAAAGGTGGTTCTACAAAGTATTGACTCAGGGGGGCTGAAAACAAATGCATACCACACTTTTCACATATTTATTTGTAAATAATTTTGAAAACCATTTATCATTTTCCTTTCCACTTCACAATTACTGTATGTGCCACCTTGTGTTAGTCTATCACATAAAATCTCAAAAAAATACATTTTTGGTTGTAACATGACAAATTGTGGACATTTTCAAGGGGTGTGAATACTTTTTCAAGGCAATGTATGTATTGTACATTCACATTACTCCCTGCCCTCAAGGAGCTTACAATCAAAGATCCTTAACTCACATTCATACTTACAGTACATATACTAAGGCCAGTTTAGACAAGAGCCAATTAAGTTACCAGCATGTCTTTGGAGTGTGGGAGGAAACCAAAGTACCTGTAATATCCTATATTATTAAAAATATGTCGAGAGTAACAACAAACAACCTGAAACATATTATGTTTTGCCATTGAAAAAATTACTTTATTTCTTGCCATTTTTTTTAGGTTACAAATTGAATACCTGAATAAAAATTTGCGCATTGTCGCCAGGCCCTCAAAGACAATACAAGAGGCTTTACAATCGATTTTGAAGAAATATGGATTGAATAGCCAAAATTTTGTACTAAAAAAGGTAAATATGAAACCCCTAATGAGTTCTACAATACAGAAGCTTGTTTAATAAAACATTGTAGAACTTTACATATCAAGTTCAGTGCTAGCAATTGTCTGTAATGCCCTACTGCTGCAAGTTTTCTAAATCTAACTGTTAATTCTTTTCTTGGGTCCCCCACTGGCGCTTCTGGCCCCTCCCCCTTGCCAAAATCCCCTATAGCAGGTTGCCACTCGTGCATGCTCACTCCCAAGCTACTTCTGTGTGAAATAAGACACACAGAGCGTGGCTCAGCCCCACTACCTGCTCCCTCCTCACATGCTGTGATTGACAGCAGCAGAAACCATTGGTTCCCACTGTTGTGCCTCAGCCAATGAGGAGGGAGAGCCCCGGGAGAGCAGCTGCTCTCATGCACATCACTGGATCGAGATCGGGCTTGGGTAAGTATTAGGAGGGTCTGAGGGGGAGCTATACACAGAAGGTTGTATACTTGCATATTCTACATGCATAAAATGCTTGAAGGTAAAAAAAAAACCTTCAGCCTTTACAACCACTGTAGCCTCCCTGGCGGTATGATTATGTCAGATTTTTGAATCTCAAAGTGGTACTATTGTTTTGCATAAAAATTTGGTGTTCTATATTGTAGGCCTGTAATTCTTACAACACACTTAAATCTGTCCAAACAAGAGTCTAGTAGACATCCCGGGTATGATAAAGTTTGAAACACGAAATCATAAATTATAATATAATAAATAACTATAAATAATTATAAAAAAAATATAATAATAATAAAATGAATTTCCCCACAATTCACTATCGCTCAATTCTGCAAGTGTTCTAATTTACTATCGCTGTTTTCTAGCTGGTCTAAAACCACTTTTGACGTAAAGGGACAATTTTTGGTTGCCATGGACAATCTCAAGTTTCCAGGCAGAAAGAACAGTATATATAATATAAAAGTGCATACAGGGCACTGGACAAAGCACTAGGGACAAAAGGGAGGTGAAATGATTTGATAAAGTAATGTAATCTGTAAGATTACAGTGTAATGTATGTGTTATGTATTTTGTATTCAAATTGTATTGTATATGTATTTTGTATACATTTGCCGTCGTGACACTCGCAGGGAAGAATACAGAGCATCGGGCGCATGATCCGGCGGAGGACACAGCGGGGGGACATTGCAGGATCCTGGTGACAAGGTAAGTATGCTGTACCAGGATTCTGCAATGCAATCCCGAGTGTGGCTCGAGGTTACCGCTAATGGTACTGAAATTTAACCCTGAGCCACACTCAGGAATACTGCCAGGAGGGTTAAAGTGGTTGCAAACCCCATTTATGAAATTTGACCTAAGGACATATATCTGTAGTGTTTACATCTCTCTCTCCAAAGCACTAAGTGCCGTGTCTTTCTGCTGCTCTGTTCCTCTGTTATCAGCAAAGTCATTTCTGACAAGTTCTACAATCAGCCAACTGAAATGCCTCATAGACGTTTATAATCCTAGCACTAAGGAGAGATGGAGAACTAGAAGTTGGATAGCACTTGTTGAGAGTTCCAGACAGAAAAATGGGGGACTAAAGGCACAAGGGTGTATACACTAAACTCCCTCTCACTCTCTGCTCCATCAATCCCTTCTTGCAGAATTTGCATTGGGTTGCCCTTTAGGAAAAACACAACATGAGGATGGATGCTTAGCCATATTAGAAGTAACATGAATGTACATCATTCCGTTTTGGGATGAGTACGTTGTTGGGCAGTGAACGGGGAACTAAATGTCTGTAATCACATTTTTTTAAATTTCCCTTTTCACTGCCGTCACTTATTAAGATCTGTTATGGCAAGAACATATTATGCAATAGGAAATATAACCAACCACACGTCATCCATTAATTGGTGCTTTCATCTGAAATGAGCGTGGGTTTCATTATCTTGTCAGATCAGTTTTGTTCTGCAGAAGGTCATTTGGCATCTTATCTTAGATAACTCTGCACTGAAGTTCTTAAAAAAAAAAAAAAGGATTCCTTATTCTTAATTAATTCCTTATGACTGAGCTCACCTCATCAAAATAGCAATCATATCCTACAACACTGCATGTTGGCAGTGTCAAACGGTTTTAATGAAGATATTTACATAAATATATCAGTCATCAAAGACAAAATGGATTGAGTGAGTAGATATCATAGACCGAGTAGTATGTTGTTGTCTAGAAGTTCATTGATCAACTATACAGTAAATCCACGTTTACTTTTCGCAAACATTAGCATGTTTAGTATAGTGACATATCTGCCATTTCATGCTAGGGAGAGGCTGACTGTAGTATCCCTTTTTAGGATTAATTAATTAATAATTTATAATCTTTGTCAGATATGTTCAGTTAGAAGAGACAAAGGAAAATGTTTCAGTTATGTATCACTATGTTGTTCACAGATTGTACATATATGTTCATATAGCCTATGTTTGAGGCTCATTTGGTTCTTTATTGAAACTGTCAATGTGATCTTACAAGCCTTGCAATGACAGTAGTGCTTGTACCCTGTTACAATGCCCTTTCTTCACAAAAGAATAAGAAAGCATTAAGTGGATAAAATACAAACCCCCATTTATTTGGACATTTATTTTTACTGAAAATGTTGAGCATTCAGTCCATCCGTTTTCTAGCACTAGTGATTTTCGGTGCGGCGCTCCTAAGAACGAGTGTAAAATCTGCAGCTTCCTTCCTTCCGAAAAAAAAGAAACTACTGTAAATCACCTGTAACATATAACCTCCCTTTACCCTAAAGTCCTAAAACGTCAACATTTCCAAAAAAGTTCCAGGGACACTTCTTTTGCTGTGCATTCAACAGGCCACTGTAGATTGTATGCGTAACACTGGGCATTGTTACTGAGATGCAGAACTCCATTTGTCCACTAGATGGCAGTGCCCGCTATTTTACCTAACCATAATTTGAATACAAGTGCCCAGGGAAGTCTGGGAGTTGTAGTCTCGAAGGTGGACTTTCTACACAGATGAACTGGGGCCACCAGTACTACAAGGCCCACAAGCACTAGAAAGGGGAAGGAATGATATAAAAACGAAATCCCGGGAAGCAGCCTGGCAATTGGAGAGAGACCCGCCAACTGTGAAGATGTGTGTTAGCTGTTCTGTGCTGAACCAGGCCAGGCTGGACTGCATCTATTGGGGCTGTACCAAAGCAAAGGGGCAGACTGCTGTGATGAGCACTGAGCCGTGGAGGTAATCCAAGGTGGAGCACCCATCATCCAGTGTCGCTCTTTGGGCCTCATTCGTCTTGACTGCCATCACTGCATTGCTGCTTAAGGGGACCCCCCACCGAACAGACAATGCACTGTCACACATGGGCTGCTACAGAGGGATCCTGGTGAGAGGGTCCCTGACCCACACAAGAACCATAAGTAACAGTTAACCCCTGTTTTAAACTCAAGCCCAAAGAAGGGCCATTTTCTTCTCCCAATCCTCCTTCCATATTGCTCTTCCCTTTTCTATGAAGAACGTGTTTATCCTCACCTAGCCGCTTTAAGGCAGCATACCCACCTACTGAGTGTAACCCCCCCCCATTCAACTGCTTTTGAACGTTACCCTTAGAAATAGCGTACTGATTTTGTGTGCTAACGTTAAAGTGCCCCAACTGTGCCAGCAGAAGCTAACTTCAAAGAACTGTTTATTTTTTTCCATTTTAATTTTTTATTAAAGTTTTTTTTACAATTATACAACAAATCAACATTACATCAAGACAACAAACAAACAAAAAAAATAATGCAACCAAATATACATTCTAAATCCCAATCCCATATCTCAAACAACTTGTAAAATATCAATATAGAAAATGAAAAAAATATGTTAGCTTTTAACCGCGAAAAAAAAAAAGGCCTCCGCCACCGTCCTAGGTCACCCCTATCCACCCCCCTATAAAATTTATATTAACGTATCCAGCTGGTATTTACATGTCCAAAGAACTGTTTAGATCTTGTTACAAACCTGGGGCAGAAGTGGATTGTTAGTAGTGTATAAAACCTACAGACCTAAGCCTAGCCTCGTTGTCTGAGAGCCCTCAAGTGAACTAGCCTGTCATAGTTAGCCCTCCACACCTGGGGTGTATTCTCTCAGTGAGAGAACTTTTTGTTATACTCTTGGTACTGCAGTACACACTGAGTAAAGCCTTAAAGGTACATGGGTTTATTACATTGTATTTGTATTGCACTGATTTCCATATGTTGACACTAAACTACTGATCTGTGTTACCTTTTTATTTTGGTCTGTCAATGCAATCTGCTTATATTTTAAAGGTCAGTTTGTGTCATCTTTGCATGACTGTTGGGACTTCCCAACAAAAGTATTCTGGTGGTGTCAGTAGGAGTGAGGTTCCATCTTATGACCAGAGAAAGAACAGAGGACCCAATATTACCAGCGGCTTATGCGGGAGTACCGCTACATATGTTATGTATGGGACATTCATTTAGGCCTCATTCACACTTAGCACACCCTCAGCATCCCCTCAATGTGCATATTTGCATGCTTTTTTTGGGCAACACACATAGGGTAGCTCGCCAAAGAAGCTCCTGCATCTGTTCGGGCATAGTGCTTCATGTGTTTTTTACCACGCGTTTGCGGTGCCATTAAGAATTAATTGCACCACGAGTGCCAATCACGTTTTTAATGCGTTTTTCACATGTGCCAGGAACACATACACAAGCAGGCAGATGTGAATGAAGCCTTAATGTGTAAGTTCATTGTTTCACAAAAAATGAATAGGTGAATTAACACCCTACATCCTTCCCACCCCAGGCCCCACTGCACTTACCTCCATGGGCGATTAGCTGTCACTGCCCATGCAGCCGGTACAACACTCCAGTAAGCCCTAGGAAAAGACAGGGAAGAAGAACGGGCTTTCAAATCCTCAGACAGGAGAGGAGTACAGAGGGTAACAACGTTTAGTATTTGCAGCAGAAGAGTGTGGAGTTCATGACAGTGGGTAGTATGTATAACAGAGGAGTGTGGAGTTCATGACATTGGGTAGTGTGTATAACAAAGGATTGTGGAGTTCATGACAGTGGGTAGTATGTATAACAGAGGAGTGTGGAGTTCATGACATTGGGTAGTGTGTATAACAAAGGATTGTGGAGTTCATGACAGTGGGTAGTATGTATAACAGAGGAGTGTGGAGTTCATGACAATGGGTAGCAGTGGCGGTGCATCCATAAGGGCGCCCCCTCTCTCCAGCCACCCCGCTTTGACTAATCGATAGATTTATGCTATGCATGAATCTATCCATGGCCACCGCTGCCACCCCCTATTCAGGCGCCCAGCCCCTTTTCGGGCGCCGGGCACCTGAATTACAGCAGCGGGGGGTGTTTTTGAAGCACCTGTGCATTTCTGAAAGTTCTCTGACCGTCTCTTGTAGTATGTCCGCAGTCTCCTGTAGTATGTCCGCAGTCTCCTGTTGTATGTCCGCCATCTCCTGTAGCATGTCCGCCGTCTCTGACCATCTCCTTTAGTATGTCCGCAGTCTCCTGTATTATGTCTGTAGTCTCCTGTAGTATGTCCGCCGCCTCCTTTAGTATGTCCGCCGTCTCCTTTAGTATGTCCGCCATCTCCTGTAGTAAGTCCGCCGTCTCCCGTAGTAAGTCCGCCGTCTCCTGTAGTAAGTCCGCTCTCTCCTGTAGTATGTCCGCCGTCTCCTGTAGTATGTCCACCGTCTCCTGTAGTCCATCCACCGTCTCCTGTAGTCCGTCCACCGTCTCCTGTAGTATGTCCGCAGTCTCCTGTAGTATGTCTGCAGTCTCCTGTAGTATGTCTGCAGTCTCTGACCATCTCCTGTAGTGTGTCCGCAGTCTGACCATCTCCTGTAGTATGTCTGCAGTCTCTGACCATCTCCTGTAGTATGTCTGCAGTCTCTGACCATCTGCTGTAGTATGTCTGCAGTCTCTGACGTCTCCTGTAGTATGTCTGCAGTCTCTGACGTCTCCTGTAGTATGTCTGCAGTCTCTGACTGTCTCCTGCAGTATGTGTATTAATGTGCTGCTTTTCTTGCTCAATTATTTGGGATTGCTCAGTGAGTGGTAATGATGTGTAATAACCTGTAGCAACCAATCAGTAAACAATAGTGATCTGCTGTAATCTCTAACAACCAATCAGTGAGTGGTAATGATGTGTTGTAACCACTAGCAACCAATCAGTGAACAATAGTGATCTGCTGTAATCTCTAGCAAGCAGTTAGCAGTAATGATGTGCTGTGACCTTTTTTCAACCAATCAACAAGCAGAAATTATGTGTTGTAACCTCTAGTAACCAGTCAGTGAGCGGTAATGATAGGCTGTGACCTCTGGCAACCAATTGCAATCACTGGGTGATCTGCTGCAGTAAACTGATTTTGAGTCTACCTGCTATTTTTTTTTTGTATGCCTCAGAATGGGGGCCCAAGAAAATGTTTGCCCAGGGTCCAATCAATATTAAAGACGGCCCTGTAGGTAGTATGTATAACAGAGGAGAGTGGAGTTCATGACAGTGGGTAGTATGTATATCTTCTAGAATGTAAGCTCTAACAAGAGGGCCCTTTGATCCCTCCTATATTGATTTGTATTGTAAGCATACTGTCTGCCCCATGTTGTAAAGCGCTGCGCAAACTGTTGGCGCTATATAAATCCTGTATTATAATAATAAAAATAATAATAATAACAACAGAGGAATGTGGAGATTATGACAGTGGGTAGTATGTATAAAAGACGATTGTGGAGTGTATGACAGTGAGTATGTGCAGTGGAAAATTGAGGTGGGTGTAACAGTTGCCAATATATGCAGGAGAGATGTGTGGAGTGTATGACGGTGTCTACCATGTGCAGGGGACAGCATGCAGAATTTTTAATGGCAGCAAGGAGAGGAGTTCAGAGTTTATCATGATGTAGTTAGTACAGGGAAAGGAGTATAGGCAGTGTGAAACATGGTGAATGAGGCCAGAGGGAAGCTGGGGAAGTAGTAAAAACAGGGGGCTGAGCCATGGTTTACTGACCACCCAACGCCCCTGCCTGTCCGCCTAAAAACTAACATTACAGCCTGACGGGCCAGTACACAGTCGCAATACATTGCTTTGCAGCATTTTTAACTTGGGGTCGCTTTCAGGACTTGCTCACGCTATCAGTTGAAGAATGGTAAAACCCTGCAGTTGAGCCATGCTTTTACTACCCCCCCCCCCAACCAAGGCTGGGGGTATATACAGGACATGTTATAGCCACAGTGGTTTGCTTTCAAGTAAATGGAGCCACTCTGCAACTGTGATGATGTGGGTTTCAAGGGGTTATAGCAGGCAGTGAGGAGGCAATACAATGCCTCCTCACTGCCTGTCAGATGCTCACCAAAAAGAGATCCAAATGCAGATCACTGTTCAGATAGCAACACGGGCCCTCAGAGGGTGGTAAGCACTTCCAACTTTCTTAAAGGGCTCATTCACAGTAGTGTTGCTCTGTAAAGAGCTATACAAACACAGCTCACTCTTCAAAGATTTCAATTTCATAGGTGGTAAGGAGGATTGTATCACCTCCTCACTACCTGCTTTAAACCCTTTGAACCCCACACTGGCATGTTGTGCATTGTACACAGTTTTGGGGCTCTTAAAGAGTGGCCCCGTTGACTTGAGCAGGTTGTGGTCAAGCCATAAGAACTATAATTCCTGCCATTGTTCTTTGACCAGTATGGGTAGGAGAAGATTTACATCCAGCACCACATCTGTTAAATTTAGACACACTAATATACAAAGAAGGGGGCTTTAAAGGTGCTAGTCAGTACACATTTTTTTAAAAATAACACTTCTTTTGGTTTTAACCTGATTTTAATTAATAAAAAAAAAAAAACATATTAAGGTTTCATTTCACAGTAACAGACTGAATATTACATACTCCGTATCCGCATATTATTATTTTTTTTTTTACTAGTAATGACGGCGATCAGCGATTTTTATTGGGACTGCGACATTGCAGTGGACAGATCGGACACTTGACACTTTTTTGGGACCATTGACATTTATACAGCGATCAGTGCTATAAAAATGCACTGATTACTGTGTAAATGTCACTGGCAGGGAAGGGGTTAACACTAAGGGGCGATCAAGGGGTTAAATGGGTTCCCTAGTTAGTGTTTCTAACTGTAAGAGGATGGGACTGACTAGAGGAGGAGCCAGATTGTTGTTCCTACTTAGTAGGAACAGACGATCTGTCTCTCCTCCCCTGTCAGAACTCTCCCCTGTCAGAACTCTCGTGCCCACGATCGTGGGTGGCCGTAGTGCCTGCTATGGCTCTTAAAGGAGCCGCCGTACCGGTTTGCACAGTGGTGCCATTCTGCCGACGTATGCCGGCGTGAGCCGGTCGGCAAGTGGTTAACATAACACTGTGCACTTACCATACAGTTCCATGCTAAGATATGTTGGTGGTGAAGCCAATATATGCTTTTCTGTATAGCTTTTCCTGTACATCAGCCTATAGACTGATGCAGTGTTTTCTCCCGTAGGAGCCGCTGGAATTTTTCATAGTTCTTCCCCAGTGGATTGCCCCGCAGCCATGCACAGGATCTCAGCCATGCACACGATCTCAGCCACAAATTTCCTCAATAACCAGTCTGGGAGTGTTGTTTTTGTTTTTTCCTATATTTGGAGTAACGGGGATAGGGTTGGGGGAACTGAGTGGGATACTCCAAAAGAAACTATGTACAAGTTGAGAAGAGTGAACTCCTTTCTATTAAGCTGAACCAGGAGTCCTTGCATAAAGCAAACTATGAACTTAGCTTAGTAGTGGAAACAGTTAAATGTAGAGCTGTAGTAAAAGCAATCAAACCCCGGCTTCTTCCTTTAGAGCAATAAGAGCATAGTCCCTTCACAAGGAATTAGATAAACTAAGCTCTTCAGGACACCAGCCAGTGTTCCCCTTAAATATACACATACAGTGACTTGAATACCCTTTGAAGTTTTCCATATTTTGTCATGTTACAACCAAAAACGTAAATATATTTTATTGGGATTTTATGTGATAGACCAACACAGAGGGGTTTATTTACTAAAGGTAAATTCACTTTGCACTACAAGTGCACTGCAAGTGCACTTGGAAGTGAAGTCGCTGTAAATCCGAGGGGGACATGCAAGGAAAATAAAAAACAGCATTTTAGCTTGCACATGATTGCATGATAAAATCAGCAGAGCTTCCACTCATTTCAGATCTACCCCTCAGATTTACAGTGACTGCACTTCCAAGTGATCTTTCGGTGCACTTTTAGTGCAAAGTGGATTTGCCTTTCGTAAATGACCCCCAAAGTGTCACATAATTGGGAAGTGAAAGGAAAATGATAGATGGTTTTAACATTTTTTTAACAAATAAATATCTGAAAAGTGTGGCGTACATTTGTATTCAGCCCCCTTTATTCTGATACCCCTAACTAAAATCTAGTGGAACCAATTGCCTTCAGAAGTCACCTATTCAATAAATAGAGTCCACCTGTGTGTAATTCAATCTCAGTATAAATACAGCTGTTCTGTGAAGCCCTCAGAAGTTTGTTAGAGAACCATAGTGAACAAACAGCATCATGAAGGCCAAGGAACACACCAGGCAGGTCAGGGATAAAGTTGTGGAGAAGTTTAAAGCAGGGTTAGATTATAAAAAAAAGATATCCCGGATAGTTTTCCTTGAATGACTGGAGAGCAGGAGGACCCTACAGGATTGGCCCTATCCCCAGAACAGGCTCATTCCTTTTAGCTATAACTCGGTCTCTGTTTAAATGAGCTTGAGTTATAGATTTTTGTTTCTATTGAATATGTTATTTCAAGGACCAAAAACATGTTTTGTTTTCCTCATGACGCCTTCCCTCGATATTTGTACCTTGGTAATACTCTGTCACTTTTATGGATTCATGGTCTGCTTTTACGTGATTGTAAAATACTTTCTATTCAAAAATTAATAAAAATATTTAAATATGAAAAAAAAAAAAAAAAAAATATCGGAGGCTTTGAACATCTCACGGGGCACTGTTCAATCCATCATCTGAAAATAGAAAGAGTATGGCACAACTGCAAACCAACCAAGACATGGCCGTCCACCTAAACTGACAGGCGGGGCTAGGAGAGCATTAATCGGAGAAGCAGCCAAGAGGCCCTGAAGAGATTCACAGCTCAGGTGGGAGAATCTGTCCACAGGACAACTAATAGTCGTGCACTCCACAAATCTGTCCTTTATAGAAGAGTAGCAAGAAGAAAGCCATTGTTGAAAGAAAGCCATAAAAAGTCCCATTTGCAGTTTGCGAGAAGCCATGTGGGGGACATAGCAAACACGTAGAAGAAGGTGCTCTGGTCAGATGAGACCAAAATGGAACTTTTTGGCCTAAAAGTAAAACACTACGTGTGGTGGAAAACTAACACTGCACATACCCCTGATCACACCATCCCCATCATAAAATATGGTGGTGACAGCATCATGTTGTGGGGATGCATTTCTTCAGCAGGGACAGGAAAGCTGGTCAGAGTTGATGGGAATATGGATGGAGCCAAATACAGGGCAATCTTAGAAGAAAACCTGTTAGTCTGCAAAAGACTTGAGACTGGGGTGGAGGTTCACATTCCAGCAGGACAACGACCCTAAACAGCCAGAGCTACAATGGAATGGTTTAGATCAAAGCATATTCATGTGTTAGAATGGCCCAGTCAAAGTCCAGACCTAAATCCAATTGAGAATCTGTGGAAAGACTTGAAAATTGCTGTTCACAGATGCTCTCCATACGATCTAACAGAGCTTGAGCTATTTTTTACAGAAGAATGGGCAAAAATTTCACTATCTAGATATTCAAAGCTGGTAGAGACATCCCCAAAAAGACTTGAAGCTGTAATTGCAGAGAAAGGTGGTTCTACAAAGTATTAACTTAGGGGTGCTGAATACAAATGCATGCCACACTTTTCACATATTTATTTGTAAAAAATTTTGAAAACCATTTATCATTTTTCCTTCCACTTCACAATTATGTGCCACTTTGTGTTGGTCTATCACATAAAATCCCAATAAAATACATTTAAGTTTTTGGATGTAACATGACAAAATGTGGAAATTTCAAGGGGTATGAATACTTTTTCAAGACACTGTATAGCTGACTCTCTAGCATAAGGGGGGTGGCAGAAACCAAAAAGGCCTCTAAGATTTTTAACAGCAGTCTGTACTCACAGAATGTCCAGGGACCAGTGGCGGCTGGTGCTCCTTTTTTTTTTGGGAGGGCAAAGAAACCCCCTCCCCCACCAGGTCTGCACTCACCCTATCCAGGTCACAGGTAGCTTCACCTGCTTCCTCTCCCAGGCCAATCCAGTCTTAATACCCGCTTCCTGTCCTGATTGGGTGGGAGGAAAAGCAGGAAGACAATAGCGAATGTTGCTACTGCCCCCCCAAGCCCAACCTTTTTGAAGCCAATTAGAGCCTCAGGCTCTAATCATGTGCTTCAAAAAAGAAAAAGCTCCTAGAAATCTATGCGTCCGGTGCGCCCCGCATGGAGATTAGGGGCTGCCGCATAGAGATTAGGGAGGCGGTGCCCCTACACCCCTTATGAACCGGCCGCCGCTGCCAGGGACAGTTGGTTGCCTCCATCAAACTTCAGGTGATACAAAACCAGATCCTCAGCAGAAAGCTCTTGAGTGAGCTCTCTGTAGCTTCAGCGTCCAAGCAAGCACACAGCCACATTGCCCTGGAGAGAAGAAGCCCTCTAGGCTGGATTGACTCTCTGCAGGTAAAAGACCCAGAGCTTTGTGTCTCTGACTATTTTATACAGACTCCCAGCAGCCTTCAAGGCCCTGTTCCCTAGGATTGGCCAGAGCAGCATAAATATTCATTCTGCAATCTGCCTAACTCCACACCCATGTTCCAGAAAATTCTACACTCTCTGAAAAGCAGGGAGAGTAAACAGACTATCAGCAGCTGAAAATACTGAACTGATCTAATTAATCAGCTGCACTAGTTACAAAGAGCACAGCTAGATTCGCCTGACACAACAAATGCATCCACACTGGTTACAGTGCGGCAAGCGGAAACCAAGTTCCACCGAACACAGTGAGCCAGCACTAAATGTAACTAACCCTAGCATCTATTTAGGAGATTGCTACACTGATTGAACTAAAAAGCAATGCGTTCAGCCTATCCTTAGCCTGAAATGGCTGTCCTCTTTTTGTACTTTAGCATGAATTTAGCATGAATGTCAGTTGTACAGCAATGCATGTACAACTCGGATAATTTTTAATGTAGTACCCTCCTAGATAGGTGCAAAGATTAGGTAGATTTAGTTATGGCTAACTGTGTTCAGTGTAACTGCATTTTTGTTGTTAGGTAAATTTAGCTTGCATCTCACTGTTACCAGTGTGGCTGAAAAATCTGGTTCAGGCAAATGTAGTTCTAGCTCACTGTAATCAATGCAGATACATATGATTATTTGGGTCTGTTCAGTGTTTCAGATGCTGCAGGTGTGATTGCTTCCTCTGTATAACAGAAAACTGTAGATCTCTCTGAAACACAGGCATGGAGCAATGCAAATGGCAGCATGAATATTTATACAGCCCTGGCCAATCTCAGAGAGGGTGGCCCTGAAGGCTGCTGGGAGTCTGTATAAATACTCTAAGCAGAGGCGGCTCTAGGCTTTGTGAGGCCTTAGGCAAAACGTACACATGAGGCCCCACGGACTGGGACGCTCCGTGATGAGGCCGCTATTCCTCAGGCTGCGGGCAGTGTCTGATTTGTCCGTCAGCGCCTAAGCCACAGAGTCCCAGTGGGGGTAGGCGGAGCCGCCGGAGTCAACTTCAGTGATTGAGAACAGGCAAATTAGAAAGCCGCGAGGCCCCTGTGAGTGCGAGGCCTTAGGCGACCGCCTAATTTGCCTAATTAGAGAGCCGCCTCTGACTCTAAGACACAGAGCAGTCTTGTCTTTTTGTTCAGTAGAGAACACGGCCCAGGGGGCTTGCTGCCCTCCAGGCAGTCCTGCCATGGATTTGCTGTACATGAGTCCTCAACTGGGCTAGCTGAGAGGTCTGGATGCTGAAGTTACGGAGATCTGACTGAGAGGCTGTCGTCTGAAGATCTAGTCTAGTACCACAGGAGAAAGGTGATGCATTGATGTTGAAAGGAGGCAACCAACTTTCCTAGGACATTTGTGAGTGCAGACTGCTGTGAGAGATCTTAGAGGCTGTGGGCTGCTGCCACCCCTCTGGTGTTAGACAGTTGACTGTGTGTTTGTGTAAAGGGGACATTGGCTGGTGTCCTGAAGAGCTCAGTCTATCTATTTTTTTTGTGAAGGGACTATGCTCTCATTGCTCAAAGAAAAAAGCTTTTGTGCTTTTGACTGCTTCTACTAGCAAATCCACAGTTTGCTTTTGCAAGTACTTGTGCTTAAGTTCGACAGGAGCAAGTTTACTGTCCTCATCTTGTACAAAGTTCTTTTTTGAATATCCCACTCAATTGCCCCAACCCTTTCCAAATTACCCCAAAAATAAAAACACCAAAAAGAACACCCCTGGACTTGTTATTGAGTGACTGTGGATGTGTGCCTGGCTGCAGGGCAATCTATTTGGAAAAAGAACCTGGGCAATTTCCAGTGGTTCCTTCGGGGGTAGTTATTGAAAGTTATTATTAGCTATTTACTGTATATTGTATAGAATGTATTTTAGGCATACTGATCTTCTAAAATGTATTTGATCTCAGTTAAAGCGACTTAATTTCCCTTGATATAAATTGGCTATTATTTTGATGTACAAAATGTATTATCACACAACAATTACGTTACATTTCATTTAACAACTATATTAAAATATTTATTGAAGCCTATTTTTAGTAATACAGTTTACTGGCAGTTTAGCTAGCAGATCAATTTTCATTTTCTGACTGACCCTGCTGACTGTGCTTTTACCTGAAGGCGACATGATGCAACAGGGTGATGTATAAGCTGGAGCCAATTATGTAAAGAGAACTAACCACACTGTATTATTCCCATATGTAAGTGTTTTGTTCATGGCTGAAGGCTGGTGGATACTGTTTATCAGATCATTTGTAAGATGTTATTGTGGCTTAACTTAAATAGATTTCTAGCTAAACCAAGGCACTAGAGGAATGTAAACTACCTGCAGTCATAAGCCAGGACTGTTTGATATAGAAGGACTTGTAGTGTGTACAAAAAAATTGAGATTGATGTTTGATTAGTGCTGGTCACAAGGATTACACTCTAGAAAATAGTACGTCAGGCTAAATTTCAAAGACCACAAGACAAAAGTTTATTACAGTGCAGCAATTTATGTGTTCAGATATTAAAAGACATTTCCACCCAAATGTGATATCCAAGTCATAGATCAAGTTTGGTGGCCTGAATCTATCCCTGGCCTCTTATGTCTCTATGTACTCCCTGCCAAATTTCCACATTATGTTTTTGTCCATTTGGGAGATTTGGGTGTTCCTGCTCACTCTGCATGCTCCCGCAAGAGAAATAAAATATCTGACAGGTAGTCCAATAGTGGCAATAGATGGTTTGAATCATGTACTGTATGGGCAGGCTGAATGCACCCAGGTTGACCAATCAACTTTGGTACAACCAGCCTGACAGATTTTACATGCGATTTTAAATGTTCTCCCGATGGGGACGACTTCCCACACCTGTAAATAATACAAAACAAGGACCTCTGCGCTACTAAAAAGTGAGACTGAAGAGATGCTGCAAAATCTAGTTGTGTTCACAAATCAACCAATAATTAAAGTGCATATATAAAAATTATTTTGCGCAAAAAACAATCCGTAAAACTAAATAAATCACAGTGTAATCACAAATGAGTACATCGAGACATAAATAATTTCTTAAAAATGGTGAAGATCAAAAACTGAAGGTAATCCAAAAGTTCCAGTGCTAGATAGCTAAGCAATGGCTCTTGAAACAAATTAATAGCAATCAAAGAAACCACTTTGACAATGTATATCAAAAACTATTAATAATAATATTAATCATTATAAAAAGTCCAGTGAGCAAAAAATTATGATATAAAAAGTAAGTGACCAAAATAACAATGTGCAATCATGACTTCAAAAAATGTAGAAAATTAAAATAAATAAAATGAGTCCACAAAATAGTGAAAGGCAATTCATAAATCTTCTCAGTGAATGCAACAAAATTTGAAAACGTGATTAGTGGTGTGGTGACAGCTAGGATACGTGCTCACAGAGCCCTTACCTTAAAAGGCATGGGTAAATGCCCTAAAAGTTATGATGAATAGCAGTTGGAGACAGTGGCTTCATCCGGAGAATAGATAATAGATGTAGGGCCGGGTCAGGCTCGCATCAGAATCCTGATAGATATAGAAGAAACGAACAAGAAGGGGCCTATTGCCCTGTACAGCTTTTTTATTGATTACATTTTGGTCGATGTTACTACACAATTGGAGGCCCCTTCTTGTTCTTTCTTCTTGTGTGAACTCCAGCAATTTGTGCAGAACCTCCAGCTTAAATCGGGGGGGGGGGAGAATATAAATATTTGCCAATAACTCTACTCAACTGAAACTCTTTTGGAACAAGGCCTTACCTTAGCCCCTGGTGTGTTCCATAGAAAAGTTCATGATTTTAGGATGGAAAAATCAGTAAGACACAGGAAGCAGTTCACCAGCTGACCTCATTACCACACACACTCTGCACCTATCAACTATGTCTGGATTCCCTCCAGGTGTGCGTTTGGCTAGCTTTTCCTAAATCAACATACCAGGAAGTAGTGAACTTTTTTATGGGACACAAGAGGGGCTAAAGTAAGGCCTTGTTCTAAAAATCAGAGAAAGCTTTAATTTTGCAACAGCGGTACATTAATGGTATAGTGGTACATAGGGGAGCTGTAATTTAAATAAATTGCGACCTAAGCCTTTAAAAAAAAAATAATGGAACTGAAAAAAGTTGCCATTGACTTGGTGACATTGGCCCAATATACATTGTATTTTTTTTTCCATTTTGTATTTTTTTCCCCATTGTATTAGAGGACAGCTTGTTCAAATGTTCAATGACATATTTTTGAAAATGTCCATTTACAGAAACCTGGATGTTTACTTCTAAAACAAACAGATTTTATATGTACAGCAAATAGAGAAAAAAGGTGCAGCGAAAGATATAGTCCACAGGGCGATGAACTCAAGATGTATCACAAATCTTGGTGAAAAAAACACTTGATCGGGGAAGAGGGAGAGCCACCACTATCACCCAAACACACTGCCTCTTACCCTCCTCTGTGGACCCTTATGTACATCCCCAGGAAACATAAAAGAACAGGCCTCAAGGTGCAGTAATCGTTTATTCAATTTAATCAATTTATTGTGGATAATAACAAGAATTGCACTCTCATGATAGTAGATTAAAATCTCTTGTGTTATGGTCTCATTACATGAGAACCCGCAATGAATCTACAATAAATTGATGTTAAGATTACTGCACCATGAGGCCTGTTCTTTTATGTTTCCTGGGGATGTACATAAGGGTCCACAGAGGAGGGTAAAAGGCAGTGAGTTTGGGTGATGGTGGTGGCTCTCCCTCTTCCCTGATCAAGAGTTTTTCCTCACCAAGATTTGTGATACATCTTGAGTTCCCTGTGGACTATATCTTTAAGTGCTGCACCTTTTTTCTCAAATTTTCTTTATATTGGTGTTCATCCATTTTTTGTGCTGGCTGCTTGAAGGACTATTTATCTAGTTACTTAATAACTGTTTATTTAGTTATTTAATGTTGAGTAGCCCAGCAGACTTTTTTTTATAATACTATATGTATAGCAGCCTATAGATAATTTGATTGCTCAGAAACAACACAAGAATGCAGCGGTCAGAACTATGACGCAGCATATAAATTGCAACACTCATGTCTATATAAGACACACACACACACACACACATATATATATATATATATATATATATATATATATATATATATATATATATATATATAATAGTCCATAGAGTGTAGTGGTTAGTGGGAGAAAGAATGTCCTGGCATCAGAAGTTAGTGGGATTAAGATTTCACAGTGTCAGTGGGTAGTTGAAGAAAAATCCCACTGTGTTAAAGTGTCATTAAACCCGCATCATTAAAAACTGTCACTAAATGCTATATTACATTCTGTTCATACTCACTCGGTCACTATGGGATTAATTTTCTGCATTCTGAAAAAAACCTGGTTTATCCTGCTGTTCTCTGTCTCCCCCTTCTGTCCAAGTCCCCACTGCAGTTTGGGATTTTGCAGAGCCGTGTTGGCAGCTACTACACAAGCTCAGTTTGCAGTGTATTTCCTACCCTGAGCATTTCCTCCCTATCACATCCCAGAAGCCCATGTGACTATAGGCATATACACACTGGTAAATGACAGCCAACTCCCTCCCTCCTCATCCATGTTTACTAACCAGCTAAACACAATAGGATGGGATATTACATCTTGATTGATGGAGGCTTCACTTCTCTCTTATTTTAAGGCACAGGCTGGAGGGTTGTGACACAGCTTATGACTGGCAGAAATCCATCCACAACATGTTACTGTATTGCAAAAAAATAATAAAGATTTGATTTTAAATATATATTTGTATGACAATTTAAAACAGTTTTTTGATATTCAGTATTTATTTTAACTCGGTATCCCAAAGGCTGCTTTTTATTTTAAACATGTGACCATTTATAAATAATTTTGACATGGTTTGTACCAGAAATTTAATTTTAGTGTCATTATAAGGGAAACAAATTATCTAGAGAACACATGTTTTAAAGCTATGCCTGGCAAAACTAGAAACATTTTTTTGTTATGTCTTTTTTAGCTGTAAATTGCAGAGAAAATAACATATTTTTGCCAAAGCCAATGCTGAATGAAAGCCTTGATTGCAAAAAAATATATGTATACATAATAAATATATATATTTATTTTTTTACTTGCCCAGAATCAATAACGACTTGTTAAAGAGGTTGTAAACATTTGGAAAAACAAACAAACAGCGAGACAAAGGCATAATGAGCTAGAATGCATCACCTACTAGCTTTTTATGAAATACTGTACGTACCTTAGAATGATGCCCCGCAGTGCCGCCCACATTTCGCTCCCACAGCTGTCATCTTTCACTGGAGTTACTTCCGGGTTCGCAGGCTCTGGCACTGAAAAAAAAAAAAACAAGCCCTAAAAAAATGGCCCCAGCGGCCGTTTCTTCAGTGCGCATGCGCCAATGATGTCGGCAGCAGCGTATATAGTGATTTTAGGAGATATTTACAGTACCTACAGGTAAGCCTTATTATAGGTTTACCTGTAAGTATAAGTGGTGTAACAGAGTTTACAACCACTTTAAATGTTATTAATGGCCTAATTACACCTCAGGAATGCTGTCAGTTTTCCAGATGATTGCACTTATTATCAATAATTCATTTTTATGCATTTAATTCATCATATGCATTTGAAAAACGTGCAAATTTGTAAACTCTTTTTGTAAAAATGTTGCACTTTGTTTGTTTAGCTATCTGAATTTAAATAACGCTCTGGGAAATTATAGAGCATTATTAACTCTAAAACCCATTAAAACAATGCATTTTAATCTGAAAGTCATATGCTCTTTGAGTTGAACCCCCCCCCCACAAAAAAAAAAAAAACAGAATATCACAAGCACTGATGGAATAAGTCACTTGCATCTCAAGGAAACCTAAAATCCATCAAAAGCTATGCTGTCCAGTTCCAGGCCCAATGCACATATTACATTAAAATGTGCATAGGCACATTGAAAACACAATGCCAGTCTCTCAGTTGATTGGCTTCCTAGCTTTCCAAAGGAACCCCTGAGAATGTTTATTAGGATGCTCAAAAATATCTGAATTTTAGTTACACTTTTCTGCTTTGCTTATGTAGGCATCAAATGGGCTATACATATATGTATTTTAATGTGCTTCAATATTCAACAGATTGGTGAATCAGAAGCTGTAGACCAAGGCAAGCATGTGACCCAAGTAGCCGGATTGACTCTTATTCTTCATACAATCACTGGTAAGAAAATTGATTTTATTTACTGGCCAGTGTGGCCACAATGGCAGTAAGTAGGTTAGTTTACCATGAAGCTATATCTTTTTAAAACCATATCTGTCACTTTTCAAATATTTCAATAATCACTCACTGGACGTTATGACATTTTTAATTATCCTTTATATGTCTAAAGTTTGTATTTTCAGAACCAACACTTTCTACAAACACATTTGTCCTGATATAGCTTGAGAGGTTGACCTCCTGTGTCCATTTCATGATAGCTATACTGCATAGTTCTGTTGTACATCCTTCTTCCTTCTTTAACCACCCTCATACCTCCTAGCAAATCCATCGTATCTCCTGCAAACCTTAAAGGTTATTTTTAATGTTGTTATATATATCAATTATGTCAATAATAAAATAATTTTAAATACATGGTTTTCAATTTTTGTTAATAAGGCTAATATGAAAAGTTTCATAGAAATATTATATAACTACAGATGCCATGGGTAGGTAGATACACCATCTTTCTGCAGAGTAAGGTAACAGCTCCCCTTTGAATTGAACTGAATAGCAGGTGAGATCAGATTACGCACTCTGCTAAATGATAGAGGAACAGAAACACCTGATTTCTCTCTTCTAGCAGAGATGAGCTAGAGGCTGGATTGCATATATTTTGACTATGGAATCCTAATGTCAAGGACTAAAATGCATTTAAAAAACAATATTTTAATACTTTTTAATAGGGTCAAACATTCTGATCAATAAATGAGAAGGGACACTCCCCCTTCAAGAACTGATGCGACCATCTGGCTTAGTGGTTTTAACACAGGCTCAGTAAGCATGCTAATTCAGTAGGAAAGCCAGTGATGTTTTGCAAACTGAGTTAAAAGTGTGTGGTAAGCCAAAACTTTTTTAAATTGTTTTGGATACAATAGAGAAGGGTTAGCCCCCCCCCCCTGTCAGATTTGTACTTTCTGTTCTTTTACTAGACAGAAATTGAGGGAACTTTCCAAAAGCAACATAAACAAATTTATGTTTGTGTCACTGTCCTCACTCCCTTTCTTGTTTAACTGTTGTTGGCAGTGCCGGGACAAGGTCACCCAGCGCTCAGTTCAAAGATGCCAAACTGTGTCTCATCCCTTCCGTTAGAGTTAGGGCACCCCCATCCCTGAAATAAACCATTGCGCCCAGAGCAGACATCCCTCCTGCCCACCCCTTTCCCCGGCTCTGGTTGTTGGACATAAAGGGATGCGAAATCTCTCTAACGGAGCTTAAAAACCAGATAGAAGTAAGATCAAAAAGTACATGGAATAGCTACACTCTTCTTAGACTTTATTGTAGACTTCCCATTAAAAACATAGTGTGGTACAACAGGACAGGGCAAGATTCACGCATTTCACGCCCTGGCAAAGCATAGTCGTAACCGGTTACCTTTGATCTTTGAAGTACAGCTGGCGAGCCGAGCTAGCACTTGGAAAGATTCGCACAACTAAGCAACTTTGAAATGATTAACTGGTGTGGTGTACATATATGTTACAGATGAAAGTGAGATTGAAAAAGAAGACTGTGCTAGCAGGTGTGATGAGGTTACACTTGTGTCATATGTAGACTAATGTAGATCAAATGTATGTAGAAGGGATGCCTTAAAATAAAAAAACACTGGAGACTGAACTCTTAGGCACGAGTCAGGTCAACCATTTTGAAAATGGATAACCCTATATATAACCATCCAAAAGTAAAAAAAAAAAAAAAAGTATATTATTAAAAAAAGAATTATAAAATGTACGCCAGAATACAATAATCTGTTATAACTAGTGATGACAATTGGTATTTTCACATGTCTTTTCTTCAGGAACAACACTCATGAATGATGAATATTTTTGTATTAATAATTCTAAAAGCAAGGAACAAAATCATGTAATTTGTAATATACCCTTGTCACCGCTGAATGAGTAAAGCTCTAAGACTTACAGTATGTTTTTTCTTAACCCAACAGATGCAAAGGATCCTATAAAAGCAGGAGGACCTATGGTTGAAAAGCAAGTTAAGGTAATATGCTGTGTCTATTACTGACTGAAACCCTATAGAAAACAGGGATCACAGTATTAAATGGTCACGACATTCTAAAAATGTTAATTAAATAGACTTGGTAAGCACTGCTTACCTATGCTGCACCTATAATTTCTATTCTGGCATCATTAGCCAAAGTCCAAAGTTTCTAGCTGTATGGTAATTAGCTTGTGCATTTTAAATATGCCTACCCCAACACAGCCCCAATTTATAACCCACGATAAATGCTTAATGGTCCCCGCCCAGGCTGTGAAGGTCCGATGAGTTGGATGCCGCTGACTAGTGAGGGAGCAGGCTGAGGAAAGGTCCGGTGGTGTATCATCCATGGGTGCAGGGTGTTCACTGCACACGGGCCCCGAGAGGGGGCCCACTGTGCTCTGACCCACCCTGCACTTATAGATGAACCATCCCTGGCTGACAGTCGGGACGATCGGTGCGGGCAGTTACAGGCACCGATCTCCCTGTTTACCTTTTAATTAAGCATCTGACAGCTGCGGGAGTGAGAGGATCTCCTCCTGTCCACTACTCATCCTCTCATTCCCACGGCGGTCAACTGCTTAATTGAAAGGTAAACAGGGAGATCGTTGCCTGTAACTGCCCGCACCGATCGTCCCGGCTGTTACCCTGTGTCCTTCTCCATCCCCCCTTCCCCCACAGCAAACTGTCAGGATGGAGAGTGGAGGAAGGGGCCGGTAAACATGTCATTTACCGGCCCCTTCCTTTTCTGATCACTGACTCTGTTCATTCGTAACTGAAGCATTGTAAACTACGATGTTTCAGTTTATGAATGAACAGGAGCCTCTGTCTCCTGTTTTTTCTCCTGTTCATTCAAAGGAAAGATGTCAGGGGGGCTGTTTAGACCCCTGATATCTCACCAAAGCCCCCCCCCCCAACAGGGCTGATGAAAAAAAAAGAAAAAAAAAGAATTGCAATAAATAATAATATTAATAAAAACAATGTGAAAAAGAATTAAATAGAAAACTACAAACCCCATCCTCTCCAAACAGCATTATGATAAAATAAATAATGTAAAACAAAATTCATTTGTAAAATAAATGAATAAATAATAAACAAAAAAAAAACTACTGAAATCATCCACTGCTCTACTGACAATGCCCACTGCCCTACTGACACCATCCACTGGCCCCCAAAAAGCATTTTGAAAAAAAAATAATAATAAAAAATTAAATTGTAACAAAAAATTAAATTGTAAAAAAATAAATAAAACTAAAATAATAAAAGTAAAGAACTGCTGACACCATTTACTGCCCTACTGACATGATTCTGCACATACTACCCAGAACTTTTTTCCCACAAATAGAGCTTTCTTTTGGTGGTATTTGATAATCTCTGTAAACAAAAAAAGATAGACAATTTTGAAAAAAAACACAATATTTTGCTATAATAAATATCCCCATTTTTTTTAAAAAAAAGGAAATTTTTTTCCATACACTCCGCACTCCTTTCCTGCACATACTACCCGCTGCCATACACTCCATACTCCTCTTCTGCACATACTACCCACTGCCCCATAAACTCCGCACTCCTGTCCTGCACATTATACCCACCGCTGTACACTCCACACGTCTCTCCTGCACATAATACCCACCACCATACACTCCACACCCCTCTCCTGCACATACTCCCCACCGCTGGACACTATGGCGCTGTACATTCCCTATTTAACATTTCCACATTCTGCACTATGTAAGTAATCTCTGGCCACTCCCCCTCTAAGCCATGCCCAATATTTAGCACAATTTAAACCATGCACACATTTCCCCTACCGTGCCACATTTTTTTGTTCATGCCTAGAGCCCACTTTTGAGCTTGCACACAGGCCCACTGATTTCATGATATGCCCCTGGTCCAGACCCAAAGCATACTGCAGAAATAGGAAGAGATAGCCTGGCCGCCCACCTTACCTGCCCCCAAGTGGTTATCAGGTAAAAGCAGCCTCAGCTCGACTCATCCAGACCACAACTCGGGGGCGAGGAGAAACATGTCGGGGTTGTGGTCCGATTAAATTGAGCTAAAGCTGCTTTTACCTGCTAACCACTCGGGCTGGGTTAGGTGTAAGGTGGCTGGGCTATCACAGCCCCAATTTGGTTATACATTACTCCTAGACACTAAGAATGGATTTATTCATACCCTTGACTCATCATACTGCAATCTCCTGGAAGCTTCCTGTACAATAAGGCATAGTTCTGCAGGAGTTTGCACAGACATAAAATTATTAAAAATACTCTTTAAACCTTTTTTTTCTGAAAGTCCTGTACAGTCTGGTTACAAGAAAATGTGAGAAAAACCAGGGTGGCAGTTCTTGCCCAAAATTTGTCATGAATCAAAGAGCACTCTTTTATATTTCTGTAGTTGAAACTTATCTTGCCATTTACTTCTATACAGAAAGAACATGCAACGAAGGAGAAAACTGTACTAGGTATGCAAAGAGCAGATCACCACCATCGGGAAAACAAGGAACCTAGTCCTGCAAATCATGCTTCAGTTGCCATCAAGTTTAATAAACCTGTCCAAACGAAAAATAGGCCTTATCGAACCCATAAAGACGTTGAAGGTATTTCTTGTGAACAAGTGCCATATTATGCAGTGGTTAAAAAAATTTGATAAAGAGTTGTTTTGCTAAAGCTAAAGCATAACATGGTAGTGCTCTTGTAAAGTCTAAAACAATGTGGTAATAAAATAATTAACATTACCATCCAGCTGATGAAGAATAAAGCTTTCGTTTTTCTAGGGGGATAAATAGTTTATTTTGATATGCTCATACCCGTTCTTCAGGTTCCACCCTTATACATGATACATGGCTATCTAGCATGGAGTATAGGTGAAAGATCGAAACACCATCAAGTAGACCTGTACCCTAATGATAGCACAGAGCTATATTAACTAGTATGGGCAAATAAAGATTAACAAAAGCAAGTAAATATTTACCTTTTCTGGAGAAAATACTGCCTTGATTTACCTTCAGCAGTTGCCACAAAGCCAAAAGCCTAGGTTTTAGGTTATGCGATCTTTGTTATAGGGGTATAAGTATTCAGTTTTGCTGATCCTCACCTTCAGCAGAAACAGTTTGACCAATGCCTAGACTTTCAGCTGTTCGATGATTACAAGGATTCTGTTGCAACATTGGCTCTCGCCAAGGTAAGCGTTTAAACCTTGTAAGCTGTTACCATGGCAATTAGACCATTAACTCAGTTTTAGGTTATTATTAAGTGGAGATGGAAGTAAAGGCTTAGAAATCTTGATGCTCTGTGTAACCTGGAAATTTCCATGGCAATTAGACCATTAACTCAGTTTTAAGTTATTATCAAATGGAGATGGAAGTAAAGGCTTACAAATCTTGATGCTCTGTGTAACCCAGAGATTTCTGTGGCAATTAGACCATTAACTCAGTTTTAGGTTATTATTAAATGGAGATGCAAATAAAGGCTTACAAATCTTGATGCTCTGTGTAACCCAGAAATTTTTGGTCTTGTAGGATTGGTAGAGATGCTAAACAGAGTTCAGAGCACTCGGGCAGATGACCAGCGTGGATTACTGTGTAAAGAGGACCTTGTTCTACCAGAATTCTTGAAACTTCCAACAGATGAAACATGTGATAGCTGCAATATGTCTTGCTCCCACAGTGACCAAGAGCTACTAGAGACTGATCTTCATTTGGAAGTTGCTGCTGAAAATTGCAGAGAACAGAATCGTACTACAGACACCAGATCTCCATCACCAGAAACAGTGTGTTTATCTCTGATAGAAGATATTATTAACCCATTATCAGAAACCAGTTACAGCAAAGACACAACCCCTACAGTGACAATTTCTGATGGGTCTTTGGAATCAACAGTCGTCGATGGCAAATCACATACAGAGGATAATAACTGTGTGATGTAATTGCTACCAGAGTATTTATTATTATTACTTTACATCACTCTCAGAGAGAAGAGTACTGTGTGCCAACAACTGTCTTGCTGTGGTAATTCAGGAAATTCAGAATCTGCTACACTAGTCTATACCTTGTATGGAATCAAACCTATCTAGGGCAATAAACAACATGTTCACTCAAAACTGTCTATTCAGAAATGAGTAAATCCCATTTGAGGTTGATATCTGCCAGCTTATAAACACATGCAAAAATATTTTCCAAAATCCTTTGGCTCCCTTGCCGCATCTGTTACATGCAGTAAAATTACCAGGAGGAATGCAGAGGTGAAGTCATTGGTCAAACAGAATAATGTTTGTTACGTCTGTGGCGCAGGAGGTTGCTGGAAGCTTACAGTGCTGATCTACTTGCTGCGGTCCAAGATGTAAACGGTCAGCATATGTTTGAACTCTGCGGGAACATATGTGAAATTATGAGTCTCTTTTGAAAAGGCTTATATTTTAACATTTTTTTCAATGCAAGTCTAGAGGATGTGCGAATTTTTCTATTACTGAGTAATTAGGGATAAGCCAAACTGCCCTGGTTTTGTTTCAAGCAGGATTCAACGAACTTCATGGAAGCTTGAATGCTGAACCTGAACCCCACTGAAATCAATAGAAGACAAATCTGTCAAATCAAAATGCCATTTTCTGAGCTTATAGGCAAAGATTAAATAGCATGGGGTATTCCTCCACTCTACCTACTCCCCCCCCCCCCCCCCCCCAGGAGACCGGCCAGGGCATAGAGCCAGTGAGGGATGGTAACTCCCGATGTACAATGCCAGTAGGGTTCACGCATGCCCAGGGGTGGTGGGCATTAGGACCTAGTAATGCGAGGAGCGTGCGCTGCCATGTACCAATGCAAAATGTTTTTTTTTTTCAATTTGGCTGGGAACAGTAATTTTAAATGCTTACACTGAAACATTCAAATTGCCCAGTTTGTTTAAATAACATGCTATGTACTTTGTGGGACCTTTGGAGGGTTCTGTGTGCTTTTTCTTAAAAAAAAAAAAGAAGAAATGAAACGTCACTTGCTGGCAATTTAACTGGTATTATTTTTTTTTTCTTTGTTAATCTCACTTGTGTAGTAACACGTACTGTAAGAATGACATAAAGTTTAGCAAAGAATCCCCCTCAGAATGCATACCAGAACCTTTGAGTCTGGTATGGATATATCGGGGGTACCGCACGCAAAAGAACCCAACAAAAAAAATGATGTGCATGGTCCCCAGGAAATCTATACCAGGCTTGAAAAATTTTAAGTGGATCCCCATGCAAAAAAACAAAAATGTTAATGTTAATGAAGGCATGGCCTTTTCCTCGCAAACCTGCTTGTAGAGGTCTGCAGGTGGGGGATTATTGGAATCTGCAAGCCCCTTTAAAAATAAGCCCCCAGATACTTTACCCCCTACGTAAATGAGTAAGGGGTACCCCTACTAATTTCCCCAAACATGCTAGAAATAAAGATACTCAAACAAGTCCTTCATTTAAAAAACAAAAGTAAATCCTCCGGATTGGCCAAAAGAAAAAACTGATGAACTCGGTGCACACAACCGATCCCATTGCTACTCCCTGCTGAGTATCAGCTATATAAAGGAAAGGGTGAGGATAGCAATGACATGATTGACCAAATATGGCCATGGCCATGACCGCTATCCCCTCCCCTTTGCTTACGTGGATGGGGAATCCCGGGCATGTATGTCATTGGTGTCAGTGACATTAGCAGTTGCTAAGGATGTGGTGGGTGCCAGGACCAGCCCCTTCCTTAGCAATCATTGAGAGCGGGGAGCTATCATATATAGAACTGGTAGAAATGTAGCTTCTATATATGATAATGGGCTCCCGCTGTACAGGTAGCCAATGGGACAAAAGGGTTCCAGCAACATATAAGGGAGCTGTGTTTCCTGCCAAAGGATTTGTGATCATCCAGCCCTGTCAAACAGCACAGCCAGATGGATGATATCACTTACAGTTATGAATACATTCGTGTTCTATATCAGAGATATGCAATTAGTGGACCTCCAGCTGTTGCAAAACTACAAGTCCCATCATGCCTCTACCTCTGGGTGTCATGCTTGTGGCTGTCAGAGTCTTGTTATGCCTCATGGGAGTTGTAGTTCTGCAACAGCTGGAGGTCCGCTAAATGCATATCCTTGTTCTATATCCACCTCCAGGCTTCTCACTGGGTAATGAAAAAGCAGCAGAAGACTGACAAAGTCACCTTCTCTGCTCACTGTGCTCTCTCCTCCAATAAGCATGTTAACCACATTTGCATACAGCATAGCAGATTGACTCCAAGCACTGCCCCAGCCACTCTAAACTCTGCTGTATAGGGTACTGCAACAGGCTGATACCAAAAATCATTGAATGTAAAAAAATACAATTGCATGTAAAAAAATAACAATGTATTAATGCATTAATTTGTGTCTTTTATATTTGCTTGATGTTAATTCTATAATACATGCATTCCCTGTTGACAAGTTAGTTTGGCCATCGATTGACATTTTTCTGCATGAGAAAAAATGTGTGGGGATATTGGCCTGCAATGCATGAGTCACGGAACCTGCATGGTTTCTCTCCCTTTGCTGACAGAGTTGTATATGTAGTACTTCTACTTTTTTAGTTGTTCTCTGTAGATCCCACTGAGCTACAATGCGCATGATCAACTGCACTTGTTGTTCACCTATTTCAGTTCAGAAATGGTCCAACTTTTGCTAGCAGTGCTTAACAATGGCTTGCTTACTGGAGCTGCCTATGGCTAGCCTAAGGCTACATGTGCATGGGTGAACTTGCCCATGCAGTGTAAAGACATTGCGTAGTCCTGGTACCGAAGATGTCCTAGAGCTGCATACATCTGCCCATAGACATGAATGGGTGAAAACAACTGTACAAAGCTATGCTGTGCTCTTTACATAAAGTAGCACACGTACACCAGAAATACTCAGTGTCTTTACGCTGCATGAGCAAATGCGCCCATGTACATGTAGCCTAAAGGTGTCTACAGACGTTAGAAATCATACTGTATATCCAATGCAGCGATCCAATACAACAATCTGGAACAAATGTAATCAAGTTGTAAAAAGACTATTGTAAGCTGTTAAAGTGAAATATGCATTTAATCACAATTTTAGTTTATTTATTTCTTGCCTAAAATAAAGAAATTAGAGCAGGTTATTTATTAAAACAATGTTACAAATAAAATATAAGTATGTTCATAAAAAAGCAAAAGTGTAAACATATTTAGGAAGACATATTAGAGTCTGAGTTAGAGTCAAGGTAACACACAAAGACGCTGTTCAATTTTTCATGGGCATCAAATACTCCTGGTTTTCTTGTGCCATATGTTAGTATGTTTTATATGCCTCTGTGTTTTCCTGCCTGTTCTGAAAGTGGAGGCCAATTTTTTTTAGTTATACATCGTTATGCAAACTGAGATTAGATATTATAAGACAAATGCTTTGATAAAGTGCAAAATTATGAACATTGCACAGTTGAAAGCCTGCGCATTTATCCACATCCATTTTGTATATTTCCTGCTATATTTTCCAAAATTATTTTACCATAAAAATCAGGCTGTTTGCAAAGTGCTTCCTGCATTTTCTCATAGAGTATGTCATATGCCATGACTTGTTAAAGGTGATGTGAAAGATATGTAAAATTCAGTTCCCCTTCTCAATGACAGTTGTAAACATGTCATGAAATACTACAAAAAAGGAAGCATATATAGCCCTATAGGCCCTGACGTCAGTCATAATTAATGTTCATCCTGGCCCTGCTTGACCCTAAACCTCGGATTAGAGTCAAATGAAAATAATAAGGTCAGACTTGTTCAGAAATGCTAACAACATCATCCCCCTATCACTGTGCAATTGCTGACTAACTGAACATTTCAAGACTGCTAACTAATGTGGCACTTGTAGAACTCTGCATGTATTTGCCAGTTAAACACCTGAATCTTTATTCTCAGGACAAGCGCCAGGTGTTGGTGCTAACAAAGAACTGGAGTCACTTCTATTGCTGTGCTCAGAAACATGGCCTGTGGGCAATGCTGTCAAATGTTGCCATTTGATTTGTAAACAGCGCTGCCTAAAACTAGTATGCGTTTAATTGAAAATAACAAAAAAAGACTGCATTTGGCTTTGCCTTCAGCACAAATGTATTTCAATAGGACCTGCGGCATCCAGAGAAACCCAACACAGGTCAAGTGCAGCCTTAGAGCTGTCACCAACACAGAACTATTGGGGTAAATAGGCATCTGCTTATCTCCAGTTGATAAATGCAAGAAAACAACTGCCTTGTACACAAGCCCTAAAACTGATAGTGTTAATCCAGCTGTGATGTGCTCACAAAGTCTGACTCTTGGCTGAAAATATTTTTTTTTTAGAGCCAGAAAAGGACTAGTACTTTTATTGAGAAGTATTTTCATTTTTATTTTATATGCTAAGCACTTGTTAGAAGATACAGTATGGTAAGGTAGCATTCAGGATAGGGGATGATTTACTAATGGCAAATAGACTGTTCCCTTTGCAAAGGGAAATTGCACTGTGAAAGGGATTTTTTCCCCAAAGCTTAGTGAATGTGGTGAAGCTCTGCTGCCTTCCATCATCCAATCATGTGCAAGTAAAAATACTTTTTTATTTTCCTTGTACATAATTGGGTATTTTTTGCAGAGTAAAACTTCAACATATTCTCTCTGGGGCAAATTTCCCTTGCAAAGTGAACAGCCTAGTCGATTTAGTAAATCAACCCCAAAGAGTCCTCACAGTCCCTTTCACGTGGCTATAGTCCATTGCCCCATGGTTAAGAAAGCACAAAACAGAATCAAAATCTGCTGAAAATGTTTCCGTGAAGCACTTTAGCTGGTTATGTAAATAAACAAGCAATTTACTTATCTTGTAGATGGCTGAATGTATTTGTTTCAGAGGTCTCTAATAAAACTGCTAAATGGTTCTTTATAACATTGTACTTCTTTACAGCTGGTCAACAACTAATAAATAGGAAGGTCCAATGAAAAAAAGAGAAAAGCAAAGGGCATCCATGATTGTGTGAAGGAGGGGGGGGGGGTTAAAAACTTGCAAGGTGTTTTGAATGTTGCAGACGGTTACCTTATTGGTGGTGGCTATATGGCTGGGAGGGCTCTCAGAGACTTCAGAAGGGGTGGATAGCTGTTCCAGTGGGTGTGCAACGGATGAAGAAGAAATGCTATTTCATGTGCTCAGAGGTACCAGCCTCCGGAGCGCTTCAGCCAGGACCCTCCAGGCCCGTCAGTGAAGCACAAGCCAGCCCTTGCCAGTGTGGAGCCTGGAAGTAGCTCTGCAGCTGGGGAGCCAGTAATTAAAAGATTTGCTGGGGGGGGGGGGTTGTTTTGGGGTGATGCCCAGGCAGAGGAGGTTTACGGCAGGTACTGGTTCGGGAGTGGAGTCTGCCACCAGGCAGCGGACTTAGTTCCTGTTGCGTTGGGTTTGGACACCGCTTGAAGAACTTGTTAGAAGATTTACTGGATTTGCTACAGAAATTTGAGGTTAGTAGTGGGCCCCTGCTTGGGTGCCGGTTATGGGGGATAGTCTTTCGATAGCTGCAATGTCGGTGTCCTCTTCTGATTCCTCAGCAATGGGCAAGCAGGAGATAGCAAAGGATAACGGTAAGAAGGTAGACTGCATTACGCTTTGCCAACTCTGAAAGTGTGAAGTTCATGTTTGCATTAAAGGCTTAAAAAACGAACATTAGGGAAAACATTTGGAAGGGTGAGTATATGGAGATTTTTACTCTGCTGCCTCTGAAAAAATTCAACTTATATAGGTTGAAACTAGAGGAGACCAAAAAAAAAAAGACGAGGAAAAGGATTGCTACAGACTCATTCCGTGTACACTTTCCCGTTGGCTGCAGACCTTCACCATAATGGCAAGTGTCATGGGGAAAAGAATCTGGAGCATTGTTCTGCTCTGCTACCCGGATGTCATGAGTTAGGCTCACAGGGTTTATGACAGTGTGGCTTGGCTTCGCTTCGACAAGCAATTTTGGCAAAGAAAAGAGATCAGGCCACCGGTGTTCTGGGCCTACAAGGACATTAGCCTGTGGATGAAACTTATGATGTCTGCATTGGCTCCCAACCAGTTTTTTCAAAGAGGGGTCAGTGGTTCAGCTGCCCTGGGACAACTGGCCACAAAAAACAGGGATAGTTTTTGCACAATTTGCCTCTTCAAAAATGAATGCTTTGGATGTGGCTGGATGTGCCAGCAAGTCTGCAGGTAAGATGGATAACTCTGGTGAGTGTGCAAAGGATGTGCCCTTTCTTAAATAGGTATCCTGACCGGGAAGCTGTCTTGTTGGAGGTGAGTTTTTCTGAGGGTCTCTGCATCCCTTGGTTTTTTTCTTCCGTTCCACGGATGGCACAGAATTTATGTTCAGGCCTATAGCATCTGATGGTGGTTACCGAGAAAAATACAGAAGGAAGTGGCCATGGACCCTTTTGCCACTTTGTTGTTAGGGGATCTGGTGATCCACCTTGGGGATGGTGCCCAATAAAGGGCCTAATAAATTCAGTTTGATTCACCACCTTTCCTTTCCGAAAAAGAGTTGGTCAATGACGGCATTGACCCGGAAGCGTGTGTGGTGGTCCTACTCTTCCTTTGACGTGACTTCTATTTTGGGTACACTTGTGCATTGTTCAAAAGGTTTAGTTCCTTTGTAGAATGGGTTATGAGGGATGTTTCAGGACTGAATTCAGTCATTCACTATTTGGATACACATGCAAAAGGGGTGCGCTGTTCCTTTAAATCATACAAAATGGTGCAAACTACCATAGATCAATCTAGCACAGGGCAATAGCATGCAAAGAAAAATTAATAGAGTGCAAGTGCTAATGTACTGTGCAAACGTGCAATGAATATATCAAGTATTAAAAAAAATATATTAAAACAATTAATCAAAGACATGTAGTTGGGTTAAAAAAAAGTCCACTGTAAATATGTCACTATAAAGTGCTCAGTGCTTCACAATCCAATGTCACTCTAATGCCCTGCACACACGGTCGGATTTTCCGATGGAAAATGTGTGATAGGACCTTGTTGTCGGAAATTCTGACCATGTGTAGGCTCCATCACACATTTTCCATCGGATTTTCCGACACACAAAGATTGAGAGCAGGATATAAAATTTTCCGACAACAAAATCCGTTGTCGGAATTTCCGATCGTGTGTACACAAATCCAACGCACAAAATGCCACGCATGCTCAGAATAAATAAAGAGATGAAAGCTATTGGCCACTGCCCCGTTTATAGTCCCGACGTACGTGTTTTACGTCACCGCATTCAGAATGATCGGATTTTCCGACAACTTTGTGTGACCGTGTGTATGCAAGACAAGTTTGAGCCAACATCCGTCGGAAAAAATCCTAGGATTTTGTTGTCGGAATGTCCGAACAAAGTCCGACCGTGTGTATGGGGAATAAGAGTGCTCCAGTGTTAAAAAACGTGCTACTTAGTGCAAAAGATGGCTTCTTACCAAACGGCATAGATCTCGGTTACAGGGATCAAAGACAGCCTGCATTCAATCTCAACAGCAAAAGCTTCCCAATAAGTGTGTCTTCATAACCATCTCACAGCAGTATGAACTGTTCTTTGGGTGAGATCCACTCACCAAAGGAGCATGTATAAAATGTGAACAGAGAGAAGCCTCATAGCAGAAATCAGTTGATAGGTTTATTAAATAACAAGAAATACACTTACAATGAGGCACAGAAAAACGAGTTAGTAAAATCAAGCCAGCCGTGGTGTCACCTGTCCTACCAGCCGCAATGATGCCACGCGTAAACTCCACCGCGTTTCCCCAAAAATGGCATCTTCTACGTTTGGAGGATCCATTGATGTTGTAGCATATTGCTGAGCATTTTGGTATTCCATTAGCTCCTGAGAAGATGGAGGCCCCAATTCAACCCTTAGCTTCTTGGGCATCATATTAGATTCCTGGGCCATGGAGTGTCACTTGCCGGAGGAAAAGCTTCTGGCCCTCAAGATAGAAATTCATGGGGTTTTGCATGCCACATTATGCCCACAGATAGAGTGTTTTGCCGACAGCTGTCTGTGGCCAGCATGGGGGCCAAATCATGCAATACTTTTATTTGGGTGACTAGGCAACATAGGGGTGACTTAAAGGTGTGACTCGGGTTCCTGGAATCATTTAATGGCCGCTGTTTGTGGATGTCTAGGCCCATTAGCAATTTTGATTTGGCTTTTTACATGGCCTCTGCTGGTTCAACTGGGTATGGGGACTTTTTCAGCGATCAGTGGAGCACAGCGCCTTGGACACAATGTGTGGAGTGGGGGGAGGCTTAATTTCTAAAAAATCTGGTGCTTCAGAAGCACTTTCCATTTTTTCTTACAGTAAAAACCTGGGGTGAAAACTTTTGGAACAAGAATGTGCGGTTTTATTGTGATAACCAGGTTAACTGTATTACTGCCTCTTCACAGCCAGTGGTATGGCATCTTTGTCACTTAGTTTTGCGTTGCTTAGAGTTGAATACTTTCATTTATACTGTGCACCGCCCTGTTGTCGATAATACTTTGGCTGATGCTTTGTCTCGCTTTCAGTGGGGCAGGCTCCGAGAGTTGGCACTGGAAGCAGAGCAACATGGGGTTCCTTGTCCTGACTGGCTTTGGGTAATTGCCTTGGAGTCACTGCAGGATGGTTCCAGGGTTCAGTAAATGAAGCGCCGTGGTCTGCTTATTCCAAGGTACGGCAAGACTGGCTGGAGTTACTGCTTCAAATGGGGGTCATCTGGAGGTCTCTGAAGTCAGGTATGCTGTACTTTATTTAATCACTCTAAACTTTGAAAAAAGGAGTGATGTGTCAGCTATCGATCACAAGTTAGCTGGTCTGGCCTTTTTCTTCAATTTCAAGTTTGCCAAGACTACGCCAAGGATTTTTGGGTCCGGCAGGCTCTAAAGGGGTAAAAGAGTAAGGATGCTCACTGTCCTGCTTTATTCTTTATTTTGCAGGACATTTTTCTTCAGTTGGGTCCCCTGTGTTCATTACGCTACGAGGTTTATTTGTTTAAGGTGGCTTTTGCGGTTGCCTACTTTGGAGCTTTGCAGGTGAGTGAACTCATTAGCCCTTCCAAAAGCATTCAAAGGGGTCTGCTGGCTTGGGAGGTCTTTGATACAATTGATTTGGTTAGCTTACGAATCAGCGAAAAACTGATCAAACAGGAAAGAATAGGAAAGTATAGGCAGGTTCAAATTTTTAGAATTCGGGACTCCCTCATTTGCCCGGTCAGTGCGGTCTGGGAATTTTTTGCAGTATGCCCAGCCCACATACCCCCAAACTCAGCAACACATATATGAGATGTGACAATTTCATTCCTGGAATGGACTGTAAAAAAAGATGTTTGCTTACCTATACACTAGTGGCTGTTGTCACCTTCAAAGGGCTTCCCTCGTTCTATCTGGTTGTATCCTCAGTTTGTGGCTCTTTACTGCACAGCAGGCTCCCCACAGTCCGAGTCACGATCCAAGGCTCAAGGATCTCAAGGATAGTGTATGATCTGCCTACCCTGCTTCCAGATAAAGATGCCCTGCTCACTGCCATCACTGCACTCAGGTGGGTTTCAGCCAACCCGTGTTAATAGCTCAGTCTCTCCTGTAAACTACAATCCTCTATGATTTTCCTCAGTCTCTCTTGTACTCCATGTTACCTGGGATGTCCTCTAGTGAATAGAGGCAGAACTAACATTGGCTGTATCTGTGTGTATTTTGTGGATACACACACACAGAACTGCACAGTGAGACTGCAGGTGCTCCTCTCCAGCCAGGTAGGTTGTGGGCTGCTGAGGTAGGGAAGCTGAGGAACTTATTATCCCTGGGTGTGACAGGAACCCAAGGAGGGTAAATTAAGTTAAAGGGGTCTGTGCCTGTATTGGAGCATGGTGGGTAAATTGGCCTAAATGACAGGTTGATAGATACTGCAGCAGGTCCTTAACCGCTTCTGTACATATACAGTGGCTGGGTGGGACAAGTGCCATTCTGGGAGGATGCACCCATACCCCCTCCCACTTTAGCATTTGTGCCATGATCTTAGAATGGCTGTGTCCCTTTTACACAGTGCATCTCTGATGGGTACAGGGCTGCTGTGATTGGCCCTTGTACCTTGTGTTGTCCAATCACAGCAATCACAAAATGTAAACAAAAAGCACATGTCTGTGATCATCTCTCCTCTACCTCACACAGAGAGTGCATGTGAGGAGAAGGAGAGCCAATCTGTGCCTGTCAGTGCTAGTCTGTGAGTTTACAGTGATTTTAGTGTGGATTTACACACAGTGCAGCCATCTGTTATCAGTGCACCAATCAACATCTGTCCCATCAACATCTGTTACAGTGTCCCAGTGCACCATCAACATCTATCACAGTGTCCCAGTATACTATCAACTTCTGCCGTTGTCCCAGTACACCATTAACATCTATCAGTGTCTCCAGTGAAACAACATCTGTTATAGTTTCCCAGTGCAACAACATCTGTCGGTATCCCAGTGGACCATCAACATCTGTTGGTGTACCAGTCTACCATCAACATCTGTTCCAGTGTACAAACATCTGCTGGTGTCCCAATAGACCATCAACATCTACCTGTGTCCCAGTGCACCATCAACATCTGTTGGTGTCCCCAGGGAACCAAAATCCATCATAGTGTCCCAGTATATTAGCATCTGTTGGTGTCCTGCTGCACTATCAACAATTATCACTGTGTCCATATTTCATAGTGTCTCAGTGCACCATCAACATCTGTCGGTGTCCCAGTGTACCATCAACATCTGTCATAGTGTCCCAGTGCACCAACATCTGTTAGTGTCCCAGTGCACCATCAACATCCGTCTCAGTGTCCCAGTGAACCAACATCTATCATAGTGTCCCAGTGCATCATCAACATCTGTCGATGTCCCAGTGCACCATCAACATCTGTCAGTGTCACAGAGCACCAACATCTGTCAGTGTCCCAGTGCACCAACATCTGTCATAGTGTCCCCAATGCAGAATCTACATCTGTCAGTGTCCCAGTGCACCATCAAAATCTGTCAGTGTCCCAGTGCACATCAACATCTGTCATAGTGTTCTCAGTAAATATCAACATCTTTCACAGTGTCCCACTCCATCAACATCTGTCGGTGACCCAGTACACCATCAACATCTGTTGGTGCACCATCAACACTGTTGGTGTCCCCAGTGCACATCAACATCTGTCGAAGTGTCATGAGTGTACCATCAACATCTGGCATAGTGTCACCAATGCACCATCAACATCTGTCACAGTGTCAGCATTGCAGCATCAACATCTGAATGCCATGTCCAAAAAAACTGTACACCAGCAAAGAGGCATTCTATGTTCTGAGCATAACAGATGAGAGTAGTGGGGAGCTCTCACCGTCAGACTCAGATTCTGAATATGAACCCATGGAGAGCAGTGGGTTAGTAACTGATTCAGAGGAGGAAGGCATTCCAACAAAAAGAGTCAGGTGAAGAGGAACAGGCAACCACCAGCAACACTGTATGTCCTGGTGAAGTGGCAAGTGTCAGCAGTGTAGTACACATGTTTGATAGACCATATACAAGCAGTGGTTGTCACGTCAGCCATAAAGAGTTGAGGCCCATACTAGTGTCCCAGAGGTGCTTTTAAATCCTGTACACCTTCCCTTTAATTCAGAAGCACCTACAATGCCCCCATTTACATTGCACAGAGTCCCTCGGATAGTAACACTGGCAGGGTAGGGGTTGACATCAGGGGTGATCAAGGGGTTAAAAGAGAGGTATGGGATTTTATTTATCCCATAATCATACTTACCTAGGTGGATGCAGTATCAGTCCAATGCTGCGTCTGTCCCCCGGTGTCTCTGCACTGAGAACCGAGCCACCAAACACCGTTAATGGCTCCATTCTTTCAGCTCCCCGACCCGAGAGCTATCCTGCTCCTCCACGCTCACTTGAGCGCTGAGCTGTGGAGGGGTGGGGAGCGGCCGTCTCTTCTGGCGGATCCAGACTTCCAGAGTCGGGATGACACGTGCCTGAACTGATCTTGGTGACGTCAGCAGAGAGCGGACTTCAGACTGCCCTCTGCTGAAAACAGGTCACAGGAGTGCAAAACGAATTGCACTCCTGTGACCCACAGGAGAAGCCCAGCCGAATAAGCTCAGGCTGGACACCTCCTTTAACCTTGTTCCCTCACTGTGTGCCGAACTGTATGGGGGAAGGGCTCACTGGGACAACACACAGATCCGTCTTCCTGCATTTTTCATGTGTCTGCTACCTGCCATTTATTGACCATGTTTCTGCCTTTTGCCTGAACTGACTTCATCCTGTTAATTGACCATGCTTTTTACTTGCCGCTTGGACTGATCTGTAGTAGTGGGATTGAAGACAACACAAGGATCTCACATATGCAGAAGTGTTGAGTGAGTGACTCCAGAGTGTTGTTTCAGAGCAAAGAAAACTAAGCTTTTAGTTTTATCTTGATTTCTCCGGGATTCTGGATCAGGGTCTGGGGTCCAGAGGCTTTTAAGAGCTTTAGGTGGGAGGAAACCTTAACTCCTTTGTCCAGGTTATACCTGACTGAGGCCCCAAGCCTGATGTTTCTGCTTGCTGCCTGGACCAATCCTTTAGCTATATGCTGACCACATTTCTGACAGCTGCCTGTACTGACCCTGACCTGTTTATGGACTATGCTCCTTCCTGCTGCCTGGACCAATCTTTTGCCTATTTGTTGACCATGTTTCTGCCTAGCTGCCTGTACTGACCTTTACCTGTTTATGGACCATGTTCCTGCCTTCTGCCTGGACCAATCCTTCGACAAATTTCCTGACCACGTCTCTGCCTGCTGCCTGTACTGACCCTGGCCTGTTTATGGATCATGTACCTGCCTTTTGCCTGTACCACTCCTTTGCCTGTTTGCTGGCCACATCTCTTGCTGGCAGCAGTACTGACCCATCTGCATGTCCCCCTGGCTATGTTCCTGTGAGACACCAGTCCCAAGCATCCTCTGCAGACAACTGCACTGCTAGAACCACAGGTACTCTTTTGTTTACCCTTTGTTCAGCCTCCTGTACTTCATGGCCAGTAAACATAGTTCTATGGGGTAGCCACATACCAGGAGGTTAGGCCTTCTTGGCTTTTAGGAACAGGGTCTGCTGTAGGTGAAACTACACTATGTTATATTCGCTGACCAGTACAGAGGTGACCATTACAGTATATTGTTTTCTATAAATATAATATATGTATTGTTGGTTGATTTTTGTGATACACAGGTTGAATCCTCAGGTACATAATCAGTCCAAACAAAAGGTCTTACACATCAGTGCTCCCGCACTGATCCTCCAACGATCCTCTTCCCAGCCCAGAATAAGGCCCGGAATCGGGCAAATCCTGTGTAGGAACCCTCCCAGACATAACCGGAGAGCACTGCAGGGATCATGCTGACCCGCAAACAAACGGAGACCGGACCGCCGGAGATCCAACATGGCGCCGCGGCTCCTCTCTCACGAGGCATGGAGAAGGCGAAGCATGCGGGTAAGCCCCCAAAAACCTCTAGAGGTACAGGGAAAGACCTGGGAGAGACATGCTTTATTATGCCCAGAAGTTAGCGGGCCCAGCGGCACATGGAAGTGGGGAGGACATGCTTAATACCCCTGCTGTGTTCCACACCCAGCCAGAGGATGAGACACACACACACACACAGGGCCCTGCAGCTCCCCCAGTCAGACCCTGACAGATATGGAGGATGAGGAAGAGGGCGATAAAGCTGATCAACCTTCCCTTGCAGAGATACTGCGAACGGTGCATAAGTGCACAGCATCAGTGCACACCCTGCAGGAACACTCTGGAGGCCTAAAGGAAGAATTATGCCACGTACACACGAGAGGACTTTACGGCAGATTAGATTTGAAGATTTACGACTTAGATTTGAAACATGTTTTAAATCAATCCGTTGAAATCGAATCCGGACGAAAAGTCCGCTGTATGCTAGTTCGACGGACAAAAAGCCACGCTAGGGCAGCTATTGGCTACTGGCTATGAACTTCCTTGTTTTAGTCCGGTCGTACGTCATCACGTACGAATTCGATGGACTTTGGTGGATTGTGTGTAGGCAAGTCCGTTCATTCAGAAAGTCCGTCGTAAAGTACGTTGAAAAGTCCGCCGGGCAAAGTCTGCTGTAAAGCCCGCTCGTGTGTACGCGGCATTAGGGTTTTATCAGGCATAATTTGCAGAAAACAAGGGAGCGCGCCTCTGCAGCAGAAGGCTGCATCAGTGAGCTGGAAGACAAAATAACGCCACTACTAAGAGACATGCAAATAACAGCCAGAATTGCCAGAGCGAATGAACTTGAACTCTGACGATATTGAAAATTGTTTGAGGCGAAACAACATTCGCATAGTGGGGCTCCTAGAAAAGACGGAGGGGAGGGACCCCAAGGATTTTGTTGAACAATGGCTTCTACAGGTGTTTGGGAAGGAGGCGTTTACCCCGCTGTACTCAGTGGAACAGGCACACAAAGTACCACCCAGGCCCCTTCCACCGGGGCACCCGCCACGCACCATGATAGCCAGGCTACTCCATTACAAAGATAAGGAAATTGTGCTCCCCCAGGAAAGGGAACGGCGTAATGTTCAGTTTAATGGGGCCCGCATCTCCTTTTATCCTGACTACTCTGCAGAGATACAGAAGCGCAGAGCAAGATTCACTGATGTTAAAAAGAGCCACGTACGCCATGTTGTTCCTGACGAAACTCCGGATCACGGCAGGTGGCCAGTCTCACTTTTTTGAGACGGTGGCCAAAGCGTCCTCATGACTGGATGCTAATGAGCATATCCTCCGTTAAGGGGAAGAGGGGCAGCGGAGGGGGACTGACCTGATATCCCTGAGATTCTGGATATATACAGAGAAGTTTAAACACGTTAGGCTGGGAAGCCGTAACCTACAGATACTCCACAAGCATTGAGAGCAAGTGAATATACCACAAAAAAGTTCAGTGACTTTTCAGTCTTATCTACCCATCAGTTCAACCCAAGCAGAACTTGGAGTTTAGGGTTGAGTTGTTATGAGCAACCCTACATTTTTTTGCATACTCTTACCCAGTTTTTTTTCTATTCACCTCTACAACCCCCACTCTTTCCCCTGTAGGTTAGAGGGGTCTCCCTCAATACATGGGGGGTTTTACCACCCCCCACACAGGAAAGGGGGCACTTTGATTATCTGTTTTACAACTTCACTTGTTGTTTTTTTGACATGCTATTACCACAACTCCAGCTCAAGCATGCATGCAGAAAGGACTGTGATTCGAGTGGATCCCACATCCATACCAACGCGAACTACCTTATGTATGACTCAGGTACTTTGTTTTTGTCACACTTGGTTGTGTAGGATATATAAGAGTTGGGGCATAAAAATCATTTTTATGAGATTAACCCTCCCCACCAGGGACATCTTAAGGCAGGACCAAATTTTGGCTTTAGCATGGATTCTATCTAATAGTGGGGTCAAATTAAGGGAGATAAATTCACACGGTTATGAAGTGATCTGGACTCCTAAATACTTAAAGCCGGTAGACACCGGTACCTTGTGTATCGTCTGCCCTCTGCTTTCTGGATATGCATCCAGCAGTAGGAGTGAGGATTTTGTCCAATTAATGACAAGTCCTGAATAGGTCTCAAATTTTCCTATCACTGCCTCAGGGAGTCAGCTGTGTCCCCCAGAAGTAGCATGGTGTCGTCAGCATATAGCATTAGCTTCTCCGGAATCTCTCCGTATTGAAATCCGCACACTCCCTGGTTCGCTCTAATCAAGGCTGCAATGGGCTCAATGGCGATGGCGAAGAGGAGTGAGGACAGTGGGCATCCCTGGCGAGTGCCCCTATGCAGGGTGAATGGTTCAGATATGTGTCCCGTCTCTCTAATGACCGCCGGAGCTGAGCAGTACAACAGCTTCACCCAGGACAAGAACCCCTCGCCAAAGCCAAATTTGCCCATGACAGCCCAGAGGTACTCCCATTCTATGCTGGCAAAGGCCTTGTGGGCATCTAGTGACAGTAAGGCCCCATCCCCCATGTTTTCCGACTGCGCCTGGAGATTCAGGTAAAGTCTGTGGAGGTTGATGGGCGTGGATTTTTGAGGCATAAATCCTGACTAGTCCAAGTGGATGATGGAGGAGATGGCCCTATTAAGTCGTAAGACCAAGACAGGGCCGTCTTTAATATTGATTGTACCCTGGGCAAAAATTTTCTTGCCCCCCCCCATGCAATTTCACTCTCCACCTGCTCTGAGACATACAATAAATAGCAGCTAGACTTAAAATCAGTTTACTATATCAGATCAGGCAGCAATCGTGATTGGTTGTCAGTAGTTTTAGCATATCATTACTGCTTACTGACGGGTTGCTAGAGGTTACAACACACATTACGGCTTACTGATTAGTTGGTAGAGGTTACAGCACATCATCTCCTCACTGTGATTTACATAGGAATGCCGCCTTTATTTACATATTAATGCCGCCGACCGTAGCTATTTACTTAGTAATGCCGGTTATGTACATGTAAACACAGGGTCTGTACACAACAATAGGGAAGAGCTGGGCAGCATTAGTAGCAGCACTTCACACTGAGATATCGGGACACAGCACAGGACTAAAACTTCAAGGGACAAGGGAATTTAAACTGGGATAGTTGGCAAGTATGAGGCAGCTACTTTGGGCCCCATAACAATGACAGGGCCCAGGGCAGCTGCCCCTTTTGCCCTGCCTTAAAGACGGCCCTGGACCAAGACCTTCGCCAGGATTTTGATATCGCTCTGCAAAAGCAATATCGGTCTGTATGAGCCCGGGTCTAAGGGGTCTTTACCTGGTTTTAAGAGAAGTACAATATTAGCTCTAGTCATGGATTCAGGGAGGCACTGACATTCTCTAGCACAATTAAGGACCTTTAGTAAACGTGGCAGGATAATTCCCCCATATTGTTTGAAAACTTCCATGGGGAGGCCATCATCCCCAGGGGCCTTTGAATTTTGGAAGACGTTAAGTGCCTCTTGTGATTCCTAAAGTTTAATCGGGGAATCCAGGAGTGTACTCTGAGAAGTCGACAAACCAGGCAGCTCAATTCCCCGCAGATACTCCTGTAAGTCAGTGGTCGAGTAATTCGCAATACAAGTCAGAATAAAACCTTACCAACTCCTTCATAATGTGGGTAGGGGTGTTTACCACTCTCCCTCCCTCGGTGCGTAACGCTCCGATGGACAGAGATGTCTGGGAGGCCTTCACTATTTTTGCAAGTAAACGGCCCGTCTGCTCACCCTCCTCATTAAATGCCTGTCTATTGAAAAACCTCTTTCTGTCTGTCGCCTCCTCCGTGATCCAGTCCACAGCCTCCTGTGCAGCCAGCCATGCTTCCTGGCTGCGTCAGAGGAGTCTGCAATAGACTCTGCCTCCAGCCGGCTTACCATCTGTTCAGCCTGATCCCTAATTGCATTCGCATTTTAGATTTAATACCCTTAACCCCAGTGATCAAGATGCCCCTGAGAAACGCTTTAAACGTCTCCCAGGTTAACCTCAAATCAGGATGATCCTTGTGGCGCCGCCAGAACCCAGAGATCTCGGCTGTTATCCGTTCATGGGAGGGAAATAGGTTGAGCCATAACGCGTTAAGTTTCCATGGTGCCCTAGGCAGGTCCGCAACAGACTTGGCAACCAAGGAGACCAATAGGGGAGAATGATTTGACACTCCCCTCACCAGGTATCTAATGTCCTACAGTAAGTGTACCGTTTGGGGTGTGCACAAACACAGGTCTATCCTTGACAAGGAGAGGTGAGTTTTGGAAAAACAGGAGAATTGTTTCTGCAGTGGGTTTCGGCTATGCCACGGATCAGTCCATCCTACCTCCTCCGTGAATTTCAGTAGTGCTGTTCGGACTTTTGTGCGGGAAGCCATCGGAGGTGGGTGCTTATCCAAAGCTAGATCCATATAACAATTTACAGTCAGGTCCATAAATATTGGGACATCGACACAATTCTAATCTTTTTGGCTCTATACACCACCACAATGTATTTGAAATAAAATGAACAAGGTGTGCTTTAACTACAGACTTTCAGCTTTAATTTGAGGGTATTTAAATCCAAATCAGGTGAACAGTGTAGGAATTACAACAGTTTGTATATGTGCCTCCTACTTTTTAAGGGACCAAAAGTAATGGGACAATTGGCTGCTCAGCTGTTCCATGGCCGGGTGTGTGTTATTCCCTCATTATCCCATTTACAGGGAGCAGATAAAAGGTCCAGAGTTCATTTCAAGTGTGCTATTGGCATTTATAATCTGTTGCTGTCAACTCTAAATATGAGATCCAAAGTGCTGTCACTTTCAGTGAAGCAAGCCATCATTAGGCTGAAAAAACATAACATAGCAAAAACATTAGGTGTGGCTAAATCAACTGTTTAGAACATCCTTAAAAAGAAAGAACACACCGGTGAGCTCAGCAACACCAAAAGACCCAGAAGACCATGGAAAATAACTGTGGGGGATGACCGAAGAATTCTTTCCTTGGTGAAGAAAACAACCTTCACAACAGTTGGCCAGATCAAGAACACTCTCCAGAAGGTAGGTGTATCTGTGTCAAAGTCAACAATCAAGAGAAGACTTCACCAGAGTGAATACAGAGGGTTCACCACAAGATGTAAACCATTGGTGAGCCTCAAAAACAGGAAGGCCAGATTAGAGTTTGCCAAACAACATCTAAAAAAGCCTTCACAGTTCTAGAACAACATCCTATGGACAGATGAGACCAAGATCAACTTGTACCAGAGTGATGGGAAGAGAAGAGTATAGACAAGGAAAGGAACTGCTCATGATCCAAAGCATACCACCTCATCAGTGAAGCATGGTGGTGGTAGTGTCATGGCGTGGGCATGTATGGCTGCCAATGGAACTGGTTCTCTTGTATTTATTGATGATGTGACTGCTGACAAAAGCAGCAGGATAAATTATGAAGTGTTTCGGGCAATATTATCTGCTCATATTCAGCAAAATGCTTCAGAACTCATTAGACGGCGCTTCACAGTGCAGATGGGCCAATGACTTGAAGCATACTGCGAAAGCAACCAAAGAGTTTTTTAAGGGAAAGAAGTGGAATGTTATGCAATGGCCAAGTCAATCACCTGACCTGAATCCGATTGAGCATGCATTTCACTTGCTGAAGACAAAACTGAAGGGAAAATGCCCCAAGAACAAGCAGCAACTGAAGGCAGTTGCAGTAGAGGCCTGGCAGAGCATCACCAGGGATGAAACCCAGCATCTGGTGATGTCTATGCGTTCCAGACTTCAGGCTGTAATTAACTGCAAAGGATTTGCAACCAAGTATTAAAGTGAACGTTTGATGGATGATTGTTAATCCGTCCCATTACTTTTGGTCCCTTAAAAAGTGGGAGGCAAAATACAAACTGTTGTAATTCCTACACCGTTCACCTGATTTGGATGTAAATACCCTCAAATTAAAGCTGAAAGTCTGCAGTTAAAGCACATCTTGTTTGTTTCATTTCACATCCATTGTGGTGGTGTATAGAACCAAAAAGATTAGAATTGTGTCGATGTCCCAATATTTATGGACCTAACTGTATGTTTTGATGTGATCCTCCACATGTTTCGCTTCCTCAGGAGGAGTCAATCATTCCCATCTATAAAGTAAGTACATTCTCATAGTTACATATTCACAAATAATTTTTTTATATTTAATAACAAAAATAAATAATGATCAAAACTATATACAGTAGAGCACACATAGTATGAATATTGAAGTTCCTATTTGTGCGTTGCTTACTAATGGGGACCAGCGGAACACAAACAGCACCTATTGAGGCACCCGAAGGTAATCCCCCCACGGCGGACACGGGAGACACTTGAGGGTGTAGGTATTCAAATTTTAAAGAAGAGGGGTATAATGAAGTAGTGATGGATAGAGGTAGTCGCCTATAAACAACTACAACAAGAAATTATTCCATTAGAAACAGGGTAAGGAACCAAAAATAAAGAGTATTGAATAATGAAAATGGAGGATTAAAAAGGGGAAGGAGGCGAGAAAAAAGAAAAGTGAAAAGAAAGGGAAAAAGGGGGGAAAAAGGGGCAAAAATAAGATGGGGGGGAAAGGAAGGAAGGGAAGGGAAGGGGGGAGGGAAAGGGTGGAAAAAAGCAGGGGGAAAAGGGGAAGAGGTTATTAGAGACACCAACACACTTGGAGTGGCATCACTACCTCATATATATGCATGAGAGCAAAGCTCATGCACCAACCTTAGCAATTCATCCAGGAGCACAGAGCAGGATGTGTGGGGTTTGAGCCTGCAGCAGCAAACCTCTCCACTTGGGAGGTGCTGCTGATAGGCATACAAAGTTCCCATCACAATGGATAATTGCAGTGCTCAAAATTTTAAGTCCTGAGCAACTAGCCAGGCCTTAAGAGTTACTCGCCACCAGTTGCCCCACCAAAACCCTACCCTCCCCGCCTCTAATTCCGTCCCTAAACACGCCCTCGTAAATTATCTCATGAAATTACACTGTTAAATGCTTTATTCAGTATTAGATTTTGTTTTGCCTCCCCCAGTACGCCTCTACCTCCAACGCCTCCCCCAGTACGCCTCTACCTCCAACGCCTCCCCCAGTACACCTCTACCTCTAATTCCTCTTCTCAGCATATCTTTACCTCCAATGCCCCCCCATCTGTGCTTTTAACGCCCCCCCCCCAGCACACCTCATCTTCTGACCTCCCCTCTCCAGAACACCTATGTCAATATTCCCCCCAATCCATCATACCTATGTCTCCAATCCCCCCCCAATCCTTCACACCTATGCCTCCAATTCCACCACCACTCCCCCAATCTATCATACTGTATGATAGATTGAGGGGGGGGGGGTGGAATTGGAGGCATAGCTTTGATGGAATGGGAAGGGGGCAGGGGTGGAATTGGAGGCATAGGTATGATGGATTGGGAAGGGGGGGTGGAATTGGAGGCATAGGTATGATGGATTAGGAAGGCGGAAAGGGGCGGTCCCAGGTGGCTCTTTAATGCCTATTGAACAGCACGGTCTGTGTGCCTGGGCGGTGATGTGCAGGAAGGAGTCGGAGAGGGGCAGTCCCAGGCAGCTCTTGAATGTATATTGAATGTATAATGATGGATTGGAAAGGGGGGGTGGAATTGGAGGCCTAGGTATGATGGATTAGGAAGGCAGAGAGGGGCGGTCCCAGGTGGCTCTTTAATCCCTTTTGAACAGCACGGTCTGTGTGCCTGGGCGGTAATGTGCAGGAGGGGGGTGGAGAGGGGCGGTCCCAGGCAGCTCTTGAATGTATATTGAAGTGCACGGTCTGTGTGCCTGGGTGGGGATGTGCAGCAGAACAGAGGCAGAGAGTGGCGGTCCCAGGTGGCTATTTCATGCCTATTAAACAGCACGCTCTGGGAGCCTGGGCGGGGATGGCAGGAGGTGGATAGGGGCGGTCCTAAGCGTCTGACTGTGTATGTATTGAAATGGCCGCGCTGTGAGGCTGTGCACGGCGGGGGGCACTGGCTATACATTCCTGGGACAGCACAGCCCTGTCATTACTCGCCCTCCTCATTTGTTTACTCGCCAAATGGGAGTAGGCGAGTGCAAATTTTGAGGGCTAGATAATTGGCATGATAAAGTAAGCTATACCATGAATAGCCTTGAGTCCTAGTTGCCCCCGGCTTGCAGCCGTCTGGTTAAAGACAGCTGTAGATGCCCTTAAGTAGGTCCAGCCTGGCCCATGCCATCAGGACGGCTGACTCCGTCGTCTATCCACACTTCGCATGTGCGATTCTCCCGCACACATGTGACCAAATAGGGAGGCGGCCTGAAATGGTGTCACCCTTGGTAGGAGGGGAGAGCGCTCCCAATAGGAAATGGGGACACTCCTCCATCCTGGAGAGACGCATGCCCACCATAGGAGGAAAAAAAACACCTCATGCTGCAATGGTCACAGTTAGGCCCCATGGTGCAACACAAGAAGCAGGAAATAAAGGGGGATACAGCAATTAATTATATATTGGACGGTGATAGCAATGTAAACACACATGTGCGGGGGAATCGCACATGCGCAGTGTGGAGAAACGGACCCGGTGACGTCACACACCAGTGTGGGCTGGGTTGGAGCTACTTAAGGGCACCTACAGATGTCTCTAACCAGATGGCTGTAACCTGGGGGAAACTAGGACTCAAGGCTATTCATGGTAAAGCTTACTTCATCATCCCAATTATCTATTGTGATGGGAACTTTGTATGCCTATCAGCAGCACCTCCCAAACCCCACACATCCTGCTCTGTGCTCCTGGATGAATTGCTAAGGTTGGAGCATGAGCTTTGCTCTCATGCATATATATGTTTATTGTTGTTGCAGGGGCTCTGATTTGGCTAAGACTAGATCCATCTGGAATATTGAATACAGTCTTTATCCCACTGAATGTTTAGCTTTGCATTGATGGAATGACACTGTCATCAGTCCTTTGCCTGTGACCCCCAGGTTTTCATACACTATATTGATATATTAGGTGGGTGTGGACCATTTATTCATTCCCTCTGCTCTCTCCACTTTTTTTTGGTGATTTGTTTGTTGTTTTTCTCCCACTCCTTTTCTTTTCTCTCTCCCCTTTTCTCCTCCTTTTTTTTTTTTTGGCTTCTTCATTCTATCTTTTCTTTCCCTTTCCCGTTTTTCTTTTTTCTCCTTTCCCTCTTGCCCCTCCCTTTCCCCCCCTCCTTCCCTTTGTGGGTTCGGGGGCCCCTCCTCAGAAGGGGGGGGTGTCAGGATCACTTAGTGCTCCTGCTCCTCATTCCAGCATCTGGGTGTTGGCTGTTGCATTCCCCCTGTCTGTGTTCACCTGCAAGGTGATTGATCTGGTCAGTCACCTGATATAAGCAAACCGAACACTCTATCCCTTGCTTGTGACAGAGTTACCTGCATTGTTTCTGATCAAGCCTCCCGTTTGCTTTGCTGTTGGATGTCCCTGTGTATGACCTGGATCGGTTATTGGACTATTCCCTGAATTCAGCCTGCCTTTTACCTGGACTGTCATAGAAGCATGCTATCTGTCTGCTAAACTGCAAGCAGTCTGTTTGCTCTGTTTGCGTCTGCCCTGTTGTGGTGGCCACGCACTATAGCATTGTGTATAAGTCCTTGGGGCAACCAGGTACCAGTGGGCCTGCTTGCCTTAAGGGAAAGGGGGCTGCTATAGGTGAAGCACACAGTAGCTAGCTATAGTGTCTGACCACCTGCATTGGGGTAGACGTGACATTTGTGACAGGAGGCAATAGATCTGCTGAGTTTTAGGCAACAGCACCAACTCAACAAAGGGATTCCTCCAATAACACAAAGTAAGATATCATCAAGTAAAACGGTATATCATATACACTGGATCAATGAAATACTGCTAGCACCTGTACGGATAACACAGCTACCTGAATACATGACACACTTCTAATGAGGGAGTCCTTGACCGGCCTATAACTGTTACCCTAGTGAGAGGTTAAAGGTGATGGTACAAGGGCCCTTATAGCAGTAATGACAGTAATTTCCCCATTGCAGATCTGATTGTCTTCACTGGCATGTAGGAGCTCATTAACTATAATCCAATAAGGTGTAGTAAGAAGCAATAGGTTCCTTGTAAAGAGGAAACTAAAAGGTGTCTATGCACAGTGTTCAAAGTAAGTTCAGTAAATGATTCCTAAGGTATCATTCCTTTGCAAAATATCCCAGTGGAACCGTGGTAAAAGATTTGTAAAAGTTGGGCGATTGGCCTCTCACCAACGACCAGGCTGATTAGATGTCTTCCGGACAGTATCTCATGTAGCGACACTTGTGCAGCGGATCCGCCGTATCAATCTCCCATTGTGAAGCTCAGTACACAGGTTGGCAGGCGACCAGAGTGGTCCTGCTGGATGGATGTCAGATGAACAGCAACAGAGCCAGGCCCCTCTCATCCGGGCTGGAAGGTGGTATACCGCGTGGTAGGCCGCGACCCCTCTCTCCATGCATGGAGAAGTCTGTTTCACGTCAGGCCCAGGAGGAAGAGAGCTCTGCGTGGGCTTTTGCTACTTTTATAGCTACTCCCAGTAATCTCCATGATGGTAGCGAAGATCCCTGGGATATGTAGTCCAGGCATATAAACCTGCAAAGCCATTATTATCAGTCTTAGGAACTACTCATCCCACAATCGCTTTCGTTTGGCTCACAAAAATGATGTCACAGGATAACACTGAGCACTAGAGGGACATGCGATGCATGGAAATACTGGAGGATCACTGTACTTTACGATTGTAGTCCATATTGCTACATCAATAAATTTATTTACTTTTGTCCTTTCAAAAAAAATGGGGGAAAACAACTTCCAAAAGCTCACAATGCCTTTTACTCGATACCTATAAAAAGGTCATTTTGGTAGAGTGATGCATGCCTGTGTAATTGTCATTCGGAGTGTGACAGCACTGAAAAGTGGCCTGGGCAGAAAGGGAGTGAAAGTGTTTCGTTTTAAGGTGGCTAATGGAGCTATTGCAACTTTGGCATTTTTCACTCTGCCACATCAGGAAACACAGCTTGTCACCTAGTAGGTGGAACACACATCCCATGAATGCACCCCAGTGGATTTTTTAGATCTGTACCGCACTACTAATAGGCACTGTGTTTGAATGACAGTTCCTTTTATCATAAAAATGAGTTAAGCCTTGTAAAATCATGTAAACGTGCATGAATATGCTGGGCAATGGAGTCTACTATTGAATTGTGTCCGAACGCCACATGAACTCTGAGTCACCCCACTCTATTTTAAAGCATAAGACATAAAATTTCAGTTGCCAACAGGAGATATTGTTGGTAGGATTTTGTTATAATTACTCATGGTCAACCTACTAAGGAAAGACTCCTGCAATATGGTGGGGAAAGACATGCAACTACTAGGGTAGTCTGTGGACAACTATGGAATGACTTCCACAACATGGTAGCAGTGCAATACTTTTCTTCCATATTGCTGAGGATATTTTATATTTCTAAGTAAACAACTCAAGCTATCTAATGTGTTTCTTTCACCGCCGTGTTGAAGCAGTCCTTTCTTAGTGTCCTTCATAATTTGATGGCTGGACATGTGTAGTTCATAGTTTTCTATCAGAGATGTTAGACATCTACCATGTTGTGAAGGACATATTGGCAAATTACTAATAAGGCACACTGATAGGAATGACAAATGCAATGTGTGTGGGGTACACAAAACATCTACATTATTTAAATGGAGGAGGCTAAGGTGAGTGAAGGGGACTGCTACTGAAGGAATACTACTACAGGATAGACTAAAAACAAGGGGAAATAGGGGTCATTAGCCACACAGACCATTGTCATTTTGCACACTTTTTTTAAAGTCTGGGGGGGGGCTCTGGGTAAACATCTACAAAGGATTTCTAATCTTGTACAACCAATATATTACTTTACACTCTGCAAGACTAATTTGGTGAAAAACCTATTTCCTAGCTCAGCGATGCATCTTCCTGTGTCACTTCATCTACAACCTGCTAACTGAACAATGAATCAGCATCATCGCCTCTGTCTAGTTAGAAGGGAAGTGATCCCGAAAGCAATACCAAGATGTGGTACAGTTATCTTCCTGGTTCTGCAATATGGCTGAAAATAATTACAAATCCTTTGGCAATTAAAGTAGTAAACATATGTGTAAATTACTATGGTGTTTACACCACAATAACATGTGAGGAATAACAGATTAAATAATAAGCATTATTTCTGTTAAGTGTTACTAAACCAACAACCGTAAAATCAGTCTGTGCAGTATATGCAGTAAAGCATGTTTGTTATACTCACTGTGGAACCTAAGGGGTTAATCCTTAGCATTGTGTAAAAAGGCTGTTTGATCCTGTCTTCTCTGATCCTCCCCTTCTTCCACAGTCCCCAAACCATCTGCTGATAGAACAGAGCCTTGGGGGCAAGCTGCACATGCTCAGTTAGGTGTGTATTGCTAGAGAGTTGTTGTTTTTTTCTTGGGAGAGTGCATGTGATCAGCACAGGGCCAATCAGCCCTGTCCAGACAGAAGGTCAGGTGTTCTGCAGCCTCATAGGGGGAGAATGAAAACTCTTCCTTCAAGCTTTAACCAGTGCTCCGCTAGACACTGATAGAGGTCACAGATATAGTGGTTCTGGGTTTAGTAACACTTTAAGTAGAGAAATTACTCAAGTTCAATTATATGGATGCTGGCAGAGCCTACACAGAGACAGAAGCGGACATCTGATCCATTATGGACAAGCTAGATTTTAAAATTTGTTTGTTCTGCATTAAAGAAAAGCTTCTATACAATTACAGTTGCCCATGTACTTAAAGCCCATAATTTGGTATTATTGCTACACTAGTAAGTTTGCAAAAACTGTCATGTACAGTACCTCATAAATCACAGTACTCTTACTTCCAAGTTATAGTGCTGCTTTCTAAAAAAGCATAAAAAATGCTTAGTGCATTCTCATAGGATTAGGAGCACCTTGCTTTCCTGGGAGGCAGGTTCAGTGCTGTTACTGTCACCAGAAGTGGATTATAGCTTTTTTTACAGCTATTATTAAAATGTATGGGTACAACTAGGTACTGTATAGGCACAACTTTTTTTTTGTAGTTTTTCATTGATAGAATAGGAAAGGGTTAGTCCCCCTATCAAGTGTTATTGCTGTGTCCAATCTTTCTATTTGTCCTGATGAACATTGTCACTGAGACTGAAGGTGAGAAAAAATCCAAAATGTTGAGTTATGTTTAGAAAAGGAATAGAAGGTAAATCTTCCCATGGAGAAACCTGTTTTGGTGACAACTGTCTATGGTTGGAATTTCTTCTACACTTAACCACTTCAATACCGGACATTTTCACCCCCTTCCTGCCCAGGCCAATTTTCAGTTTTCAGTGCTGTCGCAATTTGAATGACAATTGCGCGGTCATGCAACACTGTAGCGAAATGAAATTTTTATTATTTTTTCCCCACAAATAGAGCTTTCTTTTGGTGTTTTTTGATCACCTCTGCGGTTTTTATTTCTTGCGCTATAAACAAAAGAAGAGTGACAAGTTTTAAAAAAACACAATATTTTTTTTCTTTTTGCTATAATAAATATCCCAATTAAAAAAAAAAAAAATCCTCAGTTTAGGCAGATATGTATTCTTCTACATATTATTGGTAAAAAAAAAACGCAATAAGCGTATATTGATTTGTTTGCGTAAAAGTTATAGCATCTACAAAATAGGGGATAGATTTATGGCATTTTTATTTATTCATTTTTTTTACTAGTAATGGCAGTGGACATATCGGGCACTTTTGACACTATTTTGGGACCATAAAATGCACTGATTGCTGTATAAATGTCACTTGCAGGGAAGGGGTTAACACTAGGAGCGATCAAGGGGTTAACTGTGTTACCTAGGGAGTGAAATATACAAGGAAAAAAGAGCGCACGGCTGCCCTAGTGTAATTCCATTTTAATGATACAAATGCAAAATCAAACAATAGAGGATTGCACTCACAAACATGGGACTTAGATCGCATGTACAGCAGGATGTATGTCTCCCTTCCTGGCCTGTATAACTGGGTTGGCTCCCAAGAACGAGTGGTGATGGTATGAGAAGTCACTGCAGACTCGTCTCGTCAGGCTGTGTCTGCTGTAGCGCACCCGCACGGTCCAGCTGTCGCTGCATGACGTCACTCGCAGCCGGAAAGGAATGACAAGGTCAGTCTCGTTCCCAAGTCAGTCCCCTCCCCCCCACAGTTAGAATCACTGCCTAGGTAACACATTTAACCCCTTGATCGCCCCCTAGTGTTAACTCCTTCCCTGCCAGTGACATTTATACAGTAATCGGTGCATTTTTATAGCACTGATCGCTGTGTAAGTGTGAATGGTCCCAAAATAGTGTCAAAAGTGTCCGATGTGTCCGCTGCAATGTTAAAGTCATGAAAAAAATCACCACCATTACTAGTAAAAAAAAAAATAATAATAATAAAAATGCCATAAATCTATCTCCTATTTTGTAGGCGCTACAACTTTTGCGCAAACCAATTAATATACGCTTATTGCAATTTTTTTACCAAAAATATGTAGAAGAATACATATCGGCCTAAACTGAGAAAAAAAGATTTTTTTTCTAAATTGGATATTTAGTATAGTAAAAAGTAAAAAATATTGTGTTTTTTTCAAAGTTGTCGCTCTTCTTTTGTTTATCGCACAAAAAAGAAAAAACTGCAGAAGTGATCAAATACCACCAAAAGAAAGCTCTATTTGTGGGGAAAAATATGGGTAGTGTTGCATGACCGTGCAATTGTCATTTAAAATGTTACAGCACTGAAAACTGAAGATTGGCCTGGGAAGGAAGGGGGTGAAAATGCCCTGTAATGAAGTGGTTAAATTGTAATAAATAAATAAAATGGTAAAAAAAAATACTTAAAAAAGTTTCTTGCACCCAGGGCCTGAAGGTTCCAGTTAGACTTCTGCTCTGGGCAGCAAGCGGTTAAGTTTTTTCAGGATCCCATTATGTTATCCTGAATAATTATACCATTTTATTCTTCAATTATAATCTGCAATAGTATATACCGTATAATGTTTTCTTCATTTCAGGTGTTAAGGGACACAAATGAACAATAAACTGTTCCTAGTTGAATTGTTTCTTGTTGATGACAAGTAGCTGGTGAATCATAATTATATCCGGCACTGATGTGTCAGATGTAATGTCTGCTTCAAAGGAGTCATCATAAATGCACTCCTAAAACAATAACATTCTATCGCAATACATTTGGGAGAAAAAACAGACATTTATCAAAAAAAGACATTTATCATTCTGCACAATCGTTGAGACACTCAGAATTAATGGTGGGTTACTGCAAAAAGTATGATGCCATTCCAGCCTCACAATAAATAGAATTCTATTTTAGCGGAAGTTAAGGGTATCAGCACCCTGGAATGAGTTGCCTAAGAAAATGACAGAAGTTGGGTTAATGAGCTTCCTGCAGCCCAACTGACCTTTCACCTAAAATTGGCTAAACGATTACCAGGTACATCAAAACAAACAAAAGATTTTCAAAGTGTTATAGTTTGTTTTATTTAGAAAGTTGTTATAGCATGAGTAGAAAAGCCTTTCCCCAGCCAGCATACTGCAGGCTCCTGCTCTCATGGTGGTGGCAGCGTTCTCTCTGCAGGGATCCAACCCATTCCCTGCTGAGTCAGAGACAGAGCTTTCCAGTTAGTAGGGAGTGTAAGCTTTGTTCAGAACAGAGGTCTTCAAACTTTTTAAACAATGGGCCAATTTACTGTCCTTCAGAATTAACAGGGGCCGGACTGCAGCCATTCAGAGTAGAAAAAATCCTGACGTCGGTGTGAATAAACAATGCCCTATCTTTGGTGTCAGTGGGAGGAATTTGGCCCCATCAGAGGTGTCATTAGGCCCCATTGTTTGTGTCATTGGGAAGAATTATGCCCCATTGTTGGCGTCATTGGGAGGAATTCTGCTCCTTTATTGGTGTCAGTGGATAAAAATAGTCCCCCGAGGGCCGGATAAAAGTAAGCAAAAGGGCTGCATCTGGCACCTGGGCCGCAGTTTGGAGACCACTGGCTTTTTTGATTGCAGGGCTATAGGTCTGATTTAGCTGGGAAGGGGGGGTGTCAGACTTCTGCTGAGAGACCACAGTTTCCACACAGAGGACAGTGTCCTTCCCTACAGCATGCTGGTAGGGTGCAGGATTTTATCATTAACATTTTTTATTGTTTCACAGAAAAAACAACGGATCCACAATAGTAACAAAGAAGTCACATAATGTAACAGTATAACATTGGTAGGCACTTCGGTAACCTGTATAGAGAGTAGGGATGGGCTTTATGATCGGGTCCAACATGAGTTCGACTCAAACATTGGCTGTTCGCCCGTTTGCCGAATAGCGAACAATTTGGGGTGTTCACGACAAATTCGAAAGCAGCGGAACACTCTTTAAAAGTCTATGGGAGAAATCAAAAGTGCTAATTTTAAAGGTTATTATGCAAGTTATTGTCATAAAAAGTGTTTGGGGACCCAGGTCCTGTCCCAGGGGACATGTATCAATGCAAAATAAAGTTTTAAAAAGGCTTTTTTTTCGGGAGCAGTGATTTTAATAATGCTTAAAGTGAAACAATAAAAGTGAAATATTCCTTTAAATTTCGTACCTGGGGGGTGTCTATAGTATGTCTGTAAAGTGCCGCATGTTTCCCGTGTTTACAACAGTCCGAGAGCAAAATGACATTTCTAAAGGAAAAAAAAGTCATTTAAAAGTACTCGCGGCTATCAATGACACATAAAAGTCATTGAAAAAAACGGCATGGGATTCCCCCACAGTCCATTACCAGGCCCTTTGAGTCTGGTATGAATATTAAGGGGAACCCCGAAGCAATTTTTTTTTTAAAATGGCGTGGGGGTCCCCCTCAAAATCCATACCAGACCCTTCAGGTCTGGTATGGATTTTAAGGGGAACCCCGCACCAAAATTTAAAAAGGAAATGGTGTGGGGTCCCCCCCAAAGCACCTTGTCCCCATGTTGATGGGGACAAGGGCCTCATCCCCACAACCCTTGCCTGGTGGTTGTGGGGGTCTGCGGGCGGGGGGCTTATCTGAATCTGGAAGCCCCCTTTAACGAGGGGACCCCCAGATCCCACCCCCCCGTGTGAATTGGTAAAATTTGTACCCCTACCATTTCACTAAAAAAAGTGTCAAAAATGTTAAAAGAGACAATGAGGTCCTTCTCCCCATCAAAATGGGGACAAGGTGCTTTGGGGGGCTACCCCAAAGCACCCTCACAATGTTGAGGGCATGTGACCTGGTACGGTTCAGGAGGGGAGTGCTCTCTCATCGTCATTTTTAAAAAAAAAATTGGTGCGGGGTTCCCCTTAATATCCATACCAGACCTGAAGGGCCTGGTATGAAATTTGGGGGGGCCCCCACGCATTTTTTATTTTAAATTTTAGTTCGGGGTTCCCCTGTGAGAGAATCCCATGCCATTTTTTTTCAATGACTTTTTTGTGTATTGCAAGAACCAACAATTCATTATAGCCGAGAGTAGTTTTAAATTACTTTTTTTCTTTAGAAATGTAATTTTGCTCTCAGACTGTTCTAAACACGGGAAACATGTGCCACTTTACAGGCATACTATAGACACCCCCCAGGTAGGAAATTTAAAGGAATATTACATTTTTATTGTTTCACTTTAAGCATTATTAAAATCACTGCTCCCGAAAAAATGGCCCTTTTTTAAAACTTTTTTTGCATTGATACATGTCCCCTGGGGCAGGACCCGGGCCCCCAAACACTTTTTATGACAATAACTTGCATATAAGCCTTTAAAATTAGCACTTTTGATTATTCATGTTCATGTCCCATAGACTTTAACGGTGTTTGCCTGTTCGAACTAATTTTTTGCCTGTTCGCATGATCTGGATGCGAACCGACCCGGGGGGGTATTCGGTTCATCCCTAATAGAGAGGATAAAGTTAGAAATTTACATGTTTGGAATACTCTAACCATTCATTGTTACATGGTATGTAGTGCTGCACTGAGGGGTTGTGAGGCCCTGCTCCCCTCCAGACACCCCAAAAGGGATCATACTGTGTCCAGTGAGGGGCCGATTCCCCATCCCTCCGTGTCTAGTGAAGGCCTTAGAAGGATCTCCTGGGGACGAGATAAAATACCTTCGTCCTCCTATAATAACACTTTTGAGGAGTATCCCAGTCTCTAAAGAAGACATAGAACCTAGTCTTTGTTGGTTTAGGATATAACAACTGGGGAGTTGTATCCAAAATAGAACTGACCAGTTTTACTTGTGCCATTATCCAGGAAATCTTTCTTTTCATGGAGGTCTGGAGGTCCTTTTCCCAAGCAATCATGTAGGGTAGTTTGTTTGAATTTGTAGCTAGTGACCCATAGATTACAGAAATCCCTCCCCTCTGCTCCATGGCTTGACCACACCAGCGTTCGTATCCCGTAAATCCTGGTGGGTTAGGTTGGTTTTTCCAAATGGAATAAATGAAGCGAGAGATCTGATTAAATCTAAACCTTTCAGTGTAAGGGATCTCTAGTTGTTTTTCAAAATGTTTAAGGGGTAATGGGCCCATACAGGAGAAAAAATGTCCAATGCGATACGCTCCCCTGTCCAGCCACCACTTGAACGCTCTAATGTCCATGCCAGGTTGAAAAAGGGGGTTTCAGAATAAATGAGCTAGTGGTTGGGACTCAGAGACCACGGAGGGAAGCTTCCTTAGCGAATCCCACAGGGTAAGTGAATGTGAGAGGGTTGGAGAAAGAATGGGGGGTCTAATTTTGGGTGGGCACCATAACAAATAATCTAGGGTGAACGTAGGTACTGCTTGTCTCTCTATGGTAATCCAGTCTGGTTTCTCAGTTTTAAGGTATATGGTGGACAATTGAGCTAATCGCATGACCTGGTAATACCATAGGAGATTCGAAAGCCTCAGCCCCCCTTATGTGGTAAAATTAAATAGGTTGCGGCTTGAAAGGTGAGGACCATTCTTATGCCGTATGAATTTAGTAATTTTACTCTGAAAGGCTTTAAGATGATCCCGTCTAATTGGTATAGAAAGGGAGCCATAAACACCAGCATTAAAAATGTCTCTGGTTGTGATCACTAACAGTACAAGGCACAAGACAAGATGCACGACAATGGGGTACAAATAAACAATCATCCGGACACCACAAATTTGTACATGGGTGAGCATGCCACGGCAATTGCCCTATAATGTGTCCCAATCAATGGTATAATAAGGCATGGACATCCATGTAGAGGTCCCTGGAAGGCTCAAGCCCAAAAGTAAGGGGAAAGGGAAGATAAAGGAAAATTGGGGACGGGAAGGGAAAAGGGAAGTAACAATGGGCCTCAAAAAGAAACTGATGGCAATTGAAGAGAACCCTGATAAAGTCAATATCGATGTACAATGAAAAAAGTATGGTGAAGAACATAAATGTTGCACCGCAGAGAGCCTAATTACTAAGATGTAGAGAAAAAGGTATGTCCATAATTATTCCAGATGTAGAGGAAGTAATGCCCTAATCAAGGACAACAGTAAAACCTCAGAACCGGACCATAATACACCTGATTACTGTGGATTAAAGGGAATGCTATATAGAATCACCTCTTGATGTATTACCACAGTATGTTCTAACTTTGGTGTATGTCCTGCATTTGGATGTGTGATGGCACATGGGAATATAAGGTATCCACTGTTGACAGTCCCCTCAGTATCATTGAGAATTGGTTATCACACATACGATACCCTCCTCAGAAGAGCCCAAGTGTAAGGCACTTGCTGGTTACCGTCTATCCATCCATCCACAGAAATTCCTTGTCGTTACACATTACTCGGTGTGAACATTAAAGGATGCATGGATACTCCTTCCAATAATATGCGGTGCAACTGCTAAGTTAGCTTAAAGAGGAGCTCCACCTTAAAAAAAATATTAAAAGCCAGCAACTACAAATACTGCAGCTGCTGACTTTTAATACATGGACACTTACATGTCCCAGGGTCCAGCGATGTCGGCAGCCGAAGCCGATCAATCGTTCGGCTCTCGGCTGCCCCTGCCGCCATCCTTGGTCAGGGAATCGGGAAGTGAATCGCTGCGGCTTCACTGCAAGGTTCCCTACTGCGCACGTGCGAGTCGCGCTGCGCCTCTGCACTGCTCCCCGTTGTGTTCTGGGAACTGTGTGTTTCTCAGAACAGAAGGGGGGGGGGGCGGGCATCTGCGGATATTCTGCGGCTGTCTAAGCTGGAAGTGGCTGCAGATACATGTATTAGAAAGGTATCTGCACCCCCCTCCCCCCTGAAAGGTGCCAATTGTGGCACTGGAGGGGGGGAGGAATCCGATGAGCGGAAGTTCCACTTTAGGGTGGAACTCCGCTTTAAATCAGGTCCTCTTAGTCTCTCGTGCCCGCCGAGGGCTCGCTTCCGAGACGCGATGGAGAAAGGGCGTCACGTGACGCTGATGACATCAACGCGTTTCGCAAGTGAACTCACGTACCTTTGTCTGGACATGCGGGCGGGCCTCTGATTGTTCCTTATATCGGCTTCATGCCTCAGAAGGTAACCGCTCCGTTTAGGATGATAAAGGAACAAAATGCATTCTGTCCAGTGTTTAGCGATTGTTGTTTTGCTCCAAATCTAAATGTCTTGATATTATGGCATATAATAAAGAACTATTTTCAAATACGTATAAGGGGAAATATAGGGAGAGAGATCATTTCCAGTGTCTCTATTTAGAATTCTGTCTCCCATTGCGGAGTTTTATGATTATTAGTTTTTATCTATTAATAAACTCTAATATTTTTTCTATTTCTCATACATTGCATTCTGTGTCGCTCATTTGGTCTTCTGGTTCCTTTCGACCTCGAAAGGACAATCCCAGGTTTTGTTTGTTTATATGCAGTATTTTCTGACTAGAGTGACACTACCCACATTGGGTATACAATGTCTTCTTTTTCTTTTTTGTTTAAATTCTATCACTATGGCGAATATCAGGGGAGACAGCGGGCATCCCTGGTGTGTGCCCCTGGCTATCGTGATCTTGTCAGAGTAGAGCCCCTGAAGTCTAACTCTAGCCTCCGGCTCTGAATATAGAGCCTCAAGGATCCCTATTAAATTCGGGCCAAAGCCCCAGCAACACAATACCGCAAAGAGATATGGCCAGGATACCGAATCAAAGGCCTTCTGAAGGTCCAATGATAATAACATGCCCTCTTGTTTGTTGCCCCCCACCCAGTCCGATTGTAGTACCAATATGAGGTCCACTGCTCTTCTCACTTGGTCTGGTCCCTGGTGACCAGGAATAAACCCAACCTTGTTTTTATGGACATAGAGTCCAATAAAAGACCCTAGACGGTTTGCTAAAACTTTAGTTAAGATTTTTAAGTCATTATTAATCAAGGAAGGCCTGTAGTTCCCAATTTGACTAGCGTCTTTACCTGGTTTGGGGATTACGGATATATATATGCCATGTTAAGTTGGTTTCCTGTAGGGGTACCCTTGATCATTGAATTGAAAAATCTAGTGAGATAAGGTGTCAGTGTTTCAGAAAATGTTTTATAATTGGGCGTGGAGAACCCATCAGGCCCTGGCACCGTTCCCCCCTTTACTGATTTAATAACCTCTGCAACCTCCTCCTCAGAAATGGGTGACTAGAGTGAAGTTTATGTTTTTGTCTGCTCTATATGAATCTGTATAAAATTCCTGAAAGGCCGTCATTATGCGCTGTTGGTTCAGGGTGAAGGTGCCGTCGGCCTGTCTAATTTGGGGCATAGTAAGATATGAACGAGTATAGTCAGTCATCAATAGTACCTTTTTACCAGAAGGAATCTTCCCTCTGGGTCCCCGTGTTCTGACTGAACTGAAAATTTGCAGTGTTTGGAGAATAAAATTGCCACTCCCCTCGTCTTATCCTCAGCATTGGCCAAGTAAAATGTGGGGAAATGTGCATGGAGAAAAGAGGGAGTGTACCACTTTGAAAGTGAGTCTCCTGCAGGAGAACCACATCAATATGGTGAGATCGGTAGACCTGGGAAGACTCACAGTAGGACAGTAGGAAACGAGCAGTGAAGCCACAAGACTCTACTGCCTGACTGCCTGTTTCCCTTAGTTAGGATGGCGGCACCGGCACCTGATCCGATGGACGGATCGGCTACGGGGGGGGGGGGGGGGGTAGAGGCGACATCGCGGGCTTGCAGGTAAGTGCCCTTATTAAAAGTCAGCAGCTACAGTATCTGCAAATTTTATCGGGACTGCGATATTGCGGAGGACAAATTGGACACTTTTGACACATTTTTTATGCCATTGACATATATACAGCGATCAGTGCTATAAAAATGCACTGATTACTGTATAAATGTAACTGGCAGGGAAGGGGTTAACACTAGGGGGCGATCGAGGGGTTAACTGTTCCCTAGGTGTGTTCTAACTGTAGGGGGAATAGGACTGATTAGGAGAGGAGACCGATCTGTGTTCATACTTAGTATGAATACACGATTGGTCTCCTCTCCCCTGAGAGAAGCAGGATTTGTGTGTTTACACACACAGATAACTGTCCGGGTGCCAGGCAGTCATCGCACCTGCTGGGCACTTGCAGTGGCTCTGGGCACACGCTGCAAGCATCTAAAAGGGCCGACGTACAGCGTCTTAAAGGGCCAACGTACAGTTACGCCGGTTTGCCCAGGAGAGCCAACCTGCCGCAGTACAACTGTGGCGGCTGGTACGGAAGTGGTTAATTGTTGTTGCAGATTTCTACCTTTTTTTATTCTGAAGAAATAGCTGTTTGTTTACCCATGTCCATGTGCTGAATGAATGCTGAATAGGAGGGTCTTTATAATTATCAATCAGCTGCTGCCCTTGCATGTTTCTAGGAAAGTTGCAGGGTCTGCATCCCTTTAGATGTGATTACCCTTTGGCCATATCTCACCAAAAATGCAAAAAAAAAAATTGCAGGGGATGCCCAAAATCTGACTTTCAGTAAGCCAATTACACAAGCAGGAAATGACATTTCTGTGGGGTGTTCTGTACACCATCTGTGAACAAAACAACTCCAGGGAGCCATATTGCATTGCGTTTCACAGAAAATTTCAGCTCTGCAGATTGAAAAGGAAAGGTCATTTTTAGTAACATTCAAATAAAATATGACTTATGTAGCAATTGTATGAGTTATATTATCTTTTTTTCACAAGTCCTGACCTTTTATTTGCTGCATGCTTGTGGTGAGTCACTAATTAAGTTAGACCCTGTTCACATCATCGCATCGAACTTTCCCACTGCACGATTTTGTGGAGTGATTTGCACGTGATTTCGTGTGTTGCATAGGGCCAGCCCATTCACTTGACCTGAAAATTCACCTTTGTTGCCTGAAAAGCAGCTCCTGCTCCTCTTCGGGCGACAAGCTTTACACAATTTTCCGCGATTGCCACACAATCCTGTCACACAACAATCATGGCAGAATCGCAACGCATTTGGGGTGCCATTAAGGGATAATGGGTGTTGTGCAGCTCTTGTCAAGTGATTTTAGATTTTGGGCAGAATCGCAGCGATTCTGTCCTCGATCCCAAATTGCGAGATACCTTATAAAACAGTTAAAGCGTAACTCCACTTTTGTTGAGAAAAAAAAACATTCCCCCCCTGGGTGATCTGTACATTGCAATCATTATTACAGATTCCTACCTTATGTTATTCTGAAGAAGTGTGTTTGTCTTTGCTTCTGTGATGAGTGGGTCTAATGGGAGTGGTTTCATAATTATCTGTCAGCTGTGGCAGCTGCAGGGCACTAATGAAGAAAACTGCTGGGCCTGCATCCTTCTTCTGGGAAAATTGGTTAGCCAATCACACAAGCAGGAAATGATGTTTCTGTGGAGTGGTCAGTACACATTCTGCGTACAGAACAACTCCATGTAGCCATATTGCTTTGCATTTACAGAAAATTACAATGGTTGCAGATTGAAAAGGAAATGTAATTTTTAATAACATTCAATTACAATATGACTTGTGTCGCAATTGTACATGCTATATTATTTTTTCTTTATTTGCTATTTTTGTTTCCCCACAGAAGTGGAGTTACCCTTAATAATAAAAATACATCTTTTTACAAGCCCCTGCTTTAGCTTGTTTTGATGTTTCAAATAGGAATAATGTATTCCATATGTGATTGGCTACTGGTGATGAAGCATATAGCCGCGATGTATAACACACATCCTTAGCAGTCAATGGGTTTAACCACATCCACTGCGCAATGTGCCCATGTGCGCTGTGCTGTATGTGAAGAGTACATACAGCTTTCCTCTCTAAAGTGTGGACAACGGTGCCCCAGGTTTTCCACAATCGTAACAACTTATGTTAAAGGGGTTGTAAACCCTTGAGGTTTTTCACCTTGATGCATTCTATGCATTAAGGTGAAAAACCTCCTGTGATGCAGCAGCCCCCCAGAGCCCCCCTTTTACTTACCTGAACCCGGTCTTTCCAGCAGTGGGGATGAGCACACCAGCTCCAGCCGGTGTCTTAGGTCCTGACTGGATAGATTGATAGCAGCGCAGCCATTTGCTCCCACTGCTGTCAATCAAATCCAATGACGCGGGAGCCGGGGGCGGGGCCAAGTCCTGCTGTCTGTGTGAATGGACACAGCAGCAGGACACTGGAGCGCGCCCGCACAAGTGCCCCGAGAGAGTGCGGCTCTCCAACGGGGCACTCGAGAAGTGGAGTCAGGAGCGCCACTGAGGGACCCCAGATGAGGAGGATTGGGGCCACTCAGTGCAAAACTAAGTGCACGGAGGAGGTAAGTATGACATGTTTGTTATTTTTTTTTTTTTAAACTAAGCTTTACCTGACCTTTAACATCATGCCATAAGCTGAGATTCCTCTTGGGTCTTTGAATATCACACAAACGAAAAAAAAAAAAGGTTTGTGTGAATCATCATTTTGGATCACATTACATGGATACTGGACACTGGATAACCTTACGAATTTCCACAAACTACGCCAATCTCAAGGCCAGTTGGATTGTTTTGCACATCATTATAAAAAAAAAAAAAAAAAAACTTTTTTACTGACTACATTATTTTCTCCAGAGAAAATGAATCCATTCTGATTATCAAAAAAAAAAACTCTGGTAAAATAAAATGTACATAACACCTATTTTTTTTTACCCTGAATGTACTGTTTCTCATACTTTCTCCTGTCCTCCAACACTTCCAATATCAACTATGTTTTTCTTAGTTGCATGTCTGGCATCCATTTTACAGAACGGTTTACAAAATGTTATTTCAATGAAATAACTGAGCCAATATGATGCAGTCCCTAAAAGATATATTGACTAAAAATAAGCTTGTGGTTAGAAGACAGAAAAAACTTGGCGCATAGCTATACAGATTCCTTGGAGAGGATTAAGTGATCAAAAAACAATGCTTCAAGTTCTCATGTTTAAGATCCAGCTTCAAGATTTTCCTAAATTATCTATTTAATAATTGTTGCGTAACTCTGTAATATTATTTACTACATTGAGCAAGCACATTACGTTGAGTAGTAATAAAGAAAATGTTTTGTAGACATGAGATACCTTCACAAATGATCACATTTTATAGTTTTTATATACTCCCTATATCTACATAGCCAACATAGGTCTTGGCCCAGGGGCAGCGCTCAGCCACCTACGGGTCCTGCTGCTGTTATCAACACATGATGTTAATAGTAAAAGGTTCCAGACCCCAACCCTGCCTGTCTGTACATAACAGCTGGGTTCTTATTTTTTGAAAATGATGTTGACATGTACAGTGAATGATATAAGTACACAGCTAGGATTGTCCAACATACAATCAAGTTATTAAAATAGATAGACAATTTTTATTCCTGAGTGACTATTAATTGAAAATATTGTTTATTCAAGGTTTAAAATTTTTGATGCCCCTGCAAAGTTGGTGCATTTTTATTGGTGGAATAGTGTTCTATGTATTTACATTTCACCCCAGGGGTGGAAAGATCATTTATGCAGAGTGTGCAGCTGGGACTTAGGGGTCTATTTATACTAACTTTGTCATGTAGCTTTAAGCTGGTCATACACCATACAATTTTCTTGTTCAATTCTCTGTAGATTTACCCTCATCTATGTAGTGTAGTGCATATATGTAGTAAATTGAAAGTGTTTAGGTTTGACCCCACATCATATGGTTTTGGTAAATCTAAAGGAAAGTTGCACAAGAAAATTATATAATATATGGCCAGCCTTAGTCACTTTTCGGCAGGTGAGAGGTGGCAGGCATTCTTCATGATGCTCTAACCATGCTCCTGGCTTGTAATATCCAAGTGGCATCAGGCAGTACTTCTTTACCTCTATACTGACTGGCACTAATTTGATGAAGAATGCGCCTACCATTTTCCTTTGACACCGTTTGGACTGAAAGAAAAGTGGTTCTTGTTTACCACAATTTTATATTATGCTATGAAAGATAGCATATCACATAGGGTACTTTTCACCTGCTTCATTCTATTTATGTTCTTGTCTATTTATCTACACACCGTGAATAAGTATTGGTAGTTGAGCATTGATTGCATTGGGGGTTTCAAAAGTTCTTCCCACATAGGACCCTTTGGTAACTATATCCGTGTTTTACTGTTTTACCCATTCTGTGTCTAAAACTGAACTGTGAAGGATGGGGTGACATCTTGCCTTAGTCTTCTAGTCATCAGGTGTAGGTCCTAAGCCTAAACAGTAAACTGGTATAGAAGAGTACATGACCAGATCTATTGGGGTGCTGGGATGGGCAGCACCCTTCCTCCTTCCAAGGCACCCCCACCCACGCGGTCTCTGAGATCCTTCTTTCATCGCTGCACAAAGCCTGGACACAAGCAGCAGAGCTCCTCCTCCCCAAACAACACATAGCTGAGTTCACATTCCTTTACACAGCCACGATCTGCACAATGTGTAGCTGGCTACTGTGTTGCAGTTCTGATCTGTGAAATTCCCAGTTTAGAACAGCAGTGCAGCTCCAGTAGCCAGCTACAGAATGTGCAGATAGTGGCTGTATGTAAGGGAATGCGATCTCAGCTATGTGTAGGGTGGAGGAGCTCTGCGCTTGTGTCCAGGCTGTGTGCAGTGCAGGTAAGGAATGGGATAAGGAAATCTACCAAGTGCCCTGCCAGCTGCGACTCCTGTCCTCTTTCCTGCCAGTGGTGACCCCTGTATTCTGCCCTGCCTGTGGAGACCCCTGTCCTCTGGCCTGCCAGAAGTGAACCTTGTTCTCTGTCCTGCCAGCAGTGACTCCTGTCCTCCACCCTGCACACCCCTGCCCTACTGACCCCCTGTACACTGCCCTACTATTTCCTGTACACTCCCCTCATGACCTCCCATCCCTTGCCCTGCTTACACCCTGTATACTACCCTGCTGACCCACTGTACACTGCCCTGCTGACATCCTGTACACTGCCTTGCTGCCCCTGTCCTCTGCCCTGCTGACCCACTGTGCACTGCCCTGCTGAGCCTCATACACTGCCATGCTGACCTCCCATCTTTGGTCCCCTGACATTTTTTACTGCACACCCACATCAGACAGGCTAGATCCTACCTTGGGACAGAACAACACAAGACACTTGGCAGGAAACTACTATCTGGTCCTTCATATACGGAGATAAAGTTATTTGACATTGAATTTTTAGCTTTCTGTGTAACAGGCTTAGAATTGCACAAGGAATAGCAACAGAGTGCCAAACCACATTGTTGTTTTAAAGACGTAAAATATGTGAGATCCAGGTTGCTAAGTACATAGTAGCTCAACCTGTTCAGTAATTGGGTCTTTACTGCATTACAATATGACATCCATAGGTCATTGTCAAGGGCAGCAGTAATTGAAGACAGTGACAAAGCACAAAATTTAAAAAGTTTAAAACTCTATTACTAATCTCAGTGCTTACAAATTTGAAAAATCCAGTTAAAACCTTGGTTCATTCAGGCTGGCTAAACCTTTATGTACATCTTAATACAATCCAATTTGGCGCAATTCCTGTAAAAAACTAGACAAAAAATGCAGGAGACAAGAGATTGTTCATTACATTTGCTCAAGTAATATAGTAGTCCTAGCTTACTAGTAGTTTGAACCATATACCAATGGCTTTGAACGAAGCAGTGCAGGATGAAACATTCCTGGTTTTCCATTGTTGCCTGCATCATGCATGCCCTGGTTTGTATCCAGGGCTGTCTTTAATATTGATTGGACCCTGGGCAAACATTTTCTTGGGCACCCCCCCATGCAATTTCGCCTCCCCTCATCATTACACAGGACTCCCTCCCCCATACTACCCAAATCACTACATAGGACCCCCATTCCCCATACTACCCCCATAATTACAGGACCCCCCTCCCACATCATACTATGCCCATCACTACACAGGCCCCCTTCCCCAAACTACCCCCCCATTATTACACAGGATCCCTCCCCCATAATACCCCCATCATTAACCCCCCCCTCCATACTATATTGCCATATATTAACCATCAGCGTGCATCTGTTTCTGCAGAATGGAGGGGTATTGCTGAGGGTGGAGAAGCAGGGAGGGGGGTTATTGTGGGTGGAGAGGCAGGGAGAAGGGTTATTGGGGGTGGAGAGGCAGTAAGAGGGGTTATTGTTGGTGGTGGAGAGGCAGGGAGTGGGGTTATTGTTGGTGGTGCAGAGGCAGGGATTCAGGTTATTGTTGGGGGTGGAGAGGCAGGGAGGGGGTTATTATTGAGGGTGGAGAAGCGGGGAAGGGGTTATTATTGAGGGTGGAGAAGCATGGAGGGGGTTATTATTGAGGCTGGAGAAGTCGGGACGGGGGTTATTATTGAGGGTGAAGAAGTGGAGGGGGGGTTATTATTGAGGGTGGAGAAGCGTGGAGGGGGGTTATTATTGAGGGTGGAGAAGTGTAGAGGGGGTTATTATTGAGGGTCAAGAAGTGGAGAGGGGGGTAATTATTAAGGGTGGGGAAGGGGAGAGGGGGGTTATTTTCAAGGGTGGAGAAGCAGGGAGGGGGGTTAATGTTTAGGGTGGAGAAGGAGGGAGGGGGGTTATTGCTGAGGGTGGAGAGGCGGGGAGGGGGGTTATTGCTGAGGGTGGAGATGCGGGGAGGTAGGTTATTGTTGAGGGTGGAAAAGCAGGGAGGGGGGTGAAGTGGGGAGGGGAGTTATTGTTGAGGGTGGAGAGGTGCGGAAGGGGGTTATTGTTGAGGGTGGAGAGGTGCAGAGGGGGGTTATTGTTGAGGGTGGAGAGGCGAAGAGGGGGGTTATTGTTGAGGTTGGAGAAGCAGAGAGGTGGGTTATTATTGAGGGTGGAGAAGCGGGGAGGGGGGGTTATTGTTGAGGTTGGAGAAGCGGGGGGGCGGTTATTATTGAGGGTGGAGAAGCAGAGAGGGGGTTATTTGAGCCCACAGCTGTCAATCACTGCCCTACACTACAACACCCAGCAGTCCTGCCCTTCCCCCCTCCAAGAAATTCTTCAGCAGCAGCCAATCACTGCCCTGCACTACAACACACAGCAGCCTTGCACTCCCCCAAGAAGTTCTGCAGCAGCTGAGACTCCCTGAAAAGTTATCAGAACAGCACACAGTGTCTCCGAGGGAGACAATACACTCCCTGTGCAGAGCAATGTAGTCCGGCAGCCCACAGGAGGGGTGAGAGGGGTGGAATGCAGCACGTCCTCGGGGAAGAGACTCAGTCCACTCAGACTGAGATAAGGGGAAGGAGCGGGCCAGTAGAAGAGACGCTGCGGGGACGTGACTTCATCTAACCTGTGCCGAGCTCGATGGAAAGGAGGAGAAAACAAATGCACTTGACTTATCAGCGTTTGGGGCCCTCCAACAAGGAATGGGCCCTGGGCAGATGCCCCATTTGCCTTGCATTAAAGACGGCCCTTTTTGTATCAGATAAAAAAGATAATTTTGAAAATATCTTTTATTTCTAAAATTCCCTTTTTGCTTGTACTAGTGAAGCTTTGGGATATACATGAAAGAAAAAAAAAGAGCAAATCTTTTATCTTTTTTATCCTTGCTTAAAAAAAATGGGTCTATGCCTCTCCAATTCTCCTCTCTTAGATCTCATGCACACTGGACGTTTGGCAATCTCTCCTAGATGCCTCCTGGCAGCAGTGTTTTGCCATAAAAATGATTGACGCTTGCAAACGCTTGAGTGCTTGGGCATTAATTTAATTGGTCATAATATTTTAATATATCCTTTGAAATCAAATGATGTTCAAGCGTTAAACGTGCCTAGGTTTAACATGTGTTTTTTTTTGTCAAAATGCTGCTGCTCCTGAAAGCGCTGGCAGTGGGGTTCTGCCTCTAAACACCCCTCCCTCTAAATTCCTCTAAACGCCTAGGTACGCATGGACATATACAGTGCCTTGAAAAAGTATTCACACCCCTTGAAATTTTCCACATTTTGTCATGATACAACCAAAAACATAAATGTATTTTATTGGGCCTTTATGTGATAGACCAACACAAAGTGGCACATAATTGTAAAGTGGAAGGAAAAATGATAAATGTTTTTCAAATTTTATTTACAAATAAATATCTGAAAAGTGTGGTGTGCTTTTGTATTCAGCCCCCCTGAGTCAATACTTTGTAGAACCACCTTTCTCTGCAATTACAGCTATTTCACAGAATGAAACCCAATGGATATACCAATTACAGTCATTGACACCAAAAAGGTTAAATGTAGATCTAGATGTTAACTGTTTTATAAGTAATTATTAAAATGTAATTTTTAGTACTCATTTTAATTACTAATTTTCAATTTTTAACTTATTGTTGGTAATTTGTTCTTAATATGTTATTGGTTTGTAATTTGTACTGTAATGTATAGTATTTGTTGCAATTATGGAATAGTGTATTTAAACATGGGACTTAAATAGATGCTGCCTTATTTAAGGTAGTAGCCATGTAAAGAAATACATTATTGTAATGATTGTATAGTACCTATTAAGTATTAACAATGAGACTTTATATGCTAACTGTGATATTGGGTTAATGTAGGATATCATGTTTTAATAATACAGATACCCAATATGTATAACGCAGGAATACTTAGATGAAAATTAGGTCATTTCCTGCAAAAATGACAGATGAATAAGTCATTGCACACATAGATTGAGGCCTTTAATGAGCACCAAAATGGTGGTATACACACTTCCGGCGGTAGCAAGAAATTATCTCACATATGGTGCATATACCATTGGGTGCATTGTGGAAAAAAGGAGTACCAAGATGGCGACATTGACACTTCCTGCAGAAGCAGGAAGTTGCCTCACACTTGACATACATATTTTTGGGTGCAGTGGGTGAAAACAGGAAGCCACCAAGTACACTACAAACATTCTAACAAAGCCAATAGGAGTACTAAGATGGAGGTATAGACACTTCCGGTTCCGGCAGAAACAGGAAGTGATTTAATTTATACTGCGTACATAGTGAGAGGAGTAGGAGTCGTCGGGTGTAGTAGACGGGGCTTAATACATAAAAGGAAACCAGGCAAAGGCCCCCAGCTTCTGAACATATCCAGTGGGAGGGCCTTCAACAAATACATTTTAGCAGTATTACACTATACACCTTTTTCTCTTCATTGCCACATGTCTGGTTACCGGGAGAGCTGGAGAGGTGATACCTACACCCGGATATAGGATATACCTGACGTTATCAGTGGAAGGAAGCTATACACAGAGTATAACCACCAGTCCTAATCATTGGCGGAAAACATCACTTCAACCCATATACCAAGCGATTTTAAAGATTATTTTTGGTGAGTGGGGACCCAGGAGGGGAGCACGGAGTGTCACCAGGATCTTCACATTATAAGCTGTACAAGTTCAGCACACCATATATGGATGAACTTTATATGATTGCACTTTACAAGTTTGCACTAAATTTGCACTAAGCACTTTATATTGTTTATTTATTTTATTGTATTGATTACAGTAACATAGGCACTTTATAGGGACATTGCATTTCACCTATGTGTGTATGTGCTCAGTCATCTGCACCCCTGCTTGCCTGGATTGGACTGTGCTCCAGCTACACTGATACAGCTTCTACCTACAGCCCTGTGTTTTTCAGCCTTCCAGCCTTCACTACGCTCCTGCACATGCCTTCTCCTACTTTCATGTGAGTGGATATTTTATTTAAAATAAAGTGTTTATGATAATTTCTCAGAGGCGCCCCTATTCCTTGTCTTTTTTTGGTGGTATTTGATCACCTCTGGGTTTTTTCTTTTTTGTTAAAAAAATTAAAAAAGACCAGTTCTTTTTAAAAAAAATACAAAACCGTTTTATACTTTGTTAATACATTTTGCAAGTCTTTTTGGGTATGTCTCTACCAGCTTTGTACATCTAGAGAGTGAAATTTTTGCCTATTCTTATTTGCAAAATTTCTCAAGCTGATTGGATGGAGAGCGTCGGTGAACAGCATTTCATGATTAAAGCATGAATATGCTTTAATCTAAATAATTCCATTGTAGCTCTGGCTGTATGTTTAGGGTCGTTGTCCTGCTGGAAGGTGAACCTCCACCCCAGTCTCAAGTATTTCACAGACTCTAACAGATTTTCTTCTAAGATTGCCCTATATTTGGCTCCATCCATCTTCCCATCAACTCTGACCAGCTTCCCTGTCCCTGCTGAAGAAAAGCATCCCCACAACATGATGCTGCCACCACCATGTTTGACGGTGGGGATGGTGTGTTCAGGGTGATGTGCAGTGTTAAGCCTCATACACATGATCGGATTTTCCATCAGGAATTGTGTGATGACAGGCTGTTGGCGGAAAATACAACCGTTTGTACGCTCCATCGGACAATTGTCAAATTTTCCATGGACAATTGTTGGAGGACAGGCTTTAAAATTTTCCGCGGATAAATGTCTGTTGTCGCATTTTCCGAGCGTGTGTACACCAGTCCGTCGGACAAAAGTCCAAAGTACAAACACGCATGCTCGGAAGCAAGGACGTGCCAGAAGCGGTCGGTCTTGTAACCTAGCGTTCGTAATGGAAAATTAATATTCGTGATGCGGCAAATTATGAAATCTCGAAATGCAGCACACATTCTCTTCTTCTTTAATGGGATAATAATGAAGCTGCTTTGCTGGTGATACTGATGGAGTTATTGCAAACTAATTTTAAAAGGCTTTTTTTTCTAGTGATATCAATAATAATATTATTATGCTTGTTGTTTTTTTACCACAACACCATTATCTCGTAGTTTTTAAGATCAACGATACAACTATGTTGGTGTCCCTGGTTAATTTTACATTGTATTTTTTTAAATGTAACTGCCTACTCCCAAACTGTCATTTGAAGTAAAACACATAGCCAAGTATTATTCTCCACAATTTTTTTATTGTGCATTAAAAAAAAGAAAACCAATACAATTAGACATGTTATCTGCCAATAGAAATTAACCAAAAAGTGCATTCTATGCATCCAAAAATATAGAAAATATACCAAATCAAATCATTATTCAACCAAAAAATAAAATATAAGCCTCATGCATGTGTCTTGCTTCTTAATATAGGGGGTCAATAATGCCAAGAGTTGGTGAAAGCAGGGGTCCGTTATCCGGAGATAATTCCAAAAATCATCTGGATTATACTCCTGGAGCTCCCGCAGCAAAGGCATATGACATAATTGGTCACGATTAATAAAGCAACCAATTTTTGGTCCAAGAAATCCTCCTCCTCCTGTTCCTGGACTGGACTTGGGTCAAAGCAATAACTCCAATGCCAATAATAAATAACACGTTATCTCCTCCGATTCCGCAACATGGCTGGTTGACGAACAGCTGTTCAGAAACGAACTGAAAAGTGCAAAATGAAAAGTGCGAATCAACACTCACCAAACTTCTACTAACATGAAATTAGCAGAAGGAGCTCAAAGGGTGGCACTAAAGAGCTGAAAAACCATGTAGTACGTCACTACATTCGTGTTTGTTGGCCGACAATTCCTTGCCATTTGTATGCAAGACAAGTTCCTGGCCAACGCCTTTTGGACAAAAGTCAGAGGTTTTGTCTGTGGTGTGTACGAGGCTTAAGTTTTCCACCACATATAGCATTTTGGTCAGAGCACCTTCTTCTACGTGTTTGCTGTGTCCCCCACATGGCTTCTTGCAAACTGCAAATGGGACTTGTTATAGATTACTTTCAACAATATCTTTCTTCTTGCAACTCTTCCATGAAGACCAGATTTGTGGAGTGCACAACTAATAGTTGTCTTGTGGACAGATTCTCCCAACTGAGCTGTGGATCTCAGCAGCTTCTCCATGGGCCTCTTGACTGCTTCTCTGATTAAAACTCTCCTTGCCCAGCCTGTCAGTTTAGGTGGATGGCCATGTCTTGGTAGGTTTGCAGTTGTGCCATACACTTTCCATTTTCGGATAATGGAGTGCTCGGGAACATGTTCAAAGCTTGGGATATTGTTTTATAACCTAATCTCACTTTAAATTTCTCCACAACTTTATCCCTGAACTCTGAGGGCTTTACAGAACAGTTGTATTTATACTAAGATTAATTTATACACAGGTGGACTCTATTGGTGACTTCTGAAGGCAATTGGCGCCACTAGATTTTAGGTGGGGGTATCAGAGTAAAGGGGGTTGAATACAAATGCACGCCACACTTTTCAGATAGTTGTAAAAAATTTGGAAAACCATTTATCATTTTCCTTACACTTCGCAATTATGTGCCACTTTGTGTTGGTCTATCACATAAAATCCCAATAAAATACATTTACGTTTTTGGTTGTAACATGAAGAAAAGAGGTTTAACCTTAAACTACGCAGAGGGTTATTTACTGTAAGAGCGGCAAGGATGTGGAATTCCCTTCCACAGGTGGTGGTCTCAGCGGGGAGCATTGATAGCTTTAAGAAACTATTAGATAATCACCTGAATGACCGCAACATACAGGGATATACAATGTAATTCTGACACATAATCACACACATAGGTTGGACTTGATGGACTTGTGTCTTTTTTCAACCTCACCTACTATGTAACTATGTAACTATGACAAAATGTGGAAAATGTTAAGGGATATGAATACTTTTTCAAGGCACTGTAGGCTAAAATGCAGGGGAGTTTAGTGGCAAAAATAAAACCCCTAATGTACCTAACAGCAGCAAAAAAAACATCCAGTGTGCAAGTAAGGGGAAGAAACTTGCTGCTGTCCCAGAAAAGATTGGTGGACCACCATGCTGCACTGGCACAGCTCCTATCTCAAGGGGTAATAGCCATTGTCCCCAGAAGGGAAAGGTTCCAGGTGTTTTATTTACACCAGTTTAATTCCTGTAGCCAACAAGGACACCTGACCCATACTAGATCTCAAGGTTGTACACAGCTGGAATATATACAGTATGTGAAATTTAATACTTTTCTCATAGTTCCAATTTAATTCTGTGCAGATCTCAAACTATGCTAATATTCTGACTCCGATTGTTGTGAAGCGATTTATTCCTTTGTGAGTCCTCTATGCCGGGCTCATATAAGATATAATCACTGAGGACAAACCTCATCAGATAGCTTGAACTCACCAAATACTGATTCCATCAACAGAGGTACTTTTATTCTGAACATCAGGTTATAGCAGATGACAGGATACAAACAGATGAATAGGTTGTGGTATTTATGTGGTCAAAAGATGATATTGTCTGTAGCTTACAATGCAGAATACATGTGCCCTGCTACATGTGACTTGTAGCTGCATCCATGACACAGGAAGCACAATCACAGGAAGAAGGGTGGAGCATTACCTACTAAAGGAAGTGTGTCATAACATCAGGGAAAAGGAACATAAGAAAACAAGTACATTACTAGAAAAGGTCACTAGATGGCAGCATGTGAACTAAATATCCACGTCTACAGAAAATGGTTAGGAAAACAGGCTATATGTTTGAGCAAATTTCTGTTTGTGCTCTAACTGTTCATTAAATGTTATATATACTAAAGTAATATGAGAAGATTTGGGAAATGACTGTGCTTAACCAATCATATGTGAAGCTGCTAACATTAAAACAAAGTCAAAGAGATATGTGAAAACACATTGTAGTGCTGAAAAACCATCAAAGAAACAGCAATATACAGTGCGTTGAAGATGTATAAACATAAAATAATGTAACAGAAAAAATTATGAAGTATGCAAAAAATGAATAGTAATAAATTCCAGTGACTGAAAACCAGTGAAAAACATAAAATCACCACTATAATGAGCTGGTTAGAGCAAATGTGAAGGACTTAGGATCCACTCTTGGATGACACTTAAATAGTGGAATAAAACTTGACTGGCCATTAGGACACCAGAGATAGTGAATCTTCCACCAAAAAATTGAGATGTATACTCTTACCGGACAGAGTGGACTCACATGCCAGTGGGTCAATCAAGCTTGTATCGGCCAAAGCCTGGGAGTCCAATGCTGCACGGGACTTGATGGAACTGGAACCCAGTTGGGGATCGATCCAGAAGTGCATAGTGGGTAAAAACATGCTCTCACCCAGACCAGCATGAAGATGATTAAAAACATAAAGGCTCCATATGGTGCAGGTCAAAAGGGGGATTTATTGTAATAAAGTACTACATACATACTACATACATCAATTCACAGTTGTGTGAATTATTGGGCTTGCATTTACTGTTCCTCACATTGCTTTTACCCTTGTGATCACATTTTTGTACACATCTGTGAACTGATGTATGTACTTTTTTACAATAAATCCCCCTTTTGACTTGCACCATATGGAGCCTTTTTGTTTTTCATCATCTTCATGCTGGTCCGGGTGAGAACATCTTTTTATCCACTATCCACTTCTGGATTGATCCCCAACTGGGTTCCAGTTCCATCAAGTCCCGTGCAGCATTGGACTCCCAGGTTTTGGCCGTTTAACCCACTGCTGCTGGCATGTGAGTCCACTCCGTCCGGTAAGAGTATACATCTCATTTTCTTGGTGGAACATACACTATCTCTGGCGTCCCAATGGCCAGTAACATTTTATTCCACTATCTAAGTGTTATCTCAAGAGTGGATCCTAAGTCCTTCACATCTGTGGACATTTGCTCTAACGAGCTCACTAAAATAATATCACAATCAAAAAGCTTGGTGGGGTATGCTACTTGTGATGTTCCAATGTAGTGTAGCTGTGCTGTGGTTCCTGTGCTGCATCAGAATTCTAACAGTAAATTTGTGCTTTTACAAATAAGTGTGTACTTTTTTTTTTTTACACTTTGGATGTTAACCATTATTGGAAAATGCTACAGCCATAATATACAAATTGAAATTAAGTTGCATAATTGCAGTATGACACACACATTCTGACAATGTATCACAACTAATAGCACTAGAGTCATGAAGTTTCTGAAACAATCACATTTCTGGTGCTGTGATGAGGAATGACTCATCCACTTCTAACAAGGACTCATGTAAGAGGCTTCAGTCGATAGACACGATTGTCTGATATCTGCAGGTAATGGTGCGAATAAGCCTTTGGTGCTATGTTATGACATATATTAAAAGGAGAGAAATAAAGGGCTGCTGATTGCTATCAATAACTTGTTCATATTCAACAGTCTACATTAGCCAGCAAGTCAGGATTAAAGGTAATGTAAATGTATAATACAATTAGGGTTAAGTAGATAAATGTAGCACTGTGATCTCTATTATAGGAAAGCTATATTGAGTCTTTTTATATCATTTTATATCATTTTAATGGCCACTGCCTTCCCATAGTCTTTAGTTTGTTTTAGTTCTTCAATGTTTTTTTTGCAATGTGGCAGGCTTATACTCATTCATTTTCCTCCACCACTGCTCACCTCTGTACCCCAAATACCCATCTTCTAGTACTGCTTATCTCTCCCCCCCCCCCACTACTCACCAGAAGTGTTAAGGCTCAAAGCCCTCTGGCCCCTCTTCCCACAGACAGACAGACAACTACAAAATGAAAAGCCCCCTGCAGGGGCTGTTGTGCTGGATGTTTGTAAGTGTAGGAGGGAAGGTTCTTACACTTACAAACAAAACTTTGCAGGGAAGGAGCAGCAAACCCCGACCCCATCCCACTGGCTTTATTACAATCAGAGGTTTCTAGCACATCTGACCTAGGCTTGGTCTGGAGCATACATTATTTCACTACCCATGTTGCAAGACCTTACATTTTGGGTGGTTCCTGGACTGGTCCCATGGCTAGCCCTGTGCCATGCATTGTAGTAACCCAATCATCTTGGTAAGTGCATCCATAAAACCTAACAAGGCACTCCAATAAGAGAACTGCTGTCTCCAGACCACCACTGGATCCTGACAGAAGGTAGCTGCTGCATACACTTCCTAGATATAGGCTTTACTTCTCTCACCTCCAAGAGGCCTAAGACATTTTCCGAAGTAATGTCACTTTTTCTTATGTACTTGCATCCATAGTCGGTAAAGAGGCAGTGCAGTGACTTTTATAAAACTTTACTGAACGGTATTTAAAACAACCCAAAACTACTTGGCTGCATTGTGTACAATAACTGGTATTCATTAATCCAAATAACATGTCAAACCATCCAGAGACTGATCTTAAATGAGGTAGAAAGGTCCCACCAACTCTACTCAAGAGAGGCTGCTCACAGAGAGGATTCCCACAAAAGTTCACAGGCCTTACACCTCGTGATCTATTCCCCCCCTCAAAAGGAAAGTTCTCCCACACCATACCTTCTTCATGACTGCTCTCTGTAAACACAAATCCTGGTACAGCTTTTCTTTCAGATGCTATAGAGAAAGGACAATGTGCCCTGGGAGGAAGAAACTATGCAATAAAGGGAAACACCTCTTACACATGTTAGTCCAGGCTTTGCCCAAGGGTATTATGGTGGACAGGTAGGTAGGAGGGTTGCCACAGCGGCAATAGACGTCCTGTCACAAACATGGTTCAAGAAAAAAGCTGCAAATAATGAAATTAAGATTTAATGCTGTATTATCATGCAACATTAGCTCACAAATCTGTAATGCAGCGTACACACGGTCGGACTTTTCGACCGGACTGGTCCGACAGACTTTCCGGTGGACTTTTGACAAACTTTTGATGGACTTCCGACTGACTTTTTAACGAGCGGACTTGTCTGCACATGATCACTCCAAAGTCTGACGGATTCGTACGTGATGACTAAAATAAGGAAGTTGATAGCCAGTAGCCAATAGCTGCCCTAGCATCGGTTTTTGTCCATCGGACTAGCATACAGACAAGCATATTTCTGGATCCAGCAGAGTTAGGACGTAAAGATTTGAAGCATGTTCCATATCTAAAGTCCGTCAGATTTGTGACTGGAAAAGTCCGCTGAAGGTCCGGTGAAGCCCACACACGATCGGATTGTCCACCGGATTTGGTCCGTCGGCGTCCGTCGGATAAGTCCGGTCGAAAAGTCCGACCATGTGTACGCTGCATAAGACTGTGTTTACCATCAAATATAGATCAAAATATGTTTGAGCATTCTTTTTTTCTACTGCACATTCCATATATATATAATAGTTCCACCAAAACAGGGCACAGATATCATGGTACCCAATTTCTGGGAACAATCCAAGGCATTAAAGGACTGTCCCTGGAAAATGTTGTCCCAAGTGATCAATTGGCAACAAGTAGCTGTTCATTGTATTGAAGTCTGCAACAGTGGGTTGATCTGTGCCATACAATTTTGAACACAGCCAAAAAACTTAAAAGGCACTAAGGCCGGCCATACATTGTACAATCTTCTTGTACAAATTTTCTTTAGATTTACCAAAACCATATAATGCAAGAACATACCTAAATACTTTAAATTGGTATGCAATCAGGCAGACCCTTGTACAACTTAGTTGAAGGTAAATCTAATGCCGCGTACACACGAGTGGACTTTACGGCAGACTTTGCCCGGCGGACTTTTCGACGTACTTTACGACGGACTTTCTGAATGAACGGACTTGCCTACACACAATCCACCAAAGTCCATTGAACTCGTATGTGATGACGTACGACCGGACTAAAACAAGGAAGTTCATAGCCAGTAGCCAATAGCTGCCCTAGCGTGGCTTTTTGTCCGTCGAACTAGCATACAGACGAGCGGACTTTTCGACCGGACTCGATTTCGACGGATTGATTTAAAACATGTTTCAAATCTAAGTCCGTCCACCTTTTGAGAAAACAAAGTCCGCAGGAGCCCACACACATCGAATCGTCCGACGAAATCCCGTCCGCCGGGCAAAGTCTGCCGTAAAGTCCGCTCGTGTGTACGCGGCATAAAGGAAATTGAATAGGAAAATGGTATAATGTATGGCCAGCTCCAGATTTACATGATTTTGTCTTTATTGTCTTCTGTGTGTGTGTGTTCTTGCAGAGAATTGCACAATCTCTGCACAAGTGTAAAAACTTCCCTTACTCCAAGTTATCCTGATTTGATTACTTGTGGTCAGCAATCACAACCAACATCATCTCCAAAATGCAAAAAAAAAAAAAATGACATCAACTCAAGGAAATGGTTCTGGACTGAACTGAGGTTTGTGTTTCAGTCATGATCACAATAAATGAATAGATAATTCTTCTAAATATAAAAAAGTAATTGCTAGTAAAATGTAAGATGTGTGCCATGATATGATTACAGTAGACTATAACTCTTTATTCCACTAATCACTAGCTTAGGTGCACATTTTCAGGAGTAAAAGATCTTTGGAAATGACAATATAAAAGTGAATGATGCATTGTGCACTTGCGTGATGTGTAAAATGCCATGTGGCACTGCAGGTGTTAACTGTAGTAAAGCCCATTGTGTTGGTTGGCTTGAAAACGCCATGTGACAGCGAAGAACCTGCCTGTGCTGTCTGCCAGCTGTATGCATAGAAATCTGCAAGAAGAATGCAGAAGAGAGCCAGCTGGAAACCTTAGGAAGAGCTCACTGACAGGTAAGGATGATCCAGCCACCTGTCACCACAACCTACCTAGTGGAAATGCTAAAAGAAACTGCTATAGCATGAACAACACAAGTCATATATAGACAGGGAAATAGACTTCTTTGTTTGGGTGTTTGCTGACTTGTGGATTGCTTTTCATTTATTGTCACCAAATTGAAGACTCAAAGACATTCCATAGTGAAGGCCATAGCTAATGCATGTAGACAAGGCGAGCTGCATTCATTTAGATGGATACGGTCTAACATCTTTGTGACCGGAATGAGATATGTATCACTTGTGATGATTTTTTCTGCACAGCTCTGGCTGGGTCTGTGAAAGACTTTCCATCCCAGTAAATTAACAAGCAAGCATGTCATCTCAATTTATAACAAGCAGCCCCTCTATTAGCGCAACCGCTGGCTCCCCTGCTGTTACTTGCTTTTGCTGGAAGATTAAGAAGAATGCATTAATTAGTATTCTGTAAGCTTCCATCTAGTTCTGGTTTTGGAATGGGATTGTATTCTTTTCTGTATCCGCAATGTCAGTTATAGAGTATTACAGAAATGGTGTGTTTTATGCCTGCAATTTTTATATTCACTGAAGCCCATGCTGTGATTTCTTCTATAGATAAAGTTTTTTTTTTGTATGTTATACTTTTTAAACAAACAAACAAACAAAAAAAAGAATAGTTTTATGATTAAATTCCAGTCTGGACATAAATTGTTCTATAGTTTGTTTAATGGCAGAGATATCTGCATTGCATTGCAGGCCGATTAAGAAATGATTTGATCTGCTAAAGTAGACAGCCAGAATAATGTGCTCTGGGTGTGCTTCCCCTGCTTAAAGCTCATTGGGTTTCAGAAAGGAGGCGTGCTGTGTCTGTGCCAATCACTTACAACTGTTGAGGAAGCTGGTGTGGCCACACCCATCTCTTGTTTAAATTCCTGCACTTGTGTGCAATAGTTAACCACCTACCTACTGGGCACTTTCACCCCCTTCCTTGTCCAGACCAATTTTCATCTTTCAGCACTGTCACAACTCCTGCTGTGGCTGCAACATGTAGAACCCTGGCCACTGCAGCTAAAGGGGGTGTGGTTGGGGCAGGGGTGATAAAAACACTTCTTAACTAACTGTACGAGAACCCCCTAACGGGGCTTTAAAGCAGCCAAAAAATGCAGTGTTCATGGTAGGGGGTTCTCGTACAGTTTTTTGCACTTTTGGGGTGTGCGGCCTACCTGTCTACACTCATGTGAATGCCTTTGTTATTTGTCTTGACACTTCTTAACTATGGGGTTTTACCACCCCCCAAACTGAAAATGTAAATAAATCCTTATTGTTCTGACCCCCCTATAAGGATTCCTTCACACTGATGTGCTGCGGTTAACCCGTACCCGCAGCATAATGCATTTGTGACTTTCCTGGGTTAGCTATGCTTTACCATAGACTTCTATTATATCCTGAAGATGTGGTGCACTTTCTGAAAGTGCACCCAAACTCCAAAGTTTGGGTGCACTTTCAGAAAGTGCACCAAACCCACAGAATATGATAGAAGTCTATGGCTAAGTGCAGCAAACCTGCAGAAAAGCTGCAGATGCACTGCACTACACCCGCGGTACAGGTAAACTGCAGCACATCAGTGTGAAAGCAGCCTTTTACCATTATGCCCAGTGTATTGCTTCCCACTGACCTGAAGATCTCTTCTTTTAGGCCTCATGCACACTGATTTATTGTAAAACGTTGTTTCTCCTGACAGGAGAAAATCAGCGTTAAAAACTCACCTAAGCTGCATTTTTTTCAAACAATTTTAGCAGCGTTTGGGCATTTATTTTTTTGATTGGCTATAATTTGTATTTATTCTGGCTATTGAAATAAATAAAAGCTGAAGTGCTAAACGTGCCTAGCATTTATGCGTGTTTAGGTGTATTTAGCAGCGTTTAGCAGCGTCAAGCGGTTTTTCTGCCAAAAACCCTGCTGCTCCTGGACACACTGGCAGTGTTTTTTTCCTGCATCTAAACTCTCTTGCCACTAAATGCTGTGAAAGCCTATGTGTGCATGGACACATAGGTTAACATGCCCTTTGAAGCAGCTGGAACAATGTCCAGTGTGCATGAGGCCTTAATCTTTAACAGATTCATTTTTACAATCAAATCTTTTAACTTTCACTTCCTGTTATTGAGTGACAACATTTTGACCATGTCTCACTATTGTTCTCCTGAATTATTACCCTGTTACTTGTATTTCAAGTAACTGTGCTGATGTTCCTTGTGCAGTCATGTTCTGCCATTATCAAAATCAGGAAGCTTGCATTGACAGCACTTGCATGTAGGCAGACATTGGCTGCAAAGAGGCTGCAAGAGATCAACAACATTAAAGCAGAACTCCGGGATTTTCAAAAAATCCCCCATTAGTACCCCCCCCCCCCCCCACACACACACACACACACACACAAAACACTAAACAGTTATTACATTTGTGAAATTTCTTACAGTTTAAGAAATATGACTGATTGAATTTTCAGGAAGTCAGCTCTGTGATTCAAAAAATGCATCATCTTTTCTGGCATGGAGGATCTCTTAGAACAGTGATTGCATTATATCCTCTTCTTTCTCTCTAAACTGTAATCAGACTACATTTCCCATGAATCCTTGGGATTGCAATGAATGTGGGAGGTACACTAGGCCTATACATGTAAATGGGAACAAGCCCACTTCAACATAAATCACACGCCTCATTCTGCAGCCAGCAAGCCATGCTACTCAGGAGATAATCATATTGCCCTAACTTACATTATGTAATCATTACTGAACTGTAGACACATCCCATAATTTTATATTATACACACTGAAATATTGCTCCCGCTGCAGCTTTGAGATCGTTCTAACAGCAATTAGTGGCCCCCAGTGCAACTCATCAGTGGCCCCCAGTGCAGCTCATCAGTGGCCCCCAGTGCAGCTCATCAATGACCCCCAGTGCAGCTCATTATTGGCCCCCAGTGTAGCTCATTATTGGCCCCTAGTGCAGCTCATCAGTGGCCCCTAGTGCAGCTCATCAGTGGCCCCCAGTGCAGCTCATCAGTGCCCCCCAGTGTAGCTCATCAGTACCCCCCAGTGCAGCTCATCAGTTCCCCCCAGTGTAGCTCATCAGTACCCCCAGTGCAGCTCATCAGTACCCCCCAGTGCAGCTCATCAGTGACCCCCAGTGTAGCTCATTAGTGGCTGTCATCAACTCCACTCCAAAAGCCTCTATCCCGGGTGAGTCTGTCACATTGGCCTCCAGTAGAACTCATCAGTGACCTACCAATGCATAGCGGGATCGTTAGCACAATTTACTAGATGACACAGCATGGATCTACGGCTGTGACAGGTATTACATGCGAGAACACTGATCACTGTAATCCCCCCGAACCCCCCGGATTGGTAGAGTGCGCTGTCAATCACAATGCCGGCGGGAGATTACAGTGATTGGTGTTCTCCCATACAATACCTGTCACAGCCAGAGATCCATGCTGTGCCATCCGACCATCTGATAACGATCAGGCTATGCACGGAGATAGCAGGCGGGCGGAGTAGAGGGGCGGAACCTGGCAGGGAGCAGAGGAGGAGGAGAGAGGAGAAGGAGGACACCTCCTCCATGGGCGGCACAGACCGGGGGCTGTGAGACCCCCTCTGCCCACTAAAGGAAATAGAACTCCCTGCTTGCTGTGGATTGAACTACAACTGGGCATGTCAGACCGCTGGCTGAGCTTAGGAAAGGGATAGAAGCCAGCGGTCTTTCAAACAGGATGTCAGCAGCCAATAACGTTTTTTTCAGCAAGATCAGCAGGCTATTACAGAGGAACTACAGAGCTCAGAAGAACACGGATGGCCAAATTGGTGAAGGTAGGAGATCAGCAACAAGGACCTGGAAAAAAGTTTTTGCCCGGAGTTCTGCTTTAAGATAAAAGAAAATGCAAAAAAAGGAAGAAAACAGCATTTCCTAAAAGATATTGTAATGTCATCCAGTTAGAATCCTCCTTTAAACATAATAATAAGTGAAACAATTGTGACCTAAAGGCATTGTTAATTAAATTACCTTTAATAGATTACACCTGCAACTCTTACTCAATTATCTCCAACAGTGGTGGCCCGGGCAGTGTGGGCACATGGGCGCCGCCCCCCAACCATGCGCCCGGCCCCTTTCAGGACGCCGAAAGCATGGTTTCCTATGACAGGGGTGGTAGGGGGTGGTACTTTTTGAAGCACCTGATTATAGCCAGGGGTTGTAATAGGCTTCAAAAATTAGAGCCAGAGATTGTAATAGGCTTCAAAATAGGGTGGGCTCAGGGCGCAGAGAGTCGCGCGGGGAGGGTGGGTGTGGGCAGTAACGCATGGGGGTGGGGGTTGGGTGCTGCCAAAGCTGCACACAAGGGGGCTGGGTGCTGTTAGAGCTGCGAGTGGGGGGTCATGGGCACAGTTGCTGCATATGATGGGCACAGGCGGCTGCATTTGATGGGCACAAGTGGCTGCATATAATGGGCACAAGTGTCTGCATTTGACTGGCACAAGCCGCTGCATGTGACGTGCACAAGTGGCTGCATTTGATGGGCACAAGTGGCTGCATATGATGGGCACAAGTGGCTGCATTTGATGGGCACAAGGGGCTAGATATGATGGACACAAGTGGCTACATTTGACAGGCACAAGTAGCTGCATTTGATGGGCACAAGTGGCTGCATATGATGGGCACAAGTGGCTGTGTTTGATGGGCACAGTGGCTGCATTTGATGGGCACAATGGCTGCATATAATGGGGACAAGTGGCTGCATATGATGGGCACAAGTGGCTGCATATGATGGGCACAAGTGGCTGCATTTGACGGGCACAAGTGGCTGCATTTGACGGGCACAAGTGGCTGCATATGATGGGCACAATTGGCTGCATATGATGGGCACAAGTGGCTGCATATGATGGGTACAATGTCTGCGTATAATGGGCACAGTGGCTGCGTTTGATGGGCACAATAGCTGCAATTGATGGGCACAGTGGCTGCATTTGATGGGCACAATGGCTGCATTTGATGGGCACAGTGAGGCTGCAATTGATGGGGGGGGGGGTTCAGTATTTTTCAGTTTGTTTGCGCCCCCCCAAAAAATTTGAGCACCAGCTGCCACTGGTCCTAAGGCTAAGGTAGAGCCATTGACTGCAGATACTGAGAGGGGTTTTGCCAAGGGAATCAGAGGAGTGCCCAATTCAGTGGCCAAGGACTGCTCCATGAAGTTCCTGGCTGTCCCAGAGTCCACATATGCAGCTACTTGATATGAGTTCAGGGCCCAATGAATGGAGACAGGTAAGAAAGATCGAGGAAAAGTGATGGAATTCAGGTTCTGGTCTAGATCACCTCCCTCCATGGGACGTAGACCTGAGAGTTTTCCTGGGCAGACAGGATTTTAATATGTGACCATCAGCTCCGCAAAAAAGGCAAAGGGCTGAGTTTGAGGTGATGCGATCGCTCTTGTGAGGCGTGTCTAATTGCATGGGTTCTTCAGTTTCCGGCATAATTATAAAGGTTCAGGAGCTTCCTGGAAATCAGGGGCTATACGATCCATTGGGGGGTGACGTGGACAAGCCCTTTCCAGACCTTGTTCCTGGAAATAGACATCGATTTGGATGCTAAGGGCAATCAAGTCATCCAAGGTGGAGGGTATGGTTCTGCCAGCCATTTGTCCTTAATACAATTTGCTAAACCCTACCAAAAGGTAATTAAGGGCCTCATTATTCCATGCTTGTTCTGTGGCCAAGGGGCGAAACTAAACTGTGTACTGACCAACAGTCATGCGTCCTTGACGAAACCGAAGAAGTGCTTCAGCAGCAGATGAGGCCCTGCCAGGCACATCAAAGGTCTTACGGAAAGCTTGCTGGAAGGTGGGAAGACAGGAAATTTAAGGATCTTGACGCTCCCACAGTGGTGAGGTCCAAGCCAGAGCCTCACCAGAAAGAAGCGATATCATGTATGCCACCTTGAAACGATCAGTAGGGAAATGGTGGCTCACTAGCTCAAAGTGAATCGAGCACTGATTGATGAAGCCCTGACAAACTCTAGGATCACCAGAAAAGCGAGGAGGCGGAGGCAGTTGGAGTTTCAAAGGACTGCCCTACACTGGAGGGTCTGCGGGAGTAGCAGGAACCGAAACAGGAGCCGAAACGGAGGATGAGGAAGTAGCCACAACCTGCAGCTGAACCAAATGGTAGAAAAGTTCCTGCAGACACTGCATAATCCATTCTTGATAGGCCTGCTGGATATCAACTTTCTGCGCCAAACACTGAAGATGTTCAAGAAGAGGCTGTGGTGTCTCAGAGGAGCTCATGGCCTGAGCAAACTGTCAAGAGTCTGTAATAGTGAGCCCTTTGTAGAGTCAGAAGAGCAAGCCAGGGGTCAAACACGGATCAGAAAGCAGAAGCGAAGTCATAGGAACAAACCAGGGATCAAAGCCAGGAATGCAGACAAGACAGGTCAAGGCAAGCCAGGTCGGTAACAGGAAATCCAATAATATTAGGAACAGGAACACAGGAACTCAGGGAAAGCTGAAGAACATCCAGCAACTAATGGCTGATGCTGCTGGCTTTACATAGGCCACTGGGTGCCAGAATCTGTCACGCATTGCGTGCGCATGAATTCTCCCGGCCATTCTTGCTCTTCCACGCATGTGCATTTGCATCGGCGAATATCTAAGTGCCATTGGAGAATCCCTATGTGCCAATGGAGAATTCATATGTGCCAATGGAGAATTCCTATGTGCCAATCTTTTACAAACCGTTCTGACACCCAGGAAGGAATAGATGGGAAAGGTTATAAACCCACAGTGGAGCAGGCGATGCCAAAAGGTAATCAGAGAAGCCAAACGCCACATGTGAAATGGAGTCACAGATCTGCAGCAAGGAGGGAAGAATTTCCACAATAAAAATCTGCAGGCTAAACTGTAACAACGCAGAGTCTGCTCCAGCATTAACACAACAGGGACTGTGTCACTGATGCATGCTGTTAGGTACCTGGTAGGAGAGCCTGACTTGTAGGAGAAGACCTCTCATACAACGCTGGTTCAGGAGCCACTGGAGTGGGGACAGTGGTCTCCTGAACGCAGTGGGGTAGGAGTGCCTGTTGTGCTGAGTCTCTGATGCAGAAGAGGTGAAGATCCCGCAGGGATGGCTGGACTGCAGATCGGATGAGACTGGAAGCAGCAGACTGGAACACTTGAATGTGCAGGAGGTCTCTGGAGCTGAAGCTGAAGGTGCAACAGCAAGGACAACAGGAACAAGCAGGGTCAGACAATCCGGGTCAGCTAGGATATAAGGCAGGCAAGTACAGCAGGCAGAGGCAGAGTCAGTAGGCAGGCAGAGTTCGGCAACGGTATCAGGTAGGTAGCAAAAGAGTAGTCAGACAAGCCGGGTCGGATTGGAGCAGGACGGATGGTCAAACAAGCCGGGTCAGATAGGTAGCAAACAATCAGATAACAAACACTAGAATCACACAGCTGAGACGAAGCAGCAATGTGTCACAGCACAGAGGGGCTTTTAAATGCACTTTGGCGCCAAACCGGCGCTATCGCGAACGCGCGCGCGCCCGTCCGCGCTCACGTGCACACGCGCGCGCGCCCAGGCGCCGCGAACCCGCGTGCGCCCTAGCGCCGCGCCGATGTCCGGGAACAGCAGGCCTTTGCTGAGCAGCGCGCAACGGCGCACGCCGGCGCATAGGCGTACGCCGACGCCCCGGTTCGGTGCCAATGGTGCCCTGACATTGCCCCCCCCCAAGGGGCAACCTCCGGGTGCCCAAAAGCCTTCTCTTCTCCGGATGACTAGAAAAATAGGCTTGCACTAAACGTCTGGCATGTACATTACAATCTGGTTCCCAAGAATTACTTTCTGGGCCGTAGCCCCTCCACTTAATTAGGAACTGGATCTGACCTTGTCTTTTCCTGCAATCAAGGATAGCCTCGACCTCAAATTCCTCGTTGCCATCAACCACAATGGGCTCAGGAGGCCTAGTTCCTCTGCCGGGAAAGGGATCAGGTACAGCAGGTTTGAGCAATGACACATGAAACACGGGGTGTATTTTGAGAGAGTCAGGTAAAGTCAGTTCATATGAAACTTCATTGATCTTCCTTTTGACCGGAAACGGTCCCATAAATCTAGGTGCCAACTTCTTAGAGGGACATGCTAGTTTAATGTTACTTGTAGATAGCCATACCTGGTCACCAAGCTGAAGCTTCAATTCCCCTCTTCTCTTTCGGTCAAAGATCCTCTTGCTGTCCGCCTGAGCCTTGGATACTGCTTCCTGTAACATCTGGTTGTTGTGGTTGATGAAGTCTACCGTACTCTGTACTGCCGGGACTGAAGACTCTGGAAGGAAATCAGGTAAAAAGGTTAGATGGAACCCATAATTGGCAAAAAAGGGGGATTGACCGGTGGCTGAGTGTCTGGCGTTGTTGTAGGCAAATTCTGCTAGTGGCAGCAAGGATACCCAATCATCCTGTGAGAAAGAGGTAAAACATCTGATGTACTGCTCAAGAGTCTGATTGGTCCTTTCCGTCTGACCGTTGGTCTGAGGGTGATAGGCCGAAGACAGAGCCAGTTTGATTTTTAAAGATTCACACAGGGCTCTCCAAAAACGTGAGGTAAATTGCACCCCCCTGTCAGAGGTTATGTTTGCAGGAATTCCCTGGAGTCTAATGATTTCTTTAATGAAAATGTGAGCTGTTTCCATAGCTGTCGGAGTTCCTTTTAATGGAAGAAAATGGGCCATCTTGGTAAAACGGTCTACTATCACAAAAATAGCAGAACAACCTTCTGAACATGGGAGTTCCACAATAAAGTCCATGGATATCATCTTCCAGGGCCTATCGGGTACAGGCAAGGGTTTTAACAGACCCCAAGCTCTACTCCTGGATATCTTATTCTGGGTACAGATAGGGCAAGACTTGACGTATCTCTCACAAAAGTCCTTCAAATTGGGCCACCAGAAAGTACGCTGTACCAATTCCAGAGTTTTACGAACCCCAAAGTGACCTGCCAGTGGGTGATCGTGAAGGAGTGCCAGGACCTTGACCCGAACTTCCTCAGGAACAAAAATTTGACTACCTTTCCAGAACAGTCCGTCCTTGCTACTTAGGGTAAGGCCTGAGGGTCTGGTTGCTTCAGAAGATGCTTCCTTAATCTTAGAAAGAAGATCAGCTTGAATGAGCAAAAAATTGTTCGCAGGTAAAATGGTGTCTGGGGCAGATAGATCCTTTGGGTTGTCATGCATTCGAGATAATGCGTCTGGTTTAACATTTCTTGAACCCGGTCGATACGTAATGTGGAAGGCAAAGCGTGAGAAAAACAGCGCCCAACGGGCTTGACGGGGTTTCAATCTTTTAGCGGATCGCAAATATTCTAGGTTCTTATGATCAGTGTAAATTAGTACTGGATGCACAGCCCCCTCCAACAGGTACCTCCACTCCTCTAATGCAGTCTTGATGGCGAGAAGCTCTCGATCACCGACATCATAGTTTCTCTCTGCAGGGGAGAGTTTTCGGGAGAAGAATCCTACGGGATGCATATCGTCTTTACTGCCCCTTCGTTGTGAGAGTATCGCTCCGACCGCTATTTCAGAAGCGTCCACTTCCAGAATAAATGGCAAGGATGGTTCAGGATGACTGAGGATAGGTGCTGAGGTGAATAGTCTCTTGAGTTTCTCGAAAGCCTCTTGGGCTAGGTGATTCCAGGAAAAACGGGTATTCTGTTTGGTTAGTTGTGTGATTGGTGTGATTATTGCAGAAAAACCCCTGATAAATTTTCTGTAGAAATTTGCAAACCCGATGAAACGTTGAACCCCCTTCTTGTCTAGGGGTACCGGCCAGTCCAGAACAGCAGAAACCTTTTGTGGATCCATCCTGATGCCAGTTGAGGAAATTATCAAGCCCAAGAACTGAATGCTTTCTTGCTCAAACTCGCATTTCTCCGCTTTTGCATAAAGTCTGTGTAAGCGGAGACGACCCAACACTTGGCAAACATGTTTTCGATGGAGATCCAGGGATTCTGAAAAGATCAAAATATCGTCTAGATATGCGATCACAAACAGGTCTAGGAAGTCTCTAAGCACATCATTAATTAGGTGTTGAAAAGTTGCAGGAGCATTACAAAGTCCAAAAGGCATGACTAGATATTCATAATGCCCGAATCGGGTCCGAAAAGCTGTTTTCCATTCATGCCCAGCCCGAATGCGGATCAGATTGTAGGCCCCTCTTAGATCAAGCTTAGAAAAAATAACAGCAGTCCTTAATTTCTGGAATAGTTCGGGTATCAAGGGTAGGGGATACCGATTTTTAACCGTGATTTTATTCAATTCCCGGTAGTCAATACACGGGCGGAGAGATTTGTCCTTCTTGGTAACAAAGAATATCCCTGCCCCTGCTGGAGAAGTAGAGTGACGAATAAATCCTTTGGCTAAGTTTTCATCAATGTATGCTTTTAACACTTCTTGTTCCTTTTCGGATAGGGGGAAGATGCGTCGAAAGGGAATTTCGGATCCTGGCAGCAACTCGATGGGGCAATCGTAGGGACGATGAGGTGGAAGAGAATCTGCCCCTTTTTTGCTGAAGACATCCAAGTAGTCATGATAGTGTTTGGGAATAGCTTGATGATTGGTCTGATCGGAGTCCACACAAAGTAGAGTAGCCGAGTCTTTCGCCAGACAGTGTTCCTGACAGTAGGGTGACAGAAATTTTATTTCTCCAGTTGCCCAGTGAATGTGTGGATTGTGGGCCTGAAGCCAGGGAATGCCCAGGATAATGGGAAACATGGGAGAGGAGATGGCGTCAAGGGTCAGCAGTTCCTTGTGTTGAGAAGAAGTCGTGGCGGGTAATGGCAGGGTTTCTTGTGTCACTTGTCCAGATCTGATACGGGAGCCATCAGCAAGAAAGACAGAGAGTCCATGGGCTTTAGTCTGTAAAGGGATGTTGTGCAGTTTGGCAAAACTCAAGTCTATGAAGCAGCTGCATGCCCCGGAGTCAATAATTGCGTTGACTTGGAGTGTCTTTTCTTGAAGCTGTAATGAGAGAGGAATGGCAAGATGGGTAGAATTTGTGGATAAAGCAGAGAGATTGGTAGGTATAGGAGATGGACACTTACTCATTCTGATTGGGCAATTATGGACATAATGCCCGGTTCCTCCACAGTAGAGACACAGATTCAATTGTCGGCGACGGGCACGTTCTTCGGGGGTCAGGGCAGGTCGCATCAGACCTAGCTGCATTGGTTCGGAGGTATCCAATGTGGTATTGACTGGCGGTGGACTTGGCACAGGTAAGTAGCGAGATGCAGGAATCGGTGCACGTGGTGTCATCCAGGTCGGGCGGTTAGGTTGAACTGCTCGTTCAGATCGGCGTTCTCGGAGGCGACGATCGATCTGGATAGTTAGGGTGATCAAGGCCTCCAAGGTATTTGGAATACCGACTCGAGCCAGTTCATCTTTTAGATTTTCAGACAGTCCAATGCGGAATTGATGACGCAGAGCCGCGTCGTTCCACTGGGTATCCGCGCTCCAACGTCTAAATTCAGCAACATAGTCCTCCGCAGGTTTGCGGCCTTGTTGGAGCGCGAGCAGAGCAGATTCAGCTGTGGCAGTCAGTTGAGGATCCTCATACAATTGTGCCATAGCTTCGAAGAAGGCTGATAAGGATTGGGTTGGGGCTGAGTCCCCTTCAAGCAAACGGTGTGCCCAGGTCTGTGGTTCCCCTTGGAGGAGGGAAATGACAAATCCAACTTTTGTGGCTTCCAATGAAAAGGTTCTGGGCTGTAAGGCAAAAAAGAGCTGGCAGGCATTGCGAAAACCTCGAAACTTAGACCGGTCTCCGGAGAATCTTTCAGGAGTGGGGACTCTTGGTTCAGGAGGGAGCATTACCACTGAAGGCCCTGGAACAGTCTGTGTTGGGGCGGCCGGTGAAGAGGAGGTTGAAGGATTAACCCCTGCGAGGTTCTGGACTTGTCCCTCCAGTCTGTTGTAATTGTCCTGAAGAGCCTGCACTGCTTGGGTGAGGGCTGCCAGGTGTGTGCATATCTCCTTCAATGGAGAGGTATCTCCTGCAGGCTCAGACATGGCTGCTTCGTACTGTTAGGTACCTGGTAGGAGAGCCTGACTTGTAGGAGAAGACCTCTCATACAACGCTGGTTCAGGAGCCACTGGAGTGGGGACAGTGGTCTCCTGAACGCAGTGGGGTAGGAGTGCCTGTTGTGCTGAGTCTCTGATGCAGAAGAGGTGAAGATCCCGCAGGGATGGCTGGACTGCAGATCGGATGAGACTGGAAGCAGCAGACTGGAACACTTGAATGTGCAGGAGGTCTCTGGAGCTGAAGCTGAAGGTGCAACAGCAAGGACAACAGGAACAAGCAGGGTCAGACAATCCGGGTCAGCTAGGATATAAGGCAGGCAAGTACAGCAGGCAGAGGCAGAGTCAGTAGGCAGGCAGAGTTCGGCAACGGTATCAGGTAGGTAGCAAAAGAGTAGTCAGACAAGCCGGGTCGGATTGGAGCAGGACGGATGGTCAAACAAGCCGGGTCAGATAGGTAGCAAACAATCAGATAACAAACACTAGAATCACACAGCTGAGACGAAGCAGCAATGTGTCACAGCACAGAGGGGCTTTTAAATGCACTTTGGCGCCAAACCGGCGCTATCGCGAACGCGCGCGCGCCCGTCCGCGCTCACGTGCACACGCGCGCGCGCCCAGGCGCCGCGAACCCGCGCGCGCCCTAGCGCCGCGCCGATGTCCGGGAACAGCAGGCCTTTGCCGAGCAGCGCGCAACGGCGCGCGCCGGCGCATAGGCGTATGCCGACGCCCCGGTTCGGTGCCAATGGTGCCCTGACACATGCACTGTCACAGCTCACCATCCTTGTGGCCTCCTCAGATAGCGACAGTACAGTGCATGTATCCTTTATCAGCAGCCATTGGCGTGAGGAAAAAAAGCAGAGCAAGCCTGAGCTTGTCGTTGTGTTACACTCACACAGGTACTCATTGGTGGCCCTTTGCTGCATGTGCAGCCACTGCAGCACTGCCAAAATTCAAGTTCAACCTGGTGGGCATGCCACAAATCATGTGATTTACGGGCAGGTGTATTTCCCGCTGAATTTCAGCCAACTGAGCACTGGCTGTGACCGCTTGAAATGGCTACAGACTTTTCTGGCCTGCTTCAGCAGATCTTCCAACCCTGGGTACTTATTTAAAGAACACTGCACTACCAAATTGAAGACATGTGCCAGGCATGGCACATGTGTCAACTTTCCTGTCTAAGGGCACACAGGAGGTTTGTACCATTATCGCAAACCACCATTAATGGCACCAGCTGGCGTGGCATGAACCACCTCTGGGCCTGCCCATGCAGAGCTGCAAGAATCTTTGCTCCGGTGTGGCTCCTGTGCCCTAGACAGACCAGCTGAAACACTGCATGGCACCTTTCCGTCTGACTCATTGAATAGCCCCTTGAATGCTTAGGGGATACTTGTAGTTCATGGGACATTTCAGAAGAGGAGGGCATGAAGGAGGAGGAGGGGGTAGAGCTGACAAATCCTGCATCATCACCACTAGCTGTATGGAGACATGGCAGCACAACAAGCTGCAGCACTGAGCCCTGTCCTGCATCCTTCTGAGTTGAAAGCAGAGTTACCCAGTGTGCTACGAACGAAATATATAACGTGGTAGTAACGTGGACCTTGAGGCTGACTGCTTTGCCCAGCGATGGTGAAAGTGGTGTTTGGGGCACTTTAACTTGAGTACTCACTACACAGACACACTCCTGACACACTTCAATATACTGCAGTAAAACTGTACTGACGCACTGCAAAATGCTGTGGCAATTGTGCAGTAACGCACTGAAATATACTGCATTAAACGCAAGTAACGCACTGATATATACTGCGTTAAATGTGCAGTAACGCACTGAAATATACTGTGTTAAATGTGCAGTAACGCACTGATATATACTGCGTTAAACGTAATAATACACAAATATATACTGTGTTAAATGTACATTAACACATGGATATATACTGCGTTAAACGTCCAGTAACGCACGGATATATACTGCACTAAATGTGCAGTAATCCACTGATATATACTGCATTCAATGTACAGAAACTGACTGAAATACTGTATACTGCTTTAAATGTGCAGTAACGTGCACATGTTTTTTCTATGTTAAAGGTGCAGTAACGCTCGGATATGTACTGCGTTAAACAAACAGTAACTCACTGATATATACTGGGTTAAATGTTTAGTTATGCACGGATATATACTGCGTTAAATGTGCAGTAATGCACGGATATATACTGCGTTAAACGTACAGTAACTCACTGATATATACTGGGTTAAATGTGCAGTAATGCATGGATATATACTGCATTAAATGTGCAGTAATGCACTGATTTATACTGCGTTAAATGTACAGAAACGCACTGATATATACTGCATTCAATGTGCAGTAATGTACGGATATATACAGCATTAAATGTGCAGTAATGCAGATACTGTGCATACTGAGTTATACTGAGATGTATACTGTGTTAAACGTACAGTAACGCACGGATATATACTGCATTAAACGTGCAGTAACGCACGAATGTATACTGCAGGAAACCAGTATAAAGGAAACCTGTCCTGAAAAATTTAACTATTACTAAAGTAAAAATGAATACACTCACACTGAACTATCACTAGATCCACATTAAACTGATATTCTACACTGACAATAGAAGCACAATAGCACACTATAGCACACTAACTCGCCAGCAGCACTGAACAGAGCCCTGTTCTATCTCTCTCCATGCCAATATCACACTGCAAATGTCCACTATGGGAAGAAAATTTTTATAGCGTGGGGCGGGACTAAGAGCAATGAGCCATGATTGGATAGAGTCATCATTACTTTCTCCAATCACGACAGTGCTCTATGCCTTGATTGGGCAAAGCTTTCATTTCTTCAATCAGGGCTTCCAATGCAATGTGCAGTGGCACAGTGCTGTTGTGGTCATTTGGCGGGCTGAACATACACTCTGCAGAGCACAGTGAGGGCCGATTGGAGGAAAGGGACACACCCCCCTTCATACAGCACACAGGAACACACAGGTTGCCTTTTTTTCTCCATGCCAGGTAAACTTGTCAGGAGTGACTCATGCAGATAGCAAAAGAATGAGGCAGCAGAAAAAAATTGGCATTGCTATGGATTGAGATAGCACACACTATAGAGGGATATGCTTTGTTCATATTTCATGTCAGAGGTTTATGATTACTTTAAAGTGCATTATTTGAGAGACCATATCCACAAATACTAAGTGGCTGGACAGTATGTAAGCAGCTTGGCTAGCCCACAATATAAGAGGGAGAGATGAGGCAGGTTTTACCTTGAAATGGAAAATAGAATGTATGTATTATTGCAGAGATAATAGCCACAAATATTGTTCAGTGGCTGTACAGCATGTAAGAAACCTGGTTATGTTACGTTGCAATATAGGAGGGAGGGATGAGGCAACTTTTATCCTGCAATAAACCTAAAGTGTGTTATTTTAAGCTCACTCCACACACTGTACAATCTGGTTGTGCAATCTGTTTTAGATCTACCAACAAGTGTGCAGTGCAAGAGCCTGCCTGATTGGATATAAATAGGTCTGAATATTACTTAGCTTTGGGAAATCTAAAGTTGATTGTAGAGAGATTGTATGATCAGATTGTAACGTGTATGGCGAATCTAATAGACATTAGCCACAATTTCTTTTTCTCTTTTAGTGCTGCAGCACTGGAAAAGGCTGCAAACGTCAATGCCCAGTGCAGGACTTACCCTGCAGCAGATATCAGAATATTGGTAGCTGAGGTGCAGCTGCAGAAACATTGTGTGGCACCTTTATATTGCCAGTGCATTGAATAGGATGCAATCTTTAGGGCCCAATGCAAGATTTACCCTACAGAAAATATAAATTTGGCATCTGAGGTGCAGTTGTGTAAAACGTTGAACCTTTACGGTGTCGAAGCATTGGAATGCACCGTCTCTCAAAGACTTCAACTAAAAAAAATCTGCCCTCCAAACCTACAATTCGTGCCTCCTCACTGCCAAGCAGACCCTTTTTATCACTCTCATTAACACTTCTCATCCAGCCCCCATCAACTCTTCTTTACTTTTTTTACCCCTACTTCATCCTCCACTGCCCTCACCCACTAACTCACTGCCTAGGTGATCGCCAATCACTTCAAACATAAGATTAATTCGATTTGTGATGAGATCTCCACTCTACAGGTATCTCCCCCACTTAACATCATATGTCAACAGGTACAATCAACACTCCCCTTATTCAACCCTGCTACTATAGACAAGGTTGCTAAACTCATTTCTAATGCCCACCTAACCACTTGCCCCCTGGACCCTGTTCCCTCTTAAATACTACGGTCACCCTCTGACTCTATCCTACACTCTCTAACCCACATCTTCAATCTCTCCCTCTCTTCTGGCATCTTCCCAAACTCTCTAAAACATGCACTGGTCACCCCCATACTTAAAAAGTCATCCTTGGACCCTACCAATCTTAACAATCTACGCCCTATCTCTTTGCTCCCCTTTTCCTGGTCTACAACCAACTGAGTGACCACCTCATTAAGAATAACCTTCTTGATCCCTTCAGTCCTGGATTTCGTCCTCAACACTCCACTGAAACTGCTCTTTTAAAACTCACAAATGACTTACTAACAGCAAAAAGCAATGGACACTATTCTGTACTCCTACTTCTGGACCTTTCGGCTGCCTATGGTATGGTTGACCACCCCCTTCTCCTAAAAAAACTTTACTCCGTGACTGTGCCCTTCGCTGGCTCTCACCCTACCTATCCCACCACACCTTCAGTGCCACTTGCAATTCTACTTCCTCCACTCTTCTTCCTTTCTTCAGGGTCCCCCAAGGTTCTGTTCTTGGACCTCTCCTATTTTCAATCTGCACCTCCTCCCTGGGTCAACTGATAGCATCCCATGGCTTTCAATATCATTTCTATGCTGACGACACCCCAATATATCTCTCCACCCCTCAGCTCACTCCATCAGTCTCCTCACGCATCACTAACTTACTTAACTTAACAAACATATCTGTCTGGATGTCAAACCACTTCCTCAAACTCAACTTGTCCAAAACTGAGGTCATAATATTTCCTCCCCCACGTGCCTCTTTCCCTGACCTCTCTGTCAAGAGCAATGGCACAAACATACACCCATCCCTGCATGCCAGGACGCTAGGTGGTATCATGGACTCTGCACATTCCTTTCAGCCCCACATCCAATCACTTTCCAAAGCTTTCCACCTCAACCACTGCAACATCTCCAAAATACGTCCCTTCCTAACCAATAAAACCACAAAGTTCCTGATTCACTTCCTGGTTATCTCGCGCCTCGACTACTGCAACTCCCTCCTCATTGGCTTACCTTTAAATAGACTATCCCCCCTTAAGTCCATCAAGAATGCTGCTGCCAGACTCATCCACCTTACAAACTGCTCAGCGTCTGCTACCCCTCTCTGCCAGTCCCTTCATTGGCTTCCACTCACCCAACAAATTCAATTCAAAATACTAACAATAACTTACAAAGCCATCCCCCAGCTACATCACTAACCTAGTCTCAAAATACCAACTAAATCGTCCTTTTCATTCCTCCCAAGACCTGCTCTCTAGCTCCATTGTCACCTCCTCCTCTCATACTCACCTTCAGAACTTCCCCCAAGCCTCTCACATCCTTTGGAATTCCCTACCCCAATCTGTCCGACTATCTCCAACTCTATCCACTTTAGGGTGATCCCTGAAAACCTTTATCTTCAGAGAAGCCTATCCTGCTCTCACCTAGCAACTGTACTTTCATTTTCTTCATCAGCTTATGCCCCACAGTTATTACCTTTTGTATCACTTGACCCTCCCTCTAATGCCACGTACACACGATCGCACTTTCAGACAACAAAATCCATGTTTTTTTTGCGACGGTTGTTGGCTCAAATTTGTCTTGCATACACACGGTCACACAAATCTTGTCGGAAAGTCAAGAACGCAGTGATGTACAACACGTACGACGAGCCGAGAAAATGAAGTTCAATAGCCATTGCGGCTCTTCTGCTTGATTCCGAGCATGCGTGGAATTTTGTGCGTGTACACGATCAGAATTTCCTAACGAATTTTGTTGTCGGAAAATTTGAGATCCAGATCTCAAATTTTGTTTGTCGGGAATTCCGACGGAAAATGTCCGATGGACCCTACACATGGTCGGAATTTCCGACAACAACCTCCCATCGAACATTTCCCATAGAAAAATCCGACCGTGTGTACGCGGCATCAGATTGTAAGCTCTAACAAGCAGGGCCCTCTGATTTCTCCTGTATTGAATTGTATTTTTAAGTGTACTGTCTGCCCTAATGTTGTAAAGCGCTATGCAAACGAATTCCCACATTAATTAGTCAGGGCCACAAACCTCAAACACATATGTTTAGCCCTAAACCCATGGTAGCGGTGAATCTGAACCTTATCCCAAATAAGAACCCTTTGATTTTCCCAGTATAATTTGAGACTGAAAAGGCGGACAAGGTTAAAGCTCAGATGTTGATCAATGCTGAGCAAGATATTTCCCACATGATACTGTGAAGATATCTGAAATTCATGCCCACAGCCGTGTCTGGGCTGAAAAAACACAGACATGTAAGACAAGTAAGCATCCACAGTTTGATGTAATGAATAATGGAAGAGCTGAAAGCATGCCTGTGATTTGGATTAGAGGTTAGAAAAGCAGAACGTTTTGGGTAGACAGTATTCCTGCCATCATTAATAAATATAAAATAATAGATAGATTATTTATAACACACCTGTAATTCATGATACTTGAAAGCAGCACTAATCAGAGGAGCAGTAGGTTAGCTAGGAGTGCCATCCCCAAAGTCCTTCATCTGTCATAATAATGCAATATTTTGTCACTAACATCTATAATAAGGAAAAAATGACAGTGCTTACTCGATGCTTACTTGATGTCCAGGATTTTCCCCTATGTATATAAGAAACATCTAAATGTGCCAGGAAGATCACAGGAAATGCTCCCAAGACACTTGCACATAAATATTCCATGTACTTAAAGTTGACCTCTAGGCAATACAAATATGTAAAATATTAGGGTATGTTATGAAATCTGATTGTAAATGTGTACCTATGCAGGAGCAGTGTTGTCACTTCAGGATGTGTGGTCCTACTCTAAATACAAGCCAACATAAAGACAAACAGCATGTTTGAATGTTCAGCCTACTGTACATACTATGAGACCCAATGTATGCCTGTCCTCTACAGAACCAACACAAGGCATCATGGGATGTGTAGTCCTGGCAAAGCTTGCTACGTCCCCAGAAAGGCATCGCTAGTACATTGATGCACATTATGGAAGTGACCACTGGGCCCTATAGAACTGTGCACAGTGCATCAAAAGGACAGAAAGTATTTTGGAACTTTAAATTTACCCCAGTGTGCACACTTACCATGCAAAAAAAAAAATTATCCTATATCATACAGTTTGTATAAAAATATTTTTTTTATTACATCCAAAATAAAAACACATATTGTTGTCTGTGAAATACAACATGCGCTCTGAAGGAATAGCTTACCAGTGCTGTACCTTCAGAGCTTTGTGACAGAGCCAGAGCCTCTGCAAGCATGCCTGGGAGTGACATCATCATGGCCCAGCCCATCCATACAGCCGGAGCCCGCTAACCTGGAAGGAAGACCGGGTGAAGATGGCAGCACTGGGGAGCCGTGACAGCGCTGCGCTGGAGGGCTTCGTGTCCAGGTAAGTCTGTTATAATGTACTAGTATGTGCTGCTTACTAGTACATTATGACTTAAACCTGCAGGAGGGGGGGCATTTTTTTTTTATTCTTCCGGTGGTTTACTACCGCTTTGGGGGAAAACTTTGGGGGAAAAAATAGCTTCTACCACTTTAAATATTTTGGAGGTTTTTTTTTAAAGCATATCAATATCATGTAAATCACAAACACTATATTGTAGCGCAGACTGGAGGGTAGGAAATATTTTTTTGTACAGCCCTGTAATCATTGCAGAGTAATTAGCTGGGGAAAACCAGTGGCTTTTTATTTAGCTCTGATTTTATCGACTTGAGTTGAATATAAGCCATAATAATGAGATTAGTATATAACAGAGCACACCTGCGAAATTGTTTTTCGCATTCATTTTTTAAAGGCATCAATTGGGGGCATTTAAAAATGTGTTGGTGCAAATTGTTGAAGTTCTGCTGATTACTGGGAGCACATTATAAAAAATACAGTATGAGCATGTGAAGCAACGTGTAATACATGTGTTTATAGTACCTGAAATATCACACATTGACAACTGTTGCATTGATTTCAAAACTTCTGCTGCACAGAGTACATTGGGAAAGTTAGTAAACCATCGCTAATTTATTAAAGCAATGCTAAATAACAATAACGTCTGTAATAAAACAGAGAGTAAAGCTCTTTGATGAAAGTTACCCAGAGTTACAAACTACTGACACTGATTTATGAGTTGATATCACTGGCACTTCATGGCCTTTCTTCATTTCAGTAACCAGCTCAGGTGCTCTTATGCCGCATACACATGAGCTGACTTTTCGACCGGACTGGTCTGATGGTCTATCCGACGGACTTTCAGCGGACTTCCGACGGACTTGCCTACACACGATCACACCGTCACATGACGACGTACGACCGGACTAAAATAAGAAAGTTGATAGCCAGTAGCCAATAGCTGCCCTAGCTTCGGTTTTCGTCCGTCAGACTAGCATACAGACGAGCAGACTTTTGATAGGAACTGGGTCTGGCGGAGTTCTGACGTAAAGATTTGAAACATGTTCCAAATCTAAAGTCCGTCAGATTTTCGACCGAAAAAGTCAGCTGCAGGTCCGATGAAGCCCACACACGGTCGAATTGTCCGTTGGAATTAATAATTCAGATACTAATAACATAACTTATATGCATTTATTTATACATTTGCTCTGCTCTGCTTCCCTTTGAAACTGTTCCCCAGCCTCACTGCCACATTCCCATTATATTTGTGCCCCCTGTGCCATCGGGACCACAGGAGTCATTTCTATGTGTGTTCCCTCTTTGAACTACAACTGTACATGCTGCTGTTCAGAGCGCCACACACCGGCTGTGCTAGAGGGACCCCAAGCAAAAGCCACACCTTTATACCTCCTATACAGTAGTGATTGACAGTGGCTCTTGGTCCCTTTTACACTGCCTGTGTTTGTGACACAACTGCATGTACAGTTGTAGTTTCAAGAGGGAGCTTGCATGTAGAGGATTGCAGAGCAAAAAGTCTCGCTAGATAGTGGGAATAGTAAACAGAATGACATATGCTCCCAATGATAGGTGCCAAAAAATCACACTGAGTAGAATAAAATGGAGTTAAATAGACCCACAAAAATGCAAAATTTGAGTGCATCGAACTATATGGTAAACACAATATATAGTGCATCAAACATATGAATGCAGATACGTGTATAGCAAAAAATATACATGAAATATAATAAAAGAATATACTAAAAATTAACTAGAAATTGTCCAATAACTTGATGAAAGTGAAAAAAACAAAAAATCAATCCATGTTGCAGAGAAGTGAACAAGATAAAACATAAAGGAAAGGTCCAATTATGATGATAATCCAAAAGTGATGTGCCGTGAGGTTCCACACTAAAGTGACAAGTGAAAAAATGTCCTCCTATAAAAATCATGGATTTTTCAGAATCATGGATTTTTTCAGAATAACAAAAGACTGCCCACTATACTGATATATCTGTTGATCGTTCCTGCTGACGCTGAGGAGTCCAGTACATGCCAGTGAGATCCCGGGCTAGGGTTACAGCCACTCGCTCAGTGTGGTCCCCTGTAATAAGGGACCACCGATTTCTGGTAAGCGGCAGTACTTTCTGTGGTGGAGGATATTTTTTAACTTGTCACTTTAGTGTGGAACCTCACGGCACATCACTTTTGGATTATCATCATAATTGGACCTTTTCTTATGTTTTATCTTGTTCATTTCTCTGCAACAAGGATTGATTTTTTTGTTTTTTTCACTTTCATCAAGTTATTGGACAATTTATAGTTAATTTTTAGTATATTCTTTTATTATATTTTAGCTATATTTTTTGTTATACACGTATCTGCATTCATATGTTTGATGCACTATATATTGTGTTTACCATATAGTTTGATGCACTCAATTTTTGCATTTTTTGGGTCCATTTTATTCTACTCAGTGTGATTTTTTGGCACCTATCATTGGGAGCATATGTCATTCTGTTTACTATTCCCACTATCTAGCGTGACTTTTTGCTCTGTAATCCTGTTTAGTGTCGTATAACACTTTTTAGTTGCAACTTTTCACATTGTACACTCTATAGCGCAGTATTCCTTTTTTACCTATTTGCATGTAGAGGAGGCTCCTATGGGACTCCATAGATCCCCACGACCCACTGGCCACAAATATAATGGGAGTGAGGGGGTTTGAATCACAGAGCTCACTTCTGTGATGGTAAAGGTGAACAGTAACATCAGGGCCTCTCTTAGCAACATCCTAGTAACGTCCTGGGAGTTTTCAGGTCAAGCTTCATGAAGTATGCAAATAGTCTACACCTATTGCAACAACATTATTCAATTTTAGACAAAGCTGCAAGGTTTGTTTTTATTTACAGACAGCCCTTACCTGCATAAGTAGTTTTTGGTAAAGGTGAACTAATCCTTTAAAGCTGAACTCCAGCCAAAACACTAAATACACAGATAAAAATACATATAGGGAAGCTATTTTACCCGCCAAAGTATTTGTATATCTGTCCATTAACTTCTGAGATTTACACAGCTCTTCCACACATCATAGACCTGTCTGGCAGCAGAGTGTCACCCCCATACCCCTCCTGATTGAAAGGAGATGCAGAAGACTGACCAACTCATCTCTTTGTCACTCTGCTCTCTTCTTCTATAAGCATGCTATTTGCACTCTTACAAGGCAAAAAAATCCCAGGCACATGGTGTAAAAAAGATGGGTGCCGGTCACTTTGTTAAGCCTAAAACAGAGATTAAATGCAGGTTGCAATATAGGAAGAAGGGTGAGGTGTAGCAGTCAGAAAGGTGGCTGTGAATACTCCTCATTCAACCTTTCATTCAAAACATTTGTTGAAGGGGAAGGTTGCAGGTTAGTATTATTTAGCTCAAGCAACCAGCATCTTCAGGAATACCTCCCAGGAGGGGATCCCTACTTCTTTCCGACCCCTAGGCCCAAAGGCCTAGAGAGAGACAGATCTTTCACAATGTTTTCACACATCCATTAGGTGAGAGATAGAACAGAAATAGTCTAAAATATGTATTGATTCTTCAGCACACATCACAACGTCTCCTAAGCCTGCTGATTGGCTAGGTCATTAAACATTCATAACACAGAGTGACACCTCTCTAGCACAGCCTGCTGGTGAAAGCTCAAACAGCAAGAGGCAGAGAAAATATAATCTATGCGTAGAAAATTAGTCCTGCTGAAGTTCACATCCGCTGACTGCAGAGTCCTACAGAATCACAAAAATACAAAAAGGTAATTTAGTAAAACTATTACAACCCTACATTCATTTTTTTACAGCATGTATAAAATTTTTCAACTAGAGCTACACACTAAAATGTTTACTAACCCAGTAATAACATTTTTAAAGATGAAACTCTAGGAATAGCAATCAGTTGCTAAACAGATTGGATGGCTTATTTCCTACTGTGCGTTATGTGACTGCGAAATCAACCTTAGATCTACTAATAGCTATTCGGTGCAGGGGAATGCCTGAGTACATGTCTAGCATGTAGTAGTAACTAATCTTGAATGATGAGACAATGATGTATGTAACCACATGCTACTGTTTGCAGCTTGTATAGCTTACACCATCGTGAACCATTTGTTCTATCTATCAACTGCTACTAATGACAATTAATCACTAGGCATTTTAGTAAATGAATGTGTTTGCAATTGCATGGAGTTCTTTAAAACTTTTCACCATTTAGATGTGAAAATGACCTAGACTATAACTGACAAATGTTTAATTAGCAATAGATTACATGTAATTTGCTTTTCTGAACAGTGTAATTGAAATAAGCTTTGCCTTCTTTCTTTTTATGGAAAGCAAAAGGTCCTTGTCTGGACATCTAAAGTCACCGTGGTCACATAATTGGCTCCGTTGTGAGACTGCCAGCTTGGAAATGGACCCAAAGGTGAGACAAGCCTCCGCTATTATTTGTGACACACAGGAACTAACGTCCTCTTCACATTTATTATACATTGGCAGAATGTTAGAAAGACTTCATTTAGAAATTATAATCCGTTAGTAGGATCACTGGCTTCTACATAATTCTAAGACTAATAAGTTTTTAATGAAGGAACTCCATTCCAGCTGATTCTAGTGGTAATTTGCTTTAAATATTTAATGACTGTAGATTCTGTGTGCTTTATGTACATCTGTCAGCTCTATAACAAGAGTAGGTGAGGGGGAAGGGTGCATTCAGATAAAGAGCGCTTCTGACCCCATCTTGTATTAACTAAACATGGCACTCAGGTGACATACATTATGCAGTGGTTTTGTCTCCCACATAAGCTACTGTATTACCATTGAAAACCTTATTTAAAGGACTATTTTACTTTCATGCAATACATTTGTGTGGCATTTAGAATATCAATTCCTTTTTCATATAACATGACTCTATTATATTTGGCTCCACATTCAAATTCAGACCAAACTGTCCAGCAAACATGACAATTACAAGGTTTGGAACAAGGGGTGCTTCAATTACAGTATCTCACAAAAGTGAGTACACCCCTCACATTTTTGTAAATATTTTATTATATCTTTTCATGTGACAACACTGAAGAAATGACACTTTGCTACAATGTAAAGTAGTGAGTGTACAGCTTGTATAACAGTGTACATTTGCTGTTCTCTCAAAATAACTCAACACACAGCCATTAATGTCTAAACCGCTGGCAACAAAAGTGAGCACACCCCTAAGTGAAAATGTCTAAATTGGAAAGGATTAGCCATTTTCCCACCCCGGTGTCAACTTACTCATTAGTGTTACAAGGTCTCAGGTGTGAATGGGGAGCAGGTCACTCTCTCATACTGGTCACTGGAAGTTCAACATGGCATCTCATGGCAAAGAACTCTCTGAGGATCTAAAAAAAAAATAAATGTTGCTCTACATAAAGATGGCCTAGGCTATAAGAAGACTGAGACCATACAGTGGTTTAACAGGACAGGTTCCACTCAGAATAGGCGTCGCCGTGGTCGACCAAAGAAGTTGAGGTCACGTGCTCAGCGTCATATCCAGAGGTTGTCTTTGGGAAGTAGACGTATGAGTGCTGGGAGCATTGCTGCAGAGGTTGAAGTGGGTGGAGGGGTCAGCCTGTCAGTGCTCAGACCATACGCTGCGCACTGCATCAAATCAGTCTGCACGGCTGTCGTCCCAGAAGGAAGCCTCTTCTAAAGATGATGCACAAGAAAGCCCACAAACAGTTTGCTGAAGACAGACAGACTAAGGACATGGATTACTGAAACCATGTCCTGTGGTCTGATGAGACCAAGATAAACTTATTTGGTTCAGATGGTGTTAAGCGTGTGTGGCGGCAACCAGGTGAGGAGTACAAAGACAAGTGTGTCTTGCCTACAGTCAAACATGGTGGTGGGAGTGTCATGGTCTTGGGCTATATGAGTGCTGCCGGCACTTGGGCGCTACAGTTCATTGAGGGAACCACGAATGCCAACATGTACTGTGACATACTGAAGCAGAGCACAATCCCCTCCTTTCGGAGACTGGGCCGCAGGGCAGTATTCCAACATGATAACAACCCCAAACACACCACCAAGACGACCATTGCTTTGCTAAAGAAGCTGAGGGTAAAGGTGATGGACTGACCTAACATGTCTCCAGACCTAAACCCTATTGAGCATCTGTGGGGCATCCTCAAATGGAAGGTGGAGAAGCACAAGGTTTCTAACATCCACCAGCTCCATGATGTTGTCATTGAGAAGTAGAAGAGGACTCCAGTGGTTGTGTGTTGAGTTATTTTGAGGAAAATTTACACTGTTATACAAGCTGTACACTCACTACTTTACATTGTAGCAAAGTGTCATTACCGAAGCAATTGCAGGCCCTTCGGCACCGCTGCCCATTCATTTCAATGAACAGGGCGGTTTGAGAGCGGTGTATATACCGCTCCTGCACCACACCAAAGATGCTGCTTGAAGGACTTTTTTCCCCATCCTGCAAGCGCACCGCCCCAGTGTGAAAGCACTCAGGCTTTTCCCCTTTATATTCACCTGACAATCCAGCCAGTAGCACACTAGTTGTCCTAGGGTGTCTCCACTCCATTGGAGAAGCAATGGAGCCACCTTTGGACAGCAGTATTAATCATCTAGGGAGACGGTAGTGTAAGTCGCACAAACAGCTTTAGATGGACTTGACTAACAAATTAAAGTTGATCCCCAGCTAACACTTTTCAAACAGTTACAGCAACAGCTTTTTTTCCTTCTGGGATAAAGGTTTTACATAAATGATTAAAAGCTGACCATTGTAAGCACCCCTGTCAGTGGCAAATGGTTTGCCTCAACCCTCTAACTGCCACGTTTACGGGACAGCTTAGTCTGTTAAAGGAATTTGAAAAATAACAGACTTACTGGCTGGATCACCAGGTTCAAATAAACGGGGGGAAAGGCTTAAAAAAAAAAAATAATACAGCTACCATATCCAAGAATTGGTAAGTTGCAATATATTACATTTTTGTTTTGGGGTCTAATACGGCTTTAAGCCATTATGCTGCCACAGAATTATGCCCAGTACGCACGATCGGACATTGATCGGACATTCCGACAACAAAATCCTAGGATTTTTTCCGACGGATGTTGGCTCAAACTTGTTTTGCATACACACAGTCGCACAAAATTGTCGGAATTTCCCATCGCCAAGAACGCGGTCACGTACACCACGTACGACGAGTCTAGAAAAGGGCAGTTCAGAACCAAGCACGGCACCTTTTTGGCTCCTTTTGCTAATCTCGTGTTAGTAATAGTTTGGAGAGAGACGATTCGCGCTTTTTCAGACTCGTGGTTTTCAGATCGTTTTCTGCTGTTCAGTTTGTGCTTGTGGGTTTGTATCTGCTCTTCAGTGCGTGCAGCGAGTATAATTGACTTGTCATTGTGTTCGTGTTCATTCGTTACTGTTTTTCAGGTCGCTCTTCACAGCCATTGCTGTTCTTCAGTGCGTTCTGTTACTTCGTTCTGAGCAGCCGACCGTTTTCTAGCCATGTTGCGTATACATACTCCTCGTAGAGTTCGTGCTGTGCGGGGGCTTGGTGTTGGGGTCCTTACCTTGACACAAGTCCAGTCCATGAACAGGGTGGGGAGGAGTTCATGGACCAAGAATTGGTTGCTCCAGCGTGACCAGTTCTGTCATATGCCTTTGCTCTGTGAGATCCGTGAGGATAATCCTGATGATTTCAGGAACTTTCTAAGGATGATAGACCCCGTGTTTCACCGTCTGTTGGCTTCGCTGACCCCCTATATCAGCAGGCAGGATACCTGCATGAGGCAAGCCATCACTCCAGAGCAGAGGCTAGTCGCCACCCTGTTGTACTTGACGACGGGGAAAAGCCTGCAGGACCTCAAGTTCTCGACAGACATCTCCCCCCAGGCTCTGGGGATCATTATCCCAGAGACCTGTTCTGCCATCATCCAGGTCCTGCAAAAGGACTATATTAAGGTAAGATTTTTATCCTGTTAACATCACATTTTATTGTATAGAATGTTTGTTAATATATTGTATTTCTTTCCTAATTCCCTAATTACCATGATTGTAATATGCTGTGAATGTCCCCTTTGTCCTCATGCATGCTGGATTTTTATGTAATTTTTTTTGTCATTCATACATATTTGCCTTTACTGCTGACTTTGCCAAACCCATACACACTATACCCACCTCTTTAGTGGTCAGATTTATGGATGAATTCCCCAAAGCATGTAGTGCAAGGGGCTGCCTGAATACTTTCAAGTGGTACTGTTTAAAGTTTTTGTATCCTATTATTATCTTGATAGGTAATAGCAGAATGTAAAAATGTGTAAAGGGTGTATTTATATCTTTGTATTATGACACTTTTTACCTGTCCAGTGGGCTGCCAATAGTGTAAAGTAAGGAGGGGCTGGCCAAACTAATACACATTATTTATGCATTCAGCTCTCAATGAAGTGGAGAGGGTTACCTGTCCAAAACATCTCCCTCCCCCCCCATAGAATTTATAAATTGGCCCATGAGGGGGGGGGGGATCTGATAGGTGGACCTTATACCTTTGTCTTTAAATACTCCCTACAATAAATCTTATACTAATGTTGGCCATGAATGTTTGTGTCTAATCTGCTTTCCATGTTTATGTGCAAAATGATTAATTTATTTTTCTGGTTTTACTCCACAGTTTCCTTCAAACCCACAGGAATGGCAGACTGTGGCCTCCCACTTTGCCCAGTGGTGGGACTTTCCTAACTGCGGAGGGGCAATTGATGGGAAACATATCCACATCGTCCCACCACCCAACTCGGGGTCATACTATTATAATTATAAGGGGTTCAATAGTATTGTTATGTTGGCGGTGGTGTCGGCTACTTATAAGTTCCTGTATGTGGAAGTGGGGAAGAATGGCCGGATGTCAGATGGTGGAGTCATCGCCCAGACGGAGTTCTACAGGCATCTCCAGAATGGCAGCTTGGACTTGCCACCTCCAGAAGAAAATGTAGAAGGACTCCCATTTGTCTTTGTTGCGGATGAAGCATTTGCGCTGGGGGACCATCTTTTGTGGCCATTCCCGATGAGGACCCTCACCCCGGGCCAGAGGGTTTTTAATTACCGGCTGGTCAGAGCCAGAAGAGTGGTGGAGAACACGTTTGGAATCATGGCCAGCTGGTTCCGCCTATTTCTTACAGCCATACATATGGCGGAGTATAAACTGAATCATATCATCCCTGTCTTGCTGTGTTCTCCACAACTTTTTAAGGCGAAATTCTGCCAACTATGCTGCATCAGTGGGGCCTGAGGCCGGAATTCCTGGAAATGAAACAACCCCGAAGGCGCTTGAAGCTGGCCGTCCTGGCTTGCCCCTCTGAGTGCCCGCGAGGTCCGTCTAAGATACCTTGAATACTTTGCGGGTAGGGGGTCATCAATATGCCAGACGATGTCTGAGCCTTTTTTTAAATAAAAAAATTAGTTACCTACTAAAATTTTTGCTGACATTTATTACTGCTTGTGTTTCTTTTAGCTGACCCTGACTGAAATGTGTGTAGTCCTAAAAATGGTGTGATTGTGTAACATTAGAAAGGACTGTTGGGTGTTATTTACTAAAGGCAAATACACTTTGCACTACAAGTGCACTTGAGACTGCACTGCACAAAGTGGATTTGCCCTTAGAAAATAAGCTAATAAAAAAACACCAATTTTCCCCCAACAAAATTTTTTGAGCATTGAAATAAGAATCCACACATTCTTAATTATCAATCTTTTTAATACCAGCACAATCACATGTGCGTTTATAAAAGGTTTTTAAAACAAACCAACATGTTTGTTGTATAACAATTTTTTGGGTCGCATTAATAAAAGTCAAAATGTCTATTTTAAGGTAAAACAGGCATGTTTAAAACCAACAAGAATTACACAAACCTGGAACTTACAAAGTTCAACTTTTGTAGAAATTGAACGCAATATCAGACATGAGTATTTATAAACTGCGTTTGATATTGCGTTCAGCAGATGGGGTGAAGTCACCCCTGGAAAAGCCATATTTTGAACATGCGCACAAATTGCAGAATGTCAATATGTGCTAGCTGCCATCATGGGGGATCAATGGACGTGTTTTGTGGGTGCAACACCTTCTTCTCAGCTACTTTATTATAGAGGAAGGGGTTGCACCCACAAAACGTGTCCATTGATCTCCTGTGATGGCAGAGAGCACATGTTAACACACTGTGTGCATCTTCAAATTTTGGCTTTTCGAGAATATGTCAAAAAAGGTGCAAACATTTTTTCGATCCAAAATACACGAAAAAAGTCTGGTATTTGGAGGTGTTTTAAACTCTCCCTAAAACATCAATGATGTTCTTCATTTTGTTTTGAACATCATTGATGTTTTTCTGGATGTTTTCCAAGTCCCTGATCAGGATCTGGGCACTCTCACTGGTGAAATGACCTGAATCCACAACATCACGATCACCTAAAAATATAAAAACAAAAATACACCATGTATTAGAAATCTGCCGGCATCCATCTCTTACCTGAGCCTGTGGTCGCAGACACTCACCTGATGTGGTGACTATTTCAATTACGTCTCCTTCCTCCTCCTCCTGTTGGCTTTGGTGGATTTCCATTTCCTCATGAGGTGGGGGGTCTGTGGTCTCCTCGGATGAGTGGTGTCCTCCGAGTCTTTTATCCCCTATGTAAAAAAAAATAGGTATACTTAGCACACAGATATTTGATTGCAGAAATACGAATATGAAACATTGCTTGTAAGTGGGGTACAATTGTCTGTTTTGGCAGAGTTGCAAGATGAAGAAGTTTTTTTTTCCTTTGTCAAACTTGAATACTTACCTGTTTTGCACAAGCTTCTCAGATGGAGACACCCCTATAGTATACACTGGAGCACCTGTGTGGGCCCCCTAATAAAAAGGGTGTTCTTGTGTCCCACACTAGTGCTCCAGTGTCCAGATGTGTAAACAGCTGCTGAGTGTCCTCTCCTTACACAGGATCTAGTTTGCATTTCATTCTAGTTACCAATCCATCTACACACCCAAATTATTTCAAGAGAAGTAGGCTAGCAAAAATGTATTCAATTGCATATGGCCAAAACATGGTGTTTCCTATGCCGAACGAACAATGTTTCCAACGAACGAACAATGTGCCCATGAACATGAAAGTTGCCATTTTAAACTGTACAACAGTAAAGAAAAGCACATGGGGCAGCACGAACGTAATAAAAATAAAGAATAGTAACACAGGACAACTACTCACTTTTTTGCAGTACTCTCCTGATCCTTCTATACTGATTGTGCTCCCTTAATTTGAGGTCCGACCACCGCTTCCTCAGTTGATCTTTCGATCGTCGTACCCCAAAATTCCGGTGCAGACTCTTGACCACTTTCGCCATGATCTTGGCCTTTCTGACATTGGGGTTGGGGTAAGGTCCATACTTCCCGTCATAGTCGGCCCTCTTCAGGATGTCGACCATCTCCAACATCTCCCCAAAGGACATATTTGAGGCCTTAAATCGTCTCCTCCGGGATCGGGACGTTTCTGGCTCCGGGCTTTCCTCCTCCTCCTCCTCGTTGCTGTAATTAGCATGCACCTGCTGTGTCTTCGCCATGTGCTCTTCCCCCACTCCGCCGAATGAGAAGGGGTGGGGAATGGGCTAGAAAGAACGTCAGGGGCGGGCAGAGTTTCACACATGCGCAGTGTATATAAAGCGTAACACGCGTGCGTACTACGTACGATCTGTGAGCGGAGGAAGGAGTATCGGAGGCGCCGATCATGATAACGAAGTTAGATTTCAAATTGGGCCTATACTGCTTCTAGATTGAGGCCTGTATTTGGACAAGTTTAGAAGACTTTAGGCTGACATTAGGGTTTGTCTTGTGTTGTGTCTTGCAGAGAAAATTTATCTAGTCAATGATCATGACTTTATGCCAATCTTCATAGATATGTTCAGGGAGCTGCCCTGTCTGTGGCAGGTGAACCACAGAACCAAACAAAGAGGAAGGCAGCGCTAGATAATTTGCTGCAATTTGTGAAGCCAGTGATCCCCACGGCAGACATCACCTATTTGAAGATCCTAATTAGTGGCATGAGGAGCACTAATCTAAGGGAGCACAAGAGGGGCCAGGATTCCGAGAGATTAGGAGCTGCAGATGACATTTATGTCCCCAGGCTGTGGTACTATGACAGACTGCATTTTCTGGCAGGGCAGAATGAACCCAGGCCAGTTCTCTCCACTCTTCCTTCTATGCTTCCTCCCCCCCCCCAGCTGAGGCTTCTGACGTCCAGCCTGGGCCTTCCAGGCAGCAACATGTGGAGGAGCCCAGCTTGAGCCATGTATAGCATTCTTCTAAATATTTCTGGCTGTCCAATCAATGATGTTAAATAGATGTTAGTTTTCAGTACTAATTTCTGATTGTGATTGATGAACCAAAAACTAAAACAATGTCCCTTTTTCATACACAGGAAAGTCTCAGCCAGGAGGTGGCCGGGACAAGCAGGCTGCCCAATACCCAGGTCCATCCCCTCCGCCTTCAAAGAAAAAGTGGCAGGAAGAGGAGTAACCTGGAGGAGGCTGCAATTGGCCTATTTGGAAGGCTACTGAGGTCCTCAGAACACCCCACAGTGTGGAAGAGGATTTTGCTGATCTAACTGCATGCAAAATGATGCAAATGGAGGAGGGCCAATGCCTCCTATGTGAGTTTGTAATTTTAGAAGCTCTAAATACGGGGTTGAGGGGCCAACTCACATGTGAAAGCCACATTTGTCAGCTCACCCATGGTCCTCCTCCTCCAGTTCCTCCTCCCCCTCCTCCTCCTCCTCCTTCAGGTCCTACTCCTCCTCCTGCCACAACTCCACCACCAGAGCCACAGCCGGGAAGGAAGCGTGTAAGGAAGACCAGAGAGTGATGACCCTGGGTTCAGTCAGGTCTGGCCAAAGATGCAGGCTCTTGTATGACCACAGCCTGGGGACACAGATGTCATCTGCAGCTGTTCGTGATTCTCTTGGACTTCTGGACCAGATTGCACTCCCTTATATATGGACTCCTCAGGCCACCAATTTTGCAGTAAAATAATTGATGTCTGCCCTGGGGGCCAAAGGCTTCGCCAATTTCTGATGTTTATCCAGCATTGCCTTCCTCTTTGTTTGGTTATGAGCCCTTATAAAGGAATTTATGTTTCAATTATACTTGCTTATGTGTGTTTTCCTTCAAAAAGGACAGTTTGTTTGTGAGGAGGCATGTACATTTCAAAAATACAATGTGAAATTACCAAGAGACACCAACACCAAACAACTCCTTGAGATTAAATAATACAAGATACTAATGGTGTTGTGGTAACTTGACACACAAAACACACCCAAAATATTTGGGAGTAAAAACAAAAAAATCAGGCTTGAAAAAAATACAAACCAAAAAAAATAATATATATCTTTTTTGTCAGATGTGACATATCAAAATATATTGATGAAATCATACTAAATAATAAAGAAAGAAGTTTGTGATAAGTCTGTGTGAATATGAGCAGCAAAACTACTTAATTCTTCTCGCATTATAAAGAAAAACAGAGTGTGCTGCATTAAACTATTTTAAACATTGCAGCCTGACGAAAGTGCTATATCCATTCCGAACGCTAAGTTTACCAGACCGAGCTGTTCCGTCTCGGAATTTCTTCTGAGCATGCGTGGCGCTTTGTGCGTCGGAATTGTCCATACGTGGTCGGAATTGACGCAATCGTATTTTGTTGTCAGAAAATTTTATAGCCTGCTCTCAAACTTTGTGTGTCGGAAAATCCGATGGAAAAAGTCAGATGGAGCCCACACACGGTCGTAATTTCCGACAACAAGCTCCAATCGCACATTTTCTGTCGGACAATCCGACCGTGTGTACAGGGCATAAGAGATATCTTACAGGTTCTCAACACTTACTTGTGAATGCTTTCCTAAAAGAGCAGATTATAGAAAAAAGGTCATGCTATTATTAGTATTAATGTATCCAAAAAATATGACTTAAGGTGTAACATTTGAGACAAAGATTAAAGCAGTATTAAACCTAAAAGCAAACATTTATTATAATACCATTTAGATGTGGTGGCTGAATTCATTTTCTTTGTCGGGCTTTCTCACCTTTATTTTCATCTGGTGATCCAGCCAACAAGTCTTCTTGTTTTTCAAAAGCACAACCTCTTTATCAGAATGTTTGCATGGGTGAGACAAACCATTTAACCATGGCAGGGGTGCTTACAATGATCAGTTTTTATTTATGTAAAACCTTTATCCCAAAAAGAAACACAACTGTTTGTTGTATTTGATTATAAAGTGTGAGCTGGAGTTTGGCTTCAATATGTTTGTGTATTAAAAAATCTAGTAATTCTAAAATGTGATATGATATGAATATTTCTCTGGAACTTACAAAACCACATATGTTTAAAATTGTTTATTTTCTCCAGTCCTCCTAAGGCAGCTCAGTAATACTTTCCATTTTGCATATATGGAAATAATGGTTGAAAATGAACATTATTTGGCACTGGCAATAATAGAAGATTTTAAGCAGAGCAGAGTTTCCATACTTTAGTAAGCTGTGTACCAGCATGAGTCTTTGCAGAATCCAAGTACCATATGTAGATATACCGAGATGTGTGTTTTTTTTCTGTCTGTGCTCACATTGGAGCATTTCCCCTCTGTTCTGTATGACACCCAGCAAATAGACGGTAATAAAAAGTATCCACGAGCACAATAAAACATTTAGCCCACCATATCTATTACTTGGGTGTGGAAGTCCATGCTCAGCGTCAGTGCCAGGACAAGGTCATCAAGCGCCAAAGACAAAGATGCCAAACTGCGCTCCCCCCCTATTATATGCAAGCTTAGGGGATCCTACCTCCAGCAGTTATCGGCTCAATAAGAGGATTTTTATTGAGTGGAGTCATCGCAAGAACTGAGGCTGTGCATGATGGGAGACCCCTGTGTAAGAGAGGAGATAGATGGCACAGCCTCCTGGCTCTCTACTGCTCTCCTCACTGCTCCCAGCACTCACTACTCCTGTGTTAGGCATATAGTCATAATGGCAGCGCCCCATCCCTGCAGTATACAACTGCTCTCAGGGTAACCGCCCCTCCTGTCCACCCCATGTCCTGGCCCTGCTCAGCGTTACCTGGCAGGTCCAGGGGAAGCTTGAAGTAGTTACACCAATGCTTTAGTCACTCTTTTACCCAGCCAACTAATAATCTTCAAATAATTTCTGTTTGTCATTATAATGAACTCTTGTGCTGGGAATTTACTCTCTATGTGTAAACAACCACAAATTAATTAATCAGTAATGTTTCGGAATAGATTAAAAAGAGATACTGTATGTATCTGCCAGTTATATTTGGGAAAGCTAGATAGAAAATGTCATTTTAATGGGAAAAAACATTTTAACAGCAAGACTCCATTATTATGTAGGACATTGCTGGAAACATCGAGGACTCCAAGTCCAAATAAATGAAATACAGACATCCAGGGAGACTTGGCAGGTTTTCCTTTCTGGGTGACTGCTGACTGACTGCTGGAAGGGACCTTAGATCATTTGGCATAAACATCACCCAGGCTGTGAAGTGTATTCAGCAAGCGCACTGGAATACTTAGTATTTGCATCATACGGGACCTATGTGGAAGAAATCATAAACACTATTGGCAATGAATTTTACAAATGTACCGTTATCGGCATTTTCCTTGATGGAGTCCTAATTGTGTATAATTCTCTCTCCAGGCTTCATCTCCGCATAAGCAGGGCGTTAAAGGGCGTTCAAAATCCACAGACGAGATACAGCAGGCAAAAAAGGTGATGATATCATCATAAGCCATTTATCAAAGAAGTTAAAAAATGAGTAGCCGTGTGCAAAGTTCAGTAACCATACCACCTTGCCAGATTTTTATCTACTGTAGTTTGACAAATCAAACATAAAATGTAGCCATGGCCCGACCCCTAGAGGCCCAATGGTGACCTCCAGAGTCAGGAAGAGCTGACAGCCATCTTCACAGTTTGGGTTACTGGGCATAGTGAGTGTGGTGTGGATAGAGTAAGTTGGGCACCAGACACTTTGAGAATGCAAAAAGAGATTTATTGTCTCTTAACAGAACTGGGGAGAGAGGATTAGGGCCTGAACACCCTTAGGCAGATGCAAAAATGCTTGGCAGACTCCGAGACAAAAATAGGGATAGAAGAGCAGCTATACAAGTTCAAGGGCCTTTAAGCTGAATTGCAGCAAACTGTATCTGTAGACCGCTGTCTCCTATAGCATCTGAACTGGTAACTTCAACTTCAATGCAGATCACAACTCAGTCTCCCATTGTAGATCCTCTCACTGAGCTCCCAGTCTCTCACTAGACTCTTCGAATCCCAGCCACCACTGGATCCCTTGAGCTCCTTCACAACTAACCCGCTGTGGATTCCAAGTGTCACCCACATTGTCCCACTGGGTCCCTGACTTGGCTCTTCAGCTAACCCCCTGAATCCTCTGCAAGCTTCACCCACACTGTTCCACTGGGTCCCTATCCCCTAGCTTGGCTCTTCAGCTGGCCTGCTGAATCCTCTGCAAGCGTCACCCACACTGTTCCGCTAGGTCCCTACCTTGACTCTGCTGAAGCTTTCCCAACTTCTTTACTGTCCCCAGCTAGTGAAAAGGGCTGCTCTGGTACTTCTTCAGTCTCCATAGAACCTGGCCTCTGATAACAGGAGAGATTGTCCCTTGCTGATGACTGGGTCCCCTTTACCTCTTTACCTCATTTGCCTCTGGCGACAGAAGTGGTCGTCCCTGATGGCAACTGCTTTCCTTCACCTGTGGCAACTACTTGGTTCTCCAGCTGGCAGAACCCCTGCAACTTGGTTGGGCTCCAAGCCTGAAGCCCCAACCCCATGCTGCTTGCTTCCAACCTGGATAGGTCTCAGAACGCCTAGCAGTCAGGTACTCCCGGATAGGCCTAAGGTTTCTGGCCTAGCAGCCAGGAGCTTTTCAACACACGTCCACCCAGACAGCTGTCCAGGTGGCACAGAACCCTGATCAACTGACTCCTCCCGAATAAATAGGCTCTCCCAACAGGCCAAGGGCAAAGAAACCCCTGCCAATTGGCTGAGACACTCCATCCACTCCTAGTCCGGATTTACTATGCCCTTGTCCATCTAATATCACAGGTGACAACACCACCTAGTGACAGAAGAGAGAGGTGCATGAAACCCAGATTTAGGGAAAGGTCAGTGGATCTCCCTAACAATCAGCCAGGCTGGTTATCACCTAGCAAACTAAATTTGTTAGCAACCCTGCCTAAGACCAGGGTGCTACATTTCATTTGGTTGTGATACTGTACTTTATTCATCGCTCTACTAAAATTGTATGCAAACAAGTATTTTTTTTTCGTTATAGGCTTTCCATACACCTCAGAAATCTCTGCCAAGTACCAGAGAGGAGAGTAATGTGCAGGTAAAATAATATATTGCTACATAGTATATCATTACTATCTAAAATAGGACATACTTGAAAAGAAGCTAATGCTGCATTCCACTAAGGAGAGAAATGTTCCTTTTTTTTTTAGCTTCACTGTAATGATTAAGTGTTGATGTAGGGTGATCTACTAAAGGTGTTACCTTCAGTAAACCCAAGTGAATTTATATTTCCGTTTATAGCTGGTCAAAGACAGTCTATGCGCGTATGTTATACCAAAAGATCCTTTTTAAAGGGTAAATTCACCGAAAAACTTCCTATGCAGATAAGGGTAGTCTGTTGATGGGGTTGATTTACTAAAACTATAGAGTGCAACATCTAGTGCAGCTATGCATAGAAACCAATCAGATTCCATTTTTTTTGTCAAAGCTTGATTGTGCAAGCTGAAGTTAGAAGCTGCTTGGCTACTGTGCACAGCTGCACCAGATTTTGCACCCTGTAGTTTTAGTAAATCAAAAGTTGACAAAAGTTGCATAATGCCCTTTCTATAGGTGTAGATCATTTAGGTACAATGGTGTCCCTAGGGGGGGCAGAGGGGACCCTGACCCCCCAAACATTATGCTGTACCCCACCATGTGCCCCCAATTAAAAATTTTTTTTTTTTTTTTTACAAAAAGGCAATGTCTTTTTGTTTGCATCCATAGTGGATGCGCCGCGTCTTACTAAGGCGCCGCTGGAGTAACACAGTCTCTATTGAGAGGGAGAGCATCCCCAGTCAGCTCCTGCGGGTGATTCCTCCCCCCTCCCTCTGCTCGCTGACACTGCATATTGTGATCGCTCACAGAACCACGGTTGCCCGATCTTTTCCCTCCCCTGCATCCTCATTGGCAGGGAGAAGAGCGAGTTGCATGAAGGACTCCACCAGGACTTTCAGTTACTGAAAAAACAGACTGATTTCTCCCGTCCTTAGGACAAGAGAACCAGCCTGTAAATTCCAAGAGATGCCAGACCAGCACTGTCAATAGCAGGGGCAGGACAGCAAGAGGAGGCTGGGGAACCCCACAGTGGCAGAACACCAGGGCCCGGTGGCAAGACAACCTTTGCAACCCTGATAGTTCTCCCACTGCTTTGGACCCTTTTATTTTCTTGGTATGCTGGTAAAATATATCTCTTGTTTTCTACCACCCTGGGGGGCCCCAATACAGTAGGAAGGGAGCTCCCTGCAGAACATGTGAAAGGGCCCATTGTGGGATCGTAGTAAAGGGCCGCAGGATATATATATACATATATATATATATATATATATATATATATATATATATATATATATATATAGAATTGCATTTTATAGTAGCCCCCCTACTTTTGTCCCTGTCCCCCCCGTGCCCCCCCTAAATATGAAAGCTGGAGACGCCACTGTTTAGGTACCTCCCAATGTCCAACTGAAAACTCCTAGGGATGGCATTATCCCATCCTGCTTTGTTGTTAGAACATTGTTAGGATGCTCCCAGTTGTTACAGTTCACCCTCCTCATAAAAGGAGTAAGCTTTCAAACTCCCCGCACATGCATGGTATCTTCTTCTTTACAGCAGCACTGATCTCAGAATCAAAGACAGAGTTCGTCCCTGTAATGGTGATGGGGAGCAGTAATGACTGTGAGCATCTTGGCAACGAGGCAAGATGGGGGATTTCATCTTGGGGAGTTTGTCAGCCAGGCTTTTGGAGGTATGTAAATAGCCTACACCTATAGTAAGGGCATTATTTAATTTTGGTCAGAACTGCACAGTTTGTTTTCATCTAGAGAGATGGCCGTAGAGCCTAGTACGCACGGGCTGAATGTTGAGCGGTATCAGCCGGTTCAATAGAAACCGGTCAACATTCAGACCATATGTACAGCAGCCAGGCCAGCTTCTGTTGAAGGGTCATGACCAAAAATGGTCTGCTGATCAACATCCGATCAGTGCTTTCAGCCAATGGCTGAGAGTGCTGACCAGTGTGTTCTGGTAAGCCCCCCCCCTTCAGAACACAATAGTTCAGCAGGGGGAAATCGCTGTACTTGCATCTGATTGTTAGTACAGGATCTCCTCCCAAGCTCTTCAGTTTTTTTTTTGTTCAGCCCACTAGGTTGAATGAAAAAATAAATAAATAATAGCGTGTACTAGGTGTTACCTACATACGCAATTTTTTTGGGACCGATAAACTAACCCTTTAAATACAGTCTACCATAAATATGTATAATCACAGCTTAAAAACAATGCTCTGTCAAACAATCATCAGGGAACTAACCAAAAAAAGGGCCCTGCACCATTTTGATGCAAATGCAATGTGAATTCAGCCATAGAATCTGTATGGCTGAATTTGCATCGCACAGACATCGCATGTGATCTGCACAGCAGTGCAGTGCGAGTCACATGCGATGTTTAACACCGCCCCAGTGTGAACCCAGCCTTAAAGGTAAAACTTGCTTGCCATCTGTGACCCTCTTGAGGAGATTTCCCTGTGCTTCCTGTCTTGTATGACACTCATCAAATAGAGAGAATGCAGGGAGATTTTTCCTCACTTTTTGGCCCCCCTGTCAACTGTCAAATAGGCAGCAGGCAAGGACAAATGGGGACACAGATAGCAGTACAGTTTTAACAGAAGTTTTAAGCCTCCCAAATTCTGTTCAAAACTAAAGATACATAGTTTTGGCTGGACATGTGTCATCATTTAGCTGTGGGAAAATTCTTCGCAAGAACATATTGATACATAAGGCCATGAATGATACATTCCTCTCAACTTGCAGGAGAAGGATTCAGCTGTACAACATTCCTGGACAATACATTTGAGGGTACAATAGATAAGGAACATGCATAGGGATTGATTTATAGTAGTGGCTGCTCCCTTTACAAAATGTATGTTCATTTAGCAAAATGAATACTAGTGATTTATGTAAAGCATGGCTCACCTTGAATACGCAATCATATGCTAGCATAAATGTGTGTTTTTTCTTTCATTTTCTTTCACCAATGATTGGGTGCTCTACATTAACTCGTTCACTTTATTTGGCCTAGGATGGCAGGGTTGCAGCTCACACCAAACCGTACATCATATGAATCCCTCAGTGCTTTAAACTTTTACCAGAATGGTATGTGAATTTCAGAGAAAAGCCTCCACCTCATGAGAATGGCCGCTTACCAGCTCCTTATGACCTCCTGTCATGGAAGAGCCTTCCTACTTGTGGCTATATACCCAGCCAGGGCCTTTGATCATCCAAAGGAATCACACTGTCAAGCCTCTGCCACCCAAAAAGGGCCCGATCACATATGAACCCCAAGAAAAGCTAAGGCTTCCATAGTGTAAAATCTTAGGTGTTTAATTAATAAAAAAATTGGTTGCACTTACATCACAGAATGTTAAAATACACATAAAAAGAAAATCTGCCCGACTTGGCAGCCTGTCCTTCCGGGACTTGCGCAAACACGGTGACGTCAGCTCCTCCCTATGTGTTTGTCACAGACTACGTCATCTGTGACGATATGTGTAGGGAGGAGTGACATGCTGACGTCACAGCATTTGCGCAAGTCCCGGAAGGACAGGCTGCCATTTTGAGTCGGTCGGCTTTTCTTTTTATGTGTATTTTAACATTCTTTGTAGGTGCAAACAATTTGTTTATTAATTAAATGCCTAAGATTTTACACTATGGAAGCCTTATCTTTTCTTGGGGTTCATATGTGATCGGGCCCTTCTTGGGCGGCGAAGGCTTGACAGTGTGATTCTGTTTGATGATCAAAGGCCCTGGCTGGGTATATAGCCACAAGCGGGAAGGACCTCCCGTAACAGGAAATCATAAGGAGCTGGTAAGTGGCCATTCTCATGAGGTGGTGGCTTTTCTCTGAAATTCACATACCATTCTGGTGAAAGTTTAAAGCACTGAGGGATTCATTGGATTTCACATCACTTTATGGATTTCTTTTTTTGAATGTCTGCGATTGTTTGTTATTCTTATATTATTTATTTTAGCGCAACTTTATTTTGGACTCTTTTTGTGTGTGCTGTGCGTATCTCATAGGAAAGTTGCTGCCTTTTTCATTTCTGATATTCACTTATTGTTTGAATTTCGACAGCGCAGTATTACCCATTATTCCTAAACCATACATCATGCCACTGCCGATAACACATTCTCTTATATAGTAAAAGGTTACAGATTGCCAACTTGCTTGCGAGTATCTTCTGGCTAGGAAATACTGTGCACTTAAGGTTGCCATTTGTCCCTGGTCCCTGTTTTGAGGGGTCTGTCCTTAGGAAACAAATGTTCCCGGCAATGTCTCCAGTGCTAGTAAATGCTGAACAATCAATCAATCGAAAAAGCTGGACCTCTTGCATTTTTTTGTCTTCAGGTCCATAAAAAACTTTATTGACACTTGAACAGATATACATGTAGGTGTCTGCAATAAATCACACAGTCGGGATGCAGCCAATTTCTTTCTTCATTCAGTCCTCTACGGCAGGCGAGCCGGGGCTTGCACCCATGTGAGGAGTCTCATACTATTTGTTGTTCCTGAAGTTTCTCACCTGGAGCGGCGATTTTCCTTTGTTGTACTTAACCAGGTACACTCCCGATTTCCAGTAATGTGAAGAGCTTTTGATGGCGCCTGTATAGGGATCAGAGTGCGACCTGGCCATCTCGTGGCCAAGGCAGATAATGTCCAAGGAATTGCGAACCTAAGCTTTCCCTCTTCATCAGGAACGTTTCCCTTACCATTAGTACTGTCCAGTACACGTCAAACCTGGGAGCTAGGGCCTTAAGTAGGCTCTGCTTGGTCCAAGATGGCTGCTAGAGTCACACGGGGTGGCAGCATTCAATAGGATAGCTTCTCCAGTGACCCAGAAAACCATAAAAATACCTTGTTCCTTTTGACTTGCCCCTTAACAACAGTACAGGCTGTGGAAAAGCGCGACCTGCTCTGGAGAAAGTAGACTTCAACTGCCTACATACAGCAATCTGAAGCTCCAGTTTGCTGTATATTTGTTTAAATGGCAATCAAATTTTTGGGAGTTAAAGAGAAAACCGTAATGGGGGTGCAGTTTTCTTTTATTGATTGCTCTGCATTTGCTGCTGCTGGGAACCTTAAACTGGCCATACACAACTTAAATTTTGGCAAGTACTATTGACATCAAATAACTTCAACTGAAAAATTGAAGGAGTTGGGTGGAATTGTCACTGGCTGAACCAAGACCGCATCCAATTAGATAAAGTTACTGTTGAGATATTCAGACAGCCATGGGTGCTGTGGCTTTCTGAATACAAGAGCCAGCAAAGGAGAATCCTCCGTTCACGTTAAACATTACATTTCTCTTGATCAGTCTGTGGACTGAACAAAACAAATCTATACGTGTATGGTTAGCCTTAATCTATAGGCCAGAGGAACACCACAGCCTCCTCTCCAATACCAAGTGCTTCACTTAGGGCTTGTTTACATTTGTGGCTTGGGGGTGGTAAAAACTTGAGGTTGATTCATGTTTTTACAGCCCTCCAATTTCTCCCCCTTAAGCTGCAAAGGCAGCAGACAGGAGTGTTAGTCAGGCAGTGCTGCACTTTAAACTCAACTTAATAGAGCCACCCCACAACCAGATACAATTCATGGGGTTGCAGTATGGTAGTAGGGGCTTTCATGCTCCCTGCCACCCTAGGTCAGCTGTCTTGTGCTGCTTCCTCTCAACCCCAGTGCAAGACTTTGTATCAAACTACCAAATAAGATGTCATAGACACACAAGACATATCATATATATATATACTGTGTGTGTTTGTGTATATATATATATATATATATATATATATATATATATATATATATAGTGATGATTTAGGGTATTTTAACTAGGGCTGTGGAAATTAACGATTAATTCCTCGATTAATCATTAATTTTTTTGATTGGTCAAAACTCTTTAGATCGGTACTCACATCTCCGCCGGCTTCCGGGTCTTCAGGGAGCTCCGTCGGAGATCCGGTGACGTCACGGACATCGACGTCACCGGACTCCTCCCCCCTCCCCAAGTGCCTCCGTTTGCTAACGAAGGGAAGGGGGGAGGAGTCCGGTGACGTCGATGTCCATGAAATCATAAATTGAGGAAGACAGATCCTAACGAATTCATTGATCTCACTGGTCAAAGTATTCAGATAAACATCTATGTAAATCCTGGACTTGGCTATGAAAATCAACATATCTGAGGGCTTTCCTGGCTGTAAGTCAGTTTGACGATGAACTGACATTGATTGGTTATCCAGCAATCAAGAAACATTTATGATGAGGGCACTTTTTTTCCAAAGAGCTGACACTTTGCTGTCTCAGCAGGTGATTGATGTCTCTGGCTCTCCATCGGCCCCCCTGATGCACAACAGTGCTATTTAAATAGACTGTAGGGTGAGGCCGTAGCCCCGCCCCACTGAGGAAGTTTTGCTTGAATGTAACGCGTACAGGGGAGGAGCTACGCATAACATCAGCTAAAAGTAGTTGGATGTGTATGTGCGTTATAATTCATCGAAATTAGTCGATTAATCAATTTTTTAAAAAAAACGATTACTCGAACACGAAAATTTTAATCAGTACTAATTTTAACCCATTGGTTGCCAAACAGGGAGTCCACTCCACTCCACAAAGTCAGTTTTAGAGCTTTTTCTGCCCTCTTTTATTGAAAAGAAAACAAAAGTTCACATCAGAATAGTTTCCCTTGCAGGGGTTCTCACCATCATTGTATAATTGTGACAAACAAACAGTACTTCACCTTGTGGCTCTTCTCTGCAGTACTTCTGCTTAGGCCTCCTGCCCTGGTCCTCCCGACCGTCAAACACACAGTCCCCGTGCTTGTGCACTAAACACTGATTCTTCCTCAGCTCTGACTGTTTCTCTTGCTGCTACATCCTTACAGGCTCAGCCTTTCACTGTCCCATCGTGGACACAGTATAAAGCAACATGCTCCATACAGCTCCCTTGCACAAACTGGGACCATTCACCTCTAATTCTGGCTCTAACATGAGCCCAGCATACACCCGTATCATCAGTGTGTCTGTTTTCTGCAAAACCTGGGCTAAACTGCCAAAATAAACAGCCTCTCTAATATAAATATATATATATATATATATATATATATATATATATATATATATATATATATATATATACACACACATACATAGAGTATATATATATATAAAATTGGAATCATCCTAAACTGTCATGTTTTTGCATCTGATGTGACACCTTCATCGTTGTTCTGTGTGTTCTGTTCCTGTAGGATTCTGCTGCTACAGATGAAAATTCTCCAAAGACGAGAACAAGTGAAGGTCAAACGCAGATCTGATATGAGGGAGTGCGTGTGAGAAAATCAGCAATGAGGCTTTCCAGCCTGTTATCACTCAGTCTGTTTGTTCCTTGCTGTAACTTAGTGTATGTGTGTGTGCCTCTTGTAGAAATGGGTACATGTAATGTATGTATCTGTTAAATGTATGAACCTATCATATTATTTCTATTCTTCAGATGATGACCAAAAGGCTTCTGCTGCGTGTTCGATTGATAGATGTCTTGATGTTTGCCATTACCTTAAAAAAGAAAATCTGTCCATATGAGCTAATGTTTAATTGGGACAATTTTAACTGTAATCAGTGTAATTTTTTATGTACTGTTATTTAGCATTGTTACTTTTATATTGAATGTGTTAATTGTAGAAATACATTAAAGACACCTGAAAATGTATTTGATTCACTTTGTAGACCTTTGATAGTCTCTAATGCTACTTATAACATTGCTCAGCGGTGAATTTAAACTACTCTGAGGTTGAAAACAAAATAGGAACCAAGATCTAATGTTATCCTATTAGTGACTTCATTCATACACAAATTGATGTGATGTAGCACATGAGTATGAAAGTGTGGGAAATATTTGCTTGGTGCAATGAAAGAGAGAGGTACTCCTAAATAAGGATTAGTACTGGCCACTGGAGCTTGCAGTTGTTGCTTCCTCTTCTGCACTTGATGCTAAGTCATGGATACTACTTTTGAAATGATAAAATTGACCATTGCATTTCTTTTTTTAGTCACCATGTAATGCTAGTTATTAAGGTATATTTACTCTACTGTTGGGTAAAACAAATCACAGCCTGACAATTTTAAGGCTGCCAAACAAACTTTGAATAAGACCTGTTGTCTAATCAACCAACAATTGTCCAGGTTAAACGTACATTGACCTGGTACTTGGTTAGCAAGAACATAGCAACAATCTTGGGTTAGTCAGTGAGCAAATGTTAAAAGCCTGAAATCCATGGATAAACCTGCTTTTAGCCAAATGAATTTGGAAAAACCCAACCAAAACCCTAACCACGCTCATATCCAATTTCTTATGAATACTCTACGGTCCTATGGGGTTGTTCACATAATGGTTCCTTCCCCAATTTCCCAATCTATCACTCTTCCTAATCTCTTTCTACCCTTACTTTCCCACATTTCTTTTTTCGTCTTTTCCACTTAGATTTATCAAATTCAGACCTCTGATATGTTGCTGTCTAACCATCTGATTTAACCTTGTAAATGCCGCATCATGCCGCAATCATATGTATTGTATGCAGTCCGGAATGGTTGTGGTATGGCCCTATTGACTTGGGAAATGCTGTTTATTTTTGCTGCGGCATGTGTACAGCCCTGAGTAGCTGCATGTCTGTGTTCAGGTGGGTGATCAGGGAGTGGTAAAACTGAGGCTCAATCATCTGGCTTTACCGCCCTAGCTGCATGTGTAAAAGAGCGGTAGACAGCACAGTGGCTAATTGGTTAGCCCTTCCGCCTAGCAGCACTAGGTCTAGCAGTTCAAATCCTATTTACGGCAATACCTGCCTGGTGTTTGCATGTTCTCCCTGTGCCTGGGTGGGTTTCCTCCCACACAAAGACATGCTGGTGAGTTAATTGGCTCCTGTCTAAATTGGCCCTAGTATGTGTATGTATGAATGTGAGTTAGGGACATAGGTCATAAGCTCCTTGAGGGCAGGGACTGATGTGAGTGTATAATCTATATGTAAAGCGTTGTGTTAATTAATGGTGCTATATAAGTACCTGAAATAAATAGGATTGCTTAACACTGATCAAAAGTCTAGCAGTGGATGCTGCAAGTAGGCTTACACCCCTCTTTTTAATGCAGATGGGGTCCTTGGTGTTTCCCAATCTGTTATTTATGTGTACTAACCCTCTTCTTTTACCATTTTGTACACTCTCGATCCACATTGACAACAAGCTGTTTGTTCTTTACGAAATACTGCATCTTGACTGTATAATACCCTCCAATAAAAATTAGTGAAACGGAAAATCACAGCTTAAGTATTGCAGATAAACATTTCCACACCACATAAATTAATTTTTGCATGTTTGGTTAAAGTGGAGTAGGGTTTGGTCTTCTGCTGGGTCTTTGATTCTAGAACCAGAGGGATCACTTCCACTCCATGCATCCAAGGCAGGTTATTAAGTTCAGTTATTGCACTCAAAAAATCGTATACTTCCTATGTTAATTTTTAAAGAGGCATATTAATAAAATGTCTCATTGTACTCTGCTAAATTCTGCTTTAAAAAATGAAGCAGAGGCTCTTAGACACTGCTGTGCTGGTACTTAGTGTGATGTTCTGAAATAATAAAGTTCAGCACTTAAAAACGGGGACTGTTCTTGAGTTGTTCTTTTTGGAATCTAAACCCAAAAAGTTCCCACAAAACATTCTCTGGGAGCCCTGACAACTACTTCTAGAGATGTGTCTGCAGCAACTAGAACTGGAGATCTGGAACTGTTTGCAGCATAGTTACCAGACAAGATGAAGTTTTTTTTTTGTAATTCAAGCAAACCCTACAATTAAAATCTTATCATGTAATTTTCTAAATTCTCGGTACTCTTCCTTTCAGCCCTCATTTTATGTTTTCCTTGATGCCAGTCCATAAAAGTAATCTTTTGAAATACCTTAATATAGTTTGCCTTTTTGTCATACTAATGAAATTATTATTATTAACCACTTTAGTCCCGGAAGGATTTACCCCCTTCCTGACTAGAGCACTTTTTGCGATTCGGCACTGCGCCGCTTTAACTGTCAATTGCGCGATCGTGTGACGTTGCACCCAAACAAAATTGACGTATTTTTTTTCCCCACAAATAGAGCTTTCTTTTGGTGGTATTTGATCACCTCTGCGGTTTTTATTGTTTGCGCTATAAACAAAAAAAAAGCAACAATTTAAAAAAAAAAAGCAATATTTTTACTTTTTGCTATATAAATATCCCCCAAAAATATATAATATAACAAATTTTTTCCTCAGTTTAGGCCGATATGTATTATCATACATATTTTTGTTAAAAAAAATAGCAATAAGGGTATATTGTTTGGTTTGCACAAAAGTTATAGCGTCTACAAAATAGGGGTTAGTTTTATGCCATTTTTATTATTCATTTTTTTTCTTTATTAGTAATGGCGCCAATCTGCGATTTTTATCGTGACTGCGACATATGGCGGACACATCAGACACTTTTGTCACTATTTTGGCACCATTGCCCTTTTTACAGCGATCAGTGCTATCAAAATGCACTGATTACTGTGTAAATGACACTGGCAGTGAAGGGGTTCAAACACTAGGGGGCGATCAAGGGGTTAAGTGTGTCCTAGGGAGTGATTCTAACCGTGGGGGGATGGGCTACTACTCACATGACAGCGATCACTGCTCCCGATGACAGGGAGCAGTGATCTCTGTCATCTCACTAGGCAGAACGGGGAAATGCCTTGTTTACAAAGGCATCTCCCCGTTCTTCTGCTCCGTGACACGATCGCAGGCACCCGGTGGACATCGAGTGTGCGGGACCCGCATCTTAAAGGGGACGTACCTGTACGCCCATTTTCCCAGCCGTGCCATTGTGCAGACGTATATTGTCGTGCGCTGGTCGGCATGTGGTTATACAGGATTTATATAGCGCCAACAGCGCTTAACAAAATGAAGGCCGACATTAAAGTTACATCACAATTTGGAACAAGAGAAATCAGAGGGCCCTGTTCGCTAGAGCTTACAATTTAGGAGGGAGGGTTAATTTATACAAAAGGTAATAGCAGTGGGGAATGAGCTGATGGAGAAAGTAAAACAGTGTATTAGTTAGAAGCAGGATAAGCTTCTTTAAAGAGAAGGGTTTTTAGAGATCGTCTAAAGATGGATAGATTAGGGGACAGTAGGGCAGATTGGAGTAGGGAGCTCTAAAGGATGGGAGAAGCTCTCGAGCAAGGATATGCAATTAGCGGACCTCCAGCTGTTGCAGAACTACAAGTCCCATGAGGCATAGCAAGACTCTGACAGCCACAAGCATGACACCCAGAGGCAGAGGCATGATGGGACTTATAGTTTTGCAACAGCTGGAGGTCCGCTAATTGCATATCCCTGCTCTAGAGAAATCCTGTAGGTGAGCATGGGAGAAGGTGACAAGGGAGCTAGAGAGCAGGAGGTCTTGGGAGGACCAAAGACTAGGTTAGTGATGTAGCTGGGGGCAGATATTATGTTTCTAATCAGTTTATATTTTTAGCAAACTTTGAATAATAGCTTGGTTATTATGTTTTCCAAATCAGTATTTGGCATCCCTATTGATAAACATTTTATTTTATAACTTTACAGCTCCATAAGGAATTGACTGCTATAGTCTAATGTTCTGCCAGAGATTGTGTTCCCTGTCGAGGGTTAATCCCAAAGTAGTTTCACATTATTATGTTACATAGACCTTAGTTTATTTGAGTGTTTTTCTTTGCACAAACAAGTAAAGATTTTTTTTTCCCCTTCTCAACAACCTCAACTATTGTCAGTGGGACATGGATAGCTATAGTACTAGTTATTTGCTAGATTTAATTCAGGATGTATCTGTTATCTAAATTCTGCACATTGTAAAATATATTGGGGATCTGAAGCAGTATTTATAAAAGGGATCACAATATGGTAAACCCAACTTATTTGTTTTATACTTTTTTGTTATATTCTATCATATATAAAAATGTTTGCACATTCTCTTCTCTTTATATTAAAGCCTAAGTTCGGGACAAGGGACAGTACATAGATTTAATGTGAATTGTCCTTTGTGTTGGTGTCAGCTGCCCTAGAAATTCAAAGTCCTCTGCCCCGCCCTGCCCCCATACCCCCCAAGCCTTAATCTTCTGGTGCTGTGTAAAACAAGCAGTAGTCACTAAGCCCGTCCTGTCCATCCTTCTCCTCCAATCATAGAAGCTGGATGTAGCTAGTTCCTGGGCTACAAGAACATGGAGAAGGAGACACTGCTCTTTATTTGCCTCTCTCTCTGTACTATGATAATAATGTTATGCTGCACCATCCTCTTCTGGCCCACAGGGAGAGGTAAAGCCGAACAAGCCCACAGACTTCTATGAAGAGCGTTGAGAATCCTGGGAGTTTTAGTTTGAGATAAAAACCTACACAGTAGGCTACACAGTAGGAGGAGTGGAGAGATGATGCTTATTAAACTGCCTGGGAAAGTTCTTCCTCTTGGCACTGAGGGAGTTAGAGAGAGAGCATCTTTATTTGGATATCCATCTGCTAAATGGAAATTATACCAGTGGAGATCTGAGCCTACTAGGAGTGAGGACACCCTGGGGCAGCACAGCACCGCCTCATCACAGCACCTGCACTGCTGCTGTAGGGAAACTGGATTGTCCACTCACCCTCCGCTTCCTACTGCTGATCACCAGAGGCTTTCAGGGAAAAACTGAGCCCCCCCATTCTATGGTGAGAGGTCACTGCAGCATCCTGGGGACTGGTGAGAGGGTTAAGTGCCCATCACTGTTATTGCTAGCAGGGACTGAGCCACTGAGATCAGGACAACAAGTTTACCCAATCCATACAGCACCCATTCTGTAATGCACTTATTCTAAACCTAGACTGTAGCTATACCAACCCTATACCACATTGTACCAAACCTTACCAAATTTTGAACCACATCTACTATGCACCTGTGCCACTAGCGCTCTTAAAGGACCCCAATGGTAGCCGGAAGAAGAACAACACTCAACGCAAAGGACCTGCCCCATCCTTAATAATTATACTGCAAGCCCCTTTTGTTCCCCTGCCCTGCTATCATCCGCCTTTCCTTTTGGACAGTGCATACCCATGGTCGGTCTAGGACTAGCATGCAGTATAGTTTCAGCACTCGCTAAATTAAACTTTATTACCACTCACTGCTGCACTTGAGGTTTCCTTGCTTATGCCTAGTCCCTACTGGCTAATCACATTGTATGCTGAATTGTGTTAGAACCATTGTTAATCTATTTTATGCTTGCCTAGTTACCAACCATATTGAGTGAAAATATATTTTGTTTGGCCTTACTATCTAGTTTTGTGCCGGTTTTATTTGATATAGCACTACTGCTGGGTACTACGTATTATTTCAGTGATTCCCTGTGATATTGTATGTTTGTACACTCAACCTGGTGTGTCAGAGGTACTGAGGTTCTTGAGAAGGTCAAGGCGAAGAACAGAGGACCCATCTTATCCAATGGCTCCTACAGGGTAGCACTACATGTACAATAGCTCTAATGAATGAACGGCTATCTATGAAAGGAGGGCAGGCATCCATCTGTCCTCCATTCATAGATTATAGATTGCCTTTCATTCATGAAAGGTCCGCCTCCTCCATCTTAGTGCTCTTTGCAAGTCCATGCCTATGCACAAGCAATGCCCCTTAGTTTTTTGAATACTTTTGCTGTATTTCCTGAAGAAAGAATGGTGGTCTATTCCTAAACGCATTGAAAAGGGTAATTTGATTATTTTTAAGACACATCTCCTACGTCCCCTATATCAGTGATGGTGAACCTTGGCACCCCAGATGTTTTGGAACTACATTTCCCATGATGCTCAACTACACTATAGAGTGCATGAGCATCATGGGAAATGTAGTTCCAAAACAGCTGGGGTGCCAAGGTTCGCCATCACTGCCCTATATTATTGGGTCTGTTCCTGAGACTCGGTCCTTGTGACCTTTGTTTACCAGTTACACCAGGAAACTTATTATTGAAGCCTGAGGTCAGGAGCTGGCTCGTTCCTGCAGATGAGAAGCTTGCTTGCTGTTAGGCACATATGTGAAGAGCCACCATCTAAGGTGAGGAGATTCCCATACTTTTATATGTGGTGTACTATAAAAGAGTTACTCTTTATGTTTTATATTATTTGCTTTGCCAAAGCACTGTGTATGAAACTTTATTTAAATAAAATACTTGTTTTCACCTTTTTTTCACTCATTGTTGCTTCTCAGTTCTCTTGATCTCCTGTGGTCTATTTGCAGTCACTTCTAGTCTACATGCATGTATTCTACTGCTTGCTGCATGTCATTTCTCTAGGTGGGTGCCCTGATGGTAGGTGAGGGGAACAATTCTGTGTATTGTGAAATTACTCCAACGCACCCTTTCTCAACATTTTCAACACAGAGGAACCCTTAAAAATAACGTTCCAGCCTCAGGGAATCCCTGCTAACAATTACTATACCTACAGCTCATGATACATTAGTGTGATGGTCATTGGGAAGAATGCTCCTTAAAAATAACGTTCCAGCCTCAGGGAATCCCTGCTAACAATTACTATACCTACAACTCATGATACATTAGTGTGATGGTCATTGGGAAGAATGCTCCTTACACATGTGGTCATTGGGAAGAATTAAGCCCTTTACAGACATACGAATTGGATGCAGGTTTCTCTGCATCCAATTCGTATGACAAGAGACTGTGACCGGCCCTCAGTGGGCCGGTTCACACAGCTCGGGCGGACATGGTCCTTACTGGAAAAGAGTCCTGTGTGCCTTTGGCTCTGTTTCAGGTCTGAATTCAGGCAAAAAGTCGGGCCTAATTTGCACATGAAACAGAGAACAGGGACCTACCGGACCCCCTGCTGCAAACCGCGACCACAGCTAGTGTGAACCCAGTCTTAATGTTATTTTGACTACTGATCCACTCCGACAGAAATCTGCATTACAAGGACAATACTAATATTTGAAATGAGCATTCATCTGTAGTTTTTTGGCAAAAACAGTTTATTAAACAGTATATGAAGGTTGAAAAGAGTAAAAAACTCTCTCAAAAATTAGCAGACTTTGTGGTCATAACATGAGGCCAGTAATATATAAAAATGTATATCTTTATTACAAAATTTAAAAACCACATACAATACCAAACAAGCAACACCCTTAGCTTGACATGGTCAACATATACACAGCACCCGTATAGTGTGTTATAGTGGACGGAAATAGAGAGATTGAGCTAGACTAGGCAGGCAGGTTAGTTAGTTAGCGGCAGTATATTTGATATATATATATATGTAGCCATGGTGATAGCACTACTGACAAACAATCAGCCAAATCACGCCACTGCCAGACTTCATGCCTCCTTTCCAGAGACACTGAACAGTCTTTTGTGAGCTTTGTTTTTGTTGTTTTATTGGGGGGTACAACTTGAATAGGATTGGGATATGGGATGCCCATAGAATTAATCATTGCCATCATATTTACAGGTTTCAATATACTTTGATCTGTTTAGAGCCTGAAGATAGAATGTGCACACTTGACTAAGTAGAAATCTTCTCCTGCAGCTGCCTGCAGACTGTTACTCCCTCTGCATGTCCTATGCAGACTGCTATTACTAAGAGTTCTCAATCTATCACCGTGTGAGGGACAGAAACATCACTTTTGACCGTGTAAAAGTAATGGTCTTAGTTATCTTCACCACCTGCCCAAACTTGCTTCTCCTTGCACACTTGGTTTCCTCCTGCACAACCTGTAGTTACATTAGGGTATAACACATCCTCTTCTAATGGGTATGAAGAACTCACTCTGAATAAGCCCCTCTACAGCTTATCCTGCTTCTCTGAACCATGGGAGCAATACACTCCTCTATATGGGAGAACTTGAGGTCTCAACCCATGACACAGATGGACACTAATGAGAGGGAGTGGGGTGCTCCTCACCCAAAAGGATTTGGTCAGAATCCATACAATAGACAAACAAGATATTTTGGGGCAGCATAGGCCTGCCTAAATTTGCTTGTGCTGAACAAACCTAGTAAAACAACCCTTACTAGCACCTACCGTTTGGTAGAGGGTGCTACATATATACACTCAGACTAGTATATACAGTGGGGACGGAAAGTATTCAGACCCCCTTAAATTTTTCACTCTTTGTTATATTGCAGCCATTTGCTTAAATCATTTAAGTTAATTTTTTCCCTCAATAATGTACACACAGCACCACATATTGACATAAAAAACAGAATTGTTGATATTTTTGCAGATTTATTATTATATTATAATTATAAAAATAATTAATAATAATAATAATTATAAAAATAATATTATAAGAAAAACTGAAATATCACATGGTCCTAAGTATTCAGATCCTTTGCTCAGTATTTAGTGATAGCACCCTTTTGATCTAATACAGCTATGCAACAAGTTTTTCACACTTGGATTTGGGCATCCTCTGCCATTCCTCCTTGCAGATTCTCTCCAGTTCTGTCAGGCTGGATGGTAAATGTTGGTGGACAGCCATTTTTAGGTCTCTCCAGAGATGCTCTTCAGACAGTTCTTTTGACCTCAGGATGCTCTGACATGCACTGTGAGCTGTAAGGTCTTATATAGACAGGTGTGTGGTTTTCCTAATCAAGTCCAATCAGTATAATCAAACACAGCTGGACTCAAATGAAGGTGTAGAACCATCTCAAGGATGATCAGAAGAAATGGACAGCACCTGAGTTAAATATATGAGTGTCACAGCAAAGGGTCTGAATACTTAGGACCATGTGATATTTCAGTTTTTCTTTTTAATAAATCTGCAAAAATGTCAACAATTCTGTGTTTTTCTGTCTGTTTAGCAAATGCCTGCAATATAACAATATAACAAAGAGTGAAAAATTTAAGGGAGTCTGAATACTTTCCGTCCCCACTGTATATATATACTCTGCATTCAGGTAGCCTATATATACAGTGTAAACTCTATATTCAGTCAGTACAGGCAGTGTATTTAATTACATATATCTATATATATCTGCATTCAGCGTAGCCAATATATACAGTGCATTCGGCGGTGTACAGTTTCTAATACAGTGCAGGCAGTGTACACAGTATGAAAAAAATGGAAGAAATCCAACAGCAGTTCTTCAATGAGGACAGACCGATATGTAGCTAAATATCTTTATTGATTATCCCAATGAAAATAATTTACAAAAATTTACACCCACCTCCAAATCATGATTAAAAATAAGACAGACATCTTAATAAAACACTGGTGGCCACCAAGTCAATACACTCACCTCTAACACTCGTCATACACACACACATACAGATATCTGGGACCCGGGTCTACCACAAGGATATGGTTAATCAATCAAAATTGGACTGTTTGTCGATAATAGGATAGAGTCCCACGGGCATGCTTCCAAATATAAGAAGTGCTTGTGCTTAAGAGTTGACGAAAGTTCCCTTGATGTGATGGCTAGGGGTATAATAGCTCAAAGACAGCAATGTGTGCAACAGTGAAGATAGCGGTGGGGACTGAAGGCAGAAATCAACTCGGGCTAGTGTCTCACAAGCAAAACAAACGTAACGAGCAATACACAATATGGCTCCTGAATATTGGAGTACAAAGCAGCTCACCGTTTGACGTCTTGTGTTGTTGGATACAGAGCCCTTGGAGGTCCCAACTTACAGCAATAACCCCATTAAGGATGTGTCCACTCTGAAAGTCCGTATGTTGCTGTCAGTAAATTTTCATTCCAGCTGGAACGTACGGTATGTATTAAGGATCAAATCGTCCGGACTGATGGTATCCAGAGGTTGTATAAAAAGCCAAATCCCGAAGCAGCAGAGTAGATGGTTCACATCAGGTGAAATGACCGTATGTGGTCAGAGGTGGATCATGGCTTTGGTAAAGAACCCAGTGTCCCAACCAGCGTTACCGTGATGGCTAGATGCTTACGCGTTTCGCTTGATCCCAGGCTTCCTCAGAGCATGCTCTGAGGAAGCTTGGGATCAAGCTCTTTATACAGCCTCTGGATACCATCAGTCCGGACGATTTTTCCTTCCTGGGCACACCCTAATCACCAAGGTTGCCAACCATGTAGTGATCAAATAAAAAGCTGTAAACATGTAAAAAGCCAGAGGCTACAGTTGCTCCATGTCTCTGCTGCCTCCTTAGCCAATGGTAACGACACTGCACAGCCCCCTTCCCCAGTGTGCCTTATTTAACTTTACAACAGAAGGTGCTGGGAGCTAGAGCAGGCAGGAGAGGGAGGGCTAAACACAGCCTGCAGTGTGGGACAGACTTCAGCCTACAAGGAGAAGGTAAGCACAATGTAGTCAGTACAAAGCCTTAGCTTTGGGGTGCACATCCTAATGAAATAGGCTGCGCACACCTATGTACAAACCTTTCATTTAAGGCCTCCTGAAGATGTTTCATCTTCTGCTCCCTCTGCGAAGGCAGGATGAGTTCTGCAACTTTACCCTTGTAACGTGGATCAAGAAAGGTTGCTAGCCAGTAAAGATCCCTCTCCTTGATACCACAAATCCTAGGGTCCTTTCGCAGGCTTTGCAGAATCAGGGAGACCATGCAGCGCAAGTTTGCAGAGGCATTTGATTCTGAGTCCTCTGGGTCACTAAGTTTTACATTATCCGTAACTACCTCCTCCCAGCCACATACAACTTCTTGGGTTTCTGGGGACTGAAAACCAATTCTTGAAGACTGCTGCTGAGTGTTATCCTCTACATCCATGCTGACACAATCCTCCTCCTCCTCTTCTTCCTGTGTGTTTGGCGGGCCCGCAGCAATGCTATCTGGATAAAGGGAGCCTTGAGAGGAAAGGAAGTCCTCCTCTTCCTCCAGCTGATCTGCCTCAAGAGCCCTGTCCATGATTCCACAAAGCATGTGCTCCAGCAGGAAGACTAGAGGGACAGTGTCACTGATACATGCGTTGTCGCTGCTCACCATCCTTGTGGCCTCCTCAAATGGTGACAGGACAGTGCATGCACCCTTGATGAGAAGCCAGAACACACTGCCAGAACACACTGGTTAGCACCAAGTGATTAGTCACCCAGCCAGCCCTTTGCAATTTACAAAGGCAGGGTGGGATATTATGGCTCTGGACACTATGAACAGTCTTGAAGATACATGAAAATAAAACCCACCAAGTATATGCTTACTCCAGGAGGACACTTTACAGCATGGCTGATAGATGATGTGTATGACAACTCCTAAAACTGCACCCATTATCACATCCGTGGAGGTAATCACAAAAAAGATCTGTTGAGAGGGACACTGAGAGTAACTAGGCAGCAGGGGTATTGCTAAACCCTGGCACCCAGGGCACATTCCCCAGGTCTTCTACTAAGTGTCCCAGGTCTCCTTCACAGTAATATTTGTCATCATCGCAAGAATGAGCCTCTAGACAAATATGCCTCAATCTTTGTTGATTTTTGGTTATGTAATTCCCACATCTCCACCCGTTATTGCATATTTCCTTGCAATCCCTTATAACTGTATTTTGTAGACAATTTAGCGAATTTGGGAATCTGGATTTTTTATGAATTACAGGATTCTTATATGTAATTGTACATTGCAATCATATTTCTTTTTCACCTGGTTAATGCCAATTGGCGAACAATGACATTTTACATTATATGCACAATATGCTTTCGGAACATCACGTAGATCATTAACTGTTCAATGATTGTTTCTTTGCTTTTTAAGCACTTCTTTTGATTTAAGTCAAGTCATCATATTTGTAAATTTATAGATTTGACCCAAAGAGGATTTTTTAAACACCAGTGAAAAACATATAAAAGTATTATTATATGGTTAAATCTGCAAAAAACAAAACAAATAATAATAATAATTAAATGAACAGCGTGATGGAAGCAGTGACACTACACTTTTATTTTGGTTATCCTTCTAGGTGCCATATTTTCTGGCCTGGGGCTACTGTCTATGTGCTCTGGGGTGCCCTAGATCGTGGGTGGCAGCCTGCATCTACATCACCAGGATGCAACATGGAGACTATCAATAACACTACTAGGTATGACAATAGAAGAATCCCCCATGCTGATCATGGCTCAAGGTTAGAAAAGGGGGTTATTAAAGATCATTTTTCAAATAAAAAAATCCAAAGCGGGTAAGAGGATATAAAATGTGTTTTTTTTTGTTTTGTTTTGTTTTTTCTGCCCACAGTTCATCTTTAATTTTGAATAATGAGAATGAAAGCAGATTTGTAAACAGAGGGTTTTTGGCTGAAATTACACAAGCTGATACTGCTCAGTGTATGTTGTTAGAATCCTCAGTGACAGTACTGAGCGTGACTTGTCAGTGTCTCTGCACTTCCATCATCTCCCATATGGTGTCCCTCATTACCTGTTTCCTAACACATGCTATGCTATTCATGTGAGCTATATTAGAGATCTGTCTAATACATTGCTGCTTGTTTCTGTCTGCAATTACTTAAGCTGCCTTTCTTGTAAGTAAGTAGACATTTCTTATGTACCATTTAACAGCTGTATACAAAGATGCCCTTGTTGATTTGTTGCCTATCCATGTGGAACAATAGACAGCACTCCATGGATACAGAAAAATAATATCAGAAACACAGCGTTACATATGAGGTGCACATTAATAAATATGTCACAGGATATTTTGCCAGTCGCTGGCTCATCGATTTAATGTATATACCATAATAGATCAATTTAACCTTTTAGTTACCGGTAGTTTCACTTGTTAGCTGCTGAGGATGTGCCTTTACTATTACAACACTGCTTTTCTTTGTTATATTGGGCTTCATTCACAAAAGCAGATCGCATGCGGTATTTAGGTTACAGACACATTTTCCCTAAATACTGCATGCGATCCTGAAACTGTCAATTCACTATGCCATTCTGCGGTATTTACTGCAAAACACAGAAAATGCCCAGTAAAAATCGCATGAACAGGCTTTAAACTCAATTTACAGAAATAAATAAATAATTAAATGCATGCAGTAATTAAGTAGTGGTCGACGCATGTGGTATTTAAGGAATGTGTACTAGTTGTTAAGGAGCGGGTGGCCGCCAGTGTCCGTAACAACCAGTAACTGACATGGGTGTTAATGAGCGGGCGGCTGCCACGTCCTTAACAACTGATGAGTCATCAGCTGTCAGCGGGGTTCCCCGCTGACAGCTGAATGTGAAGAAAAGAATTACTGGCATAAAAAAATCAGAGGAAAAAACGGTGTGGGTTCCCCCCCAATCCATACCAGGCTGTTCAGTGGGGAACTCCGCTGACAGCTGATGACTCATCAGTTGTTAAGGACGTGGCGGCCACCCGCTCCTTAACAACCATGAAGTTACTGGTTGTTGCCGGCCGCCTGCATTAACTCAACGCAAGGTTTTGCTACTAGAATACCGCATCACTTCATAAAATGAAATATTTTACTCAGCGTAATATCATCTTTCACATTATACAAATAAATTGGGCTGACTTTAGTGTTTGCTTTTTTAATTCATTAAAGTGTATTTTCTCAAAAAAAATGCATTTGAAAGACTGCTGCACAAATACAGTGTGGCATAAAATATTGCAATGATCACCATTTTATTCTCTAGGGTCTCTGCTAAAAATATATAATGTTTGGGGGCTCTAAGTAATTTTCTAGCAAAAACTACTAATTTAAACTTGTAAACAAAAAGTTCCAGAAAAGCCCTTGTCAGCAAGTGGTTATTTATGTATTCTTTTTATTTTCAAAATAAACATACATATTTTTTCTTTGAAAATAAGTAATCTTGCTATCTTAATTATATGAGCAAAGTCATTATAAAATAAATCAGACCACTGTAATACAAGTTTAATCTATTCACCAAATTGTCCTAGGTTCAGGTCGCCATCCTCCATTCCAAACAGCAGGGGACCTGTGAACAGAGCAGTGTCACTTTTTGTGCCATGTTTGATGCTTGGAGGGATAGGTGGTTGAAGACAAGGATACTGTAAAACAGATGAGGTTGTGATCAGAGAAAGGAAACAGGGTGTTGGTAAAGTTGCCAGGAGTGCAGAGATGGTAGAATACAAGGTCAACGGTATTACCATCGGAGTAAGTGGAAGTGTGTGTTCATTGTGTTAGGTCAAAAGATGAGGTTGAGTTGAGAAGTTGAGATCTTGATGGGCTGTTAACATTAATAGGAATGTTAAAGTCACCAATAATGATAGTGGGTATATCAGAAGAGATAAGGTAGGATAACCAGGCAGAGAAGTCATCAAAAAAGCATGATACAGGTCTAGGAGGCTGATAAATCACTGCAATCCTCAGAGAAATTGGAGAAAACAGGCGAATACAATGGGTCTTAAAAGAGGAGAGGGAAAGAAAGGAAGGGGTAGGAAGAGCTTAAAAGGTGCTCAGTGGGGATGAAAGGAATCCAACTCCACCCTTTCCATCCACTGGGTCTTGATGAGGGAGTCCAGTGGGAGAGGGCAACAGGAGAAGCAAAATCATATTTCTGAAGACAGGTTTTAGTGATGGGGAGTACGTTAAAGCAATGAGAGATAAAAAGGACATGCACAGATGTGAGCTTGTTACAGACAGAGTGGGCATTTCAGAAGGCACGTGAGATTGGGGGGCTGGTTTTTGGAAGCAGGGGATAGAAATTAAACTGAGTGGATTGTGGCTGTTTCTAGAGGAGGTAGAGTGACAAATTTTGGGGTTGCGTAAGAAAAAAAGAGGCTTCCATCATATCAAATGTAGAGTGTAGTGGTCCCATCCCTCACCTATTAGACCAAAGAAGAATACCCCCCTAAGCGGGACGTTAATAGACCACCAACTCTTAAGGTAAAAAAATGTCTTTAATGGTATACAATAAAAAGACATGAAAACCTCTGCAACATACAAAAGTACATTCCATACAGAAACATAACAGAAGATATACAGATGAAAATGATCATGTTATGAATACTCTCCTAGGGGTGATATACCCCAATACCCGACGCGTTTCCAGTATTCTGATACCTTCATCAGGGGTTTGAGAGTTGAAGATGTTTTACAAGTGTATAAATTCCAATGGAATGATTCTGTGTTCAAGCAGCATTCGGCACCAAAAGGTCAAAAAAAATATTTCATGGACGCCAGACCCAATATGTATTAAACAAATCCACTTATGGCAGACGATCGTTGTAGCCCATGTAATATGGGCTGCATAACGGGTGGATGAGTATCCAACCGTCCCAGAGTGGATGGGTCCTCTGGACGTCCAGGTCCAATGTGTGGGTGTCTTCAGTGTATCAGTGAGCGCTGAAGCGTCGCTCTGCAGGTGGGTTTACAGTGCTGCCCCATTGTTTTCAATGGGAAGGGGTGCTTTAGGAGCGGTAAATACACCGCTCCTACAGCGCTCCAAAGATGCGGCTTGCAGGACTTTTTTGACCGCCTTGCAAGTGCATTGCTCCAGTGTGAAAGCCCCCTTTTTTTCGGGGCACTTTGCAGGCGCAATTTTTAGCACTTTAGTGCCTGCAAAGTGCCTCAGTGTGAAAGGAGCCTTAGATTGTAAGCTCGCAGGAGCAGGGCCCTCCTAACCCTCTTGTATTGAATTGTATTGTTGCTGTATTGTCTCCCTTTATATTGTAAAGCGATGCGCAAACTGTTGGCGCTATATAAATCCTGTATAATAATATGCAAATTACAACGACATGTGTATTTAGGAATTTAATATGGCCAAAACTTTTTTTGAAACCCAGCATAGGAACATTAAATTCTTGAACCAAGGGCAGGAGGGTGGGGACTTTTTCTCTTGCTGAAAACATGCAGACTGAGGCATAATACTGCAAGTCCTGTGTAACAATAATAAGGCCCTTCCACTGGTCGGACTTTGTTCGGACATTCCGACAACAAAATCCTAGGATTTTTTCCGATGGATGTTGGCTCAAACTTGCCTTGCATACACACGGTCACACAAAGTTGTTGGAGAATCCGATCATTCTGAACGCCGTGACGTAAAACACGTACGTCGGGACTATAAACGGGGCAGTAGCCAATAGCTTTCATCTCTTTATTTATTCTGAGCATGCGTGGCACTTTGTGCGTCGAATTTTATACACACGATCGGAAATTCCGACAACGGATTTTGTTGTCGGAAAATTTTATAGCCTGCTCTCAAACTTTGTGTGTCGGAAAATCAGATGGAAAATGTGTGATGGAGCCTACACACGGTCGGAATTTCCCACAACAAGGTCCTATCACACACTTTCCGTCGGAAAATCCGACCGTGTGTACGTGGCATAAGGCTTATATCCCTAACTCTTTTTTTCCAACCAAAAGCCTGGTGCCGTTTTCCTATGCCACCCCTATTATTCTTCTAAACCCTTAACCAGTTATTGCCCTAAATCCTCATCTCGAAGAAACAGGCTCCAGTCATGCTGCCTTCTGTGTTTAATACACAGGGCATTGTTTTATAGCATTAATATATACAGCGGAGTGTGTTATCTGCAAGAATCACATTCATAAAATCATGTTTGTGTTATTAGGCTCTAGTAAAGTGAGTAACATATTTTACTGGTGTTCAGGCTGAGCAAAACAGTGGCATGTCTGTAAAACAAATAGTCACACTTGACATTTCTAAATATAGTAGGTGTCATACATTGTATATAGCCTCCATCATGTATCTTAAGAACCCACTTATCTCTAAGTGTGTCATGGAATACATTGTGCATTGGGCAACAGGTCACTATATTTCACTTACAGAAAAAGACCAATAGAGACATAATGTCATTGGATAACCGCTACAAAATAAGCCATATTTCTGAACATTAATGGTTTTATCATAGGTCCCCCATGGTGGGTTGTCTTCAATCAATGCTCTTCAAATCTCTCTGGTTTTAAATAACCTAAAATAAAAAAACTCTTAAAAGGGATACAAATTATTTCTGCATAATGGTGAATAGTGTAGAAAAAGAATCAACAACTGAAGAAAGCATACAATTACATTGCTCAATCACTATTCTTAACACCTAGTTAACCACTTCAATACTTGGCACTTTTAGCTCCTTCCTGCCCAGACCAATTTTCAGCTTTCAGTGCTCTCACGCTTTGAATGACTCATGCTACACTGTACCCAAACAACATTTTTATAACTTTTTTCCCATACAAATAGAGCTTTCTTTTGGTGGTATTTAATCATCACTGGGTTTAAGTCAGGGCTCTGGCTGGGCCATTCAAGAACAGTCACTGAGTTGTTGTGAAGCCACTCCTTTGTTATTTTAGCTGTGTCCTTAGAGTCATTGTCTTGTTGCAAGCCTTCAGCCCAGTCTGAGGTCCTCAGCACTCTGGAGAAGGTTTTCGTCCAGTATATCCCTGTATTTGGCTGCATTCATATTTCCCTCGATTGCAACCAGTCATCCTGTCCCTGCAGCTGAAAAACACCCCCACAGCATGATGCTGCCACCACCATGCTTCACTGTTGGGACTGTATTGGACAGGTGATGAGCAGTGCCTGGTTTTCTCCACACATACCGCTTAGAATTAAGGCCAAAAAGTTCTATCTTGGTCTCATCAGACCAGGGAATCTTATTTCTCACCATCTTGGAGTCCTTCAGGTGTTTTTTAGCAAACTCCATGCGGGCTTTCATGTGTCTTGCACTGAGGAGAGGCTTCCGTCGGGCCAATCTGCCATAAAGCCCCGACTGGTGGAGGGCTGTAGTGATGGTTGACTTTCTACAACTTTCTCCCATCTCCCGACTGCATCTCTGGAGCTCAGCCAGAGTGGTCTTTGGGTTCTTCTTTACCTCTCTCACCAAGGCTCTTCTCCCCTGATAGGTCAGTTTGGCCAGACGGCCCGCTCTAGGAAGGGTTCTGGTCGTCCCAAATGTCTTCCATTTAAGGATTATGGAGGCCATTGTGCTCTTAGGAACCTTAAGTGCAGCAGAAATTTTTTTGTAACCTTGGCCAGATCTGTGCCTTGCCACAATTCTGTCTCTGAGCTCTTCAGTCAGTTCCTTTGACCTCATTATTCTCATTTGCTCTGACATGCACTGTGAGCTGTAAGGTCTTATATAGACAGGTGTGTAGCTTTCCTAATCAAGTCCAATCAGTATAATCAAACACAGCTGGACTCAAATGAAGGTGTAGAACCATCTCAAGGATGATCAGAAGAAATGGACAGCACCTGAGTTAAATATATGAGTGTCACAGCAAAGGGTCTGAATACTTAGGACCATGTGATATTTCAGTTTTTCTTTTTTAATAAATCTGCAAAAATGTCAACAATTCTGTGTTTTTCTGTCAATATGGGGTGCTGCGTGTAAATTAATGAGGAAAAAAATTAGCTTAAATCATTTTAGCAAATGGCTTCAATATAACAAAGAGTGAAAAATTTAAGGGGGTCTGAATACTTTCCGTTCCCACTGTAAGCAAAAAAAAGAGCAAAAAGATTTTTTTTAGTTTGTATTACAAAAATTTTCAAATACGTAATTTTTCTTCATATATTTAGGCCAAAATGTATATTGCTACATATATTTAGTGAAAACAATCCACATTAGTGTATATTATTTAGTCTTATGCCCCGTACACACGGTCGAAATTTATGATGGAAAATGTGTGATAGGACCTTGTTGTCGGAAAATCCGACCGCGTGTGGGCTCCATCACACATTTTCCATCGGATTTTCCGACACACAAAGTTTGAGAGCTTGCTATAAAATTTTCCGACAACAAAATCCGTTGTCGGAAATTCCAATCGTGTGTACACAAATCCGACGCACAAAGTGCCACGTATGCTCGGAATAAATTAAGAGATGAAAGCTATTTGCTACTGCCCCGTTTATAGTCCCGACGTACATGTTTTACATCACCGCGTTCAGAATGATCGGATTTTCCGACAACTTTGTGTGACCGTGTGTATGCAAGACAAGTTTGAGCCAACATCCGTCGGAAAAAATCCTAGGATTTTGTTGTTGGAATGTCCGATCAATGTCCAACCGTGTGTACGGGGCATTAGTCTTTTTTTGTGTGAAAGTTATAGTCTACAAGCTTTGCTACATATCATTGAAAATTTACCAATCCTAATGTACTGACTGCATATCTCATTTCTTGAGTCCCTGAAATGTTAGGGCACTACAATTGCCCTCCAAATTACCCCTTTTTGGAAAGTAGACAGTCCAAGGTAATTAGTAAGAGGCATGGTGAGCTTTTTGAAGTTGTACTTTTTCCCCCCACAATTCTTGGGAAAAAGAAGAAGTGAATTTTTTTTTTTACACAAAATTGTCATATTAACAAGTTATTTCTCACACAGGGCCACATACAGAGGCCCAGCATCCAAGTAACACCTCCAGCCATTCTAGGGACATAAATTACACATCTAATTTCCTGATTACCTGTCACATTTCTAAAGGCTCCAGGGCACCAGGACAGTGGAATTACCCACAAAACGACCCCATTTTGGAAAGCAAACACCCCAACGTATATTCTGTGAGACATGATGAGTCTTTTGAACATGTAATTTTTTTCCAAAAGTTTTTGGAAAATGTGAAAAGAAAATGAAAACGTTTTTTTTTTTTTTTTTACAAAAAGTTGTAAATCTATAAGATATTTCTAACAAAGAATGTACATACCAAGAATTACACCCCAAAATACAATCTTCTACTCCTCCTGAGTATGGCAATATCACATGTGTTAGACTTTTACACAGCCTGGCCACATACAGAGCCCCACCATTCAAGGAGCACCACCAGGTGTTCTAGGGACTTAAATTACATATCTAATTTACTGATTACCTATCACACTTTTGAAGGCCCAAGAGCACCAGGACAGTGGAATTACCCACAAAATGGCCCCATTTTGGAAAGCAAAGACCCCAACATTTATGCTATGATTTATAATGAGCTTTTTGAACATGTCATTTTTTTCCACAAGTTTTTAAAAATGCGGAAAGAAAATTGAAAAAACATATTTTTATTTACAAAAAGTTGTCAATTTATAAGATATTTATAACACAGGGCATGGACAAAGCTAGAATTACACCCCAAAATACATTCTGCTACTCCTCCTTAGTTTGGCAATACCACATGTGAGACTTTCACAGCCTGGCCACATACAGAGCCCCAACATTCAAGGAGCACCGTCAGATGTTTTAGGGACATAAATTACACATCTAATTTTCTGACAACCTATTACGTTTTTTTTTGGAGTTGTGACCAAGGCGGATTGACAAAACGCGTTAGTCCCTTGTACTCTTAATTTGTTCCAATAAATAATTTTCATAAGGATTTTGAATTCCGGCTTCTTTACTGGATTCTTCTGTTTGTTCCTGTTGTAGACTCCATGCTGACTTTCAGGACATTCCCTTGTTCAGAGTGCTGCACTGTTGTCTGTTTGCATCACGTTTTTGAAGGCCCTTCATAGTTCTAACACATAGCATGTACATACCAAGAATTACACCTCAAAACACATTCTGCTGAGCAAAGGGTAAACAAAAGATTACCTGTGGTTTTAGTAGTGGAGTGGTCCACAGAGGAGAGCATTGGTCCAGGCAGCAGGCAGAGATGTGGTCAGAGACCGCAAAAGGAATCACCCTGGCAGCAGGCAGGAATACTGTCCATAGTCAGTACAGGCAGCAGGCAGATATATTGTCAGCACAGCCAAAGCATTTTCAAGGTAGCAGGCAGAGACATAATCAGCGACAGCAAAAGGAATCGTCCAGGAAGCAGACAGGGATACTGTCCATAGTCAGCACAGGCAGCAGGCAGAGATATGGCCAGCACAGCCAAAGTATTGGTCCAAGCATCAGGCAGGAACATGGTCCATAAAAAGTGCTGGGTCAATACAGGCAGCAGGCAAAGATATATTCAGCACAGCAAAGTATTGGTCCAGGCAGCAGACAGGAACATCAAGCTTAGGGGGTGAATGGGCACAGGGGTAGATGCTTCTTTCCAACACTATTCTGAAGCCCCTCATATATGTGAGATCCCTGTGTTATCTTGAATCCCACTACTACAGTAGCAGGGCAAAAGATCACTCAAAGCGGCAGGCAAAAAGCATGGTCGATTAACAGGTCAAGGTCAGTGCAGGTAGAAGGCAGAAATGTGGTTAATAAACAATCCAGATGGCAGGCAGAAGCATAGTCGATAAACAGGCCAGGGTCAGTTTAGGTGGAAGGTAGTGGCATGGTTGGTTGGCAGCAGGCAAATGATCAGGAGAGATATTGAAAACAGGGAAATGGCAGGCTGTTAGAAATATGGACTAATATGTTAGTGATGTGTAAAAATGTCAGAAGCAGTCTGGATGCATAGGCCTAGTTGGGAGGGACATTGGGGACAATGAAAACGGGCGTCTCTTCTAACTCCCCCTCTGCTGCGTACCCAGCATTTTTTTTGGCCTGCTTCTGTTGGTGGAATGCTCTCAGGGAAATGGCGCTCATAAAGTCGTCTCACAGAATCAGAGCAAATGTTTTCTGGTGGGGTCCTTGCTGGTAGATGAGGGACGTGACAATTTCTTCTATAAATTTGGTTTAGGTGAAATAAATATTATAAATAGCCAAATGAATAAGATAAATTGCAACATTTTTATACCAGAAACTGGACTGAGTTGTCATTGTGGATTGGGCACCAGTTACTTTAGAGTGCATACTAGAACACAATTTACTAGAGATGCACGGGTGAAAATTGTTTTATCGGCATTTTGACAATAAGAGAAAAAGGTGGTGATAATATCACCGAAAAAATTTTGCTGTGATTTTACTACGATTTTACTGTGCTTATGTTTTTCAGAGGTTATGTGACTCAAAACTGCATCAAAAATGTTACACAGGTGCCTTATTAAAACGTTCTTGCTGTGTTTTCAGTGCATTTCAACGGGGAGGTGTGTTTTTGGTGCGTTTTTTTTAACTGACCAAAAACGCAGCAAGCAAGATTTTTAAAAACACAATTGAGTTTTTCTTGCACTAAAGGTGTCAATAATGGGCGACAATAAATTCATATTTATTAAAATTCATGATATTAAATAAAAAGTTGAACATAACAATTATTTATGAAAATATATATAATTTTTCGGCTTTTGGCCACGTGCATCCTCCATTTTCAGTTTCGACACCAAAATTTCTATTCAGTGCACCTCTACAATTTAATTAAAGTGTTACTAAACCTAGGACCCTGCATTTACTATATCTGGTCTCCCATAGTACACAGAACATGGAAATGCAAATGTTTTAGTAAATATAAACTGATACATACCTTTCTCATCAGCAGTTATGCCCGTACACACGATTGGATTTTCCGACACAAATGTTGGATGTGAGCTTGTTGGTGAAAAGTCCGACCGTGTGTATGCTCCATCGAACATTTGTTGTCAGACTTTCCGCCAACAAATGTTGGCTAGCAGGTTCTCAAATTTTCCCCCAACAAATGTTTGTTGTCGGACTTTCCGATCTGTACACAAGTCCATCTGACAAAAGTCCACGCATGCTCGGAACCAAGGACGACCCGGAAGCGCTCGGTCTTGTAAAACTAGCGTTCGTAAAGGAGATATCACGTACGTCTTGTACGTCACTACGTTCATAATTGTTGGCCAACATTTGTGTGACCGTGTGTATGCAAGACAAGTTGGAGCCAACATCCTTCGAACAAAAATCCAAGGTTTTGTTTGTCAGAAAGTCAGATTGTGTGTACGGGGCAATAGAGCAGTCTTGTGACGTCTATCAGTGTTAGGTTAAAGCTTGTAGGATGAGTTTTCATTCTCCCATGAATGTCCTATGAGGATGCAGGACCCCTGACCCTCTGCCTGGACAGTGCGGATTGGCCCTGTGCTGATCCCATGCATTCCCCCAAGAAAAAAAAAAACCTTGAGCAATACACACCAAACTGAGCATGTGCAGAGTGCCCGCTAGCTTCTGTACTATCCGAAGATGGTATGGGGACTCTGGAAGAAGGGGACTCTGGAAGAAGGGGAGGTTTAGAGGAGACAGGATCAAACATCCTTTTTACATAATGCAGAAATGCAGAGGATTAACCCCTTAGGTTGCACAGTGAGTATAACAAGCATGCTTTACTGCATATACCGACTAGGGATGAGCCGAACACCCCCCCGGTTCGGTTCGCACCAGAACCTGCGAACGGACCGAAAATTCGAACGAACGTTAGAACCCCATTAACGTCTATGGGACTTGAACGTTCGAAATCAAAAGTGCTCATTTTAAAGGCTAATTTTCATGGTATTGTCCTAAAAAGGGTTTGGGGACCAGGGTCCTACCCCAGGGGACATGTATCAATGCAAAAAAAACTTTTAAAAACGGCCGTTTTTTCGGGAGCAGTGATTTTAATGATGCTTAAAGTAAAAAAAAAGAAAAAGAAAGTGAAATATTCCTTTAAATATCGTACCTGGGGGGTGTCTATAGTATGCCTGTAAAGTGGCGCGTGTTTCCCGTGTTTAGAACAGTCCCTGCACCAAATGTCATTTTTAAAGGAAAAAATCTCATTTAAAACTGCTTGCGGGTTTAATGTAATGTCGGGTCATGGCAATATGGATGAAAATCAGTGAGACAAACGGCATGGGTACCCCCCAGTCCATTACCAGGCCCTTTGGGTATTGTATGGATATTAAGGGGAACCCTGCACCCAAATTAAAATAAGGAAAGGTGTGGGGCCACCAGGCCCTATATACTCTGAACAGCAGTATACAGGCGGTGCAAACAAGACAGGGACTGTAGGTTTGTTGTTAAGTAAAATCTGTTTGTAATTTTGAACGGGTACATTTTTAACGTGTTTAGCTCCAGCCAAAAAATCTTTTTTAAGCTTTTTGGAAAACATAGGGAAGGGTTATCACCCCTGTGACATTTGTTTTGCTGTCTTTCCTCCTCTTCAGAAGATTTCACCTCACTTTTTGTCCCAATGACAAATGTTTTTTGAAAATTTGGGGTTTTTTGTGGAACAAGGATTGGAAAGCATCAGTGGAAAGGAGAAATGTTTTTCCCATATTAACTCTTACAGGAGAGAATTTCCCTTCCTAGGGGTAGATTTCATCTCACTTCCTGTTGTCTCCTTCCATTTGCAAGTAGGAGTCTTTTGTAAGTTAGATGTTTGAAAGTAGGGGCCTGCCCTATATACTCAGCAGAAATTTGGGCCTTAGGTGTTGTTGTGGCCACAACACTGTAAGCCCTCACAGGGCCCTGCTGTGAAATATTGTAAGACCTCACTCGCTCTTGGTGGGTGCAGAAATGGGCCCTGCTGTGAAATATTAGATCAAGAATTGTAATTACATGCCCCTGTTGAACAGGGGCTGAAAAATTAGGCCTTAGGCACTGGTGCTGGTGCCACAACACTGCAACCCCTCACAGACACTCTAGTTGGAACGCAGGAACGAGCCCTGCTGCAAAGTATTGCATCAAAAATTGTAATTACACGCCCCTGTTAAACAAGGGCTGAAAAATTGGGCCTTAGGCACTGGTGCTGGTGCCACAACACTGCAACCTCTCACAGACACTCTAGTTGGAATGCTGAAATGAGCCCTGCTGCAAATTGCCACAACACTGCAACCCCTCACAGACACTCTAGTTGGAACGCAGGAACGAGCCCTGCTGCAAAGTATTGCATCAAAAATTGTAATTACACGCCCCTGTTAAACAAGGGCTGAAAAATTGGGCCTTAGGCACTGGTGCTGGTGCCACAACACTGCAACCTCTCACAGACACTCTAGTTGGAATGCTGAAATGAGCCCTGCTGCAAATTGTAATTACACGCCCCTGTTAAACAGGGGCTGAAAAATTGTGCCTTAGGCACTGGTGGTGGCGCCCAGAACCAAAAATGTTCTTACAAGCTATCAGCGTGATCATTGAGGAGGAAGAGGATAATTACTCAGGGATAGTCACTCAGCATCAGCATAGGCAGTCTTTGAAGGGATCTGAGATTTCAAATTATTCGGTTACATCAGCATCAGGTGCTTGGTAGCTGGTGGTGATCCAAGACGAATTCATTTTTATGAAGGTCAGTCGATCGACCGAGTCGGTGGACAGACGCACCCTGTGATCGGTTACCACGCCTCCAGCAGCACTGAATGTGCATTCCGAAAGAACGCTGGATGCAGGACAGGCCAGTAGCTCAATTGCATACTGTGCAAGCTCTGGCCAGTGATCCATTCTCAAGACCCAGTAACCCAGAGGATTTTCGGTGGGAAAGGTGTCCAAGTCTGATTTTGCCCCTAGGTATTCCTGCACCATGTAAAACAGACGCTGGCGATGGTTGCTGGAACCGATCATACCTTGGGGCTGCGGACCAAAAAATTGTCTGAACGCATCGGTCAGACGGCCACCTTCTCCACTGCTCCTTCTTTGACTGACCGAAGCCTCAGCAACACGTTGTCCAGAAACAGGAGTTTGTAACCTCCCAGTCTCTGGGAACGCGTTGCACAGACCTTTCTGCAAGGCCTCCCGAAGATGTTTCATCCTCTGCTCCCTCTCCGATGGCAAGATAAGGTCCTCAACCTTACCCTTGTAACGTGGATCAAGGAGGGTTGCCAGCCAGTATTGGTCCTTCTCCTTGATACCACGAAAACGATGATCCTTACGCAGGCTTTGCAGGATCAGGGAGGCCATGCAGCGTAGGTTTGCTGGGGCATTCGGTCCGGAGTCCTCTGGGTCACTAAGGACGACATGGTCCGCAGCCACCTCCTCCCAGCCACGTACAAGTCCATGTGTTTCTTGGGACTGATCCCTTAAAGGCTGCTGCTGATGCTGAGTGCCAGGCTCCACCTCCATACTGACACAATCTTCCTCCTCCTCCTCCTCCTCCTTGTCCTCTTCCTGTGTGACGCAGGAACACTGTCTGGATAAAGGGGGCCTTGAGAGCTAAGGAAGTCCTCCTCTTCCTGCCTCTGTTCTGCCTCAAGTGCCCTGTCCATTATTCCACGCAGCGTGTGCTCCAACAGGTGGACAAGGGGGACAGTGTCACTGATGCATGCACTGTCACTGCTCACCATCCTCGTGGCCTCCTCAAATGGTGACAGGACAGTGCATGCATCCCTGATCATGGCCCACTGGCATGGGGAAAAAAAAACCAAGCTCCCCTGTCCTGGTGCCATAGTCGCACAGGTACTCATTGATGGCCCTCTGCTGCGTGTGCAGCCGCTGCAGCATGGCCAACGTTGAGTTCCACCTGGTGGGCATGTCACAGATTAGGCGGTTCTTGGGCAGGTTAAACTCCTTCTGGAGGTCCGTCAGCCGAGCACTGGCATTATATGACCGGCGGAAATGCACACAGACTTTCCTGGCCTGCCTCAGGACATCCTGTAAGCCCGGGTACCTGCCCAAGAACTTCTGCACCACCAAGTTAAGGCCGTGAGCCAAACAGGGCACATGGGTCATTTGTCCCTGTCGGAGGGCAGAGAGGAGGTTGGTGCCATTGTCACAAACCACCATTCCTGCCTTAAGTTGGTGTGGCGTCAACCACCTCTGAACCTGCCCCTGCAGAGCTGACAGAACCTCTGCCCCAGTGTGGCTCCTGTCCCCCAAGCACACCAGCTCAAGCACCGCATGGCATCTTTTGGCCTGCGTACTTGCGTAGCCCCTTGAACGGCTATGGAGCACCGCTGGTTCCGAGGACAAAGCACAGGAAGAGGCCATGGAGGAAGAAGAAGAGGAGGGGGTGGAGGAGAGAGGTGTGTCACAATCATTAGCATTTTGGAGGCGTGGTGGCGGAACAACCTCCAACACTACTGCACCTTGTCCTGCATCCTTCCCAGCTGCCAGCAGAGTCACCCAATGCGCCATGAAACTTAGGTAACGTCCCTGTCCATGCCTGCTGGACCATGAGTCAGCGGTAATATGCACCTTACCGCTGACCGCCCTGTCCAGCGAGGCATGGACATTGCCTTCCACATGCCGGTAGAGAGCCGGAATCGCCTACCATGAGAAAAAGTGGCATTTGGGTACCTGCCACTGAGGAACCGCACATTCCTCAAACTCGAGGAAGGGGGCAGAGTCTACCAACTGAAAAGGCAGCAGTTGAAGTGCTAGCAATTTTGCCAAGCTAGCATTCAACCGCTGGGCATGTGGATGGCTGGGAGCAAACTTCTTTCGGCGGTGCAGCAGCTGGGACAGGGAAATTTGCCTGGTACAATCTGACGTCGGTGTACCAAAAGCAGATTGCCCACAAGTACTTGGCTGTGACACACCTAATTCTACACCTTCATTCCTCTCAGTGCAGGTCTCAGAGAGGACTGAAGGTATAGTGGGGTTGGAGATCTCAGCTGATGAGGAGCAAGGAGAGGTCCTCTTTGTTCTTTGGTGTTGGTCTCTTAGATACGCTTGCCAACGAACTGCATGGCAGGTCAACATATGTCTGGTCAAGCAAGTGGTACCCAAGCGGGAGATGTTTTGGCCACGCGAGATACGCTTGAGACACATGTTGCAAATAGCAGCGGTGCGATCTAATGCACTCGTCTCAAAAAAGGCCCACACCAAAGAACTTTTTGAATAACGCGCAGAGCCTGCAGCGCCCTGCACATGTGGAGCTTTGGGGTGTGATGCAGTCAATGTGCTGCCCTTAGGCTGGCCCCTGGAGGGCATCCTGCCTCGTTGGTGATGTGCCACCTCCTCCTCCTCCTCCTCCTCCTCTCTCCTATCAGGCACCCACGTTGAGTCAGTGACCTCATCATCCCCTCCCTCCTCATCACTGGAGCAAACCTGGCAGTATGCTGCAGCAGGGGGAGCATGACTGCCAGATTGTTGTCCTTCTTGGGCACCCCTCTGTCCGTGCTCATGTTACTGCCTTCATCGAGCTCAGTATCATCATCAGAGCCTTCCAAACGCTGGACATCCTCCTGGAGCATGTACCCAACACTGTGGTCAAACAGTTCGAGGGACTCCTCAGGAGGACATGGTGGGGCTAGGGAAGGAGTCACTGATGACATTGAGCCGAGGGAAGAGGCCGCTGCTTTGCCAGACAAAGTACCCTGGGCATGGGTGAGAGAGGATGAGGAGGATGAGGACGGCTTGGTAATCCACTCGACCAAGTCTTCCGCATGTTGCGGCTCAACACGGCCAGCTGCCGAAAAAAAGGCCAAGCGTGTCCCACGGCCACGTGCTGATGAGGATGCACCGTCTCCACGACCAGCACTAGATACAGAGCCTGCTTGCCCTCTCTTATTGGCTTGTGACTGTCTGCCTCTCCTTCTTGGCCTTCCAGACATACTAATGGCCTGTAGCTGCATTAAGCTGGGATATATATATATATATATATATATATATATATATATATATGTACTGATACTGCAGCTAGCAAAATCAACTGCCTGCCTGTAGTATGAGAACACCACCAACCTTCTACAGGTAGCTTTAGCTGAACACTGTGCAGAGCTCGCAAAAAACTAACTTGTAGCTTTTTTAGCTGCCTGCGGTAGTGATAGGATCAGGAAAACACCACCAACCTTCTACAGGTAGCTTTAGGTGAACACTGTGCAGAGCTCGCAAAAAAATAACTTGTAGGTTTAGCTGAACACTGTGAGGTGGACGCACCACACTAACTTGTAGTTTTAGCTGAACACTGTGAGCAGGACGCACTGCACTAACTTGTAGCTTTAGATGAACACTGTGCAGAGGTCTCACTACACCAACTTGTAGGTTTAGCTGAACACTGTGAGCAGGACGCACCGCACTAACTTGTAGGTTTAGCTGAACACTGTGAGGTGGACGCACCACACTAACTTGTAGGTTTAGCTGAACACTGTGAGGTGGACGCACCACACTAACTTGTAGTTTTAGCTGAACACTGTGAGCAGGACGCACCCCACTAACTTGTAGGTTTAGCTGAACACTGTGAGCAGGACTCACTGCACTAACTGTAAATAGTCTAGCTGCCTGACTGTGGTACTAATAGGATCAAAAGAACACCAGCAATTTTCTTCAGGTAGCTGTAAATACTGTAACAAGACAAGCCTGCCTGTCAGTAAGAAGATAACAGGAACGGATCTAGCTGAACACTGTGAGCAGGACGCACTGCACTAACTTGTAGCTTTAGATGAACACTGTGCAGAGGTCTCACTAGACTAACTTGTAGGTTTAGCTGAACACTGTGAGCAGGACGCACCCCACTAACTTGTAGGTTTAGCTGAACACTGTGAGGTGGACGCACCACACTAACTTGTAGTTTTAGCTGAACACTGTGAGCAGGACGCACCCCACTAACTTGTAGGTTTAGCTGAACACTGTGAGGTGGACGCACCACACTAACTTGTAGTTTTAGCTGAACACTGTGAGCAGGACGCACTGCACTAACTTGTAGCTTTAGATGAACACTGTGCAGAGGTCTCACTACACCAACTTGTAGGTTTAGCTGAACACTGTGAGCAGGACGCACAGCACTAACTTGTAGTTTTAGCTGAACACTGTGAGCAGGACGCACCGCACTAACTTGTAGGTTTAGCTGAACACTGTGAGGTGGACGCACCACACTAACTTGTAGTTTTAGCTGAACACTGTGAGCAGGACGCACCACACTAACTTGTAGTTTTAGCTGAACACTGTGAGCAGGACGCACGGCACTAACTGTAAATAGTCTAGCTGCCTGACTGTGGTACTAATAGGATCAAAAGAACACCAGTAATTTTCTTCAAGTAGCTGTATATACAGTAACAAGACAAGCCTGCCTGTCAGTAAGAAGATAACAGGAACGGATCTAGCGGAACACTGTGAGCAGGACGCACTGCACTAACTGTAAATAGTCTAGCTGCCTGACTGTGGTACTAATAGGATCAAAAGAACACCAGTAATTTTCTTCAGGTAGCTGTATATACTGTAACAAGACAAGCCTGCCTGTCAGTAAGAAGATAACAGGAACGGATCTAGCTGAACACTGTGAGCAGGACGCACTGTACTAACTGTAAATAGTCTAGCTGCCTGACTGTGGTACTAATAGGATCAAAAGAACACCAGTAATTTTCTTCAGGTAGCTGTATATACTGTAACAAGACAAGCCTGCCTGTCAGTAGGAAGATAACAGGAACGGATCTAGCTGAACACTGTGAGCAGGACGCACCGCACTAACTTGTAGGTTTAGCTGAACACTGTGAGCAGGACGCACCCCACTAACTTGTAGGTTTAGCTGAACACTGTGAGCAGGACGCACCCCACTAACTTGTAGTTTTAGCTGAACACTGTGGAGACGCACTGCACTAACTGTAAATAGTCTAGCTGCCTGACTGTGGTACTAATAGGATCAAAAGAACACCAGCAATTTTCTTCAGGTAGCTGTATATACTGTAACAAGACAAGCCTGCCTGTCAGTAAGAAGATAACAGGAACGGATCTAGCTGAACACTGTGAGCAGGACGCACCGCACTAACTTGTAGGTTTAGCTGAACACTGTGAGCAGGACGCACCCCACTAACTTGTAGGTTTAGCTGAACACTGTGAGCAGGACGCACCCCACTAACTTGTAGTTTTAGCTGAACACTGTGGAGACGCACTGCACTAACTGTAAATAGTCTAGCTGCCTGACTGTGGTACTAATAGGATCAAAAGAACACCAGTCATTTTCTTCAGGTAGCTGTAAATACTGTAACAAGACAAGCCTGCCTGTCAGTAGGAAGATAACAGGAACGGATCTAGCTAAACTGAATACAGTGTATATATATATTACGCAACACCTGGGATGCATATATATACACAATACACTGTAAGTGCAGCTAACTGACTGACTGTTCTGCCTAATCTATCTAACTCAAATCAAATGACACTGTCTCTCTGTCTATCTCTTTCAAAGCTGGAACACACACTACACAGGGCCGCCGTGCAGGCGGCCTTATATAGTGTGGGGCGTGTACTAAATCCCCTGAGTCATAATTGGCCAAAGCCTCCTTGGCTTTGGCCAATTACGGCTCTCTGTTCAGACGGTGCTGTGATTGACCAAGCATGCAGGTCATAGTGCATGCTTGGCCAATCATCAGCCAGCAATGCACTGCAATGCCGCAGTGCATTATGGGCCGTGACGCGCCACACGAATTTGGCGCGAACGGCCCATATCATTTGCAATTCGGACATGGGTTTGACTCGAACACGAAGCTCATCCCTAATACCGACTGATTTTTCTGTTGTGGGTTTAGTAACAGTTTAAGGAAAGAAGGTTAAGGCACAGGATACCCCAAAAAAACTAGATCCAAGCAGACCTGGGAGGCACCAACCTCCAAACATAGCCTCTTCTCCTAGCAATAGCCCAAGAGGTAAGAAAGGTTATCCTACATATTTATATCCTTCTCCAGCATGCACTACTGTCAATAAACGTGCAAGTGGTTGGCCAGGGAGACATAAATATTTATATTCTTGCTCTATTGCCAGGGAAACTCCTCAACAACAGGAAGAAGCACATAATATATTGAACTTAGAGAGGCCCCAACAAAAGTAGACTACAACAATCCATGCTCAGGCTGACTACAGCCTAGCTACCATAATAAATTTAGACTAGAGACACTCCTGCTTAGGGCTGAGTCCCTACGAAATCATATAGGTTGCCATACGTTTAAGCCTGTGAATTTGTTTAGTAGGAAAAGGAAAACCATGCATCATCATCACTGCTGAAAACTCTGCTAAACAGGGGGTCATTCTTGTAAACAAAGTTGAATGACAGTAACCTGGCCTACTATTATCTTTTGCACTGTATCCTTGCATAAGCCTTTCTAAAAGCAAATAGCGTGATGAGCTAAATGCTGAAATATGTTTCTTATCATTTGGGTGCACAAATATTACTTTTCTAATATAAAATTTTGCTCATTTGTACTTGCTGACAAATATGATCACTCCACTTTCAGTGGAGTCACATGTCATAGGCTGTGTTCAAAGAAGCACATACTCCCTGCTTTGCTATTATGAAGGCAACATCTGAAATCAGCTAGTGCAGGAGAAGTCAGTTATTTCTTAAAAAAACTAAAAACAAAACCAGGATAGAGAAAGCCTTAGCCCCTGTCAGATTTTAATTGACATTTGTGCCCCATTGAACAAGAGATTTCCTTCACTTCCTGTCTCAGAGTCTTAATAGGAGAGGAAATCCCTCACACTTATTCCTGTTCTGGTGATCACTCAAAATGTGGGTTTTCTGTTACTTTCCATTAAAACAGTCACCAGGATAAATAGAGAGAGTAAACATCTCGAATGGGGACATAAACGGCAAGTCTTTTTTACTGAACTTGGAGCAAAAAATAACAAATGTGTGCATATGGTCAGATTGTGCATGCACATTAGGACAATAAACCACTAAAGGCAACTTCATTCTTTGCAGTATTTTACTCTTAAAAGAAAAGTATGGACAAAGCCTTTTTGGTTATACTTCTCTTCAGGGTCACAGGAGTGCACTTACTTTTGCACTCTTGTGACCTAGAGTCAGCTGACAGTAAACTAAAGCCCAGTCACTCCAGGCTCTAAAAGGATCCCAACCATATTGTCAGGATCCACCTAGCTGACTGACTGATAGCTGTCTATCACCGTGCGTGACTGAGAGCTGCACCCACACCAGCCCGGTGCTTCAGTGAGTACTGGGGGGGGGCAAACAGAGAGCGATGACTGGCTGTCACTGCTCTCCACTCTGAGCTGACCGAGAACTGAGTGATCAGCAGTCATGTGATCGCTCAGTTCGCAGACTTAGATCTGTAGGAGGACAGCTGCAACATCAGACAATTGCTGCAGCATGGACGTAAGTATGTATGTGTGTTTTTCTTTTTGAAGCCCCAAACTTCTCCTTTAATGGTATTTTATCTTTTCTTCACTCCTTATTTTCTGTTCGGCTCTGTCCTCTGTTATAGCTCTGCACATCTCTCTCTGTTTCCTTCCTCCTATGCTCTGACCGATGTATCACAATGCAATATTGTAAGTCTCATCATTAAGAATTCAATTATAACCTGGTATTGCAGTGGAGGGGAGTGAGAACTCTGACAATCTGTACTGTGTTCTAAGATAGAAAATATAGAGTATTCCGATGAAACGTCAGAGATCCTATATCTCGCAAGAGTCATTTAATGAAAGAAAGTCATGAATACATCAAAAACGAATATGTGATAACGTGTCACTTTCCAAAGTTTTCTCTTCTGCTGGAAGACTAGCAATTAATGTCTGAGAGTAACAATCCTTTCATAGAGACATGTTATAAATGACACCCATAAACCTGTGTCAGTGCACTGGGTGCTCATTAGTACGCATTTCTATATTGCCCCCATCTTTGCTATTGAAAATTTTTTAATATCGGCAACATAAGATGAAAACATGGCAAAAAATGGTAATGTGTCCTATTTTAGCAAATGTAAGTCCGTGGAAAACATGGAGCAATCAGAGATATTTAGCCACCTAAAGGGGTCTTTCACATGGACAGTAGAGCCTAGACCATCTGAAAAGCCATGTGCAGTGGACAGGTGTTGAGGGGGGATTCTTTATTAAAATATTGCACCGCAAACTGAAGCCAAGCGTTTGACTCGCGTGTCTCACTCTCATCAATCTTAATGAGTGTGTTTGATCGTCAGTGCTGCCTGTCATACTCTGCAAGTCAAGTTAACCACTTCAATACCAGGCACTTATACACCTTCCTGCCAAGACCAACACTGTACCCAAACTAAATTTTTATCATTTTGTTCCCACAAATAGAGCTTTCTTTTGGTGGTATTTGATCACCTCTGGGATTTTTATTTTCTGCGAAACAAATGAAAAAGACTGAAAATTTTGAAAAAAAAAATGTTTTTTTTGTTTCAGTTACAAAACTTTGTAAATAAGTAAGTTTTCTCCTTCACTGATGGGCACTGATGGGGCTGCACTGACGGGCACTGATAAGGTGGCACTGATGAGGTGGCACTGATGAGGTGGCATTAATGGGCACTGATGGGGCACTGATAGGCGGCACTAATAGGTGGCACTGATAGGTGGCATGGGTGGGCACTGATAGGTGGCACTGATGGGCACTGATAGGCGGCACAGATGAGCATGGATGGGCACTGATACGTGGCACTGATACGTGGCACTGATGTACTGTAATGTATGGTACTGATGGATGCCAATCAGTGCCAAACAATAATGTCTGCCAATCAGTGATGCCCATTGTGGGCACTGATTGGCATCCATTGTGGGCACTGATTGTCATCCCTGGTGGTCTAGGGTGGCATACCTGGTGGTGGGCATCCCTGGTGGTCTGGTGGCATCCCTGGTGGTCCAGTGTGGGCATCCTCAGGGGGGTTGCACTTATAATCGATCAGCACAGATCCCCCCTGTCAGAGGAGCAGCCGATCGGCTCTCCTCTACTCGTGTCTGACAGACGCAAGTGAGGAAATGCCGATCACGGCTCTTCCTGTTTACATCGTGATCAGCCGTGATTGGACACGGCTGATCACGTGGTAAAGAGTCTTCGTCAGAGACTCTTTACCCAAATGGGAGTTGCGGTGTCTCAGACTGACACACCACAACAATGATCGCCGTGATGCGCGCTTAATATCCTGAAGACGTCATATGATGTCCAGTCAGGATAATGAAACCACTTTGCCACCGTCATTTTGCTATATGGTGGGTGGAAAGTGGTTAAAAGAGAAGTATGGGATGTTTTTTGTTTTTTTTTAAAAATCATATCTTACCTAGTTGGATGCAGTATCAGTCCAATGCTATATCTGTTCCCCGCCAGCTCTTACACTGAGAACCGAGGAATCAAACACTGCCGATCGCTCGGTTCTCACAGCTGCATGAGCAGAGAGCTGGTGACTGTCAGGCTCTCTGCTCTGCCCCCCCCCCCCGCTCACTGAAGCACAGGGCTGTGAAGGGGGCTGGAGCGGCTGGCTCAGGCTCTCAGCGGCTAACTGAGGGGCTGAGTTGCCTTGGGTGACAGTCCAGGCATGGGGGTGGATCCTGACCATATGGCCGCAATCTTTCCCGAGCCTGGACCGGCTCTATGACACACCCAAATGCATGCGCTTTCCTGTCGGTCACATACAGCTTTGAAATAAACATGCTATTACTAAGATAAGGAAGTTGCTGTCCAGATTCTGTCAGCAATAGATTAGAAAGAACTCAGTAGAAGGTCTTGGCTTGTGAATGGCGCTCCAACGGGTAGTAAAGTAGAGTAGAGTGCACAATGTTGACAAAAAATAGGCATGTATGTTTCTTTATCCATTGTGGTGTGTAGGCAACTCATTCATAATGAATGAGCTGCCTGAAAGCAACACACACTAACACCTGCCATAACACACATGCATTAACACCATAACAGTTTAGTAAAAAAAATTAGCACATGTGATATAACTTACTATCAATCTGATGTGTCCCTTGTGGTGCTAAATCTGAGTGAGCAACTATACTGAGGGAAGGGAACTGTGGCAGGATTAGAAGAGCACGTCTAGTCTGAAGAGCTGTCGACCTGCACCTGCCCGAGGTGAGACAGATTCTGATGAGTGGCTTTTTATACGGAATCTGACACATCACAACACACCATACCTCGACCTCAGGGAAGATGGCATTTATCAGTTTAATTGCATCACCTGCTGAAACCTAGAACATTGTAGCTTCTGGACATAAGAAGAGATTGTTTATTGTACAGTGGTGGGACTTGGATGGAGAGGTAGAGTCATTGCCATAGAAACATTTGTAAAGGGGAGGAGTTAGTAAGATGACCACGTCCTTGTGGGGGCCCCAAGAATATTTCTGCACCCAGGTGTCTGTAACCCTAGGATCTTCCCTGTGTCAGGGTAACATATGTTTGCATGGCATAGTCTCTATGAAAGATGGTAAAATTGCATCGCTCCTCGAAAGATCACCAGATAAAGTCCCGTACTGCTGTCATTGCCGGGTGCCTGCCTGGTCCGCAATCCAAAGTTCCTTGAGACAAGAAGAAGAATGGTGGCACTTCCAGCAAAAAGAATTCCAAGTTTATTGAAGAAAGAATAAAATCCTGGACAAGACATGCATAGACAGAGCTCTGGGAGCAACAGCAAATGTGTTTCACACTACTGTGCCTAATCGTTGCATTTTAATGAGATTTTATTCTTTTTTCAATAAACTTGTAATTTTTTTTGCTAGAAGTGCCGCCATTTTTCTTCTTGTCTCATATGCCCCCCACACACGGTCGGATTTTCTGGTGGAAAATGTCCGATAGGAGCGTGTTGTTGGAAATTCCGACCATGTGTGGGCTCCATCGGACATTTTCCATCGGATTTTCCGACACACAAAGTTTGAGAGCAGGATATAAAATTTTCCGACAACAAAATCTGTTGTCGGAAATTCCGATCGTGTGTACACAAATCCGACAGACAAAGTGCCACGCATGCTCAGAATAAATAAAGAGATGAAAGCTATTGGCCACTGCCCCGTTTATAGTCCCGATGTACGTGTTTTACGTGACTGCGCTCAGAATGATCGGATTTTCCGAAAATTTTGTGTGACCGTGTGTATGCAAGACAAGTTTGAGCCAACATCCGTTGGAAAAAATCCTAGGATTTTGTTGTCGGAATGTTTGAACAAAGTCTGACCGTGTGTACGGGGCATTAGTCTCTATGAGACTCTATATCAAAAGAGAGTCAAACTGAGAATCAATGCTTCAGTAAAACAGTTCAGAACACAAACAGCTACTTATTATCCATAAACAGTGTCTGTCACAGTGAAGTCCACTTTAGCTCTGGAAACAACTAACAAGTGAACAGTTATCTTTAACCCAATTCAACCAGTCTCTTCTTTATTCTCCTATCATCACCTCTTTGACAAAAGAGGCGCAAACAAATTGAAAAATTTAGGAAAAAAAACCCCATCAATTGCAGCCTCACTGTACCATCAATCACAGCCACTGTGCCCATCAAACACAGCCACTGTGCCCATTGAACGCAGCCACTGTGCCCATTGAACGCAGTCACTGTGCCCAATGAACGCAGCCACTGTGCCCATCAAACACAGCCACTGTGCCCATTAAACGCAGCCACTGTGCCTATCAATTGCCGCCACTGTGCCCATCAAATGCAGCCATTGCACCATCAAACGCAGCCACTGTACCATCAAACGCAGCCACTGTACCATCAAACGCAGCCACTGTGCCCATCAATTGTCGCCATTGTGCCATCATGTGCCATCAAACGCAGACACTGTGCCCATCAAAACACAGCCACTGTGCCCATCAAACGCAGCCACTGTACCATATCAAATGCTCCCACTATGCTAACAAATGCTGCCACTGTGCCATCAAATGCTGCCACTGTGCCCCATCAATTACAGCTACTGTGCCCATCTTATGCAGCCACTGTGCCCCATCAAATGCAGCCACTGTGCAGCATGAAATGCAGCCTCACTGTGCCCCATCAAATGCAGCCTCACTGTGCCTCATCAAATGCAGCCTCACTGTGCACCATCAAATGCAGCCTCACTGTGCCCTATCAAATGCAGCCTCACTGTGTCTCATCAAATGCAGCCTCACTGTGCCCGATCATATGCAGCCTCACTGTGCCACATCAAATGCAGCCTCACTTACCTTACAGGCAGCTCCGCTCAGGCCGTGCGTTCCACGGAGCTGCCGACGTCACTTCCGGTTTCCCTGTGGAACAGGGAAACTGGAAGTAACCTTTTAACTTGAACAACAAAGCTGTTCAGCGCTTTGGATTGCACCACAAAGCTGGTCAAAAGCCTGCAAATGAAGTGCCTCGTCTGCAATCTCGTGATTGCATTGACGTGGCAATTCCCATAGTGCAGTATGTTCGGGAATAAATTCCCAGAAGCCCTCGCGGTGGTGACTGGGACAAACAAATTTTAAGGCAGGAAACTTTGTGGATAGAGCGTTTAAATGCGACTCGGGCCCCTGGCATTAATGAATCACAGTCATATAAACCCTTTTTGTAATTTCCACTGGGCTACTATTTAGAAGTACATGCCCCCTTTGGCTAATCTGGATAGATCTACACGGGCCCAAAACCCATTTCAGAGACATAGAGGTCAGAGTTTAGGTCCGCATACAGTTCTGTATAGAGCAGATACATCAAATATAAATATGGAGGTATTTATATGCAATAATAGAAATTTCTGTATTGCTCCATTGTAACTTAACTTATGTTTTAAATAATCCCCCCTTTTTTAAGGTACATGTGTATAATTTTTCTTTGTGGGTATGGCTCTACAGATGGAGATGTGCGTTGGCGCCACCTGGCGGTGCATTCTTGACTGCTATGCGGCCGCCCAGCGCCGCATTGGTCCCCTCTGATGCGGCGCGCATCGGCTGGCTATTATAGCCAGCGGATGCAGCTCACGGTGGGCGTGTGCCGCCCTCTTGCTGGAGGCGCCGTTCGGAATGACGGCCCTTCCAGCGGGTGGGGGCGCATGCGCACGGAGAGCCCTTGGCCGGTCCGGATGACGTCACGTCGGCGGCCGCCGATTGGACGTCGACGGACGGGACGGGCACACAAATAGGACAGCGTCCTGACATAGTGTGCGTTCCGCTCCAGGATCAGGAGGACCATATTTGTTACAGGCTTCCCCTTTCTTACATTCAGGTATTTTGTTTGATTACGGCATCAATTAGATTATGGCATATACTGCTGGATGGTAGCTTTATATTATTAACTCAGGCTCCACTCTTCCCCTTCCTCTTCCCTTTTTATATCTTTCTCTCCCTTGTTTCCCCGGCTCTATTTATACTCTAGGGCTTATACCTAAGCTCACACTGGATATCACAACATTGACAATGCGATCTATGCCGGCCTATATTCCATGGTGAAACTCAGAGGCACATAGATTACAATCTTCGATCTGTAAGACTAATAGTAGTGAGTGTCTTAGACCACAGCAAGGAAATAGGTCACTTTTAATATATATATAGATATATAAAAACTTATGTCTGATATAAATTTTTTTTAAAAGGGAATTTTTTTGCTTTCTTTTAAAGATGCATTACCTTCTTTACTTTAGGAACAGGCCCTATATATATATATAAGAAAATAGCAAATATACTGACTCGGATGCGTAAAGCTCTATCACTTGGCCAAGTCACATGGTCTTTCCTTGCTAGCGGACCAATACCCCTCTCTAATAATTCATATTTGTTTTAAATGTAAGTATTTTTCCTTACAATTCACCTTTACTGCTTGTTTGTGCTACTAGGGGGCTATTATGGCTACAACCCCCACTCTCTTCTTCTTTCCCTCCCCCGCTCTCCATTCCCCTTCCCTTTCCCTCCCCTCCCCCCCCCTTCCTTCCCTCCACTCCTACCTTCCCTCCCCCCCACCCTTCCTCCCCTCCCCTTCCCCCCCCCTCCTTCCCCCCCCTCCTTCCCCCCTCCCTCCTTCCCCCCTCCCTCCCCCCTCTTCCCCTTTCCCCCCCCCCCCTCCCTTTTTCTCCCCTCTCACCCCCTTCCCTCCTTTTCCCCTCCCCCCTTCTCTCTTTTCTCCACTCCCTTTTTCTTCCTCCTCCCCCCCTCCCCCTCCTCCCTTCTTCTTTCCTTCAAATACCTGACCGGGGTTCCAAATTTGAACACATTTTATATACCATCTAAAATTATGTTGTGCACGCCCCCATAGCAGTCCTTCAGCATCGCTTGGACGCTAGCGCCCACCACCATCCTGTTATGAGCTAGCACACAATTGTTCTTTTTGATACTAGATATGTGGCGCCCCTATAGACGCCTGCTCTCTATCTATGTGTATATGTATTAACAATTAACTGTAATGTTATATACTTTGATAGCTACATCATACATTGCTATTGCTCTTGAGGAAGCGTAGTCCATACGCGAAACATGTCGAGTATCGATCAATCTCAACATATGAACTGACTATGGAACTGCTATATAGCCACTTCTTCGGACTGATCTACATGGGAAGCTATTCCTCCTAATGCCCGAAGAATTTCATACTGTAGATGGTGCTGTATAGCAATGATTCAAGTACAGACACATGTTGTGTTTTAAACTATATTATATTTGTGTTTTGTTATGTGTGTTTTTTGATATCAAATAAAATAAGGAATTTTTATCTACTATTTTGTGGTGCCTAAAAAGTCCATAAGTCCCTTCTCCCCCCGTTTTTGGTATATGTAATTGTTAGGACGTGGCACGGTACTACTTTCAGTGTATCCACGGTACCACTCCGTGTGATGATACACATTTTCTATTATCCTCCTAACTGTACAATTCCTGTCTCCATGCTACTGACCAAACCTGTTTCATCACTCATTATTACTCTGTCATCCAGTCCTCATTGACTCTTCTCTTACCTCTAACTCTCTACTGTGTACCCCACCACCTCACTCACTGCTTAATCATTTCAAAAACAACATTGATACAATTCGTGGGGACATCTCCACTGCAAAGATATCTACCTCACTTAACATACCTTGTCTAAAAGCACATTCACATTACCTCTTTTGACCTTGTTACTATAAAAGATGTCCACAAACTTTACTCAGAAGCCCACCTTACCATCTGCCCTCTGGACCCTATTCCTTTGCAAATACTGTGGTCACCCTCTTGCGCTATCCTATGCTCCCTTACTTACATCTTCAGTTTCTCCCTTTCTACTGGCATCTTTCCCTCCCTTCTAAAGCACCCACAGTTCGCCCCATACCTAAAAAGTCCTTACTGGACCCCACCAGCTCCCATTTACCTCTAAACCCTTAGGACTCTCATTCTACAACTGCCTGACCCACTCAGTCTGGCTTTCACTTACAACATTCCACAGAAACTGCCCTACTAAAACTCACTAACAATTTACCAACTGCTAAAACTTGGGTTGCTTTGATATTGATACCGATACCAAGAATTTGCACGAATACTTGTGCAAATTCATTGATACTAAACCGATACCTTCAGACTCGGTGGTCCTGTGATACTGTTGACCACCTACTCTTCCTCAAAAAACTCCACTCCCTTGACCTCCAAGGCTCTACTTTTTCCTGGTTTACCTCCTACCTATCACAGCATTCCTTCAGTTTTGCCAAAACTCTGTCTTATCCACACCATCCCCCCTCCCCCCCCGTCAATGCTTCTTTCCCTGACTTCTCCATCAAGATCAATAATACTACTATTAGTTCCTCCCTTCATACTAGGGTGCTAGATCGTAGCCCTGGACTCTGACGTGTCCTTTCAGCCCCACATCCAATCACTGTCCACTTCTTGTAGACTTCTCCTCAGTAACATCCCCAAAATACATCCCTTTTGAACTGCCAAGCCACTGATTCACTCGCATGTTATCTCTCGCCTTAACTATTGCAAGGCCCTCATCATAGGCCTGCCTCTGTGTCGACTAACCAACCCCCCCCCCCCCCCCCGGTCTGTCATGAATGCCACTACAAAGACTTATCCACCTTAATGACCGCTCAGTGTCTGCAATCCCTTCACTGACTCCTGATTGCCTGATAAATACAATTCAAAATACTAACAACAACATACAAAGCTATTTACAACTCTGTCCCAAGCTACATCACCAAACTTGCTTCAATATATCACCTAAACCGTCCCCTCTGCTCCTTTCAAGTCTTCCTGCTCTCTAGCTTCCTAGTCTCCTCCTTTTACGCTCGTCTCCAAGACTTCTCCAGAGCCTCTTGCCCCAGACGATGTCCAAGGGCACGAAACGCGTTGGGTAGGACCCCACTGCCGCCATTTTACTCATACAGCACTGTTTTATCCATTTTTCATGTAAGTGTATTTCCTCTTTTTAAATAAATTGGTACACATTTTTTACGGAGTTACACTATGTGGCCTTTCTTTGTTTTTTACCATTTGCTATAATCTTCTTCCATTGTGGGCATCACCCCTGAGGGACATACCGGTCCACAGACCATCCCAGTATCTTTCTACAACCTTCACGGAAATCCATCAGCCGTTCATTATTCAAGCCTGTTTGACCCAATTGAACGTATGTCCTTTTGGGTTCAAACGTTCCGGTAAGCCTCCCTATTGTCGGTGGTGGTGTTCCCTCCATTACAGATGTCACGTGCACACTGATATATCTATGAAGTCACATTTGTATTGAGGACTGTCACTAACTTATAGGAGTCACACATCTACTGAGGACTTTCATTTTGTTGGATGCATTTTTCTGTTGCCTTTTTTGAGTTTGTCTTGATGATGTAATGGTCTTCTTAGGCCATCTTATTTATTCTCATATTAGCACTACACTCACTTTGTTTTCTACTCCAGAGCCTCTCCCATCATTTTGGAACTCTCTACCCCAATCTGTCTGGCTATCTCCTATTCTTTCTACTTTTAGGCGATCCCTGAAAACTCATCTCTTCAGGGAGCCTATCCAGCCTTCAGCTAACAACTAAATCTTTTATTTTTTTTTAATTTCACAGTTCTGACGCCCCCCCCCGATTGCGGCTCTGATGCCCCCCCGCTCGCGGCTCTGATGGCCCCCTCGCTCACGGCTCTGACAGCTCCCCCCGCATGCGGCTTTCACGGCACCCCTGCTTACGGCCCTGATGCCCCTCCGCTTGTGGCTCTCTGACAGCACCCCCTGCGGTAGTCCGGCACTTACTAACAGTCCTGATTCCACCAGGGCAGCTGCGGTGGCGGGGATGTCCATCCTCGTGTCTCCTCTGTGCCACCTCTTCCTAAGCGGCAGGCATCCAATAGGATGCCCTGCTGCTTTGGCCAATCGGGAAACAGGTCTAATAACCTGCCTCCCTGATTGGCGGGGAGGAGCGTGAGTGTGAAAATAGCAAAAATTCATTCGCTATCGTCACACAGTTGGGTGGGATCAGGGCGCACTCTCTGTGCCCCGAGCCAACCCTATTTTGAAGCCTATTAGAGCCTGTGGCTCTAATCTGGTGCTTCAAAAAGTACCAACCCCTCCCGCCCCGCCATAGGAATCCATGCATCCTGAAAGGGGCCGGACGCATGGATGGGGGGGTGGCGCCTGTGCGCCCACAATGCACAGGCCGCCCCTGGAAATGGACTTAAATGGACTTCACATGCATCTGAGCATGGTGAGTAAATAGGCAGTCCACTACAGTAAGAGTAAAATAAAAATATTGGCAAATAACAATCAAAACCACACACATATACACACACATTATATATATATATATATATATATATATATATATATATATATATATATATATATATATACTGTATATATAAATATAAAATAAAACAAGAAAACCCACAAATATTAGGAACACTAAATGAAATAAATGAAACTACCCTAAATATCCAATTTAAACACACACCCTTTAAATAATAAAAATAAGTTTGTTTTTCTTCAAGCAAATTGCACTTAAGAATTTCAGTGAAACCTTAAAGGAGAAGTACAGCCAAAGCTTGTTTGGCTGTACTTCTCATGTGGATTACAGGAGTACAGTTCGTTCTGCTTTCCTGTAACACGTTTTCCTCTGTCGGCTGACATCGCAGAGCTGGTCCAAGCTCGGACAAGATCCTGACAATGAAGTCGGGATCTGCCCACATGCCTGAACCGCCACCCGGCTCAGCCTCTCAGTGAGCCTCTGAAAGCCTGAGCTGGATGCTCCCTCCCCTCCATAGCCCAGAGCTCCAGTGAGCGAGGGAGGGGTAGAGCAGAGAGCTGGTGCAGGTGACTGACAGTCACCAGCTCTCTGCTCAGGGAGCCCTGAGAACCAAGTGATCAGAGGCGTTTGATCGCTCGGTTCTCAGTGTTAGCATCCATCTAGGTAAATATGATTCTGCAAAAAAAAAAGCCCATACTTCTCTTTTAAGTGTTTGTGCAGACACTCCTTATACAGACATTTCATAAAAAGGTAACCCATATGTATACTGTCCCTTTTAACCCTATCCTACCAATTTTTATGTTCCCATATTGTAACCCCCTGCTATTGCTACTAAAAATAGTCTAACACCAAAGGTTGGGATTAACTACGTATCCAACCCTTTACCTTATATCTGCTTAAACACTTTCCATGGTCCCTGCCGCATTGCACCGACTCGGGGACAAACCACCTTCAGCAGATACACCATACACTCCCAGTTAAACCACCATAACTGGCATTCACCGGGTACCCATACCTCAGATGTGTCCCAGTAGTCTAATTCCAGCTGTTTTTTCCAAATGCCTCCAAAGACACAACCGCCACAGCGCAAAGTGTGAAGCCTCACATCTTTGTGCCCCGCCAAAAACATACCGCTCGTTGTATCCCATCCTGTAAGTTTAGTTACCACAGGTCCGTGCCCACCACATTTAGATGGACTCCATCCTCACGGAGATATCTCCATGTCTCAACCTCAAGCTCCTTATGCCTGACTACCACACCCCGTTTCTTGTAATGAACCTCCCAACCTCCTTGTTGGCCTTAACTTGGGTCCTATTGAGCTTAGCCACCGACCTGGCAAGACGCTAGTTGGTGCGGACCACCATCTCCGACCACACCACAACCGTATGCAGGAATGTGCTTGTAGTCGTAGCACGTCAAACTTGATGTCCCGTATAAGGTGCCTAGTGGACCAAACCCCCCAGTTCATTGCCACCTGCGTGTATAACCAAGACATCAGTGGGCCTATCCCATCTAGCGACCCTGTTGACCTCCGGGACCACCCTGCTCCATAACATCCCCGGAATTCCTATCCACTGGATACTGGCCTCTGCTTTAGGGAAGCCCAGCTGTCGGCCATTAGGCCTGACGTCAGCTCTCTTCCCCCCAATGTACAAAAGAATGGCCCAATATCCAAACGAGGCAAGTATGATCTAAAAGAAAAAGTGATATATCGCACACACACCCCATCACAATCTTACCACAGCAACTACACAGTAAAGTAGTAGGAAATTAGACAAAAAAACACAGGACACCCTTTCCAGAAACCCACATGTATTAAATCAAATGGGGGCGAACGTAAAGTTTGAATCTATCGGACTCCCACCTGCCAATACGCTTGACCACTGCGCTGTCCAATCCCCACCGGGCCGCCTCAGTGGCCGCCCCGATCCGAGACAGGCCTCGATACCGGCAGCCGAGAGGCAGCACGGAGTACCGATACAAATTGAAAATTGGATAAAGCTGCACCATCCGAATGGACCAGAAAAGATCCGGCCTTAAATATGCCATTACCACCACCACCGGGCATATGAGTGAGCCCAGGGTCCGGCGCAAATAAAAGTGAGCCCCTCTGCCAGCCTGATTTGTCTTGGAACGACGGATGAAAAGCCTGATCGACATGCCATCACAGCGGACATCCTCTGCCGACATGCCCCCGTGAGCCGCCTTGGAAGAAACACCGCCTTGGAAGAGCTAACTAATTCCCCCACACTGATGGCTCCATAGAACGCCAACGCAAAGGCCGTCTGGAATAGCAACGTCTCAAACTCAGATGAACCAACTGCGGCTGTCTGCAAGAACAAAGAGTGCAAAATATCAAAATTGATAGGCCGGCGGCCGTTCGGTCGCCGGGCACCCTTTCCATAACCTCTTAGGGGCTGTTTTACCAAAAGAGTCTTTGGTAAAATCAGGAATGTCCCGCATTTTGAACCAAAATGCCAGGTCGGCCAATTTTCTTTGCATGGCCGAAATAGATACACCTTCCTCAAAACACATACATACTAAATAGATAACCAGCTGGCTAATTTCCTCACTATTGCACTCACAACCTGCCCACTGTGTCAAAGACTCCCATTCCCTCCATACCTTAGAATAGAACAACCAAGTTGACTCACTCAGGGAATCAGACTGGAGGCAATTCCAACGGAACCCGCCATAGATGAGGAGGACAAGGGTTTCCGTGCTGCTCCGCGCCAACTCCCGAAACCTGTCCAACTGAAAACAGGAAAGAGCGTAGCCACTGTATTCTCAACTCCTGGAAAATGTACAGCATACAAGAAAACGTTTTGCCGAAGACAACACAAAACCAAGTATTGCAACAGATGTATGACCAAAGGGGAGGACCCTGACAGTGAGTTGAGAACCTGCACCACCCCCAAGTTGTCACAATGTAACCATAACTTTTTGTTGCTGGGAACATAGCCCCATAGTGCGAGTGCAACCAACACTGGAAAAAAATTCCAGCAGTAACAAATTTTTCAAGTATCCCGCCTCCCGCCATCCGTTGGGCCAGTGCTCCGCATTCCACGACCACCAAAAATGCCCCATACCCGGTAGATCCAGCCGCATCCATAAAAATTTCCAAGTCATAATTGCTGACCAGCCCCTCCATCCAGATGGACCGCCCATTGAACTTGTCTAGAAATGCACGTCAAACCTGCAGGTCAGCCCTATGTTCCCTATTCAGCCTGATGAAATGCCTGGGTGAAGTAACCCCAGCCGTGGTGGCCGACATTTGTCAACAAAAAACTCAACCCATAGGCATAATACGGCATGCGAAGTTGAGTTTACTGAGTAGAGACTGCAGGTCCCGTAGCTGGATCTTATTCTTTTCCACAAGTATGCAGGGCATGCAACTTATCATCCGGCAGACGACATTCCACTGCCCTGGAGTCAATCTCAGGCATCGATCCACATAAAAGACCCCTAACCATTTGCAACCCAAGAGATGAAAACTGCATGTGTGAACTGGAAGTAAACGAAAAGTCGCCTCTATGTCCGTTTTGGCCATAAGGGCCCCTTTGCCGTATCGCCGAACCCAAAACACGGCAATGTTGAACAAAGTATAAGACACTGCACATGCCTGGGGGTCAATGGCAATGTTGACAGAGCCACCCTTTGGAAACGAAAGATGGTGTAGCAGCCGAAACTTATTGGGCTCCTTCTTTGGAACGACGCCCAACGGTGACACCACCAAGTCCTTCAATAGGGGAGACGGAAAGGGGCCGCACATGTGCCCCAACAACACTTCCTTAGCAGGCTTCTCAGAAACCACTTCGGAGTGTAACATGGCGGACCTAAGGTTGTCTGCAACAGGGGAAACCTGAGTAAGGGAGCAAGGAATCACAAAACCCTCCATGCAACCCACTTGTAACAACCGAGTCGGAGGCCGGTCTGGGTATCTATTTAGAAAGGGTGACATCCTGTCCACCCTCGTCCGGCCTCTTTCCTGCAGTATCTCTGACACGGGATTTCCTGGCCTTAAAACAATGGGACAGGGGGTGAGCCCCTCCGCAGTGCAAGCATTCATGTTTGTATCGGAAGTTGGCGCCGAACCTACAAGAAGCCTCAATGAATTGCCAGCACTGACCCCGCCTTTTTGCAGCCAGGGGCGTTTGGACTCCCAGCCCCTGCTGGAAAAAACACCATAGAGACTCGAGGAGAGGACATAAGTTTCATCCACAAGTTGATGTCCTTATGATCCCAGCACAGCGAAGGGCGTAATGGCGGAATTGTTTGTCATACCACAGCCACACCATCATAAACTCTCTGGACCTCGCCAATGGAGTCCAGATAACAAAACAGCGGGGAACAATTCTCCGGGGCTTTTTCGCCAATGACGCTTGCCAAGATGGCGAATGCCTGCAGCCAATTGCTAAACGTGCGTGGAATCAAGCGAGATTCTGAACCACCGTATTCCTGAACCACCGTATTCCCCGGTGACACCACCGCCTCAGACCCCTGCACTGTCCCCTGCACCGGACCCATCGCTAACCGAGCCTCTGCCTGTCCTGTGTCTGAAACCCAGGCCGACACTGGCGGGGATTCCGCCGGTGTGCCCGCGTCAAAACGCTGTACCAACGACCGTAGCCCAACCAACAGGTCTTGCACTGCCCTGGCAACACCAGTTGTGGCTGGCCCCACACCCGGTGACCGAGAGGTGGGAGAGACCCCACCCCCTATAGCTGAAGGGACATTAACCACTGGGGCCCGCCTACCCCTATAACTGGACACAGCGACAGGAGGAAGCTGAAAAGAAGAATCGACAGTAGACATGGACTTCCCGGGCTGACCAGGACGTGATCCCACAGCCGTCAATCCAACTGGGTCTGGAACCGGGCCCCCTGAGCTGCGCTGGCTCAAGGGGACCTGGAGGGGCTGTAGCACTTCAGCGGGCATGCCCGCCGAGCACGCCGTACCTGGGATCTGCTCAGCCGTCCCCTTCATGGCTGCAAGCTGACTCTGCAGCCATGCTGTGCCCATGGACTCAGCCATTGCCTGCAGCTGCTCCGACATGTGCCTGGTGTCTGCCATCGCTCCGCAGAGGAGAGCACGGGCAGACACAACACACAAACTTTTCCTTTCCTCGTGTGCTGACCGGATGTCTGAACCCTTCACCCCTTACACCGCTCTGGTCAAACCCCTGTTAGAACACTTTACTGAGGAAATTCTTAATCCTCACTAGCCCAGCCTACAGGGTACAAATGTCATGTAGCCCTGCACTTATTTTTTTTTTTTTGCTACGGGCTTTTCTCATTCTTGTCACTATGAAGAAGGTTATTAGGCTCCTTTCTGGCTACTTGCATTCTGTTTCTGACAGTCATCTGCCAGCAGATCATTTACTCAGCTACCTCTGCCTCATCAGGTGTTGTCTCTCTGAGCTGCTGAGGGAAAGAATCAGAGGCATTTATACCCACTGTATATGGTAAACGTTCCGCGCTACCCCCGATGGAGATAAACCAATGTGAAAATTAAATAGGTGAAAATCTATTTGAAATGACATGAAAACACAAAAAATGCAAATATGTAAACCGTTAATAGTCCTGAGAGCTGCAACCAAAAAAAAACCTTGAACATGAGGTTTTGTACAATATAAAGAAAAAGTTCAGTGCGCTACCCAAATTGGAACAAAATTCTGTTCCAATTTTGTTCCAATTTGGGTAGCGCACTGAACTTTTTATTTATACCCACTGGGCTTGTTCAGGAAACCAGAGAGTTGGTGGAAATGGACTTCACATGCATCTGATCATTGTGAGTAAATAGGCAGCCCACTACAGTAATAGTAAAATAACAATTTTGGCAAATAACGATCAAAACCACACACACATATATACAGTATCTCACAAAAGTGAGAACACCCCTCACATTTTTGTAAATATTTGATTATATCTTTTCATGTGACAACACTGAAGAAATGACACTTTGCTACAATGTAAATTAGTAAGTGTACAGTGTATATAACAATGTAAATTTGCAGCCCCCTTAAAATAACTCAGTACACAGCCATTAATGTTTAAACCACTGAAAACAAAAGTACACCCCTAAGTGAAAATGTCCAAATTGGGCCCAATTAGCCATTTTTCCTCCCTGGTGTCATGTGACTTGGCAGTGTTACAAGTTCTCAGGTGTGAATGGGGAGCAGGTGTGTTAAATTTGGTGTTAGTGCTCTCACTCTCTCATACTGGTCACTGGAAGTTCAACATGGCACTTCATGGCAAATAACACTGGATCTGAAAAAAAGATTTTTTTCTCTACATAAAGATGGCCTAGGCTATAAAAAGATTGCCAAGACCCTGAAACTGAGCTGCAGCATAGTGGCCAAGACCATACAGCTGTTTAACAGGACAGGTTCCACTCAGAACAGGCCTCGACATGGTCAACCGAAGAAGTTGCATGCACGTGCTCAGCATCATATCCAGAGGTTGTCTTTGGGAAATAGACGAATGAGTGCTGCCAGCATTGCTGCAGAGGTTGGAGGGGTGGGGGGTCAGCCTGTCAGTGGTCAGACCATATGCCGAACACTGCATCAAATTGGTCTGCATAAGTTTATCTTGGTCTGATGAGACCAAGATAAACTTATTTGGTTCAGATGGTGTCAAGTGTGTGTGGCGGCAACCAGGTGAGAAGTACAAAGACAGCCTACAGTCAAGAATGGTGGTGGGAGTTTCATAGTCTGAGGCTGCATGAGTGCTGCCGACACTGGGGAGCTACAGTTTATTGAGGGAACCATGAATGCCAACATGTACTGTGACATACTGAAGCAGAGCATGATCCCCTCTCTTCAGAGACTGGGCTGCAGGGCAGTATTCCAACATGATAGCAATCCCAAACACACCTTCAGGACGACCACTGCCTTGCTAAAGAAGCTGAGGGCAAAGGTGATGGACTGGCCAAGCATGTCTCCAGACCTAAACCTTATTGAGCATCTGTGGGGCATCCTCAAATGGAAGGTGGAGGAGAGCAAGGTCTCCAACATCCACCAGCTCTGTGATGTTGTCATGCATGAGTGGAAGAGGAATCCAGTGGCAACCTGTGAAGCTCTGGTGAACTCCATGCACAAGAGGGTTAAGGCAGTGCTGGAAAATAATGGTGACCACACAAAATATTGACACTTTGGGCCCAATTTGGACATTTTCACCTAGGGGTGTACTCACTTTTGTTGCCAGCGGTTTAGACAATAATGGCTGTGTGTTGAGTTATTTTGAGGGGACAGCAAATTTACACTGTTATACAAGCTGTGCACTCACTGCTTTACATTGTAGCAAAGTGTCATTTCTTCAGTGTTGTCACATGAAAAGAATAAAACATTTACAAAAATGTGTACTAACTTTTGTGAGATACTGTATAAATCACAAAGAACCTACAAATATTAAGAACACTAAATGAAATAAATAAAACTACCCTAAATATCCTCCAAAACCCACACCCCTTAAATAATGAAAACAAGTTTTTTTTTTTTTTAGCAAATTGCACTTTGAATTTGAGAATTTGAGTGAAACCTTAAAAGGAGAAGGAGAAGCTTGTTTGGCTGTACTTCTCCTGTGGATTACAGGAGTGCAGTTCGTTTTGCATTCCTCTGACCCATTTTCCACTGTCGGCTGACGTTGCAGAGCTGGTCCAAGCTCAGACAAGATCGTTGGGATCGGCCTACATGCCTGGGAGCCACTGAGAGACTGAACCAGATGCTCCTGCCTCTCTACAGCCCAGTGCTCCAGTGAGCGGGGGAGGGGCAGAGCAGACATCGGTGACTGACAGTCACCAGCTCTCTGCTCAGGGAGCCCTGAGAACTGAGCGATCTGAGGTGTTTGATCGCTTGGTTCTCAGTGTCCCAGGAAAGTATAATTCTGCAAAAAAAAAATACCCATACTTCTCTTTTAAGTGTTTGTGCAGACACTCCTTATAAAGACATGTCACTATGAAGAAGGTCACCCAGAAAAAAGTTGTGCAGCCACTGCTAGAGTGCATGCATGTAGATAAGAAGTGGCTGCAGCGAGACTGCAGATGATCAGCGGCACCGAGATGCAATAACTATAATAAAATAAGTGAACAGTATTTTCTAAAAAGAAAAAATATAACATGAAAACCGTTTATGACAGCATCACTTAGGGTGTACATCTAAGTCAAACATGCATATACTGCATAGGCTAACAATACTGCACTTTCAATAATTGATAGGGTGATATCTTTACATCTCACTTGGTGACATTGCAATGGATGACATAAATGATGTGATGACAACAAGTATTGTAAGTCATATAACAATAGATGATATAATTAATGACATGACCTTTGCAACATAAGGTTGCCAAACAAAGATGAAATCATCAATTCTATCATTCCCAGTGATATAACATCACTGTAATATCACAAACACATCTACTAATCAAGTCACTGTCTGTGTGCGTCATTATAATTATTAGCTGCTATCAATTTGGTGGCATTTGTGAAAACAATGCAAAGAAAGACTTTGCCTCTGACTTAAAAATGAGATGCCAAGGAAGAGATTTTAGGGCTAAAATTAAACTAAGTTCAACAGATCTGAGATATGATGATTAAAGGGGAACTAAAGTCCCTCAGTAAACATTAAATATATTTAATCCTTATGCTGATGTAGCGCCCTGTGGTTTAGTCAGGGAGCTCCTCACAAGTTTACTTGCCAGGAGTAGTTACCCTGGTCAATTGCTAGAGATCCATTGATTTCTCCCTAAGTTTGACCTGGTTGCTTTTTTCCCTTCTACCGCTAGGTGGCAGGGTACTTGGTGGTACTAGATACGAGAAGGGCAACCCAAGGTCAGGTTATGGGTATATGGGGTATCTCAGCCAATAGGCAGGGGTTTTCTTGAATCCCTTGGCCTGCTGGGAGAACATATATATTCGGGTGAGGTCAGGTGATCTATGTTCTGTACCACCTGGGCGGCTGTCTGGGTGGACGTGTGTCGCGTGCCCCGGGCTGCTAGGCCGGAGATTGGGCCTATCCCGGGGGCATCTGGCTGCTAGGCTGTGTGAGGGCCTATCCAGAATTAAGATAGCAGCGCAAGGCTGGAATTGCGGTCCAACCAGAAGTGACGGTTCTGTCGGCCGGAGAACCTGTCAGTGGTCAGAGGTAGAAGGGAAGCTGTCGCCACAAAAGGGACCAACCACCTTAACCAGGGACCACAGTGAGTAACTGAAGCAAGTACCAGAGCAACATTCTCACTGAACGGGCACGGTGGGAAACTTCAGGCGGTGATCAAGTCAGGGACCCAACCAGTGGAGGTGACGTTTGCAGAGCAGCCTTGTGTGTCAAGCCAGGGACCAAGTAGGGGTGAAGCTTGAGAAGTATCTGGAGTGCCAAGCTATGGACCCAGCAGGGAAACGTGGGTGACGCTTGAAGGGGATGCCACCGCAAAGGAGATCACGGGATTGAGAGTCAGCTAATCAGAGGGTCTAAGGAGAGACCGGGAGCTCAGTGCTGAAGAACTACAAGGAGAAGTTGTAGTGCAGCTGAAGGAACTGTTACGTTGAGTTAGGAACTGCTAAATGCTGTTGCCATAGGAGACAGCATTCCTGCATGTGCAGATGTGGCGCCTTTCCCTGCACGGCTGTCTTCCTATTAAAGTCTCGGAGTCTGCCAATTGAAATTGCAACTGCTTAAGGGTGTCCTGGCCCTAATCCTCTTTCCCCCTTAAAATATAAAAAGGACTGTTAAGAGAAATAAAATCTCTTTTACGTTCCAAGAAGTGCCCAGGGGAGGCTAAATACCTTGCTACACTGCTATCATTAGTAAATAGATAGAAAGGTATACTATATTTAATTGTTTTATCCTTTTTTTATATACATTGCTTCAGTTGAATCTAATGGGAGTGGTTTCATCATTATCAGTCAGCTGTGGCACCTGCAGGGCACTAATGAGGAAAGCAGCTGGGCCTGCATCCCTTTAGACGTGATTTCATATTGGGAGTATCTCATCAAAAATGACATAATGTGCTAAACTTTTCCTCCCATGATCTCCAGCGCCCTGTAAAGAAGTCCATAGGCTCTCCTGTGAAGTTCTCCCCCTGCTGACTGGAGTATGTTGCAATGTGTACAGGGTGGGCATCTACAGGGCTGGTAGTGCCCTGCTTGCAGGGCAGGGGTGATGGTCTCACCAACAGCTGCTGATGGCAATCAAAATAGTGTGTCTATAATGTTGTGCATTTCTATACATAGAGGTACCAGCTTGTGAGCAGGGAACACACAGAGACCAAGATGAATGAGAACAGTGTATTAAGAAAGACCCAATAATGTTCAATTAGGCTCAGTGGCTCAGTGGGTAGGCACAGCCAACTGGAGCCACTTACGAAACTGTAGCACAGGAACCTTACCTTGAAATAAAGCTGGCTGCTTCTGCAGCGAGGTGCGGGAATGCGGCCTGGCCGGTCCACACCCAAATGGGAGACTTCCTGAGAGGACATAGCGTAGTCCCTGCACTTTCCCTATTCCTCTGGAACCCCTCCCTGCCGCTATGCACTGTCCCTGACAGATGGGGAAACCTGTCTTTAAATTAACCACACACAATGCACCAAATCAGGGGGCCAGGGCCTTAAATAATCTCTGCCCTCACCCAAGATGGCTATGGAGGTCACAATGGGCACCAGCATCCAATCAGACAACTGTTCCCCTGGTGGCTGCAGGAAATCATAGAGGAACCAAGTTCCTCACAACTTCTTTCCCTTTTGCATTGCCGCAATGGACAAGTGCCACCTACAGAGGGGACTACAGACTGCACCTTTCAACAAGCTCATAGCTCTAATGCACATAAAATAGTAAAAACAATAAAGCCATTATACCAACTCAGGTGATATTCATGAATATTTGCCAGCTGCAAATCAACCTTATTCAGATCACATGTTGACCCTGCCTGGCGAGTTCTTTCATCTCTAATTAGGATCATTGTTGTGTCTATCTAAAATTGTTCTAGACTGTACAAGAATCATTTCATGTTTATTAGCATCTTTACTTTTGTGCTCCAGTAACCATGAGTCACCAAGCTGAAATTTTTAATTAATTTGTAATACATATATATTTCATGAAGCAAGACTATCTGGAGAGACATTTATTTTTCATACGTATAATGGAACGTTATGGAAAATATAATGAAGAACTGAACTGTAAAACAGAATAAACTGAACACGGCTCAGAGGTCTTATTCTGTACATCTGCTGGGAGAAGGATATTACCGTATGGTAAGCGGTTGAGAATTTCAGAAATGTGGGACAATCCGGAAAGATTTTAAGCCTTATGACTGAATATGTTCTAGAGGTGAATGTACAATGGATGATATTAAGCAGGAAGGCTGAAAGATAAGATCCAATATGTGAGGATGAGCTGCAAAGTGTAAAACTTTGCAGAAAGCTATTAAGCTATTACCTTTTTAATGTTATTTGATAAGAAACCTAGAGATTGATCCATAATAATGGTGCATTCCAACAGTGGCATGAATAATGAACAGAAATAAGAAATAAACCAGGCTTGTGTCAATTTTATGAGATTAATTTAATGACAGTGCAATAAGCAATGGTGTACAGTAAATCACATCAAGCAACCTGTAACCCTACGCATAAAAGTATTTATACTTTATATACAGACAGTGGATAAAAAATATTAATCTCAGTTCTCTTCTGTCTACAAGGCTTTTGTAACATCTGCTGTCATTTGAAATCTAGGTTCTCTCTTCTACAAGCAGTATGTCCTTTTTAGCTTTTGAATCCCTGGGCAAAACCTTTTTTTAGTTTTGGATAGCGTGGGAGAATGGTTAGATGCCCTGTCAGAATTTTATTGCTTCCCCCCCCCCCCCCTTTGCAGATATTTATCCCTCTATTTGAACTAGTGGGCATTGTCATCTAGAAATAAAGTGAGGGAAAATCCAGAATTAAGTTCCATTCACGTTCCATTCACACTTAAAAATCGTGTGATTTCCATTGCAACTTTACTGTGCGATTTGATGCAACTTTGATGCGATTTTGATGCGACTTTAGATGAGTGCGACTTTGTTACGACTTTGGTTTTGAACAATGTGATTGTTTTTTTTGTGCTCTAAAAAGTCGCTAGACATGTGCAGAATGGAAAAATGAATTTAGTTTCATTTGGTTTCTTTATTTTCAAATGAATTCCAAATTTTCAGAACGATTCGCATCGGGCGAAAATTGATTGACGGATTTGAATTCTGTGTGAAGAATAGCTGGTTGTTAAAGCAGGATTCCGGCCACTATAATTTTATTTTAAAAGTTAGCAGCTACAAATACTGTAGCTGCTGACTTTAAATAAGTAGACTTACCTGTCCTGTGTGCCCGCGATGTCGGGCGCCCAAGGCCGACCCGTCCCTCGGCTGTCGGGTCCCGGCACCGCCATCCCAAGTAAGGGAAACAGGCAGTGGAGCCTTGCGGCTTCACTGCCAGTTTCCTACTGCGCACGTGCGAGCGGCGCGGCTATCTGTGAATGGCCCCGTGGTTTTCTGGGAACACACACAGTTCCCAGAAGGCAATGGGGCCACTCAGCTAGGAGCAGAACACGCCGCAGAATAGGAAGAGGCAGATTAGGAAGACTGCCTAGCAACAAGGATTCGGGTAAGTTTAAAAAAATTTTTTTTTTTCAAATGTTTTTTTTTATTTTTTCTAAGATTTTTCTTGCTATGTTCTATTTTAGGGTGGCCCTCCACTTTAAGGAGCCGATGGCTCATCATGTAAAAAGAGAATATAAAATGTAAAAAGAATGTTAAAAAAAAGAATGCTGGCTATGAAAAATAAATGAAAAAAAATCTGCGTGGGGTTCCCCCCCCAATGCACATCAGGCTCTCCAGGTCTGGTATGGATTTTAACAACCGATGGCTCATCAGGTAAAAAAAGAATGTAAAATATAAAAAGAATGAAAAAAAGAATGTAAAATGTAGAAAGAATGTAAAAAAAAAAAATGTAAAAAAAGAATGCTGGCTATGAAAAAAAAATGGCGTGGTGTCCCCCCCCAAAATCCATACCGGGCTCTTATCTGAGCATGCAGCCCAGCAGGTCAGGAAAGGGGGGGTGAGCGAGCGCCCGCCCTCCTGAACCATACCAGGCCACATGCTCTCAACATGGGGTAGAGGTGCTTTGGGGGCAAGGGGGCGTCTGCCCCTCCAAAACACCTTTGACCCTATGTTAATGGAGACAAGGGCTTCTTCCACACAACCATGGCCGGTGGTTTTGGGGGTCTGCAGGTGGGGGCTTATCGGAATCTGGAAGCCCCCTTTAACAAAGGGGCCCCCAGATCTGGCCCCCCCATGTGAATGAGTAGGGGTACATAGTACCCCTACTCATTGGCCAAAAAAAAGGTGTATTGTAAAAAATGACAGTAGGCAGTTTTTGACAATTGCTTTATTTAGAAAAAAATGAATAAAAAAATGTCCCCTGGTGTAGAGCCATCATCAGTCACAATGCCCACCCAAAAAAAGAATAATAAATAAAAAAACCTCTGGGTGGTACCACCGGTGACATCAACAGGTGGTCCCACCCCTTAGTTATTTAAGAGCTGTCAGAGCCTACGTTGGGACTGGAGTTTTTTTTTTTCTCTTTTCAGATTAGTGGTGGTGGTGGGCATCATGGTTGATGATGGATCTACACCGGTGACATTTTTTATTTTTTACATTTTTTAATAAAGGAATTGTCAAAAAACTTGTTTTTATTTACTTTTTTTGGTGAATGAGTAGGGTACCCCCTACTCATTCGCATGGGGGGGTTGGGATCTGGGGGCCCATTTGTTAAAGGGGGCTTCCAGATTCCCATAAGCCCCCACCCGAAGACCCCCACAACCACCAGCCATGGTTGTGGGGAAGAGGTCCTTGTCCCCATAAACATGGGGACAAAGTGCTTTGGGGGGGGGGCAGAGCCCCGAGCCCCTGGGTCTGGTATGGATTTTGGAGGAGACTCAACGCCTTTTTTTTTCAATGAATTTTTATTGCTGGCATTCTTTTTTTTACATTCAACTGTCAGTGCTGAAACCCGCTGACAGCTGATGAGTCGTCGGTTGTTAAAGATGTGGTGGATGGCTTCCTGGCCCGCTCCTTAACAACCAGCTATTCTTAGTAGTAGATAGGGGGAGCTAGTGGCTATACTGATAGTAGTAATGAAAATAGAAACTAGTGATAGGACATTTGATTCAATGGCAAAAATATAGAAATCTTAAAACACTAGAGAGACTAATATTAATAAAAAAAAAAAAAAATGCTGTGTAAAACAGGTGATAACACACATAATTTAAACAACAGTGATAATAATAAAGTCCCAATTGTAGAAAACACAACCACAATTGAGTGGCAGAGAAATCGATCTTCTAGATGTAGGTAAAATCTTCTCTATGGAAAGTGGAAGTTCCATCATCAAGAAATCAGTGTACCCCACAGTGGTAGGTTAATAATCTGCTTACCAGATACAAATTACTTCTTTAATTAAAAAGAGAGTCATGAGCTCTTGTGCAGGATTGTGCCTGCTCACATATGGAGGCTGGATAGCAACAGGCAAAAAAACTTCTTCCCCAGATGATTACACATGGGACATAGAAAAGACAATGGATACTTCCATAGCGTAATACATTTTATTAAAATGGTTAAAAGCAAAACAGTAAAGCCAAATGGCCGATTACATGAGTTGGGGCCTACCCAGCACTGGGGCTACTCGCTCATCTGTAGTGGATCTCAACATGGATGCCGTACACCACCTCGGTGGTCGGCGTGCGTTCCACCCGATGAAAACGGCAACCAAGGAACCAGAAGTAGGAGGAGATCACGTGACCAGGTACCGCTCTGACGTACGTTTCGTAATAACATCTTCAGGGAAGCATACCTTGGTCACTGGGAAACGGTTATTTATAGTACAAAAAGACAGACTTATGGGCGTGGAATTTGGGTGCCGCAAAAGATATAATGGTGCGTGAAGCGCAATAATTGCCGACAGCTCTTGTAGCCCCAGACAAAGCCCCCACTGCCACCGGGTCGCAAAAAGCAAAAGCTTCAATACAGTTAAAAATGGCATAAAACTAGAAATAAACTAATATTTGGTTGGTTAAGAAATTGAATTAAAACGAAAAAAACGGAGGACTTGTGAGTGTGCAGCCACAGTGCCGGTTCACAGTCATGGCTAATGGTGTTCCCATTCCATACGATCCCAGTTATAAATAGTTCATATTCATCATAAATAAATCAGGAATAGGATTGATAACCACTCAAACAAGTAATGAAGGATAAAGCACAAATTGGGGAAATTGAAAAAAAGGTAAAAATCAAAAATTAAATTAGAATAAACTGGAAAAAAAAAAACAATGGAGAAAAGTAAGCATAGAGGAACTTGTCCCATCCATTAATGACAATGGTAAGGAAAGTTTGGACAACTGAGACACCCTAAAAACAAGGGGGGACATATCTAATTACCATTAGGTATCAACCCAGTGGCAATATGCAGGGGAAAATTGGCACAAACTGGTAGACTCAGATTAGGGTGTACCAAATTGGCAAAAACAGGGGTAGATGATATTAAAGGAGGCGATGGAAAAACGCTTGGGGGGTTTAGTCATTTGTCAGGAAGCAATTCAGGTCTAGTTCAATACTTATCCCAAAGGGTTGCATCGTGTGTAGTTTATATAACCACTAAGTTTAATTTTGGAATATAGATCTCTTCATATGGGTACCTCTCCAATGCTTAGATATTTTGTCGATGTCATAGAACGTTAAAAGTGTTGGATCGCTATTATGGAAGAGTTTGAAATGTCTGGAGACACTATGGTTAGGATAACCTTTTTTGATGTTTGTAAGATGTTCATTTATTATAATTTTTAATTGTCGTGTGGTTCTGCCCACATGTTGCAAAGAACACGGGCACTCCAGAACATATGTGACATGGTCGGAGTGGCACGTGTCGAGAGGTTTAATTTTAAATTCTTGTTTTGTCACCAATGATTTAAAGTGGGATATTTTTTGGTTGTACCTGGTTTTCTTGTTGTTTTGCAGGCCTCACATCTGGTACCCAGACCCATCCAGAAAAGTAGGTGGTTTTCTTGGAGGGTCTGGTACATTACGGGTGATGAGATTTCCAAGACCTGGGGCCCTCCTGTAGATGAACTTGGGCTTAGCTGGCAATGAGGACTGGAGGTCCCTATCTTTAAGCAAGATGGGACAGAATTTTTTAAAGATAGTTTCCACTTGTTTGTACTGGCGGTGGAAGCCTGATATGAAGGCCAACTCCCCCTTGGATTCCTTTTTGGGTTTGGTGACCAGAAGAGTCTGTCTATCCATTGCTGACACCTGTCCTACAAGTTTCTCAAGTGTATGCAATGGGTAGCCTTTTTATAGAAATCTTTTGATAAGAACTTCCGCCTGTAGAAAAAAATCTGCATCATTGTCACAATTTCGCCGGATGCTCATGTATTGTCCCTTAGGGACAGCCCCTATCCACTGGAAAGTTGAAATTCCTTCACCAAGAAATCAGTACACCCCACAGTTGTAGGTGTATAATCTGTTTAACAGATACAAATGACTTCTTTAATTAAAAAGAGAGTCATGAGTGCTTGTGCAGGATTGTGCCTGCTCACATACGGAGGCTGGATAGCAACAGGCAAAAAAACTTCTTCCCCGGATGATTAGACATGGGACATAGAAAAGACAATGGATACTTCCATAGCGTAATACAGTTTATTAAAATGGTTAAAAGCAAAACAGTAAAGCCAAATGGCCGCTAACAGGTAGAAGAGGAAGAGGGAGAAAGAAAAAGAAAGAGAAGCAACTGAAGTCAGGAATATTCAATTTAGCAGGAATTACTTTCTCTGAAAAAGAATTGGAAGTTTTGTCACAGGGTTTGAAATTCGCACCCAACAAAAATATCGACAAATTTGATCTACTTGTTGATATTGAGAAATATATCAGAAAACTAAATATTAAAAAACATTTTGCAGGTCAAACTACCAACTTGGTGAGAAAAGAGGTTGATGACCCCTTCTTACACAGTGGTTTAACAAATAATTCTGTATTCAACCCAAAAAAGGGCACTAACCACCATATAGAAGTATTTAGAAATATGGTGCAAGATGAGGTCCGACAATTAGACGTAATTAAATATCAGAACAACCAATCTATTTGGGAGGGAATCAAACTGTTGGAGGACAATAGACAGATAGTGGTCAGACCAGCGGATAAAGGGGGAGGGCTGATAGTACTAACAAAAGACTACTACAATAAAGAAATAGCAAGATTACTCAATGACACCACCACGTACAGAAAATTAAATTCTGATCCCACACCACGGTTGAAAAAAGAACTAATAGAATGGATAGATAAAGGATTAACCAAGAAAATACTAGACCAAAAGGAAGCAGACTATCTTAATATACATGCACCCAAAATTCCAGTACTTTATATAGTACCCAAAATACACAAGAATAAAGAAAATCCACCGGGTCGCCCTATCGTGAGTGGGATTGGTTCTCTGTACTCTAGATTGGGGGAATATCTGGACAAATTCCTCCAGCCTCTAGTTACGCAGAGCCAATGCTAGTTAAAAGATAGTAGGGAACTAATTGTACTTCTACAAACCATCACTGCAACTGATAATACATTAATGGTAACAATAGACATTGAGTCTCTTTATACAAACATACGCCAGCCAGATGCATTGGAAGCGGTTAAGTGGGCCCTATCCAAAGAATCCAACATGACCAAATCTCAAACAAAATTTTTAGTGGAGGGATTACCCCTGGCCATGGGGAACAACTATTTTTGGGCGCTTAATGAATACTACAGTCAAACAGATGGTGTTGCCATGGGGGCACGCTATGCTCCTAGTGTGGCGAATATAACATTAAATAAATGGGAAACAGAGACAATTTTCAGGAATCAATCAAAATCGCTTCTGTTTTATAAGAGGTCCATTGATGATGTCATCTTGCTATGGGAGGGCTCTCATGAAAGTTTTTTTGAGTATCTAGAAAATATGAACAACAATAGGTACGGTTTAAAATTTACAGCAGAATGCAGGCTAAGTACAGTCAATCACCTGGATCTGACACTCACTAAACATCGGAATACCATTGGCACAAAGACGTTTTTTAAAGAGACTTATCGAAACGCTTTTATGGCAATCCATAGCGGACAGGTTTCAGCAATGGATAGACAGACTCTTCTGGTCACCAAACCCAAAAAGGAATCCAAGGGGGAGTTGGCCTTCATATCAGGCTTCCACCGCCAGTACAAACAAGGGAAACTATCTTAAAAAAATTCTGGCCCATCTTGCTTATAGATACGGACCTCCAGTCCTCATTGACAGCTAAGCCCAAGCTTATCTACAGGAGGGCCCTGGGTCTTGGAAATCTCATCGCCCGTAATGTACCAGGCCCTCCAAGAAAACCACCTACTTTTCTGGATGGGTCTGGGTTCAATTATTGTACCAGATGTAAGGCCTGCAAAACAACAAGAAAACCAGGTACAACCAAAAAAAATCTGACTTTAAATCATTGGTGACAAAACAAGAATTTAAAATTAAACCTCTCATAACGTGCCACTCCGACTATGTCACATATGTTCTGGAGTGCCCGTGTTCTTTGCAATATGTGGGCAGAACCACACAACAATTACAAATTAGAATAAATGAACCGGCACTGTGGCTGCACACTCACAAGTCCTCCGTTTTAATTCATTTTCTTAACCAACCAAAAATTTGTTTATTTCCACTTTTATGCCATTTTTAACTGTATTGAGGCTTTTGCTTTTTGCGACGCGGTGAGGGGGCTTTATCTGGCGCTACATCAGCTGACGGCAATTATTGAGCTTCATGCACCAATTATATCTTTTGCGGCGTCCAAATTGCACGCCCATAAGTCCGCCTTTTTGTACTATAAATAACCATTGCTTAGTGACCAAGGTACACTTCCCTGAAGACGTTATTACAAAATGTACGTCGGAGCGGTACCTGGTCACGTGATCTCCTCCTACTTCCGGTTCCTTGGTTGCCGTTTTCGTCGGGTGGAACGCACGCCGACCACGGAGGTGGTGCACGGCATTCCTGTTGAGATCCACTACAGACGAGCAAGCAGCCCCAGTGCCGGGTAGGCACCAACTCATGTAAGCGGCCATTTGGCTTTACTGTTTTGCTTTTAACCATTTTAATAAACTGTATTACGCTATGGAGGTATCCATTGTCTTTTCTATATCCCATGTCTAATCATCCGGGGAAGAAGTTTTTTTGCCTGTTGCTATCCAGCCTCTGTATGTGAGCAGGCACAATCCTGCACATGCATTCATGAGTCTCTTTTTAAATTAAAGAAGTCATTTGTATCTGGTAAGCAGATTATTCACCTACCACTGTGGGGTGCACTGATTTCTTGGTGAAGGAATTTCCACTTTCCATATAGAAGATTTTACCTACATCTAGAAGATCACCTTTCTCTGCCACTCAATTGTGGTTGTGTTTTCTACAATTGGGACTTTATTATTATCACTGTTGTTTAATTTATGTGTGTTATCACCTATGTTTTACACAGCAATTTTTACATTTTTTTTATATATTAGTCTCTAGTGATTTAAGATTTCTATATTTTTGCCATTGAACCAAATGTCCTATCACTAGTTTCTATTTTCATTACTACTATTAATATAGCGACTAGCGCCCCCTATCTACTACTAATCCTTATTGACCACTTTGTGCAATCCGGGGAGCAGCTTATTAGTATTTTTTTCACTTTATGTTTTTTATTTTGGCGTGGAGCCTATTTTTTCACTCAACCAGCTATTCTTCACACAGAATTTGAATTGATCGATCAATTTTCAACCAATTCGACTTTGAATAATTCTGAAATTTGGAACTCGTTAGAAAATAAAGAAACCAAACAAAACTAAACAAATTTTTCCATTCTGCACATGCACTTTGTAAAGCACAAACAAAACGATCACATTGGTCAACACCAATGTCATAAGTCATAACAAAGTCGCATTAAGTGGCCGGGTAAAGTCACAATGGAAATCATGTAATTTTTAAGTGACGCATGTTTGAATGGAATAGCAGAGAGAGCACAGCTAGGTGGTGTTGTTGCAGAGCTTTTTGGCGCGGAAGTACAGGAGGGGTCAGACGCTGTGACTGCATGATGTGAGAGGGGGTGAGGGAGGGTGAGAACAGAGGACCAGATCCCCCCCGCCCGAGGGAACCAAGAGTGGCGGCAGGAGCAGGACATTGTGGTGGGGGAGCGGGACAGTTATCACCCCACAGACTCAGACAGAGGAGGCGGGAGGAGATCCAGCGGGACCGGGAGGTGGAAGGCTGACCGGGAGAGGCACCGGGTAAGTGAACTGAAAACCGGAGGGGGAGTGTGACAGACAGACTAGAGAAGTGGCCAGACTGAAAGTTTGACTGACTGCTGCAAAGTGTCAGATTACAAGGGGCGGCTGAGCAGTGAGACACAAACGAAAAAAAAATAAAACATTGACTGACAGTGTATTGTGAGTACCTCTGTATTGTTGAGTACCTGTGTGGTGTGAGTACCTGTGTATTGTTGAGTACCTGTGTATTGTGAATACCTGTGTAGTGTGAGTACCAGTGTATTGTGAGTACCTGTGTATTGCTGAGTACCTGTGTAGTGCGAGTACCTGTGTATTGTGAGTACCTGTGTATTGTTGAGTACCTGTGTGGTGTGAGTACCTGTGTATTGTTGAGTACCCGTGTATTTTGTGTACCTGTGCATTGTGAGTATCTATGTAGTGTGAGTACCTGTGTATTGTGAGTACCTGTGTATTGTGAGTACCTGTGTATTGTTGAGTATTTGTGTATTGTGAGTACCTGTGTATTGTGAGTATCTGTGTATTGTTGGGTACCTGTATAGTGTGAGTACCTGTGTATTGTTGAGTACCTGTGTGGTGTGAGTACCTGTGTATTGTTGAGTACCCGAGTGCTGTCAGTACCAGAGTGCAGTGAGTGCACGGGTACTGTGAGTACCCGAGTGCTGTGAGTGCACGCGTAATGTGAGTGCCCGAGTGCTGTGAGTGCACAGGTAGCTTGAGTGCATGGGTGCTGTGAGTGCACGAGTACTGTGAATGCCTGAGTGCTGTGAGTGCACGGGTGCTGTGAGTGCCCGAGGGGTGTGAGTGCATGAGGTGTGTGAGTGCACGAGTGCTGTGAGTGCCCGGGTACTGTGAGTACTTGTGTGCTGTGAGTGCACGGGCGCTGTAAGTGCAGGAGTACTCTGAGTACCCGAGTGCTGTGAGTGTATGAGTACTGTGAGTACCCGAGTGCTGTGAGTGCACGAGTACTGAGAGCACCCTAGTGCTGTGAGTGCCCGGGTACTGTCACTGCCCGGGTGCTGTGAGTGCATGGGTACTGTGAGTGCTGCAAGTGCTGTGAGTGCCAGAGTGCCCGAGTGCTGTTAGTACCTGTGTAGTGTAAATGCACGTGTGCTATGAGTACCTGTGTATTGTATTGTTGAGTATTAGTGTCAGGAAGCTAGTTGTTAGTTCATGGGACAGAGTATAATTCCTAAATCCCCATTAAATTAGTAGGTACAATGCCCGGCGGGTATGGAGATGCGACTCGGTATACATCTTGCAGCACGTATGCGTTCCTTAATCATCCGATCAAGGGAAATACTGCTGCGCAAAATGTAAGCACATTGTTTCCCTGGAAGCCTAGATTCTGAATCTAGGGAAGTAACTGTCAGCACTGAGAAGACCCTCCATACTAAAGGAGAGTTGGGATCGTACCCGGCAGGTGCCGGCAGGTGCCGGCAGGCACAAGAGCAGATTAGATGGGTGACAGTCAGGAAGGGTAGGGGAGAAAGAGTCAGGGAGGCCGATCCAGAGCTGGAACATCCCAATAAGTACGCCCCGTTGAGTGACATTGGTGAAACCAGTTAGGGACCAGCATTGCTGGAGCAGAGTAATGCCCCTAGCTGCCAGGGGAAAAATTCCTCCAGCGAGGATGGGGGGAAGCCAAGGGAAAGGAAAGACATTTTTTGGTAGTAGGGGTCTCAATTCTCAGAAGGACAGAGAGGGCAATCTGTCACAAAGACCTGAAGCGCCAACTGTATGTTGTCTCCCGGGTGCTTGGGTTCGGCACATCGTGGATCTGGTGGACATAACACTGGGGGGGGGGGCTGGGGAAGATATGTTGGCACCAATGACAAAGTCAGCGGAAGATGGAGTGTCCTAAAAAACGATTTTAGGGATTTAGGAGATAAAATTGAGGATTAGGACCTCCAAGGTAGTATTCTCAGAAATACTACCTGTACCTCGAGCCACACCAGAATAGCAGCAGAAGATTAGGGAAGTAAACAAGAGGAGCTGGTAGAGAAAGGAGGGGTTTGGTTTCCTGGGGAACTGGGCTGACTTCTCAGTCGGTTACCAGCTCTTTAGCAGAGATGGACTGCACCTAAATGGGGAAGGTGCAGATCGGCTGGGAGAGAAGATGGCCAAAAAGTTAGGAGGTTAGAGGGGCTTTTTAACTAGGCGACGGGAGGGGGGGTTTGGTAGGGATAAGATATAGAGATAGCCAGCATGGAACAAATTTCAGTGGGTAGTATTGGGGGCATTGGTGGTAGGTTTACTAAAGTACCTAAACCCATGGTAAGTATAGTAACAAGTCCTATTTGCAACCTCAGAACACCCAATAAGGAGATAGCATGTGTCTAGACAAAACTACGAGGCTTGTTCACCAATGCCAGGAGTCTGGCGGACAAGATGGGAGAACTAGAGCTGCTATTGTATAAGGAGGATTTAAATTTTATGGGAATTTCACAGACTTGGTTCAACAGCTCTCATAATTGTCTGGTAACCATTCAAGGGTATTCCCTATATTGCACGGATAGGGAGGGTAAAAAGGGAGAGGGGTGTACCTTTATATCAAAAATGATGTACAAGTGAATGTGAGGGACGACATCACTAATGGAGCAAGAGAGGAGGTGGAATCCTTATGGGTAGAGCTACAGAGGGAGGAAACCAAGAGGAAAGTAATACTGGGAGTATGCTATAGAGGGAGAGTTGGACCTCCTATCACAGCTTGAAATGGCGGCAACAATGGGAAGTGTCATTATAGTGGGGGATTTTAATTACCCAGTCATAGACTGGGCGCGAAGGAACCGTGCATTTGTCTAAGGCTCGGCATTTCCTAAATGTCTTGCAGGACAATTTCATGGGTCAGATGGTAAATGCACCAACAAGAAATAATGCGTTACTAGACCTACTGATTACTAACAATACAGACCTGATCACAGATGTGGAAATACGGGGCAATTTAGGAAACAGCAATCACAGGTCAATTAGTTTCAGTATAAATCACACAAACAGGAAACACAAGGGGAATACAAAGACACTGAATTTCAAAAGAGCCAACTTCAATAAACTACGCTCCTTGCTAGATGTTAAATGGGATAAAATCCTAGGAACAAAGAACACAGAGGAAAAATGGGTGTGCTTTAGGAGCATATTAAATAAGGATATTAGCCAGTGCATCCCAAACGGTAATAAACTTGAAAGAGATAATAAAAGTCCTGGGTGGCTTAACTCCAACGTAAAATAGCATATAAAATCAAAGGAGAATGCCTTCAAAAAATACAACACTGTACAAAGAATGCAATAAGAAATGTAAGGGTGCAATCAGGGTAACTAAGGTAAAACACGAATAGCACATAGCGGAGAAGAGTAAAAAAATCCCAAGAAATTCTTTAAGTACATTAATAGTAAAAGAGGGAGGACAGATTGTATCGGAAAAGACAAGAAAAGACGGTGCCTCTGGGTGCAGACTGTAACACAATTTTATTAAAACAAGAGCTGTGGTAAAACTCACATTTTAGCAGTAAAAATAGGCATGGTATGGTCCCAGACAAACAGGGTAGCATCAGTGCTGTCAGTCCCTGAGAAGCCCGAGAATGTGCTGTCTCAGCGCTCGTCTCCAAAGCCGCTAGGTGGTATTCGGCCGGCAGCGGTGAATGAGCATCAAAACGAGGCTTGGGATGCAGACTGGAATCCAAGCGAACGGTGATGAAGTCACTGGAAGTGCGGCGCGTTTCTCGAGCTGGCAGGCCGTGAATGGCGTGACGGCCGCGCTCCTTTCTCAAGCTTTATTCCCTTCCCCTCTCCTTCCCCTCCCCCATTCCGACCACCTGTATTGCCATTGAGCATATTGTGCCTTCATTGTCTTCGTGCACAATTCATGGACTTCCTCACCATTATATACTCCACAGAGCGGACTTGCAGTCTCTTCAGTGCATAGAATTTTATGCTCAATCAGCACCGTGTGCCTTTTAAATATTTGAATTATTGTAATTATTTTAATTATTCTATCACACATTGGAGTGCATGTTTTAGTTTTTTGCGCCAATTACTTGCTTGACAGATTATATCGGCCCCATAAAGAATGATGAAACTGGCTACAGGGGCGAGTTCAAAGGGTAGTGATAATTGGTGAGTACTCAGAATGGTCCGGTGTGGAGAGTGGGGTCCCCCAGGTTTCTGTCCTGGGACCAATCCTATTTAACTTATTCATAAATGATCTGAAGGATGGGATAAAAAGCTCAATCTCTGTATGTGCAGACGATACTAAGCAGGGCAATAGCTTCTCCGCAGGGTGTGGAAACCTTACAAGAAGATCTGAACAAATTAATGGGGTGGGCAACTACATGGCAAATGAGGTTTAATGTAGAAAAATGTAAAATAATGCATTTCGGTGGGAAAAACATGAATACAATATACTCACTGGGGGGAAAACCTCTGGAGGAATCTAGGATGGAAAAGGACCTGGGGGTCCTAGTAGATGATAGGCTCAGCAATGGCATGCAATGCCAAGCTGCTGTAAGCAAAGCCAATAGAATATTGGCAAGCATTAAAAAGGGAATTAATTCCATAGATAAAACAATAATTCTTCCACTCTACAAGACTCTGGTCCGGCCTTCACCTGGTGTATGCCACCAGTTCTGAGTTCCAGTCCTTAGAAAGGATGTGTCCAGAGAAGGGCAACAAACCTAATAAGGGGACTGGAGGATCTTAGTTATGAGGAAAGATTACTAGCACTGAACTTATTCTCTCTAGAGAAGAGATGCTTGAGAGGGGATATGATTGCAGTGTACAAATACCGTATTGGTGACCCCACAATAGGAATAAAACTTTTCCGCGTTAGGGCATTTAAAAAGACTTGCGGCCATCCACTAAAATTAGAAGGAAAGCGGTTTAACCCTAAATTGCGTAGAGGGTTCTTTACTGTAAGAGCTGTAAGGATGTGGAATTCTCTTCCACAAGCAGTGGTTTCAGCAGGGAGCATCCATAATTCCAAAAAATTCTTAGATAGGCACCTAAACATCCACAACATACACGGATATACAATGTAATACTGACATAAAAGCATACACACACAGGTTAGACTTGATGGACTTGTGTCTTTTTTCAACCTTACCAACTATGTAACTATGTGAATGGAGCCTAACTTCCTGTTAGGCTTCAATCACACTTGGGCGACTTAAAAATCACGTGATTTCCATTGTGACTTTACCCGGCCACTTGATGTGACTTTTATCCAACGTTGATACAATTTTTATGTAACTTTGTAAGAGTGCGACTTTGTTATGACTTTGACTTTGACAAATGTGATCGTTTTGTTTGTGCTTTACAAAGTGCATGTGCAGAATGGAAAAATTTGTTGGAGCAGGAAATTATATATTTACATAGTTAGGTTGAAAAAAAAGACATAAGTCCTTCTAGTTCAGTTAACCACTTCAGCCCCGGAAGATTTGGCTGCTGAATGACCCGGCCATTTTTTGCGATTCGGCACTGCGTCACTTTAACTGGCATTTGCACAGTCGCGATGCTGCACCCAAACAAAATTGACGTCCTTTTTTCCCCACAAATAGAGCTTTCTTTTGGTGGTATTTGATCGCCTCTTCGTTTTTTATTTTTTGTGCTATAAACAAAAAAAGAGCAACAATTTTGAAAAAAATGGAATATTTTTTACTTTTTGCTATAATAAATATCCCCATTTTTTTAAAAAAAAAGCACATTTTTTCTCAGTTTAGGCCGATATGTATTCTTCTACATATTTTTGGTAAAATAAAATCGAAATAAGCTTATATTGATCGGTTTGCACAAAAATAGGGGATAGATTTATAGCATTTTTATTATTATTATTTTTTTTTACTAGTAATGGCGGCAATCTGCGATTTTTATCGGGACTGCGACATTATGGCGGACACATCGGACACTTTTTGGGACCATTGGCATTTATACAGTGATCAGTGCTATAAAAATGCACTGATTACTGTAAAAATGTCACTGGCAGGGAAGGGGTTAAGACTAGGGGGTGATCAAGGAGTTAACTGTGTTCCCTATGTGTGTTTCTAACGGTAGGGGGAGGGGACTGACCTAGAAGAAGTGACGGATCGTGGTTCATAGCTAATAGAAACGATCTGTCACCCCTCGCAGAACAGGGATTTGTGTGTTTAGACACACACACGTCCCTGTTCTGCCTCTTGTGCCCGCGATAGCTCGTGGCCGTTGGTCGCATGTGTAGCGGGCTCGTGCACACGCCTGCTTTTCCGTATAGCTACGATGGCTGGCGGGATCGTGTCGACCTGCCTCAGTAAAATGACCGGGGCTGGTTGGCAAGGGGTTTCTAGGAATTAAAAAAATTAAATTGAGTAGCAAACCCAAATATACAGAATCCTATACTCACAACTGATCAAGGGAAAGGCAAAAAAATCAATTGAAAGCATGGTTCAATTTGTTACAGTGGATGAAAAATAATTTACTTTCTGATCGGATCAGATTCTTCCTGATCAGATCGGATCCTTCCTTCCTAATTGGATCGGCAATCAGGTATTCCCTAGATCAACACTCCCTGGTGTGAACAGAAGGTAAGGAACTGAATGGAAACTTCTCCAATGGTACACTGAAATAAATACTGAAATTGAAATAACTTCTAAACTAAATATTATCCAAAGGTGGTTACGGATTCCCTCTATTTATTCCATATATGTATTCATTTGTCTATTCCTATAGTTAGCTAGTCTATTAAAACTCTGATAGTTACTGTTGATAGCACAATAATATAAGGTTAGCTATGAAAACAAACACACTGCTTAGTAAAACATCTTATTTATTTCCAAAGAAAATAGGAAAATGCTAACCTGAAAATACTAAAGGAAGATATTACAAAGCTTATAAAAAAAGAACATCACAGATACTTACAGCGGGGCAAAAAAGTATTTAGTCAGCCACCAATTGTGCAAGTTGTCCCACTTAAAAAGATGAGAGAGGCCTGTAATTGTCATCATAGGTATACCTCAACTATGAGAGACAAAATCTGGAAACAAATCCAGACAATCACATTGTCTGATTTTTGACAGAATTTATTTGCAAATTATGGTGGAAAATAAGTATTTGGTCAATATCAAAAGTTCATCTCAATTCTTTGTTATATATCCTTTGTTGGCAATGACAGAGGTCAAACATTCTCTGTAAGTTTCTCAAGGTTGTCACACACTGTTGCTGGTATGTTGGCCCATTCCTCGATGCAGATCTCCTCTAAAGCAGTCATGTTTTAGGGCTGTCGCTGGGCAACACGGACTTTCAACTCCCTCCAAAGGTTTTCTATGGGGTTGAGATCTGGAGACTGGCTAGTCCACTCCAGGACCTTGAAATGCTTCTTACAAAGCCACCCCTTCGTTGCCCGGGCGGTGTGTATGGAATCATTGTCATGCTGAAAGACCCAGCCACGTTTCATCTTCAATGCCCATGCTGATGGGAGGAGGTTTGCACTCAAAATCTCACGATACGTGGCCCATTCATTCTTTCATGTACACGGATCAGTCGTCCTGTTCCCTTTGCAGAGAAACAGCCCCAAAGAATGATGTTGCCACTCACATGCTTCACAGTAGGTATGGTGTTCTTTGGTTGCAACTCAGCATTCTCTCTCCTCCAAACACGATGAGTTGTGTTTCTACCAAACAGTTCTACTTTTGGTTTCATCTGACCATATGACATTCTCCCAATCCTCTGCTGGATCATCCAAATGCTCTCTAGCAAACCTCAGACGGGCCGGGACATGTACTGGCTTAAGCAGGGGGACACGTCTGGCACTGCAGGATCTGAGTCCCTGGCGGCGTAGTGTGTTACTGATGGTAGCCTTTGTTACGTTGGTCTCAGCTCTCTGTAGGTCATTCACTAGGTCCTGTGGTTCTGGGATTTTTGCTCACCGTTCTTGTGATCATTTTGACCCCACGGGGTGAGATCTTGCGTAGAGCCCCAGATCAAGGGAGATTATCAGTGGTCTTGTATGTCTTCCATTTTCTAATTATTGCTCCCACAGTTGATTTCTTCACACCAAGCTGCTTGCTTATTGCAGATTCAGTCTTCCCAGCCTGGTGCAGGTCTACAATTTTGTTTCTGGTGTCCTTCGACAGCTCTTTGGTCTTCACCATAGTGGAGTTTGGAGTGTGACTGTTTGAGGTTGTGGACAGGTGTCTTTTATACTGATAACAAGTTCAAACAGGTGCCATTAATACAGGTAATGAGAGGAGGACAGAGGAGCCTCTTAAAAGAAGAAGATACAGGTCTGTGAGAGCCAGAAATCTTGCTTGTTTGTAGGTGACCAAATACTTATTTTCCACCATAATTTGCAAATAAATTCTTTAAAAAATCAGACAATGTGATTTTCTGGATTTGTTTCCACATTTTGTCTCTCATAGTTGAGGTATACCTATGATGACAATTACAGGCCTCTCTCTTCTTTTTAAGTGGGAGAACTTGCACAATTGGTGGCCGACTAAATACTTTTTTGCCCCACTGTATCAAGGCTGTTCCCCTAGACACAGTCTCATCAGCTGGGCTCATGATGATGGTAACAGAGAGAGCTCTCAGACTCAGTAAGCCCTTTTTATACTTCAATCATACACCGTCCAGACCCAACCCCATTGCCGGCCCATCTAGACCTTTGACGAATCAATCTATTTACGGGGCCGTCCTTCGCAATATATTATATTACTGTCCATCCTGCTGTGTTGGCCTCTAGGGGCAGCATTGTCCATGTATCATGTCTATGTATCCTGGGTCAATCTTCAATGCCTTTGATCTCTGTAACCCACCTTCATCAATCATCCTGCCAGTCATGGCCCTCTTTGAAGCTCTCCTGCATAGGGTTATCACACCAGGCGGTCAGGAGCCAAGCTTTTGTTCAGCCTTGCTTCTTCAGATGAATAATCTGATATGCTACAAAGCTTTGATGGGCAACTTGTTACATTCCAGATAGCCCCCAAGAATGCGAAGGCCTGGTATAGCCATAGTTCATATTTCAAACACCTCTTGTATTTATGAAAAAAAAACACGTTGCCTTCCAACATACACAGATGGAAAAAAATAAACTGGTGGGGGTTTTAAACCTTGCCTACTATATGCAAAACTAAAAAAAGCCTTTCAGTTACACATACAATTCAAGGTACTACAACACTCTCATCTAGACTCTCATCTCAATTTCTAGACATGCCACTTGCAATAAATTATTTAAGTTCAACTCTAACCAAATCTTTTACTTTATTTTGGATAGACTGGAGAAGGGTTAGAGCAACTGTTAGATTTTTATTGCTGTTTGTGGGTTGTTAGTGGTGTACCCCAAGGTTCAGTGTTGGGACCCTTACGTTTTAATATACAGTATATATAAATGATATTGGGTCTGGGATTAAAAGTACCATTTCAGTCTTTGCAGATGACACCAAGCTATGCAATAACATCCTTATAGGACATCTCCAATTTACAAGCTGACCTCCATGCAGTATTTATTTGGGCAACTATGTGGCAAATTAGGTTTAATGTTGATAAATGTAAAGTTATGCACTTGAGGCTAAGAATATGCATCTATCATACATACTAGGGGTAGTACAACTGGGGGAATCAATGGTGGAGAAGGATCTGGGAGTTCTGGTAGATCATAAGCTTAATAATGGCATGCAATGCCAAGGTGCAGTTTGCACAGCAAGAAAAATCCTTTCTTGTATTAAGAGAGGTATAGACTCCAGAGAGAGATATCATTTTGCCCCTGTACAAATCATTAAGACCTCATCTGGAATATGCAGTTCAGTTTTGGGCATCATTTTACAAAAAGGATAATCGGGGAACTGGAGAAAGTGCAGAGAAGGGCAACCAAACTGATAAGAGGCATGGAGGAACTTAGCTATGAGGATAGATTAGAGGAACTGAATATATTCTCTCTTGAGAAGAGGAGATTAAGGAGGGATAAGATCAACATGTATAAATACATAAGTGATCCATATAGTGAACTTGGTGTTGGATTTTGCGTTTTATAAACTGTTAATATTGTTAAAAACTTGAACTACCAACATTTTATCCTTTAAGGTCTCTTCTTCGTTGGGAGTTTTAAGTAATCTTAAGGCCTAAAATTATTTTTAAAACATGTAAACACACAAATTAAAAAAATGGCTCTGGCAGGCAAGTGGTAAAATACCTGTCTTCTGTTCCCTAACACTGTGCATTCTCTACTACCAGGCGCAGCATGAAAGTTTTAGTTTACCCATAGCTGCACATAGCCAGTGAGAAGCCAGCAATGAATACCCCCCCCCACTACACACTGCCATTGTGGAGGGGAGGGATGTGATGGGAGGACAATGGGGGGGAGAATTATAGAAAGGACATGCCAAGACAAATTACAACTATTTACAGTGTAATATACTGGTATTTAAGCTGTATATAACAATAGTAAATACATAAATTCTGTAGGTTAAAGACTGTTATACCCCGTACACACGATTGGACATTCCGACAACAAAATCCATGGATTTTTTCTGACGGATGTTGGCTCAAACTTGTCTTGCATACACACGGTCACACAAAGCTTGTCAGAAATTCTGAACGTCAAGAATGCGGTGACGTACAACACGTACGACGAGCCGAGAAAAATGAAGTTCAATAGCCAGTGCGGCTCTTCTGCTTGATTCCGAGCATGCATGCAACTTTGTGCGTCGGAATTGTGTACACATGATCGAAATTTACGACAACGGATTTTGTTATCGGAAAATTTGAGATCCAAATCTTAAATTTTGTGTCATGGAAATTCCGATGGAAAATGTCAGATGGAGCTTACACACGGTCTGAATTTCCGACAACAAGCTCCCATCGAACATTTTCCGTCAGAAAATCCGACCTTGTGTACGGGGCATAAGAACGGTTTGTTAAAGAAATTTGCTCATACACCCTTCAAATCATGCATGCAGGTTAATAAGTCACAAATCACAAAAATTATTACCTGTTGCATGCTTTATAATGCCAACACCAGAGTGGAATACTAAATGTCACAAGTTAAAAGTCTGATTAGAGGAGTACAAATTTCCATTGCCTGTTTTATGTCTGTAATAAAACAAGATTCCAAAACACAAAAGATAGGCGGGCATTGGTGTACAGGAACTGGGGGAAAATGATATGGTCCAAATCTGATTTTGTTGTTAGAGGCACACATAAATCTTTTTGGGATACTTCAAGGTAAGGTCTACAGACACAATTTTGCATGTGAACTGTAGTCTGCTGATGTATATTGTATATACCCAATATTAGCCATCCTTTTAGTTCCGGTAGATACAATTGAGAAACAACGGATGGAATGAACAAAGTCATTTTTAAAAATGTAGTTCACTGCGCTATAACAAAACAGGCTATACAATTTAAAGCCCAGTTGATGTCACAAAAATACATATTTATAAATGTACATAGTCATTCAGATAGACATTAAATAACAGCCTCCATTTTCTTTTCAAATATTGTACTGGGCTTTAAGAATAAGGTAACAGCAAAATGCATGCCCACACTATAGTGTCAGAACAATTGTCTTCAAACAACAAGGTTACAACCAGTAAATGTCCAAAGATCTGACAGCAGTCAGTTCTCAGATAGAATCTGGTGATGATTAACCCAGAACAGAATATGACAACAAAATAAGGCAATTTGCTTTAAAACCAATTTAGGAAAAATGATAAAAGGAAAAAACAGAAGGGCCTGGTATGGATTTTGGGGGGGACATCCAGGCCAATATTTTTTGGTATTTTCGGTATTTTTATCTATATTGCCCGGATCTGACAATACATTACATTACAATACAATACAATACATTACAGCTGCGAGCAGTTTTAAATGACATTTTTTCCTTTCGAAATGTAATTTTGTTGTGGCACTGTTATAAACATAGGAAAGAAGTGCTACTTTACAGGCATACTAAGGACACCCCCCAGGCACAATATTTAAAGGAATATTTATTTTTTATTGCTTCACTTTAAGCATTAATAAAATCACTGTTCCCGAAAAAATCTTTGATGATCCCTAGGAGTACCATCAAATCTATCATAACCAAATGGAAAGAACATGGCACAACAGCAAACCTGCCAAGAGACGGCCGCACGCCAAAACTCACGGACCGGGCAAGGAGGGCATTAATCAGAGAGGCAGCACAGAGACCTAAGGTAACCCTGGAGGAGCTGCAGAGTTCCACAGCAGAGACTGGAGTATCTTTACATAGGACGACAATAAGTCGTATGCTCCATAGAGTTGGGCTTTATGGCAGAGTGGCCAGAAGAAAGCCATTACTTTCAGTAAAAAACAAAATGGCACGTTTTGAGTTTGCGAAAAGGCATGTGGGAGACTCCCAAAATGTATGGAGGAAGGTGCTCTGGTTTGATGAGACTAAAATTTAACTTTTTGTCCATCAAAGAAAACACTATGTCTGGCGCAAACCCAACACATCACATCACCCAAAGAACACCATCCCCACAGTGAAACGTGGTGGTGGCAGCATCATGCTGTGTGGATGTTTTTCAGCAGTCGGGACTGAGAAACTGGTCAGAGTTGAGGGAAAGATGGATGGTGCTAAATACGGGGATATTCTTGAGCAAAACCTCTACCTCTCTGTGTGCGATTTGAGGCTAGGATGGAGGTTCACCTTCCAGCAGAACAATGACCCCAAACACACTGCTAAAGCAACACTTGAGTGGTTTAAGGGGAAACGTAAATGTGTTGGAATGGCCCAGTCAAAGCCCAGACCTCAATTCAATAGAAACACTGTGGTCAGACTTAAAGATTGCTGTTCACAAGCGCAAACCATCCAACTTGAAGGAAAGTATTGACTCTAGGGGGGTAAATAGTTATGCACATTGACTTTTTCTGTTATTTTGTCCTATTTGTTGTTTGCTTCACTTTATATATATATATATATATAAAAATACTTCAAAGTTGTGGACATGTTCTGTAAATTAAATGATGCAAATCCCCAAACAATCCATGTTAATTCCAGGTTGTGAGGCAACAAAACACGAAAAATGCTAAGTGGGTGAATACTTTTGCAAGGCACTGTGTAGTTGTGGCCATATTACTCTAGTTCTTGAACATACTTCTCTGAAAAAAAAGGTATCCCAAACTAGAATTAAAGAGGGAGTTCACCTAAAAAAAAAAAATGATAAAAAGCCAGCAGCTACAAATACTGCAGCTGCTGACTTTTAATAAATGGACACTCACCTGTCCTGGAGTCCATTGCTTCACTTCCCGGTTCCTTACTGCGCATGTGCGAGTCGCGCTGCGCGTCCTACGTGGTCCACGCTATCTCCTGGGACCTGTGTGTTTCCCAGGAGACAGCGGGGGGTGCAGGAGGGGGCGTGACACCCGCGGGAGTCTATTCCAGAAAGTGGGTGCAAATACCAGTAGTACAGGTTACTGCACCCCCCTCTCCCCTGAAAGGTGCCAATTGTGGCACCGGAGGGGGAGGAATCAGATGAGCGGAAGTTCCACTTTTAAGTGGAACTCCGCTTTAAAGAGCAACTGTTAACATCAGAAAGTCACTATGGATTAGACCTTTACATTAGATTTATATGATGTCTAATACTCAGATTCATAAAGCATTTCCCAGTGGTTCTTGGTGGAAATTGTCACAAGTTTATATGCAGTAAGTCCTTCCTGATATGCTTCCCTGTGTGTGGGTATGGGTGTAGCTGGCTCAGTGGAGATCCAAAGTACACAGACTGGATTTATATTTTTACAGATTTACATTAGGACTGGACTCACACAGTTGGGGTTCATTCCCAAATGTGTCTTAAGATGCATTATTTCACACATTAACTGGTATTACATAAAAGCAGCCCATTCATTTGACACACCAAAAAGGTGCATGTGGTATTTTTGTAATGCAGTGCACAACAACACGTTAGTGCATTACTGTGCATTTCCTGCACTTGTTCACTTCCTTACCTGGAAGTGGTTTGGTCATGTGATATCCCTTTGCTGACCTAGTGTTCACTTCCCTACCTGGAAGTGGTTTGGTCATGTGGTATCCTTTTCTCTCTCCCCTACAGCAGGAACGCTGATTGATGGGATATGTGTACCATGTGAGGGGGAGGCTTAGCCGCGCCCTCTGTTCACATTAAGGTTTCCATGACGACGGATAAGGTTTTAAGAAGGACGGGTGAGGTTCATCAGCACCGCCCTACTGACGAAGTCCTATGAACGTAATTCATACGGGGGAGGAGCTACGCGCTGATGTCACCCGCTGCCGACCTGCATCTTACACACCACTCAGCTATCTGTGATGGAAATTACGTTTTCAAACAGCCGTTTGTGAGTAACCATTTTAAAAATAAAGCTGCTTTTTAACTGATCCACAGTGAGCACTTATGCCGCGTACACACGGTCGGACTTTTCGTCTACAAAAGTCCGACGGACGCCGACGGACTAAAGCTGGCTGACAATCCGATCGTGTGTGGGCTTCCCCGGACTTTCAGCGGACTTTTTCAGCCGCAAATCTGATGGACTTTAGATTTGAAACATGCTTCAAATCTTTACGTCGTAACTACGCCGGACCCAGAAATCCGCTCGTCTGTATGCTAGTCCGACGGACAAAAAAACGACGCATGCTCATAAGCAAAAACTAAACTGAAGCACTTAGTCTAGTAAAACTAGTGTTCGTATTGTAGGTAGCACATTCCTCACGCTGCAAATTATGTGAACGTTGAATGCAGCGCATTAATGTCTTCTTTAATAATGCTATAAGAACGAAGATGTTTTGCTGTTCATATTCAAACAGAGTTCTCCCAAACTGATTTCTGGATTCTTTTTCTCTTTGATCTCATGAATGATATTGTATTATTTTTAAAAACAATGTCTCCATACTAATAATAATTTTTACACTTGTTTTTTTTGGGGGAGTCATCTTTTATTTTAGATTTTATCCAGATTTTTATTTTATGATTGTTGTCGAACTTATTTTATCTTTATCTACTTTTTTTTTAAATTTTTTGGGGTTTGTAAAGTTACCACAAAGAACCATTTTTTTATATTATTTTTTTTTTTTTTTTTTTTTTTAGTTTTGTAGTTCTTAAATTGAACACAAATACATTTTTCTTTCATTTTTGTTTGTTTTTAATGTTGTTTGTTTTTATTTACCACAAAGAACCATTTTTTTCTTTATTGTGATTTATTCTTTTGTATATAAAGTTAACACAAAGAACCTTTTTTGGTTATGTATAATGTTTTTATTTTTTTATTTTTTTTTAAGTTACCACTAGAACATTATTTTTGTTTTTTGTGTTTTTGCAACCTCAAGGAGATTGTTGTCCCTTGTTAATTTGACATTGTGTCTAAATCAATGATTTAAATTAAAACACATAAAGTCTTTTCATAAACTCAAATATCCATTTATTTATGGTCAAAAGAAAATAAAGAGGAAGTCAACGCTGGAAAAAGTCTGTGGACAAGAAAATTGGGATCTTGAGGAGTCCATATAAGAGGGAGCACAATCTGGTCCAGGAATCCCAGAGATCAACAGCAGCAGCAGATGATATAAATCTCCCCAGACTGTGGTACTACAGCAGCCTGCGTCTTCTGTCAGACCAGACTGAACCCAGGTCATCACTTTCTTCTCTTCCCTGCAGCCTTTCCTCCACGCTGCCCTGCACCCTTCCCTGCAGCCTTCCCTGCAGCCTTCTTTGGAGGCTGTGGCTCTGGTGTTTGAGTTGTGGCAGGAGGAGGAGAAGGAGGAGGAGGAGGAGGAGGAGGAGGGGGGGCTGCCTCATGTAATTGTGTGTTGCTGGTTAGCTCGCCCTGCAGCCCCTTGTGTATTGTTTCCCCAAACAGTCTCTCACAAATGAGGCGTTGGCCCCACTCCATTTGAAGCAGCCTGCTGGCTAAGGAGAACCCATAGGCCTCTTCAGCTTCGGGGGGGCTCCTCAAAAAATTGGTGGCCTCTCGCATGAGGCGCAGGGATGCCTCCTGTGTCACCGTCCCCTTCCTGGCCCTTTTTGTATGAAGGCGGAGGGGAGGCACTTGAGATTGCGTCAGGCTGCTACTGAGCCCAGCCACCTCCTGTCTGACACTGGGTCCGGCCATCTCCTGTCTGACACTGAGTCCGGCCTCCTCCAGGATGACACTGGATCCGGCCTCCTCCAGGCTGTCCATAGGCCCGACCTCCTCCTGCCTGCCACTTTCCCCACGTTCCTCCTGGCTGCCCTAATCCTGTGTATAAAAAAGGGACATAGTTTTAGTTTTTTTTTTTGGGTTCATCAATGACACACAATTTGCTTCTCATGACTTGCAAATTCAACATGAATACATCTCTTAATAAAAGAGTCTAGAAATCAGGACACCATAATTTTTTTAAGCAGGTGACAAACATATTTGGCCACTACTGTCAATTGATATGTATACATCATTTTTAGTAGAAAATTATTTTAATCAATTATAACATCCAGTTAACATCATTAATATTAGGACAGTAAATATTTTTGAAATTAATTTACCTGACTCCAGATGGTCACATCTGGTTCTTCCAGGATGGAAGACCCAGCTTGGTCCTCATCAGCCTCTGCTGGGGTGGAGGGAAGGGTGCATGGAAGAGTGCATGGAAGGGTGGAGGGAAGGGTTGAAAGTGATGCCCTGGCTTCAGTCTGATCATCAAGAAACCGTAGTTTATTGTAGTACCACAGCCTGGGTACATATACATCATCTGCTGATGCTCCTGATCTCATGGATTCCTGGATCTTGTTATGCTCCCTCTTATACATGTTCCTCAAGATCCTAAATTTTCTTTAACAACATCTCCATCGTTGCTTCTGGGATGGTCGTCTGGACAAATGTCAGAAGTCTCTCCAGCGTTGACTTCCTGACATGATTCAAATAAAATTGAGGGTGTTTGACCTCCCACAGATTCCTCATCTCTCTGTATTTGTCAATGAAAGCCGACAAAAATTCTGGTTCTTTAAATTTGGCATTCATAATTTCTGTAAAAGATAAAGACACAAGACAAAAAACACTTATGTTAAGTGCTAAACCCTCATCATCTTATCCCTATGTAGGCCTCATCAATCTGTCAAGCCATATAGGCTGCTTGCTACAAAGTTTTGACCAAATTTATAAATGTAAAATTACCTTCGTTTTGTAGAGTCCCGGTCCACTATCATCTACGCACAGAACGTACGTACAACACAATAACTAACAACGTTTTATACACTGCACATGCGTAATACTCCGCCTGCTTGGCCCGCCCCTGACGTTCTTTTTCTTTACGCATATACCCCGCCCTTGACTCTACGCACAGAACGTATGTACGACACGTGCGCAAGACCTCTCTTTATACACTGCGCATGTGTGAAACTCCGCCTGCGTCGCCCGCCCCTGACGTTCGTTTTTAACTCATATTCTCCGCCCCTTGACTCTACGCACAGAACGTACGTACGACACGTGCGCAAGACCTCTCTTTATACACTGCGCATGTGTGAAACTCCGCCTGCGTCGCCCGCCCCTGATGTTCGATTTTAACTCATATTCTCTGCCCATTCTTTCTACGGTGCGTAGTGGGATGAATAATGGCGGAGAGACATCAGGTGTGTACTACCTCAGGTAGCGACGAAAGCCTGGAGGCCGAAATGTCACAATCTGGGAAGCCGAGATTTAAGGCCTCCAATATGTCCTTTAAAGAGATGGTGGAAATGGTGGCAATTCCTAAAAATAAGGACTATGATGGGAAGTATGGACCGTACTCCCGGCCAAATTTGAGAAAAGCCAAAAAAATGGCGAAGGTGGTGAAGACATTACATCTTTCTTTTGGGGTACGGCGCTCGAAAGATCAGATTCGGAAAAGATGGTCCGACCTCAAACTCCGGGAGCCGGATCAGTACAGATGGATCCGTAAAGTGCTGAAAAAAAGTAAGTACTTGTCGTGTGTTCATCTTCTGTTTATTACCTTGTATACTGCTCCATGTGCTTTTCTTTACTGTATGAGTTTTCCATCGCTTGAAACGATCTTTTAATAAACCTTGTTACATATATACAGATCAATCAATTCTATCTATCTATCTATCTATCTATCTATCTATCTATCTATCTATCTATCTATCTATCTATCTATCTATCTATCTATCTATCTATCTATCTATCTATCTATCTATCTATCTATCTATCTATCTATCTATCAATAGAGATAGATAGATAAATAGAGATAGATAGATAGATAAATAGAGATAGATAGATAGATAGATAGATAGATAGATAGATAGATAGATAGATAGATAGATAGATAGATAGATAGATAGATAGATAGATAGATAGATAGATAGATAGATAGATAGATAGATAGATAGATAGATGTGTGTGTATAGATATATCTATAGATAGATAGATATATCTCTAGATATATATCTCTATATCTATCTCTATATCTATCGAGAGATATATCTATATCTATATAGATAGATAGATAGATAGATAGATAGATAGATAGATAGATAGATAGATAGATAGATAGATAGATAGATAGATAGATGTGTGTGTATAGATATATCTATAGATAGATAGATATATCTCTAGATATATATCTCTATATCTATCTCTATATCTATCGAGAGATATATCTATATCTATATATATATAGATAGCTATCTATCTATCTATCTATCTATCTATCTATCTATCTATCTATCTATCTATCTATCTATCTATCTCTATTTACTGCTGCATGAAGTATTGTGAACCCAGCCTCGGGGTCGCTGGGATAAGGAAAGCAGCAACTACATAGATTTAACAGTTATGGCAGCCAGGTGCTGAAGATGAATACCAGAATGGAAAACCCTAAGCAGGCGTCCATGTACCCATGTGAACTGGAATGCCATGCTCACCAGTAGTTCACACTTTTCATTCATTCCTGTGTGGATTCAGCTTGACGTTTGATCAAGTGAAAGTCATAAAGTCAAATTAAAGACATAAATCCCAGACACAGAACGTGACTTGAATTATTTATTGTGTGTATTAAAATAAAATTATTTATTGTCAGTGTGAGAAAGAAGCTATTTTACAACATCCAGGTGACCTTTCCACATCTACAGCAGATCAGATGCCAAATCCCAAGGCAGCTGTTCCCTATAATGGATACATTTTATTAATCCATTCAGTTCTTGGGCAGCACATATAACTATTATTATAGCTTTAGTCGTGAATCAAACATCACAGCTGTAGTTAATTTGTTTGTGACCAATACCTGCAATAGCCACGTTCCTCTTAAAAATGCATGCTTTGGACACTTCTGTTAAAATGGGTGCCTATTACTTCCCTAGAGAATACAGACAGAGAGTGGGATCCCCCAAAAGATTAGAGTTCATAGTACAAACATTGGAATCAGACACAGGTTGTATTTTTAGTCACTCTATCCAGTACATAGAATAATATCTAGTTTACATAGCAAAATGTGCTTCCAATACTTCTGTCAAATATCATTGCCTGTAGCTGACCTTTTTTTGACAATTCAAGCTGCCTAACCTCAATACTGACTGAAATATGTATAACTGAGGCACTGGATTGATCCATTGAGACTGCTCAATGGATCAAGATTGGAGTGCATCAAACAAATTCATATGGCTCCTGTGAGGCTGCCCTTAAACACAAACATGGTGCCCCTATAACAGGAAACCTCAAACTTGCAAGCTACATATATAAGTCCAAACAAAGCAACAGACCAATGAGCTAAGACTCCAAAAGTGTTTAATATTGGAGTTTGTTCAGCAAGACATTACAAAACAACCAACGTGGTTTGGGTGCTGTACATTATCCCCATTCTTCAGGAATCAGATATTGTATAAACCTGGGAGGACTTAAAATGTCAGAACGAAATCACCAAAATTAATTGTTTGATGAAAAAAAAATGACACAGTGGCTAGAAGCAAAATAGCAGCAGAATGCCTCTGACCTGGGCCCTGTGTCATTTTTTAAAAATAAAATAATCAATTGTGGTGGTGAATTTTGAGTCTTCCCAGGTGTTTACCATATCCGAGACCTGAAAAAGAGGGGCACCTTTGAGCCCTCGAAATATGTTGGGTATTTTATAATGTGCTTATAAACAAACTCCACAAACAAAATCAAAGTTTTTGGACTGTCAGCCTATTGGTCTAGCACACCTTTTGGGCTTTCTATGTGTAGCTACAATACTGCTTGACTCACAAGCTTGTAGATGTTGATGTCTGAGGAAATACTTTCTGGGCTATTGACTGAAAACCTTTGGATCTACAAGGCAACCAGCCAACCAGTAATTTTTTTAAGGGAGAGAGGGGGGGGATGTGTAGGCAGGTTTTCTACTATTGTTTAGTCAGTCTACCAGGCTGCCCAGGTCTAGAGGGAAAGAGTTAATGTTTGTGCCACCTCTCCTTGTGTGTTTGCAGGTTTTCCTCGGGGGTCCAGTCTCCCTCTTAGGTGATATAAAAGGAAGAGGCCTGAATCTTGGGGGATGGGCACCTAGAACAAACATGGAAACCTAGAACGTGCTAGGGATGCACGCACAGAGACTCAGGATTGTGTCTTGAGAAGCTTGTTGGAATACCGATCCATCAGAATACTACCAAAGACATAAACTCCTTTTCTCCTATCTACAGGTTATAATGTGCTTCTGAACAAACTTCACAGACAAAATAAAAGTTTTTGGACTTTCAGCCTATTCGTCTAGCGCACCTTTTGGGCTTTCTATGCGTAGCTATAATACTGCCTGACTCACAAGCTTGTAGATATTGATGCCTGAGGAAATATTTTCGGGGCTATTGACTCAAAACCTTTCAATCTACAAGGCAGCCAGGCAACCAGTAATTTTTTAAAGGAGAGCGCAGCAATGGCAGTCCACCTTTTTTCTTTAAAACAATTTGATTAAGTGGGAAAGTAAAGGAGCTAGTATTTACAGAAGTAGAAGAGTCAGCAATGCAGCCTGTATGTTCTCACAGTAGAGGTTTCCACTGAGCTGACAGGGAGTGAAATTTACACAGGTTCCGTTGATATTTTATGCTACAACTATTCTGCTCTTGGGTTGTTAACTATAAAAATAATGGTACTTTTTCAATAGGTTTTGTAGACGCTTCCCTAGCAAATACTAGAACAGAAAAATAATATAAAGAATGCTATGAAAGTGCTTTACTTAGGTCCCAAAGCTGGCAAGGCCCCACAAAAAACCTTTGTATTTGCCGTTGCTTTCTGACTAAGGACCTAAAGGTTATAGTGGTCAGTCACCATAATGATGTGTGACAGGTTTTCAATGCTCTTCTGTGAAGACTGGAGCTGACTGCCAGAGTCACTATCATTAGCTACATAGCACACTGAAATGTCTGCTATCTGGTGCATTGGCAATCTTCTGTTACAGACACAGAAACAAGCATTATATATTTTTAAAAATTTGCCATTACTTTCAGGAACATCTAAAAATGTACAGGGAAATAAACACTATATTTCAGCCCTCACCTGTGCTTTAGCTCCCATATTTAGTTGCAATGACATAAGAAATCTGTATAGGGGGAAAATACACAAGCCAGACAAACAAAACCAAACCATTTTTAATGATGTAAGTGAATCCAACTACTACGCTTTTTACTTTGGCTAAAGTTTATAATGATATCATTCACTTCAGGCCTGTCTTTTTATTGAAAATATACCTATACAGCTCAATATGGTCTTTTCCAGACTTATGAAAGCAACTTCATTTGCTGGCAGGAAAGTAATGCTTTATCTTGGGACGAACTGATTTTTTTTGAGTGTCTGAAAAGTTAATAGTTTAAAAATGTAAGAGTTTCTCTCAGTGTTTCCATTCCTATTCTGGTTAGGTTCATAGATATGTCTAACTTTAATAAACATTGTTTGACAATAAGACACAAAGCAGAACATTGGTCAAAGCAAGAGTTCAACATCAGTGGGCACATCTACATGGACAGGGTGGAGCTCATCAAACCCAGTCATCTATGCCCTACTGTCCACCGCATCCTTGGAAGACACCCCACCACCAGGTGACCCAATCATCTGCCTGAGCCTGACTTCTATGTGTGAACTACCTGTTGTACTTTGCTCAGTTATTCTTCTGTCAAACTTGCCTGTTTGTTCAGTTGTATACAAGCAAAAGTGTCTTGAGAAGCTTGTTGGAATGCCGATCCATAAGAATACTACCAAAGACATAAACTCCTTTTCTCCTATTTCCAGGTTGGAACTTTCACAAAGATGCTTTAGGTTTAGTTAGGGAAAGGATGTTGCATGTTGTACATGTTCTGCCAAAAGTTCAGTAAAGTTGTTTACACTGCTCAAAGCCTGATCTGAAGTTTTTTAAGAGGAGCATGTGGGGTCCTGGTGTCTCTCTAAGGCAGTGTTTCTCAACTCCAGTCCTCAAGGCGCCCCAGCAGGTCATGTTTTTATGATTTCCCTCAGATGAAATGGCTGTGGTAACTACTAAGGCAGTGAAATCAAATCACCTGTGCAAAATAATGGCAAGCCTGAAAACATGACCTGTTGGGGTACCTTGAGAACTGGAATTGAGAAACACTGCTCTAAGGAACCAGGGTCAAAATTAGCACATTGGGGTCTGTGAAACGTCCCTACAACAAAAGGTTAACTTGCAATGAAGTTGCTATGGGTAACTGTAAAGAAGAACAGCAACCAGTTGTTGGTGTGGTACCTGAATAGGTAACAGGTCCTCCGATAATGAAGGAGTTTGGTGTTTGGCCCCCTCCCTAGCTGTCTGTCCCCATCAATCACTGGGAGCAGACTAGCTTAACAGAGACATAACACCTGGTCACTTGGTACAGAACGAGAAGGGTTAGGTGGCGCACACATGAGGTCTGCACTTTGTGCTTGGCGAGACTCCATTCTGTTACTGGGAGTGAGGTAACAGAGGTACGCTGACTGATGGAGTGAGCATACGCTCTGCGTGCCCTCCTAATGCAACACATATACCTGTTCAAGTCTGCAGGACAAGGGACAATATCTTTTGGAAGAACTACATGATATCACTTCCGGTCTTGAGCAGCCTCCATGATGGACATTTGACACACACAAAAATATGTAAAAACTATTGCTGCAATTCTCACCTATGACCAGTGTGCTTCACCATTGTCGGATGATCATGTATCTGCAGATACCAGTTCATATAACTACTTTTTGCATACGCATATTCTATTGATGTAAGGTGATAGCTGTTGGTAACTGCTGGTGCCATGTGCATACACCTATGATCCACTACATGCTCCCTGCTGTTCTATCATGTTGCTGACTCATCGGAACTGCATAGACTGTCAGAAGGGACTCATGCAGATAGTAGGGGAATGAGAGAGCAGACAGAAATCATGCTAGGTGCTTTTTACTGAGGCTGGTACACACTACATAAGGATATGCTTTGTTAATTGTTCATTTCAGGGGTTAGCAACCACTTTAACTACTTCTCTACTGGGCCACTTCTGAAATGTCTGACCTACATATAAAAATCATATTTTTTTTTTGCTAGAAATTACTTAGAAACACCAAACATGACATTTTTAAGCAGAGGCCCTGGAGAATAAAATGGTGGGTGTTGCAATTTTTTTATGTCACACTGTATTTGCACAGCGTTTTTAAACACAATTTTTTGGGAAAAAACAGTACACTTTAATGAACTTTAATACACCCAAAAACAACATAATACCAATTTTGTTTGGTAAAATATGAAAGATGATGTTATGCTGAGTATATAGAAACCTAACATATCACACTTTAAAATTGCATATGCCCAAACTATGGTACCTAAAAATCTCCAAAGGCAACGCTTGAAATAACATTACAGTTTAGAGTTACACAGGAGGTCTGGCACTAGAATTATTGCTGTCACTCTGACAATTGTGGCAATATCTCCCGTGTGTGCAGTGAACACTGTTTACATATGCTTGTGGGACCCAAGTATACGTTCACTTTTGTGGGTGAGAACAGGGGCATGGGTGTGCTTTAGATTTTTTTTATTTTATTGTTTATTTATTTATACTGTCTTCATATTTTTTTTTATTTTTTATCACTTTTATTGCTATTACAAGGGGTGGACAACATCTCTTGTGATAGGATGGGCAGTGACAGGTCAGTTTGATCAGATGCTTTCACAAGCCAGTAATGGTTTGTTTACATCCTGGCGAAGCAGGAAGTGACAAAATACTTGTCGCTTCTGGTTTCTTAGACCATACTGTAAAAGCATGTACTGTATAATTAATCCAGCAGCTATTTAGCCACTAGGATTTCCTTTTAAATTAAAGAGCATTGCTGGCAAAAAAAAATAATACCGGGATGATGCCTGTAGCTGCAGGCATCATCCCGGTATCACCACTGAGAGGACGTCCTATGGGCAGGAAGTGGTTAAAAGAAACATTAAACCACTCATAATTGTTAAGTAAAAGTAAAATGGATAGAAAAACATGAGCTTTCTGCCTGATTAAAGTGGTTGTAAACCAGGCATGTACTGGCCATCGGGAGTTTCCTGGTGGGCCGATTGCTCAGTGGGCCGGTTTCAGTGACAGCGGACCGCCGCCTCCCTCCGGTTCTCTGGCTAGTTATGTAGCGCAACTGAATACAGACATGATGCTCAGGTGTCGACACTGAGAAGCTCATCATATGATCCGGAAGGAGAGTGGCCACACACAGCTGTAACATAACCTTCCTCGGCACTCGTTCTCCTACTCTTTCCTTCCCCCACTCTCATCCTGTCTGCTGCCGCAGAGAATCTATATAGAGAGCGGGGGAAGGAAAGAGCAGGAGAACAAGTGCAAAGGAAGGTTATGTTACAGCTGTGTGTGGCCACCCTCCTTCCGGATAGTATAATGAGCTTCTCAGTGTCGACACCTTAGCATCATGTCTGTATTCAGTCGTGCTGCATAACTAACCAGGGAGAGGAGGTGAGCGTTGCGGGGGGGGGAGACAGAGGAGCACAGGGGACCAGCGCAGCATGGGGGGAGAGGAGCATATGGGGGACCAGAGCAGCATGGGGGGGAGGAGCATATGGGGGACCAGAACAGCATGGGGGGGAGCATATGGGGGACCAGAGCAGCATGGGGGGAGAGGAGCACATGGGGGACCAAAGCAGCATGGGGGAGGAGCATATGGGGGACCAGAGCAGCATGGAGGGGGACAGGAGCATATGGGGACCAGAGCAGCATGAGGGGGGGTAGGAAAGAGAGGAGCATATGGGGGACCATATGGGGGACAAGAGCAGCATGGGGTGGAACAGAGGAGCATGCGGGGGACCAGAGGAGCATGCGGGGGACCATCAGAGCACATGGGGACCAGAGCAGCATGGGGGGGTCAATAGAGGAGCAGCATGGGGGGAACAGAGGAGCATGCGGGGGACCAGCAGAGCACATGGGGACTAGAGCAGCATGGGGGGGATAGAGGAGCAGCATGGGGGGGAACAGAGGAGCATGGGGGGAACAGAGGAGCATGGGGGGGACCAGAAGGAGCATGCGGGGGACCAGTAGAGCACATGGGGACCAGAGCAGCATGGGGGGAATAGAGGAGCAGCATGGGGGGGGACAGAGGAGCATGCGGGGGACCAGAGGAGCACATGGGGACCAGAGCAGCATGGGGGGGATTAGAGGAGCAGCACGGGGGGGAATAGAGGAGCATGGGGGGGCCCAGAAGGAGCATGGGGGAAGGGACAGACAGCTGACTTAACAGCTATGGCCTGGGAGTTTCTCACTTTCTTGCCTAATCTTGTGCCATGGGGGGGCGCCAAACTGATTCTTTGCCCTGGGTGAAATAATGTCTAGCTTCCCCACTGGTACTGCCTATAAGAGAAATAATGTAGAACAGCTAATGGCTAGTAAGGGGGGGGGGGGCTTGGGTGGCAGGCCAGGGGGGGGGGTTGGCATGGGAGAGACCTGTCAAAGTGGGCCAGTCTGGATGAAGTCCACGACTCCGGACAGTCAGAGAGCCAGAGTTCATGGCCCCGGAAGGAAGAGGGGTGAAGATGGATGCTTCCACACAGTGGGGACAGCGGTGACATCGCTGGCTTCCTTTGCAGGTAAGTGCAACATAAGTGCAACATAATGGGCTAGTATGCGATGCATACTAGCCCATTATGTTTTTACTTTGCAGGGGAAAAAGAGGAAGTAAAACCCATCAGGGTTTACTTCCTCTTTAAGTGGCCTGGTGTTCGCTTGTATCCTATCATTTGTAGAGAAATGAAAGTGCAAAGTTTTTTCTAAGATGGAGTGTTGAGGGGCTTAGACAGGAGATCAGTCAACCTTGAAGTGCCCAGAATGCAGGCATGGTGGTGTTGGTTGGGTGTTGAACCAAGGATAACCTCGCACATCCATGAACTTTACTATTTAAAGAACATAAAGAAAAAACAATGATTCTCTTCTTAGTTTTATATAGCAAAGCTTACGCCACAGAGGATTTTTCTGTAATTTAATTTGCTTTTAAAATAAAATAAAAAACTGGTAACATGAAGCAGTCACACTAGTTGAATAGGTTAAATAGGTCAGTGTGACTCCAGTGCTGTATGCATGCCATCCAGCCAATGAACTCCTGTGATGTTTATACAGAAGAAACACCTTTTCTAGTAAATTTGAAGGACCTTGTCATCAGCATCGCTCACCTTTTCCATCCATTTGTGAGTTCAGCATTGAGAAGGGTGAGATGACAGGCTTGTTCACATCTCACTTAGCAGTGTGCAGAACAAACTGAAGCTTTTGTTGGTCAACAGACGGTTTGTTTCTCCTCAGACCTGGCAGAGTTGCAGTATACACACTGACAATGTAGAACTATGTTTGTTACCCTTCAGCACCGGCCTGTTTGCTTTTAAGATAGGTTGACAAAAATGTCTAGGAACATATGACTCACGTCTATGAAGGTATGTTGTCTCAGGTGCTGTTTTGTATGCTAGAACTCAACTGACGCACAAACATTAAACAGGATATTGGCATACCAAAGGAAAAAAAAATGCAGAATAAAGCAGAGTAGGGCTAAGCACAAAAAAAAGCTGTTTAATTAAAAACAAACAAAAATCTATCATGATATCTGGAAGCTGCCATTGCTCATCTCTTTCTGAAAATGCTAGTTGCCTGGTAGTTATTCAGAGCAACTAATTTTATTTATTTTTAAGTCACTGACCCTTAACAAGTATGCAGATAAGTTGCATTTACCGTAAGTTATTATAGTTTACATTTAGTCCCAGTTCACGCTGCCACGACTTGTCATGTGAATTGAAAGTTCAAAGTCGCATGACAAGTCGTGTCCCATTAACGGCAAAAGAACTGTTCTAATCGGTCCACGATGAAGTCACGCAGGGATGTCAGATTCAAAGTTGCACGACTTTGAAGCCACGGCAGTGTGAACAAAGGCTAAATGTACTAATGGGAATAATCTCCAAAAGCCAACACCCCATGGACCTAACACAATTTTTTCTCCTCTTTAATGAAATATTGAATTCTATAAACAATATTTCTGCAGGTTCACCAGTCAGCTTATGGTGGGGTGGGTTGAAAAGAACCAAAAAATGTTGCATCTAAAGCACTGTATAGTAAAAAAAATATAGCAGGTGCTTGGCTAGAGACAGAGATTGATTTAGGAAACTGCAGTGCTTTTGTGTCTCCCAATGGACTTCATCTGAATGTGTTAATACTACCTTTCCTACACCTACCAGGGGTAGCTGAAAAGAAGAAGGAACTCAAGAGACTTAATGGTTGTCAGCATTGAATCATAGGAGAAAAAGTTCTGGAAATAAACTTTACTATGGAAGTCGTTGGACCATTGGACTACAGTTCCCAATGCGAGCCAGGTATAAGGGGAGAGAGAGTTGTATTTTCATAGGCTGAATACTGAGTAATTTTCTCTTAGGCTGAAGGCGACTGAGATGTGAACATCACTGCTCTTGTTTGCACCTAAACCTGCTACAAGCATATGGCCATGTGCTGAGGAAAGTAGTCATTCTAGGCAGATCCAGAAGTGGGCTGACATCTGAACAGCAGGATCCCTGTTGCTATATCATTGGGACTGGTGAGAGAACACTGCTGGCATTGACCTGTTGTTGCTAGCAGATAATGAGCACATAGGTACTGGCCATCTAACTAGCAGCCTTATTTACTGTATGCAGACTTTACTGGGACTGTACTGATGTGCACCAGCAAAAAGACTGGGCCTGAATGCTAGCCGGCTGAAGAACTAAGGCTAATGACTGATCACTCAGATAGCTGCTTTACAAGACTTTGCCTATTGTCAATAGTAAGAGGTACCTCTTTAAGGAGTCCTAAATTTCATTATGGTCAAATATATATATATATATATATATATATATATATATATATATATATATATATATATATATTGCACTCTAAAGTGTATATAGCCTTCTGTTTACTGTTAACACAATATTAAATATCATTGCTGTTATTGTTTTCCAATGCCATTGCTGATTTTGTGGATTACCAGTTTTACTTTTAATTTAGCTGCATAGAACTCCATTCTATGCTGCTATAGCCTAGTGAAGACATTGGGGGTGATTTACTAAGAAGAAGGCACTGCACCAGTTCATACATTAATTGGTGCACCGGAAAAGTAATTAATCAAACGTGCGCAGAGCACATTGAAGCGCAAATAGCAATAGTAAATACCCGCATATGTAAACTGCAACTGTCGCTAGGGTAACTGCGTTTTGCTCATTGATAATAGTGCACGCCCAATACAATTGGTTAATTTCATCTCATTGGGTGTGTCTTGTTAGGCAATTAGTAGGTGTTCTCAGTTAATTAACCCTTTTGATGCAAATCTCATTCCTATCACTTCTAATATGTCTTTGAAATGTGTTTTCTTTTCTTTGTTTTACCCAAATCTTTCAATATATTACAAAGAACAGAGAAGGGTTTCTAAACCCAATAAATTCATATTTTCAGATCTTGATCTTTAAAGGTGACCATACACTGCAATCAGTTAGATCTTAAATAAATTAGATTTAGTGTAAGAGCCTGTTTGATTTCCTATAATAAGAATTAATTGTTCAAGTGAGTCTTCCTATTACCTATTTTGCCTAAATATCGAGTTGTGCAGAGATTGGCCAATCAGATTGCATAGTGCATGACCATCTTAAGTGCCAAATTTGGAATGTAGATATGCCATGACCCACTTGTATTTTCCAAAAGTAAAAATAAATAAAAAAATATCTTAATCTGCAAATAAGGATCACCTCTTCCTCAGAGAACAGTGAGTGGGGCATGGTGGTGGGAAGAAATTAGCAGCAGTACAAGCAACTTCCTGGAGGGGCGTGAGGTTATTCCTGTGTGCTGGCCACTGCTTGGGAACCAGATATGTGCCATGGGGACATACCTCTGCGCACAGCAGTTGTGCATCTCACATACACAGCGATCGCGCATCTATATGTATTTGGCACATCTAGCTGCAGGAACCCAATTTTTATGAAAATTAATAGTAAAGCAGATGCAGATTTCCAGGACTGGACTAACAAATGTTTATAGCGAAAGGCAACTGGTGTTTTCTATTAAACAAGGTCTAAATGGGCCATTGACATGCATCACAGTTGAACTTAGGAATGTGTCTTTGCAAAGTTAAGCTAAATGAAATCCTTTCTTATTTTTGCTTGGGTATAGAGTGCACAGGGATTAGAAGTCTTGTCAGTTTTTGGGGATGTCTACACCAATGGTAGGGTGAAAACACCTCCCAAATTTTGACAGTTTCTCCTTCAAATTTATTCACTTCCTGTCACATAGCCAAACAGGAAGTGAGGGTAAAACCCTGCTAATGTCTTTCCTTGGGGACACACGAGTCAATCTAAGTCAATAGGTAAATTGCACTCTAGCATTTTGCTCTGTACACCCCAAATTATTAGGTATCTTGGGCTTTGGGTTTATTTACTAAAGGCAAATCCACTTTGCACTACAAGCGCACTTGGAAGTGCAGTTGCTGGAGATCCGAGGGGGACATGCAAGGAAAATAAAAAAAACTGCATCTTTACTTCTACATGATTAGATGATAAAATCGCCAGTGCTTCCCCTCAGATTTACAGCGAGTACACTTGTATAGCAGAGTGGATTTGCCCTTAATAAACCCCAAAATACCTAATAATTTGGGGTGTACACAACAAAGTGCAATTTGCCTAATAAGGACGCTAGTTAGATTGACCTGTGTGTCCCCAGGGAAAGACATTGGTAGGGCTTTACCCTCATTTCCTGTTTGGCTATGTGACAGGAAGTGAAGCCAATTTTCAGAAAAGGGACACAAAGCCCAACCTAAAAGAGACAAGCAGGGGTTCTAACACTCACTTGGTTTCCCTCAAATGCCCACAATTAGAATAGGATTGTCTTGAGCTAGATTTTAGATCAGTGGTCTAAATCAGTGGTTCTCAACCCTGTCCTCAAGTACCCCCAACAGACCATGTTTGCAGGTTTTCCTTCATTTTGCACAAGTGCTTTAAATCAGAGTCATTGGCTTGGTATTTTGGACAGCTATTTTAGCTAAGATAAATTCCCAAAACATGTCCTGTCGGGGGTACTTGAGGACTGAGGCTGAGAACCACTGCGCTAAAATTGAAAACTTACCTCTCTGTAATTTTCCTTTCCTGGTGCCTATCCATGGCTGCATACGCACAATCCATGCATATGCTACCATGAAGGCACCAGGAAACTAGCTTTTAGACAAATCACACTTTTTTTTGTTTTGCTATGCCAATCAGCCTAGTTAAGCTGCACATCTGAACAGCAGGATCCCTGTTGCTATATCATTGGGACTGGTGAGAGAACACTGCTGGCATTGACCTGTTGTTGCTAGCAGATAATGAGCACATAGGTACTGGCCATCTAACTAGCAGCCTTATTTACTGTATGCAGACTTTACTGGGACTGTACTGATGTGCACCAGCAAAAAGACTGGGCCTGAATGCTAGCCGGCTGAAGAACTAAGGCTAATGACTGATCACTCAGATAGCTGCTTTACAAGACTTTGCCTATTGTCAATAGTAAGAGGTACCTCTTTAAGGAGTCCTAAATTTCATTATGGTCAAATATATATATATATATATATATATATATATATATATATATATATATATATATATATATTGCACTCTAAAGTGTATATAGCCTTCTGTTTACTGTTAACACAATATTAAATATCATTGCTGTTATTGTTTTCCAATGCCATTGCTGATTTTGTGGATTACCAGTTTTACTTTTAATTTAGCTGCATAGAACTCCATTCTATGCTGCTATAGCCTAGTGAAGACATTGGGGGTGATTTACTAAGAAGAAGGCACTGCACCAGTTCATACATTAATTGGTGCACCGGAAAAGTAATTAATCAAACGTGCGCAGAGCACATTGAAGCGCAAATAGCAATAGTAAATACCCGCATATGTAAACTGCAACTGTCGCTAGGGTAACTGCGTTTTGCTCATTGATAATAGTGCACGCCCAATACAATTGGTTAATTTCATCTCATTGGGTGTGTCTTGTTAGGCAATTAGTAGGTGTTCTCAGTTAATTAACCCTTTTGATGCAAATCTCATTCCTATCACTTCTAATATGTCTTTGAAATGTGTTTTCTTTTCTTTGTTTTACCCAAATCTTTCAATATATTACAAAGAACAGAGAAGGGTTTCTAAACCCAATAAATTCATATTTTCAGATCTTGATCTTTAAAGGTGACCATACACTGCAATCAGTTAGATCTTAAATAAATTAGATTTAGTGTAAGAGCCTGTTTGATTTCCTATAATAAGAATTAATTGTTCAAGTGAGTCTTCCTATTACCTATTTTGCCTAAATATCGAGTTGTGCAGAGATTGGCCAATCAGATTGCATAGTGCATGACCATCTTAAGTGCCAAATTTGGAATGTAGATATGCCATGACCCACTTGTATTTTCCAAAAGTAAAAATAAATAAAAAAATATCTTAATCTGCAAATAAGGATCACCTCTTCCTCAGAGAACAGTGAGTGGGGCATGGTGGTGGGAAGAAATTAGCAGCAGTACAAGCAACTTCCTGGAGGGGCGTGAGGTTATTCCTGTGTGCTGGCCACTGCTTGGGAACCAGATATGTGCCATGGGGACATACCTCTGCGCACAGCAGTTGTGCATCTCACATACACAGCGATCGCGCATCTATATGTATTTGGCACATCTAGCTGCAGGAACCCAATTTTTATGAAAATTAATAGTAAAGCAGATGCAGATTTCCAGGACTGGACTAACAAATGTTTATAGCGAAAGGCAACTGGTGTTTTCTATTAAACAAGGTCTAAATGGGCCATTGACATGCATCACAGTTGAACTTAGGAATGTGTCTTTGCAAAGTTAAGCTAAATGAAATCCTTTCTTATTTTTGCTTGGGTATAGAGTGCACAGGGATTAGAAGTCTTGTCAGTTTTTGGGGATGTCTACACCAATGGTAGGGTGAAAACACCTCCCAAATTTTGACAGTTTCTCCTTCAAATTTATTCACTTCCTGTCACATAGCCAAACAGGAAGTGAGGGTAAAACCCTGCTAATGTCTTTCCTTGGGGACACACGAGTCAATCTAAGTCAATAGGTAAATTGCACTCTAGCATTTTGCTCTGTACACCCCAAATTATTAGGTATCTTGGGCTTTGGGTTTATTTACTAAAGGCAAATCCACTTTGCACTACAAGCGCACTTGGAAGTGCAGTTGCTGGAGATCCGAGGGGGACATGCAAGGAAAATAAAAAAAACTGCATCTTTACTTCTACATGATTAGATGATAAAATCGCCAGTGCTTCCCCTCAGATTTACAGCGAGTACACTTGTATAGCAGAGTGGATTTGCCCTTAATAAACCCCAAAATACCTAATAATTTGGGGTGTACACAACAAAGTGCAATTTGCCTAATAAGGACGCTAGTTAGATTGACCTGTGTGTCCCCAGGGAAAGACATTGGTAGGGCTTTACCCTCATTTCCTGTTTGGCTATGTGACAGGAAGTGAAGCCAATTTTCAGAAAAGGGACACAAAGCCCAACCTAAAAGAGACAAGCAGGGGTTCTAACACTCACTTGGTTTCCCTCAAATGCCCACAATTAGAATAGGATTGTCTTGAGCTAGATTTTAGATCAGTGGTCTAAATCAGTGGTTCTCAACCCTGTCCTCAAGTACCCCCAACAGACCATGTTTGCAGGTTTTCCTTCATTTTGCACAGGTGCTTTAAATCAGAGTCATTGGCTTGGTATTTTGGACAGCTATTTTAGCTAAGATAAATTCCCAAAACATGTCCTGTCGGGGGTACTTGAGGACTGAGGCTGAGAACCACTGCGCTAAAATTGAAAACTTACCTCTCTGTAATTTTCCTTTCCTGGTGCCTATCCATGGCTGCATACGCACAATCCATGCATATGCTACCATGAAGGCACCAGGAAACTAGCTTTTAGACAAATCACACTTTTTTTTGTTTTGCTATGCCAATCAGCCTAGTTAAGCTGCACTGGGAAATCGGTTGCATGAAAATTGTTTAGGAGGGGAAGGTAAAGGGAGGGGAAGGGAAAGGGAGGGGGAGGGAAAGGGAGGGAGAGGGAGGGAAAGGGAGGGAAAGGGAGGGGAAGGGAGGGGGAGGGAGGTGAAGGGAGAGGGAGGGAGGGGGAGGGAGGGGAAGGGAGGGGGAGGGAGGGGAAGGGAGGGGAAGGGAGGGGGAGGGAGGGGAAGGGAGGGGGAGGGAGGGGAGGGGAAGTGTAAAATGCATTACTTGGACTGATCATGCATCTGCAAAACAAATTATTAACAAAAACACAAAACAAACATTTGCTACAAATTTTATTGGTCAACAAAACAGGACTTGGAAAAGAGCAAGGAAAGCAAAAAACACATGTATGTTAATTTGAGACACTAACAGAATATGGTTTTGAGGTTTGACCATTTTGCAGAGGAAATGAACAGGAGTTAAAAGGACTCCGCCCACAAATGGACAGTCTCTTAAAGATTTAAACATTTATTAGTCACAACATCTTGAGGAAGATTTTGCAAAATAATGCAGCACAGATAAATAAATCAAAGCAAAACTAACAACCGTCAAACAACAAACATTGACAACATCAAAAATATTTCAGTGAAAAATATCTTCCCCCCAAACAAAAAATAAACAAAAGTAAAAAAATACTTGTCTAAAACACACCTGTTTTGCAAAGACATAACAAACAAAATGCACGCACTCTTGCCTCTTTTCAGAGCAAGGTAAAGAATGCTATCTGCAAGCTTTATATAACATAGGTTTGTGTGCTAATGAGGCAATTGAAAACACATGCACAGTCCATGAAACACACAAAATGTAAGTTCACCCAGTGTAGAGACAGAACTTTAAAGTGGGTACACCTGTTAAGGATGTCCTTAAATTACTAACCAAAACAAACTCTCTGAGCATGCCCAGAAAATCAAAATGCTATTCACACACCAAAAGCCACAGCAAAAATCCAAAGTCCCTGAGCATGCCCAGAACAAACCAAATGAAGCTAGCACAAAATAAGCCACCCCCCTGTCCAAAATTAAGCACATCATCCAGCACGCTACAAAATTACAGGTGGGACAAACACCCCCCGGTCCAGGTGGGCAAAGAGCCTAACATGGGCAAAAGTTATACAACAAATAACATTGCAGTCTATGGAAACTGACTTGTTAATTTTGCTAGTCCTCACTTGGCTGACTTATATTCTAGTTATGGCCTTAAAATGGGTATGGGGCCCAGGTCCCACCCTGAGGGACATATATCAATGTCACCAATTTGGACAACCCCAAAAATGTAACACGGAGAAGTGCCTTTAAAAATGCAAAGTTGCTTAAAAGCAAGTAAGTGCACAAATTGTGAGTATAGCCTCATGTAGTCAAGCGTAATAGAAAGTAAACCGTACCATCATCCAAATTAATATGTACAAGGAAAAGAGAGTGGGACATAGGGGACAGTGGCTGATGTTGGCCCCATAATTTTCGCACCCTAAAATAGGCTGGACTATACCGGTACAGATAAACGATGATAGACAATATGTATAAAAGAAATTTATTACAAAAGGAAATACATGGTATATATAATAAAATGCAAAAACAGAGATTCAAGGTTCAACAAAGAATATCTGTAAATTACAAGGTATTGACTGGTCTGGGTCTCGACTAGTTTCGCGATATTATCGCTTCCTCAGGAGGACCAATCTATAAGACAAATAATATAATGCAATACAAGCAAAAAGATATACAGTGCACTACAAGTAGTGATCATAAAAAGCAGCATGTAGAAAAGGGAAAAAGTAAAACATAATAGCTAGTTCGGCTTACCCTATAATTGGGTGATCGTGTGCGAAGTCTCCTCGTGGCTAGCACCTTTGTTACCCTCTGGTCAACCGTTGTGGTGAGCTACATTACACGCTTCAATTATTTACTAGCCTAGTGCAACCCCCCTGTCTACTTTCTTTTTTCCCCCCCTTCCCTTATCCTCCTCTTCCCTGCGTTTGGCCTGTTCCTCTTCACCCTGTCCCCTGCCCCCTTCTCTCCTTCTCCCTCCACCACCCCCTCCCCGGTGTTTCCTCTTTATTCCCGTCCCCCCTCCCTTCCCCCTCCCCCCCTCCCCCCTTTTCCTTCTCCTTGCTTCACTACCCTTACCCTCCCTTTCCCTCTCCCCCTCCCGCCCCCCCCCTTTTCTTCCCCTTCCCCCTCCCCCCCCCTTCCATTCCCCCCTCTCCCCCCTCTCCCCCCTCCCCCCCAGTTCCCTCTCCCCTTTTCCCTTAGCCCTCTCTTTCCCTTCCCCCTTCCGTCCCTTCTATTTGTGTATGGCTAAATCCATCGTATCCTTTCATCAGCTATCTTTGTGGCCCCCTACTCATGCTATGCTTTTCATTTAGGGGGCTCTACATTATCCCCCTTGTCCGCCGCGGGGGAGAGTTTTTTGGGCGGCCCGGTGCCGCACACGATCACCCAATTATTGGGTAAGCCGAACTAGCTATTATGTTTTACTTTTTCCCTTTTCTACATGCTGCTTTTTATGATCACTACTTGTAGTGCACTGTATATCTTTTTGCTTGTATTGCATTATATTATTTGTCTTATAGATTGGTCCTCCTGAGGAAGCGATAATATCGCGAAACTAGTCGAGACCCAGACCAGTCAATACCTTGTAATTTACAGATATTCTTTGTTGAACCTTGAATCTCTGTTTTTGCATTTTATTATATATACCATGTATTTCCTTTTGTAATAAATTTCTTTTATACATATTGTCTATCATCGTTTATCTGTACCGGTATAGTCCAGCCTATTTTAGGGTGCGAACATTATGGGGCCAACATCAGCCACTGTCCCCTATGTCCCACTCTCTTTTCCTTAAAAGCAAGTAACTTGGGGGGGGGGGGGGGGGCTTACTCTGCCTCTGTGTAAAGTGGTGCATCTGTAGCATGTATCCAAAATGCTGCTTCAAAAGATGTACGGCTTTAGAGAAAATTTACAAATTTACACTGCAGCTGTAAGATTTTAACCCAAAACAAAAAATAGCCTGCCCCCCCAATACATACAAGGCCATTTGGGTCTGTTAAGGCTTAAAATGAGAATGTGATGAGATGTGAAAAATACCACCCCAAACTAAAAAAATATTGTGCCCCTACCACACACTAACAAACCCCTAGCCAAATACACAGCAAGCCAGCCCATGAAAGGGGGCTCGATGCTTGGGGGCAGGATGGGCTCGGGTACCCCAAAAATCAACCACCTTGTTCCCATATTCAGGGGGACAAGGGCCTCTTCCACACAACCCTAGGCTGGAGTTGTGGGGGGCTGCAGACAGGGGGCTTTACAGAACGTGGAAAGCCCCTTTAAACTAGTGCGTACAAGGTGCTTTGTGGTTGGTATTGGGCTGAGCCCAACATGGCCCAAAGGCAGTAAGCTATGTTGAATGTATATGGCCTTGTATGGTTCAGGAGGAGGTTGGGTGATTGCTCTTCTTGCCCCTTTCCTAGCTGGCCCTGTTGTATGCCCTGAAATAGGATGTGGTTTGGAAGGCAACTCACAGCCTTTTGAGAATGGAGTGGAGTGTGGAGTTCCCCTTTAAAAGCAAAAAGGTTAAATGCCCTTTTACGAGGAGCTAGAGGAGTGAGAGTCTTTTTACATAATTTTAACAAGGTGCATGTCACATGTTGGCAACGTAACATGCTAACATGACCTGTGTGAAAATCTCATTAAAAAAAATACATAATGCATAAAGGTGAACCAGCGTAAAAAAAAAATTGTCAAGTTTAAAGGTGCGCCTGTTCAACCCGTGCAATTGCATGTACGTTGCTTAGCATTTACTAAGATTTTGGCCATGCAGTGAACAAACTCATGTGAACGAGTGCAACAGCCGCTTACGCATGCGCATTGCTTACATTGATCTCACGCAGTTCTAAACGTACTTGCAGGCACAGCGGGCTTCCTCTGAAAAAGTTACTTTCTCATTCTATTTTGGGCATATTTGTTACTTGGGCAGTTGTTACTAAACTTCCTCACATCACCCCATAATATTGGCACCTCCATCTTCTGTCAATATTAAATTGGAGATGCCGTGTCCATAGTATTACACAGATTGCATTCTACAGAGCGCTGAGATCGCTATAGTAAATGGGGGATTCGCGCTCTGTTACCAGCGCACCGTTTCGTAAATATGAAAATATGTGTTGCGACTCGCCGTCCGCCTCTACTGATGGTACACGGCTTTCGTAAATCACCCCCACTGTCTGGTGAACTTTGATTGACCTAATCCTATACTTACTAATTTATGTGCATACTGCTATTTACTTCAACCCTTGACAATATATTGGGTTCATTTATCACTACCCAGTCTGATGTTTGCTTCTTGATACTAAACCTTGTTTTTGTGGGTATCTATATTTGTGCTCTCAGTAGCAGTGCAGTATTCATTTGCTTAACCTGGTGTATTAGCAGGGTTAATGTTGTTCTCTGAGTCAAGGCAGATGAACATGACCCAATCTACCTATGTATTTGAGCTATATACAGCTTTTTTTTAAGCTTATTGGAAGCTACTGAGCAGGGCTTGGGAGGACATCTGTTGATGACATTTACTGCAATAATACATTAATAACATTATATTTGTATATCAGTATCACCTTATGTGTCTTAGAAGCTGGTAACACATCATATAGAGGAGCCTATGGCGATACATTGTATCCTGTAGCCTGGAGCCTGATATTGCTATATCTTTGAGGCTGGTTATTCACTGCATAAAGGTGAGAGTTCTGAAAGCACTTAACAGTTGTGTGAAGGCATGGGATGAATATCATTTATTGGAGGAAGTTTTATTATTAAGGACTGTTTTCATTTCATTCACTGCTGTTTGGACTTTATTTGGTGTGATTGATGCACCATTATCGCACATAATTTCACTGCTTGTGATAATATATTACTGTGCAAGATCACCTTTTTTCTTAATATATTTGCATGTATATAGAAATAAATATTTTAAATAAGTGTTATTATACTGATGTCAATGAAGCGAGTTCCTGAGAAGTAAGCATCCATCTGTTGCGTATGAGGATGTGCAAACCTTATGGGGGCAAAGCATGTAATATAATTTTTCATGCTGTCAACCTGCAGGCTAAGCAGTGTGTTAGAGTACCACTTACAGTAATTTGTTTATTTATTTTTTCAATGAATTTTATTAGATTTTACACAATAACAGAGGTAAAGCGAAAGGAATATTGATAACATGAAATAAAGTATTGCATCATAGTTAGAATACAAAATTCTGTCATATTAAAAGTGTCAAACAGTAGTACTTCTTACTCAAACGGTGTGGGTAAATGTATTCTTGTTTAGGGAGGTTATGGCATCTATGTAGGAGTAATACCGTTAATGAGCTGGTACCCAGTATGTCCTAAGCAGTTGTTTCGTTAGGGACGGTAGGTGTTGTATGAACCTATGGGGCCACCGGTGAGAAATAAGGGCAAACCGAAACCGGCCACCCCTTTACCCGATCACCCCTAAAGGGATCTAACTGTGAGTGGGTGGGGGGCCTTTGTCATTCATACCATATTTTATTTATATGTGGTTCGCTGAGAGATATATTATAGCCCCTATGAGTTTGGGCATTGCCCAAGTATGGGTGATTTTACCTCTACCTCCGTTGGTTTAACCGGTGTGTTTCACCGTGTAAGTTTGGTTGTAGGGTTTCTATATGAGGTTCTGTAAAGAAGTACCGTATTACCTAGTGGTGATAGGTTGGGTGAAAAGAACCAGGGTACGGGGGATAGAGGTGATGGAGTTTCTACGTGTCGTGGTGAGATTTCTACTTAGTCTCATCTCACTTACAGTAATTTATTACCATTTACAGAGATTACAGTGAGCCCCATGACATTTTCTTCATCTGCTTTTCTGTCCAAAAGTACAGCTACATGAATAATCGGGCATCAACCAGGGTCAGAATCTTCTTTATGGTTTGAGATGTTGGTCAGAGATGACACCGTCTTGTAAATTCTGGTGGCTGTGAATTTCTTGGCTGTGTTAATAAATGTTTGACACAGATCAGCCTATTCTGCTGTCTTTGATTTGTTAAAAAGTACACTCTGACCACTGGAGGAGAGAAGACTGAGAAAATGCTTCCTCCTGCCTGCAGGAAACTGATGGCATCATCTCAGTATGGGCAAAGTCACTTGTAAACTCAAGGATGGTTTTTTAGAGCCCTAAAAGGTACAGCTGTTGTGCTATTGTCAGAAAGTGTAGGTTAGAGAATACAGTTTCTGTAAATTGTGACCTGTCAGGAATTTACCTACAGTGCCCTTGAAAAAAGTATTCATACCCCTTGACATTTTCCACATTTTGTCATGTTACAACCAAAAACAAAAATGTATTTTATTGGGATTTTATGTGATAGGCCAGCACAAAGTGGCACATAATTGTGGAGTGGAAGGAAAATGATAACTGGTTTTAAAAATGTTTTACAAATAAATATCTGAAAAGTGTGGCGTGCATTTGTATTCAGCCCCCCTGAGTCAATACTTTGTAGAACCACATTTTGCTGCAATTACAGCTGCAAGTCTTTTTCGGTATGTCTCTACCAGTTTTGCACATCTATATAGCTTAAGCTTTGTCAGATTGGACGAAGAGCGTCTGTGAACAGCAATTGTCAAGTCTTGCCACATATTCTCAATTGGATTTTGACTGGGCAATTCTAACACATGAATGTGCTTTGATCTAGACTATTTCATTTCAGCTCTGGCTGTATGTTTAGGATTGTTATCCTGCTGGAAGGTGAACCTCCGCCCCAGTCTCAAGTCTTTTGCAGACTAACAGGTTTTCCTCTAAGATTGCCCTTTATTTGACCTTTATTTTCATGTTTGCTGTGTCCCCCACATGGCTTCTCACAAGCTGCAAACTGGATTTCTTATAGCTTTCTTTCAACAATGGCTTTTTTCTTGCCACTCTTCCATTAAGGCCAGATTTGTGGAGTGCACGGCTAATAGTTGTCCTGTGGACAGATTCTGCCACCTGAGCTGTGGATCTCTGCAGCTCCTCCAGAGTTACCATGGGCCTCTTGGCTGCTTCTCTGATTAAAGCGGTTGTATACCCGCTGTCATTTTTTTTTTTTTTTTACACCTGCAAGGGAAAAGGCATAATGAGCTAGTATGCACCGCATACTAGCTCATTATGAGATACTTACCTTAGAACGAGGCGCCGGCATATCACCTGGTCCACGCCGAGGGAGCCGACATCTCCCCTCGGCATGTCTTCCGGGTATCGCGGCTCCGGCACTGTGAGTGGCCGGAGCCGCGATGTCGTCACTCCCGCGCATGCGCGCGGGAGACTTCTGCCCGGCATGCCGGGCTGTCAGCCGAGAGTCCCCTGTGCGCATGCGCCGCTGCAGTTAGCGGCTCATTGCGAGGGGAATATCTCCTAAACCTTACAGGTTTAGGAGATATTTTTTTTACCTACAGGTAAGCCTTATTATAGGCTTACCTGTAGGTAAAAGTTACAAATATAGGTATACAACCGCTTTAATACTCTCCTTGCCTGGCCTGTCAGTTTAAGTGGGCAGCCATGTCTTGGTAGGTTTGCAGTTGTGCCATACTCTTTCCATTTTTTGGATCATGGATTGAACAGTGCTCCATGGGATGTTCAAAGCTTGGGGTATTTTTTTATAACCTAACCCTGCTTTAACCACTTCAATACCAGGCACATATGCACCTTCTTGCCCAGACCAATTTTTAGCTTTCAGTGCTCTCACACTTTAAATGACAATTACTCAGTCATGCTACACTGTATCCAATCAATTTTTTTCTCACAAATAGAGCTTTCTTTTGGTGGTATTTAATCACTGCTGGGTTTTTTAATTTTTTGCGATATAAGCGACAAAATATCGAAAATTCTGAAAAAAGAACACTTTTTTTTAGTTTCTATTGTCAAATCTTGTAAATAAGTAATTTTTCTTCATAAATTTGGGCCAAAATTTATACTGCTACAAATCTTTGGTGAAAATTACCCAAATTAGTGGATATTATTTAGTATGTGTGAAAGTTATAGAGTCTACAAGCTATGGTGCAAATCGCTGAAAATTGATCATATCTGATCACCTGATGTACTAACGGCCTATCTCATTTCTTGAGACCCTAACAAACCAGGAAAGTACAAATACCCCCCAAATGACCCCTTTTTGGAAAGTAGACAGTCCAAGATATTTAGTAAGAGGCATGGTGAGTTTTTTGAAGTTGTAATATTTTCACACAATTCTTGGGAAAATTAAGAATTTTTTTTTTTTTTTACACAAACGTTAACAGTCATATTAACAGGTTATTTCTCACACACAGCATATGCATACTTGCAACTGTACCCCAAAACACATTCTGCTACACCTCCTGAGTATGGCAACCCCACTAGGGATGGGCGAACGGTTCGGCCCGAGCATAAGTTCGGGCCGAACTTTTGTTGTTCGGATGTTCAGGTCATTCGACCGTTTGTTCGCCCCCCGCCCCGAACCGACCACAATGCATTGTGTAGTTGAACAGTGCATTGCAAGCCCCGATTGTCTGAAGTAGTGAAAGCTTCAGCCAATCAGGGCACAGAGCACTGTCAGAGTCATGATTGGACACTGTCATTGTGACTTTCTTATCATGGCTCATTCCCGCCCCACAGTATAAAAGTATTCTTTCAATAGCAGCCATTTTCAGTGTGATTTTGGTGTGGAGAGAGATAGAACAGGGCTCTGTTCAGTGCTATTAGTTAGTGTGCTATACTGTGCTATTTTGCTTCAATTGTCAGTGTAGAATATTAGTTTAGGGTCAGTCTAGGGATAGTGTGAGTGTAGTGAGGAGGACCATCATTCAGCTTTTCATAGTGTGCAGCTAGAGTAGGAACAGCTCAGATAGTTTCAGTGTAGTGTAGTGAGACTGTGTCAGTAATCCTGACATTAGTATATAGGTAGAGTAGGGACAGTTCAGATAGCTTCAGTGTAGTGACGGATGAACGCCGTCTATTTGATTGCATTACTGCCAGTTTAACGCCATATCGTATTGCGTGCGTTACTGCCAGTTTAACACCATATAGTTTTGCGTGCGTTACTGTCAGTTTAATGCCATATAGTTTTGCAGGCGTTACTGCCAGTTTAACGCCATATTGTTTTGCGTGCGTTACTGCCTGTTTAACGCCATACAGTTTTGCGTGCGTTACTGCCAGTTTAACACCATATAGTTCTGTGTGTGTTACTACAAGTTTAACGCCATATAGTTTTGTGCGTTACTGTCAGTTTAATGCCATATCGTTTTGCGTGCATTACTGCCAGTTTAATGCCACATTGTATTGGGTGCGTTACTGCCAGTTTAACGCCATATAGTTTTGCGTACGTTACTGCCAGTTTAACGCCATATTGTTTTCGTGCTTTAGTGCCAGTTTAACGCCATATTGTTTTGCATGCGTTACTTCCAGTTTAACGCCATTTACTTCTGTGTGCATTACTGCCAGTTTAACGCCATATAATTCTGTGCATCACTGTACGTTTGGCGCATTATATTGCAGTATATTATATTGTATCCGTGGAGTGTGTCTGTGTAGTGCGAGTACTCAAATTAAATGGCGCCAAACACCTCTTTACATTGATTAAAATGCATGTACATACAGATTTCAACTTCTCCTTTACATTTGCTTATAAGCACCGCCCCCTCCCTCCCAATAATGTCTGGGAGAACAACAAGGAGAGGCAGACGTTCCCTTGGCACTGTAAGGGGGCCAGCAACAAATGTGTCCACAGGCAAAGGTAGACGTGGTGGTCAGTCCTCAGGCAGGGCATCATTTCCTCTGTTTAGTGAGTTTGTCCATGCTATCCAGCCACAGCATGCAGAGGAGGTGGCGGACTAGCTTACTAAACCTTCCTCATCCTCCTCATCCTCTATCACACAAGCAAAGACAAGTGTGCAGTCCCCTTCAGTTGCCAGAGTGGATAAACCTGGCTCCTTGTCCAAATCTATTCCTGCCATAGCCCTAACATCAGCCATTGGGGAGTCAGCTGGGTTATTTGACCACAGCGTCAGCCACTTGCACCTTGATGATGCCCAGCCATTACTGGATTCAGATGCTGGTTCTGGAGGTTGAGGATGACAGAAATATGAGCCTAGAGAGAGGGAGGAACACTGGTAGACAAATTGGCATTCATGTTCCCCAAGCCGCAGCGTATTGCCAAGTTGTCTCCAGTGGTAATGATGAAGATGGAGGAGATGGAGATGATGAGGTCACTGATGCGACTTGGGTGCCAGATAGAGCAGAGGAGGAAACTGAAGGTGAGGCAGCACAACCCCAAGGAGGTCGGCATCAAGAAAGAGTAGAGAGCAGAAACCCTATTTCATCACATTCTGCAGCTGTTATCTCTGGCCCCACTCCCCACAGCTCAGATATTTATAAGATATTTCTAACACATAGCATGTACATAGCAAAAATGACACCCCAAAATACATTCTGCTACTCCTCCTGAGTATGACGATACCACATGTGTGAGACTTTTACACAGCCTAGCCACATATTGAGGCCCAACATTGAAGTAGCACCTTCAGGCGTTCTACAAGCATAAATTACACATCTCATTTCTCAACCACCTATTACACTTTTGAAGGCTCTGGAGCACCAGGACAATGGAATTGCCCACAAAATGACCCCATTTTGGCAAGCTAACATGCCAACGTATAATCTATGAGGCATAATGAGTCTTTTGAACATGTAATTTTTTTCCAGATGTTTTTGGAATACCGTATATGGAAAAAAAATTAAAACACATTTGTTTTGCATAAAGTTGTCCATTTATAAGATATTTTTAACACACAGCATGTACATAGCAAAACTGACAACCCAAAATACATTTTGCTACTCCTCCTGAGTATGGCAATACCACATGTGTGGGACTTTTACACAGCCTGGCCACATACAGAGGCCTAACATTGAAGTAGCACCTTCAGGCAATCTACAAGCATAAATTACACATCTAATTTCTCAACCATCTATTACAATTTTGAAGGCTCTGGAGCACCAGAACAATGCAATTGTCAACAAAATTACCCAATTTTGAAAAGCAAACACGCCAGTGTATAATCTATGAGGCATAATGAGTCTTTTGAACATGTCATTTTTTTCCAGAAGTTTTTGGAAAATGTAGAAAAAAAAATGAAAACGCATTTTTTTTTTTTTTACACAAAGTTGTCCATTGACAAGATATTTCAAACACACGGCATGTACATAGCAAAAATGACACCCCAAAATACATTCTGCTACTCCTCCTGAGTATAGCAATACCACATGTGTGAGACTTTTACACAGCTTAGCCACATACAGAGGCCCAACATCCAAGTAGCACCTCCAGGCGTTCTAGAAGCATAAATTACACATATAATTTTCTGACTACCGATCACATTTTTGAAGGCCCTTCAAATTTCTAACACATAGCATGTACATACCAAATAACAAAAGATTACCTGTAGTTTTAGTAGTGCAGTGGTCCACAGACTACTGGGTGTCTGGGCAGAATTACTGTCCATAGTCAGTAGAGGTAGAGATATGGTCAGCACATCCAAAGTATTGGTCCAGGCAGGAGGAAGAAACATGGTCCATAAAGTCCTGGGTCATTACAGGCAGCGATATGGTCCGTACAGCTAAAGTATTGGTCCAGGCAACAGGAAGGACCATCAAGCTTAGGGCCAGGGGACAGGGGTAGAGGCTTCTCCCACCGAAATCTCTTTGAAGCCTCAGGGCAACCAGACCCTGTTCTGGGAACATAGAAAACCAAAAGCTGGTTTTCTCTACTCAGAATGCTATTCTGAAGCCCCTCACATATGTGAGACCCCTGTGTACTATAGTGGAAGGGTAAAAGATCAATCCAAGTGGTAGGCAAAATAATGGTCGATTACCAGGCCCAGTTCGGTGCACATGGAAGTCAAAAACATGGTTTAAAACGGCAGGCAGAGGCATCGTCGATAAACGGGCTGAGATTGGTGCATGTGGAAGTCAGAAACGTCGTTTAAAATGGCAGGTAAAAACATCGTTGGTAAACAGGCCAGGGTCAGTTAACGTGGAAGGTAGAAACATGGTAGCAGGCAAATTATCCACACAGGTATTTGAAATGGGGAATTGGTAGTCTGTTAAAAAGAAGGGGAACTAATATCTAATGGATGTGTGGTAACTTCTGAAGCAATCTCCGATGCGCAGGCCAGGTTCAGGAAAATTGGGAGCAATAATAACTTGTATCTCTTCTAATTCCTATTCTGCTGAATTTTGGCGTCTTCTTCTGGATTCTGTGGGGGGAATGTTATAGGGAAAATGTTGCTCATGAAGTCAACTCACACTATCAGAGTGAATGCTTCCTGGGGTGGGTCGTTGTTGGTAAATTAGGGCAGTGATAATGACTTCAATATACTTGAGGTAGGTGATTTGTTGGTTTTCAGTTGCTTTTTGGTAGTAGACAAACTAATTAAACAGGGCCATCTGAAACAGATGAAATGCAACTTTCTTATACCAATAACGGGACTTGTGGGCTGACAAATAGGTTTGTAGCATCTGATCGTTTAAATCCACCCCCATGTACAAATTGTAGTCGTGGACACATTCAGGCTTTACAACGGGGCCGCGTCTTCTCTGGATCTCCACCAAGGTATCGTTGTGGATGGTAGAGAGGATGTGAACATCTTTCTTGTCCCTCCACTTCATGGCCAACACTTCCTCATTTCTCACGAATGCCGATTTTCTGTTTTGTAATTTTTTTGTCAATAGATTTTGTAGGAAACCCTTCCGTCTTTTTTTAAGGTACCACAGGCCAGGGTTTGTTTATGGTAAAGGTGGTGAAAAAGGGGCAGGCTGGTATAATAGTTGTCCACATATAAATGGTATCCTTTTTCTAACAGGGGGTATGCCAGCTCCCAGACAATTTTCCTACTGGTTCCAAGATATGTGGGGCACTCACGGGGCTGGAGCTAGGAGTCATTGCCTTCATAAATCCAGAAGGTGTACAGGTACCCAGTGGCTCCATCACAAAATGTATTCAATTTTAACCCGCACCTGGCTCTCTTACTTGGGATATACTGCTTGAAGTGCAGTCGGCCAGTAAAATGTATAAGGAACTCGTTCACACAAATGGTTTGGTCTGGGATAAAAACTTCAGCAAATCATTGGGAAAATGAATTTATTAGGGGGCGTATCTTGCACAATTTGTCGTGGTTGGGATGATCTCAGGCTCAAAAACAATTTAAATTAGTCCAGTGTGAGACATCGCCACTGGAATATGCGGGCGTAGGATGAATTGGGGTTGGCAGCAAAAAATTGCTCTGCATAGAGATTGGTTTGGTCCACCATATTCTGCAGCAAATCTTGTGGGAAAAATTAAAAAAAATAATCCAATTTGGAAAAATTTGTAGTGTTGGACTGCACTCCTGGCTGTACAGTGAAAGGAGGATTATAGCAGATCCTGAGTTGGCAGGCAACCATAAGGGGTTTGCCAGGGCATCGGGAAGGTAGGACTGGGCCTGGATTCTTCGGGTTGGGTGTGTACTTCCAGTACTAGTACTGGGCTCCTCTTCCTGGGCACTGGTAGGCAGGTCTTCAGATCTTTGTCCTGATCTTGGTCTTGATCTCCTTTTTCTTTTAGGAGGGATGGTTTCCTCCTCTGACTCTGATCTACTACCCTCTACTGGCTCGTATTCCAAACCAGAATCGGATGATGGGAACTCCCCACTGCTCTCATCATCCGACATGGTAAGGATAGCATATGCCTCCTCAGGTGTGTAAACCCTTTGAGACATGACGCTACTTATTGGCAGGCCTGTGTGATGGTACTAATTGCAGTACTGATGGTGGGCCTGTGTGATGTTACGGATTGCAGTAATGATGGCAGGCCTGTGTGACGGTACTTTATGGCAGGACTGTGTGACGGTACTTTATGGTGGGACTGTGTTGTAGTATTAATGCAGTACTGATGACAGGCGGTACCGATGGCGGTACCGATGGCGGTACCAATGGCGGTACAGATGGAGGTACCGATGGCGGTACTGATAGTGGTACCGATGGCGGGCCTGTTTGACAGATGGGCTGTGACAGATCCAGATGGTGGTACTGATGGCGGTACTAATGGCGGTACTGATGGCGGCCTGAGTGACAAATGGGCTATGTGGCAGATCGGCTGTGACAGGTCCAGATGGGCGGTGACAGATCCAGATGGGCTGTGTGACAGGTTGTCTTTATTGGCGTGTTGTGCACAGTAATGTGTAAAATGCAGACAGTAAAGTTGTAACTCACAGGTCTCTCCTTCTCTCTCCTCACAAGATCAGTGCGTGAGGAGATAGGAGAGATCCCTGGAAACTGTTGTTTGTTTTTATACTTATGACTGGCTGTGGTTGGACACAGCTGATCATGTGGTAAATGTCCAAGGGGCGCGCGACATCCCCGATCACTGCAGTGCGTGCCTCTGGGGGCGCTCATTAGGCGCGCATCCTCGTCTGTTGAAAACGTGACCAGCTGTGATTGGACACAGCCGATCGTGTGGTAAACAGTCAATTTCATTCGCTGTTTACCGTGATCGGGGAGGGAGCTATGTCCGAGAAACATGTGCCGTCAGCGATCGCCGCGATGCACGCCCCACTTTCCGCCCGTCAATCTGCTATAGGCTGGGCAGGAAGTGATTAAAGTTCTACAAAACTTTATTCCTGACCTGTCTGATGTTTTCCTTGGGCTTCATGATGCTGTTTGTTCACTAAAGGTTCTCTAACAAACATCTGAGGACTTCACAGAACAGCTGTATTTATACTAAGATTAATTTACCCACATGTGGACTCTATTTACTAATTGACTTCTGAAGGTAATTGGTTCCACAAGATTTTAGTTAGGGGTATCAGAGTAAAGGTAGCTGAATACAAAGGCACACCACACTTTTCAGAAATGTATTTGTAAAAAAAAATTGAAAACCATTCATCATTTTCCTTCCACTTCACAATTATGTGCTACTTTATGTTGGTCTATCACATAAAACCCCTATAAAATACACTTACTGTACGTTTTTGGTTGTAACATGACAAAATGTGGAAAGTTTCAAGGCACTGTATGTAGATTTATGAAGTTATGAAGCGGTCTACTTTATACGCTCTCATGTGATATATTGTATCAACACAACCTCACATCACAATTTATCACCAACACTCAAATAAGTTACTATTTTAGAAGAAATGTTTTTGTAGGCGGCTGCAACAATGTTTAGTTCATCAGTGTTAACTATTTGGAATTTTTCTGGATTTAGGACTACCCATTAATAACATCAGCCACCTGCCAGATATATTACAGCTGTTTTGAAGTACTGTAAGCTTTTTGAACAGTTCATGTATATTTAAGTTTGCTTTCCAAGAAATATGAAAACAATGTCTTTTGTGCCTTGTATGCAGCCACTGACCATTTAGGAAAAAGGTCATCTAACAGTATAATGAAATAAGAAGAATATGTAGAGGAGAAGCCAAGCCAAATTAGATTTCTATAGTATTCTTGGGGGTCCTTTTCACAGTTCAAGAATTTGCTGATAGGTCCATATACATATATACATATGGACACAGGCACAATTTTAGTATTTTTTTTTGGTATTTATCAAAACATATTCAAGCTATAGTTATATAATGAATATGAGCTGAAAGTGCACCCTTAATTTGAGGGTATGTACATCCAAATCGGAAGGGTTTAGGAATTACAGCTCTTAAGAATAGGCATCCCCCTTTTTCAATGGACCAAAAATAATTGGACAATTGACACAAAAGCTGTTTCATGACCAGGTGCGAACTACTCCTTCGTTATTTCTTTATCAATTGAGCAGGTAAAGATCTGGAGTTGATTCTAAAGCCCCGGTCGGACTTTGTTCGGACATTCCGACAACAAAATCCTAGGATTTTTTCCGACGGATGTTGGCTCAAACTTGTCTTGCATACACACGGTCACACAAAGTTGGCGGAAAATCCGATCGTTCTGAACGCGGTGACGTAAAACACGTACGTCGGGACTATAAACGGGGCAGTGGCCAATAGCTTTCATCTCTTTATTTATTCTGAGCATGCGTGGCACTTTGTCCGTCGGATTTGTGTACACACGATTGGAATTTCCGACAACGGATTTTGTTGTTGGAAAATTTTATATCCTGCTCTCAAACTTTGTGTGTCGGAAAATCAGATGGAAAATGTCCGATGGAGCCCACACTGTCAACACGCTCCGCTCGAACATTTTCCATCGGAAAATCTGACCGTGTGTACGGGGCATTAGTGTGGTATTTGCATTTGGAATCTATTGCTGTGAATCTACCTCATGCGTTCATAGGAGCTGTCCATGCAAGTGAAACAGGCCATTGTAAGGCTTCAAAAACTCAACAAATCCATCAGAGAGATAGCAGCAATGTTAGGAGTGGCCAAATCAACAGTTTGGTACATTCCAGGGAAAGAAGAACGCACTGGTGAGCTTACCCTGTTTCCCCGAAAATAAGACCTAGCGTGACTGTCAGTGATGGCTGCATTATAAGCCTTTCCCCCCAAATAAGCCCTACCCTGTTTCCCCGAAAATAAGCCCTACCCTGAAAATAAGACCTACAAGGACTTTAACTAGGGCTTATTTGGGGGGTAGGCCTTATATTGCAGCCATCACCGTCAATCACGCTAGGTCTTATTTTCGGGGAAACAGGGTAGTAACATAAAAAGGCCTGGACGTTCACAGAAGACAACAGTGGTAGATGATCGTAGGATCCTCTCTATGGTAAAGAAACACCCATTCATAACATCCAGACAAGTGAAGGACACTCTCCAGGAGGTGGGTGTATCATTGTCACAGTTTACAATCAAGAGAAGACGTCACAAGAGCAAATACAGAGGGTTCACCACAAGGTGCAAACCATTCATGAACCTAAAGAATAGAAAAGCCAGATTAGACTTTACCAAAAAACATCTAAAAAGGCCAGACCAGTTCTGGAAAAGCATTATTTGGGGCGGATGAAATAAGGTAAAGTTGTACCAGGATGATGGGAAGAAAAAAGTGAGGAGAAAGCTTGAAACAGCTCATGATTCAAAGCACACCACAGCATCTGTAAAACATGGTGGAGGCAATGTGATGGCATGGGCATGCATGGCTTTCAGTGGCACTGGGTCATTGGTGCTTATTGATGATGTGACAGAAGACAGAAGCAGTCGGATGAATTTTGTAGTTGTTAGAGATATACTGGCAGCCCAGATTCCACCAAATGCAGCAGAGCTGATTGGACTTCACAGTACAGATAGACAATGATCCAAAACACACTGAAAAAGCAATCCAGGAGCTTTTGAAGGAAAAGAAGTGGAATATTCTGCAATGGCCAGGTCAGTCACCTGATCTCAACCCATTTGAGCATGCATTTAATTTGCTGAAGGCAAAACTAAAGGCAGAAAGACCCACAAACAAAGAACAACTGAAGACAGCTGCAGTTAGAGACTGGCAAAGCATCAGAAAGGAGAAAACCCAGTCTTTGGTAATGTCCATGGGTTTCAGACTTCAGGCAGTCATTGCCAGTAAAAGATTCTCAATAAAATATTAAAAATTAACATTTTATTTTTGATTATATTAATTTGTCCAATTACATTTGAGCCCCTGAAAATGGGGAGACTGTGTATAAAAATGGTTGCAGTTCCTAAAATTTGTACTTTATTATTATGTTGAACCCCTTGAATTAAAGTCTGCACTTCAAATTCATTTGGATTGTTTCATTTTAATTTTATTCTGGTTGTATACAGAGCCAAAAGTATTACAATTGTGCCAAATATATATGGACCTAACTGTGTATAGAGTATAGTGTACTGTACAAATTAAGCAAGAGGTCTATGCTTCCATTTTCTTTCAAAGTATTACAAGAACGTTAACCGAGTATTACATATGTTACACTTAAAATATAGCTGTGGCTGAGCTATGCACACTAAAGTATTAATGCATTCTGAATAAGCAATACAGGCACTGTAAAACAAGCCCTCATTTTCTCTATAGCTACAGACATCGTGGAGAAAATCATCTTCAAAGTTCAAGCATAGCCACAGAAAACAATTATTTCCCCTTTTATTATTTTGCCAGCAGAATCTTTACATCTACTGTAATTAAACATGTGCTGTAAGTTGTTGGCATTCAACTGAAAGCCACCATTAGGCCTTATTTACATGGAAAAATGTGTGAGGTACAATTCAAGAAAAGTACAGAAACAACTACAATTTGCTGTGTTTACAAGCACAGCCTCTGGAAAGCTCTGCACCACTTCCCTGAACTTCTAGTTGGGGAGTGCAGAACTAAAACTTCATACAGAGTCCTCCCTCAATAGGACTGCATGTTTAATCACTCCATGCGCATGTCTGCCTCTTCTACGGCCTCATGCACACAGGACGTTTATTTAACTCTCCTAGAAGCCAGTAGCACACTTGTAAAAGTGTCCAAAGCTTTTACACTTTTTGGGGCATGGGGGGGCTCTGCCCCCCACCCTAAAGCACCTTGTCCCCATGTTGATGGGGATAAGGGCCTTATCCCCACAACCATGTCTGGTGGTTGTGGGGGTTTGAGGGCAGGGGCCTATCGGAATCTGGAAGCCCTCTTTACCAAGGGGGCCACCAGATCCCAGCCCCTCCCCATGTGTACATCATACCCCTACCCATTCACCAAAAAAGTGTAAAAAATAAAAATAAAAACAGGAACCAAGTGTAACAAAAACGTCCCACACTCTGCTTGAGTGCTTTTGTCATATACCGCTTCCTCCCAGTCTGAATATAGATATCAGATATTCCAACCGCTCACAAGCACAAAACAAGACGATACTTGTTTAGTTGCTGAACATGGACTCTTTTATTAGAACCAAAATACAAGTCTTATATACAGTAAAAGAGGAGGCCCCACCTCCTGCTCATATTACTTTACCATACACCTGTAACCAGAAACCTAATTAACATGAGCTGATTAACTAATCCCTTAAAGCAGCCAATGTGACTCCGTGCTCTCCTGAGCATTGTTATGATTAATCAGGATTTCACTACAGGTAAAACTTGTTGTCATCGAGCTTCACACAGTAGATTATACATCATCAAAAGTATAAACACAGGACACCTTCTCACAATAGCAGGAGCTCCAGCAGGAGTCGGACTGTCTCCTACATTGTACAGAGGCCAATGTGATCAGCTCTCTCAACTAACATGTTGAGTTCAGAATCAAACAAACCAAGAATAGTCTTTACATATATCCTGGGAGATATTGTGGATAAATATATTACTGTTCCATTTTAAGTAATCCAAGGTATGGCACAGGGTGACTTAGACATAAGAGGTGCATGGGGAGCTGAAACAAGGGTTTCCCAACCTTTCCAAGGGATTCTGGGTTCCAATGGCCCTCCCATCACACCAAGTTTTTGACAAATCCTTTATTAAAAAATAAAAAAATAGTGTCCCGGAATGTAAATCAATTGTCAATCACGCCGGCCGGCCGCCCGTCAAATGCCTCCTCTCCACTTTGACAGTTCTTATATAGGTGAGGGCAGGGCCACCTGGCAATGTCACCTGATGGCCTGGCCCCCCTTCTAATGTCACGGGCCAGTGCATGCTGGGCCGGTGCTGGACTGGTGCATGCTGGGCCGGTGGCTGCTCGCTCGTCACCCCATTCCTGACCTGCCAGGCTGCATGTATAGACAAGATTCTTGTAAATCAATGTAAATCAATTGTCAATCACGCCGGCCGGCCGCCCGTCAAATGCCTCCTCTCCACTTTGACAGTTCTTATATAGGTGAGGGCAGGGCCACCTGGCAATGTCACCTGATGGCCTGGCCCCCCTTCTAATGTCACGGGCCAGTGCATGCTGGGCCGGTGCTGGACTGGTGCATGCTGGGCCGGTGGCTGCTCGCTCGTCACCCCATTCCTGACCTGCCAGGCTGCATGTATAGACAAGATTCTTGGATAGATTTTGAGGGGGGACCCCACACCGTTTTTTTTTTTTTTTATTTGGGCGTGGGATTCCCCTCCAAATCCATACCAGACCTGAAGGACTGATTAGCTGATGTTAGAACACATCTCTGACACTAGTTTGATCAAGTTTATCCTTTTTAATCCCATAAACACACGCTTTTAAATGACTATTATGTGGCTCACATAATCATTGGTCCTTCCACCAATTATAAGCCTTCTTGAGACAACTGTTGTGGATCTAAGTGCTCCTATGTCAATCTAGCACCTACAGGGAATGAAGAAGGTATTACGGAAGAAACGCTCCTTCCTCCTTTAGACATACTGTATATTTAGCACTTATTTCATAAGGTAGACAATTGTCCCCTACTGTAATCTTATGAGACTTACTAAAGGAATGCAGCTGAATTCATAAATGTAATCACTATCACTGAAGAGTAGTGCTGTGCATATGTAAGAGAAGCTCCTAACCACTGAAGGGCTCAGTTCCAGTGTCCGTTCTGTACGGGCAGTGAAGGGTGGTGTCTTACATTTTTACAGCGTAAAGGACTACTTAGCTTTTTAAAAAAAAAACTTTATTAAAAGATCACTGAAAGAAAGTATAAATATCTATAATTCTAGATATTATCAATTCTTATTCTCAGGGGCGTTTCTGGATGTATAGCAATGTCTTTGTGTTATATGTTATATAAATATCAGTGTCCTCTCTCCTAGAGGGTAGGGTGTATAGGAGATATGTTTCTGTACTTTGTCCAAGGCCGCATTTCCAACTTACTTTTAGGAATTCGTTTCTTAGTAGAAATTGAAGAATCCTTCGTTCATACGATGCTTCCAGAAAGGTTGTTTATTTGTTCAGAAAGATAAGCAAAGACCAGACTTACATCGATAACATGTGGCATGGTGATGGTCTCAGAAGGAGGAGGAGGAGGAGGAGACGACATCTTGATGTTACATTCTCCAAAGTGTTGGGTTACCCTCTTGTCAACCCTACTCCATTCCTATTCTACCATGAATCTGATCCATTCTTATACTGTTTCAAAATGTTATGTCAGCATATCCTAATAACACCCATATTTGCATATATACTTTAAATGGCTATAGTCTAAAGATAAGCAACATTACTCCACCCATTGTCCTGACATAACAACTCAAAATAGAAATATATACCCAGCTAAATCACTCCTCTGTCCTCTGTCCTCCATACTGTTAACCTTCAGAAACCATCACAAATTACATATAACATTTATGTGTTTCATATATTTTTTCAGAAACTTTTATCACTTAAAATAATAATGAACTTAAAATCTTCTAACAATTCCCCCTCAATGCACTATAAGTGCATTCATCTTAAATAATAAAGGTCTCTGATCCACTTTTTCAATACAAACAATACAATAAACATTAATACATTAAAATAAACATTAATACAATACAATATAAAGTAATACAATTTAGTGTGTCAGATATTGTACATAAACATTTTCCAAAACTCTGCGATATTCTTATGAAAAATATTTAACTATTTCATTCCATTGAGAAAATTTAAATTATTATATTAATTAATTTTAATTAATTCTCCATCTAAATCATGTAATATTAAAGATTTTCTTCCTTCAACTTCATAAATTAATTTAACTTCCTGTGAAACTCGTATGACTTTAACCATATAATTTGATTATTTTAATATAAAGATGAAATACATATCTTTGAAAAATCAAATTATATCGCTTTGTAATATAAATTATTAATCAATAAATAAAATTTCTTCCATTCCTGGAAATTTCAATAATGAAATAACTTCTACAATGTAAGTTTTTATACATTATCCTTGACACAGAACAATTATAAATAATCTACTCGTCTGTAGATACATAAAAAACATAAAACTTTCCCATTATTTGATTGTCATGTTTTATATATTCTATCTTTCTATTTATTTTCCTATTTATTTATCTATCTAATCATGTTCTTTAAATTTAGAAACGAAAGACATATCTATAAAAGAAAATGAAAACAAGTATCAAATTCTTATAAAAATATGTTTTCCTTAGAAATTTTCATTATTTAATATAAACCATTCTAGACTGATAATCCTTTCTGTGTTTACCCATTTTATTCTTATTTTTACCAATTATTTTTATTTATTTTATTACCAATTCTTTAGAAACAAAAAATTATAATTCCAATGTACCTTAAAAATAACCAAATAATCTTTCCAATTGATATCTCAGTTGACATCTCTGTTGGCATCCCTGGTACCTTCAGATCTTTAATTCTTAACCATAACTTTAGCTACTGGAATAAATTACTAAACATACTCATAAGAAGTAGAAATCTCATTCAAGACATCATTTCTATTTAAATTTAGCAAAGGCCTAGCCATAATTTGTGAACAAACTTCTGAAATACCTGCACCTGTTGTTTGCAACCACACTTCTTTCTATACAACAGATTATATAAAAATAACGGAGTATGCTAATCTCAAAAGACATCCTGTCATGAACTCAAAAGTTAACAAACCTTATGTTTAAAAAAACAATAAAGTTTTTAAACTAAGACTATAACAGGTAAATAAGTCACCCAATCTTTACCTTATTCTTGAATCATCTTACCCTATTTAGACTTTATAATATTATTCATATGTTCTACAATACCTAAGTACTTAAGATGATAAGAAACAAAAACTTTACTAAATACCTAAAATTGCATACATGTTCTGCAAAATTTTAAATCATTATCTGATTCCATGGTTTGAAATCCAACCCCAATGGAATATGACATAAGTTCACAACAACTTAACTTTTGTTAAAAATATTATTTCTAGAATAACCTTAATTAATTTATCGTAAAGAAACATTAACTAAAAAACAACATCCTAATATCCTCCTTTAGTAGGTGGAAAAAACTAATATAATCAATCTATAAAGATTTGCCAAATTCCTCAATACTTTGTAGTATCAGGTTACTCTTTCCTATTGGATTGTTCTATAAACAAATAAAACAATATTCAGAAGTTTGATGACAAAGTGTTCTAACATGAGTAGTTTAGAATTTCTTTCATTAGCTTAAACAAAAAAATCAATCAATCAGTCAGTCAAGTACCTGGATATGCAAAAAGAAATATTTTCATTTAAAAATAACTCTATCCATTATTGTTGGAATCAATTATTTTTTTTTTTACAATAAATTTTATCTCCATAATCAATCTGTACTGACTCTAAGACAAAATCTCATAGTCCCCCTCTTTATCCTGTGACTAATATTAAATCTTGTAAAAGAATAATATTACCAGATTATTGCATTTTTTTCTTTACACTGACAAATTACGTTGGGCTTTCCCAAATATTCTATTTCTGAAAGAAATTTGATCATGTTGAAATTTTTTCAGAACCAAAAACATTCCTCTCATACAGTATGATTGAATGAACCACACATGCCTGTCACTCTGACTGCTAAACACATGGCACTCTAAAGATCAGCTTTCAATGCAGACACTTACAGAAAGTTTAATATTGTCATTCCATTGTGCCAATATTTGGATCCATCTATAGAAACACAATAAATTCTTTCCCAATAAATGTCCACTAAAAGTTGAAAAAGTGACTTTTGCATAATTAACTTACACAACTGTGGTTCTATCCCTCACATTGCATCTATTTAATCCCCATGTATTTTTAAATACCACTACAACTGATCTTTTTAACATCTAATTGCCACTAGACAAAGCTGTGTGCATTGACACCTCCTGTTTTCTTTGTAATAACACCTTTAGCGTAACATAAGATGTTTTTCAAAACAAATGGTGCAAAACCCACAATGTCTCAGATCTGTAGCATTGGACAATGCACTCCTAACACATTTTTTATATTTTTTTTTTTATTTTTTATAAATACCAATGAATTTTAAATGTAAAATGGCTGAGAGAGATCTCTATATTAATCAAAAAATACTAAATTAATAAGGGCTTTCTTTAGATCTTCAAATTATTGTATATAAGTTCTCTCTTGTAATTAAAAATATTTGCCCTACATTAAGCCTATATAATTCATTAAAATTTACTCAGACAGATACTCTGTCTACAAAAATCTCAATGAACTCTTAAGAAAAGTTATTAAGGCCCAAAAAATCTTATTTTTAAAAACAATAACTTTAGTAAGTAATAATACCTTTTAAAAATGTATTTTTTTCTCATCCATGAACCCTCTTCCAGATATTTGGAAGACTTTGATCCACAGAAGTGAAAACTGTCATGGCATGACGACTAGTCTGTGTAACTTGATCTGCATTTCTCTGTTGGTAATAGGCTCCTCGTATGTCACAAACTCTTCAGAGAATGATCTGTTACTGTCAGTCTTAGCTATCATGCTTTGTATACCCTACACTGTACAATTCGGTAACAATCTAGTTTTTCGTTTTTAAAATGTTTAACCTTTTTACCACTTTTTAAACATATTTTGTTTGTACATCTGCCAAAAATCATGTACACTACGTTATATGACTTTCCTGATTATAGTAATGACAAAAAAATTGTTTAGAGGACAATCTCGTGAAACTCACAGATTGGGTCCTGCCCAAAAACTGCGATTGGCCTTTTCCCCGAGAAAATTCCTCCCTTAATCAAAGTCCTTACCTTTACCAGAAATACTCATTTACAAAGACTTTTAACAATTGTTATTTTTACAATTTTTTTAGATTGAACAAAACTTTCATATTTTAATATTTTCTCTAGGTAGTCTTAAATAAATTAGAACAATCTACTACTTTTAATTTAATAACCAAATCTAAGTTTGGAATTTTTGTAAAAATTGTTCAATCCTTAACTTATTATTTCTTACAACCAAATCTGTAGGATTTTTGTAAGACATTAAACACCATGTTATTTTCCATAATCTCAATTTCATACAATTCTTTCCACAATCTTAATCAATACTTTTTCTCTGAAAACTTTTTTTTTTTCTCTGCCCCCTATATATGTGTTTTAAAATGACCACGTGTAATAACACACATTTTCTGTTGTTCAGGGCTAAAATATTCATAAACATTTACATGCAGCATTAAACTTAGTTTCCATGTTAAATAACTTCTTTACACTCTGGCATTAATTAATTACCTTACTACTGCATGTATTCCTGATGGTACAGGAAAATACTTCTGAACCTTGAGATGTTAAAAATCCCATGTTACCCTATTATATAAACAAACACACTCACCCCTTGTTAGTATGATAGTCCTTGTGCACTTAAAAAAAAACAAGAGATGAATAATGTCCTTTAACTTTGTTGTTCGTTGACTTTTCTTTAGTTTGTTGCTTTTTCTTTCGTTTGTTGCGTTTTCTTTCTTTCGTTGCTTCTTCTTTCGTTTGTTGCTTTTTCTTGGAAGAATCATTTTCTTGTAGCTTTTTGCCTTGTTCCTTGTATTGTGTGCTGTAGTGTGCTTTAGTGTGCTTTAGTGTTCTTGCCTGTTGATTTCCTTTGCCTGTTTCTTGGACTTTCCATCTTCAAAACATTAAAATCCGACTTTCATCTTCGCTTACCAAATAGTACATACATCTGCCTGTTGCACCTCAATGGTAGCTTTTTCAAATAACGTGAAGTCTCAGTTCCTTGGCAGAAATCTTCACGTACGTAACGTTACATTTTCACAAAAAAGTCTTGGATTTCTAACAATAGCTTAAAGCATACCGTCCAAATGGCCTTGACAATCAACTTCATAGGCTGGGTCTTCCTTTTTTTTTTTTTTCAAAGTTACAAACTTTGGCTAGAGGTGAGAAAACAGACACAGAAAAACTCACCCTTGACTTTACTGAACTGTTGTCCACATCTGACGCAAACGCCTCCTTCTAGGTTCTTTGATCGTTTTTTCCCGAGACTTGATCAATCACAAAATTGTGTTTTGTGTCAAGGAGTGGGAAAAAATTGACCATTGTAGCTTGCTCGCCATTGAAAGAAAGTATAAATATCTATAATTCTAGATATTATCAATTCTTATTCTCAGGGGCGTTTCTGGATGTATAGCAATGTCTTTGTGTTATATGTTATATAAATATCAGTGTCCTCTCTCCTAGAGGGTAGGGTGTATAGGAGATATGTTTCTGTACTTTGTCCAAGGCCGCATTTCCAACTTACTTTTAGGAATTCGTTTCTTAGTAGAAATTGAAGAATCCTTCGTTCATACGATGCTTCCAGAAAGGTTGTTTATTTGTTCAGAAAGATAAGCAAAGACCAGACTTACATCGATAACATGTGGCATGGTGATGGTCTCAGAAGGAGGAGGAGGAGGAGGAGACGACATCTTGATGTTACATTCTCCAAAGTGTTGGGTTACCCTCTTGTCAACCCTACTCCATTCCTATTCTACCATGAATCTGATCCATTCTTATACTGTTTCAAAATGTTATGTCAGCATATCCTAATAACACCCATATTTGCATATATACTTTAAATGGCTATAGTCTAAAGATAAGCAACATTACTCCACCCATTGTCCTGACATAACAACTCAAAATAGAAATATATACCCAGCTAAATCACTCCTCTGTCCTCTGTCCTCCATACTGTTAACCTTCAGAAACCATCACAAATTACATATAACATTTATGTGTTTCATATATTTTTTCAGAAACTTTTATCACTTAAAATAATAATGAACTTAAAATCTTCTAACAATCACAAAGTGACATTTCATTAATTTCTATGCACTGTAGCTCAGCTTTATTTGTCACCCCAACACACTAAGGCAACACATGTTTTGTTGTACATTGTGTTCACGAAAAGGGTCAGGTGCAGTTTTGGCTGTGCTGGAGTGCACTGGAAGTCTATTCAAAACGAATGGGTTGCCAAAACAAGCATGTTAACACACGATTCACGTTACCACGCATGCATTAACGCACTGGAGAAGTGTGAACTTAGCCCAAGAAAATCTGGACACTGCATATAGAGACAATTTCAAATCTGCAAAACATGATACAAAACATGTGTTTGGTAGGTAACTCATTCCATATCTCTTCATAGAACCACACAGGTAACAACATACTATTTTCATTTTAATTGAAGATTTTAATTTCACAAGGCAGAACTAGTTTTTCAAATGAGCATGCCTTTCTTGTTTAAAATATCTAAGATAACAAATTATTAATCATATAAGGTAGCTTTCTCCGGTACATTCTAGGATGTGTTATGTAACTGAGATTATAAAATTGCCAGTTCTTGCAGGTTAGCAGGCAGGTGGGTTACTATTTTTAACTATTGGTAGTTGTCAAAAAGCTGGTGTAAATTCCAAATTGAGGAGCATTGTGCTGCAATTGAGCATTGACTTATTGGATTCTTCTCAAAAATAGAATAATCCTTTCAGCTTGAGTACGTGTATGGTCTGTGGTATATTTAGACATCATGGTTCATTTATGACAGTTACATCATCACTGGCATCAGTGGTACATTAAGGCTGAATGGGGCCCTAGGCAAGGTAGCAGCTTTGGCCCCTGACCATTTGATTGACATTAATAAGAATTGTAATATGTTCCAAGAATCTTTCTCATCGCAATGCACTGGCATTGCCATCCCCATCAGACACCAACTGCCCACAAGGGTATTATCCCTTGTAAAGTGACAAACAGGTGAACAGTTTAACCAACTGCACTATCCTCTGGTTTTCAGCAGGTATATGATGATTGTGGCTGGGCTGCACATCTCCCAGGTCCTATACTCTTGCCTAGTTTGCCTTGGATGATCCAGCTTTTAATTGGCATATTATGATTTTGCAAAGTTTAAAACAAGAATACAGCATTAGGTAGACATGCTATCTTGTATAAACAAAGCAGCTCTACAGACCATCAAGTAAGATTAACCTGAACTATTGCTGATAACTGTTGCAGAACTTGTTCCTTTATTACCCTTCTGCAGTGTGGACAGGGTTAAACTGAATATTCATTAATGTAGAAGTGCAGCAGCCATCTTTAGGTAGACAATTTTGCAATGCTCATCTAAGGGCAGTAATCTTGGCTGGGTCCAATTTGATCCTAGGGGACAGTGATTGGCTGATTCAACAGAGCAAGGGGAAGTGCATACCTCCCAACTTTCAAATTTAAAAAATAAGGGACACTTGAATGAGATAGAGGCCCAGGGGGATCAGATACATACTGAGGGCGCTTTGGGAGGGGGGCAGACTTGTGCAGGGATTGGGGGATAACATATGCACAAGTTCTAGGAAGTGGGGTGGGGGGGCGGATATGTGTTGGGGGGCACTTTGGGAAGGAAGTGGACTTGTGCTGGAGGGGTCAGATACATACTGGGGGGGGCATAGAATTGTGATGGGGGTCAGATAAGTACTGGTAAGGGGGCTTTGGGAGGGGAGTGGACTTGTGTGGGGGGTCAAATACGTACTCGGGGTGCTTTGGGCGGGAGAGGACTTGTGCTAGAAGGGGGATTTCAAATCCAATCCCCCCTCCAGCACAAGTTTTCTCCCCTCCAAAAGCACCCCTCCAGAACATATCCTCTTACACTCTTGTTACCTGCCCCCCTCCACCCCCCCTTCCCGGTCACTGTGTCCCCCTCCCCCCGCAAGTATCCATTAAACCCAATGCATACCTCGTATTAGCATGGCACAAGCAGAATGTTGTTCCTCCTCCACAGCTCCTCTTCCTGTCTGTTTACAGAAAAACATCAGAACCCGGGAGGAGGCTTCTGTCTAATTATATGCAGTGTGTTTCATGAGCACTGGTTGCTTTTGCCCAGCAGCTTGTGCGGGGTGTATGGGGTACCACACACCAGGATTCAGTCTCTGTATTGCAGCCAACATCTCCCTGGCGGTTACCTGTCACAGTAACTGGAGAGATGTCAGCTGCAATACAGAGGGGGAAGAAAAAATCTGCTCCAGGTAGGTGAAAGATTCCAGGTGAGCAGGGGGACAGACTCCTCCCATGGGTGCAAGCCTCGGCTCCCCAACAATGGTGCAACAGATACAAGGAAAAAAAGCATGGCTGCACACTGAAGAGACTGGAAAGTCCCTTTATTGTAATATCAACACCACAGGATGATAGCAAAGGCAATGGCAGGTACAGGTAGACATGTTTCACATAGTGACACTGTGCTTACGGTATTCTGAATAAGAACAGTGTTACTGTGTGAAACGCATCTACCTGTACCTGCCCATGCCATTGCTACCATCCTGTGGTGTCATCTCATGTTTTATTGATATTACAATAAAGGGACTTTCCAGTTGTTCCGTGTGCAGCCATCCATTTCTTCCTTGTATCGGCTGCAATACAGAGACTGCACTGTGACAGGCAGCGGTGGGGAGATGTCAGCTGCAATACAGAAACTACACGGTCATAGGCAGCCGCGAATAGATGTCGGCGGCAATAGAGAGACTGGATCGGTGTGTGTGGTACCCAATAAACTCTGCACAAGCTTTGGGGCAGTGACAACCAGTGCCCATGCTTGCATGCCCTCGGAGGACAAGACTCCTTGATTCACCTGGACATCGGGACTTACATTAAAACCTGGGACAGTAAATCCGGGATAATTGAGAGGTATGGAAGTGGGTCTGCAGACTGCTGAGGAAAAAAGAGAAGACTTTTTATTCTTGAAGCAAGCAGGTGTGTGGGGAAAAGACTGAGCTGCTGCTGGTCGGATGGATCCTTTCCATAGCTGCTCACAATCGTATGAAAACTCAGAGAAGCAAAGAGACCAAAACCTTCTCCCTGGGAGGGTGTGAGGTGTGATTTGGATGCCTGGTGAGATCAAACTATACTGTAGAGAAGGGCTGTATCCTGAGCTACTAGCCAGGCCTTAAGGGTTACTTGCCACCAGTTGCCCCGTCCAACCCCTAACCTTCCCCGCCCCTAATTCTGCCCCTAAACACGCCCTCATAAATTATCTCATAAAATGACACTTAAATGTTTTATGCAGAATTAAGTTATAAAAATAAATATTAACAACTTTACCTGTGCCCCTCAGTGCAGCCTCACCTGTGCTCAACAATGCAGCCTGCCTGTGTCCACCAATGCAGCCTGCCTGTGTCCACCAATGCAGCCTTCCCGTGTCCACCAATGCAGCCTTCCCGTGTCCACCAATGCAGCCTTCCAGTGTCCACCAATGCAGCCTACCTGTGTCCACCAATGCAGTCTGTGATTAACAATGCATCCTGTGTCTAACAATGCAGCCTGTGTCTAACAATGCAGCCTGTGTCTAACAATGCAGCCTGTGTCCACTGTAAGATTGGGGTATCTGACTCAAACGGTAGGTGCATTGTCAGTGAGTACTCCAGTACAAAACTGTATTTTTAAGGGCCTGGTAGCCCACTTTTATTTAAAAGCACGGAAAAGTTCACAAAGACATCAGTAACCCACGCAGGGGGTTCCACCATTACTGTATCTTGCACACTCAATACTTTAGCCTCCTGGCTTACATTCTTGCCATACGGCTGATTCAGGCCTTTAGCCTAGGCCTTAGGTCTGCTCCTCAGACCCAAAAGAGTTTCCTAGAGTGAAGCTCTCTCCTAGCTTACTCCTGCTGCTTACTACTTGCTGCTCTGTCACCAAGTACGTCTGCCTCCTACAGACATGCATACCCTGGCTGCCTCCTGCAGCCTCTGACTCCTCTCAGAGGAATGGGAGTCCACCTGACTCCCATGCACAGACTTCCTGTCTGTTGGGTGGAACCCTGAGCCATAGCTAGGTCACAATTAAATAGCCCAGCACACAGCTGTGCAATCAGCGTGCCTCTCCCTCCAAAATCTGGCGTAAACCAGCAATCTTCCAGGTAGCACAGGGTCCTACTGCCACACCACCAATGCAGCCTGTGACCACCAATGCAGCCTGTGACCACCAATTCAGCCTGTGCCTAACAATGCAGCCTACCTATACAGGGGAAGAGAGGAGAGAAATTGCCGGCCGGATGATCAGAGCGCCGAGGAACATCACAGATTTCATTTCAATTGCAGTATGTACCCACCGCTCCCTGTCATGTACAGCCCCTCCCCCTGGCCAGGGAACTTTGATATACATCACACGCCCCGGGATTGGATGGGTAATCTGTCTATCAAAGTCCGTGGACAAGGAGGAGCATACAGCAATTGAAATGAAAGCTGTGATGTTCCTCGGCGCTCTGATCATCCAGCCACCTGCTCTCCTCTCTCTTCCCCTCTGCGATTGCTGGGAGAACGGCTCCCATACAACCCCACCTACCGGTGGTGCTCGCCCCCCCCCCCACTCTCAGGCAGCCATAGCTCACCAGCTAAAATGTGAGCAGGCAAGTGGAATTTTTGAGGGCTGCTGTAGAGTGCTCCTAGCTCCTATGGCTTGTGAGGTAGGAAAGGAGCGACTGTCTGAGCAGGATTGAAAGAGAGACATCACAGCGATTCCTATCCCTGTCTGAGGACTTGAACTAACACTGCACAAGTTAATCTGTTGTCTGCTGGAAACTGTTATGCTTTCTTCAAGGGCCCCAACTTTGCAGGCAAATGGATTTCTTTTATTTTCATCCATCACTGGTCATTATGATAAAAGGGGGACTGTTGTAGCAGGTTGGGACTGTCTCTATATAGTGTTGTTATGTAAATAACATTCAATTCTGTTAATTACCATTAGTCAGAATACTGCAGGTGTTCAACCGTATCTCTCTAACTAACAATATTGTCGTATTGATTGTTTGGATAAGTACACTTGCTAATCCTTCCTTAATTAAAGTGGAGTTCAACCCACTTTTACAACTCTTCAGCATCCCTCACTAAACTGTGCACTGTAAACAAATTGGATATTTTTTTATTTTTTTTCTCAGCACTTACTGTATATCTGCTGTATTCATTTTTCACTTCCTCCTCCCTGGCCGCGGCCCATCGCATCATTTCCTGTTTGCAATGCCTTCTGGGAAGGGGTGGCAACTTCCTCTGACACTGCCGTTGCTATGGAAACCTGACCTGAAACCTATTACACTGCTTGTGCTGCACTGAGCATGTGCGAGATCTGCAAGGATGAGATCCAGGAAGAAATACAGTCTGGCTTCAGGTGCCCAGACTTAAGATGGCCACGGCCTGCTGTAAGTTTATAAAATAACAAACTACTGCTATAAACTAACGAAACAGACCTTAGTTTACAGACTAACTTTACTAGAATACATTAAGCTTGTGTATTATAGGGGTATTTTTATTTAAAAAGTATAATTTTGGCCGGAACACCACTTTAAGGCTATTCTTGGCCTAATCCATTCTTTGAAATACCTCAAGATGCATCAGTAAGTGCTGGGTGAGAGAGGTGTATCATTTTCAGGTGTGCAGAGAAATCACAAAACAATGCAGCGGCTCCTCTGTGGGTAGCGCTACATACAGAAGGTAACAGAAGAAATAGTTTTGCGTTGATCTGCACAGCCCTTGCACCATCTTCCCTTTCAGTTATTTATCCAATTTAACTACAATGGCATGGTGATTGAAGCTGTCTACTGTAAAACTGGCTCTCCACCCATTAACCTAACAATTCCATATGTTAAATATGCCCGGTGTACTTTTTTTTTTTTTTTACATTCTCATGGAACTGGAGATGTGAACATAATAAATAAGCATCGAGCCTTGGCTTAAATAGAACAGACTCACATTACACGTGGTTTTTATTGGCACCGGAGCATGAAATAATTGGCACAGAGAGCCAAGGCTGGATGCACAATGAATTTCAAATTCATTGTTGATCATTAAACAGAGAGCATGAAGAGTAACAAAAAACAATGCTAGCACAGCCCATATGAACACATAAGCAGAAGGTAATTCATAATAACAATAAATGTGTGTTTGTTAGTGCAATGACCCAGTAAGCAGCCTGCAAGGGAGTTCAGGGTGAATTTACAAAATGAAAGATCTCAAGCATATTTTTAGATTTTAAGAGGCTTTAAACCTTATTTTACATTTTATCTTTATTATATTACTCTATTTGATTGCATTATTTTATTAGCTAAAGCATCCATGGATAACATAGCCATCCAATTTCTTTTATATTTCTGAGATGTATAAATAGCCCTGTTTACTGTAGTGAGTGCATGCTGCAGGGCATCATGGTGAGACACCTGAGGGGACAACTATTCTCTGTGCTAGGTGGTTTTAACCCCCTGCTAGCGGCCGAAAAAGGGTTAAAACCGCCCGCAAAGCACCGCTGCAGCAGCGCTTTGCGGGCAGGTTTGCAGCGGTGCCCCATTGTTTTCAATTACACCGCTCCTAATGCGCTCCAATGATGCGGCTTGCAGGACTTTTATGTCCGCCCTGCAAGCGCACCGCTCCAGTGTGAAAGCCCTCGGGGCTTTCACACTGGAGTGCATTGAGCAGCTCTTTCGGGGTGCTTTGCAGGCGCTATTTTTAGCACTTTAGCGCCTGCAAAGCACCTCAGTGTGAAAGGAGCCTAACAGCTTTACAAAACCCTGGTCATAGCATTAATATAAGTGCAACATTACATATAACCCACTGGCACAGAGATTAAAAGGTCTGTCCGCCTAAAACTGGTGTGTGACTTATGGGCAGAGGCAGGGTGCAAAATCCCACTGTTTTCCTATAACTCTCAGTTAATACAGGGGTGAAATTTACCTACAATATGGCTTACCCACAGGTACAGTACCTTGAAAAAGTATTCATACCCCTTGACATTTTTCACATTTTGTCATGTTACAACCAAAAACTTAAATGTGTTTTATTGGGATTTTATGTGATAGACCAACACAAAGTGGCATATAATTATGAAGTGGAAGGAAAATTATAAATGGTTTTCAATTTTTTTTTACAAATAAATCTCTGAAAAGTGTGGTGTGTACTTGTATTCACCCCCCCTGGGTCAATACTTTGTAGAACCACCTTTCACTGCAATTACAGCTGCAAGTCTTTTTGGGGATGTCTCTACCACCTTTGCACATCTAGAGAGTGACATTTTTGCCCATTCTTCTTTGCAAATTAGCTCAAGCTGTCAGATTGGATGGAGAGCGTCTGTGAACAGCAATTTTGAAGTCTTGCCACCGATTCTCAATTGGATTTAGGTCTGAACTTTGACTGGGCCATTCTAACACATGAATATGCTTTGATCTAAACCATTCTGTTGTAGCTCTGGCTGTATGTTTAGGGTCATTGTCCTGCTGGAAGGTGAACCTCCTCCCCAGTCTCAAGTCTTTTGCAGACTCTTTCTTCTAAGATTGCCCTGTATTTGGCTCCATCCATCTTCCCATCAACTCTGACCAGCTTCCCTGTCCCTGCTGAAGAAAAGCATCCTCACAACATGATGCTGCCACCACCATGTTTCACGGTGGGGATGGTGTGTTCAGGGTGATGTGCATTATTAGTTTTCCACCACACATAGCGTTTTGCTTTTAGGCCAAAAAGTTTAATTTTGGTCTCATCTGACCAGAGAACCTTCTTCCACATGTTTGCTGTGTCCCCCACATGGCTTCTCGCAAACTGCAGACTTCTTATGGCTTTCTTTCAACAATGGCTTTCTTCTTGCCACTTATCCAAAGAGACACCATTTGTAGTGTGCATGGCTAATAGTTGTCCTGTGGACAGATTCTCCCACCTGAGCTGTGGATCTCTGCAGCTCCTCCAGAGTTACCACAGGCCTCTTGGCTGCTTCTCTGATGAATGCTCTCTTTGCCCCGCCTGTCAATTTAGGTGGACGGCCATGTCTTGGTAGATTTGCAGTTGTGCCATACACTTTCCTTTTTCGGATGATGGATTGAACAGCGCTCCGTGAGATGTTCAAAGCTTGGGATATTTTTTTATAGCTTTTTTTACCTAAACCTGCTTTAAAATTCTCCACAACTTTATCCCTGACCTGTCTGGTGTGTTTTTTGGCCTTTATGATGCTGTTTGTTCACTAAGGTTACACACAGGTGGAGTCTATTTACTAATTAGTTGACTTCTGAAGGCAATTGGTTCCAGTAGATTTTAGTTAGGGGTTTCAGAGTAAAGGGGGCTGAATACAAATGCATGCCACACTTTTCACATATTTATTTGTATAAAATTTGGAAAGCCATTTGTCATTTTCTTCCCACTTCAGAATTGCCACTTTATGACATAAATCTCAATAAAATACGTTTATGTTTTTGGTTGTAATATGACAAAATATGGAAAATTTCAAGGGTTATGAATACTTTTTCAAGGCACTGTACAGTAAACATCTCCTAAATGTGCACCATTTGTCACTGGCACATGTGCACTGCACTCTCAATGGATAGCATGCTGTCCATTACTCCGGCACGCATGCATGGGAGTGACGTCATCACGGCTCAGCCATTCAAATGGTCAGAGCCCGCAAACCCAAAAGGAAGACCAAAGGAAGATGGATTCCCTGTCACCTGGGACGGCGTACTGCTGGAAGAATCCACTTTTTTTACTTTATGACATGAGCCTGGGGGGCGGGGGGCAGTTTGTTGAGTTTTTTTAAAAACGCGTTTTGTTATCACTTTATATGTCATTACTTTGATGTTGAATACAGTACTTATGGCAGCAGCTAGCTGGCAAAACCCCCGGTATCTTTTTTTTTTGTATTTTTGTTAGACAGCCGGCTTTCCGATAAAAGCGATCCCAGTGGCGCACTTCCTGAACAATTCCGAGCTTACCGGAGTCATTGGTAAACCCAGAAACGATCCAATGTGGCCGATGGTTAGGCAGGAAGTCGAGTGAGGGCAAGATAGCCACCACTTAACTCTATGCCCTTGGAGGATTGGAGCAACCACCAACGTCCCTTCCGGTTTTCAGGCAAATAGACAGGATTTTTTTCTTAAAGTCAAAATGCAATTTTTTTATTTTTTATTTTTTTGCTTTAAGGGTAAATGAGAGATCTGGGGTCTTTTTGTCATGCTTATTTCTATTACAAGGTATGTTTACATTCCTTGTAACAGGAATAAAAGTGATTAAAAAACACAATAAAAGGGACAGTGTAAAAATAAAAAATAAAAAGTAAGATAAATAAGAAAAAAAATATTGAAAGAGCCCCATCCTTCTGTGTTTGTGCGTAGAAGCAAGCCCATACGTAAGTCGCACCACACATGTAAGGTATCGCTGTGATTGTTAGAGCGAGAGAAATTTATCTATCACAGGACCTCCTCTGTAACTCTAAACAGGCAACCTATAAAACTTTTTGAACGTTGCCTATGGAGATTTTTAAGTATCGTAGTTTGTTGTCATTACATGAGCATGTGCAATTTTAAAGCTTGACATGTTAGGTAGCTATTTACTCATGTAACATAATCTTTCACATTATACAAAAATTGGGCTAACATTACTTTTTTCTTTTTTTTTTATTCATTAAAGTGAATTTTTTCCAAAAAAATTGTATTTGAAAGATTGCTGCTCAAATACAGTGTGACAGAAAATATTTCAATGACAGCTATTTTATTCTCTAGGGTTTCTGCAATAATAAAAAAATAATAATATATATATATATATATATATATATATATATATATATATATATATATATATATATATATATATATATATATATATATATATATATATATATATATATATACATATATATATATATATATATATATAGAATATGTTTGGAAGTTCTAAGTAATTTTGTAGCAAAAAATACAGATTTTTGCTTGTAAACAACAAGTGCTAGAAAAAGGCCTGGTCTTTAAGGCGGTAGTAAACCGCTGTGGTTTTTTTTGAACCTACAAGGTAAAGCCACTATGTGCTAGTATGCATTGCATAATAGCACATTATGTGAAACCTACCTTACAATGAAGCCCTTTGAATAACGAGCTGTCACCGCTGACAAGGTTTCCATCTTTACCTGGTCTTCCTTCCGGGTTCGCGGACTCTGGCTCTGTGAGTGGCTGGAGCTGCGATGACATTACTCCCTCGCATGCACGCAGCAGAGGCCATTTGTGGCACAAGACTCTGAAGGAATGGCCCAGGCTGCCGTTCCTTCAGAGTGCATGCGCCGGTGACGTCACTGGCTGCATTAACATCAAATATCTCTGAAACGGTGCACAATTCGGAGATATTTACACTACCTATAGGTAAGCCTTATTATAAGCTTACCTATAGGTACAATCTATGCATAGGAGTTTACTCCCACTTTAAGTGGTTAATATTCCTCACAAGAGCCCTCAGCCCTGAAGGTAGCAGTGGTCTGGCTGTTGAAGGAGTTATGCAAATATTAAAATGGCTTGATGGGTGGGTGTCAGACTGGAGAAGTGGGTGTTTCATGATTGAAAGGACTGAAATCCAATAAATAAAAGGGGTGGGCCAGAAACAAAAAAATGTACTAGATGGTGCTGGGTGTCTTCCAGTCAAGAAGTGAGGGTGCTCTATCTGACTTGACTTGGATAAGGAAAGCAGAGGACATGGAGACAAAAAGGCACAGACAGCAATAACAATTTAACCCCTTCCCCAATGGACTAAAAAATTAAGTAAGTGAAAATCTTCCCTTGAAAACAATAAAAAGCTGAGAGAGACTCTAATCCTTCCTCAGAAAAAAAAAGGGAAAATGTTTTAGCTGGAGTTTAGCTTTTTGTATCAGTTTCAGTAAATTTGGCCAAGGTGGTTCCTTTTGCAATAGTCTGATGTACCCTTGTGGTATAATAGCTGTATGAGGTTTATATTGTATTACCATATTTATATTGCTTCAAGTCCTAATTATAAAGCACTAGAAAACAAATTGGCGCTGCTACACCTATGCTGAGCTCCTGTTCCCCCCTTTGTCTGCCTCCTGTGTTCCTCATTCTTCCAATGACTGTGACCTTTGCACTCTTATGCACTCCAGGGACCCCTGCATTCTTGCTCCCCAGTGTTCTTGGTGACCACTGTGTCTCCAGTGACCCCCCGACCTTCACTGTCTCCAGTGGCTCCTGTGTCTCTGGTGACCTCAGAGACACTCCTGTGTCTCCAGTTATCCCAGCATCACCAGTAACCCTTGCACTTCTGTGTCTCTAGTAACTCCTGTGTTTTCAGTGGCCACTATGTCTCCAATGACTACTGCCCTTCTGTGTCACCCAGTGACCCCTGAGCTTCCGGTGTCTCTTATCACTCCCAAACCATCCTGCACCATCCAGTCACTTTGCTGCACCCTGTGACTTCCAGTGACTCCACAGCATCCCATAAGTGAATTGGGAATTGAAGCACCACACCATAAAGTCCAAATACAAGTTTATTACAATTATAAAATGTTTACAAGAGCAGCATATTTAGGGGGCTGTACCTCCTTCATGTGACATAAAAGACAACAATTTCTTAAGCATACATTTTTATGACATGAGGTTCAGAAAGATGGAATTCAAAATCAGATACCAATATCATTGATAATAACATCAATGAAACTCATAACAATAATAATATATTACATACAATATTTCATCTTACTATTATATATGTTTATATTATGTAGCCATGCCCCCGCAGGGGTTGCTGAATATTGTAGTTCACACGTCACCCTGCCTAGCCCGACATCCATCTCTCAGGCACTCGGAGACATAAAACAGTGTCAGCTTCTTGTTTTTTTTAGGGGATTGAACTTGGATGGGAGTGGGAAATTATGGGATGCCCAGAAAGATTCAGTATAACTTGCTTGGGACTACTATATACACTCCTGTATATACACTCCAGTCTTCTCTCCAGCAGAATTCTTGCTTAAGACCTCTTTTCCTTCACTCCTCCAGCACTTCACTTGCTGCAGACTGTTACTTCTCCAGCACTTCATTTGCTGCAGATTTCCAGACCAGCTAGCACCACATGGTTAGGCCTGACACTAACTCAGCCAGGCCTCAATGAATTGCCTTTTGCGGGCAGGGGCCCCGGGCCCCTATGATGCAGAAATAGTTCCCATGCTAACTGTCCTTAACTTGGCTACTGATCCCAGTAAACCCTCTTCAGGACCTGCCAGCCCTCTTGGCTGCAGCTGCCTCTTTCCACTGCCCTTTTTACCACAGTCCACTCTTCTGGTTCTGCACCCATCTCAAACTGCAAGCTCCCAGTTCTCTCAGGTGTGCCTCCCCAGTCCTCTTGACTGTGCCTTACTAACCAGCCCCCCTGGCTGCAACCAGTTGTCCTCCCCCGGAGTCTCTCAGCAGTGCTCTCTCTCGCTGTCCTTCTCTTGCTCTCTCATGTGCCTCTGTTCCAGGATCTCTTCTCTCCTCCTGGCTGCACCTGAGTACAGGCCCAAGGCCCCCCCCAGACTGGGGAGCTACTTGTAGGCCCAGACAGCCTCGGCACTCTCTTACTCTATCTCTTCCACCTGACAACTTTTCCCCAGCTGGGCTGACTCTGGGTATTTAAGGAGGCCTGCCCCTTGCCAATACAAGTTGGGATTGGTCAAAGCTCCTTAGAATAGCCCAGGCAGCTCCACCTCTTCTCTCCTCCTCCCTTTCCAGAATCTTCTGTTAAGAGGTGGGAGGTCTCAGTGATGCTACCTGTGAGTCGCCCTGCCCTGAGCTACTTCCAGCCCAGAATGACAACAAACAGGCCTAGACACCAGTTAGGCCTACCTAAATGTTACCACTCTATAAAAAAAATCGAACCTCTAGCACCTACTTGACTAGAGGGTGCTACAATTATATACAATTTATAATAATAATGTTATATCAGTCCAACAGCACATGACAATCCTAAATACAAATAATGTTCTTAATGCTTTGAGTAAATTTGCCATGATTATGATTATTAATATGATTAATATTAATATGATTATTACCAATTTACAATGATTCCTTTTTTTTAGTAGCACCTCTTTTATCCTAATATCATTTATGATTTAATATTTGAATTCATTTTGTCCTAATAGTGTCTTGTATAGGATTTTGTACTTCAGCTTTCTGAACCTCGTGTTAAAAATATTTTTACATAAGATTTTTTTTGCCTTTTATGTTACATGTTAGCACCGAAGAAGGGGGGTGAAGGTACAGTCCCTAAAACGCATTGGATTTGCAAACATTCTATCCTTAGAAAATTCAGGTTTCTTTATATTTACACTGTTACCATAACATATAAATAATCCTTCGGGGCTGTATAAAATCTTACTTTCCCAAGCATCCACAGAATCCGTTGTCACATCCTGTCTCATGCAGTGACCCCAGAACATCCTGTGTCATCCTGTGACTCCAGTGCACCCTGAGTGTCTCGGTGGCACCTGTGTCCCCATGCATCCTTAGGTATGTCCCTATATTTACTGGACTGTCTCTCTCTCTGTGGAAGTGGACCTTGTGCGTGACAGTAAATAGTAAAAAATCTTTTCTACAGTGCAGTTTGTGTTCTATAAACAAATAATTTTAACCAATTACTGATCTGCAAACACTCTAGTGAATTTACTGTATAGTTAAATCAAATAAAGCAGTGTGGCATTAATAAGTACACATTTTTAAGGCCATGTCAAACAAACCTTGTACTAATCTCATTTGCTCCGAGGCTCTTTTAGTTGCTCTTATTTGGTATTCAGGAAGGAATTTTTGGCTCTCTCCTTCTTGGCGGTTTTGCAATTGCATTTTATTTGTCTTTCTGAGTCAACAGAACAATTACATACAGTACATGAAGCCAAACAAATAATCTGTGGATGAGAATACAGGGAGAAACTGGGACCAAACTGGGGATCTGTGCATACAATATGTGAGATTATTTCCACAGTGGCAGTTCATTTGTCTGAGAGTATTTATTAACTTCTATCTAGAGCAGAATAATTCCGCTGGCTGCTTGCTGCAAACATCCTGCACTTTTCCAGCTGCTGCCAATCTAACTACTACAACACCCAGCATCAATTTACCCAGTGGCAATATTCCAATAATAATGCAACAGTAATGAGAAATAAGTCACTTTTCTAATACTAGAAGAGGGTTTATTTAGAAAAGATTAGGTTTCTTGCTGACAATATAATGTTCTGTAAGTTTAAGTACACATTTACTTTAATATTGTGTTGGCTATTTCATTTACATGTTCAGATGAAGAAATTACTGTATTTTTTTATGAACAATATTAAGCATAGGTGTGAACACCTGCACTATTTTACACTTCCCACTGCGATCCAATCTGGGGGTGCCGTTAACTTTACATTATATAGATTAGTAAATTCTGCGCTTAGATGTAGGCTGGGCTGCTGCCTCCCCTGGGTGGGCTCCAAAGTTGGGGCACCAACAGTGTAAAAACGTATATATGTTTAGGGGTGGGTGGCGCGGCCCGTCACCTGAAGAGTGAACCTCCAAGGTGAGCCACACTTCTCAGGTGATAGTGCAATTATCCAAGTGACAAGCAGTGATATATGTCAATGTGTGAAATCTAAAGGGGTTCTCACCCTATATTCTTTGCCCAAAAAGTGTATATATTTAGTGCTCTATTACTTATTGATTACAAAATTGTGCATAGGTTCCAGCCAGAGCCGTGAAAATAAAGATAATAAAAATAAATAAACAAAGCACATAAGGACATTGCATCCAGAGATTCATCAAAATTCATCAGAAAAAAATCATCCTAAATGTTCCTCACAAAAAATAGTGAAATAATAAATAAATTAGCAAAAGAATATCTATCTATCTATCTATCTATCTATCTATCTATCTATCTATCTATCTATCTATCTATCTATCTATCTATCTATCTATCTATCTATCTATCTATCTATCTATCTATCTATCTATCTATCTATCTATCTATCTATCTTGACTTGTGAATAAATTTAGCCACCAATTTTGTGAAAATAGGGAAGTGACTTTCGTGCTCCCTTTCAGTTACCCACTCGATCCGATTCCAGTGTGGACCAAAAAAAGGGTCCTGCACCATTTTGATGTGAATGCGATTTCAGCCATACAGTTTGTATGGCTGAAATCGTATCGCATCGCACAGACATCACATGTGATGTGTCAGTCAAAATCTCCAAGTCACTGGCAGAGGAGATGAGTGGCCGCATTCTCTACAAACCACACTTTAATTGTATTGCAGGTCAGGGCATGCTCTTAGCTACTTATTCCACTAAAAAAAGTACACAAGGTTGCTTACAAGAGAACCATAAAGCCTCGTACACACGATCGTATTTTACGCAGGGAAATGTGTGATGACAGGCTGTTGGTGGAAAATCTGACCGTTTATACGCTCCATCGGACAATTGTCGGATTTTTCGTGGACAATTGTTGGAGGACAGGCTTTAAAATTTTTCGCGGACAAATGCTGTATGTCAGATTTTCCGAGCGTGTGTACACAAGTCCGTCGGACAAAAGTCCAAAGTACAAACACACATGCTCGGAAGCAAGGACCAGCCAGAAGCGGTCGGTCTTGTAAACCTGCGTTCGTAATGGAGAATTAACATTTGTGACGCGGCAAATTATGAAATCTCGAAATGTAGCGCACATTCTCTTCTTCTTTAATGGAATAATAATGAAGCCGCTTTGCTGGTGATACTGATGGAGTTATAGCAAACACATTTTCAAAGGCTTTTTTTTTTTCTAGTGATATCAAGAATATTATTATTATTATGCTTGTTATTTTTTTTTGTTGGTGCAAGTTACCACAACACCATTATCCCATAGTTTTTAAGATCAAAGATACAACCATGTTGGTGTCCCTTGTTAATTTTACATTGTATTTTTTTAAATGTAACTGCCTACTCCCAAACTCTCGTTTTATGTAAAACACATAGGAAAGTATTATTCTCCACAATTTTTTTTATTGTGCATTAAAAAAAGAAAACAAATAAAATTAAACATGCTATCTGCCAATAATACTTAACCAAAAAGTGCATTCTATGCATCCAAAAATATAGAAAATATACCAAATCAAATCATTATTCAACCAAAAAATAAAATAAAAGCCTCATGCATGTTTCCTGCTTCTTAATATAGGGGGTCAACAATGCCAAGAGTTGGTGAAAGCAGGGGTCTGTCATCCGGAGATAATTCCGAAAATCATCTGGATTATTCTCCTGGAGCTCCCGTAGCAAAGGCATATGACATAATTGGTCACGATTAATAAAGCAACCAATTTTTGGTCCAAGAAATCCTCCTCCTCCTGTTCCTGGACTGGACGTGGGTCAAAGCAATAACTCCAAGGCCAATGGCTCCTGCTGCTAGCAGTCTGTCCAATGAGGAGAATGACAGCGACTGGGGCCACTGCGCTCGCTGGATCGCATTGCAATGAATAACCTTAACGCTTTACAACCACTTTAAACTATTCTCATTGCCTTTAGAGTTGCATTCCTGTAGAGACTGCTAGACTCTAAAGCCGGGTACACACGGGCCGAATGTCAAGAGACATCGGCCTTTTCAATTAAAAACAGCCGACATTTGGCGTGTGTTAAGGCACCCGGTCCGACAGAAGCTGGCCGCTTGGCTGGCTTCTGTTGAATGAGCATGCTGGAAGACCAGCAGCCTACTGACTCCTGATCAGAGAGTTCTGGCGGGGGTAGGGGTCATCCCTCTATCAGAACTCAACAGTTCAGTGGGGCAGATAGCTGTACTAACGACAGATCATTGGTAAAAAAAGGAAAAAAAACTAGTAGAGGAAAATAAAATAAGTATGTGTGTGTCACCGGCGCAAAACCACTACTCCCTCAAAATTCTTAAAGGTATGTGTCAAGGTTGCTGCATTCAAAAAAGGCCCTTCATTAGAATGGGCTGGAAATGCTGATTAATGTGTGTGAATGCGCTACTTCCATATCAGCACCACTTACAATGTTCCCTTCCTATTGTTATGTGAAAAACTTTACCTAAACAATCTCTCATAAGTTATATCATATGCACCAAACTAGACCAAAAAACATAAATCCTAAAAATCAAAACATAAATCAGCTATCAGATGCAAATGTATCATAAAGTCCTCAAAAAAATGCTTCAAAATCTTCTATCAATTGCTGTGACTGACGTGCTCCTGTGTTCCTTCAATAATCATATGTGACTAAGTGACACACCACCACCTTGTAGATTGGCCACTCACCAGATGCTTCTTAAGTGATGCGCCTTTGGTTCATTCATGGGATAACCACTCCACCTAAGTAACACTCCTCACCGGCTATACGTGGACTTTAATGTTCCTCATATGAAAGTATAGGGACAAAACGATCATTGCGCAATACGTTTAAACTATTTATTGTATAAAATCCAAAGAAAAGTGTACACTCACATTTAAAAGTGCCCTCGAGCCGGCACTAAGCTAATCCAGCAGTTACGGACGGGTATTGAGCTATTGCATGGTCCGCCTGATTGTAATATGCGGCCTCCACGTTCAGCTTGCGCTTCAAACCTCGTTCCCGTTCCCGTTCGTATCCGATCACCTGATGCAAAAAATCTCCCAGCAGCCTCTAAGCTTCCTGATGACGCATTCTATGATGCGAAACGCGTAGAGGCTGCTGGGAGATTTTTTGCATCAGGTGATCGGATACGATCGGGAACGGGAACGAGGTTTGAAGCGCAAGCTGAACGTGGAGGCCGCATAATACAATCAGGCGGACCATGCAATAGCTCAATACCCGTCCGTAACTGCTGGATTAGCTTCGTGCCGGCTCGAGGGCACTTTTAAATGTGAGTGTACACTTTTCTTTGGATTTTATACAATAAATAGTTTAAACGTATTGCGCAATGATCGTTTTGTCCCTATACTTTCATATGAGGAACATTAAAGTCCACGTATAGCCGGTGAGGAGTGTTACTTAGGTGGAGTGGTTATCCCATGAATGAACCAAAGGCGCATCACTTAAGAAGCATCTGGTGAGTGGCCAATCTACAATGTGGTGGTGTGTCACTTAGTCACATATGATTATTGAAGGAACACAGGAGCACGTCAGTCACAGCAATTGATAGAAGATTTTGAAGCATTTTTTTGAGGACTTTATGATACATTTGCATCTGATAGCTGATTTATGTTTTGATTTTTAGGATTTATGTTTTTTGGTCTAGTTTGGTGCACATGATATAACTTATGAGAGATTGTTTAGGTAAAGTTTTTCACATAACAATAGGAAGGGAACATTGTAAGTGGTGCTGATATGGGAGTAGCGCATTCACACACATTAATCAGAGGAAATTAAAAACCCATGTTTATTCAAAGGATAATGTCATTGTAATAAATCACAAAAGCGATATTACACTTTCATGATTAGGATTTTAATATAAACTATTAACTTGCAGAAAACCTTTGAAATTCAAGTGCAGAGCTTGCATTGGGGGTGATTTACTAAGAAGAAGGCACTGTACCAGTTCATACATTAATTGGTGCGAACCGGCGCACATTGAAGAGCAAATAGCGATAATAAATACCCGCATATGTAAACTTCAACTGTCGCTAGGGTAACTGCAGTTTTCTCATTGATAATAGTGCACGCCCAATACAATTGGTTGATTTAACCTCATTGGTTGTGTCTTGTTAGGCGATTAGTAGGTGTTCTCAGTTAATTAACCCTTTTGATGCTAATCTCATTCTTATCACTTCTAATATATCTTTGAAATGTTTTGAAAGATTTGGGTAAAAAAAGAAAAAAACACATTACAAAGAACAGAGAAATGTTTCTAAACCCAATAAATTAATATTTTCAGATCTTGATCTTTAACAACTTCAGCCCCGGAAGATTTTACCCCCTTCCTGACCAGAGCCCTTTTTGCGATTCGGCACTGCGTCGCTTTAACTGACAATTGCGATGTTGCACCCAAACAAAATTGACGTCCTTTTTTTCCCACAAATAGAGCTTTATTTTGGTGGTATTTGATCACCTCTGCGGTTTTTATTTTTTGCGCTATAAACAAAAAAAGAGCAACAATTTTTAAAAAAACGCAATATTTTTTCATTTTTGCTATAATAAATATCCCCCAAAAATATAGAAAAAAAATTTTTTTTCCTCAGTTTAGGCCGATATGTATTCTTCTACATATTTTTGGTAAAAAATAAGCGTATATTGATTGGTTTGCACAAAAGTTATAGCGTCTACAAAATAGGAGATAGTTTTATGGCTTTTTTATTATTAATTTTTTTTTTTTACTAGTAATGGTGGCGGCCTGTGATTTTTATCAGGACTGCGACATTATGGCGGACACGTTGACAATTTTGACACATTTTTGAGCCCATTGGCATTTTTACAGCGATCAGGTGCTATGAAAATGCATTGATTACTGTAAAAATGTCACTGGCAGTGAAAGGGTTAACACTAGGGGCCGGTGAAGGGGTTAATGTGTTCCCTAGTTTGTGTTCTAATTGAAGGGGGGAGGGGACTGTGCAGGGGAGATGACAGATCGGTGTTCATACACTGTATGAACAGACGATCTGTCTGCTCTCCCCTCAGAGAACCGGAAACTGTGTGCAAATCTCCTTAAAAGGAGAACCAGCGTAAAAAAAAATGTGTTTAGAGGTGCGCCCGTTCAACTCGTGCAATTGCATGTACGTTGCTTAACATTTACTAATGCCGCATACACACGAGCAGAATTTCCGTCAGAAAAAACTTGGATGGTTTTTCCAACAAAATTCCGCTCAAGTTTGCCTTGCATACACACGGTCACACAAAAGTTCTCTGAACTTCCGACCGTCAAGAACGCGGTGACGTACAACACTACGACGAGCCGAGAAAATGAAGTTCAATGCTTCCGAGCATGCGTCAAATTGTTTCCAAGCATGTGTGATTTTTTGCGTCCCAATTGCATACAAACCAATGCATTTTCAGATAGGAACTTTTTCCGACCGAAAAATAGAGAGCATGCTCTCAATCTTTTGCCTGCTGGAATTCCTCCAGCAAAAGACAGATGGAGTATACACACGGTCGCATTTTCTGACAAAAAGCTCTCATCGGAGTTTTGCTGGCGGCATTTCCGATCGAGTGTACGTGGCATAAGATTTTGGCCGCGCAGTGAACAAACTCATGGGAACAAGCGCAATAACCGCTTGCTCATGCGCACTGCTTACATTGATCTCACGCAGTTCTAAATGTACTTGCGGGCGCAGCAGGCTTTCTATGAAAAAGTTACTTTACCATTCTATTTTGGGCATATTTGTTACTTGGGCACTTGTTACTAAACTTCTTCATATCACCCCATAATATTGGCACCTCCATCTTCTGTCAGTATTGATTTAGAGATGCCGTGTGCCACGTCCATAGTGGCGCACAGATTGCATTCTCCCATGCGCCAAGATCGCTGTAGTAAATGGGGGATTTGCGCTTTCGTAAATATGAAAATGTGCGTTGCGCCTCGCCATGCGCCTCTACTGATGACACAGCTTTTGTAAATCACCACCAATGATTCCAGTAAATTATTATATTCTCAAGGTGCCTGCTGGAATGATTTAGCTATGTATGATTTATTAATGTAGCTATTTCTCTACTTTTCCCCAAGTATAAAGGATAAACAATGCATTCCAGATATGTAGGTTTATCATAGGATGAAGTCTCAGAATAACAACTATGGACAGTAGCTCTGAAAGTTCTACTCGCACAATGAAATGATCTGATTCCATACAATTATCTGTATAAATAGCAGCGGCATGGTTTTCACAAACACTATCAAATTAGAGGACGTATACACAGATGTGGTGCGTGATGTGACTGTCTTTTATTACCTGTCCATGAAACTGATGAATGAGAGTTAGATGTGTCTGTAACATTCAGGATTTCTTCCTTTTCTGCATTCAGCCCACAAGTCTTTTTCAGCTCTCATTATACCTATCCTAGTAATCTTCCTCTCAGTAATGAGCCCTCAATCATCACAGCTGTCAAAAACATGAAGATACTGTGGATCAGTATATGTTTGTCTTAGCAGATACTCAGAGGAATGAGGTATTGTGGAGACAAGCTTTATGGCCCATCAAGTATTCAAGGAGGAACAAGAGAATAAGGTTGGGTTCTCCATGATGCACCTTCCTTTCTGGTAGGCTTTACCCATATTTTATTATGTAACACAGATCAAACCTGTACCAGGCAGTGTGGAAGCTGACTTTGCTGGCCACCTGTTTAAATGCTATTTTCTTGAAGGTCGTTCTGATTCAAAACAATGTTGCAGACCAGGAGTCCATGTTTAGTTGGATGTTAAAAAAATAATTCTGCACAAGGGTAGCACTTACACAGGGCTGATCCTAGCCGGGGTGCGCAGGGTGCTTTGCACCCTGGCGCCTGCAGAGGTGGGGGCGCCAAAGTGCCAGAGTTCTCCCCTCCCTCCTTGTCTCCTTGTGAGTGTCCATCCAGAACACCAGTGTGAGCATAGGGCAGCCGTCAGTGCTGGGGGGAGGGGCGCTCCTCTTCGGGTTCTAGTCAGTGGCTGCTGAGTGCTGATGTGCAGGAATGAATTCCTCACACAGGGATCCTGCACTGTATCTACCAACTCCAGTTGGAATGCCTCCCCCTCCCATCTGAGGTGAGTCAGTGTTCAGTGTGCTGTGTGCTGAGGATGGCATCCCCAGCACACCTTTACATGTGCTCTGGGCTGCCCCTGCTAGGAGATGTTTATGGCATGATAGATTACATAGGATACACTGTCCCTGTCCCTTTCTGTGCCTCAGTAGTTCATCTACAGATGTGATGTATAATGAGATGTACTAAGAGCCCTTTCACACTGACAGTGCGGGGGCATCGGTGCTAAAGCGCCGCTTTACCGTCACTTTAGAGGTACACTTAACCCCCACTAAAGGGTTCAAAGGCGCAACTGCCGAGGCACTTTGCAGGCACTGCCCATTGATTTCAATCGGCAGGGGCGCTTTAGGAGCGGTGTATACACCGCTCCTAAAGCGCCTCAAAGAAGCTACTTGCAGGAATTTTTTGGATGTCGTGCCAGCTCTCAGCTCCGGTGTAAAAGCATTCGGGCTCTCAAACTGGGATTGCAGATAATGCTTTTTTTAGGCGCTATTTTTAACGCTAAAGTGCCTGAAAAACGCCTCCAGTGTGAAAGGGGTCTAATGGACCATCTCCTGTACTATGTCTGCAGTCTCTGACCATCTCCTGTATCATGTCTGCAGTCACTGACCATCTCCTGTATCATGTCTGCAGTCACTGACCATCTCCTATATCATGTCTGCAGTCTCTGACCATCTCTTGTATTATGTCTGCAGTCTCTGACCATCTCCTATATTATGTCTGCAGTCTCTGACCATCTCCTATATTATGTCTGCAGTCTCTGACCATCTCCTGTACTATGTCTGCAGTCTCTGACCATCTCCTGTATCATGTCTGCAGTCTCTGACCATCTCCTATATCATGTCTGCAGTCTCTGACCATCTCCTATATCATGTCCGCAGTCTCTGACAATCTCTTGTATTATGTCTGCAGTCTCTGATCATCTCCTGTATTATGTCTGCAGTCTCTGACCATCTCCTATATTATGTCTGCAGTCTCTGACCGTCTCTTGTATTATGTCTGCAGTCTCTGACCATCTCCTGTATCATGTCTGCAGTCTCTGACCATCTCCTGTATCATGTCTGCAGTCTGGCCATCTCCTGTATCATGTCTGCAGTCTCTGACCATCTCCTGTACTATGTCTGCAGTCTCTGACCATCTCCTGTACTATGTCTGCAGTCTCTGACCATCTCCTATATCATGTCTGCAGTCTCTGACCATCTCCTGTACTATGTCTGCAGTCTCTGACCATCTCCTGTACTATGTCTGCAGTCTCTGACCATCTCCTGTACTATGTCTGCAGTCTCTGACCATCACCTGTATTATCTCTGTAGTCTCTGATCATCTCCTGTTCTATGTCTGCAGTCTCTGATCATCTCCTGTATTACGCCTGCAGTCTCTGATTATCTCCTGTACTATGTCTGCAGTCTCTGATCATCTCCTATATCATATCTGCAGTCTCCGATCCGTCTCCTGTAATATGTCTGCAGTCTCTGGCCATCTCCTGTATTATGTCTGTAGTATTTCTGGGGGCTCTTTCTAACAGACTCTCTAACAGAAGCGCTCTTTGTCTCCATCAGAGAGGCCCCCCTCCAGGTCCCAATAAAGTACTCTTGCTTTTCTTCCTGTATTTTGTTTATTGTTAAGAGATCATGTAAGGATCCCAGGGTAATGAAGGCTTTGTGGGGGAGCATCTCTGTGGTTGAGTCGTTGCCATAGAAATATTTGTAAAGGGGAGGAGTTAGTAAAATGACCACACCCTTTGTGGGGGCGCCAGAAATATTTCTGCACCCAGGCGCCTGTGATCCTAGGATCGGCCCTGCACTTACATTCAGGCCTCATGCACACTGAGCATTAAAAAGGCTGCTTTTAGGTATGTTTGGCATTTTGTTTTTCTTCTGCCCCTAAACACCCCTCCATGTTAGCCTATGTGTCCATGCACATATGCAATTAGAGGCATTTAGAGGCAGGGACAAGGCTGCTGTTAGACATTAACCATAACCAGCCATACAGCCTACCTGACAGGCCCCGCCCAGCCGGAAGTAACTGAGAACATAGATGTATCAGTCCTTTTCTTTGCAGCCTCAGTGGCAAAGATTAATGAATAGGAAGCGCCCTGAAGCTTCCTGCTCGTTCATAAGCTGAATCATAGTAAACACTGTTTACTATGCCTCAGTAATGAATGGACACAGGAGTCTTTGGTACGGATCACTCACTGTGTTCACTCAGGAAATGAAGGGGCCATTAAATTCCCCCTGTGTGCCTGCAGCAGCCTTGTGCCCTCCCTCTGGCCGCCAGCAGTAACCATCTGGTGCTGCGGGGACTAATACAGCTGCTGGACCTGTCATAGTCACTGGTCAGTGACTCAAAAAATATTATAGGAAGACACAGCCAAGGAAATAGCATTTTGCAATGGAAGCCAACTATGCCAACAACCATGTTTCTCTTAGCCCAGGCTGTCTTTAAAGCTCAAATGAATTGTCATCATTTAGTACTGTAATGCAGTCAAGCTGCATATACAGCATATACTGCTCAGTGATTGCAGTATTCTAGTCTGCATTTCCCCAAGGTAATACTTAAATTCTGGCCTGTTAGTGGGTCCTGAGGACCGGGGTTGAGAACCACTGCTGTATAGGCAGTCTAGCGTATAATGCTAAATACCTTCTTGCACAGCTCCGCTGTGCTGTCACATGTCCTCCCTCCACTCTCCTTCCTGATCTAAGGGTGTACAGTGGGAAGGGCTGAGATTTTCCTCTGACGTATGCGAGCTAGCAGAGGGGGAACGCATGACCACACAGCGGCTCTGTGCAAGAAGCTATTTAGCATTATAATAAAAATTAGAAAATGACACACTGTACTTTATATCTTTCTAAAACAGAGGGGATACAAGTAATTTATATATACTGTATATTACTTTGCAGCTACAGGGGAATAGATGGAGGAGGGGTGGGGTGGGAAGGAGATCAGCTCACAACACTGACTATAAAAATGAAAGGTGGGGGGGTGAGAGGTGAAGATGCAGAGACTCTGAACACACAGCGGTATAATGGAGGGACATAAACTGATCATGCTATCATGGATCAGCAGCCATGATTAGCATGGTCAGTACACATAGGGAAACACAGAAACAGGCAGGATCAACCAGGTATTTTAGAACATGTATTGGAACAAATGGCACTATAAAAGCACTGTACTATTTATCATGCTTTAAAGGAACAAGAGCACTTTTTTGGGTTACAACCACGAACTGCTTGCTGTCCGGGCCACAGCCGAAAGATGGCTGCAGCGCGGTCGGATAACTATGGGAGGGTGTTATATAACATCCTCCCAGAATTGCGCTCACGTGCTCGCCGTGTTCACGGGACCCGACGCGTCACAGATCGCTGTAAAGGGCCAATGTCAGCGGCCCTTTACCACGTTATCGCTTCGCCCAATGACGGAGCGATCAGAATGTAAACAAGCCGGGGTCATCCAGGGGTTCAACTCTCTCCTCTCCTCATACAGATACAGCGTGTGTGGAGAGGAGAGAGATCGAGCGTCCAGCTGTGTCCAACAGTGAGTTTTGAACATCTTTATTGTGCCCAGCAGTGCCCTACAGTGCTACATCAGTGCTCTTCTGTGCCCTACTGTGCCATCTGTGCCACATCAGTGCCCTACAGTCCCATCAGTGCCTCTACAGTGCCACATCAGTGTCATCAGTGCCACCTGTGCCTATCAGTGCCACTACAGTGCTCATCTGTGCCACTACAGTTCCCATCAGTGCTACATTAGTGCAACTACAGTGCTCATCTGTGCCCTACAGTGCCTTCATTGCCACTACAGTGCCCATCAGTGCCACTACAGTGCCATCAGTGCTCATCTGCATCACTACAGTGCTCTACAGTGCCACTACAGTGCTCATCAGTGCCACTACAGTGCCATCGGTAATCATCTGCAGCACTACAGTGCTCTACAGTGCCCATCAGTGCCACTACAGTGCCCATCAGTGCCACTACAGTGCCCAATAGTGCACATCAGTGCCCATAAGTGAGTGCTCATCAGTCCCATCCTATCAGTGGATCACATCAGCACCCGTCAGTGCCACCTCATCAGTGCCAGCTAATTAGTGCAGCCACGGTGCATTATTGCACATCGGTGCAACTTCATCAGCACCCATCAGTGCACCCTCATCAGCACCCATCAGTGCAGCCTCTTCAGCTTTAGTGTCCCTATCGCACCACAGCCCACAGACACCATGGTGAAAAAATATTTTTTCAGGGATGAGGCATACCAGCTTTTTAGCCTGAGCGACGAAAGCAGCGGGGAGCTCTGAGTCTGCGTCCGATTCTGATTCAGCATATAAACCAGTTTTAAGCAGTGGGTCTGCTACAGAATCTGAGGAAGAGAAAAGTGTGCCAATGAAAATAAGGCGTTCTGGTGAGGAGCAGCAGGCTACTACAAGTGGCGCAGTGCCATCCACCATTAGTGAAGTGCCGCCCACAAGAAATGGAGTACTGCAACCACTACAACAAAGGCCAAGCACTAGTGGGGTGTCATCTCAGCCCCAATGGGTTAGGACCCATTCCAGCCTTCTCTATGCCCTTCAGAACCCCCTGTGGCTTCCCCCTAATTCCGGAGCAGCAAATATCCCCCCCTTTCATCCCCCAGCCAGGTGTCCAGGTGAACACCAATAATTTTGCCCTTATTGATTTATTAAATTTTATTTTTACTGAAGACCTACTATCTTCCATCGTGGCCCAGTGCAACCTCTATGCAGTTCATAGCAAGCAAACATGGTTCAAGTTACGCCCATCCCTATGAGTGGAGAGAACTTACTGTGGAAGAAATAAAACATTTTTTAGGCTTAACTTTTGACATGGGACTAAAAAACAAAAAAAACAACTTATACTCCTACTGGTCCACCAACCCCATCCACCACACGCCAATCTTCTCATCCCTTATGCCAAGGTCAAGATACCTAATAATTATGCAGTTCCTCCTTTGTAATGACAACACCCAGTGCCCTCCCCCGAAATGACCCAGCTTATGACAAATTATTTAAAATTCAGCCTCTTTTAAATTTTTTTTCTGAAAAATTCCCCCAGTTAGATATCCTGACCAAAATATCTCTGTGAATGAGTCACTTGTCAAATTCACAGGCAGGCTGGGCTTCAAACAGTTTATCCCCAGCAAAAGGGCCCGATATGGGGTTAAGCTCTACAAACTTTGTGACCAAGCCACGGGGTACATCTACGCTAGGGATGAGCTTCGAGTTCGAGTCGAACTCGTGTTCAACTCGAACATCGGCTGTTCGCCAGTTTGCCGAACACCGAACAATTTGGGGTGTTCGCGGCAAATTCGAAAGCCGCGGAACACCCTTTAAAAGTTTATGGGAGAAATCAAAAGTGCTAATTTTAAAGGCTTATATGCATGGTATTGTCATAAAAAGTGTTTGGGGACCTGGGTCCTGCCCCAGGGGACATATATCAATGTAAAAGGAAGTTTTAAAAACGGCCGTTTTTTCGGGAGCAGTGATTTTAATAATGCTTAAAGTGAAACAATAAAAGTGTAATATTCCTTTAAATTTTGTACCTAGGGGGTGTCTATAGTATGCCTGTAAAGGGGCGCATGTTTCCCGTGTTTAGAACTCTGACAGCAAAATGACATTTCAAAGGAAAAAAAGTCATTTAAAACTACTCGCGGCTATTAATGAATTGTCGGTTCGACAATACACATAAAAGTTCATTGATAAAAATGGCATGGGATTTACCCACAGGGGAACCCTGAACCAAAATTAACAAAAAAAATGGCGTGGGGGTCCCCCTAAATTCCATACCAGACCCTTCAGGTCTGGTATGGATATTAAGGGGAACCCCGCGCCAACATTTAAAAAAACATGGCGTGGGGTCCCCTCAGAAATCCATACCAGACCCTTATCCGAGCACGCAACCTGGCAGGCCGCAGGAAAAGAGGGGGGACGAGAGAGCGACCCCCCTCCTGAACCGCACCAGGCCACATGCCCTCAACATTGGGAGAGTGCTTTGAGGTAGCCCCCAAAGCACCTTGCCCCCATGTTGATGAGGACAAGGGCCTCATCCCCACAACCCTTGGCCGGTGGTTGTGGGGGTCTGCGTGCAGGGAGCTTATCGGAATCTGGAAGCCCCCTTTTAACAAGGGGAACCCCAGATCCCGCCTCCCCCCTGTGTGAAATGGTAATGGGGTACAAAAGTACCCCTACCATTTCACAAAAAAAGTGTCAAAAACGTTAAGAATGACAAGAGACAGTTTTTGGCAATTCCTTTATTTAAAGTCTTCTTCTTTCCATCTTCTTTGGGTCTTCTTCCTTCTTCCTTCGGTTTCTTCCTCCATCTTCTTCTTCCTCTGCTTCTTCCTCTGATCCTCTACTTCTTGCTCCAGTGTTCTTGTCCGGCATCTTCCACCACGCAACGGGTGACACCACCCCCTCTGACGTCACGGGGAAAGCCATAGGGAAGTCCCCGTCAAGTCCCTGTGCGTCAGAGGGGGGTGGGGTCACCGGGTGGCGCTGCCCTCCATTATATAAGAAGTGTCAGAAGAAGAGAAGCGTCACACAGCGGGAGCCTCCCATGGATGCGAAGCAGCCCATGAATGAAGCTGGGAAGACACCGCAGAGGAAGATGCCGGACGAGAACACCGGAGCAAGAAGCAGAGGATCGGAGGAAGAACTAGAGGAAGAAGAAGATGGAGGAAGAAACCAAAGGAAGAAGGAAGGAAGAAGACCTGAAGAAGATGGAAAGAAGAAGACTTTAAATAAAGGAATTGTCAAAAACTGTCTCTGTCATTTTTAAAATTTTTGCAACTTTTTTTGTGAAATGGTAGGGGTACTTTCGGCCTAGCCGCGTACGGGGCCCCGAAAACCCAGCACCACCTTCAGGATTTCTAAGGGCATACATTTTTGATTTTACTCCTCACTACCTATCACAGTTTTGAAGGCCATAAAATGCCAAGATGGCACAAAACCCCCCCAAATGACCCCATTTTGGAAAGTAGACACCCCAAGCTATTTGCTGAGAGGCATGGTGAGTATTTTGCAGCTGTCATTTGTTTTTGAAAATGAAGAAAGACCAGAAAAAAAATTTTTTTTTTTCTTTTTTCAATTTTCAAAACTTTGTGACAAAAAGTGAGGTCTGCAAAATACTCACTATACCTCTCAGCAAATAGCTTGGGGTGTCTACTTTCCAAAATGGGGTCATTTGGGGGGGGGTTTGTGCCACCTGGGCATTCCATGGCCTCCGAAACTGTGATAGGTAGTGAGGAGTGAAATCAAAAATTTACGGCCTTAGAAAGCCTGAAGGCGGTGCTTGGTTTTCGGGGTCCCGTGCGCAGCTAGGCTCCCAAAAAGTCCCACACATGTGGTATCCCCGTACTCAGGAGAAGCAACAGAATTTATTTTGGGGTGTAATTTCACATATTCCCATGGCATGTTTGAGCAATATAACATTTAGTGACAACTTTGTGCAAAAAAAAAAAAAAAAAATTGTCTCTTTCCCGCAACTTGTGTCACAATATAAAATATTCCATGGACTCGACATGCCTCTCAGCAAATAGCTTGGGGTGTCTACTTTCCAAAATGGGGTCATTTGGGGGGGGTTTGAACTGTCCTGGCATTTTATGCACAACATTTAGAAGCTTATGTCACACATCACCCACTCTTCTAACCACTTGAAGACAAAGCCCTTTCTGACACTTTTTGATTACATGAAAAAATTTTTTTTTTTTGCAAGAAAATTACTTTGAACCCCCAAACATTATATATTATTTTAAAGCAATTGCCCTACAGATTAAAATGGTGGGTGTTTCATTTTTTTTTTTCACACAGTATTTGCGCAGCGATTTTCAAACGCATTTTTTGGGGAAAAAACACACTTTTTTAAATTTTAATGCACTAAAACACACTATATTGCCCAAATGTTTGATGAAATAAAAAAGATGATCTTAGGCCGAGTACATGGATACCAAACATGACATGCTTTAAAATTGCGCACAAACGTGCAGTGGCAACAAAATTACTACATTTTTAAAAGCCTTTAAAAGCCTTTACAGGTTACCACTTTAGATTTACAGAGGAGGTCTACAGCTAAAATTACTGCCCTCGATCTGACCTTCGCGGTGATACCTCACATGCATGGTGCAATTGCTGTTTACGTTTGACGCCAGACCGCCGCTTGCGTTCGCCTTAGCGCGAGAGCAGGGGGCGACAGGGGTGCTTTTTTTTATTTATTTTTTTTCTTTATTTTTTTTTGCTTTTTTATCTTATTTTTAAACTGTTCCTTTCATTTTTTTTTTTTTTTTAAATCATTTTTATTGTTATCTCAGGGAATGTAAATATCCCCTATGATAGCAATAGGTAGTGACAGGTACTCTTTTTTGAAAAAATTGGGGTCTATTAGACCCTAGATCTCTCCTCTGCCCTCAAAGCATCTGACCACACCAAGATCGGTGTGATAAAATGCTTCCTCAATTTCCCAATGGCGCTATTTACATCCGGCGAAATCTAAGTCATAAAATGCTCGTAGCTTCCGGTTTCTTAGGCCATAGAGATGTTTGGAGCCACTCTGGTCTCTGATCAGCTCTATGGTCAGCTGGCTGAATCACCGGCTGCATTCTCAGGTTCCCTGTTGAGACAGGAGAGCCAGAGAAAAACACGGAAGACGGTGGGGGGGGGGCATTCCCTCCCACTGCTTGTAAAAGCAGTCTAGAGGCTAATTAGCCGCTAGGATTGCTTTTACATGAAAGCCGACCGCTGGCTAAAAAGAATGATACCAAGATGATACCTAAACCTGCAGGCATCATTCTGGTATAACCACTCAAAGTCGTGAATGGCGTACCTGAAGACAAAAAAATGGTTAACAATAAAGCACAGTAAACGGTAAAGTATAAATAATTACATACCTGAAAAACAAACATGATAAAACATAATAACAATAACAATAACAATAAAACATTGCAGAATAGAATACAGTAAAAAAGAGCAGAACAATAGAGAGAGAGAATAGAGAGAGAGAGAACAATAAAACGACAACTATTTTTTTTAATTTTTGTTTGTGTTTTTTTTTTTTTTACACTTTTTTTTTGTAACTGTAACTTTTATAACTGTAACCGGTTCCAGGTTCGGGTCTCTCAAAATGCGATGGCATCTTGGGAGACCCTGTGAAAGTGTGCCTAGTCTGTGCAATGCTGTACGCTACGCTAATACTCAACTAGTGCATGGTAGCGTTCAAAACATTCACCAAGTGTTACTGCAGTGCTGGTTTGACTACGACCGGGGTGTACTACGCCGCTGGTGCTTGCCAGTTCACCAAAACGCTACAAAGAAAAGTGTCAGTGATCGATCGATACTGCACTTGGGTGGGCTGGACTGGGCTGGGCCGGGCGGAGGGGCAAAACGCAGGTGCTAGCAGGTATCTGGTCTGATCCCGCTAACACTGCGTTTTTGGGAACCCTAAACTGCTGGGGACGCTAGTATAGATCTGATCGGATCAGATATTGATGCGTTCAGATACTATACCACTAAGGGAGGTGTACGGTGCGTGTACGGGACGTGCGTGGGTGTTCGCGGTACTGGCGCTAATCTGACGCTGTCTGGGGCGACGCATATCACCGCCGGGCGATCAGGGGGCTAAACCTTTATTCGGTAATAAACGGCGGGTGCCCTGACACTATAAAAAATAAACGAACTAACCAGCGTCACCCGTAACGGTTATACGGTGATCAGTGGTGAAAGGGTTAACTAGGGGGCCATCAAGGGGTTAAAACATTTATTAGATAGTATATGGGGGTCCCTGTCGCTATAAAACGCTGACGGCGAACCTAAATATTTACGTCCCTAACTAGCGTCACCAGCGACACTAATACAGCGATCAGAAAAATGATCGCTTAGCGACACTGGCGACAGGGGGTGATCAAGGGGTTAAAACTTTATTAGGGGGGTAAGGGGGGTACCCTAGACCTACAGGGGGCTAAACCTTTATTCGGTAATAAACGGCGGGTGCCCTGACACTATAAAAAATAAACGAACTAACCAGCGTCACCCGTAACGGTTATACGGTGATCAGTGGTGAAAGGGTTAACTAGGGGGCAATCAAGGGGTTAAAACATTTATTAGATAGTATATGGGGGTCCCTGACGCTATAAAACACTGACGGCGAACCTAAATATTTACGTTCCTAACTAGCGTCACCAGCGACACTAATACAGCGATCAGAAAAATGATCGCTTAGCGACACTGGTGAGGAGGGGTGATCAAGGGGTTAAAACTTTATTAGGGGGGGTAAGGGGGGTACCCTAGACCTACAGGGGGTAATACTAACTGTCCCACCACTGCTAACTGTCACAAACTGACACTATGCAGTAATCAGGAAAAAAAAAAAAAAAAAAAACCTGCTTGGTGTCAGTTTGTGACGGGGGGGGGGGGTGATTGGGGGGGGATCGGGGGGCGATCGGGGGGGGATCGGGGGTGTAATATATGCCTGGCATGTTCTACTGTGTTGTGTAGTGTTGTGCACTTACTTACATGTCATCTCTCCTCGGCGCTGGAACGGAAACTGACAGCCGAGGAGAGATGACATCACATCCTCTGCCTCTGTGTACTATACAGAGGCAGGGGATGTCTCTCATTGGCTGGGAGCGATCGCGAGGGGGGGGCCACGATCGGATGGCCTCCCCCTCGTCTGTCATCGCTCCCAACCAAATGCCGACCGCAGCTGGCACAGGGGGGGGGTCCGATCGGACCCCCCACCCGCGGGAAGGCAATCACGTACTAGGTACGTGATTTTGCCTGCCCGTGCCGCTCTGCTCACGTATATAGGCGTGAGGCGGTCGGCAAGTGGTTAATGAAAGGCTACGACGAGGGGAGATGGTGTCTTTGCGGAACGATGAGCTATTGGCTGTCAACTGGAGGGACAGATGAAATGTCCACATGCTCTCATCGATTCATGACGACACCTACGTGGAAATATCCAGAAGAAACGGCCCAATCTGGAAACCAGCTTGTGTCCACGACCATAATTTGTTCATGGTGGGGGGTCGACTTCAATGATCAGATGATCAAACCCTACCTTCCCACAAGAAAATCCCACCATTGGTACAAAAAAAGTCTCTATTTTTTCAGTTTGGCCACGTATAATACTTATGTTTTTTACCAAAAATCTACTGAGACCCTCGTATCCTATCTTCATTACCAAGAAGAAATTATCACTGCCCTATTGTACCCTGAAGGCCCACCAGAAAATATTTGCTCTGATTCAGTGAGCAGACTCCGCGAATACCACTTTCCTGAGCAACTCCCCCTCTGTGAAACAGGCCAATGACGTAAAAAGAAATGCCAGGTGTGCTCAAGAGGAGGAGTTAGAAGAAACACCGTGTATTATCGTCCCCAATGTGTATTATTGTCCCCAACCAGGCCTCTGTATACTGTAGGTGACTGTTTCCGCCGTTACCATACTTCTCTACATTATTAGTGAATATGGACGAGCCGAACACCCCCCCCGGTTCGCAGCAGAACATGAGAACAGGCAAAAAATTTGTTTGAACACCGTTAAAGTCTATGAGACGAACATGAAAAATCAAAGGTGCTAATTTTAAGGGTTAATATGCAAGTTATTGTCATAAAAAGTGTTTGGGGACCTGGGTCCTGCCCCAGGGGACATGTATCAATTAAAAAAATTTTTTAAAAACGGCTATTTTTTCGGGAGCAGTGATTTTAATAATGCTTAAAGTGAAACAATAAAATCGAAATATTCCTTTAAATTTCGTACCTGGGGGGTGTATATAGTATGCCTGTAAAGTGGCACATTTTTCCTGTGTTTAGAACAGTCCCTGCACAAAATGACATTTCTAAAGGAAAAACGTCATTTAAAAGTACTTGCGGCTATAATGAATGGTCTCGGCAATACAGATAAAAGTAATTGAAAAAACGGCATGGGATCCCCCCCAGTCCATCAGCAGGCCCTTTGGGTCTGGTATGAATATTAAGGGGAACCCCGAACCAAAATTTAAAAAAAAAATTGCGTGGGGGTCCGCCCAAATTCCATACCAGACCCTAATCCAAGCACACAACCTGGCAAGCCGCAGGAAAAGAGGGGGGAAGAGAGAGCAACCCCCCTCCTGAACCGTACCAGGCCACATGCCCTCAATATGGGTAGGGTGCTTTGGGGTACCTGTGCCTGCTCTGGAACTGACCCTGGACTGTTTGACCACGTTTTTTGCCTGCCTCTTGGACTGATCTTTTACCCTGCTACTGAATTAGTGGGATTCATAACACAGGGGTCTTACATGAGGGGCTTCAGAATTGTTTTTCTGGATGAAGAAAACTAATTTTTTTGTTTTCTCATGCCTGGATTTGGGTCTGGAGACCGGAGGCATCAAAGAGATTTGGGTGGGAGAAGCCTCTACTCCTGTCCCCATTCTTTCCTTGCCTGCCTCCTGCACTATGGACCATGTTCCTGCCTACTACCAGAACCAATATTTTGGCTCTGCTGGCAATATCTTCACCTGCACTGACCCTGTACTGTATATGGACAGAATCCCTTCCTGTACTGACTATGGACAATATTCCTGCCTGCTGCCTGGACAATTCCATTCGCTGTTGCTGACCACATCCCTGCCTGCTGCCTGGATCAGTGCTCTCCTCCTGTGGACAACTGCACTACTAAAACTACAGGTAATCTTTTGTTTACCTTTTGCTCAGCAGAATGTATTTTGGGGTGTAATTCTTGGTATGTACATGCTATGCGTTAGAAATATGAAGGGCCTTCAAAAATGTGATAGGTTGTCAGGAAATTAGATGAGTAATTTATGTCCCTAGAACACCTGATGGTGCTCTTTGGATGTTGGGCTTCTGTATGTGGCCAGGCTGTGTAAAAATCTCACACATGTGGTATCACCATACTCAGGAGAAGTAGCAGAATGTATTCTGGGGTGTCATTTTTGGTATGTACATACTATGTGTTAGAATTATCTTATAAACTGACAACTGTGTAAAAAAAATGTGTTTTCATTTTCTTTCCACATTTTCAAAGCACTTGTGGAAAAAATGACATGCTCAAAAGACTCATTATGCCTCATAGATTATACGTTGGGGTGTTTGCTTTCCAAAATGGGGTCATTTTGTGGGAGTTTCCATTGTCCTGTTGCTCCAGGGCCTTCAAAAGTGCGATAGGTTGTCAGGAATTTAGATACAGTATCTCACAAAAGTGAGTAGAGCCCTCACATTTTTGTAAATATTTTATTATATCTTTTCATGTGACAACACTAAATAAATGACACTTTGCTACAATGTAAAGTAGTGAGTGTACAGCTTGTATAACAGTGTCAATTTGCTGTCCCCTCAAAATAACTCAATACACAGCCATTAATGTCTAAACCGCTGGCAACAAAAGTGAGTACACCCCTAAGTGAAAATGTCCAAATTGGGCCCAAAGTGTCAATATTTTGTGTGGCCACCATTCTTTTACAGCATTGCCTTAACCCTCTTGGGCATGGAGTTCACCAGAGCTTCACAGGTTGCCACTGGAGTCCTCTTCCACTCCTCCATGACGACATCACGGAGCTGGTGGATGGCAGAGACCTTGCGTTTCTCCAACTTCTGTTGGAGATTACCCCACAGATGCTTAATAGGGTTTAGGTCTGGAGACATGTTTGGCCAGTCCATCACCTTTACCCTCAGCTTCTTTAGCAAGGCAGTGGTCGTCTTGTAGGTGTGTTTGGGGTCATTATCATGTTGGAATACTGCCCTGCGGCCCAGTCTCTGAAGGGAGGGGGATCATGCTCTGCTTTAGTATGTCACAGTACATGTTGGCATTCATGGTTCCCTCAATGAATTGTAGCTCCCCAGTGCCGGCAGCACTCATGCAGCCCCAGACCATGACACTCCCACCACCATGCTTGACTGTAGGCAAGACACACTTGTCTTTGTACTCCTCACCTGGTTGCTGCCACACACGCTTGACACCATCTGAACCAAATAAGTTTATCTTGGTCTCATCAGACCACAGGACTAGGGATGAGCCGAACACCCCCTGGTTCGGTTTGCACCAGAACCTGCGAACGGACCAAAAATTCGCACGAACGTTAGAACCCCATTGAATTCTATGGGACTCGAACGTTCAAAATCAAAATTGCTCATTTTAAAGGCTAATTTGCTAATAAGCTTTTTGGAAAACATAGGGAAGGGTTATTACCTCTGTGACATTTGTTTTGCTGTCTGTGCACCACTTCAGAAGATTTTACCTCACTTTCTGTCCCAATGACAAATGTTTTTTGACAATTTGGGGTTTTTAGTGAAACAAGGATTGGTGATAAAGCATCAGTGGAAAGGAGACACGTTTTTCCCATATTAACTCTTACAGGAGAGAATTTCCCTTCCTAGGGGTAGATTTCATCTCACTTCCTGTTGTCTCCTTTCGTTTGCAAGTAGGAGTCGTTTGTAAGTTGGATGTTTGAAAGTAGGGGCCTGCCCTACATACTCTGCAGAAATTGTGGCCTTAGGTGTTGGTGTTGCCACAACACTGTAAGCCCTCACAGTTACTCTTGGTGGGCGCAGGAACGGGCTGTGCTGTGAAATATTAGATCAGTAATTGTAATTACATGCCCCTGTTGAACAGGGTCAGAAAAATTGGGCCTTTGGTGATGGTGGTGCTGGTGCCACAACATTGTAAGTCCTCACAGTTACTCTTGGTGGGTGCAGAAACGGGCCCTGCTGTGAAATATTAGATCAAGAATTGTAATTACATGCACCTGTTGAACAGGGGCAGAAAAAATGGGCCTTTGGTGGTGGTGGTGGTGTTGCCACAACACTGTAAGTCCTCACAGTTACTCTTGGTGGGAGCTGGAACGGGCCCTGCTGTGAAATATTAGATTAGGAATTGTAATTACATGCCCCTGTTGAACAGGGGCAGAAAAATTGGGTCTTAGGCACTGGTGCCACAACACTGCAACCCCTCACAGATACTCTAGTTGGAGTGCAGGAATGAGCCCTCCTGAACAATATTGCATCAAAAATTGTAATTACACGCCCCTGTTAAACAGGGGCTGAAAAATTGGGCCTTAGGCAGTGGTACTGGTGCCACAACACTGCAACCCCTCACAAATACTCTAGTTGAGTGCAGCAACGAACCCTCCTTGCAAAATATTGCATCAAAAATTGTAACTACACGCCCCTGTTAAAGAGGGGCTGAAAAATTGGGCCTTAGCCACTGGTGGCGGCGCCAAGAACCAAAAATATTCTTACAAGCTATCAGTATGATCATTGAGGAGGAAGAGGATAGTCACTCAGCATAACAGGATAGTCACTCAGCATCAGCATACGCAGTCTTGAAGGGATCTGACATTTCAAAAAAAATTATTTGGTTACATCAGCATCAGGTGCTTGGTAGCTGGTGGTGATCCAAGACTGATTCATTTTTATGAAGGTCAGTCGATCGACCGAGTTGGTGGACAGGCGCACCCTGTGATCGGTTACAAAACCTCCAGCAGCACTGAATGTGCGTTCCGAAAGAACGCTGGATGTAAGACAGGCCAGTAGCTCAATTGCATACTGTGCAAGCTCTGGCCAATGATCCATCCTCAAGACCCAGTAACCCAGAGGATTTTCGGTGGGAAAGGTGTCCAAGTCAAATCTTGCCCCTAGGTATTCCTGCACCATGTAAAACAGATGCTGGCGATGGTTGCTGGAACCGATCATACCTTGGGACTGCGGACTAAAAAATTGTCTGAACGCATCGGTCAGACGGCCACCTTCTCCACCGCTCCTTCTTTGACTGACCGAAGCCTCAGCAACACGTTGTCCAGGAACAGGAGTTTGTAACCTCCCAGTCTCTGGGAACGCAGTGCACAGACCTTTCTGCAAGGCCTCCCGAAGATGTTTTATCCTCTGCTCCCTCTGCGACGGCAAGATAAGGTCCGCAACCTTACCCTTGTAACATGGATCAAGGAGGGTTGCCAGCCAGTATTGATCCCTCTCCTTGATACCACGAATACAAGGATCCTTCCGAAGGCTTTGCAGGATCAGGGAGGCCATGCAGCGTAGGTTTGCTGAGGCATTCGGTCCGGAGTCCTCTGGGTCACTAAGGACGACATGATCCGCAGCCACCTCCTCCCAGCCACATACAAGTCCATGGGTTTTTTGGGACTGTAAATGATCCCTTAAAGACTGCTGCTGATGCTGAGTGCCAGGCTCCACCTCCATGCTGTCACAATCCTCCTCTTCCTCCTCCTCCTCCGCGTCCTCTTCCTGTGTGATCGGCGGGCACGCAGGAACACTGTCTGGATAAAGGGGGCCTAGAGAGCTAAGGAAGTCCTCCTTTTTCTGCCTCTGTTCTGCCTCAAGTGCCCTGTCCATTATTCCACGCAGTGTGTGCTCCTACAGGGGGACCAGGGGGACAGTGTCACTGATGCATGCACTGTCACTGCTCACCATCCTCGTGGCCTCCTCAAATGGTGACAGGACAGTGCATGCATCCTTGATCACGGCCCACTGGCATGGGGGAAAAAAAACAAGCTCCCCTGACCCTGTCCTGGTGCCATAGTCACACAAGTACTCATTGATGGCCCTCTGCTGCGTGTGCAGCTGCTGCAGCATGGCCAACGCTGAGTTCCACCTGGTGGGCATGTCACAGATTAGGCGGTTCTTGGGCAGGTTAAATTCCTTTTGGAGGTCAGCCAGCCGAGCACTGGCACTATATGACCTGCGGAAATGCACACAGACTTTCATGGCCTGCCTCAGGACATCCTGTAAGCCCGGGTACCTGCCCAAGAACCGCTGCACCACCAAGTTAAGGACGTGAGCCAAAGAGGGCACATGGGTCAGTTGTCCCTGTCAGGGGGCGGAGAGGAGGTTGGTGCCATTGTCGCAAACCACTATACCTGCCTTAAGCTGGCGTGGCGTCGAACACCTCTGAACCTGCCCCTGCAGAGCTGACAGAATCTCTGCCCCAGTGTGGCTCCTGTCCCCCAAGCACACCAGCTCAAGCACCGCATGGCATCTTTTGGCCTGTGTGCTTGCGTAGCCCCTTGAACGCCTATGGAGCACCGTTGGTTCCAAAGTCAAATCAGCACAGGAAGAGGCCATGGAGGAAGAAGAAGAGGAGGGGGTGGAGGAGAGAGGTGTGGCAGGATCACTACTAGTAGTATTTTGGAGGCGTGGTGGCAGAACAACCTCCAACACTACTGCACCCTGTCCTGCATCCTTCCCAGCTGCCAGAAGAGTCACCCAGTGCACGGTGAAAGATAGGTAACGTCCCTGTCCATGCCTACTGGACCTTGAGTCAGCGGTAATATGCACCTTACCGCTGACCGCCCTGTCCAGCGAGGCCAAGACATTGCCTTCCACATGCTGGTAGAGAGCCGGAATCACCTTCCGTGAGGAAAAGTGGCATTTGGGAACCTGCCACTGAGGTACCGCACATTCCACTAACTCACAGAAGGGGGCAGGGTCTACCAACTGAAAAGGCAGCAGTTGAAGTGCTAGCAATTTAGCCAAGCTAGCATTCAACCGCTGGGCATGTGGATGGCTGGGAGCAAACTTCTTTCGGCGGTGCAGCAGCTGGGGCAGGGAAATTTGCCTGGTACAATCTGACGTCAGTGTACCGATAGCAGATTGCCCCCAAGTACTTGGCTGTGACACACCTAATTCTACACCTTCATTCCTCTCAGTGCAGGTCTCAGAGAGGACTGAAGGTATAGTGGGGTTGGAGATCCCAGCTGATGAGAAGCAAGGAGAGGTCCTCTTTGTTCTTTGGTGTGGGTCTTTTAGGTACGCTTGCATGGCAGGTCAACATATGTCTGGTCAAGCATGTGGTGCCCAAGCAGGAGATGTTTTGGCCACGAGAGATACGCTTGAGACATATGTTGCAGATAGCAGCGGTGGGATCTGATGCACTCGTCTCAAAAAAGGCCCACACCAAAGAACTTTTGGAATAACGCGCAGAGACAGCAGCACCCTGCACATGCGGAGCTCTGCAGTGTGATGCAGTCAGTGTGCTGCCCTTAAGCTGGCCCCTGGAGGGCATCCTGCCTCGTTGGTGATGTGCCTCCTCCTCCCTCCTATCAGGCACCCACGTGGAGTCAGTGACCTAATCATCCCCTCCCTCATCACTGGAGCAAAGCTGGCAGTATGCTGCAGCTGGGGGGAACATGATTGTCAGATTGCTGTCCTTCTTGGGCACCCCCTCTCTCTGGGCTCACGTTACTGCCTTCCTCTAGCTGGGCACCATCATCGGAGCCTTCAAAACGCTGGGCATCCTCCTGGAGCATGTACCCAATACTGTGGTCAAACAGTTCAGGGGACTCCTCAGGAGGACATGGTGGGGCTAGGGAAGGAGTGACTGATGCCATTGAGCCGAAGGAAGAGGCTGCGTTGGCAGCTGCTTTGCCAGACAAAGTACCCTGAGCCTGAGTGAGAGAGGATGAGGAGGATGAGGACGGCTAGTCATGCACTCTACCAAGTCTTCCACATGTTGCGGCTCAACACGGCCAGCTGTCGAAAAAAAGGACAAGCATGTCCCACGGCCACATGCTGATGAGGATGCACCGTCTCCACGACCAGCACAGTTGCCTCTAGACACAGACCCTGCTTGCCCTCTTTTACTGGCTTGTGACTGTCTGCCTCTCCTTGTTGGCCTTCCAGACATACTAATGGCCTGCAGTGAGATGTAGCTGCACAAAGCTGGGATGTATATATATACTGATACTGCAGCTAGCAGAATCAACTGCCTGCCTGTAGTATTATTAGTATGAGAACACCAGCAATTGTCTTCAGGTAGCTTTACGTGCACACTGTGCAGAGGATGCGGTACACTAAATGCAAATACTGTAGCTGCCTGCCTGTGGTATTAATAGGAGCAGAACAACAGCAATTGTCTCCAGGTAGCTTTAGGTGCACACTGTGCAGAGGACACAGTGCACTAACTGTAAATGCTGTAGCTGCCTACCTGTGGTATTAATAGGATCAGAAGAACACCACTAATTTTCTTCAGGTAGCTTTAGGTGCACACTGTGCAGAGGACGCAGTACACTAACTTGTAAATACTACAGCTGCCTGTGGTACTGTACTAATAGGATCAGAAGAACATCACTAATTTTCTTCAGGTAGATTTAGGTGCACACTGTGCAGAGGATGCACTACACCAACTTGTAAATACTACAGCTGCCTGCGGTACTGTACTAACAGGATCAGAAGAACACTAATTGTCTTCAGGTAGCTTTAGGTGCACACTGTGCAGAGGACGCACTACGCTAACTGTAAATACTGTAGCTAATAGGACTAATAGGATCAGAAGAACACCAGCAATTTTCTTCAGGTAGCTGTAAATGCTGTAAAAAAAAAAACCTGCCTGCCTGTCAGTAGTAGGAAGAGAATAACAGGAACGGCTCTAGCTAAACTACAGTGTATATGTGTGTGTGTATATATATATATATATATATATATATATATATTACACACACACACAAAACACCTAGGATGTATATATATACACAATACACTGTAAGTGCAGCTAACTGACTCACCTGCCTACTCTAACTAACTTAAATCAAATGACACTGTCTCTCTGTCTATCTATCTCTCTCTCAACACCGGAACACACCTACACAGGGCCACCGTGCAGGTGGCCTTATATAGTATGGGGCGTGTACTAAACCCCCTGAGCCATAATTGGCCAAAGCCACGCTGGCTTTGGCCAATTATGGCTCTCTGTACAGACGGTGCTGTGATTGGCCAAGCGTGTGGGTCATAGTGCATGCTTGGCCAGTCATCAGCCAGCAATGCACTGCGATGCCACAGTGAATTATGGGCCGTGACGCGCCACTCGAATTTGGTGCGAACGGCCCATATCGTTCGGAATTCGGCGAACGACTGAACAGGCAATGTTCGAGTTGACCATGCTTTCGATTCGAACATGAAGCTCATCCCTACACAGGACATGGTTCCCGTAATCCATGTCCTTAGTCTGTTTGTCTTCAGCACACTGTTTGCGGGCTTTCTTGTGCATTATCTTTAGAAGAGGCTTCCTTCTGGGACGACAGCCATGCAGACCAATTTGATGCAGTGTGCAGTGTATGGTAGAAGCACTGACAGGCTGACCCCCACCCCTTCAACCTCTGCAGCAATGCTGGCAGGACTCATACGTCTATTTCCCAATTACAACCTCTGGATATGACACTGAGCATGTGCACTCAACTTCTTTGATCAACCATGAAGAGGCCTGTTCTGAGTGGAACCTGTCCTGTTAAACCACTGTACATGTGTGAGACTTTCACACAGCCTGGCCACATACAGAGGCCCAACATTGAAGTGGCACCTTCAGGCGTTCTAGGAGCATAAGTTACACATCTCATTTCTCAACCACCTATTACACTTTTGAAGGCCTTGGAGCAGCAGGACAATGAAAATGACCAAAGAATGACCCCATTTTGGAAAGCAAACAACCCAACGTATAATCTATAAGGCATATTGAGTCTTGGTCCCAATTAGCTATTTTCCCTCCCCGGTATTATGTGACTCGTTAGTGTTACAAGGTCTCAGGTGTGAATGGGGAGCAGGTGTGTTAAATTTGGTGTTATCGCTCTCTCTCATACTGGCACCTCATGGCAAAGAACTCTCTGAGGATCTGAAAAAAGAATTGTTGCTTTACATAAAGAGGGCTTAGGCTATAAGAAGATTGCTAAGACCCTGAAGATGAGAACCTCGCCCATTACGCGGTAACAATGCAGAAGCTCTGGAGGCACCTGGAGAAGAGGGATTCGCATGGCTGAGCCGATATCAGTGACTTACTCCACTTACTAAGGGATCAGTTCATAACTGGTCTGAAGGCTGGCCCAGACCGGAGAGCCTTGCAAGAGAAAGCTAAGGCACAATTCACCACCTCCTTCCATAATGCAGTGGTGGATGTGGTTGCATAAGAACAGAAAGAGACTAATGCAATTGTGTCAGTGACCAAGGAATTTGAACCTGCATACTTCAAAGAGGAGACCCTGGCACCTTCACCCCTGTCAGCCATGCAAACTGCACTGACCAAGATAGCTCAGGATGTGGCCGCCTTGAAACAGGAGGTAGCCTCCTCTAAAAAGGACTCACCCCAACCCCATAGGGACGAGAGCCAACTGCGCAGAGAGCCTGAAGAGGACCAAAAATGCTGGCGGTGCGTCCACTATGGACACATATCCAAGAACTGTGGATGGTCTGGATTCACTTGGATACATTCTTTTATATATATATATATATATGTATATACACAGTATATGCGTTATAAAACAAAAAAAGAAATATACAGATCTAGCTTGACAGAGTGAGTGAGATGGGAAATCCCACATGCCTTTTCAATAATCCTCATAGAATATGATTTAATAATCACAGGATGATAACAAGCATCTTGAAATGATCAACATGCTAAAAATGGATTAACTCAAAAATCAGCAATGGAGACATGCAATCCAATTACTTAACTTTATCGTAATCAGAAGTGTATACATCTTCAGTGTATTTTGCAGATACGGTACCTTGCAAAAGTATTCACCCCCTTGGCATTTTTCATGTTTTGTTGTCTCACAACCTGGAGTTAACATGGATTGTTTGAGGATTTGCATCATTTAATTTACAAAACATGCCCACAACTTTGAATTTTTTTATTTTATTTTATTGTGAAGCAAACAACAAATAGGACAAAATAACAGAAAAGTCAATGTGCATAACTATTCACCCCCCTAGAGTAAATACTTTGTAGAGCCACCTTTTGCGGCTATCACGGCTCCAAGTCACTTTGGATAAGTCTCTATGAGCTTGCCACATCTTACCATTGGGATTTTTGCTTATTCCTCCTTGCAAAACTGCTCCAGCTCCTTCAAGTTGGATGGTTTGCGCTTGTGAACAGCAATCTTTAAGTCTAACCACAGTGTTTCTATTGGATTGAGGTCTGGGCTTTGACTAGGCCATTCCAACACATTTACATGTTTCCCCGTAAACCACTCAAGTGTTGCTTTAGCAGTGTGTTTGGGGTCATTGTCCTGCTGGAAGGTGAACCTTCATCCTAGCCTCAAATCACACACAGATAATTTCTTTTGGGTACAGTGTTGTATGACCGCGCAATTGTCATTCAAAGTGCGTCAGCTCTAATAGCTGAAAGGAGGGGGGTTTAAGTGCTCAAAAGCAAGTGGTTAAAAGTACTGGAAAGAGATTATACAATTATTAAAAGAAATTACCAATATTGAAATATTAGAAGACCCTTGGACATGTTTATTTCATGGGATAGAAAGCTCAATAAAACAATAATCAAATAATCCTTGATCCCTCATTTAATTAAGGCAGCTAAAAGTCAGATTCCAAGACACTGGCAAGAAACAGAAAGTCCCACAATAAAAGATTAGATTAGAAGGGTAGAAAAGACATTTAATATGGAATATCTGAGATATAGTAGAGAGGAGGGAATAGAGGGAGTTATAAACAGATGGAAAGATTGTAAGGCGTTTAAGAAGACGAGGAGATATGTGGAGGTCATAGGTGGATGAAAATAGGGTAAATTTGGAGAAAATAAGAAAACTCAGAGTAGCGCTGGATGGGGACAGGTAGTAAGTGGGGGGTGGGTGGGGGGTGGATTTCTGGAGGGGATGCAAATGTATACAGTATTATTTACATGCTGCAATTTATTTTTGTTTTTGCATATTAGTATAAATTCAAAAATAATAAAAAAAAAAGAATCTGGCTGCTATGTCAACACAAAAAAAAAAGAACTGCGTTAAATTTTATTTTATTTATTTATTTCAGGTACTTATATAGCGTCGTCAATTTACGCAGCGATTTACATATATATATTATACATTCGCATCAGTCCCTATACCCTCAAGGAGCTTACAATCTAAGGTCCCTAACTCACATTCATACCTATACTAGGGCCAATTTAGACAGGATCCAATTAACCTACCAGCATGTCTTTGGAGTGTGGGAGGAAACCTGAGTACCCGGAGGAAACCCACGCAGACACAGGGAGAACATGCAAACTCCAGGCAGGTAGTGTCCTGGTCGGGATTCGAACCAGCGACCCTTCTTACTGCTAGGCGAGAGTGCTACCCACTGCGCCACTGTGCCGCCCAATCAATGTAAGCAGCGCACATGCGTTCACTGCGCTGCCAAAATCTTAGTAAATGTTAAGCAACGTACATGCAATTGCACGGGTTGAACAGGCACACATCTAAACGTAACATTTTTTTTTTTTTACTCTGGTTCACCTTTTTGTATTTTTTAAGGAGATTTGCACACAGGCCATGTTAGCATGTTATGTTTCCAACATGTGACATGCACCTTATAAAATTTTAAATTTAAGTTTAAAGGGGCTTTCCACATTCCGTAAAGCCTCGTGTCTGCAGCCCCCCACAACCCCAGCCTAGAGTTGTGTGGAAGTGTCAAGTTCTCACGTACCTGACTGATGAGCCCAATAGTGCAGAGGAAGGCCTACCTTACGTATCTGACTTGCGGCCCCTGATAGAGCAGACAGGTGGCACGGGAGTGCAGAATGGTATGAGTGCCTGGCAGGATCAACAGCAGATGGGTCAGATGGCTGGCACAGCAGACAGGACCAGCAGGCTGGATGGATCAGCAGACAGGTGAGCAGACTGGATGGATCAGCAGACAGGTGGGCAGACTGGATGGATCAGCAGGCAGGTGAGCAGACTGGATGGATCAGCAGGTAGGTGAGCAGACTGGATGGCTCAGCAGGCAGGTGAGCAGACTGGATGGCTCAGCAGGCAGGTGAGCAGACTGGATGGATCAGCAGACAGGTGAGCAGACTGGATGGATCAGCAGACAGGTGAGCAGACTGGATGGATCAGCAGACAGGTGAGCAGACTGGATGGATCAGCAGACAGGTGAGCAGACTGGATGGATCAGCAGACAGGTGAGCAGACTGGATGGATCAGCAGACAGGTGAGCAGACTGGATGGATCAGCAGACAGGTGAGCAGACTGGGACTGAAGCTGGATGGCTGCAGTAGGTAAGTATAGCAGACTGGAGGAGAGTCTTGGAACATCAGGCAGGCCGGGTCGATAATCAGGCTGGCAACAAAGGTACAAGAGGAGCAGGCAGAAGGAATCGTCAAACAAGCCAAGGGTCAGGTGCAGGCAGATAACAGGAGCAGTCTCAAAACAAGCCGGGTCAAACAGGAGCAGATATCAGATCTTCAGGAAACACATACACAGAGCTGCAGATCAAACAGCAAGGACACAGAGCTGCTGAGGTGTTTAAATAAGGCAGCCTGTTGCCAATCACTGAAATCAGCCTGGACTAAGTTAACCCTTAGGTGGCAGATCCATGACATTGCCCCCTCCTAAAGGGCAGCCTCTGGATGCCCAATTGGGCCAACTTCACATCATGAAGGAGTGCATTAGTTCTTTAGCATGAATATTGCTTTCAGGCTCCCAAAAGTTATTTTCCGGCTCATACCCCTTCCATTTAATTAGATACTGAACCTGATTGTACCTCCTTCTACAATCCAAGATTGCCTCCACCTCAAACTCCTCCTCTCCATTGACTATTACAGGCTCCGGTGGACCAGTACTTCGTTCAGGGAAGGGATTTGGAACAGCAGGTTTCAAAAGAGTCACATGGAAGACGGGGTGAACTTTAGGTGAATCGGGTAATTCAAGCTCATAAGCTACGTAATTGATCTTTCTCTTTACAGGGAAGGGGCTCATAAACTTAGGGCCCAATTTTCTTGAGGGGTAAGCCATTTTCAAGTTTACTGTAGACAACCATACCTGGTTACCGGGTTCCAGAATTAGTTCTCGTTTTTTCCTGTCAAAGATCTTTTTATTGTACTCTTGTGTTTTGGTCATGGTCTCTTGTAATAGTTTGTTGTTTTTAGAGAAGAAATCTATCGTTTCAGAGACTGCAGGGATTGAGCATTCAGGTATGGTACTAGGCAGGAAGGATGGGTGATAGCTGTAATTAGCAAAAAATGGAGTTTATTTGATGGCAGAATGGGAAGAGTTATTATAAGCGAACTCGGCAATGGGGAAAAAAGTCATCTTGTGAGAACGAAGAAAAGCAACGGAGGTACTGCTCCAGGGTCTGATTGGTTCTTTCCGTTTGCCCGTTCGTCTGAGGGTGGTATGCGGAGGAGAAGGCCAATTCAATCTCAAGGGACCCACACAGAGCTTTCCAAAACTTGGAGGTGAACTGGACACCTCGGTCAGACACAATGTTGGCTGGGACTCCATGGAGCCTTACAATTTCTTTGATGAACATTTTTGCAGTTTCCACAGCCGAGGGTGTTCCTTTTATGGGCAAAAAATGGGCCATTTTGGACAGCCTGTCCACCACCACAAAGATGGTAGAAAAACCCTCTGCCGGAGGGAGCTCCACAATGAAGTCCATTGGGATCATTTTCCAGGGTCTCTCTGGAACGGGCAATGGCTTCAGTAAACCCCAGGCTTTTACCTTGCTGTTCTTGTTTCGGGAGCAAGTAGTACAAGACTCCACATAACTCTTACAGTCATCTACCACCTGAGGCCACCAGAACGTGCGTTGTACCAGTTCGGCCGTCTTCAGGGCACCGAAGTGCCCAGCCAGCTTGTGGTCAGAGCTCCAATACTGCCACCCTTAAGTCCTTAGGTACAACAATTTTACCTTCATGCCACAGTAGGCCATCCTGTACCTGTAAGCTGGTTTCAGAAGACAAAGCAACCTCAGCAGAAGCCTGTTTGATTCGGGATAGCAGATTCTCCTGTAGTATGAGAAAGTTTCCTGAGGGAAGGATGGTGTCTGGAAGTGTGGACATCTCAGAGTCTTTGAACATACGTGAGAGTGCATCTGGTTTTGTATTCTTCGACCTGGCCTGTACGCTATATGGAATGAGAATCTAGAGAAAAAAAGTGCCCACCTTGCTTGCCATGGTTTTAATCTCTTTGCTGTTCTCAGATATTTCAAATTCTTGTGGTCCGTATAGACCAGAATGGGATGTGCTGCACCTTCAAGTAAGTAACGCCATTCTTCTAATGTGGCCTTGATGGCCAAAAGCTCACGGTCTCCCACATCATAATTTCTTTCCGCTGTAGATAATTTGGGGGAAAAGAAAGCAACTGGGTAAAGTAGGGCTTTAGCTCCTTGCCGTTGAGACAGCACAGCCCCTACTGCAACTTCCGAGGCGTCAACTTCAAGAACAAATGGTAAGGCAGGGTCAGGGTGCTTCAAGATGGAGGCTGAAGTGAACAGTTTTTTGAGGGCTTCAAATGCCGATTGCGCTTTGGGAGACCAGAGGAATCGGGTTCCTTGTTTAGTTAGTGGGGGCAAAAATAGCAGAGAACCCCCTAATAAACTTCCGGTAGAAGTTGGCAAACCCAATGAAGCGCTGAACCCCCTTCTTGTCCACAGGAGCTGGCCAATCTAAGATGGCGGTGACTTTCTGGGGGTCTATCTTGATGCCTTCAACAGAGATTATCAGGTCTAAGAATTGGATACACTGAAGTTCAAATTCGCACTTCCCTGGTTTGGCGTAGAGGCCATGCTGCCGGAGTCGGGTTAGCACATTTCGGATATGCCTACGGTGGTCATCTACTGTGGAGGAGAAAATCAGGATGTCATCCAGGTACACAATGACGTACAAGTCCAGATATTCACGAAAAATGTCATTGACAAAGTGCTGAAAGGTGGCTGGCGCATGGCATAACCCAAAAGGCATGACTGGGTATTCGAAGTGCCCGAATCGGGTACGAAAACCCGTCTTCCACTCATCTCCTTCTCGAATACGGATTAGGTTGTATGCTCCCCGGAGATCCAGTTTAGTGAAGATGACTGCGGTTCCCAGTCTCTGAAACAGTTCGGGCACAAGAGGCAGTGGGTAACGGTTTTTGACAGTAATCTTGTTTAAATCTCGATAGTCTACGCAGGGGCATAGTGAATGGTGCTTCTTTTCAACAAAGAAGATGCCTGCGCCAGCCGGAGAAGTAGATGGGCGAATAAATCCTTTCTTAACCACTTGCCGACCGCCTCACAACTATATACGTCAACAGAATGGCACGGGCAGGCAGAATCATGTACCTATACGTGATCTGCCTCCCGCGGGCCCCCCCCGGTGCCCGAGGCGGTCGGCTTTTGTCTGGGAGCGATGAGAGGTGAGGGGGAGACCATCCATTCGTGCCCCGCTCCTCGCGATCGCTCCCAGCCAATCACGTTCTTCCTCTGCTGCTGTATGCTAAACAGCAGCAAAAGAAATGATGTCACCTCTCCTCGGCTTGGTATTTTCCGTTCCGGCGCCGAGGATTGAAGACATCACTGTGAGTGCACAACACACACACTCAGTAGAACATGCCAGCCACACTTTACACCCCCGATCCCCCCCCAATAACCCCCCCCCCCCCCCCGTCACACTGACACCAAGCAGTTTTTTTTTTTTTTTTTTTCTGATTACTGCATGGTGTCAGTTTGTGACAGTTAGTGTGGTAGGGCAGTTAGTATTAGCCCCCTTTAGGTCTAGGATACCCCCCTAACCCCCCCTAATAAAGTTTTAACCCCTTGATCATCCCCCTTCGCCAGTGTCACTAAGCGATCATTTTTCTGATCACTGTATTAGTGTCACTGGTTACGCTAGTTAGGGAGGTAAATATTTAGGTTTGCCGTCAGCGTTTTATAGCGACAGGGACCCCCATATACTAATAAATGTTTTAACCCCTTGATTGCCCCCTAGTTAACCCTTTCACTGCTGATCACCGTATAAGTGTTACGGGTGACGCTGGTTAGTTCGTTTATTTTTTATAGTGTCAGGGCACCCGCCGTTATTACCTAATAAAGGTTTAGCCCCCTGATCGCCCGGCGGTGATATGCATCGCCCCAGGCAGCGTCAGATTAGCACCAGTACAGCTAACACCCACGCACGCAGCATACGCCTCTCTTAGTGGTATAGTATCTGAACGGATCAATATCTGATCCAATCAGATCTATACTAGCATCCCCAGCAGTTTAGGGTTCCCAAAAATGCAGTGTTAGGGGGATCAGCACAGATACCTGCTATCACCTGCGTTTTGCCCCTCTGCCCGGCCCAGCCCACCCAAGTGCAGTATCGATCGATCACTGACACTTACAAAACAATAAACGCATAACTGCAGCCTTCAGAGTCAGGCCTGATCCCTGCGATCGCTAACAGTTTTTTTGGTAGCGTTTTGGTGAACTGGCAAACACTAGCCCCAAGCAGCGTCAGGTTAGCGCCAGTACCGCTAACACCCGCGCATGCACCATACACCTCCCTCCGATCAGATCTATACTAGCATCCCCAGCAGTTTAGGGTTCCCAAAAACGCAGGCCTGATCGCTAACAGTTTTTTTTGGTAGCGTTTTGGTGAACTGGCAAGCACCAGCGGCCTAGTACACCCTGGTCATAGTCAAACCAGCACTGCAGTAACACTTGGTGACGTGGCGAGTCCCATAAATGCAGTTCAAGCTGGTGAGGTGGCAGGCACAAGTAGTGCCCCGCTGCCACCAAGAAGACAAACACAGGCCCGTCGTGCCCATAATGCCCTTCCTGCTGCATTCGCCAATCTTAATTGGGAACCCACCACTTCTGCAGCGCCCGTACTTCCCTCATTCACATCCCCAACCAAATGCAGTCGGCTGCATGAGAGGCATTTTCTTTATGTCCTCCCGAGTACCCTTACCCAACGAAAAAATAATAGTTGTCGTTTCATTGTTCTCTCTCTCTCTATTCTCTCTCTATTGTTCTGCTCTTTTTTTACTGTATTCTATTCTGCAATGTTTTATTGTTATTATGTTTTATCATGTTTGCTTTTTAGGTATGCAATTTTTTATACTTTACTGTTTACTGTGTTTTATTGCTAACCATTTTTTTGTCTTCAGGTACGCCATTCACGACTTTGAGTGGTTATACCAGAATGATGCCTGCAGGTTTAGGTATCATCTTGGTATCATTCTTTTCAGCCAGCGGTCGGCTTTCATGTAAAAGCAATCCTAGTGGCTAATTAGCCTCTAGACTGCTTTTACAAGCAGTGGGAGGAAATGTCCCCCCCACCGTCTTCCGTGTTTTTCTCTGGCTCTCCTGTCTCAACAGGGAACCTGAGAATGCAGCCGGTGATTCAGCCAGCTGACCATAGAGCTGATCAGAGACCAGAGTGACTCCAAACATCTCTATGGCCTAAGAAACCGGAAGCTACGAGCATTTCATGACTTAGATTTCGCCGGATGTAAACAGCACCATTGGGAAATTGAGAAAGCATTTTATCACACCAATCTTGGTGTGGTCAGATGCTTTGAAGGCAGAGGAGAGATCTAGGGTCTAGTAGACCCCAATTTTTTCAAAAAAAGAGTACCTGTCACTACCTATTGCTATCATAGGGGATATTTACATTCCCTGAGATAACAATAAAAAATATATAAAAAAAAAAAAATGAAAGGAACAGTTTAAAAATAAGATAAAAAAGCAAAAAAAATAAAATAAAATAAAAATTAAAAAAGCACCCCTGCCCCCCCCTGCTCTCGCGCTAAGGCAAACGCAAGCGTCGGTCTGACGTCAAATGTAAACAGCAATTGCACCATGCATGTGAGGTATCACCACGAAGGTCAGATCGAGGGCAGTAATTTTAGCAGTAGACCTCCTCTGTAAATCTAAAGTGGTAACCTGTAAAGGCTTTTAAAGGCTTTTAAAAATGTATTTATTTTGTTGCCACTGCACGTTTGTGCGCAATTGTAAAGCATGTCATGTTTGGTATCCATGTACTCGGCCTAAGATCATCTTTTTTATTTCATCAAACATTTGGGCAATATAGTGTGTTTTAGTGCATTAAAATTTAAAAAAGTGTGTTTTTCCCCCAAAAAATGCGTTTGAAAAATCGCTGCGCAAATACTGTGTGAAAAAAAAAAATGAAACACCCACCATTTTAATCTGTAGGGCATTTGCTTTAAAAAATATATAATGTTTGGGGGTTCAAAGTAATTTTCTTGCAAAAAAAATAATTTTTTCATGTAAACAAAAAGTGTCAGAAAGGGCTTTGTCTTCAAGTGGTTAGAAGAGTCGGTGATGTGTGACATAAGCTTCTGCATAACATAAGTTGTGCATAAAATGCCAGGACAGTTCAAAACCCCCCAAATGACCCCATTTTGGAAAGTAGACACCCCAAGCTATTTGCTGAGAGGCATGTTGAGTCCATGGAATATTTTATATTGTGACACAAGTTGCGGGAAAGAGACAATTTTTTTTTTTTTTTTTCACAAAGTTGTTACTAAATGATATATTGCTCAAACATGCCATGGGAATATGTGAAATTACACCCCAAAATACATTCTGTTGCTTCTCCTGAGTACGGGGATACCACATGTGTGAGACTTTTTGGGAGCCTAGCAGCGTACGGGACCCCGAAAACGAAGCACTGCCTTCAGGCTTTCTAAGGGCGCAAATTTTTGATTTCACTCTTCACTGCCTATCACAGTTTCGGAGGCCATGGAATGCCCAGGTGGCACAAAACCCCCCCAAATGACCCTATTTTGGAAAGTAGACACCCCAAGCTATTTGCTGAGAAGTATAGTGAGTATTTTGCAGACCTCACTTTTTGTCACAAAGTTTTGAAATTTGAAAAAAGAAAAAAAAAAGTTTTTTCTTGTCTTTCTTCATTTTCAAAAACAAATGAGAGCTGTAAAATACTCACCATGCCTCTCAGCAAATAGCTTGGGGTGTCTACTTTCCAAAATGGGGTCATTTGGGGGGGTTGTGCCACCTGGGCATTCCCATTCCATGGCCTCCGAAATTGTGATAGGCAGTGAAGAGTGAAATCAAAAATTTACACCCTTAGAAATCCTGAAGGCGGTGATTGGTTTTCGGGGCCCCGTACGCGGCTAGGCACCCAAAAAGTCCCACACATGTGGTATCCCCATACTCAGGAGAAGCAGCTAAATGTATTTTGTGGTGCAATTCCACATATGCCCACGGCCTGTGTGAGCAATATATCATTTAGTGACAACTTTGTGCAAAAAAAATTGTCACTTTCCCGCAACTTGTGTCAAAATATAAAATATTCCATGGACTCAACATGCCTCTCAGCAAATAGCTTTGGGTGTCTACTTTCCAAAATGGGGTCATTTGGGGGGGGGGGGGGTTGTGCCATCTGGGCATTTTAAGGCCTTCAAAACTGTGATAGATAGTGAGGAGTGAAATCAAAAATTTACGCCCTTAGAAATCCTGAAGGCGGTGATTGGTTTTCAGGGCCCGTAAGCGACTAGGCTCCCAAAAAGTCCCACACATGTGGTATCCCCGTACTCAGGAGAAGCAGCTGAATGTATTTTGGGGTGCAATTCCACATATGCCCATGGCCTGTGTGAGCAATATATAATTTAGTGACAACTTTTTGTAATTTATTTTTTTGTCATTATTCAATCACTAATCACTTCATTCATCAAAAAAAATTAATATTCAATGGGCTCAACATGCCTCTCAGCAATTTCCTTGGGGTGTCTACTTTCCAAAATGGGGTCATTTGGGGGGGGTTTGTACTGCCCTGCCATTTTAGCACCTCAAGAAATGACAGTCATAAACTAAAAACTGTGTAAATTCCAGAAAATGTACCCTAGCTTATAGACGCTATAACTTTTGCGCAAACCAATAAATATATGCTTATTGACATTTTTTTTACCAAAGTCATGTGGCCGATTACATTTTGGCCTAAATGTATGACTAAAATTGAGTTTATTGGATTTTTTTATAACAAAAAGTAGAAAATATCATTTTTTTCCCAAATTTTCGGTCTTTTTCCATTTATAGCGCAAAAAATAAAAACAGCAGAGGTGATCAAACACCATCAAAAGAAAGATCTATTTGTGGGAAGAAAAGGACGCAAATTTAGTTTGGGTACAGCATTGCATGACCGCGCAATTAGCAGTTAAAGCGACGCAGTGCCAAATTGTAAAAAGTGCTCTGGTCAGGAAGGGGGTAAATCCTTCCGGGGCTGAAGTGGTTAAGGTTGTCATCAATATAGTCCTTCCAACTCAAGCTCGGTTAAAGGGAAAATCCTTTTGAAGGGGACCTCAGCCCCTGGTAACAGTTCAATAGGGCAGTCGTAGGATCTATGGGGAGGAAGGGTCTCTGCACCCTTCTTACTGAACACGTCCAGAATATCGTGATATGCCACTGAGATTGATTGGCGTAATTCAGGATCTGTGTCAAGGCAGAGTAGGGGTGATGGGTTGACTGAGGCCTCTTGCAGGCAATGTTGTTGGCAATAACTTTAAGGAAATTTGATTTCTCCAGTGGCCCAGTTGATGTGGGGATTATGGGCCTGCAGCCAGGGCATACCTAAGATGATGGGGAACAGAGGTGATGAAATGGCATCCAGGCGTAAAAACTCTTGGTGATGGGAAGCAATGATAGCCAGCAAAGGGACAGTCTCCTGTGTGACCGGACCAGATTTAATGACAGAGCCATCAGCAAGATGTACAGCTAGTCTCTGGATCTTTGGTTGAAGTGGAATGAGGTGTTTGGCTGCAAACGTCAAGTCTATGAAACAGCTGCAGGCTCCGGAATCAATTATGACAGATACCTGGATACTCTTTCCTGGGAGCCGTAACATGATGGGGAGAGCAAAGTGAGAGGCTTGGTTAGGTAAGACAGGAACATGCATTGAAAAGATTGAAAGGCACTTACGCATCTTTGCAGGACAAGATAATGCCCGGGTCCCCCACAGTACATACAGAGGTTACTGATTCACCTGCGCTGTCGTTCCTCCGTGGTGAGAGAGGGACGAAGCAAACCCAACTGCATGGGCTCAGAGGTATCCGGAGCCGGAGTAACTGGAGCGAAAGGAGTCTGGCTGGAGAAACTGGGAACTTTAGGTAGCATCCAAGTTGGCCGATATTGACCTATGGATCTTTCGGAGCGACGTCGGTCAATCTGAATTGACAAAATAATAAGTTCGTCCAGAGATTGGGGTATCCCTACTCGTGCCAGTTCATCCTTTAGAGGATCAGATAGTCCCATCCGAAATTGGTAACGAAGGGCCGCATCGTTCCAATTGGTATCAGAACTCCAACGCCTGAACTCGGCCACGTAGTCCTCTGCCGCTCTGCGGCCTTGCTGAAGTGCATGTAATGCGGCCTCAGCAGTGGCAGTCTGCTGGGGGTCCTCATAAAGTTGTGACATAGCGACAAAGAATGTGGTGAGGTTGTTTAACGATTCAGCCTTTTATTCCAGAAGGCGATGTGCCCAGACTTGGGGTTCACCGGTCAACAGGGAGATAACGAAACCCACTTTAGTTGCTTCCAGAGAAAAGGTGCGGGGTTGTAGGGCAAAATAGAGTTCACAAGCATTACGAAAGGCTCTGTATTTGCTACGTTCACCCGCAAATCTTTCGGGCGTGGGTACCCTTGGTTCTGGTGGTAACATCACTACTGAAGGTGCGGATGAGATACCAGCTGAGGTAGCACTTTGAGGGTTGGCGGGAGATGACAGAATTTGAACTCGTTCTTCCAGCTGAGTATATCCCTCTTGTACATCTTTAACAGCTTGTGTCAAACCCGCCAGGTGTCGGCACAGTTCTTCCATGGGGGAGGTTCCTCGCTCGGGCTCAGACATGGTTGTTTGATACTGTCAAGTTCTCACGTACCTGACTGATGAGCCCGATAGTGCAGAGGAAGGCCTCCCTTACGTATCTGACTCGCGGCCCCTGGTAGAGCAGACAGGTGGCACGGGAGTGCAGAATGGTATAAGTGCCTGCCAGGATCAACAGAAGATGGGTCAGATGGCCGGCACAGCAGACAGGACCAGCAGGCTGGATGGATCAGCAGACAGGTGAGCAGACTGGATGGATCAGCAGACAGGTGAGCAGACTGGATGAATCAGCAGGCAGGTGAGCAGACTGGATGGATCAGCAGACAGGTGAGCAGACTGGATGGATCAGCAGGCAGGTGAGCAGACTGGATGGATCAGCAGGCAGGTGAGCAGACTGGATGGATCAGCAGGCAGGTGAGCAGACTGGATGGATCAGCAGGCAGGTGAGCAGACTGGATGGATCAGCAGACAGGTAAGCAGACTGGGACTGAAGCTGGATGGCTGCAGTAGGTAAGTATAGCAGACTGGAGGAGAGTCTTGGAACATCAGGCAGGCCGGGTCGATAATCAGGCTGGCAAAAAAGGTACAAGAGGAGCAGGCAGAAGGAATCGTCAAACAAGTCAAGGGTCAGGTGCAGGCGGATAACAGGAACAGTCTCAAAACAAGCCCGGTCAAACAGGAGCAGATATCAGATATTCAGGAAACACATACACAGAGCTTCAGATCAAGCAGCAGCAAGGACACAGAGCTGCTGAGGTGTTTAAATAAGGCAGCCTGTTGCCAATCACTGAAATCAGCCTGGACTAAGTTAACCCTTAGGTGGCAGATCCATGACAGGAAGAAGCCCTTGTCCCCCTGAATATGGTTGACTTTTGGGGTGCCCGAGCCCCTCCTGCCCCCAAGAATCCACCCCCTTTTAATGGGCTGGCTTGCTGTGTGTTTGGCTAGGGGTTTGTTAGTGTGTGGGAGGGTCACATTTGTTAAGTTTAGGGTGGTATTTTTCATGTGGGGGTTCTCATTTTAAGCCTTAACAGACCCAAATGGCCTTGTATGTATTGGGGGGCAGGCTATTTTTTATTTTGGGTTAAAATCTTGCAGCTGCAAAGTAAATTTGTACGTTTTCTCTAAAGCCGTACATCTTTCAAGTAACATTTTGGTTACATGCTACAGATGCACCACTTTACAGGCAGAGTAAGCCCCCCCCCCCCCCCCCCCAGCCAAGTTACTAGCTTTTAAGCAATTTTGCATTTTTAAAGGCACTTCTCCTTGTTTCGTTTTTGAGGTTATCCAAATTTCAAATAGGTGATATATGTCCCTCAGGGCGGGACCTGGGCCCCCATACCCATTTTAAGGTCAATAACTAGAATATACCGTAAGCCAAGTGGGGACTAGCAAAATTAACAAGTCAGTTCCCATAGACTGCAATGGTATTTGTTGTATAACTTTTGCCCATGTTAGGCTCTTTGTTTGCCCCCCTGGACCAGGGGATGTTTGTCCCATCTGTAATTTTGTAGCATGCTGGATGATGTGCTTAATTTTGGACAGAGGGTGGCTTTTTTTTGTGCTAGCTGCATTTGGGTTGTTCTGGGCATTCTCAGGGACTTTGTTTTTGTTTTTTGTGCTTTTTGTGTGTAAACAGCACTTGGGTTTTTCTGGGCATGCTCAGAGAGTGTGTTTTTTGGATTAGTATTATATGGACATCCTTAACAGGTGTAGCCACTTTGAAGTTCTGTCTCTACATTGGGTGAACTTGCATTTTGTGCACACAAACCTATGTTATATAAAGCATGCAGATAGCATTCTTTACCTTGCCCTGAGATGAGGTGTGTGGGTCAAGAGAGTACATTTGGGTGCCCTTATATAGTTTGTAACACATGTATTTTCTCTTTGTATTTTGTTTGTTATGTCTTTGCAAAACAGATGTGTTTTAGAGCAAGTATTTTTTACTTTTGTTTCTTCTTTTTTTTTGGGGGGGGGGATATTTTTCACTGAAATATTTTTGATGTTGTCAATCTGTGTTGTTTGTAGGTTGTTAGTTTCACTTTTATTTAATCGTCTGTGCTGCATTATTTTGCAAAATCTTCCTCAAGATGTTGTGACTAATAAATGTTTAAATCCTTAAAAGACTGTCCATTTGTGGGCGCAGTCCTTTTAACTCCTCTTAATTTCCTCTGCAAAATGGTCAGAACTCAAAACCATATTCTGTTAGTGTCTCAAATTATCATACGTGTGTTTTGCTTTCCTTGCTCTTTTCCAAGTCCTGTTTTGTTGACCAATAAAATTGGCTCTTTTAACAATGGCCCCTCCTGACTCAGCCCCGGGCCGAGACTTACTGCCGAGCATTCTAGACTTAGAGAAGTTCGCTCTAGACATCAAGAGCTCGGTGACAGCGGCAATAGCGGATCTGAAAAATGACTTTCAGGCGGTAGCACACCGCATCGAGACTGTAGAGCAAACCTCTAAAACACATGCGGCCGCCATTCGCCAAGTACAATCTGTGTAGGACTCCCAGGTTTCCCAAATGTTTGACCTTCATAGACATGTTGAAGACCTTGATAATAGGGGCCAGGGACATAATATTAGAGTGCAGGGGATCCCTGAGAGTGTGGACCCTGGAGCTTTACAACAGAACATCTGCTCACTCTTTAATGACCTAATGGAGCGCCCGGCTGACTCCCCTATTGAAATGGAGAGGGCACATCGTGCCTTACGCCCACATTCGCGTGAAAATGAACCTCCTAGGGACATTGTGTGCTGTGTGGTTAACTTCCAACTTAAGGAAGAATTCCTACGCAAAGCAAGAGAAAGAGGGCAGATCTTACACAACGGAGCAGAAGTCAAACTATTTCAGGATTTGTCGCAAATCACGCTCCAAAACAGAAGAGCTCTGCGCCCCCTGTTGGATGCTCTAAGGGCCCGCAATATCTCTTATCGCTGGAAGTTTCCGTTCAGATTGTCAGTGTCAGCCAGAGGACGCTCTGCTTTACTGCGCTTGCGGGATGACTTGCAGACCTTTTGCGAGCAGCTGGATCTTCCAATTATAGAACTACCGGATTGGTATGCGCAGTTCTTTCCCTCGGAACCATGGCTCCCAGTGTCCCTCAATCCATCCCCAAAAGCCCAGCTACACAGAACACGCAGAGGTGACCTGGATTCTCCAAGTACCCGTGCATCACGACGCAACCTTTATCCTCGCAGCCCGGGATCACCTCCCTCACCATCAGCGAGGACAGGTCGCCTGGAAGCTTAGAAATGCCCTTTGCATGCTGGACCTGTTTGTTTTTTTTTGGGAGCTGACGGTTATACATGCTTTGGATGCATCATTAACCCCACCTGTGACTCTTGCCTAGTCCCATTTAGAACACTATCCTCTGGCACTTTCGTTAACCTTATCCTCCCAGTCTTTCTACACACTTTAATGCAAATGATCCATGATGGGATGAAACCTCTGAGACTGAGCACCTATAAGAAGATTAAGAACCTCATGACGCCATGCATACGCTCTTATACCGCCAGACTTTCAGCAAGGATCTCCTCTCAGTTGGTTGGTGGACGATTGTGATCTGCAATCAAGATGCGCATGAGTGGTCACAGCATACATGACGGATCTTGAAGGCATAGCATACTTTCCCCAGCAGACATCATCATCGCCTCCTCCAACGTCACCACAGAAGAACTGCAACGAAAGCTGTGAGGAAGGCAACGGAACACTTGTTACCCTGCCATCACGGCCTCCAGCCCTCAACAGGGAGACTCGGTTTCGTTATACTACTAATAGCACAGAAGACAGACACGAGAGCAGTTTTTTTTGTTTCACGGTGATGGAGGTTTGAGATGCTATCTGTTTTGGTTTGGACACCTGGGATACAGCGGGTTCATTCCGACATCCCGAGTTTCCAAACAAGGGTTGCAGTTATTTAACTCAGTTAGGTTGTTAGTGGATATATGTAGCTTATGTAGCTTATATGTTCTTGCTGACTCAGACATGATCACACTGCAGAGGGTCATAACTATTTACTATAGGGCATACCTATAGGTAGAGGACTATTCAAGCTTAAGTTAATTTAACCTCTTTATAGCTTTAAGGTGTGTATCTCACTTCCCCATGTACCCTAACCCGTTCTCCCCCCCCTCTCCTTAGGCATCTGCTGCCCTTATACTACAGATCCTTCCCTCTTCTCTTCCATCCCATTTATTGCCCTCTCTCTACCCTCTTCAGGTATCTCTACCACGCTATCCTGTCTACCAACCCTTTCCCTTTTATTCAACCCTATTCTCCTTCCCCCATTTCTCTACCCCTTGATTCAGTAAAGGATTCCGAGGATACACAGGGGGTTATAATGTATGATTACTATATGCTCATGTGCAAAGTACGATGGTGTCCAGCATTAGAGTTTTGTGATGTTCAGTGCTCGAGTTTTTATAAAGGTTCTCGTTTCTTTAATGTTTTCTTTATTTTTAAGACCAGGATGCAATTATGCTCTGTTGTTTTATGCAGGCTCCCCGCCCTCTCACTTGAAGTGGGGTGCATGAATGTGCACAACCGCCAGACTATTTTCTTGGACCCTGACGGTACACATACCCTGTGGTTTCCGTCCTTTCTCTCTACCCCACACAGCAGTCCTGATAGGACATAGGCTGACACTCCAGACCTTTTTCTTCCTAGGTGGATTAGTATCTCTATATCCATCTCTGGTTTGATATATCTGTTCTTTTCTCTTTCTCCTTCCTGCTTCTCCCTCTCTCTCATTTTCTCTCTTCCTTTCTACCCCTACTTCCCTCTCTGTCCTTCTTGGCTCTTTCTACCCCCTTACCCGGTTTTACCCCTCTTTCCTTATCTCCCCCTTTTCTGGGTTGGCTCCGCCCTCGTCCTTCCGCCTGAGGGGAAAAAAAAAAAAATTTAATACTAAGTGAGGCCCAACTCTCCCTCTACTTATAAGTCGGCTCGATCCCCCTGTTCGCCTGCGATGATGCAGCATAACAAGGATATTAGAACTCCCCTGTCGCTGAAGTGCATTTCTTTGAATGTAAAGGGTCTGAACCTGCCTGAAAAAAGATCGCTAGTCCTCTCTTCTCTGTCTAAACACAGAGCCCATTTCATATTTCTATAAGAGACCCATTTTCGATCGGATGCCCTTCCCAAATTGTCAAATCACATTTATCGCCTGGTAATTCACGCCACTAATCCCTAAGCCAAGACCAAAGGTGTCTCTATACTAATCTCCAGACATGCTAACTTCCTCATTACAGACTCCCTTATTGACCCTGAGGGTAGGTTCATTTTTCTTAAGGGTACTTACGCCTCAAAGCCACTGACGTTAGCTAATATATACAGTCCAAACGATCATCAGGTTTCCTTCTTTCAAAAAGTATGTGACCAACTAGCATCCTTTCAGAGGGGCTTGGTCCTAATGGGGGGGGCTTCAACATACCCTTGAATCCCCTGTTAGACTCTTCCACGGGATCCTCCAACCTAACATACAAAGCACTAAGACAGATCAAGCTAAACCTACAACACCTGACTCTACATGACACATGGCGCACTATGTCACCGTCGGTAAAGGATTATACTTTCTACTCAGCCCCACATCAAAAGTATTCGAGGATAGACTACTTCCTCCTCTCCCAGGCAGATCTATCATATCTAAAACAAGCAACAATAGAACCTATGTTCTTATCAGACCACCATCCGATCACGGTAACTCTCCCCTTCCCGGAAGTAGAAACTAAGTCGAAGATCTGGCGTCTGAACCCCTCCCTACTTAAAGACATCCCTACAATTAAACACATTCGCACGCGCATCCGCCAAATTTTCCAGGAAAACACAAATCCAGAAATATCTCCAATTTCCCTATGGGAGGCACATAAGTGTGTGATCCGGGGTGAATTCCTGGCCCTAGCATCAAAACTCAAAAAACTGCAGCAAGAGACCATCAATGCCCTTATCCAATCGATTTAATCTTTGGAAACAACCCACAAACAGACCCAAGCCGAATCTACACTCCAGGACTTAATACGATCCCGTTCTCTCCTTTTGGAGAAGCTGGATAAACGCACGAAAAGACGTTACATTCTTGGCCAGAGGATCTTTCATGAACATGGCAACAAGTGCCGCCGTCTGTTGGCCCGCTCAGTTCAAGTTTCTAAATTTTCCTCCAAGATCCACTCTTTGCGCAACAACAGGGGAGATCTCCTGGTCAAGAATGAGGACATTGCCAAAGAATTTGAGAGATATTACTCCAAGCTTTATAACTTACAGACTGACCATATCTCCCAAACTACACCTGAATTACACTCAAATTTAATTAAAGGCTTTCTTTACTCCTTCAGCCCCTCTCCCATGAAGCCTCAACAAGCTTTAGCCTTAGAAAGTGAAATATCCATCACGGAAATAGAAACAGCTGTTAAACAAATGAAGGTTGGGAAAAGCCCGGGCCCTGATGGCTTTACCCTTCAATATTACAAATCCTTCGCGGACAGCCTGTTCCCCAGACTCTTGACGACTCTCAATAGTTTTTCAGACTCCCATTCCCGACCGAACGAGATGCTTAGAGCGCATATTACCTTAATCCCCAAAGACGACAAAGACCCATCTCTAGTGACAAATTATAGACCGATCTCCCTACTAAATGTAGATATAAAAATATATGCAAAGGTCCTAGCTAATCGATTAATGCCCCTTATTCCAGAACTCATCTCCCCAGACCAGGTGGGATTTGTTCCTGGACGAGAATCCAGGGACAACACGATTCGTACTTTTAACCTACACCATTGGCTTGCATCAACTAAAACACAAGGTTTCTTTCTGTCACTCGACTCTGAGAAGGCGTTCGACAGGGTGGCCTGGGATTATATGCAGGAAACTCTCCTAGCCATAGGCCTGGGAAGCCGTATGCTTGCGTACATCATGGCCCTATACTTGAATCCCACAGCTGCGGTGAAGGTCAACGGCTACCTGTCGAATGCCTTCTCCATCAGCAATGGCACACGCCAGGGGTGTCCGCTTTCTCCCTTAATTTATATAATAACCCTGGAACCTCTTCTTAATAAACTTAGACTAAACCCAGACATTCAGGGAGTGATAGTGAATAAGAAGGAATTTAAAGTAGCAGCGTTTGCCGACGACATCTTACTATCCCTGAGAGCACCTAGAACGTCCCTACCGAACCTGCTTAGAGACCTATCCAAGTTCGGAAAACTATCAAACCTTAAAATAAATCACGCAAAATCCCATGCCCTTAATGTTACTTTAACAGCTCAAGAAGTCGCCCACTGTCGGGAGTCATTCTCACTTCATTGGGAGAAGTGGGCAATTACCTATTTGGGAATTAAGATCCCCACGAACATATCAGAACTTTACCCTTTGAACCAACACGCGGCTCTTATCAGATTCCAAAAACTTCTAAGAGAGTGGGCAACTTTAAATGTGTCCTGGTTCGGGCGAGCAGCGCTACTTAAAATGATGATCCTGCCCCGACTGCTATACATGATGCAAGCGGTTCCGATTTTTCTACCAGCCGGCTTTTTCTCTACCTATAGAAAAGCTTGTTCTGCCTTTCTCTGAAAAGACGCTCCTCTCAGTATCAAATTTGCCCGTCTGACACTGGCCAAACAGAGAGGAGGTATCGGTCTGCCAGACCTCGATAAATATTATATTGCCTGCCACCTTACCAGGATCGCAGATTGGAATATCCATGCTTGTGAGAAAGCGTGGGTCTTCCTAGAAAAAGCCTTCTCAGCTCGACCCTTGCACCTGCAAGGAATGGCCTTTTGAAGAGGTTCTGGCCCAGCAGTTCTACAGTGATAACAAACCCATTACATTAGAGAAACTCAAAACAATGTCAGTGTCGTCCACTTTCTCTTTCTGGACCTATAGACAAATTAGGCACTTTTTAGAAACCCAAGCACACCAGGTGTGCTGGTCGAGACCCCTAACTCCTTTCGAGGCCCTTTGCCAACACAAAACCCAACAACGACATCTGATCTCACTCATCTACTCTTTCCTCTCGGAGGACCCTGGCCATGCCCCAGCCCCGTCTCAGATCTCTTGGAACAACGAATTACAAGCGCACTTGACAAATGAGGATTTGACCACAATTCATGAACATGCTCATAAGAGCTCATTGAATGTTGCAATTCAGGAAAATGGCTACAAGATTGTCACTAGGTGGTATAGGACCCCCTCCCTGCTCCACAAGTTCTCGGCTGATATCCCTGATACCTGCTGGCATTGTGAACGGGAGGTGGGTACTATGCTCCACGTATGGTGGGCATGTGAAAAACTTCAACCGTTCTGGAAACAGGTCCACGACCTCATTTCTCATGTCACCACATTTTCCCTTGATTATACCACAGCTCAATTCCTCCTACATCACACCTCGATTTCTAGGAAAACATATTACAAGTGCCTAGCCATGCACATGGTAAATGCAGCAAGACTATGTGTCCCTAAACATTGGCGTTCCACAAGCGCACCGACAATCAGAGAATGGTTCACAAGAATATCCATGATCAGGGATATGGAGGAACTGATCCATATCTCCCAAGACAGAATGCACAAATTCTCAATTATATGGGCTTGTTGGTCCCACTTCACAACCACAGATAGGTACCGTCAATATACCCAATAAAAGTATTGGGGGACGAGTACGTCGAAACCTGGGTGGCCCGTGGCGGGCAGGCGAGGAGCGGAGATTTCCTAAGGCTTTCCCCCTCTACTCTTTTTCCTAGTCCTAATTCTCTGTCTTTCAGATTATATCTTTTCTCTACCCCCTGACTGTTTGCTAACGTTGGTAAGCCATTGGTTTCCCTTTGGAAACAGATATTTAGTTTAGCGAGGGAACACGGTACTACATATACCCTCCAGGATTCGAGCGGACCGATCAGGTTTTTGCTCAGAAATGGTGGATTACAAGCACTTGTTTAGTAGGCTCTCCTGCCCCCTGTATTCTACAGGGGGAGGAGGAGGGGGGAGGTGAAAATTGAAATTACGATCCTCTGCCCTCAGACGCCGTTTATGCCTTAATAAATGGAAAGAGTACCTTGATATCCCTGGAGGAGGCCTCTAAGCAGATTCGATTTTGATTGTATCATATTTTGATATGTGTACCCCGTTGTTTCCCCCTTTTCTATGGTATTACCTTTTTGTTTGTACTTATATCCGCCTGTACGAATACGTGTAAACTTAAACGTGATATAATTGTTTACCTTGCAAATTTTGAATAAAATCTTTATGGAAAAAAAAAAAAATTGTAGCAAATTTTTATGATTTATGTGTTTTGTTAATAATTTGTTTTTCAGATGAATGCTCAATCCTAGTAATGCATTTTACACCCCCCCTCCCCCACCCCCCAAACAATTTTCATGCAACAGATTTCCCAGCTGCAGCTTAACAAGGCTGATTGGCATAGCAAAACAAAAAAGATGTGATTTGTCTAAAAGCTACTTTCCTGGTGCCTTCATGGTGGCATATGCATGGATTGTGCGTATGCTGCCATGGATAGGCACCAGGAAGTGAAAATTACAGAGAGGTAAGTATTCAATTTTTAATTTTAGCGCAGTGGTTCTCAGCTTCAGTCCTCAAGTACCCCCGACAGGACATGTGTTGGGAATTTATCTTAGATAAAATAGCTGTCCAAAATACCAAGCCATTGACTCTGATTTACACTAGTGTGACTATTGACTCTGATTTAGACTAGTGTGACACGCAAGCCATACTGTTGCCGTGACTACGCGTTTTGCTTGCATGCGCTTTGTCAAATGACCTTGAAATGCGTGATTACGTGTAGTCATAGCACCAGTGTTTCTTGCGTGTCACGCTGGTCCCTGAGCTTCTTACACCTACAGTTTTGGCCAGCTTGGGATGGCGTCCACACAAGCCCACTCCGGCATTGGCCCTCTCCTCTTGGCCCCTCCCGGCTACTTGCTTTGGAACTGGGTGACCCTCACCTACCATATCCCATACAATGGAGGTAGTTACATGTGTCTGTGAGGTAGTTACACACTGTCCTAGTGTGTGTTTGGGGGACAGCAGCTTGTAAGTCGCCCGCTGGCCGTGACCTTTCCATCCTCCTTTACCAGCACAGTAGTAAGCCCAGCCAGCAGACATGTGTAGAGCGGCTTACCACCATCCCACACACCGCGGCTCCTCCTCCCCTTCCATCAGCACGCCATCCAGCCAGCCATGAGAGCACCTGTGAGCGGGTCCACCGTCCGAATTGGGACTTCACGATGTGATAGGATCATTGGCGCCTCCTATGCTTCACCGTTCTATCTGTGGATGCCGTCAGCTTCTTACTGCCCCGGGGGCCACCAGTGATAACATAGGCTATTTCTATTTTTACTTTTCTTGTGACAACCACTTCCACACTGGTCTTTGATCCAGTTTTTTAGATCAACTATCAATAAACTTGTTCATGTTTTACCATTGTTATTGAGCGATCTATCTGACATTTATTAACCCATTGAGCGCTTACTTTTTTTTCCTTTGTTTTCCTGTATGTCATATCCCCCAGATATGCTTGTGGTTCAGCTGCACATTGAACTAAGCGTTTACCCCCTCCACATTTGCACACGGTCCGCAGTTTAGAGCTGGTGTAAACCTTTGTTGTTCAACACATGTACACACAGACATATGTACACAGATACAGGCACATGTACACACACACAAACACATGTACACACATACAGACACAAGTACACTTACACAGTACATGCACAGACACATGTATACACACAGACACATGTATACACACAGACACATGTACACACACACACATGTATATACACACACGTACACACAGACACATGTACACACACACGTAAACATGTACACACACATACAGAAACATGTATACACATACACACACACACACACACACACACACACACACACACACACACACGTACACACAAAGACACATGTACACACACGCACATGTGTACATACACATGTACACACGCACACATGTACCCACATACATACACTTACACACACACACACATGTACACACAGACACATGTATAAAGCCCTTTAAAAAGTTCTAGTACAGTACCATTCCTCACACAGCCAGGTACTGCACTGTAGGGGAAGAAGAGAGCACAGCACACTCCTCCTCCATTTACTCTCACTTTACTGAAGCTGACTTGGAGCTCCCTCACAGTATAAACAAAAAAGTCATTGCTACTACCCATACGTCACATAGAAAGCAGAGATGAGGGTTACCAACCACAGGTGGTGTTTCAACATGCACCTATAGGAAACCTTGCTCTGGTAACACTATGCTTTTTGCAATCAGTTGTCATCCATCCCACACCATCAATACCATCCCTTATGGGGAGTTTATTCAAGCTAAACGTAACTGTTCAACAAACTCAACCTTTGAACTAGAATGTAAGGTCATCCATCAGCGCTTATTGGACCGAGGTTATAACGAATCTGTTATACACCAAGGACTAGAAAGGGTTTTGATGATGGACAGAGAGAAATTACTGTCAGATAAACCTAAAACTGAGAGAGAGCATAAAAATAAAAATAAAAATAATAACAAACCTCATCAATCTTACAACTCTAGGAATAGAAAAACGGGCAAACCTTTCACATTTGTAACCACATTTTCCCAAGAATATAATCAAATAGTCAGAATAATAAAAAAGAATCTGCCAATATTACATACCGATAAAGATTTAAATTAAATTCTGCAAGCAGGTTGCCTTTTTTCTAGCCGACGTGCGCCCACACTGGGGACTGAACTATCACCTAATCTATTTTCATCCAAACAATGCCAACCCACCTGGCTCTCCTATCCTGGCAGTTACCCTTGTAATATAAAAACCTGTAGGTACTGTAACTTGTGTGATCTGGGTAAAACATTTGTTGCCGCAGCTACAGGTGAAGAGTTTAGTATACAGCAATACATCAACTGTGGCACAAACTATGTAATTTAACTGATCACCTGTATTTCATCCAATATGTAGGCTGTACCACACGTTCTTTGAGAGCCCGTATAGGGGAACATTACTGTGACACATTTAACCCAAATGCTAGAAATATTTCGAATGCAATAGGTCACTTTAGGGAATGTCACCAGGGCGATCTCTCCTCTTTCCGCTCTTTCCGCTTTAGAGGAGTAGAACGGTTATCTCACTCGCCCACAGGAGATGACAGGGAGAGAAGGATACTGGGGAGAGAAGCATTGTGAATTTTTAGATTAAAAACTAAATCGCCTCAGGGGTTAAACCTAAGGTGGGATCTGGATTTGCACTTACATTAAGCATGCCTCTCCCCAGAGCCTCCTCTCTCTTTCTCTCTTTTCCTCCTCTGGTGTCTTTTTCACATACCTGAATTATTATTTTTATTTTATTTTTTACTTTTTGTATCTAATGTTTTTTGTATTTCATGTTTTAATCATGTTTTTATCAATGTTTTAATCATGTATATGTGCATGAGTGCATGCATGAGTGTGTGCACACGTGTACTTATTATCACTCTAAGGTGTGTGACAAATAGTGGCATACATATGGATCACTCAATATGCAGTATAGCTGATTCCCCTTTTTTGGATAATTGCCTGTAGTCAATTAAGACAATTAATGGGTGGAGCCAGTGATCCTTGGAGCTACTATTTATTTTCAAAGCTTCATATCTGTAATGTGGTTATGACTAAGGCCTTATAGGCTGAAACGCGTCAACTGTTCTTATTTGCGTTTGGTCACTGTGGCTTGTCAATAAATATTATACTTCTTAAGAGCAATCACCGGAGTGCAGATCACAGTGCCAATGTACAGTTCAGCAGGGGATCAGCAGATGGGGCTCATCTGACAGCTCTTCTCTACCATGATCCCATGGCACACCTGAGGACCTTTGGCAGCACCCCATTTTTCCCCCCGCACACTGGTTGAGAGAGGCTGGTTTAAACAATGGTGGATTGTGGATCAAGATCATGAAATGCGTTGGGCCAAAAGAAAGTACCATCTTTGGCGCAATATGTTGCTTTACCACATTTTGATGTTTTAACATTTGTATTATATGGTGTTCTGTGGTTTAATATGGGAAATTTGTTATATGATCAGTGATATCAAATAAATGATGATTTTAGATATACAGTATGTTGTGCCTCAAAAGACCCATTTCAGTGTATTCTTCCCTTTTTTTTCCCTTTCCCGGCCTTTTTTGTGTCTGTCAATAGGGATGAGCTGAACACCCCCCGGTTCGGTTCGCGGCAGAACATGCAAACAGACAAAAAATGTGTGGACATGCGAACACCATTAAAGTCTATGGGACTCAAACGTGAAAAATCAAAAGTGCTAATTTTAAAGGCTAATATGCAAGTTATTGTCATAAAAAGTGTTTGGGGACCCCAGTCCTGCCCCAGGGGACCTGTATCAATGCAAAAAAAGTTTTAAAAACACCATTTTTTTCGGGAGCAGTGATTTTAATAATGCTTGAAGTGAAACAATAAAAGTAAAATATTTCTTTAAATATCGTGCCTGGGGGTGTCTATAGTATGCATGTAAAGTGGCGCATTTTTCCTCCTGTGTTTAGAACAGTCCCTGCACAAAATGACATTTCTAAAGGAATAAAAGTCATTTAAAACTGCTTGAGGCTTTAATGTAATGTTGCCCCCCAGCCCATTACCAGGCCCTTTGGGTCTGGTATGGATATTAAGGGGAACCCCCGCACCCAAATTTAAAAAAAAAGGCGTCGGGCCCCCAGGCTCTATATACTCTAAACAGCAGCAGTATACAGGCGGTCCATGGGTTACAAACAAGATAGGGACTGTAGGTTTGTTCTTAAGTTGAATCTGTTTGTAATTTGGAACAGGTACATTTTGTAAGTGTAGCCAAAAAATCTATTTTTAAGCTTTTTGGATAACATAGGGAAGGGTTATCATCACCCCTGTAACATTTGTTTTGCTGTCTGTGCCCCTGTTCAGAAGGTTTCACCTCACCTTCTGTCCCAATGACAATTGGATTTAAAAAATTTTGGGTTATTAGGGAAAGAAGGATTGGTGATAAAGCATCAGTGGAGACACCTTTTTCCCATATTAACTCTTACAGGAGAGAATTTCCTTCCTAGGGGTAGATTTCCTCTCACTTCCTGTTGTCTCCCTCCGTTTCTAAGTAGGAGTCGTTTGTAAGTGGGATGTTTGAAAATAGGGGACCGCCTGTATATACTATACGGCCTGCCCTATACACTCTGCAGAAAATTGGGCCTTAGGTGTTGGTGGTACCAGAACACTGTAAGCTCTCACAGTTACTCTTGGTGGGTGCTCGAACGGGCCCTGCTGTGAAATATTATATCAAGAATTGTAAATACGTGCCCTTGTTAAACAGGGGCATAAAAATTGGGCCTTAGGTGGTGGTGGTGGTGGCACAACACTGTAAAGCCTCACAGATACTTTTGTTGTGCGCAGGAACAGGCCCTGCTGTGAAATATTAGATCAAAAATTGTAATTACGCACCCCTGTTAAACAGGGGCAGAAAAATTGGGCCTTAGGCGGTGGTGGTGGTGGTGGCACAACACTGTAAAGCCTCACAGATACTTTTGTTGAGTGCAGGAACAGGCCCTGCTGTGAAATATTAGATCAAAAATTGTAATTACACGCCCTTGTTAAACAGGGGCAGAAAAATTGGGCCTTAGGCAGCGGTGGTGGTGCCCTGAACTGAAAATATTCCTAGAAGCTATCATCATGAAGATTGAGGAGGTATAGGATAGTCACTCAGCATAATAGTATAATCACTCAGCATATGTAGTCTTCAAGGGATCCCACATCCATAGAAAAATCAATCGGTTACATCAGCATAAGGTGCTTGGTAGCTGGTGATCCAAGACTGATTCATTTTTATGAATGTTAGCCGATCAATGGAGTCTGTGGACAGGCGCACTCTGTGATCGGTTAGAAAGCCTCCAGCAGCACTGAATGTGCGTTCAGAAAAAACACTGGATGCAGGACAGGCCAGTAGCTCAGTTGCATATTGAGCAAGCTCTGGCCAGTGGTCCATCCTCAAGACCCAGTAACCCAGTGGATGTTCTGGTGGAAAGGTCTCCAAGTCTGATCTTGCTCCTAGATATTCCTGCACCATGTAATTCAGGCGCTGGCGATGGTTTCTGGAATCGATCAGACCTGGGCGCTGAGGACTGAAGAATTGTCTGAAGGCATCGGTCAACCGGCCACCTTCTCCACCGCTCTTTCTGTGACTGAACGAAGCCTCAGCAACACGTTGTCCAGCACCAGGAAATTGTAACCTCCCAGGTTCTGGAAACACATTGCATAAACCCTTCTGCAAGGCCTCCCGAAGATGATTCATGCTCCCTCTGCCAAGGCTGGATAAGTTCTGCAACCTTACCCTTGTAACGTGGATCAAGAAGGGTTGCCAGCCAGTAATGATCCCTCTCCTTGATACCACGAATCCTAGGGTCGTTTCGCAGGCTTTGCAGGATCAGGGAGGCCATGCAGCTAAGTTTGCAGAGGCATTCAATCCTGAGTCCTCTGTGTCACTAAGAATCGCATGATCCTCAACCACCTCCTCCCAACCAAGTACAACTCCATGGGTTTCTGGGGACTGCAAAAGATCCCTTGAAGATTGCTGCTGAGTGTTTATCCTCCACCTCCATGCTGACACAATCCCCCTCCTCGTCTTCCTCCTCTTCCTCTTCTTCTCCCTGTGTGGTCGGCAGGCCTGCAGGAATACTAGTATCTGCATAAAGGGGGCCTTCCTCCCGATGTTCTGCCTCAAATGCCCTGTCCATTATTCCACGAAGCGTGTGCTCCAACAAGAAGACAAGAGGGACAGTATCACTGATGCATGCACTGTCACTGCTCACCATTCTCGTGGCCTCCTCAAATGGTGACAGGACAGTGCATGCATACTTGATCAGTAGCCACTGGCGTGGCGAAAAAAAGCCAAGCTCCCCTGACCCTGTCCTGGTGCCATACTCACACAGGTACTCATTGATGGCCCTCTGCTGCATGTGCAGCCTCTGCAGCATTGCCAACGTTGAGTTCCACCTAGTGGGCATGTCACAAATGAGGCGGTTCTTGGGCAGGTTGCATTCTCTTTGAATGCCAGCCAGCCGAGCACTGGCATTATATGACCGGCGGATATGACCACAGACTTTCTTGGCCTGCCTCAGGTGATCCTGTAAGCCAGGGTACCTACTCAAGAACCGCTGCACCACCAAATTCAGGACGTGAGCCAAACAGGGACCATGGGTCAAGTGTCCCTGTTGGAGGGCGGAGAGGAGGTTGGTGCCATTGTCGCATACAACCATTCCTGGCAGAAGCTGGCGTGGCATCAACCACCTCTGAGCCTGCCCCTGCAGAGCTGACAGAATCTCTGCCCCAGTGTGGCTCCTGTCCCCTAATCAGACCAACTCAAGCACCACATGGCATCTTTTTGCCTGAGTGCTTGCATAGCCCCTTGAACGCCTACGGAGCACCGCTGGTTCAGAGGAGAAATCTGCAGAGGAAGAGGCCATAGAGGAAGAAGAAGAGGAGGGGGTGGAGGAGAGAGCTGTGGCAGAATCGCCACTAGAATTTTGGAGGCGTGGCTGCAGAACAAGGTCCAACAATACTGAACTCTGTCCTGCATCCTTCCCAGCTGCCAGCAGAGTTACCCTGTGCGCCATGAAAGAAAGGTAACGTCCCTGTCCATGCCTGCTGGACCATAAGTCAGCAGTAATATGCACCTTACTGCTGACTGCTCTGTCCAACGAGGCCAAGACATTGCTTTCCACATGCTGGTAGAGAACCGGAATGGCCTTCTGTGAAAAGAAATGGCGTTTGGGAACCTGCCACTGAGGTAGCGCACATTCCACAAATTCACAAAAGGGGGCAGTGTCTACCAGCTGAAAAGGCAGCAGTTGCAGTGCTAGCAATTTGGCCAAGCTAGCATTCAGACGCTGAACATGTGGATGGCTAGGACAGAATTTCTTTTGGCAGTTTAGCAACTGGGGTAGAGAAATTTGCCTGCTAAAATCCGATGTTGGTGTACCGCTAGCAGATTGGCCGCAAGTACTTGGGACACCTATTTCTATACCTTCATTCCTCTCGGTGCAGGTTTCTGAGAGGACTGGAGGTATAGTGGGGTTGGAGATCCCAGCTGATGAGGAGCAAGGAGAGGTCCACCTTGTTTTTTGATGTGGGTCTTTTAAGTGCTGTTGCCAAAAAAAAAAGGGAAAAAAAAGGTCCTTAAGTGCACTGTGTTCGGACGCCGGACACAGTGCGACACCGGACACAGTGCACTTATAGGAAGCGCCACGTCTATGCAATCACGAGATTGCAGACGTGGCGCTGCATTTGCGGGCGTTTAGCCCGCCTTGTGGCGTTTTCTGAAGTGCCGAGTAGCTTCTGCCCGGCCATAGTAATACAAACTACAGGCATCGGGCGGAAGCTACTCGGCACTTCAGATTTGATTGACATCTGCCCTGAGTCAGATGTCACTTCCTGATTCTCTCTCTCATTGCGCCCGAGAGAGGAAACAGGAAGAATGCTGGTGCCAGTGTGAGGAGGAGGACACCGAAGGAGACCCAAGGTAAGTACCACTGGTGCTGTGTGGAGAATGGGGGAGACAGAGGCTACATTTGGGGGGACAGAGGCTGTATTGGGGGGGACAGGCAGCATTTTGGGGGGGCAGAGACTGCATTGGGGGGCAGAGGCTGCATTTTGGGGGCGGATAGAGGCTGTATTTGGGGGGGACAGAGGCTGTATTTGGGGGGGGACAGAGGCTGCATTTTGGGGGGCAGAGGCTGCATTTTGGGTGGGACAGAGGCTGTATTTGGGGGGGACAGAGGCTGTATTGGGGGGGACAGAGGCTGCATTTTGGGGGGGACAGAGGCTGCATTTTGGGGGGGGGCAGAGGCTGCATTTTGGGGGGGCAGAGGCTGCATTTAGGGGGGGACAGGCAGCATTTTGGGGGGGCAGAGACTGCATTGGGGGGCAGAGGCTGCATTTTGGGGGCGGATAGAGGCTGTATTTGGGGGGACAGAGGCTGTATTTGGGGGGGGACAGAGGCTGCATTTTGGGGGGCAGAGGCTGCATTTTGGGTGGGACAGAGGCTGTATTTGGGGGGGACCGAGGCTGTATTGGGGGGACAGAGGCTGCATTTTGGGGGGGACAGAGGCTGCATTTTGGGGGGGACAGAGGCTGCATTTTGGGGGGGGCAGAGGCTGCATTTTGGGGGGGACAGAGGCTGCATTTGGGGGGGGGGACAGAGGCTGCATTTTGGGGGGGCAGAGGCTGTATTTGGGGGGGACAGAGGCTGCATTTGGGGGGGACACAGGCTGCATTTGGGGGAACAGAGGCTGCATTTAATGGGACACAGGCATGCTGCATTTGGGGGGGACAGAGGCTGCATTTGGGGGGGACAGAGGCTGCATTTGGGGGGGCAGAGGCTGCATTTGGGGGGGACAGAGGCTTCATTTGGGGGGGGGACACAGGCTTGCTGCATTTGGGGGGGACAGAGGCTGCATTTGGGGGGACAGAGGCTGCATTTGGGGGAACAGAGGCTGCATTTAATGGGACACAGGCATGCTGCATTTGGGGGGGACAGAGGATGCATTTGGGAGAACAGAGGCTGCATTTGGGAGAACAGAGGCTGCATTTTATGTGACAGAGGCTGCATTTTATGTGACACAGGCTGCATGTAAGGACGGACTGCTGGGGACACCTGATGGCATCTGGTTGTAGGCGACGTGGCTAGTGACACACTCGGGGCTCCCACTGATTCTGCATTATAGTGAGTTGAATGATTTAATTTTATATTACAATGTAATAATAGAAATAATGCGCTTCAATCATCCTGATACCATAACAACCATGGTGCCGGGATGATTGAAGCGCTAACACCAGGTGTTTGGAGTATCTTTATCTGCTGATTGTTAAACTTTCTAGAATACACATTTCTATTGTTGTGTAGGATCTAGGCCTGCTGTCCCTCTCTCCCTCTCCCTCCATCCCTCGTTCATCTCAGATGCTAACCACACCATCTTAGAGCCATGCCCACTATTTTGCTGAAACCACACCCATTTTCACCAAGTGGGAGGGGTCAAAAAGGAAGAGCGGGGTCTGGCGCCCCCCCATCCTAAAACTTCACCAGCCGCCATTGCTTGATACGCTTCAGACATATGTTGCAAACAGCAACGGTGCGATCTGCTGCACACATGTCAAAAAAGGCCCACAACAAAGAACTTTTCAAAATATGTGGGGAGTCAGCAGCGCCCTGCACCTGCTTAGCTCTGCGGTGTGATGCAATAGGGTGGCTTCCCTTAAGCTGCCCCCTGGAGGGCATCCTGCCTCGTTGGAGATATGCCTCCTCCTCCTCTCTTCTATCAGGCACCCAAGTAGAGTCAGTGACCTCATCATCCCCTCCCTCCTCGTCACTGGAGCAAACTTGGCAGGATGCTGGCCCATAATGTTCGGTTTTCGACGAACCGGCGAACAGCCAATGTTCAAATCAAACTCATGTTCGACCCGAACAGAAAGCTCATCCCTATCTGTCAATATAGAGGGATGTGGTATTTTTTTTTAATCGGCTTAGGACTTAACAATGGTGAGATGAAACTACTTTTGCTATTTTTAACAAAGTGCCTATTGTAGGTGGAGCCCCTCAGTGGCCCCTCAGTGGCTGGTAAATGCAGAAATTTAAACAGGAAATCCTCCTTATTATGTAGATTTATAATCCCAAAATAAAATGATGCATATGCACACTGTAATTCATAAAGAGCCTGACAATATGGAATTCTCATAGAAATGACTGACCTCTTTTGCAGAGCGTGGAAGCCAGGTGAAAGGTCAGGTCTATGGCCATGTCTCTTGCAAAGATTTCTCCGTGTATCTGTATGCTTCCTGTATGTTCTCAGCTAAGCAATCCAGCTGGTTAGAGGTAAGACAGCCTCCATCAGTGTTTCCAGCTCCCTGGAATTTACTATGACAGCATGATTGTTATTATTGGATTATAAGAAGATGAACATTTTTTGACATTGCAATAATGGAGGTAAATTATGAACAAAGTATTTAATTAGTCAAGAGTATGTAATAATAAACCATTCGTGAGTTTGTTTAATTATCATAAATCAAGAAAAGGCTCTGCTAGTAGGCAGCAAAAAAAAGCTTTCCCAGAGAAGTGTACATCTGTCTTAAATCATAAACATTAAAGAATGACTGTGAAACCAGTGTAGATTAGGTTAGTTAGGATGTCTACAACTTATTGTATGTGAGAAAATGGTTTGTTTACTTGAGATGGGACCACCAGAGAAATGTATTTGATTGGAAATAGGGAGTCTACTGTTGATCTGTATTGTATTGTATTTCTACCACGAAACAGGCACTTCCAGTAGAGTTGGTAAGAAAGAAAGGATGAGCCGAACAACCCCTGGTTCGGTTTGCACCAGAACATCCGAACAGGCAAAAAATTTGGCAGAACACATGAACACCGTTAAAGTCTATGGGACACGAACATGAATAATCAAAAGTGCTTATTTTAAAGGCTTATATTGAATTTGCAAGTTATTGTAATAAAAAGTGTTTGGGGACCCCAGTCCTGCCCCAGGGGACATGTATTAATGCAAAAAAAAGTTTTAAAAACGGCCATTTTTTCGGGAGCAGTGATTATTTTAATGCTTAAAGTGAAACAATAAAAATGAAATATTCCTTTAAATATCATGCCTGGGGTTGTCTATAGTATGCCTGTAAAGGAGCGCAGTTTTTTTTCCCGTGTTTAGAACAGTACCGCAGCAAAATTACATTTCTGAAGGAAAAAAAGTAATTTAAAAACGATCGCAGCTGTAATGAATTGTCGGGTCTCGGCAATATAGATAAAACTCATTGAAAAAAAACGCTCCCGCTGAGTGACGCTTCCCATTGGTGACAGATGTTATGAAGCTGAGGGCGGGGCCACCCGGTGATGTAAACAGTGATGTAAATGTAGCCTCCCATGGAGGCGGAGGTGTTGCATGTTTTTTTTTTTTTTCGGCTCGAAAAAAGGCACGATATTTAAAGGAATATTTCATTTTTATTGTTTCACTTTAAGCATTAAAAATCACTGCCCCCGAAAAAACTTCAGTTTAAAAAAAAAAAAAAAAATTGCATTGAAACATGTCCCCTGTGGCAGGACCCGGGTCCCCAAACACTTTTTATGACAATAACTTGCATATAAGCCTTTAAAATTAGCACTTTTGATTTTTCATATTTGTGTCCCATAGACTTTAACTGTGTTCCGGCGACTTTCGAATTTGCCCCGAACACTGCATAATGTTCGGTGTTCGCCCGAACATCCAAACAACCAAAGTTCGGCCCGAACCGTTCGCCCATCCCTATAAGAAAGCCATCTAGCCCACTCACAGTGATAACCTTTCCCCCTGACCCTTATGTCATCACAGAATTTCAACAACATGATGAAAACGATCATATAATTCACACTAGTTATACTTTTAAAATGTTGAGGCCTGATGCTGCTCCCTACTAGCCCTGCAACAACAAAAAGTTTGTTATTCCAGGAGGAAATCTTGTTCAAATAAAAGCAATCTACAACTGCAAAAAAAAAATGGGAGGCATAAATGGGTTTCTGTACCTCTCAACAATTTCTGCGTTTTGTGGGCTGTCCACAAACCTTGGCTTTTATTTATGTACAAGTATCTTATTGGAAATAAACATCCACTTGTCAGTGAAAATTCTGTTTCTGGACAAGGAACTTCAGGCAAAGGTATGAGCAGTGGCGGCTGGTGCTCTATTTTTTTTTTGGGTGGCGGCAAAAAAATCACCCGCCCCCCTCTTCTGTTTGGTCAGTCAAAAGCCACCATCTCCCCCGTTGCTCAGTCAATCGGGGGGGGGGGGGGGCAGGCCGTCGCTCGGTCGACTAGTGAATAAACCCCCCTGTCGCTCGCCCTTCCACCCACCAGCCCTGCAATTACCCCATCCAGATCGCAGGCAGCTTCGGCGGCTTCCTCCTGCATCTCTTCCTTGGCGCCTTCTCCCCCTGCTCCTGCTCCCAGCTAATACGGTCGCTTCTCCTCTCCTCCTCCTCCTGGCCACTTTCTGATAGGCCAGGAGGAGAAGCTATTGTCGCTATTGTCACACAACTGGTTGGGCTCGTTGAGACGCAGTGCCTTTTTTGAAGCCAATTAGAGCCTCAAGCTCTAATTACGTGCTTCAAAAAAAGCAACACACTATTGTAGGGTGCAGTATTATTATTATTATTATAATACAGGATTTATATACCACCGACAGTTTGCACAGCGCTTTACAACGGGGACCGTACAATTACAACTCAGTTCAATACAGAAGGAATAGCAGGGCCCTGCTCGTGGAGCTTACAATCTAAACGGAGGGGGGGGGGGTATTTTCCTACAGACAACTATCTAATAATCCCTTAGAATACTGCTGACACTTATTTAAAATGAAAAAGTGCACCAAGTTCAGAAATAACTCATATCTTACTATTTACAGATACTCCTCGTTTAACAACTTACCTCCTGTTTAACGACCACTCGGACTTACGACCAGCTCTCCCAAGCAGAACAACACGCTATACATCATTGTATTGTACAGTACAGTATTTTTGTTTGTGTTCTGTACTTATGCAAATTAAAACAACGTTATTGAGCTGGAGTTTTGTGTTTAGACCTTTTTTTCACAATACAGTACAGTACTGTAGTTAGGAATGCTTAAAATATTGATTTCTCGTGACTCCTCGTTTAACAACCAATTTGTTTAACGACCTGGTCGTTGGAACGGAACCTGATCGTTAAGTGAGGAATACCTGTATACAGTACTAAGTACATTAAAGGACATGACAGGATTAGAATCATCATATTCATTTAAGAATGTTTTAGATTTTCAAGTTCTTTGAAGGCTCCTGCTGTTTTCATCATAAACCTGTTAATGAAAAGAAAGATTGTATTAGTGATTTTTTTTTAATACACAGTACATGTAATCAATCCAACCCATCCAGGTTACAGTGTTTTTGTCCCATTGTCATCAGGGAAAATATATAGGACACTCAAAACACATACTAATTGCTTAAAGTATCCTTTTTTCCCTATTGCTGTATTGTCCATAACACCAGCAGGCACAGCGTTTTAGAAAATTTATGTGAAATTTTACTTTTTTTAAAACATTTTATATTTTGTTATATTGAAGAACAGATAGGTGGGCGTGTGCTAGTATGTATGTATGTGTGGTTGTGTTGATAAATGTTTTTTTAAATTACTGTTGTAAAGAGTATCTTGATAAATTTAATTGTACAGTGGATATAAAAAGTTTACACGCCCTTGTTAAAATGTCAGGTTTCTGTGATGTAAAAAAATGAGAAAAAGATAAATAATTTACTTTAAAAACTTTATTTACCTTTAATGTGACCTAAAAAATGTACAATTCAATTGAAAAACAAACTGAAATCTTTTGGGGGGGGGAGTAAAAATAAAAAAATAAAATAATGTGGTTGCATAAGTGTGCACACCCTCTTATAACTGGGGATGTAGCTTTGTTCAGAATTAGGTAATCACATTCAAACTCATATTAAATAGGAGTCAGTACACACCTGCCATCACTTAGAGTGCCTCTGATTAACCACAAATAAAGTTCAGCTGTTTTAGTAGGTCTTTCCTGACTTTTTCTTAGTTGCATCCTACAGGAAAAGACATGGTCCACAGAGAGCTTCCAAAGCATCAGAGGGATCTCATTGTTAAAAGGCATCAGTCAGGAGAAGGGTACAGAAGAATTTCCAAGGCATTAGATATACCATGGAACACAGTGAAGACAGTCATCAAGTGGAGAAAATATGGCACAACAGTGACATTACTAAGAACTGGATGTCCCTCCAAAATTGATTAAGGCTATGTTTCCACTATTGCGTCCCCAAAGTCGCGCGATTTTGCCGCGATTTTTTACTGCGATTTTACCGCAACTTTTTACCGTGATTTGAAGCAATGCCTGTGTCTATGGACCTCAAGTCGCATCAAAGTGGGACCAAAGTAGTGCAGGGACTATTTTGAAGTCGCTGCGACATGAAGTCGCACAGATATGAACGGTACTCATTGGAAATCATGGGGTACTATTTGTCATGCGGCTTTTCAGTCCCAAGTCGCATGAAAAGTCGCACTAGTGGAAACATAGCCTTAAGGAGCTTCAGGAATATCTGGCAAGTACTGGCTGTGTGGTACCTGTGACAACAATCTCCCGTATTCTTCATATGTCTAGGCTATGGGGTAGAGTGGCAAGAGGGAATCCTTTTCTTACCAAGAAAAACATCCAAGCCCGGCTAAATTTTACAAAAACACATCTGAAGTCTCCCAAAAGCATTAGTGAAAATGTGTTATGGTCTGATGAAACCAAGGTTGAACTTTTTGGCCATAATTACAAAAGATGTGTTTGGCACAAAAACAACACTGAACATCACCAAAATAACACCCTACCCACTGTGAAGCATGGTGGTGGCAGCATCATGCTTTGGGGCTGTTTTTATTCAGCTGGAACGGGGGCCTTAGTCAAAAGGTAGAGGGAATTATGTACAGTTCCAAATACCAGTCAGTATTTGCACAAAACCTTCAGGCTTCTGCTGGAAAGCTGAACATGAAGAGGAACTTCATCTTTCAGCATGACAACAACCCAAAGCATACATCCAAATAAACAAAGGAATGGCTTCACCAGAATAAGATTAAAGATTTGGAATGGCCCAGCCAGAGCCCAGACCTGTTTCCGAAAATCTGTGGGGTGATCTGAAGAGGGCTGTGCTCAGGAGATGCCCTCTCAATCTGACAAATTTGGAGTGTTTTTGCAAAGAAGAATGGGCAAATATTGCCGAGTCAAGATGTGCCATGCTGATCATCAAAAGGTGCTTCAACAAAGTATTAGTGTAAGGTTGTGCACACTTATGTAATCATATTATTTTATTTTTTTTATTTTTTACTTCCCTCCACCTAAAAGATTTCCGTTTGTTGTTTAACTAAGTTGTACAGTTTATAGGTCACATTAAAGGTGGAAAAAGTTCTGAAATGATTTATCTTTGTTTTATTTTTTTCTTACATCTCAGAACCCTGACATTTTAACAGGGGTGCATAGACTTTTTATATCCACTGTATGTACAGTATAGAATGACAAGTATTATCTATCTTATCTATCGATCCTAATCGTATCAGTATGTATTTAAGCTCGATTCACATCTATGCACATTGCTTTTGAGCGTTTCTGCTTTTTGCGGTGCTTGCTGTGTTTTTGGACACATGTTTTTACTGCAATTTCACAGTGATTTGCGTTTTTTTACACTCTATATAGCTGGTTGCTAAGGAGGGGACCAGGAAGCCGGCCGCCGCATCCTTAACAAACAATGAGTCATCAGCTGTCAGCGGGCCTCCCCACTGACAGCTGAATGTAAAGAAAAGGAATTGCCGGCGTGGGGTCCCCCCCAAAATCCATACCAGACCCTTATCCGAGGATGCAGCCCAGCATGTCAGGAAAAGGAGGGGACGAGCGAGCCCCCCCCCCTGAACCATACCAGACCGCATGCCCTCAACATGGGGGAGTGGGCACTTTGTTGGTGGGGACAAGGGCCTCATTCAGACAACCCTGGCCGGTGGGCAGGGGGCTTATCGGAATCTGGAAGTCCACATTAACAAGAGGGCCCCCAGATCCTGGCCTCCCCCCTATGTGAATGAGTAAGGGGTACATTGTACCCCTACCCATTCACCAGAAAAAAGTAGTGTAGTGTGAAAGAATACAGTAGACAGTCTTCTCCTTCTCCGCTTCTTCCTCCTCTGGGCTTCTCCTTCTCTCCTTCTTCTTTCTCCTGTCTTCTTGGTCCGGTGTGCTTCTTCCTCTGCTGCCACTCCCGCTGACGACCCTCATCCGATGCTGCATACCGCTGATCTGTCCACGCCGATGGCAAGCATTTCTTAGAGAACGAGGGGGGCGTGGCCATTGGACGACATCACCCGGAGGCCTGCCCCTTGTGATGTCACGGACCCATCATGCCCCTGGTGGTGACATCACAAGGGGGTGGGGCCTCCGGTTGATGTTGTCCGATGTTCACGCCCCCATCATTATCTAAGAAATGCTTGACATTGGCGCGGACAGATCAGCGGGACGCAGCATCAAAGGAGGGTCGTCGGTTGGAGTGGCGGCAGAGGAAGGAGCACACTGGACAAAGAAAACAGGAGAAAGAAGAAGACCGGAAGAAAAAGCGGGAGAAGGAGAAGCCCGGAGGAGAAAGCAAAAGATGGATTAAGACTGGAGGAAAAAGGAGGAAGAAGAAGACATTTTTAATAAAAGACTTGTCAAAAATTGTCTACTGTATTTTTTCACACTACACTACTTTTTTTGGGTGAATGGGTAGGGGTACAATGTAGGCTGTGATCTGGGGGCACCCTTGTTAAAGGGTGCTTCCAGATTCCGATAAGCCCCCCGCCCCAAGGGCCTGGTATGGACCTGGGGGGGGGGAACCCACACTGTTTTTTTTTTTCAAAATTTATTTTTTGCCAGCAACTCTTTTCTTTACATTCAGCTATCAGCGGGGAAGCCCGCTGACAGCTGGTGACTCATCGGTTGTTAAAGACGTGGCGACCGGCTTCCTCGGCCAATCCTTAGCAACCAGTTATATATAGTGAATGTACAGCTATATAAAAAAAAAAAAATCGCAAAACGCAAATTGCATCAAAATCGCAGTAAAAACGCTGTACTTGCATTTTGGATGTGGGTCCATTGAAGTCTATTGCATGCAAAATGCTGCATTTTGCAGGAAAAAAGTCCCTGGCCCTTTCCAAAAACGCAGAGGCACAAAAATGCATTATCGTGTTCTATAAGAACTCATGTTAAAAAAAATTCCCTGCATTTCTGCAAAATGCATCAAAAACGCATTAGTGTGAATGGAGCCTTAAGCCCTATTGAACTTTCAGTTTAAATCAGTCAAATATCCAGGTGTATAAAGAAAAAAAGGTTTGCTGCTTCATCTGAAAAAAGCAGTTCTGTTGATCTTCTTCCCCCCCTCCTCTGCCTGTATTGTCAAGTTTTTTTTTTTCTCTGGGAGTGGGTACCTATTTCTTGTACATACCCATTCCCACTTAGTTGAACCAATCAAAGGTTCGCTGCCCCCCTTCCCACTCACAACCATTTAGAAAGTGCAGTGTGTCTCATGCATGCCCAGTGGGAAGCTGGGTATGAAACACCAGCAAGTAACAGCTGGCTTCCTACAAGCAAGAAAGCAGTGCCGGGGACACGAAGACTGATGACGACTTGGCCTGGGTGATGACATCACTGGATCACTAGATTGGTAAGTGTAAAAAAATATTTATTTTTTTTTAACAATTAACTATTTAACCACTTGACTTCTGAAAGGTTTTACACCCTTCCTGACCAGACCATTTTTTGCGATACATCACTGTGTTACTTTAACTGACAGTTGGGCGAGCATGCGGCGCTGTACCCAAAAAATGTTTGCCTCTTTTTCCTACAAATAGAGCTTTCTTTTGGTGGTGTTTGGTGTTTGATCACCTCTGCAGCTTTTATTTTTTGCGCTATAAACAAAAAATTTTGATTAAAAAAAACAATATTTCTTACTTTCTGCTATAAAACAAACCCGATAAAAAAATTAAAAAATTCAAATTGCTTCATAAATTTAGGCCAATATGTAGTCTGCTACATATTTTTGGTAAAATAAAAATACCAATAAGACTGCCGTTCTGCTTGTGTCGCGAATGATAGGAGGGTCCCGGCAGACATTGAGTCTGCCAGACACGCTGATTGGCTCCCGCTGTAATTAGAGCAGGTCACCAGCGGCATCCCCAGACTCCGGAGTGTCAGATCACACACTACTAGTTACGTGATTTGGCACAAAGCTGCCACCCTGCCGCTGTAAATATACCTGGGGCAGTCGCTAAGTCATTAAAAGGTTTTACACATGGACCTAAATACAGGTATGTGGGGGTAGAGCATTAAAAAACACCTGTGTTTGCGGTGCTCTGGAGCCAAGAGGTGTGTAATTCTGCTCATATTATTGTTTTGAGAGGCTGTGTTCTTGTATACGGGTATATGCCTGTAAATGCAGTGGCATTTACCTATGTATAGTGTATTCTGTGTGATGAACTGTGTAGTCTAGTGATGAACTAAACATGCCTGAGTTTGAATCCGAACCCCATTGAAGTAAATGGGAATCAAAAATTAAAAAAGAAATGGCCATTTTCTAGGTTTTGGGAAAGAGGTTGTCAAACAATGACGACATGGAAGACTGGTCATTTCCCCTGGGGAACATGTATTTAAAAAAAAAATATTTAAAAACTCTGTATGGCAGGAGCAGCAATTTTATTGATGCTTAAAGTGGGGTTCCACCCAAAAAAACAAAAATACCTGAAGTATTCTAAAAAAAAAAAAAAAAAAAAATTTGGATTTTTTTTTTTTTTTTTACTTACCTCTAAATGCCTGTTGCTAGGTGGTCCCTCATAGTCTGCCTCTTCCTTTGCCTGGGCTGGTGACAGATCCCAGGTGATTGAGCGGCCAATCACGGCGCGCGGCGCCGCTCGCGCATGCGCAGTGGGTGCCAGGCTGTGAAGCCACAGCCCGGCGCCCACAGTTGAAATGCCGGCGCCGATGAGCGGAGGGGGGGGACGAGCGGGGCTTCGATCCCCCGCATCGCTGGACCCAGGGACAGGTAAGTGTCCAATTAAAAGTCAGCAGCTGCAGTATTTGTAGCTGCTGACTTTTAATTTCTTTATTTTTTAATGGACCCCCTGGGTGGAACTCCTCTTTAAGGCTCGGTTCCCACAGGAACCGGCTGCGGATCGCACAGGAATGCTGTGCGTCCCCATTCTCAGGTTCAGGGACAAACCAGGGCCGAATCTTTGCCTGAATTTGGCCCTGAAACAGAACCAAGGACGTACAGCGTTTCTGTGCAGTGCGCTCTGCAGCCGCCCTGGAGATATGTGAACTGGCTCCATAGAGAGCCAGTCACATTGCAACCCGCATCCAATTCGCATAGGTGTACAGCCTAAAGTAAAATGTTAAATTGCAAAATTGCATTAAATAACAAACCTGGAGGGATGCCCTGTCCCTGCCTGTGCCATATATACGACCTACTACAGCAAGATTTACATTTACAAAGTAAAAAGTGTGTTTTAATTGCAAAATGACAGCTCAAGGCTGCTTCGTTCTATTTATAAACAAAGCTGCTGGGGAATCCATTCATCTGTACCAAACTAGTATCCAAGATGAGGGTTCCCATGGATTTTAAGGGGGGAACCCCATGCAAAAAAAAGCCCCCCCCCCTCATAAATCCACACTAGACCCTATCAAAGAATGCAGGCTGGCCAGGAAAGCTTCCCCCTCCTGAACCATACAAGTCACACACATCCTTAACATGGGGGGTACCTTGCCAGGAGGGGCCCCCCTGACAAAGCACATTGTCCCTGTGTTGAGGGACAAGGGCTTCTTTCCCACAACCCTGGCCTGGTGGCTGTGGTGGAGGTCTGCGGGCAGAGGGCTTATCAAAATCTGAAAGGCCCCTTTAAGAATAAGGGGGAACCCAGATACTGCACCTTCAAACTAAATGGGTACTGGGTACATAATACTTCTACACACTCAAAAAATATAAAGTGGAAATAAACGCAGACAATTTTTACAATTTTTTGACAAATCCTTTAATAAAAACCCCCTAAATTACCACAATGTACATTCATCATCAGTCGCGTGGTCCAGCAATGTAGATCCAGATCAATCTTGATGCCCAATGCCTGCTGGCCCTCCAAAAGAAAAAAAAAACACTGACGGCAGACACATGCCTGGTCCTAGTGTTCCACCTCCACTGAATGATAGATCTGGTATATGACAGCTGATATTTAAAAAGGGGCGGGGCCTCCCAAGTGTCGTCATTGATCATATATAGTCAATGATGTCCGAGGATCCCTTTAGGCTCATCCATAATTCCGTCAATAAAGTTCTATTTGCAGCATTACACACAGAAAATACACTACTGTGCCTGTATTTATGTTCATGTACATGAACCCTAAACAGCAGCCAGAGTAGGAAAACCTGTCCCATTCCATCATGTTGTAAAAAGGACCTTTACTCTCTGTGTGGAAGGAGTATTCTATCTGCTGAGGCCCCACACGTTCCATGCTGATTCTAAAATGTAGATCTGCAGTCAGCAAAGCCCATGCTCCCTGCTGATTGGATAATTGCATTTCTGGACTTGGGAGCAGCCATATTTGTTTGCTTTTTACTTTGCAGTTCTACACATAGTTCTCTTTTACTGTTCTTTCTGTAGCAATCTGCTATAAAGTTAGACTATATTTCGTTTTTGGTTTTACTGTATAGTGGAATGGTGATCTTTTTTTTTTTTTTGTCTGGTCAGGTGTTCCTAAGGTCAGTGGTATAAAGGTGATAAATGTTTGGGAGGCCTGGAAAGAGTGTTCTTCCTCTGGAAGTAGAATTCCTATTCTCCTGGAGCTCCTGTTCCTGGAATCATTTATAGTGAGACAAGAACTGCAGTTTGGGTCTCAGCAAGAGCTGAGGTGAAGGCCTGGAGAAGATTGCTAAAGGATTTCTTGACTGGAGGGCACTGTTATGAAGTCCTGGTCCAAAGAAAGATCTTTTATCTCCCTTACAGAGGAACTACCCGTGAAAGCTGGGTGGCAGTCAGCTTCTGAGATATTGTAAGTAAGACATACTGTGGGACTATACTGCAGAGTGAATGAGCATCATGGGAAATGTAGTTCCAAAACATCTGGGGTGCCAAGGTTTGCCATCACTGCCCTAGACTGAGTCTTTATTGTCGGTTTGCCTGGAACTGTGCTGGTGTCTGGCAGCCACTGTAATTTTCTGAGAGAACCCAGGGTATTTCCAGTGACCCCTGTTGGGGAAGCTCTACATTTCTTACAATAAACATCTGCGGAATAAAATTATTAAATTGTATACTGTTTACTTCACTGTTCGCATTAGTAAATAAACCACTATGAATTGGTCTACTGATAAAAAAAACAATGCAACCCTTGCATAGCAGGTATATCAATATTTGACAAGCGGTCAGACAGTGTAATTGTAGATGATAATATGCACTGCTATAGGTGGGAAAAAATAAATACTGTACAAAAATATTTTAAAAATGCATGAAAAATGGAAAAGTCACTTTAAAAAAAGAAAAACACCCAGAATGTCTAGATATAAAGCACATGTTACTCATTGTGCTGGCTGGGCTGGCGCTAGGCGAACTAGGCTGCGACCTAGGCCACACTGCTGGGTTGCTAATTTCTCTACTAGCCTTGCCAGGGAACAGAAGGGGCTGAAGACCACCACCCTACACAGGACTTTGGCACTGACTGGCTCTCGGCTTGCCAAAGGATATCCATTACGGGGGCTGAGGAGGAGATCAGCAGCAGCTCAGATGTGAGGAGGCCACCACTGAGCCAGCTCCCGGGAGACGGAGGACAGATGGGGGGGCAGAGAAGGCGGGCACCGTGTTTCTCCTCAGAATGGAGTAGAAATTCTTTGCGGGCCAGTACCAATTCATGACTGACTTAAGGAGCATGCTGAAGGGCTGCTACAGGCTGCACGGCGCCGACCACTGGTTGTCCAAGCAAGCACAGAAGCTGGAGCTCATGCTGGAGCAGAAGCTGGCACTGAGTCTGCTTGTCTACTTCTCGCTTACACTCACAGCTGTGCAGCCTGGGGGGGGGGGGGGTAGTTCTTAAACTGACACCAGCTGTAGATGACCAGGCAGCACCAGTCATCTCTTATGGTGTAATGGCAGCCCACACAAGGACTCTGTCCCTGCAGCACCAGGCTGTAAGTTCATATGGGGGGGGGGGGTGTAATGGCAGGCAGCCCATACAGGGGCTCTGTCCCTGCAGCACCAGGATGTAGGTTCATATTGGAGGGGTGGAATTAGCTGGTCTTGCCTAGGGTGCAAAATAGTCAAGCACCACCCCTGTGTGCTGGCACTTGGTTATTGGCTTTCCAGTGCTGGCTAATGGGGCAGAAAGAGCGTCTTTAGATTGGAGCTTAAGCAGGGCTTTCCCTTTTTGAATGAGCACAGCAGCATTTCAATTTAAGAGAAGGTCTGCACAAGTTATAGCTATTTATGAGCAGTGTTTCCTATAACATAAGAGGAATCTTACCTGGTAAACCCTGTACAAACTGTTTGTTGCTACAATATAGATAAGTTGGATTGTAGACTATGTGCAGTGATCCCTTTATCTTTGCTACATAAATGTATCATCTGTATAAGCATAATGTATGAGCATTAAAAGCAAAATAAAACATAGCAGTAGCAGGAAACAGGAGAGACTGAGCTGACACAGGGCAGAGGATCCATAACAGCAAGTATTCTGCTAGCAGGCATAATCGCAAAGGTAGAAGCAGCCCTACCAGTGGCGGCTGGTGCTAAAAATTTTTAGGGGGGGTGCAGAGGACACCGTGAGACTTACCTACAAACGGAGCCCTCCAGCGGTCACGGCTCCCTTGATACTTGGCGGCTTCATTTTTAACCCTTTAATCTTCTTTCTGGGTTCAAAATCTTCAGCCTCTTGATTGACCAGGACGAGAAGCTGGAAACCGGAAACCGGAAGTAACGCGATGGCAAATATTGATTTGCTAAAATCAAAAATGGTCGGGTTCAGGGCGCAGTGCTCTGCGTCCCAAGGACAACCTAAAACAAGCCAATTAGATCCCCAGGCTCTAATCACATGCTTGTAAAAAAATGACAGACCTAACAGAAACTCATTAGTCCGGCGCCCCACACAGTGCACACATAGAACGATTGATTTGTAAATAAATTATGATATGACTAACATTTTTTAACTTTACAATGTTAAAAAATGTTAATCATATTATCAGTTATTTAATAATAAATCGTTCTATGATTAGTTTGGGAACCTTGGGGGGGGGGGGGGGCTGTGCCCCTTGTGGACTGGCCGCCACTGAGTCCTACAAAAATACACAAGTTTAAGCGATAACATCAGAACCAACAGCTGTATTCCAAGAAATTCCACATATATAGCACAAGTGAATCTTAGAGTGATTTAAAGTAGTCTTTTAAGTATTAAGAATGGACGTTCTCTGTGAGGTCTCTACTCTCACCCCTTCTCCACCCCCCGGAACTGACCAGACCCCTGCATAACAATTGATATCCACGTGCTGGGGAGAAATCCCTAATATATGGTTTATGTGAATTATTGTGAAATAGTCAAACAATCAACAAGCAATGCTAAGGATAAATTACAAATGATCTTTAGGAAATATCTCAATAATTGTAGAAATTCAGTCGGACTACCAGCCTAATTATGTAGTTTTAAACATTACCGTAATTATTTTATATGATGTAAATAAAGTGTAAGGTTTTTTTTATGATACATTTCTTGTATTTCACACGATTTATGACTTCAATGTACTGAAAAAAGTCTAATTGGTGCTGTGTTCCTAGAGTTAATGAATTTTGGGGGTGATGGTATTGATATAAAATCATTTGCTTTTGGAGTCCATGAGCTGTCCTATCCACTCATAGTTAAGCGGACTTACTATGTTGGTCCTTCCTAATTTGTGGATAACAATCGACACAGCTGAAAGAATATTTACTGGATAGGGCAGTCAGAAGGATAAGAGAAGTAAACCTGGAGTTCAATTAAATCTCTTGACAATTGCTGCTACAAATGTATTAGCTCAATGAAACGTAGTGGGTGCAATATCCTCTATATCATGTAGAGCAACTTGGTTGAACGGGGAATGAAATGTAAAAGGTCATTGCTCCCAAAGTACTGAATATGAAAGGATGTAAATAAATATGAAACAAATTACTGAAATATGAGAGCAGTGACAATGAAATATGTGAGCATGTTAGTATTGAGAAGTCTAACATGCTCGTTATAATTAAAGAGGACCTTCAGTCATTTTTTTCACCTTCCAACTATTAAATCTTCTGCCCTCGTTGTTTTAACTTTGGATACTAAAACATTTTTTTTTTCTGCCAGTAAATACCTTATACAGCCCACTTCATGTTTCTTGTCTTGTCGAGTCATAAGAGGGCCAATGAGAGCTGCAGAGCTAGAGGTGTGTGTCTGTGTAAATCCAGGAAGTGAACAGGCACCAGCTTTAGCTGCCCACAGTTAAAATGGAAGCAGCCAGATTTAGTGGAGGGAGAATATACAGTACATGGGAGTAAATGAGAAAAAATGCAGGTAAAGCCCACAGCTTAAATGTTTGACAGTGGGGGACAGATGCAGCATCGGATCGATCCTACATCCACCTAAGTGATTATGATGTTTGTTTTTTTCATACCCCACATTTCTTTTTTAAACATGCTTGGGACACACATAGATCTATACGCAGGCAAAAAGGTTTAAAGTTTAAAACAAGAAAACAACAAAAATCAAAAAGGTGACATATTTTTGATTTTTTGCTCTTTTTCTGTCCTCAAACTTTTTTAAATTCTATGTTCCCCTGGGGGACGATTTTAGTTATTTAGGCCGCTTTGTATGCTTGATTCACTGGCACGTTTACTTTAAGTCTGAAACAGACCTATGCATGCCCACGCTTTTAAATTAGTGGACTTGAAGCATTGAGATGCAAATGATGCCTTGGCATACAAGTAGTTAATCAAACTTTCTCACTAAGCTTCAAGAGTAGAAATAAGTACAAGTGTGTTGAGTTTCCAGGGTCACAGAGCTGTCAGCTCATCACATCACAAATGGTAAACTTAGGCCTCGTACACACGATCGGATTTTCCGCAGACAAAGCGCCAGACTTTTGTCCGGAGGGCGTGTGCCGTGAACTTGTCTTGCATACAAACGGTACACAATTGTCAGCCAACAAACATGAACGTAGTGATGTACTACAAGGAATTTCAGCTCTTGAGCGCCAACCTTTGGGCACCTTCTGCTACTGTCGTGTTTGGTGAGCATTGATTCCAAGCATGCGTGTTTGTACTCTGGACTTTTGTGTGACGGAATTGTGTACACACGATAGGAAAATCTGACAACAGACCGTTGTCCGACGAAAATTTACTATTTTAGGATTTTAGGCAAACAGTCTGTCATCACACAATTCCCTGCTGAAAATCTGATCGTGTGTAGGAGGCTTAAGACTATGACCTCAGTTTCTATTTTCAGTGAAATAGATCTTATAAAACATCGTATACAAAATGTTTTTCAGTTATGCAAGTTTTTTAATTGTCAGTGTGATATGATGATCAGTACTTACCCAGTATTGCAAATTTACTTCCCTTTGAAACAGTGTTTTAAAAGACTCAGACTGACTTGGTTTCAATGTTTCCTATTCCCGTGCAAATGCTACAAATAAAGCACAAATCCACCCAAAGACGTGACATTTAAATGATCAACTTTATATATACAATGCACAGTACAATACAAAAATACAGTCAGTCTATGCAGCAAAGAGGACCTATCTAGCTTGATGAGGTTTTGGCTGCACGCATTTGAAAATATACTACAGTATGTGGAAGCTGCTGGCAGCATTGGATGTGATCTTATTTATATCAGTGTTGTTCTAATCTATGAGAGCACTGACATGTGTAGTATTGAATAAATGGAGAGCAGGCTGACCAGTACATTCTTCCACATAGTGCATACAGATATAAATTCTAGACTTGAGAAAAAAGGAAACTGGAGACTGAACACTTTTACTTACTTAATTGCAAAAGTAGAAACTGTCCAAGCTAGTTTAAGGCTGGGTTCACACTGCAGCACGCTCCGGATCACAGCAGGGATCCGGGGCGTCCCTATTCACCCTTTTAGGTCAGATTTCAGCCAGAATTTTGGGCTGAATTCGGACCTGAAACGAACCAAAAGATGCACATACTCCCATGCAATTCGCACCGGAGCCGCTGCATAGATGTGTGAACTGGCTCCATAGAGAGCTGGTCACAATCTTCTGCTACACAAATTGGATGCGAGGAAACCCACATTCAATTCGCAACAGTGTGAACCTAGCCTTAAGCAGTATTAAACCCAAAAGCAAACATTTATTTTATTGCAGCTTATCATTTCTTAGATGTGATGACTGCATTCATTTTTTAGGCTTTTCATCTGATGATCCAGTTAGTAAGTCTATTGTTTTTCAAAAGAACAAGCTCTCTTCCAGATGTATCAGTTAAAGAGATGAGACAAACCATTTAATAGTCGTAGGGGTGCTTACAATGGTCAGCTTTTATTTACCGTATTTATCGGCATATAACACGCACTTTTTTCCCCTGAAAATCAGGGGAAAATCGTGGGTGCGTGTTATAGGCCGATCCCCCCCCCCCCCCAATTGTGTGTGATCGGAGCGATCGCGGCAATTGCCACCATCGCCGCCGACATACACAGCCGTGTGGAAATTCAAATACGGCGCCGAGACTGCAGGGACTCGGGGGAGCGGAGCTACACATAGTCGAGAGTCTTCGGGTTTTCTCGGCGCCGAAGTTTTTCTTCCTTAAACTTTACTCCTAAAAGTTTTTTTCCTTAAAATTCCCTCCTTAACTTGGGTGCGTGTTATACGCCGGCGCGTGTTATACGCCGATAAATACGGTATTTATTTATGTATGCTTGTAAAGTGTTAGCTGGAGTCCATCTAACCCTCAGCAAACTACACTCCGTTAGCCTCTGTGATTCTGCTCTATCCTGGTTCTCCTCCTACCTATCTCAGCGCACTTTCAGTGTCACTTACAACTCCATCTCCTCCGCTCCTCTTCCTCTTTCTGTTGGGGTACCCCAAGGCTCTGTACTTGGGCCCCTCCTTTTTTCGCTCCATACCTCTTCCCTGGGCCAGTTGATAACCTCCCATGGCTTCCAACACCACCTCTACGATGACACTCATATCTATCTCTCCACTCCTCAACTCACCCCCTCGATCTCCTCACGGATCTCAAATTTACTGAATTACATATCGGTATGGATGTCACACCACTCTCTCAAACTCAATCTTTCTAAATTTGAGCTTGTTATATTTCCTCTATCCCGGTCCCCCCCCCCCCCCCCATGACTTTACCATTAAGATCAACAGCACAACCATTGGTCCCTCCAGACATGCCAGGGTGCTGGGTGTAATCCTTGACTCTGATTTCTCCTTCAGCTTCCACATCCAATAACTGGCTAAATCTTGCCGCCTTAACCTCTGCAACATCTCCAGAATTCGACCCTTCCTGACTGACACCACAAAACAACTTATTCACTCCTTGATAATTTCCCGCCTTGACTACTGCAACTCTCTCCTTAATGGCCTACCCTTACACAGGTTATCCCCCCCTTTAGTCTATTATGAATGCTGCTGCTAGACTAATACACCTCACTAACTGATCCGTGACCGCTGCCCCTCTCTGCCAATCCCTTCACTGGCTTCCCCTTGCCCCACCATATAAAATTCAAAATGCTAACCACAACATACAAGGCCATCCACAACATCTCCCCCAGCTACATCACCAACCTCATCTGCAGATATCGCCCAAATCGTCCCCTCCACTCCTCCTGCTCTCTAGCTCCCTTGTTACCTCCTCTTATGCTCGCCTTCAGGACTTCACCGGAGTCTCTCCCATCCTTTGGAACTCCCTGCCCTGGTATATCCGATCAGCCCCTAACCTGTCCACCTTTAGGAGATCCCTCACTTATTCAGGGAAGCCTATCCCACACCTACTTAACAACTGTCCCCAAGCCACCCCCATCAAATCATTCCCCGCATCTATTGCCTTTTGTACCACCACCCCCTTCCTTTAGAATGTAAGCTCTACGAGCAGGGCCCTCCTGTCCCTTTTGTATTGAACTGTACTGTAATTGTCCGTAAACTGTTGACGCTATATAAATCGTGTATAATAATAATAATGTAACACTCCCCTTCCCACAGACTGACAGTTCTGCTGTCCAAAGATGCCCCTTTGCTCCTTCATCCAGAATGGGAGAACTCTAATACAGGAAGTGTGCTACTGGCCAGATCACCATTACATTTTTAGATTTGGGTTTAATATTGTTTTAAAATAAGTTGAGTAGCTTCCACTTATTTCTAGATACACTTTATGAACTTTTTTTCTCCTTTACATATACCTGGGCTAAAACATCCACAGATACAATATATTACCAAAAGTATCAGGACACCTGCCTTTAAACGCACATGAACTTTAATGGCATTCCAGTCTCATGCCCCGTACACACGGTCGGATTTTCCGATGGAAAATGTCCGATTGGAGCGTGTTGTCGGACATTCCGACCGTGTGTGGGCTCCATCGGACATTTTCACAACATTTTCCGACACACAAAATTTGAGAACAGGCTATAAAATATAAGAATTTCCGATCTTGTGTATACAAATCCGACGCACAAATTGCCACGCATGCTCAGAATAAATAAAGAGATGAAAGCTATTGGCTACTGCCCCGTTTAGAGTCCCGACATACGTGTTTTACGTCACCGCGTTTAGAAGGATCGGATTTTCCGACAACTTTGTGTGACCGTGTGTATGCAAGACAAGTTTGAGCCAACATCCGACGGAAAAAATCCTAGGATTTTGTTGTCGGAATGTCTGATCAATGTCCGACCGTGTGTACGGGGCATTAGTCTGTAGGGTTCAATATTGTGTTGTCCCACCCTTTGCATCTACAAAATCTTCAACTCTTCTGGGAAGGCTGTCCACAAGGTTTAGGAGTGTGTCTATGGGAATGTTTGACCATTCCTCAAGTAGCGCATTTGTGTGGTCAGGCACTGATGTTGGACAAAAAGGCCTGGCTTGCAGTCTACGCTCTAATTCATCCAAAAGATGTTCTGTCTGGTTGTGGTCAGGGCTCTGTGCAGGCCAGTCAAGTTCTTCCACCCCAAACTCGCTCATTCATGTCTTTATGAACCTTGCTTTGTGCACTGGAGCACAGTCATAACTTTCCCACAAAGTTGGGAGCATGAAATTGTCCAAAATGTCTTGGTATGCTGACGCCTTAAGAGTTCCCTTCACTGGAACTGAGGGACTAAACAAAAACCCCTGATAAACAACCTCACACCATAACCCCCCACCCTCCACTAAATGATTTGGACCAGTGAACAAAACACTCCTAAACCTTGTGGACAGCCTTCCCAGAAGAGTTGAAGTTGTTCTAGCTGTAAAGGATGGGCCAACTTAATATTGAACCCTACAGACTAAAGCCTCAAACACACAATCGGATTTTCTGATGGGAAATGTGTGATGACAGGCGGAAAATCTGACCGTGTGTATGCTCCATTGGACAATTGTCGGATTTTCTGCGGACAAATGTTGGATAGCAGGTTTTTAAATCTTCCGCAGACAAATGTCTGTTGTCGATTTTTCCGAGCGTGTGTACACAAGTCTGTTGGACAAAAGTCCAAAGTACAAACACGCATGCTCAGAAGCAAAGACGAGCCAGAATCGATCGGTCTTGTAAACTGGCGTTCGCAATGGAGAATTAACATTCATGACGTGGCAAATTATGAAATCTCCAAATGCAGCGCACATTCTCTTCTTCTTTAATGGGATAATAATGAAGCTGCTTTGCTGGTGATAGTGATGGAGTTATTGCAAACAAATTTTCAAAGGCTTTTTTTTTAGTGATATCAAGAATATTATTATGCTTTTTTTTTTCTTTATTTGGGCAAGTTACCACAACACCATTATCCCCGTAGTTTTTAAGATACAACTATGTTGGTGTCCCTATTCAATTTTACATTGTATTTTTTTAAATGTAACTGCCTACTCCCAAACTGTCATTTGAAGTAAAACACATAGGAAAATATTATTCTCCACAATTTTTTATTGTGCATTAAAAAAAGAAAACAAATAAAATTAGACATGCTATCTGCCAATAGAACCTAACCGAAAAGTGCATTTTATGAATCCAAAAATATAGAAAATATACCAAATCAAATCATTATTCAACCAAAAAAATTATGTCAAAGCAAAAACTCCAAGGCCAATAATAAATAACACGTTATCTCCTCCGATTCCGCAACATGGCTGTTTGACGAACAGCCATTCAGAAACGAACGAAGCGCGAAATGAAAAGCACGAATCAACACTTGCCAAACTTCTACACGAAATTAGCAGAAGGAGCCCAAAGGGTGGCGCTAAAGAGCTGAAAAACCACGTAGTACGTCACTACATTCATGTTAGTTGACCAACAATTCCTTGCCATTTGTATGCAAGACAAGTTTGGGCCAACCCCCTTCGGACAAAAGTCCACGGTTTTGTTAGCCAACCATCCGATCGTGTGTACGAGGCTTAGGACTTTAAAGTTCATGTGAGTATAAAGGCAGGTGTCCTAATACTTTTGGTAATGCGTCCACTGCATACCTCCCAACTTTTTGAGATGGGAATGAGGGACACCTATTAGCAAAAGTATGCAGGCATAGGACACACCCTTTGCCACGCCCCCTAAAGGTGAATTGTACAAAAAAACAAGATTGATTAAACCCACAAGTGCTTTTTTTTTAATCACTACTATTCCTTTATATTGTCTTTTGGAATTTACAGATGCAGAAATTTAGAAACCAGATTAAAGGTTTAGCGCTGGAAAACACTTTTTGATAGATAAAAAGTGAATTTTATATACAGCTATATAGATCAGACCAAAATGAGGGACAAAAGAGGAGGAAAGAGGGACAGAAGGACATTGCTCCAAATCAGGGACAGTTGGGTGCTATGCCACTGCTTTTTCTAGGCAACATTCAAAGCATGTACAGTTCCTATTGGAATAGGAATTTAATAAATGCTATTTTCAGTCACAGTTTGCAGTTTTAAGAAGATCACAAAGTTAAAAAGTTCTTTTATTTCCACTGCCGTAACTGAATATCTCGATCGAAAAAACCCTAATGTATTCACATTAAGCAAAGATACTAGAAACTCTGCAAATTTGCTTTAAAAAATATATACTGTACTGTAATTAGCATTTACAAAATGTTATCTGCTGGATAAGAAAGTATAATCAGGTCACGCATGTCACAATTATATTCTGCCCCCAATAACTATTTCTGGTTTTAATTTTCACAGTACTAAAATTTTTATAATGTGGTAGCTGACAAAGAATGAGAACTGCATAAAACATTGGCACTTGTATGTGTCTAGAGCAGCATGATCTTTGCAGTAATGCACCACAACACTTGACTGGGATCATGATAAACATTGGGTAAAAATGTTAATACAGTACTAGTGGATGGACTGGTGGCAGATATATGAAGTGTCGATCCTGCTGAGCAGATGTAGAAGAAAACACTTCCTAAACTTTATCCATATGAATGATATGCCTACTTCTATTCATAGGTATGCACAGCCTATTGTATTAGGGTGTGCACCCCAAAGCTCAGACACGTATGTGTTTATATAATAACAGTGTCAGTAGGGCAGAGATTGGTGTCAGTAGGGCAGTGGATGGAGTCAGTAGTTTTTATTTGAATTATTATTTTTTTTTATTTTTTATTTTTTAAATTTCTATTATTTTAGGAGCCTCGTTAGGGGGCTTTGGTAAAATATATGGGGGAATATGCACCACATGGGGTGATTAGCGTGTGCCCAGGTACACATGGCACACCTATGCTTCTATCTGTCACAGCACTGATATAAAAGGGATGTGGCTTCATACCAAGAGCCACACTAGAGCAGTAGATTATTGCAAGGATCCCTTGCCTGCAATGAACTATACCCAGGGCTGAATTTCCGCATAGGGTGGCAGGACTGCCAGGGGTCATCCACACAACCACCTACACATGTTGCTGCCAGGAACACGGTCGTTTATACAATAAAGGGTTCCAGACCACCGCTTTACCAGATTATTCCTTGTCGTTGCTGTCCCTGACAATTTTCCACCCAACTCCTTTGATTTTTTAATTGAAGGATGTTAGGCAAGAAGGGGCCAACTGAGCCACTCGCTAAGCGCACTTTGGTCAGTTCATCAAGAACCAGCTGAAATGTGTACAGTGTATAGCCAGCTTAATAGCTTCTGAGTCCAATAAATTTGTTTCTTCTAAACTAAAAAAAGCCTGTCCTAACCTTGAATGAGATAATATTAGCTGCCTTTTTTACAACGGGTGTAATCCATCAATGTTCCACAAAATACACCTACTGTATATGCCAGTACCTCCTACATTAAAAATGTTCACGCTTTTTTACCCTTGTAATATAAGTATGAATTGTTGATCATAATGACTGGAAATTGAAATGACGCTTACTACATTCATCCCAAATGAATAGTAATCCAATTTGCACCTTTTTACAGCACTACAGTAGACAGGGTTTGACTTTGTAAAAAGCAACAGGCTCCAATTGTGACATTTTATAAATACAGTAATACCTTGGATTACGAGCGTAATTTGTTCCAGAAGCATGCTTGTAATCCAGAGCACTTGTATATCAAAGCAGGTGGCCAGAGGTGCGGGGGCGCCGGAGACACTTGGAAACGGCGCCCCCGCACCTCTGGCCAAATATGGTACTGCACACCTCAGATGCTTGAATCCTGCTGGTCTTGCGAGACAAAGCTCACAAAGCCAGTCAGGATTTTTTTAAGAAAACAGTTTGTATTGCGAAACGCTCGTAAACCGCTTTACTCACAATCCGAGGTTTCACTGTATATATATGTCACCACTGGCTTTCTGTATTGAAAGTGTTGTTCACACTATCCCGACTCCAAAGTCATGAGATTTTCAGTGCAACTTTGGAGTCCGACTATGATACGACTTTTTACATTCTATGGCATTGAAGTTGTATCAAGGTCGGACCAAAGTAGTGCAGGAACCTTTTCTAAAGTCGGAAAGACTTGTGTAGGATCAGTTAAGACAGCTCTCATAGGGAAACATTCAATTTCACACGTCATTCGACTTAGGATCTCACAAGTCAAATCTTATGTCACATCAGTGTGAACCGATCCTTAATCTGGATCAACTGTAGGTTTAGGGTTTGTTTATATATTTTTATCTTTTGGTTGAACTCAAACGATGTGTTATTTCAGATTATTAATCCCAAAAATACTAAAATACAATTACATTACAGAAAGACAACACAAAAATCACAATAACAAAACACAACAATAAAATTACCAATAACAGCTAATAATACCAAATAAAACTAAATTAGTACTGCACTGTAAGCAACGATACGATCCTATTAACCACTTCAGCCCTGGAAGATTTGGCTGGTCAATGACCAGGCCATTTTTTGCGATACGGCACTGCTTCGCTTTAACTGATAATTGCTTGGTCGTGCGACAACTGTACCCAAACAAAATTGACTTTTTTTTCCCCACAAATAGAGCTTTATTTTGGTGGTATTTGATCACCTCTGCGTTTTTTATTTTTTGTGCTATAAACAAAAGAAGAGCGACAATATTGAAAAAAAAAACACAATATCTTTTACTTTTTGCTATTGTTAGGTTCAACTTTTAAATAAGTTGCTTTAAGTTTATATTGCTTTGTCAAATTATTGCTTCTTATAGGAATTAAGACACAGAGTCAGGTATGTCTGTATCAAAGTTCTCAGCATAATGGACTGCTGCCTTTTACTCTTTCAAAGGCCTTTTTATAGGCAATTATACAAACAATAGCATTAGCACAACCCCCCCTAAAGGGCAAGGGTAAACAACAACAGGAGTCACCTGGGCTACGAACACAAGCTTCAACACCATGGCAATACAGTTACAAGAAAACAAAAGCAGCTTCAATCGAGTTTAACAGCCAAAAAGTTACATTCATAACAGATTTACACGTAGGCATTATATTAAGTGAGAACTCTAAATTAAATCCCTGACCTTATCACTATAATAAATAGCCCACATTTTTTTTTTTTTTTAAACTATTTTTTCCTCAGTTTAGGCCAATATGTATTCTTCTACATATTTTTGGTGAAAAAAAAAAAATCGCAATAAGCGTATATTGATTGGTTTGTTCAAAAGTTATAGCGTCTACAAAATAGGGGATTTATAACATTTTTATTTATTTATTTATTTATTTATTTTTTACTAGTAATGGTGGTGATCAGCGATTTTTATCGGGACTGCGATATTGCGGCGGACAAATTGGACACTTTTGACACATTTTTGGGACCATTGACAATTATACAGTGATCAGTGTTATAAAAATGCACTGATTACTGTATAAATGTCACTGACAGGGAAGGGGCTAACACTAGGGGGCGATCAAGGGGTTAACTGTGTTCCCTAGTGTGTGTTCTAACAGTGGGGGGATGGCACTGTCTAGGAGGAGAGAGAGAGAGATCGGTGTTCATACTTAGTATGAACACACAATCTGTCTCTGAAAGAACCGGGATTTGTGCGTTTACACACACAGATCTCGGTTCTCGCTCTGTCACGAGTGATCGCGGGTGCCCGGCAGTTATCGCGCCTCCGGGCACTCGCATCGGCTGTGGGCGCCCCTAGTAGCCAAAAGGCGAAGCGACGTAAGGTAACGTCGATTTCCCCCGTAAAACTGCGGCTGCTGGTTCAGAAGTGGTTATAATACTACCTAGAATAAATAACACCGATTAAACAAAATAAAAGAAAATCAAACTACCAAAATGCAAACATTATACCACTTGCTCTAACATTATTCAAAAATCATTACACATAGTTAACCTAATACCAACATAATATAAAAAAAAATAATCTGGATCATAAACCAGATTAAATCCTCACATCCAGCACACACAGAGAATAATATACAGTATATAATTTGATGACCACAGGCAAAAATGATTTTCTGTGTCATCCTATGGTGCATCGTGGTTTTAACAATCTATCACTGAAGGTACTCCTCAGACTGACCAGTGTATTGTGGAGTAGGTGGGAGGAGTTGTCCAAGTTTGAACCGCCTTGGACAACATTCTCCTCGCCAACACTGTTGTTAAAGACTCCAACTCCAATTCAACAACATCACTGGCCTTGCGAATCAGTTTTTTGAGTTTGTTGGTGTTGGCCACCTTAAGTCTGCTTCCCCAGCATTCAACCAGATACAAGAGAGCACTGGCCTCCACAGACTCATAAAACATCATCAGAATTGTCCAGCAGATGTTAAAAGACCTCCTGAAAAAATAGAGGTGGCTCTGGCCCTTCCTAAAGAACACCTCAGTTTCTATGCTCCAGCCCAGCTTATTATCTATCTGCACTCTTAGATACTTGTAATTCTCTACTACATTCATATCCACTCCTTGGATGGAGATGGGGGTTACCGTCTATGGCCAGCCTTTGTCTTAGGCTGGCCATAGACGGTGCAAATTCTTTCGCACAGCCACAGGTTCAGGAAAGAAGTTTGCACGATTCCCCCATCAACACAGACAGCGCTGACAGGGGAATCCCTCCTGCCGAGACATTGTCTTCTTGCAGTGGGGGGGATTCATCCCTGCTGGGGGAAGACAGTAATTATTGCTAGCAGCTAGAGCAGCCACTTGCGATAATCAGAAGCAAATCTGGCAGGGTGGCTGTTCCCAAGTTAATCGGTCAATCAACTTGGTACATTTAGCCTGCCCATAAGTGGTTCGATTCTTGGCCGGTTCAGCATACAGATGATTATCCCCACAGCATGTGACAAAGTTCTCCAACACAATTATATACTCAGTCTCTTCCCCATCCCTGATACAACCCACTACCACAGAGTCATAAGAGACTGTCTGAAGATGACAATATTTCATGATGAATAACTTTGCAAATATGGAGGCCTTCTTAGAGCTGCCCTCTTTTTCTCAATGCCCCTATAACCACAGTAAAACATATAAATGTGTTTAGGTCAAGTGGAAGAAAAGCCTAAGTCTAAATATTCCTAAAAATGCCCCCCCCTCCTCCTACCTATCCTGTCTAACCTGTATTAAAAAAATTATGGGTACTTATCTATTTTTATTTCACTGCGTTTTGGTCATGTGATCCTGCAGTTTCATCTCAGGGAGCACTTAGTAATGGCTGGGAATTCCAGGAGCTGTGACCTCACCCACAGGTTCCCATGGTCCAGTCATTGTCAGAGCTCCCTTCTTCTCCCCTGCAGCAACCCCTCATTTGCACAGGGGAGACAAAGCTTTAAGATCATGTGACTTGACCATAACAGATTTAAAATTAAGTAGACATATATTCTTTTATATAGGTTAGACAGGAAAAGTAGGTAGGAGGAGAGAGGGAACATTTTTAAGAATAGACAGTGTAACGCTTTTTTTTTCACTTTAACCACTTGCCGACCGCTGCACGTCGATATACGTTAGCACAATGGCAGCGGTGGGCAAATGGGCGTATCTGTATGTCCCCTTTAATCGGCGGGGCTAGCGGGCACGTGTGCCCGCCTCGTACAGCGTGACCGTGCCAGTGGGTCCCGCGGACTCGATGTCCGCCAGTGTCCCGGAGCCGCAGAGCGGGAAGATGTAAACAAGGCATTTCCCTGATCTGTCTAGTGACATGACAGGGATCTACTGCTCCCTGTCATCGGGAGCAGCGATCGCTGTCATGTCAGTGGTAGCCCATCCCCCCCACAGTTAGAATCACTCCCTAGGACACACTTAACACCTTGATCTCCCCCTAGTGTTTAACCCCTTCCCTGCTAGTGTCATTTATACAGTAATCAGTGCATTTTTATAGCACTGCTCGCTGTATAAATGACAATGGTCCCAAAATAGTGTCAAAAGTGTCCGATGTGTCCGCCATAATGTCCCAGTCACAATAAAAATCGCAGATCGCTGCCATTACTAATAAAAAAAAATATTCATAATAAAAATGCCATAAAACTATCCCCTATTTTGTAGACACTATAACTTTTGTGCAAACCAATCAATATACGCTTATTGCAATTTTTTTTTTAACCAAAAATATGTAGAAGAATACATATCGGCCTAAACTGAGGAAAAAATTTGTTTTTTTATATATTTTTGGGGGATATTTATTATAGCAAAAAGTAAAAAATATTGCTTTTTTTTCAAAATTGTTGCTCTTTTTTTGTTTATAGTGCAAAAAACAAAAACCGCAGAGGTGATCAAATACCACCAAAAGAAAGCTCTATTTGTGGGAAAAAAAGGACTTCAATTTTGTTTTGGTGTAAGGTCGCACAGCTGCACAATTGACAGTTAAAGCGACGCAGTACCGAAATCGCAAAAAGTGCTCTGGTCAGGAAGGGGATAAAATCTTCTGGGGATGAAGTGGTTAAACAAATACTGGGCACAGCCTATACGTAGTCTAATTCTAAAGCTCTGCTATACATACATTAGTGAACAGGGGGTGCGAATTAGTTTTGTCAGTGGCATGTACCTATTTGGAGAAAACCAATTAGCAATTCCCTGAGGAATTGTTTTATTATTATAAATACACACAGAAATAGTTTGACCATAAAAGCAGTAGAAGGTTTTCTTTTTCCATGAAAAAAGTAACTGAAGTACTATCGCTACTGCTGTGATAATATGCGCATGTGTTATTTTATTCTGGAGGTTTGAAAAGAAAGCAATTTTTAGAATTTCTAGCACATGCTGTATAGATGAAGTTCTTCACAAGTCTTGTTTGGCATACAATTTTCTCAGACATTGGAGTCTGCAGGGTTTTACAAATATCTCTATGATGGGAAAAGTAAATGGTATTTATATTTTTAACCAAGCTACTCTTAGTAAGGATTTAATATGGATTTCCTTATCCTCAAACTTCAAAACCATTTCCAGACCCCCAGTAAATCAAATGCTGACTGCTGTAACAGCAACATATTAAAGTGCTGATCTCTAGCACATCCATAAATATTCCCATGAATAACTGAGCGGTTGTCTCTTCACATCTATTTCAAATAATACTCAAAGACATCTTCCAGTGCAGGGCTCTGCTTCCTGAAAAGACATGGATGTTTACATAGAGGCAGCTTCAGCATACAAGATGACACTCATTTAGTTTATATGAAAAAACATATCAGGCAGCAGGCAAAATTAGTTAATGCATGGTTACTGGCCACTAGGAAACTTACAGATGTACTTAAGTTAGTAGGTCCAATTAATGAACCTAAGTTCTGTGTTCCTGTCTGCCAGTATAGCAGCATGCTGCTTTTCATAGCCCATTCTTGTTAAATTTTGTTGCAAAAGATATTTTATTTTGCTAGGGCCCATTTTCTATTTCGGGGTGCACAGCATACACTTATAGTGAATACAGCCAAAGCTGACTTTTGTCTGCAGCACATCACCATACAGTGCTTCACTTTTTCCACATTTTGTTATGTTACAGTCTTAATCCAGAATGAACTAAATTAATTATTTTCTTCAAAACTCTACAAACAATACCCCATAACGAAAAACAGGAAAGAAGTTTGTTTGAAATCTTTGCAAATTGAGTAAAAATAAAAAACAAAAATCACATGTACATAAGTTAGGATGACCAGACATCCCCACTTTCTGGGGACAGTCCCCAGATTGAGGACACTGTCCCCGAACTAAGTCTGTCCCCGGTTTTGTCCCCGGATTGGATTTGAACAGGGGCTCTGGCAATTTCAAAGACAGTCAGTGCAGAATAAAAAAAAATCTGAATTACACACCCCCCGCGCTCTGCCGCTCCTACTAGCTTAGCGGGGTGTATTTTTTTCTATTATCTGTGCCCCTTTCTGATGATCATGTGCTGGTCAGAGCGGTGGGAATATTTCTTCAGTTTCGGGTGCATGCCCATTCAGCTCCGCTCGCATGTTCTTCTGCCTTGGCTCAAGTCCCCACCAGCTGCCTGCCTGCCTATCTCCTTACCTTCCCTGGCAGAGTGATCTTTCTCCGCTCCCCACCAAGTAGTAGCCTGGGCCCGGAGAGTGAGACTTAAAGTGATTGTAAAGGATCGTTTTTATTTTTTTTTAAATAGCAAACATATCATACTTACCTCCACTGTGCAGATCGTTTTAGACAGAGTGGCCCCGAACACCGACTTCTGGAGTCCCTCGGCGGCTCCTCTCCGCAACAGATAACCCCCCTAGGAGAAACGCTCTCCTGGGGGGTTACATTGCGGGCGCGCTCCTGAGTCATTCATTTGGCGTCCAGAGCCGCCGAATCTATCACTCAGCCCCGTCCCCGCGTCATAAGGTTTGATTGACAGCAGCAGAAGCCAATGGATGCGCTGCTATCACTATAGTCAATCAAGAGCCAGGGCGGGGAGAGAGGGACGGTGCATCCGGGACCCCGTGGAGAGAGGGACGGTACAGGAGGGAAATCCGGGGCTCAGCTAAGTAAAATGGTGGGACTAGGGGGCCGGTCACTGCAAGTTGTTTTTTCACCTTAATGCATAGGACGCAAAAAACAGGAGGGTTTACACCCTCTTTAACAGGCTGTGAGGCGGGCGGCGGCGGCGATGGGCAGAGAGTCGCTAATTGCCGTCATTACTAGTAAAAAAAAATATGTCTCCGAATTTCATTTTAAAAATCTGGTCGCCTTAACATAAGTATTCACAGCCTTTGATCAATACTTCATTGAAGCACATTTGGCACCAATTACAGCCTCAAGTCTTTGAATATGATGCTACAAGTTTGGCACATCGATTATTGGGCAGTTTCCCCCATTCTTCTGTGTGAGACCACTCAAGCTCCATCAGGTTGGATGGAGAGCGTTGGTGCACAGCCATTTTCAGATCTCTGCAAATCGGGTTCAATTCTGGGCTCTGGCTGGGCCACTCAAGGACGTAGGACAACACAGAGTTGTCCCGTACCCACTCCTTTTTTATTTTAGCTGTGTGCTTAGGGTCATTGTCCTGTTGGAAGATGAACCTTCTCCCCAGTCTGAGGTCCAGAGCGCTCTGGAGCAGGTTTTCATCAAGGATGTCTCTGTACATTGCTGCATTCATCTTTCCCTCAACCCTGACTAGTCTCCCAGTTCCTGGCTCTGAAAAACATCCTCACAGCAGAATGCTGCCACCACCATGCTTCATTGTAGGGATTGTATTGGCCAGGTGATGAGCGGTGCCTGGTTTCCGTCAGACATGACACTTGCCATTCAGGCCAAAGAGTTTAATCTTTGCTTCATAGAATTTTGTTTCTCATGGTCTGAGAGTCCTTCAGGTGCCTTTTGGCAAACTCCAGGTAGGCTGTCATGTGCCTTTTACTGAGGAGTGGCTTCCCTTTGGCCACTCTACCATACAGGCCTGATTGGTGGAGTGCCGCAGAGATGGGTTCTTAGGCTTCATTCTCACAAGGCGGATCCGCTGCCACGGAGTCCGCTTCTGTCCGCCAGCTCAGTGGGAGATCTCTCCGTTGATCTCCGCTGAGCCGGCGGATGGCAGGTCCCTCTCTGCTCACTGAGCGGGGAGGGGCTTGTCGAGCGCCGCTGGTTGCTATGGAGAGATCGGACGAAAATGGACAGCATGTCCGTTTTCATCAGATCCCGTCCGATCTGATCCATCAGGGACGGATGCGAACATAGGGCCATCCATCTGATTTTAGCGAATCGGACTGGGTCGGATGTCAGCGGACATGTCACCGCTGACATCTGTCACTCCATAGACTAAAAGAGAAAACAAACGTGCGCTCATAATGAACATGATCTGTGTAAAAAATACATAATCTAAATCCCTGTAAGAAAATCAGAAATGTGCATCAAAAAAATATTGATAATTAATAAATGGTAAAAAGCTGTGAAAAAAATATGCTTAAAAAGTGTCATAACATTTCAAGAAAAGTTTTCACAACCCAAATGGACAAGGAACAGTCCTTATGAAATACTCCAAGGAGCGAAAGTTCTTATGATTAACAGTAGGAGAGGGAGTCCCATACATAAACAGTTACTTCACAGAAGCAGGAGGAAGCATCCACCTTCCGACCAGTCAGACACTGCACATATATATGGAGAGGGAGGGAAATGAGGATAAGAGCTCTCATATAGTCCCACAGTATTAAAAGGTGGACCCTTACCCTCAATGATGGACCTCCTCTCTGGCGAGGTCTCACACGCAGGCAGACTTTGCCCTCTGCAGGGACTGTGGATGGATGATGTCCGGATCAAGCTCATACAGTGTGCCTCTCCAGCTTGGCTTCTACCAACTCGTCCACCTGGGGGGGGGGGAGTGACAAGCACACTTGTCCCAAAGGGAGGTGGATAAAAAACAAAAGAGGGGCTCCGATGGTGTAATAAAGTTTTGGAATTTATTGCTAGTTAAAACAATGGAGTCACAACAAGTGAGCTCCGTGAATACAATATAAAAAAGCCGGCATAAAAATAGCAAACACCCGTGCAAATCATGGGGCGGACTGAGTGATGGCTTACGATGCGTAGCCACGCCCTACTAGTTTCGTTACATCTAGGTGCCCCTTTGAAGATGTTAGATTTAAAGTATTCTGACAGTGGCCATCTTTGATTTGGACACTGTCGGATAGGAAGCAGAAAATGTATTATGTGGTGCATCATTGGAGCTCCAGTCCCTGATGAACTCGGAAGGATGTATCGGGTAAGGCGGAGCCTAATGATAATATTGTAGGAAAGATTATTGATTATACTAATGCACTGTTTACAAAGACTTTATGTGAGTATTTTTTTTATATATTGCTTTTAATAAAACAAGGCTTTATGACATGTGCGATACTGTTCTTTATTCTTTTGATAGAACATGCCCTGAAATGACTTTTCAGTCAACCACACTCAGCATATATGGTTATGAGCCTTGTGGATTCTAAGCCTATGTGACCAATCGGATGTATATTAGTAAACAGTAGGTCACTGTGAGAAGGTGAGTATTGTCCAAAGAGGACTGGCGTCACACTGGGAGCATTTTTTGCTTGTTCACATTTATAGTTTGAAGAAGAGCAAAGAGTGGAAGCTGTTTTGGAAATTGATGTGTAAATCACAAAGCTAGAAGATTATGTATGGGTATCGGACACTGTATGGACACTTTTTATGAATATCATTATAATTTTTTCACTTGTGTATGTGTGTCATGGGTGTAATTATTGTTTGGATTATAATTGTTTATCTAATAGTATGGTTTGATATAAATTGATAGCGTGAAATAAGTCAAGCATTAGTTCGATTTTTGGCCTTTTTTAGCTCAATATGTGCTCTGTTTTGCATCAGCTGTCAACCTTTGTAAGCTCAACTGTTTATAATCTACTATTTTTCTGAAATTCCCTCATCCCATTGCCTTTGGTCCACTGACCGCATGTAGCTCTACGGCTATGGACGTTATGCCCAGGAGAGTGTATTTAATGATGCTCTCCTCCAGAGAACAACAGGCCAGTAGAAGGAGCTGTTCAGCCCCCTGCTGATGACATAATTTCCTCTTCCGGTTCAAGCTGGAGAGCATGGAGCTGACTACTTCCTGGTTTTCCTGAATGTACAGCTATTCAGCACAACATCACACCAGAACCTCTCCCAGCTACCCAGATCATGCGAGGAGCCTGTGGAACGCAGTGGAACTGCCAGGAGTACATACTTATGATGAGCATTACTCCCACTTATATCTTGAAAGTGTTTTTAATCTTGTGCAATAAATAATACTGTTTCAATACTACACTTAGATGCGCCCGCCCCCCTGTTTCACTTATACACTTATAAAGTATCAGCTGGAGTTCAGCTTCAATTTGTTAGTCAAGTCCATCTAAATTTGCTAGTCACACACTACCCTCTCCCCAGACTGACAAGGCTGCTGTCCAAAGGTGCCTGCTTTACTACTTCATCCAGAATGTAGACACCCTCAGACAGTAAGTATGCTACTGGCTGGATCACCAAGTGAAAAAAAGGGAAAAAAAATGAAAATTGTTATCATTTACCGTAATTTTCCTTTTCTGGCCCATCCTCATGTCAGCACATAACGGGTTAACACCTCCTTTGGAGCCCCACATAACCACATGTTCCAAGCTGAATAAAAGACAGCCCCTCCCCCAACTAAGATGTTCGATAACCTAGCCTGCGACAGGCCACCAGGGAGGGAGTACTGTGCTGACGTGAGTTACGGTAAGTGATAACAATTTTCAGTTTTCCTGGCCCATCTTCCCATCAACAAATAACAGGATATACCAAAGCTAATATAGGATGGGAGAGAACAAATGAAAAGAGACACTGACAATCAAAGAAAAACTGCTAAAGCCAGAAAGAATTGATCTTCCTTGTCCTAAGCTTGCTGACCGCACATTTCGTTTTTAAGGTTGAATGAAGGCTGCACCAGACCTTCAAGCTAGCCCTTGCCTATATCTTCCAAGCAATCCTGGCATAATTGCCCCAAAGGCTGCCATCCCTCTAGTCAAATAGGCTTTCAATTGTTTCAGAGCAGAAAGGCCTATTTTCTGCATGCCAATCTAATCACCCTGGTAAGCCAAGAGTGGATGACTCTTGAGGGCCTGATAGCTAAATGAAAAGATTGTACACTTTCCTCGTTTGACCAAGTACACTGTTAGTAACTCGACCATGTGTAAGAAAACTCAAGTCTTCCTGCTGTGCACTCAGTGCCTTTCCTGTGAAAACTCCAGAAAAACTGGGAAGTAGTCCCTCCGAAATTGGATACCACTTTACAATTGAACTTTGGAGATAGACGTGGTAACCCTATCTCTGGTAAAAAGGAAAACAAAAATGACCAGTTGCACTTACCGGTAACGGTGTTTCTGGGAAGTCTTTCAAGACAGCACCCTGAGAGATGACTGGTCCCACCTGACAGGAAACACAATCAATCAAAGAGGTTAAAACCCCCGCCCCTCCCTGTGCTCCTCAGTTGTGAAAAGTATTGACTTACACCAGTGCACGAGAGTGAAAAAACAAACACCACAAAACTCTATACATTATGAATATAACTAAAAAGAGCGTGTGGAAAGTAGGCCTGCCGTCCTGGAAGACTTCCCAGAAACACCGTTACCGGTAAGTGTAACTGGTCATTTTCTCAAGTCATCTTCCAGGATGGCACCCTGAGAAGAGCAGGTAGCTCAGGCCTACCTTAGGGCGGGACAACAGCTTGTAGGACCTTCCTACCAAATGCCAGATCCTGAGTGAAAAAACAAACACCACAAAACTCTATACATTATGAATATAATTAAAAAGAGCGTGTGGAAAGTAGGCCTGCCGTCCTGGAAGACTTCCCAGAAACACCGTTACCGGTAAGTGTAACTGGTCATTTTCTCAAGTCATCTTCCAGGATGGCACCCTGAGAAGAGCAGGTAGCTCAGGCCTACCTTAGGGCGGGACAACAGCTTGTAGGACCTTCCTACCAAATGCCAAATCCTGAGGAGACAGCAACTCCACGCTATAATGCCTCAGGAAGGTGTTCTGGCTTGTCCATGTAGCGGCTTTACATATGTGCTCCACCGATGCTCCAGCCCTTTATGCCCAAGAGGTCGCCAGAGATCGGGTTGAATGTGCCTTAAGGTCCCTCGGGACTGCCATACCAGAGTGCTCATAGGCTAAGGAAATAGTATGTTTAGTCCACCTTGCTATGGATGCTCTAGATCAGGGATCTGCAATTAGCAGAGCTCCAGCTGTTGCAAAACTACAAGTCCCATCATGCCTCTGCCTCTGGGTGTGATGCTTGTGGCTGTCAGAGTCTTACTATGCCTCATGGGATTTGTAGTTCTGCAACAGCTGGAGGTTCGCTAATTGCATATCCCTGCTCTAGATGCTTGGTGGCCCTTCTTCTGGCCCAAAAAATTAACTAATAAATGGCTGGACCTTCTAAACTTTAACTTTTTCTAAATAAATTAACAGACAACGTCTGACATCTAGACAATGAAAAGAAACTTCCCTCTCATTCTGGGGATTGTTATAAAGGAAGGAAGCACAGGAAGGAGGGTCCATTAAAAAAAAAAAAATTAAAAGTCAGCAGCTACAAATACTGCAGCTGCTGACTTTTAATTGGACACTTACCTGTCCCAGGGTTCAGCGATGCGGGGGATTGAAGCCCCGCTCATCTCCCCCTCCGTCCAGCGGCGCCGGCATTGCAACTGTGGGCGCCGGGCTGTGGCTTCACAGCCGGGCACCCCGCGTGCAGTGATTGGCCGTTCAGTCACCTGGGACCTGTAATGGGTCCCAGATGATTGACAAGATGGAGGGAGCAGAGCTGAGCCCTTCCTGTGCCGAGGGGAGGTGATGTCACCAGCCCAGGCACTGGAAGAGGCAGACTACGAGGACCCCCTAGCAACAGGCATTTAGAGGTGAGTAAAAAATAAAAAAATTTCCAAATGGTTTTTTTTTCATTTTTTTTCAGGCACATTCAAACATTTTTTTTTTTTTTGGGTGGAACACCACTTTAAGTTCTATGGAAGTAGGAAAGCCAACTTAAAAGTGAGGATTTTGAGGGGAATCTGATCTAACGGTTCAAATGGAGCCTTGGTTGGTTCCTCTAAAACCAAAGTGAGGTCCCATGGTGGAAATCTAGACATCTGAACTGGGGACAACCTGTCTCTGATCGACAAAAACCTCTTGATCAGGGGGTCTAGGGCCAATCTCCTGTCCAAAAAATAGGACAGGACTGCAACCTATACCATAAGCGTCTTGGTTGCCAGTCCCTGATCCGTGCCAACCTGGAGAAAATCCAGGATGGCAGGGATCTCTAGTTGGGAAGTCCCCCTCACCTTACACCAGCGTGAAAAAACACCCCAGGCCTTAGCCTAAATACGCCCTGTAACTGGCTTTCTACTTAGCAGGAGAGTATCAATTACTCTGTTAGAAAGGCCCTTCTCCTGCAGGTTCTGCCTTTCAAGAGCCAGGCCGTCAGCCTGAAGAAGCTGGGATCTGGGTAGCAGACTGGACCCTGAATGAGAAGGTCTTGCCGAACAGGAAGATGCTGAGGCGGGGCTATGGACCAACTCCACAATGTTGGAAACCAGGCCCTCTTTGGCCACCATGGGGCGATTAGGTTCACAGTGCCCTCTGAGAGATACAGAACTTCTGTAGCACTCTCAGGATTAGACCCAAGGGGGAAAGGCATAGGCCAATTGGAAGCTTCAAGCTTGGGCCAACGCATCCACCCCCTTCGAACCCCCTTAATGGGAGAGAGAGAAGAATCTCTTTACCCTTCTGTTCTTCCAGCGAGCAAAGAGAATCCCTGCAAAGATCAAGGAGAATACTTTGGAATTCAACTCCCATTCTCCCTGGAGAATCGGCTGTCAACTGAGATAGTCTGCTTCGATGTTCAATGTTCCCTTTATATGCACTGCTGAAATAGAGAGGATCCGATGCTCTGCCCAGCCAAGGATCTCTAGTGCCAAGGTCAGAAGAGCGTGAGATCTGGTGCTTCCTGATGATTTAGGAATGCCACAGCTGTAGCATTGCCTGAAAGAATCTGAAACTCTCGGCCCCTGATCCTTCCCTCGAAAGCCTTTAGAGACTTCCCGACGGCCAAGAGCTCCTGAATATTGGAGGAGCCGCTTCTAGAGGAGCCGCAGTTCCTCTAGGTGGGCCCCCCAACCCCAGGAACTCGCATCTGTCATTATCCTGTGGGGCTGAAGTTGGCCCCAAGGGAGACCCCCCTGGAGTTTCTGAGGATAAAGTACCACTGTAGGGATTCCCTTACCATGCCTGGAATGGGAACTTTGTTGTCCAGCGTTCCTCTTTCCCCATCCCAGGAGGATAGGAGGAAGTGCTGGAGAATCATGAAATGGAGTTGAGCCCACGGTACTGCTGGGATACAAGATGTCATTAGACCCAGAACCCTCATGATCCCTCTGTAAAAGACCCTTTCAGCCTCTAACAGGGATGTAACTGCTGCAATGAGGCCCTCCACTTTGTCCTGAGGTAAGACTAGTTTCTGTTCTGAGGAATCCACCAGGAATCCCAGATAGACCTTTGTCTGGGAAGGTATCAACAAGGATTTTTCTTTGCTGATGATCCACCCCAGAGATTCCAAGGTACTCACTACTCTGGCTAGGTCAGAGATCAGATGATCTCTACTCTGGTTGTAAATCAGAATGTCATCTAGATAAGGGATCAAAGCCACCCCCTGGAGATGCAGGAAGGCAACCGCTTCTGCCAGGACCTTCGTAATACCCTTGGACTGGATGCCAGTCCGAAAGGAAGGGCCGCAAACTGCCAGTGCTGTATTCCCTGCGCTGAGGCAATCGTGAACCTTAGGAAGACCTGATGTTCTGGACGTGAAGATCCTTCAGATCTATTGTTACCATAAACACGTCCTTCAGAAGGTGCTTTCTGAGAGTATAAGACAGAAAACAGAAAATTACTGCGCTTCACAAACCCAAAACAAAGTAATATATAAAGCTGCAGTCCCTATTTGTGAGGCATACACAAATAAACAAATCATAAAATAAAAAAATGAACTGCGCTAGACCAAAATTGAGATAATATGCATTGAGACATAAATATATGACATCCCATATATCAGAAAGGCAAATATCTGACAGTGATACAGAAAATAAACAGTCCTGAAAAATCAGATAAGGTAACGAAATTGAGAAACAATGTAGTGAATCACAGTATGTGAAAAAAGTCCCAAAGAACCCAAATGGTATCCAATAATAATTGCAATGAAGCTCATCAAATGGCACCCAGTGACAAATCCACCATCAGAAGCAATGCACGCTTACCAGAAGCAGGCTACAAGACAGCCTGTAATGAAATAGGATATCCGATTAATGGAGGCGTCCTGGTCCGACCTCACCAAGGAGAGGAGAAAGGCAGGAAGGCTCCAAATCTGACGGGTCGCCTAATCTGACAACTGAACTACTGAACACAGGCACTAATCTCCAGGACCAGCAGGGCGGCTGCTATATCAGAGTACACCAGGCATGCATTCCAAACCTCAAGATGGACACAAAGACACTTCTGGCCTCTTCTGGTGGTGGATTTGTCACTGGGTGCCATTTGATGAGCTTCATTGCAATTATTATTGGACACCATTTGGGTTCTTTGGGACTTTTTTCACATACTGTGATTCACTACATTGTTTCTCAATTTCGTTACCTTATCTGATTTTTCTGGACTTTTTATTTTCTGTATCACTGTCAGATATTTGCCTTTCTGATATATGGGATGTCATATATTTATGTCTCAATGCATATTATCTCAATTTTGGTCTAGCGCAGTTGATTTTTTTATTTTATGATTTCTGAGAGTATAAATGCTTTCCATGCGGAACTTCTTGTACCGCAGGAAAACATTCAGACTCCTCAAATTTATAATGAGGCCATACTTCCCTGAGGGCTTTGGGACAATGAAGATGTCAGAGTAGAAACCCCATTGTCCCCCTGGGAATGGCACTATTACGCCCTGGTCTGCCAGTTCTCTGACATTCAGGAGAATACCTGCTGCTTTGAGGGGATCCCTGGGTAAGTGAGTTTTGGGTGGGGGGAAGAGTGAAACTCCAGCCTGTAGCCCTCTCTTATAATCTGGAGAATATGGGGGCTCTGCGTAATCCCTTTCCACTGAGAGAGAAAGGGGTAAAGTCTTCCCCCTACTCTTATGTCACTTAGAAACCTTGTCGGCCGAGTTTTGGTTGGAAAAGAGGATACTTCCCTTCTGCTTGTCTCTTCCAACCCCCCAACGTCTGTTAACTGAGCCCTTCTTATCTGGGAAATGGTTCTTTGCTTGGGGGCCTTGAATAAATTTCCTCTTGTCCTTTTTAGGCTTAGTGGGAATTTTTTTTACCTTTTTCGGTGGACCTAGCAAGAGCCTGATCTAAACTAGTACCGAAAAGGAGGAGACCACACAAATGGGTCTTAGATGAATCATGCCCATCTTGATCCACAGGGCTCTCCTTGCTGAATTCAACAGGGCACCAGTGTACCCTGGTGCAATGTTGAACGCACAGTGTATGCACTGTCTCAACCGCTGCATCTGCTAGGTAGGCAACCGCACTACCTATCACTTCTAAAGAATCCAGGACCTCCTTAGACTTGGAGGTATGGGATACGTGATCCATTGATTTGGAGATCCACATATCTGCCTTTCTGGCTACGCAGGCTGAAGCTAATTTGGGGCCCATAGCCGCAGCATTAGCCTCCCAAGCTCTGCGCAAAATGGTCTCAGCTCCCCGATCCATCTGGTCTTTGATGTTGCTAGCGTCTTTAAAGGAAAGATCGGACTGCTTGGAAACCTGCGCCAAGGAAGCGTCTAATCTGGGAGTTTTAAAAAACTTTTCCTCATCTTCCTCTTTAAAGGGTCACCTACGTTTCCAAGTCTTGTATTTTAAGAGCCTTCTTTCAGGTTCCTTCTATTCCCTGAGGATGATATCTTTAAGGGCTGGGTGAACTGGAAGGACTCTGGACTGAGGCTTGGCTAAGCCTCTATACATTTTGTCTTGAGCAGATACTTGAGCCACGGGCGCCTGTATCTCTTCAGACACATAAATTGCTCTTAGAAAGCCCTCCATGTCATCGGCTAAAAAAATATGTCTGCCTCACTTGGAGTCCTATCCCTCCTCCTCATCCTGGCTGTCTACTAGACCCTTATCAGAAAATCCTTGATCAGGGGCCTCAGACTCTTCTTCCTCCTCAGAATCCTGGGAAAAGAGGGATCTCAGAAGTTCTGGCCGCCTCTTAGAACCCTTGGATGAGGCTGAGCCATCCTGAGAGGAGGAACATTCTTTAATGGTGTGAGGTTCTGGGTCCCTGGATTTGAGGGAGGTCTGAAAAGCCTTTAACCAACATGCTGCTGGTGTTAGTATATAGCTTCCTCCTCAGTAGATAGCTTCTGACAATCACCCAGGTGCACAGGAGAAGTGGGCGCCTGCCCCTCATGGTCTGTGTCCTTTTATCTGGGACGCGCTGAGGTCACTTCCGGCGCTGGGGAGGAAACGATGTAATTCCTTCACCAGACGCCAAGAAGATGGTGCCGAGCTCCCTCAGCTTAAAAAAACGGCGCCATCCTAAGCTGACAGCCCACGTGAGCCACGGGGAGAGCGGCTAGGCAATCAGAATGCTCACATCCCCATGCCTAGAAGCACCAGCTGCCTGCCCCCTCCCCAGCCGTCGCTGCTAAGGCAGAAAGATGGAGGAGAAAGCTAGCACACTGCTCATTAGCCCTGAGAAGGGCACATGCTGCATAGATAAAAAGGATATCCAGGACTCCTTTTCTGAACGGCACCCACACAGGTAAGGAGAGGAGGCAGGATAATGGCCCCTGAAGTTCTAGGTACACCACTGTACCCAGGGTCCTTCAGTCCTTAGGGGGGCTCTTGCTAATGCTGCCCCCCCAAGAAAAGTGGATGGGGAAAACCCCACAGGAAGGATACAGAAATCCTACCAGACCCAGAGGCTTCCCAAGCTTGTGGTCTGGCTCCCAGGGGGTGACCTCCAGCCCCAGGCTACGGGTCCTATAGAAAGAAGACAAACGGTTTTGCTGTGGGGAAACACAATCAAAAACTGAGGAGCACAGGGAGGGGCGGGGGTTTTAACCTCTTTGATTGATTGTGTTTCCTGTCAGGTGGGACCAGTCATTTCTCAGGGTGCTGTCCTGGAAGACGACTTGAGAAAAAAAGACACCAAAGGGCCCTTGCAGGAATGTGTTGCAATCTTCAACGTCCTTCTGTCTGAAGTAGTTGCTGTCAGGAGAACTAGTTTTACAGATTTACCATTTCATGGAAATGAAACCTATTGGAGCAAAGGGTGCTCTCAGATGCATACCTAAGTCCCACAGAGGGAACCAGGATTTCCCTCAAGGTCATATGGATTGTCATCTGGAAGAAGCATCTGGTCACTGGCTTTTGCACCCATCTGCAGCCTGTGAAAATATAATGTAGCGATCTGTACCTTAAATGGAGTTGTATGCCAGACCAACCTTTAGCACTGACTGTAAAATGTCAAGGATTTTGGCTAGAGCAGGGAACACAGGAGAGAAAGCTTTTGCTGAGCAGACAAAACAGACTTCTTTCATATCCTCTCCTATGTAGCGTTCATGGATGATCTTCTGGTCGATAAGGTCTGAACAACCTTAGATGAGGATCCCTGCACCTCTAGTGTAGCCTATACCAAGGCAAATTGGAACGCCCTCATGTGCCACCTGGCCCAAGATACCACCACTGCTAACAAGATCTTTAAAAAGATTCCTGGGGCTGTGCCAATTCTGTAAAAGGCAGACACCTGAACTTGAAGTGACACCTGGCCACCGCAAATCTTACAGGTATGAGTCGGCCGGTCGATTGATACCAACTGGTCCTCCTGCTGAACTGTACCTGTGACTGTCTGTATGGACTCTATCTTGAACCGCTTGGTGTATATGAAGTCATTCGATTCCTTCAAACTGAAACAGGGCAGAAGGCTCCTGCCTTAGGTACTAGAAAAACTGGGGAGAAAGGCCCCCAGATGATTCTATGTTTTCAGCATCACTGGCTTGATGGCCTTGTAGCAGTATAACAATTTTGCAAACATTTTCTCTTCTGAGATCTGTTGGACATAAATTAAATGGATTCAGTGGTTAGCTTTGGAATTCTCCATTGTCCTCCTACCTGTCTTCTGGACCCACTGGTCTTTGGTGATTGTTGTCCACACCCTCCAGAAGGAGGCTACAATCATCAACTTCACTCAGGCCCCCTGGCCCCAAGTGGAAGAGACTGGTTGGCTGCACCTTTAAAAGAGACTTTCCAGCCATCTTAGCAGCTTGCTCTGGACTTGATTTCATGTCAAAAGTAACTTTGATATACCTCCACTGTGATCTATTAAATCTGCAGCCTGTCCTATAAGATTTGGCCTCCTGCACCCTCTGAAGTTCAGCGGGCTTGAGTGAAGGATGACAGCTTCCTCTTACTAGTCTGTGGCCACAGTCCAGACTTTTCCTCCTGTCATTCACTTAATTGCGTTGTTCAGCGTTTGGCTGAACAGTAGCCTCCCATTATAGGAAATGATGATGGCTTGTGTAGATGTTCAGCCTGCCTTCCAGTGATGTAACCACAATTCTCTCATAGCAGTGACTGAGTTCGCCAGCGCTTATACTAGGTCTATCAAAAGCATCAACCAAAAGTCAGTTGCTAGGTTCCACTCTTTCCAGAAACTGTGCCAAATCTTGTAGTTTCCAATGTTGAATGCAATGCCATTTCTAAAGTTTATATATCGAAGTTAACTCTATTGCTGGTTGGCAGGCAAAATCGGTCACTGTATAAATTCTGGGCAAGCCTGATAGCCAGATCACCACTACTTCTGCATTCTGGATGTGTTTCTGCATGAGTGTTTTTGATGCATTCTCAATGTGTTTTGCCACTTTCCAGATATGTTCCATAAAGAAACAATACAACATTCTACTCTTGTTGACTGCACTAGAATGCGCTGTGCTGGTGTGAACTAAGTAATTGGAATAAAAGTTAAACACTGCTAATGCGTTCTTGCTGCAGAATAAAAATGCACTGGACTGCATTTGGTTTGAACACGTCCACTTTCTCATCCACAGGATCTCTGAAGACAACCCAGTTATATAAAGGTAAAGGCACTTGCTGCACCGGAAACTAGAGGGCAGCATCCACCCCTGGAAGCGCAGTGCATAAACATACAGCAGCCATCTTATATGGATAAAGCTTATAGAACCTGTTACTTCTGACGAGGTCTCTGTCATCCTTCATCAACAAGTGCTTTATGCTCTATACTTATGGGAAAAGACCATCCTTCATCAACGAGCGATTTACGCTCTATCATTGTGGGAAAAGACCTTCCTTCATCAAATGAGCAATTTACGTTCCATCATTATGGGTGTTGCTTGTGGCGTGGATATTTGCAGCATACTTTCTGCTATAGGCACCTTAATAGGGCTTAGAATTTTGCACAACCCCCATACTTGTGAGGCAACCTGTGCAATTTCATTTCTCTGCCACTGCAGACCACATGCAGGCCCAAAATGCACCCTGAGCTGGGTGAGGCATTTTCTATCATGCTGGCATAAAGGCATGTGCCAATTTGCTGGATCCTGTCCCTTCACAGGGTAAGTGGAAACAACTCATTTAGAGTGTATTGACCACATGCTTAATGAATGTGACAACCTGTTAGGTGTCGTCGTCCTGGTCAGGATAAAATGATCGTTGGCGGGTCTTATGTTTTTTGGAGAGTTTGCGTTCAGGGTTTCTGCTCCTAAAATAATGCAAAACAAGCACCAATTTGCATAATTTTCCTGAGCACTCTTTTAAAAAACCATGTTGCCCCCTCCTACCTTTGCTAATCTTCTGTGCCACTAACAGGTGTGGCAAGCTCATATTGCACAAAATATATAGAGAAAAGCATATTACCTCTCACCAAAAAACATGGTACCCTGTCTCCTTAAGACCCATCTACCTTCAACCACTCACTTCAGAAGCAGCCGCAGGTGAGCCCAGGCAGCATTTCTTAAGGCAGTCAGAGTCTGAGACAAAAACCAGTCAGACTGTCAAACCCACAGAAGTACACAGCATAGCAGGGGAGTAAGGACAGCACATCCAGAGACAGACGGGAGACTCAGTCAGAATCTGAGGTAAGTCCTTTACCTGGCAGGACTGCAGAGGGAGAGAAGCCCTCCCAACTGAAGACCTCCAAGATCATTTACACCATTGCATGGCATCTGGCGGTTCCCATCCTGTGCTGCCCATCTCCCTGCACTCTGTGACACCATTCACACCCACTCTCAGACTGACAATAAAGCCAGGAGAGCAGTGCGGTGCATATAAAAAGACAGGAGAAAAAAACAAAAACAAAGGCAGAGGCAATGATGACATTGCAGAACTCTTATATACCACACCTATACAATATATCAGTGCTGTTTAAGCATCATTATGCCCACGTCTTTGGCACAAAAGGGCACCCAGTTCTTAGAAGAATTTACAGCCAGCATTCAGGGTCTTCCAACTCAATGAGAGGCTGAACATGGAGTGGTAGGTTCGGCAGGGGGGGGGATGCAGCAAACAAATTACTTATCAACTGCAATCAACATGAGGCCTGGAGCTGACCAAAAAAAGAACATCTTAGTTGGGGGAGGGGCTGTCTTTTATTCAGCTTGGAACATGTGGTCATATGGGGCTCCAAAGAAGGTGTTAACCCGTTATGTGCTGACGGGAGGATGGGCCAGGAAAGCCTAAAAAATGAAAATGAATGCACCCACCTTACCTAATCATTGGTAGGCTGCAATATATTACTCTAATGCACCCACCTTACCTAATCATTGGTGGGCTGCAATATAATACTCTAATGCGCCTACCTTACCTAATCATTGGTAGGCTGCAATATATTACTCTAATGCACCCACCTTACCTAATCATTGGTAGGCTGCAATATATTACTCTAATGCACCCACCTTACCCAATCATTGGTAGGCTGCAATATATTACTCTAATGCACCCACATTACCTAATCATTGGTGGGCTGCAATATAATACTCTAATGCGCCTACCTTACCTAATCATTGGTAGGCTGCAATATATTACTCTAATGCACCCACCTTACCTAATCATTGGTAGGCTGCAATTTATTACTCTAATGCACCCACCTTACCTAATCATTGGTAGGCTGCAATATATTACTCTAATGCACACACATTACCTAATCATTGGTGGGCTGCAATATATTACTCTAATGCACCCACCTTACCTAATCATTAGTGGGCTACAATATATTACTCTAATTTACCCATCGTACCTAATGATTGATAGACTGCAATATATTACATTTTTGTTTTCGTATCTAGTACCTCTTTAAATTGTGATTTAACCAACCTGTACAATAACTGGGATAAGCTGTTTAATAAACCAAAATATTTCATTTTTGTTAGTTCTGGATAGAGTGTAGAAGAGCTAGAACATTTGTCAGCTTTTTGGAGCTATCTCTATCACCTTTGAGGAGATTCAACCCCATGTGAAACTCTGGTGACAACTTTAACAGAGCAAGAAAGTTAGGGAAAAGCCAAACTTTTGAGGCTATCGCCAAAAATGTAAGTGAGGAAAAACCTTCATGGGGACATGTGTGTAGAGAATTGTCAAAGATGGCCTTGAGAGGTTTTGGATTTCCTATTGTACCTACAGAACAGGGAGAAAAGTAATGTCTTCCCAACACATAGAAAAATAGGAACCTAAAAGAACTTGCAATCCTTCTCCGTAGGCAGGCCATAGATTATGACCATTCATGGGTTGCAAGAAAGAAAATTACTCGATTCCCCCATCAACACAGTCAGCCGCTGGCAATAATCACATGCTAGAAATCTGACATGCTCATTGTACCCAATCAGCCTGCCCCTACATAGATAAAATAATCTATGACCGGCTTTATCTATCAAAACCTAGGAAAATGTTTGACTGCAGTTTAACTTTAATATAATTCAAACTAGTAGACACTATTTTTACATCATAGTCATTTTTTTCATAGCCTGGTTCCCTCCCCTAAGTCGTTGGTAAACATACCAATAAATGTTAGGCGGAAATAGATTTAGGGTCCATTATGTTTAGTCACAGGACTTTGAGTTTCTTTCCATTTAATATAAATTAAACAAGTAACAGAAACCCCTTATAAATGCAGCAACCGGTGTGTAGATCTGGAAACTCTAGCACAGATATCTCACCAATAGAATTTCCAAGAAATACAAAAAGCTTTTAACTGATTTAACTAAAACTTGCAGTCTTTCTCATTAGGCAGGCCATAGAGCAGTGGTTCTCAACTCCAGTCCTCAGGACCCACCAACAGGCCAGATTTTAAGTATTACCTTGGGGAGATGCAGACTAGAATACTGCAATCACTGAGCAGCAAATGATATCACCTGTGATGTATTTCAGTTAACTTGTAAACCTGGCCTGTTAGTGGGTCCTGAGGACAGGAGTTGAGAACCACTGCCATAGAGTATATGATTTGCTTGATTCCTCCATCAACAGTAAGTGTTGATGGGAGAATGCTCCCATGGAGCCATTGTGTTCTCCTGGCGTGGAAGGGGGTGGGGTCGGTGTGGGGACCCATTCCTGCCAGAAAAACACAATGATTATTGCTAGCGGCTAGCATATGTCTGCTCAAGCATGTGGTGCCCAAGCGGGAGATGTTTTGGTCACGCGAGATACGCTTAAAATATATGTTGCAAATAACAGCGGTGCGATCTGTTGCACTCATCTCAAAAAAGGCCCACACCAAAGAACTTTTGGAATAACGCGCAGAGACAGTAGCGCCCTGCACATGCGGAGCTTTGCAGTGTGATGCAGTCAGTGTGCTGCCCTTAGGCTGGCCCCTGGAGGGCATCCTGCCTCGTTGGTGATGTGCCTCCTCCCCTCTCCTATCAGGCACCCACGTTGAGTCAGTGACCTCATCATCCCCTCCCTCCTCATCACTGGAGCAAACCTGGCAGTATGCTGCAGCAGGGGGAGCATGACTGCCAGATTGCTATCCTTCTGACCGTGCTCACGTTATTGCCTTCATCTAGCTCAGTATCATCATCAGAGCCTTCTAAACACTGGGCATCCTCCTGAAGCATGTACCCAACACTGTGGTCAAACAGTTCGAGGGACTCCTCAGGAGGACATGGTGAGGCTAGGGAAGGAGTCACTGATGCCATTGAGCCGAGGGAAGAGGCCGCGTTGGCAGCTGCTTTGTCAGACAAAGTACCCTGAGCATGGGTTAGGGAGGATGAGGACGGCTTGGTCATCCACTCGACCAAGTCTTCCGCATGTTACTGCTCATCACGGCCAGCTACCGAAAAAAGGCCAAGCATGTCCCACGGCCATGTGCTGATAAGAATGCGCCGTCTCCGCGACCAGCACTGTTGCCTCTAGACACAGAGCCTGCTTGCCCTCTTTTATTGGCTTGTGACTGTCTGCCTCTCCTTGTTGGTCTTCCAGACATACTAATGGCCTGTAGCTGCACTAAGCTGGGATATATATATATATATATATATATATATATATATATATATATATATATAGTGTATGAGAACACCACCAACCTTCTACTGGCAGCTTTAGCTGAACACTGTGCAGAGGTCGCACTACACTAACGTGTAAATACTTTAGCTGCCTGCGGTAGTGATAGGATCAGAAAAACACCACCAACCTTCTACAGGTAGCTTTAGCTGAACACTGTGCAGAGGTCGCACTACACTAACGTGTAAATACTTTAGCTGCCTGAGGTAGTGATAGGATCAGGAAAACACCACCAACCTTCTACAGGTAGCTTTAGCTGAACGCTGTTCAGAGGATGCACTACACTAACTTGTAGCTTTAGCTGAACACTGTGCAGAGGGCGCACTACACTAACTTGTAGCTTTAGCTGAACACTGTGAGGAGGACGCACTACACTAACTTGTAGCTTTTGATGAACACTGTTCAGAGGACGCACTACACTAACTTGTAGCTTTAGCTGAACACTGTGAAGAGGTCGCACTAAACTAACTTGTAGTTTTAGCTGAACACTGTTCAGAGGACGCACTACACTAACTTGTAGCTTTAGATGAACACTGTTCAGAGGACGCACTACACTAACTTGTAGCTTTAGCTGAACACTGTGCAGAGGTCGCACTAAACTAACTTGTAGCTTTAGCTGAACACTGTGCAGAGGTCGCACTACACTAACTTGTAGCTTTAGCTGAACACTGTGCAGAGGTCGCACTACACTAACGTGTAAATACTTTAGCTGCCTGCGGTAGTGATAGGATCAGGAAAACACCACCAACCTTCTACAGGTAGCTTTAGCTGAACACTGTACAGAGGTCGCACTACACTAACGTGTAAATACTTTAGCTGCCTGCAGTAGTGATAGGATCAGGAAAACACCACCAACCTTCTACAGATAGCTTTAGCTGAACACTGTGCAGAGGTCGCACTACACTAACGTGTAAATACTTTAGCTGCCTGCGGTTGTGATAGGATCAGGAAAACACCACCAACCTTCTACAGGTAGCTTTAGCTGAACACTGTTCAGAGGACGCACTACACTAACTTGTAGCTTTAGCTGAACACTGTGCAGAGGTCGCACTACACTAACTTGTAGCTTTAGCTGAACACTGTGAGGAGGACGCACTACACTAACTTGTAGCTTTAGATAAACACTGTTCAGAGGACACACTACACTAACTTGTAGCTTTAGCTGAACACTGTGCAGAGGTCGCACTAAACTAACTTGTAGCTTTAGCTGAACACTGTGCAGAGGTCGCACTACACTAACCTGTAGTTTTAGCTGAACACTGTGAGGAGGACGCACTGCAATAACTTGTAGCTTTAGATTAACACTGTTCAGAGGACGCACTACACTAACTTGTAGCTTTAGCTGAACACTGTGCAGAGGTCGCACTAAACTAACTTGTAGCTTTAGCTGAACACTGTGCAGAGGTCACACTAAACGAACTTGTAGCTTTAGCTGAACACTGTGAGGAGGACGCACTACACTAACTTGTAGCTTTAGATGAACACTGTTCAGAGGACGCACTACACTAACTTGTAACTTTAGCTGAACACTGTGAGGAGGACACACTACACTAACTTGTAACTTTAGATGAACACTGTTCAGAGGACGCACTACACTAACTTGTAGCTTTAGCTGAACACTGTGCAGAGGTCGCACTACACTAACTTGTAGTTTTAGCTGAACACTGTGAGGAGGACACACTACACTAACTTAAAGCTTTAGATGAACACTGTGAGGAGGACGCACTACACTAACTTGTAGCTTTAGCTGAACACTGTGCAGAGATCGCACTAAACTAACTTGTAGCTTTAGCTGAACACTGTGCAGAGGTCACACTAAACTAACTTGTAGCTTTAGCTGAACACTGTGAGGAGGACGCACTACACTAACTGGAAATAGTCCAGCTGCCTGACTGTGGTACTAATAGGATCAAAAGAACACCAGCAATTTTCTTCAGGTAGCTGCAGTGCAGCTAACTGACTGACTGTAGTGCCTAATCTAGCTAACTCAAATGAAATGACACTGTCTCTCTCTCTCTCTCAGCACGCCGGAACACACTACACAGGGCCGCCGTGCAGGTGGCCTTATATAGTGTGGGGCATGTTCTAAACCCCCTGAGCCATAATTGGCCAAAGCCACCCTGGCTTTGGCTGATTACAGCTCTCTCTACTGACGGCGCTGTGATTGGCCAAGCATGCGGGCCATCCGTTCCACACGACACACACCAGACCGGCTCATTCTCCGCCTAGAGCTCTCTCTGTCTCCAGGCGCTGACAGGAGCCAGATCACGTGACCGCCCTTGGAGCGCACAACCACGCCCACCCGCCTGACGGCGTGCGCTCCACCGCTGGCCACACATACACCTCCCAGTCATCCAATCCTCTTACAGCCCACGCTCAGGCCCGCCCCCTCAACCGGCTTTATAGTAAGTATCCTCGTCTGCCATTCTCCCTCACTTAAGACAGAGTGACTGCTGCGAACACACACGGCTGCAGCATTCTCTCGTGAGACTTCCACCCCCCTCCATCCTCCATTTACTGGACAATACCTTCCCAGGAGTGCTACAAGACAAAAGATCTCCCCTCCACCCAGCCAGTGACAGGTACACAGCTTTCTCCATCTTTTTATCCAGCTACATGCCTAAATATGATTACCTGCCAGTGTCCTGGGGGATTCCCCCCCCCCCCTCCTCTAACATCATGTTCCTTTTCTCCCTCCCCCCTCCACCAGGTTCACACCACCCCATAACCATCTCTCTACATACTTAAAGGAGAACCCACACACCATATACTATCACATAGGTAGGTGTATTTTTTCTACATGACAAGGCACCAGCTTGTCTCTTTTCCTTTGTCAATATATATATTTTCCAACTAATACAACAACCTCTTAAATTAACCCCTCTGAGTCATACATATATATATACATATATGCGTATGTATGCATTTTTATTTTTATTTTTAAAAAAAAATTTTTTATATATATGTTTATATATATTTTTTATATATATTTTTCTCTCTTTGACCATTCATGTATACTATCTTTAAACACTATGCCATATCCAATTGGGATAGATATTGTTCCTTTGCCAATTCTCTGTACACATATGAGTTCCCATTCCATCACATTCATACATCAATCCATTTCTATTCACTTATTGTGTGATTGTGTGTTTTTTGTTTTTTGTTTTATGCATATTCACCCATCATGCGCTTCCTGTTTTGTTTTGTTTATTTGATTTCTTGTTGCATTTTCTCATCATGTGCTCCATACTGCAATTTTAGCTGATATTCTGTCTATGTATGTAATTGCACACATATACAAATGTTCTTTTTTATACTGTGTGTGTATACGTGTGTGCCTGTGCATGTGCACACAGGTGCATACGCGTCTATAATTTGTACACATGTGTATATATATATGTGTGTATAGATATATATATATATATATGTATATATATATATATATTTCTTTTCTGTTCTCTGTTCCACCTAGAACGCTTGAAGGTGGACTGGTATGGAACACAGAAAATCGCATCTTTCATTTCAGGCCGCTTTGTCCAACTAGCCATCATGTTGATGTACATACTTTGGCCTACTGGCGATTAAAGACTGTACCCTGGTTCTCAAACAGGCTCTGATGAAGAGGTCATCCTCGAAACGCGTTAGCCAACTCTAAATACCTGCCTTAACATGGGCTCTTGATATTTTTAACCCATTTTTATTTTTGATGTCTTTTACATTTTGTCACCTGTTTGCATGATACGTAGTATTGGTATTATTCAACTGTTTTTATTTGCTCTCTATTTCCTCTGAAATTATATGTTTTGATGTGAGCTTGATCACGCGCCCTTCATCCATCATTCTCCACTTAGCCTACCTGACCACCCCGGGGTCATTCTCTGGGCAGCGGGACAAGCATTACCATCTCTTCTAGCTTCGCTACAGTTTACAATACTACTCTTCCCAAAATCAAATCAGACCCTCACAAGCGCAGGAGTAATTTTTCCTTGTCCACAATCTAGTGCATGCTTGGCCAATCATCAGCCAGCAATGCACTGCGATGCCGCAGTGAATTATGGGCCGTGACGTGCCACACGAATTTGGCGCGAACGGCCCATATCGTTCACAATTCGACGAACGGTCGAACAGACGATGTTCGAGTCGAACATGGGTTCGACTCGAACACGAAGCTTATCCCTACTCACCAACAGAATTTCCAAGAAGTACAAAAAGCTTTTAACTGGTTTAACTCCTTGGTATCTCCTAAAAGTAAAATATCATTTGAACCTATTAAAGTTATAAAACGAAATAATGGTTTCTACAGAACGTACATACTATGCACCCAGCAACAGCACCCTTCAGTATGAGTTTCGTGTGGAAATCAGTTTCATTTTGTATTTTACACATTTGGCACCTTTCGGGGGGGAGTGGATACCTGTCTTTGACAGGTACCATCCCCACTTACAGGAGAACTGGCTGCGGCAAATTACGTTCAGCTCCCTCTTCCTCCCTCCTTCTTCCGCCAGTAGGAGAGCCAGCGGTGCCTCGCACATGCGCAGTAGGGGCTCAGAGTGAAGCTGTAATGCTACACTGCTGGGTTCCATTACCGGTAATGGCGGCGGCAGCACCAACTAGCTGATGGAAACACCAGCTGTGGTGCCGACATCGCTGGTCTCCAGGACAGGTAAGTGTCCTATTATTAACCACTTCAGCCCCGGAAGGATTTACCCCCTTCCTGACCAGAGCACTTTTTACAATTCGGCACTGCGTCACTTTAACTGCTAATTGCGCGGTCATGCAATGCTCTACCCAAACGAAATTTGCGTCCTTTTCTTCCCACAAATAGAGCTTTCTTTTGATGGTATTTGATCACCTCTGCCGTTTTTATTTTTTGCGCTATAAACGGAAAAAGACTGAAAATTTTGAAAAAAAATGATGTTTTCTACTTTTTGTTATAAAAAAAATCCAATAAACTAAATTTTAGTCATACATTTAGGCCAAAATGTATTCGGCCACATGTCTTTGGTAAAAAAAAATGTCAATAAGCGTATATTTATTGGTTTGCGCAAAAGTTATAGCGTCTACAAACTAGGGTACATTTTCTGGAATTTACACAGCTTTTAGTTTCTGACTGCCTATGTCATTTCTTGAGGTGCTAAAATGGCAGGGCAGTACAAAACCCCCCCAAATGACCCCATTTTGGAAAGTAGACACCCCAAGGAAATTGCTGAGAGGCATGTTGAGCCCATTGAATATTTATTTTTTTTGTCCCAAGTGATTGAATAATGACAAAAAAAAGAAAAAAAAAAAAAATTACAAAAAGTTGTCACTAAATGATATATTGCTCACACAGGCCATGGGCATATGTGGAATTGCACCTCAAAATACATTCAGCTGCTTCTCCTGAGTACGGGGATACCACATGAATGGCACTTTTTGGGAGCCTAGCCGCGTACGGGGCCCCGAAAACCCAGCACCACCTTCAGGATTTCTAAGGGCATACATTTTTGATTTTACTCCTCACTACCTATCACAGTTTTGAAGGCCATAAAATGCCAAGATGGCACAAACCCCCCCCAAATGACCCCATTTTGGAAAGTAGACACCCCAAGCTATTTGCTGAGAGGCATGGTGAGTATTTTGCAGCTCTCATTTGTTTTTGAAAATGAAGAAAGACCAGAAAAAAAATTTTTTTTTTTCTTTTTTCAATTTTCTAAACTTTGTGACAAAAAGTGAGGTCTGCAAAATACTCACTATACCTCTCAGCAAATAGCTTGGGGTGTCTACTTTCCAAAATGGGGTAATTTGGGGGGGGGTTTGTGCCACCTGGGCATTCCATGGCCTCCGAAACTGTGATAGGTAGTGAGGAGTGAAATCAAAAATTTACGGCCTTAGAAAGCCTGAAGGCGGTGCTTGGATTTCGGGGTCCCGTGCGCGGCTAGGCTCCCAAAAAGTCCCACACATGTGGTATCCCCGTACTCAGGAGAAGCAACAGAATGTATTTTGGGGTGTAATTTCACATATTCCCATGGCATGTTTGAGCAATATATCATTTAGTGACAACTGTGCAAAAAAAAAAAAAAAAAAATTGTCTCTTTCCCGCAACTTGTGTCACAATATAAAATATTCCATGGACTCGACATGCCTCTCAGCAAATAGCTTGGGGTGTCTACTTTCCAAAATGGGGTCATTTGGGGGGGGTTTGAACTGTCCTGGCATTTTATGCACAACATTTAGAAGCTTATGTCACACATCACCCACTCTTCTAACCACTTGAAGACAAAGCCCTTTCTGACACTTATTGTTTACATGAAAAAGTTTTTTTTTTTGCAAGAAAATTACTTTGAACCCCCAAACATTATATATTATTTTAAAGCAATTGCCCTACAGATTAAAATGGTGGGTGTTTCATTTTTTTTTTTTCACACAGTATTTGCGCAGCGATTTTCAAACGCATTTTTTGGGGAAAAAACACACTTTTTTAAATTTTAATGCACTAAAACACACTATATTGTCCAAATGTTTGATGAAATAAAAAAGATGATCTTAGGCCGAGTACATGGATACCAAACATGACATGCTTTAAAATTGCGCACAAACGTGCAGTGGCAACAAAATTACTACATTTTTAAAAGCCTTTAAAAGCCTTTACAGGTTACCACTTTAGATTTACAGAGGAGGTCTACTGCTAAAATTACTGCCCTCGATCTGACCTTCGCGGTGATACCTCACATGCATGGTGCAATTGCTGTTTACGTTTGACGCCAGACCGCCGCTTGCGTTCGCCTTAGCGCGAGAGCAGGGGGCGACAGGGGTGTTTTTTTTTTTATTTATTTTTTTTATTTATTTTTTTTTGCTTTTTTATCTTATTTTTAAACTGTTCCTTTCATTTTTTTTTTTTTAAATCATTTTTATTGTTATCTCAGGGAATGTAAATATCCCCTATGATAGCAATAGGTAGTGACAGGTACTCTTTTTTGAAAAAATTGGGGTCTATTAGACCCTAGATCTCTCCTCTGCCCTCAAAGCATCTGACCACACCAAGATCGGTGTGATAAAATGCTTCCCCAATTTCCCAATGGCGCTATTTACATCCGGCGAAATCTAAGTCATAAAATGCTCGTAGCTTCCGGTTTCTTAGGCCATAGAGATGTTTGGAGCCACTCTGGTCTCTGATCAGCTCTATGGTCAGCTGGCTGAATCACCGGCTGCATTCTCAGGTTCCCTGTTGAGACAGGAGAGCCAGAGAAAAACACGGAAGACGGTGGGGGGGGGGCATTCCCTCCCACTGCTTGTAAAAGCAGTCTAGAGGCTAATTAGCCGCTAGGATTGCTTTTACATGAAAGCCGACCGCTGGCTAAAAAGAATGATACCAAGATGATACCTAAACCTGCAGGCATCATTCTGGTATAACCACTCAAAGTCGTGAATGGCGTACCTGAAGACAAAAAAATGGTTAACAATAAAGCACAGTAAACGGTAAAGTATAAATAATTACATACTTGAAAAGCAAACATGATAAAACATAATAACAATAAAACATTGCAGAATAGAATACAGTAAAAAAGAGCAGAACAATAGAGAGAGAATAGAGAGAGAGAGAGAACAATAAAACGACAACTATTTTTTTTTATTTTTGTTTGTGTTTTTTTTTTTTTTACACTTTTTTTTTGTAACTGTAACTTTTATAACTGTAACCGGTTCCAGGTTCGAGTCTCTCAAAATGCGATGGCATCTTGGGAGACCCTGTGAAAGTGTGCCTAGTCTGTGCAATGCTGTACCCTACGCTAATACTCAACTAGTGCATGGTAGCGTTCAAAACATTCACCAAGTGTTACTGCAGTGCTGTTTTGACTACGACCGGGGTGTACTACGCCGCTGGTGCTTGCCAGTTCACCAAAACGCTACAAAGAAAAGTGTCAGTGATCGATCGATACTGCACTTGGGTGGGCTGGACTGGGCTGGGCCGGGCGTAGGGGCAAAACGCAGGTGCTAGCAGGTATCTGTGCTGATCCCGCTAACACTGCGTTTTTGGGAACCCTAAACTGCTGGGGACGCTAGTATAGATCTGATTGGATCAGATATTGATGCGTTCAGATACTATACCACTAAGGGAGGTGTACGGTGCGTGTACGGTGCGTGCGTGGGTGTTCGCGGTACTGGCGCTAATCTGACGCTGCCTAGGGCGACGCATATCACCGCCGGGCGATCAGGGGGCTAAACCTTTATTCGGTAATAAACGGCGGGTGCCCTGACACTATAAAAAATAAACGAACTAACCAGTGTCACCCGTAACGGTTATACGGTGATCAGTGGTGAAAGGGTTAACTAGGGGGCCATCAAGGGGTTAAAACATTTATTAGATAGTATATGGGGGTCCCTGTCGCTATAAAACACTGACGGCGAACCTAAATATTTACGTCCCTAACTAGCGTCACCAGCAACACTAATACAGCGATCAGAAAAATGATCGCTTAGCGACACTGGCGACAGGGGGTGATCAAGGGGTTAAAACTTTATTAGGGGGGTAAGGGGGGTACCCTAGACCTACAGGGGGCTAAACCTTTATTCGGTAATAAACGGCGGGTGCCCTGACACTATAAAAAATAAACGAACTAACCAGCGTCACCCGTAACAGTTATACGGTGATCAGTGGTGAAAGGGTTAACTAGGGGGCAATCAAGGGGTTAAAACATTTATTAGGCAGTATATGGGGGTCCCTGTCGCTATAAAACACTGACGGCGAACCTAAATATTTACGTCCCTAACTACCGTCACCAGCGACACTAATACAGCGATCAGAAAAATGATCGCTTAGCGACACTGGTGAGGGGGGGTGATCAAGGGGTTAAAACTTTATTAGGGGGGGTAAGGGGGGTACCCTAGACCTACAGGGGGGTAATACTAACTGTCCCACCACTGCTAACTGTCACAAACTGACACTATGCAGTAATCAGAAAAAAAAAAAAAAAAAAAAAAAAAAAAACCTGCTTGGTGTCAGTTTGTGACAGGGGGGGGGGTGATTGGGGGGGGATCGGGGGGCGATCGGGGGGGGATCGGGGGTGTAATGTATGCCTGGCATGTTCTACTGTGTGTGTGTGTGTGTGTTTGGTGCACTTACATGTCATCTCTCCTCGGCGCTGGAACGGAAACTGCCAGACCGAGGAGAGATGACATCACATCCTCTGCCTCTGTGTACTATACAGAGGCAGGGGATGTTTCTCATTGGCTGGGAGCGATCGCGAGGGGGGGCCACGATCGGATGGCCTCCCCCTCGTCTGTCATCGCTCCCAACCAAATGCCGACCGCAGATGGCACCGGGGGGGGGTCCGATCGGACCCCCCACCCGCGGGAAGGCAATCACGTTTCAGGTACGTGATTTTGCCTGCCCGTGCCGCTCTGCTCACGTATATAGGCGTGAGGCGGTCGGCAAGTGGTTAAAAGTCAGCAGCTACAGTGTGTGTAGCTACTGGCTTTTAATTTTTGCAGGGGTGAGAAGAGAACAAGTGGTTTTGGTATTTAGAGACTAGGCTAGTGATGTAGCTGGGGGCAAAATTGTGGATAGCTTTGTATGTAGTTGTTAGTATTTTGAATTTAATTCTTTGGCGGAGCGGAAGCCAGTGGAGGGATTGACAGAGAGGAGTGACAGACATAGAGCGATTGGTAAGGTGGATGAGTCTGGCAGCAGCATTCATGATGGATTGAAGAGGTGATAGACTATGTAGAGGTAAGCCAATGAGAAGGGAGTTGCAGTAGTCGAGGTGAGAGATGACCAGCGAATGAATGAAGAGCTTTGTGGTGTCATTGGTTAGAAAGGGGCATATTTTGGAGATGTTGCGAAGGTTGAGGTGGCAGGATTTGGACAGTGATTGGATGTGTTACTTGAAGGAGAGTTCAGAGTCCAGGACTACACCTAGAACCTTGGCATGTGGGGGTGGGCTTATAGGTGTGCCATCGATTTTGACAGAGAGATCAGGGGAAGGGGCATATGGGGGAGGAAAAATTATAAGTTTGGTTTTGGATAGATTGAGTTTGAGGAAGTGGTGTGACATCCAAACTGATATATCTGATAGTAAATTAGTGATACGTGAGGAGACAGAGGGAGTGAGCTGAGGGGTATAGATATAGATTTGGGTGTCATCAGTGTAGAGGTGGTATTGGAAGCTATGGGAGGTTATCAGTTGACCCAGGGAGGAGGTGTAGATTTAAAATAGGAGAGGTACAAGAACAGAACCTTGGGGGACCCCAACAGAGAAAGGAAGAGGAGAGAAGGAAGTAGAGTTGTAAGTAACGCTAAAGGTGCGGTTGGATAAGTAGGAAGAGAACCAGCGAAGAGTACAGTCACAGTCAGACCAAAGGCATGGAGTTTTTTGAGGAGGAGGGGGTGGTCAACCTTATCAAAGGAAGCAGAGAGGTCCAGGAGGAGGAGTACAGAATAGTGTCTGGTTTTGGCCGTTAGTAGATTGTTTGTTAGTTTTAGAAGAGCAGTTTCTGTGGAATGATGAGGACAAAATCCAGACTGAAGGGGATCAAGAAGGCTATTATCAGCGAGGTGGACGCTCAGTCGGTTGTAGACCAGATGTTCGAGAAGTTTGGATAAGAAGGGGAGCAAGCAGATGGGGCATAGGTTGTTAAGATTGGATGGGTCCAGTGAGGGCTTTTTAAGTATGGGTCTGACAACTGCATGTTGTGGAGAGTTGGGGAAGATGCCAGAAGAGAGGGAGAGATTGAAGATGTGGGTTAGAGAGTGTAGCATAGAGCCAGAGGGCAGGTGGTAAGGTGGACATTACCAAGTAGTTTAGCAACCTCGTCTATAGTGGTGGGGTTGAAAGAGGGAAGTAATGATTGTGCCTGTCAGGGATCCACCAGCACCAGATCAGGGCGCTTGCATGCGTCTAGGAGCCGGCGCGCCCCTGTTCAGACACAGCGTCAAGCTGCCACTGTTGCCGTGCGTCGGCGCGGCGCTCGGGCACGCGCGGGTGCACGGCGCGGGTACGTGCACGGGCGCGCGCGCGCGTCCACGTTAGCGCCGGTTTGGCGCCAACCAGCACATAAAAGTTCCCCTGTCTCATGGGAACAGTGCTGCTTCGTCTCAGCTCTATGACTCTGCCTGAAACCTGAATCCTGATTGCTTGTTACCTGATTGACCCGGCTTGTTTGACCATCCGACCTGCTCCAATCCCGACCCGGCCTGCCTGACTCCTCTGCTGTCTGAATCTGCTACCGTTGCCGACCTCTGCCTGCTCACCGACTCTGCCTTTGCCTGCTGTAATCACCTGTATGCCAGTTACCTGCCAACCCGGACTGTTTGACTCTGCTTGTGCCTGCCTACCTGTTTGCTGTTGCACCATCAGCTTCAGCCTAGTGACTTCCTCACTTCCAGTGTATCAGTCTGCTGCTGTTCCAGTCTCCTCTCACCTGCAAGTTCCACCATCCAGTGTGTCAGCCTGCTTCTGTTCCAGTCTCCTCTCACCTGCAGACCAGCTATCCCAGGAGGGATCTCTACCTCTACATCAGAGACTTCACTCCAACAGGCACTCCTACCCCACTGCGCTCAGGAGACCACTGTTCCCACTCCAGTGGCTCCTGAACCAGCGTTGTATGAGAGGTCTTCTCCTACAGTCAGGCTCACCTACCAGGTACCTAACAGTACGAAGCAGCCATGACTGAGCCTGCAGGAGATTCCTCTCCATTAAAGGAGATATGCACCCACCTTGCGGCTCTTAGCCAAGCCGTACAATCCCTCCATGACAATTACAGCAGATTGGAGGGACAAGTCCAGCACCTTGCAGGGTCTAACCCCGTGGCCTCCTCCTCAGCTGCGACCCCGGCACAGTCGGTTCCTGGCCCTTCCGTAGTGATGCTCCCACCTGAACCAAAGGTTCCCACTCCTGATAGATTCTCTGGAGACCGGGCCAAGTTCCGGGCCTTTCGCAACGCATGCAAGCTCTTCTTCGCATTACAGCCCCGAACTTTCTCACTGGAGGCCACTAAAGTGGGATTCGTGATCTCCCTCCTACAAGGGGAACCCCAGACCTGGGCCCATCGTCTACTTGAGGGGGACTCAGCATTGACCCAGTCCTTATCTTCCTTCTTTGAAGCCATGGCACAGATATATGAAGACCCCCAACAGACTGCTACAGCTGAATCCGCTTTGTTTACACTCCAGCAAGGCCGCAGACCTGCGGAAGACTATATCATGGACTTTAGACGTTGGAGTGCGGACACTCAGTGGAATGACGCGGCCCTGCGTCACCAGTTCCGCTTGGGCCTATCTGAGGGTTTAAAAGATGAACTTGCCCGAGTGGGTGTACCAAACACTCTCGAGGCCCTGATTAACTTGACTATCCAAATCGACCGACGTATCCGGGAACGTCGATCTGAGCGATCTGCCCTTCAATCCCGCCCGATTTGGATGACAACCAGAGCACCACTTCCAGCAACCCGCTATGCACCCTCACCCAGTCTTAATTCAGCTAATGTCTCATCTGACTCCGTGGAACCAATGCAATTGGGCCTGATGCGACCTGCATTATCGCCTGAAGAACGGGCCCGACGCCGACAACTCAATCTGTGCCTCTACTGCGGTGGGTCTGGACACTATGTACTGAACTGTCCTGTCAAGTTAAGTAAGTGCCCGTCTGTCGTGTTTACCAGTCTCTCTGCCCTATCTGCGAACTCTACCCACATTTCCATTCCTCTGTCTTTACAGCTGCAAGAAGGGACTATAACAACCAACGCCATCATTGATTCCGGAGCATGCAGTTGCTTTATTGATTCAAACTTTACCAGCCAACATAACATTCCTTTACGAGCCAAGACCCATGGACTTGCCGTATTTCTAGCGGATGGATCCCGCATCAGATCGGGACAAGTAACCCAGGAGACCCTGCCTCTGCCTGCTTCTACTTCCTCCCAACACAAGGAACTGCTGGTTCTTGATGTCATCTCCTCTCCCATGTTTCCCATCATCCTGGGTATCCCTTGGCTGCAGGCCCACAACCCTTACATTCAGTGGACATCTGGAGAAGTGAAATTCTCATCCTCTTACTGTCTTGAACATTGTTTTAAGAAGGATTCGGATTCCTCTTCCACCCTACTTTGTTTAGACACCGACCAGAAACTTTGCCAGGTCATACCCAAACAATATCATGAATTCCTTGATGTGTTTAGTAAAAAAGGGGCAGACTCCCTTCCACCTCATCGTCCATACGATTGCCCCATCGAATTACTGCCAGGATCCGAAATACCATTTGGACGCATTTTTCCATTATCTGAGAAAGAACAGGAAGTGTTAAAGACATACATAGATGAGAACCTGGACAAAGGTTTTATACGCCATTCTACCTCTCCAGCTGGCGCCGGAATATTCTTCGTCACCAAAAAGGACAAGTCTCTCCGGCCGTGCATCGACTATCGTGAACTAAACAAGATCACGGTCAAGAACCGGTACCCTTTACCTTTAATACCTGAACTTTTTCAAAAATTAAGGACTGCCGTCATTTTCACCAAACTTGACCTGAGAGGGGCTTATAATTTAATCCGTATCCGGGCTGGACATGAGTGGAAGACAGCATTCCGAACCCGATTCGGGCATTATGAATACCTGGTCATGCCCTTTGGACTCTGCAACGCTCCTGCAACCTTCCAACACCTGATTAACGACGTCCTCAGGGACTTTCTAGACGTATTTGTAATTGCATACTTGGATGATATACTGATTTTTTCTGAATCCCGTGAACTGCATCAGGAACATGTCCGCAGGGTGTTGGGTCGCCTCCGCTTACACAGTCTATACGCAAAAGCAGAGAAATGTGAGTTTGAACAACATAGCATCCAATTCCTGGGGTTAATCATATCTGCAACAGGCATCAAGATGGACCCACAAAAGGTTTCCGCTGTTTTGGACTGGCCGGTCCCCTTGGACAAGAAGGGTGTGCAGCGGTTTGTGGGGTTTGCAAACTTCTACAGAAAGTTCATCAAAGGGTTCTCAGCCATAATTGCACCTATCACACAGTTAACCAGACAAAATATCCGTTTCTCCTGGAACCAACTTGCCCAAGACGCTTTCGAGAATCTCAAAAGACTGTTTACTTCAGCACCTATCCTCAGCCACCCTGAACCCTCCTTACCGTTTATTTTAGAGGTTGATGCCTCTGAGATTGCGGTAGGTGCGATTCTTTCACAGCGCAAAGGTAACAAGGAGATAATGCATCCTGTAGGGTTCTTCTCCCGTAAACTCTCCCCTGCGGAGAAGAATTATGACGTCGGTGACCGAGAGCTTCTTGCTATTAAAACTGCTCTAGAAGAATGGAGGTACCTGTTGGAGGGGGCTATGCATCCAGTACTAATCTATACTGACCATAAAAACCTAGAGTACCTGCGATCTGCCAAACGATTGAGGCCTCGACAAGCCCGCTGGGCTCTGTTTTTCTCACGTTTCTCCTTCCATATCACATACCGTCCAGGCTCTAAAAATATTAAACCGGATGCATTATCACGTATGCATGACAACCCCAAGGACTTATCTACTCCTGACACCATCTTACCTGCAAACAATTTTTTACTGCTGCAAACAGATTTACTTTCCCTGATTAAAGAAGCATCCTCTGAAACAGCCAGACCAACGGGAATTTCTTTAGTGAGTAGAGATGGCTTGTTCTGGAAGGGAAGCCAAATTTTTGTTCCTGAAAATGTCCGGGTCAAGGTTTTAACACTTCTCCACGACCATCCTTTGGCAGGCCACTTCGGAGTCCGCAAGACCCTGGAACTAGTGCAGCGTACATTCTGGTGGCCCAACCTGAAGGACTTTTGTGAAAAGTATGTTAGTTCCTGTCCCATCTGCATCCAGAATAAGTCATCCAGGAATCGAGCTTGGGGCCTATTGAAACCATTGCCTGTACCCGACAGACCATGGAAAATGATTTCTATGGACTTTATTGTGGAACTTCCATGCTCCGAAGGATGCTCAGTTATCTTTGTTGTGGTGGATCGTCTAACCAAAATGGCTCATTTTCTACCCTTAAAGGGAACCCCGTCTGCCACCGAGACTGCTCGCATATTTATCAAGGAAATCATCAGACTTCACGGAGTACCTGTAAACATAGTTTCTGATAGAGGGGTTCAATTCACTTCACGTTTCTGGAGATCCCTATGTGAAACCCTAAAGATTGAATTGGCCTTGTCCTCGGCCTATCATCCTCAAACAAACGGTCAGACGGAAAGGACTAATCAGACCCTGGAACAATACATCAGATGCTTCACATCATTCACACAAAACGATTGGGTATCCCTACTACCCTTAGCAGAATTTGCTTACAATAATGCCAAACATTCTGCCACCGGTCAATCCCCTTTTTTCGCCAATTATGGCTTTCACCTAACCTTTTTACCTGATTTCCTTTCAGAGTCTTCGGTCCCAGCAGTACAGAATACAGTGGAGTTCCTCAGTCACAACAGCCGGTTATTGCAGGAAACGGTGTTCAAGGCCCAGGCAGATGGTAAGAAGATCTTCGACCGGAAAAGAAGGGGGGAGCGGAACTTACAAATTGGCGATCAGGTATGGCTTTCTACCATTAATATCAAGTTAGCATGTCCTTCTAAGAAGTTGGCACCCAGATTCATGGGACCCTTTCCAGTTAGAAGGAAGATCAATGAAGTGTCTTACGAACTGATCTTTACCTGATTCATTGAAAATTCATCCAGTTTTCCATGTATCTCTGCTCAAACCTGCTATACCTGATCCCTTTCCTGATAGAGGGACAAGACCTCCTGAACCTGTGGTAGTTAATGGCAGCGAGGAATTTGAGGTTGAGGCTATCCTTGATTGTAGAAGAAGGCAAGGGCAAAACCAATTCTTAATCAAATGGAAAGGATATGGCCCAGAAAGTAACTCGTGGGAACCGGACAGTAATGTGCATGCTAGGCGTTTAGTACGCACCTATTTCTCTACTCATCCTGAGAAGAAGAGGTTGTTGGGCATCCGGAGGCTGCCCCTTGGGGGGGGGCAATGTCAGGGATCCACCAGCACCAGATCAGGGCGCTTGCATGCGTCTAGGAGCCGGCGCGCCCCTGTTCAGACACAGCGTCAAGCTGCCACTGTTGCCGTGCGTCGGCGCGGCGCTCGGGCACGCGCGGGTGCACGGCGCGGGTACGTGCACGAGCACGGGCGCGCGCGCGTCCGCGTTAGCGCCGGTTTGGCGCCAACCAGCACATAAAAGTTCCCCTGTCTCATGGGAACAGTGCTGCTTCGTCTCAGCTCTGTGAATCTGCCTGAAACCTGAATCCTGATTGCTTGTTACCTGATTGACCCGGCTTGTTTGACCATCCGACCTGCTCCAATCCCGACCCGGCCTGCCTGACTCCTCTGCTGTCTGAATCTGCTACCGTTGCCGACCTCTGCCTGCTCACCGACTCTGCCTTTGCCTGCTGTAATCACCTGTATGCCAGTTACCTGCCAACCCGGACTGTTTGACTCTGCTTGTGCCTGCCTACCTGTTTGCTGTTGCACCATCAGCTTCAGCCTAGTGACTTCCTCACTTCCAGTGTATCAGTCTGCTGCTGTTCCAGTCTCCTCTCACCTGCAAGTTCCACCATCCAGTGTGTCAGCCTGCTTCTGTTCCAGTCTCCTCTCACCTGCAGACCAGCTATCCCAGGAGGGATCTCTACCTCTACATCAGAGACTTCACTCCAACAGGCACTCCTACCCCACTGCGCTCAGGAGACCACTGTTCCCACTCCAGTGGCTCCTGAACCAGCGTTGTATGAGAGGTCTTCTCCTACAGTCAGGCTCACCTACCAGGTACCTAACAGTGCCTGTGGGCATTAAGTGTAAAGCGTGGAGAGTATCGGAACAGTAGAGATCTCCACACGAATTGTATCAATCTTTTGTTTGAAGTGATTGGCGATCTCCTAGGCGGTGAGTGAGTTGGCGGGTGGAAGCGGTGGAGGACGAAGTAAAGAGTTGAAGGTAGAGAAGAGTTGATGGGGACGGGATAAGTTGCTAATGAGAGTGATAAAATAGGTCTGCTTGGCAGCGAGGAGGCTGGAATTTTATTTTTGGAGGGCAGATTTATATTGGTTGAAATCTCTCTGAGACTTAGTCTTACGCTACAGGCGCTCATGAGCACGACTACGTTTTTTCAGACTTCTAGTATTATCTGTTTGCCAAGGTTGAAGGGGTCAGGGCCTGATTCTGTGTGTAGTGAGGGAGGCCAGTGAATCCAGTGAGGCTAGAAGTGAAGCATTGTAGACAGAAGTGGCTAGGTTGGTGCAGGATAGGGGTGAGATTTTGTTGTAGAGGTTGTTGATCGCAGAGTAGAGAAGAGAAGGGTTGAGATGATGTAGGTTTCTGCGGGTAACTTTTTGGCGGTGTACTTGTATCTACCTCAATTTCGGTGCTTTTACTATGGATCCCATAATGAGCATATGTGAGGAACAAATGCAAATTTTTAAAATATATTTAATGTTTAAATTTTAATTGATTAGTATATCTTTTTGTTTATTTTTTTTTAGAAGCTGTATATGTAATTTAATTTTTATTTATTTATTTGTTTTGTCTTTTTTATGCAAAATTTAATTGCAATTTTTTTATTTTTTTTATTTTTAAAATGCAATTGATTATTAGAATTTAAAAAAAAATAAAAGCTGTATGTGTAATTTCATTTTTTTTAATTTATTTTGTCATTTTTATGCAAATTTTAATTGCAATTTTTAAAATATTTTTAGTTAACCATAACTTGTTCTTCAAGAGGAAAACCCTAACCATAACCCCTTAACCCTAATGTGAAACCCTAACCCTAACTCCTAACCTTAACCGGAAACCCTAACCGGAAACCCTAACCCTAACTTGTTCTTCAAGGGGAAAACCCTAACCATAACCCCTTAGCCCTAATGGGAAACCCTAATCCTAACTCCTAACCGGAAACCCTAACCAGAAACCCTAACTTGTTCTTCAAGGGGAGAACCCTAACAATAACCCCCTAACCCTAACTGGAAACCCTAACTCTAACTTGTTCTTCAAGGGGAAAACCCTAACCATAACCCCCTAACCCTAATGGGAAACACTAACCCTAACCCCTAACCCTAACTGGAAACCCTAACTGGAAACCCTAACCCTAACTTGTTCTTCAAGGGGAAACTCTAACCATAACCCCCTAATCCTAATGGGAAACCCTAACCCCTAACCCTAACCAGAAACCCTAACCGGAAACCCTAACCCTAACTTCTTCTTCAAGGGGAAAACCCTAACCATAACCCCCTAACCCTAATGGGAAACCCTAACCCCTAACCCTAACCGGACACCATAACTTGTTCTTCAAGGTGAAAACCCTAACCATAACCCCCTAACCCTAATGGGAAACCCTAACCCCTGACCCTAACCGGAAACCCTAACTCTAACTTGTTCTTCAAGGGGAAAACCCTAACCATAACCCCTAACCCTAACCGAAAACCCTAACCTGAAGCCTCGTACAAACGAGCGGACTTTACGGCAGTTTTTGTCCGGCGTACTTTTTGACAGACTTTACGGCGGATTTTCCGAATGAACGGACTTGCCTACACACAATCAACCAAAGTCTGATGGATTCGTACGTGATGACGTACGACCGGACTAAAACAAGGAAGTCCATAGCCAGTAGCCAATAGCTGCCCTAGCGTCGTTTTTTGGTCGTCGGATTAGCATACAGACGAGCGGACTTTTCGACCGGACTTGAGTCAGTCGGACAGATTTGAGACATGTTTCATTTCTAGGTCCGTCAAACATTGGAGAAAAAAAAGTCCGCTGGAGCCCACACATGATCGAATTGTCCGACGGACTCCGGTTCGCCGGACCAAGTATGCCGCAAAGTGCGGTCATGTGTACGCGGCATAACTTGTTCTTCAAGGGGAAAACCCTAACCATAACCCCCTAACCCTAATGGAAAACCCTAACGCCTAACCCTTACCGGAAACCCTAACCAGAAACCCTAACCGGAAACCCTAACACTATCTTGTTCTTCAAGGGGAAAACCATAACCCCCTAACCCTAATGGGAAACCCTAACCCCTAATCCTAACCGGAAACCCTAACCAGAAACCCTAACCCTAACTTGTTCTTCAAGGGGAAAACTCTAACCATAACCCCTAACCCTAATGGGAAACCCTAACCCCTAATCCTAACCGGAAACCCTAACCAGAAACCCTAACTTGTTCTTCAAGGGGAAAACCCTAACCATAACCCCTAACCCTAATGGGAAACCCTAACCCCTAACCGGAAACCGGAACCCTAACCGGAAACCTTAACCCTAACTTGTTCTTCAAGGGGAAAACCCTAACCAGAACCCCCTAACCCTAATGGGAAACCCTAACCGGAAACCCTAACCCTAACGGGAAACCATAACCCTTACCATAACCCTAAACTTGTTCTTCAAGGGAAAACCATAACCATAACCACCTAACCCTAATAGGAAACACTAACCCTAACCCTTAACCCTAAATTTCATGCAACTATGTTTGATCAAGTCAGGGATGAAGCTCAATGGTGGGGTCATCTGGTTGAAATCTAATAACATATAGGTCAAATTCCAATTATACTTTGGCTAACAGCAATGCTAGTGGTGTATTGGATTGGATCATTTGGGGTATATAAAATGTCTATGAAGCATAGCAAGCAATTACAAGTTTTTGTTTTTTTTTTAATGTGTTTTTTCATAATTTGCTATCATTTCTAAGTTTTGTAATGTTAAAAAACGCTTATAAACGAAATTGCGGCAAAACGCCGGTACTGTGTTTAACGACATTTAGTGGCGTTTTGCGTCTGAAACGCCGGAAACTTCGGTGTCTGAACTCATTCTTTTGCCTTCAAAGAAAAGCCTATAAACGCAACTGCCTAAAAACGACATTAAACGAACCTGTGTACATGTACACATAAGATAAAATTGGATGAGTTCAGGGGCAGCTGAAAAAAGCAGCCAACTGTCTCTGAATGTCCGTTTACCAGCAGCAGTGTACATGAGGCCTAAGAGTCTATGGGTTCCCCATATACTGTATAACATGAAAACTGGCACAATGTTCTAAGGTCATATGAAAGAACTTTAAGGAAGTGTTTATTAATAGTACCAGGTAATGGCTAGTTTCACTCCTTCTTGCCAATTTAGGTCACACAGAAATGTATTATCTACTGTAGGTAGAATGTATCTCATTATTTATTTTTTCAAGCTTTTGAAATCAATTCACTGGCAGACGATTAGAACTGTAATAGCTCAAGGCTTTGTGAGCAGAAAAGGGATTCCACATGGTCTGTGAATAACACATTTATCCTTGAAGAAAAGAGAAAGTGTATATTCTATCTTTGAAAACATGTCACTGACTTCCGGTTCCGGCGCCACATGAGGAGGAGGTGAGCAGCTCCAGCTCCCGCACAGCTCCTCACAAAACCGGCATTTAAGCCAGCCACAGCACCGGGGAAACCCCCCACAGCCTCCGCTCCATCCCTGGCAGGCATGGACCGCTTCGTGGAGCGATCATACGCTCGGGCGCTGTCATCGCCCCCCTCCACAGCTCCGCCGGCGGGAGACACCGCGGCCGAAACAGCCAAGATGGCGGCCGCTCCGGATTTAACAGAGCGGCCTCAGCAGCAGCCACAACCTCCCACTGCCCCAGCTGTGACAGACACCGACCCCACATCCCCTGCCAACATTGCCCAGGCTGTAGTTCAACTACTGGGGCCATCTCTTACAGCCACTGTGGACGCAGCGGTACACAGAGGGCTGGAACAGCTACATATAGAAATCCAGGCTCAGGCCCAGCGCATCACCCAGGCGGAGGAAAGGATTTCAATATTAGAAGATGATTGCACTGCCTCATCTGCAGCACTTGCACGCATTAATGCTTCACAGAGAGACATATGGGACAAACTCGACGATTTGGAAAATCGCTCAAGAAGAAACAATCTGCGTATCATTGGCTTACCAGAGTCGATCCCAGCCTCCCACCTTACAAATATCTGTGCGAAAACCATCCCAGAGCAACTTGGCCTCCGCATACCGTGCACGGTTGAACGAGCACACCGCATGGGTCAATACTCTGACACACGCGCTAAACCTCGACATGTGATAGTGAAGTACTTAAACTACGCCGACAAAAACGCCATAATGCAAAAATTTCGTCGCACGCGCTCACTGGTGGTAGATGGCGCGAAACTGCTACTTTTCGCGGACTATTCCATAGAGGTAATGAAACAACGCAAAGCATTCTCCTTGGTATGCTCCACTCTGCACCACAATCAGATCCGATTCTCCCTAGCGTATCCAGCTGTCCTCCGCGTTCAAACGCCTGAAGGGGAGCAACTCACCTTTCGCACACCTGAAGAGGCGGAGACCTACCTAACCAACAGAAGCTCCGAAATGGAACACAGTGCCGCGGCGGAGGGATCACCATCGTCATCCTCACAGCGTCCATATGATCCCCCTAAGCACCCCCGAAGCCCGACTAAACCTCCATATAAACGCAGCCGCTTCACCAACCAAGAAGTTCGCTCTGGGAACCGTTGAAGAAACTGACGGAGGACTCCACAATATCACCCCTTTTCCACATCGCCATCTCAGGACGGGTAGTATCAATCCATCTTTTTTGTTTTGTTATTAAGATGAGGATACTTGTGATGTCTCTATAAACTGCCTTACATGCCCGTTATAGAACACTACCCCTTCTAACCTGTAGCTGGAAGCTACGCAGTTAAGAATTCTACAGTTATAATGTTATAGTCATGTTATTTAACAACAGCTATAGTCCCTCGCTACCTGGGAAACCTTCCTTTTCAAGGACACTTGCAATGTTATGTTTACTGGTATTTTCTATTTTCTGGTATACTTAAAGCCTAATTTTAAGAGGGGGCTCTCCCCTGTGTTCAGCGTACCTCACCATTGATTAATTTAAACATGCACTACCTCCTCAGGGGATCCCCCCCAAACCACCCCCCCTTTCTTTCCTGCACCCCCCCCCCCTCCCTACTTCCCTTTCCTCTCCCCTACCTTCCCTATCCCCACCCCCTGTTGCTACCACCCTGCCCCTACGTGAGGAGCTGGCAATCAATGGGAGCTACGCTAACGAGATAGGTGAGACCTCATGTGGAAAAAAGAGAAGTCCACGACTCAAGTTATGTATTTCCTTATACGATATACTGCTTTATTAATGTTTATAATTTATTGTTGCTTAGAAAAGTTTAAGTTCATGTTTGCCATCCTAGTTCTTGTGTCTTCAGGGGTTCTGAGGCGCTTTGGCGGCTCCCAAGAGGTAGATAACACATTCACTCAGGGGTTTCTATGCAAATTCCTGAACCAAACCACTTTCAAACACCAAATATGTCACAGTCTGCACTTGGGAGTCACCTAAAGTTTGTCTCATGGAATGTCAAGGGACTGCGCTCCCCTAACAAACGTATGTCCATCCTCAGACACCTGCGGCGTCTCCGGGCAGATGTGGCTCTACTTCAGGAGACGCATCTGGCTGCAGACGATATGCAACGTCTTCGCAGATTGTGGGTGGGCTCTGTCTATGGCTCCCCAGCAGTGGGTCGTAAGGCAGGTGTTGTTATCCTTCTACATAAAAATCTACAACACACAGTCAGAGAAGTTAAGGTTGATTCGGAGGGAAGAAAAATGACGCTACATCTGACTATAGATGGCAAACACATAGCACTTACTAACATATATGCTCCCAATTCTCCTGACACCTCCTTCTTCCAGGATTTAGTGAAATGGGTGCTAACTACACCAGAGACGCTACACCTCTTGGGCGGGGACTTTAACTCAGTCATGTCTCCCCTAGCTGATCGCACAGGCCCCCCTTCACATAGAACACACACCCATACCCCCTCATCATCTGCATCCACCCTATTGTCACAAGCCATCGCCTCCATTCAATTTGTGGATGTCTGGCGCTTAATGCACCCGACGGAACGGGAATACTCCTTCTTTTCACCCCCTCACAATACGTTTTCACGTATAGATTATTTTTTTGCCTCCCCAGCCCTAAGCTCTATAACCAGTACACCAGACATACAAGAGGCAGTGATTTCAGACCACAGCCCAATCGTGATTCATCTCACCCAAACAGCTCGCTCATCTCCCTCCCCTACTTGGCGCTTCCCCTCCTATTTAGCTGATAATGAGGACTTTCAACATACACTATACTGCGCCTGGGAGGAATACATCTCCACTAATAGAGCCCACATTACAGATCCTAACCTATTCTGGGAAGCAGGCAAGGCCTTCTTAAGAGGTAAAATAATTTCATACACAACCCAGTTTAAAAAAAAAGCCAAACAACAGTATAGTAAATCAAGCGAAACTCTACGCCTGGCTCATGAGCAGCTCACAATAAACCGCACCATAGAAAACATACAAAAATGGAGACAGGCCAAATCCACCTTTGACCTATGGGCAGAACAGCATGAAGCGGCCAAAACATCATACTCTCAGTTACATTTTCATAGATTTGGAAACAAGGCTGGTAGACTACTGGCCAAAATGTGCTCAGGCCCCAGACGTCCCACCCGTATCTCAGCTCTTAGAGCTAAGACAGGCTCTATGATCACCTCCCCAGCTGAAATTAGCAACCTACTCGTAGAATACTATACCAATTTATACAAAGCTGACCCGACTGACTTAACTACCACCGACTTACTGCTCGACAAAATACGTCTACCCAAACTCCACCACACACAATTAGAGTTGATTAACGCCCCCATCACTATTGACGATATTCTATCCATGATCAAAAACATGGCCTCGGCCAAAGCCCCGGGACCCGACGGATACACTGCTGAATTCTATAAAATGACCAAAGAATTCATCCCTGCTACTTTAAAACATGTTTACGCAGCTATGTGGGACGGAGGGCCCTATCTTCCTACGGGAACACAGGCCCACATCAAATTAATCTCTAAGAAAGGGAAAGACCCCCTACTGCCAGGCTCATACCGGCCGATATCATTAATAAATGTTGATGTCAAAATCCTATCCAAAATAATTGCTTCACGGCTAGCTCCTCTACTGACATCCCTATTACACCCAGCCCAATCTGGCTTTGTTCCGGGCAGATCGGCCACCTTAAACATTCGAAAAGTATTAATGGCTCTAGAATACGCCAAAACTCACCCTAACCAAGACATTGCCATCATGTCATTAGACGCGGAAAAGGCCTTTGACAACATCAGTTTCTCTTGGCTCTTTAGAGTGATGACACAATTTGGATTCTCAGGACCGATTATGCGATTTCTGTCACAAGTGTATGCAGCCCCTACCGCACATCTTGTCACCCCCGATTTTATTTCGGACACGATTCCACTAACAAAAGGAACGAGACAGGGGTGCCCCCTGTCTCCACTCCTGTTCAATCTAGCAATCGAACCCCTGTCCAGAATATTAAACTCAGCTGATGGAATCAGTTCTCTGGAGAACCACACTCTTCGTTCAGCACTATTCGCAGACGACATACTGCTATTTTCCACCGACCCTATAACAGACTTTGACAGACTCAAACGACTTTTTTCAGACTTCAGACTTTGCTCGGGATTCAGAATTAATTTCGATAAGAGTGAGATCTTACCATTACAACCCCATCTCTCCAGTAAATGGAAACACCTATCCCCCCTGGCCATAGCCAACCAACATATTACATACCTGGGCATTAAAATAGGACGTGAACCATCCTCTCTATATTCTTTGAACTACCCCCCTTTGATAACGAAAATTGTGAAGGAGTTGGAGGCTTGGGGGTCCCTGCCTCTCTCGCTCTTTGGGAGATGCCATCTTTTCAAAATGGTGTCCTTTGCGCGCCTGCTCTACCCAATGCAGACCATACCTCTTCTAATTAAACATTCAGACATCCAAAAACTCCAAAAGGCCCTAACTGTTTTTATATGGTCTCACAAAAAACCTCGCATAGCGCTACAGAAATTATGTCTCCCGAAGGGCGAGGGTGGGGCGGGACTGCCCAATATGCGTTTTTACAACCTGGCATGTTTACTCAGACAGGGCTTAGACTGGCTAACTGGTAGTTCTAAATATTCTAACATACATTTAGAAAAGGCTATGGTACACCCATATACCCTCTCGGCCATCCTCCATTCTAATCCCAATACACTACCCCCCCACCTCAAAACAAGTGTAATAATTAAGGATACGGTCGTTGCATGGAGGGAAGTAAGAAAATTGCTCAAAGTGCCATCCAACATTTCCAAATACCTCAAAATACAAGGCAACCCTATGTTCCTTCCATCTACCATCCACAAAGCTTTTGGCCAATGGAAACTTAAAGGCCTCACAGATGTCTCCTCTGTTTATCTTAATAAGCCGGGCAAATTCAAACCGTTTCATACCCTGATGCGGGAATATTCCCTACCACCAACACATGCTTTCTATTACCATCAACTCATCAATTATCTCAAATCATGCTCTGGTCCTAACACTAACCCACTAGAAACATCCTGCATTGATACTCTCATCAAAACCAATAACTACTCCATCTCTAACATTTACTCCTATCTCATACAACATCAAACACAGAAATATGCCCTCAAGCCCTTTCAAAAATGGTCACACGTATTAGACGACGAATCCCTGCCAGAAAAAATCCTTGAGGGGTACAAAACAGTCCGCAACCTTACTGCCTCTGAATCCTGGAGGGAAACACAATTTAAGATTATCCACAGAGCTTATTTCCCTTTCCGTTACAACGAGAAGGACCCCACCCAAACCCAATGTCCCTGGTGCAAACTACCTCGCCCCACGCTATTACACAGACTCTGGGACTGTAACAAGATTGATGCATACTGGACTAAGGTGATCTCCTACATCAACGAGGTCCACAAAATTCAGTGCACAAAGGACCGCCTACTATGCCTGTTCAGCATACCCCCTGCACCCTCATCGCCAACGAGGGTCTCACAAAATATTCCACATTGGGCTCACCTCTGCCTTCTAGTGGCTCGCAGAACTATCATGTCTCACTGGATATCAGCTACTCCTCCTACCCTGACAACGTTTAAAAAAGCCTTGGCATCACTTTTCAATCTAGAAAGACTAGACACTATCACCCTTAATTTCCGGTCAACTTCCCGTTTTTTCAAAAGATGGAGGAAGTACATTGAAGCTACATTCACTCCGCAGGCACTAATCGAAATAATGAACCCATTCCGTTACACCAAATGGTACTTGACAAAAGATGTCACCAATTCTCTAGGCCGACTCAAAATACCCCCCACCCCAGAATCCTTTGTCTTTAACCCACCGTGGGTTATTCATAAACTCATTGTGCCCCTTGGCATTCACCCTTTCAGGTCTTAAGTTTAATCAGACGCTGCCTCCACTCCTGAAGGTATTTAGATGTGAAGATTTTGTATATGTCGAGCAAATTTTCGCCCCATAAGGTCGATGACATGGCAAACATGAACTCCCCCCATCTTCCCTTCCCCAAATTTTTCTTTTTATTTTCTTTTTGTTTATCTCTCTGTTACTTCTCTTTTGATCCAACTGATATGACAAGATTGTATTTCAACTACTTTGAGAAGTCATTCAACTGTATAGATTGTAACGATCAATACTTTGTAACTTTTGTAACACTAAATCTTATACTTTTGTATGCCATAAAACCCAATAAATATTTTTCAAAAAAAAAAAAAACATGTCACACCACCATTTTCGCAGCAGAAAAACAAAGGAGCTGTTTGTGCATGATTCAATCATTTTTTATTTTATAGTAATAATATTTTTAACGTACAGTATACTATTAAGTGTTGAGGTACTTTTGACTATCAAGTTGAGATGTTTTTATTCCTAATTCATTTTTTATTTTTTATTTCTGGCAGGACTTTTTGAAGTGTTCAATTCCTGGATCACTTATTAATTGTGCCTAATCTTGGTGGAACCTAATCTAATCTCTGTCCTACAGGATCAGGTGACCAGACCATCAAAACACACAGGTCAATATGTTCTGGACTTCTTACGCACTAACAATGGAGCCCCACTTGTTTGTAGTTAGTAAATCTCCTCTCCAGCTAACCCCCCTCCCAACATTACTCTCACCAATCTCTAGCTAATCCCCAATTAAATAACAAAAAAAAACCTATGTCCCAAATACCCACCTAAATCTGTGATTTCTAGGAGGTCTAGAGTCTAACTATTCTTCACTGGGAAAGTTCTGCTTTGGGCGCCAGCATCACTACTGATGATGTGGCTGCTGCCCATTGGTGCATTCCCCCTAAAGTTTATGGGGGCAAATCCTGTTGTTTGAATTCTGGTCATTTATAGGGCTAATAAGCAAACTATTGTCACACAAAAGGCACAGAAAGCTGCATACTGCCATAGGAAACATGTACCATTGCCAATATTTAGTTAGTATATCTAAATCTGCTAGTGCATCTAACACTCTGCCTCCCCCAGACTGACAATGCTGCTGTCCAAAGGTGGTTTTGTTGCTCCTTCATCCATAGTGGGGGCACTCTAATACAGGAGGTGTGTTACTATCCAGATCACATAGTGAAAACTGAGGGGGGAAAGCCTAAAAAAAATAAAACTAAAGCAGCTAATACATCTGATGATTGGTATCTAAATCTAACGTAATATTACATTTTTGTTTTTTGAGTTTAATATCGCTTAAAAGTGTATATCTATAGTATTTCAAAATACAGATAATTTGTAATGTAACTCCCTGATTTCATCTCTTCTTTATTTTGTACATCATATTGTTAAACTATCTTGCTGAGGCTGATTTATCAAGCCACTTGCATAAAAAATTATGTAAAACTTGTGCAAAACTGGCTATGCAGAAGTGTTTACGAATTTTATCTTAAGGGCCCTGTGATGATATTGTGGATTGGGCACTCCAGAAAGGCTGCGTGAGAGGGCTAGGCAGCCATGTTGTTCAGGACCTAGGTCACCCATGACATTTTTTTTAACGAGAGACAGATTAGCAGTGACTCCTTGTTCAGGACCCTATTAATCCAATACGCATTTCAGTCTCACTCTAATAGCCTCATAAATATTCAGTCTAAAGCCTAGTTCACAAAATCGGCCAAAAAAATATTGCTTTTGAAGTGATCATACAATAATCTGATCGTTAGTACACAGCTTTTGAGAGACGATCATGACAGTGCGCCCAAAATTATCTGAAGGGACAAACATGAAATGTTTCTTGTACGATACCAGATCGTATGATTTTCGGTTAATCAGTTACGTTTTCATCTGGAAATACAATACGAATACAATGCAATAAAATTACATCAATTCCAAATTTTGATCCTGTCATACGAGAATTTTCGTGACTTTAGTAACCTCTTCATTTTCAATGTGGAGACTAGTATGCAAAAAAACCAAAAAAAAACAGATGATCATTCATACGATAACCTCATTGTGTGTACCAGGCTTTAGTTTAAGTAATTACGATAGCAAGCAGATTTCCTAATTATTAATCCCCCATCGTAATTAGCTTACCTGGTGTAGGTGGTGAATACACAGAATGCTGTCTAGCTTTTCTTGTGCAATCAAAAACTTCAGTATATTTAATAACTCCTGAGCTGATGATTATATGACCAGAACAAGGACATATTTACCTGTATCTATTAATTAGCAGGATTTTATGCCCAAACACCACTATCCTAGGATAGTACCAGTACCAACCAGCAGTACCAGTAGTAACAGTCATCAGTACCAGTACCCGCCAGAAGTACCCACCAGCAGTACCAGTAACCACCATCCGTACCAGTCATCAGTACCAGCCAACGGTATAAACCAGCAGTACCAGTACCAGCTAGAAGTACCCGCCAGCAGTACCAGTACCCACCATCCGTACCAGTCATCAGTACCAGCCAGCAGTATAAACCAGCAGTACCAGTACCAGCCAGAAGTACCCGCCAGAAGTACCAGTACCAACCATCCGTACCAGTCATCAGTACCAGCCAGCAGTATAAACCAGCAGTACCAGTACTAGCCAGCAGTACCTGCCAGCAGTAATAGTACCAGCCACCAGTATCAGTACCAGCCAGCAGTACCAGTACCTGCCAGCAGTACCAGTACCCACCAGCAGTACCAGTCATCAGTACCAGTACCAGCCAGCAGTACCAGTACCCACCAGCAGTACTAGCCAGCAGTACCAGTCAGCAGTACCCACCAGCAGTACCAGTACCAGCCAGCAGTACCAGTACCCGTCCGCAGTACTAGCCAGCAGTACCAGTCAGCAGTACCAGTACCAGCCAGCAGTACCAGTACCAGCCAACAGTACCCACCAGCAGTACCAGCCAGCTGTACCAGCACCTGTCAGCTGTACCCGCTGGCTGTATCAGCCAGCTGCAGGAATCCTGAGGAAGAAGTGAAGATTGAGGTCAGTTGAGAAGCAGGTAAACTGCTGTGCAAGCAGCTTTAGGCCCCTTTCACATGATCGGTCCGATCGGGTCCGCCTGTCTGTTTTTCAGGTGGACTCAAACAAACTCTTCATTCACCTCTATAGAGCGGCAGATGTAAACGGACTCGTGGACAGGAGGTCCACCCGACGCGTTTCAACTCTACGGTCGTCATCTCACCCCAGATGACAACCGTGGAGTCGAAACGCATCGGCGAACCTCCTGCTTGCATCCCTCTTTGTTATATACATGCTTTTTTCTACTCTTCCAAATGTGAGTGTTTTATTCTATTTTTAATAAATTGTTTTTTTTAACGGTATCACGCTATGTTAGCTCATCTTTTCATTGCATGATACATCCCTCCTGGCATTTACCTTCCACCCTCCTCGTGATGATTGGAGCCTTCAAGTCTCTATTTAGTGACAGTCTAAGGTCGATTGATTGATACAGATCTAGGACCAGTTTGTTTCTAACAGATGTGTTCAACCTAATAAGCTCTGCAGACTTGGGTGGTGTAAGCCCCGCCAAGTCATTAAGATCGGGTAAGCCTCCCCATTTCTACGGTGGTGGTACCTCTGTTTTTCCCTTCACAGTTCATACCGGTGATTGGAATCCTCCATATGTCTAACGGGACTGCACATCAAATTGGATTGGACTTTATAATTCACCATTTTCGCTTTTTGGACTTTGTTTATAGTGCAGTTATTATACTAGCACATTATTATACTAGCACATTTTTCAGAAATTACTTTCATTTTTTCTGAGTTTGGACTCACATTTATTATGTGTTAATCCTTGTTTATTTTATTTGATGTGTTTCTGTCCAACATTAACACCCTAATTTTTTTTCACACAGACACCCAGCGCCTATCCTCCCCCATCTTGGGACCACCTCCCACCCACACATTTGTCTCCACACTTTGACCCCACCTGGGGGGTTCGTTGTGGTGGTCTCGCCTGTCGGACCATGCCCCCTCAGCTTCGGAACGGGGCATCCATGGTTGGCGTGGCACCTAGGGCCGCGTCGCCTCTGCGCAGACACTACTGTGAGTTCAGAGCTACAACCAATAACATCATATTCATGACTTAATTTTTCTTCCCCTTGCATTTTCCCACCATTCATTACCGCTATTTCCCCAACTCATAGGTACCACCTCGGTATCGCTCCTGATGAGTGGCTTTAAGGCCCCGAAACGACGTAACGACGTAGAGCTCCAATCTACCGCTAGGTGTACACTATATGAACCCATATGCATATAACGTTCCTATTTACTTGTATCCATTTATTTATATTTGTCATTTTTGATGCAATATTTTTTGATTACACTTTTAATATCTAATATCTACTACCTTAGAGCTGAGTGCCAACATATGCAGAGCCATGTGCCTAAGTATGTATTGTATGATTTTGTGTATAATCATTTATGTACTATTTATGCTCAATTATGTACTGTATGAAATTTTGTAAAAACCTTTTTTTCTCATTAATAAATTACATTTTTTACCCAACTCATACTTCTGCTCCCATGTGCCTTGTATAAAGTCCCACACCTGTTCTCTCCATACTCCACACCCTAATTTCTATTTTTCACTTTACTTATGGTATAGTCACCATACTAGCACATTTTTCACCATACTAGCATTTTTTTTAGTAATTTCACTTTTTCTTTGTTTGATTCACATTTCACCACTAATGAATCTCTGTTTATTTGATATATTTATGTTTAAAGTGGTGTTCCACCGAAAAAAAAAAAGCATGAATGTTCCTAAAAAAAAAAATTGGGAAAATTTTTTTTTACTCACCTCTAAATGGCTGTTGCTAGGTGGTCCCTCGTAGTCTGCCTCCTTCAGTGCCTGGGCTGGTGACATCACTTCCCCTCGGCGCAGGAAGGGCTCAGCTCTGCCCCCTCCCTCTTGTCAATCATCTGGGACACATCACAGGTCCCAGATAACTGAGCGGCCAATCACGGCGCGTGGCACCGCTCGCGCATGCGCAGTGGGTGCCTGGCTGTGAAGCCGCAGCTGGGCGCCCACAGTTGCAATGCCGGCACCGCCGAAAGGAGGGGGAGACGAGTGGAGCTTCTATCCCCCGCATCGCTGGACCGTGGGACAGGTAAGTGTCTGATTATTAAAAGTCAGCAGCTGCAGTATTTGTAGCTGCTGACTTTTAATTTTTTTTACAAATGGGAACTTTTCTTTAAGTCACATTTATATCGTTTATTTATGCAAATGTGCTTTTTGCAACCTTAGCGCTGCACTTATTTATCCACAGTTTTTGCTTTTTGTCCACAAGCTGTGCTGGCTGCTAGGTTGCAGGTTCACAGCGCAGTATTCCTTTCACTTCATTAAGAAACTATTAATACAGGGTGTATCCATGACACATGTGCACTGTATATTTGGTTTTCTAAGACCCCTTTCACACTGAAGCGTCGCTAAAACAGCGCCAAAGCACCGGTCTTTTTTGCGGTGCTTTAGCGGCATTTTAGCTGCGCTTTTCTGGCGCAAGCGGGCAGTTTTTTTAAGGTCACTTGACAATGTGACCTTAAAAAAATTCAAAAAACACCCATTTTGCTGCACTTTCTAAGCACCCTTAAGGCACTTCGGAAGTGCTGCCTATTCATTTCAATAGGCAGGGGCGTTTTTGAATTGCTTTTTACAGCGCTCCAAACCTGCCCCAAAGATGCTGCTTGCAGGACTTTTTCTAATGTCCTGCAACTTTGCAAGCACACCACCGCTCCAGTGTGAAAGGACTCATGCAAATGAATGGGAGGCAGTTTTCAGGCGCTTTTCAAGCACCATTTCTAGTGCTAAAATGCCTGCAAACTGCCTCAGTGTGAAGGGGGTCTTAAGATTGAATAAAGCAGAAGTTGTTTCCTTTCAGGCTGTACCTTTTAAATTGAAACTCTGTATGAGCCTGTATGAATGGAGTAGGCAGGAAAAATCACTAATCTAAGGCTAGGTTCACACTGCTGTGACACAATTTTGATCTGACTTTCAGTGCCATTGTGTAGTGCTATTTGGATGCAAATTTGATGCAACTTTGATAAGGTGTGTATATTCTATGGGCCAAACTGGCACTGGAATCGCACCAAAGTAGTAAAAGAACCTTTTTAAAAATCACTCCATGCAGAGTCGCATTGGTGTTGTGGTGGAGAGATTGGCTATACATAACCAATCTCACCTGTGCTAACACGCGCCCCTTCACCATAATGGTATAATGCATCCCTAAATGACCCATGTCTCCCCAGTTCCCCAGTAAACATACATCACCATCATAGCTTACATTCTCAGCTCCATCAGCATCACTGCCTTTTCTGAGCCCTGCACTTGCTTTTATTTACACATAAACAGGAAGTCCCAAACTGGAGGGTTGGCCTCTAACAGCCAATCGCCTCCTACACAATTTATGACCTCACAGGAAATGACCAAATAAGGATGTAACACAGGATGTGGACGTCAACACAGGACATGATCAAATAAGGATGTAACACAGAATAAATGAATTTATACAATAACCAATGAACGATGATTACAATTCCGCTGATAGGAATACTTATACTACCATTCCTTGTGGATGGGTGGCTATCTGCAGGTGTACGCTGCGAATCCCGACATGTGCCTATTAGATTGTAAGCTCTTCTGAGCAGGGCCCTCTTAATCCTATTGTATTGTATTGTATTATAACTGTATTGTCTCCCTTTTTATATTGTAAAGCGCTGCGTAAACTGTTGGCGCTATATAAATCCCAAATAATAATAATAATAATAATGTGCTGATCAGACACAGCAGAGACAAGAGTGTGCAGCCGCCTATAACCGATAATGTCCTTGCAGAGCGAACATATCCCCTCAGACGATTGTCTGTGCAATGCACAGGGCTCCTTTCGCTGGCGGGCATACCCCCACTCAATCCAGGTATTGATCAATTTTATCAGGGCAGGGTTACTTATTGGTCATGCTTTTATATATATCTCCATGTTTTTCACTTTTGTACCTATAATAAATAAATATTCATTTGTTATTAATATACTTATTTAGATTGCCTCTCTCATGAGCCCCGCTTTTCTTTTGGTCCCCCTCTGTTTTGGACAATCCTTGGGTTACTAGTAATGGGGGTTGGAGGGAAACTATAGTTTTAGGTCACAGAATTTCATACATGGTAAAACAAGCCTCATCATTCCATATTTGATTTATACCCCCACTCTGCAAACACCTTTCTCCAATCCCAGGAAGTTTTCCACCACCTAACAGATCTCAACCAGCGTCAGTCTGACCCAGTCAGCTCTTTAGAGCGGGTTGTGGGAGAACTAACACTGGGAGACTCTTATGACAATACATATTCAAATACATCTTCATAAAATTTCCACAACAGTGTGAATGAACACCATTGAAAACAATGCGATTACCATTGTCTGTATGACTCAATGCGCATCTGAAATCGCACCAGTGTGAACCAGGCCTAACTTGTTTAGCTGTGTGTGTAAACATATGCATAAGCTGTTGGAGGTAGGACAGCTTGGGATGGAGGGTGGGAGCGGGAGCTGCCCGAGTTCATTTTTCTGGTGCAATAATTTTTAATTTAAAACATAATAATGTATGGAAGCAGCGCTAAATCAATAAACAAGTGATTTATCCTAGATCAGTATGTGTGAAAACCAAAATATTATGTGTTATTATGATGACACCAAAACTTCTTTTGTGACAAACATAAATTATAAAGTGACACCAAACTAATTTTATACTTATACTTTATAATTTATGTTTGTCACAAAATAAGTGGCAGAGGACATGGCTGGGGGGTGATGTGAAGTGGAAGAGAAGGATGACGCTGTTGGGGGGGTAATGTGAAAGGGGCAGAGGACATGGACAGACTATATATACATATAGAGCTGGCTAGTTTGCCTGTGTCATTGTGGGACATTCTTTAACAAGGACCGCTTTGAGTTTGCTTCCCCCTAGTGTTTAGCCTGGCCATTGCGACATCATTTCATAAGCAGAGACTGAGAGACCACTATTGAAAGCAGAGGATGATGGGACATGTGGTCCGGAGAGCCGGGCATTTACATTGGGCCAGTGCTACTGAAAACTACAGGTTTCATCAGGCTGGAGAGTGAAGTATGCTGGGAGAAGACATAAATAGCCTGGCTTGAGAAAGAGCTCTTCCTCTTGGACCACAGCCTTCAGCTGAGAGCAGGGACCTGGCGGCTCTGGGGGATGCGAGCAGGCTTCGCAACCCAGGCAGCATGGTGAGTCTTCAGTAAGCGAGCCATACACCTACAGGCAGTTTCACTATTGCCAGCTCCCTGTCGGCCCACTGACTGTCGGGGGTCACTCTCATCATCACCATTACAGACCTAGCTGAATCCCAGCATCGCCAGGTGCACAGTCAGGCATCCTTCACTGGTTGCAGATTCTTCAAGAGCCTGTTCCGGAACATCCTATTCCCTTGAGTCTTGGTATCTTTAGGATTGGTGAGCGGGCTGAAGCCCACCCTACCAAAAGACACTGCATGCAGACACCTTTACCACATCTTTTTACACAAAAGCTTCTAACAGGAAACACTTTGCATATGCTATCCACTATTGCTGGTCGCCATTGCACCGCAATCTCTCTGGGCCCTTGTTAAGCTAGCTGAAGATTCTGAACACCTACACTGCAAGGTGCTATTAACAAATAACGGCACCGCTGCACATCTGCCAAGGGGCTGTGCTTTTCTCTGTGTGTGGGGAAGGGGGATGAATATGTGCATGCTCCCAACATGCACACATTTTGAATCTAGCCTTAAGCTGCTTTAAAGCGGGGACGTCTAAAAGCAATAAAAAGTGTTCTGGGAACCATAAGGCTCCATTCACACCTGAGCATATCGATTTACTGGCGTTTTTCTGCTCAAGTCAGGCGTTTCTTTTGAAGTCTATGGGGCCAAAAACACTTGTAATTTGCCAAAAAGAAGCTCATGTACTTTTTTGAGCTTCAGGCGTCTTGCTTCAGGTGACAAAACACTCATGTGAACAGATGCCATTGAAATGATTTGAATTTTGCTTGTTGGGCATTTTGGAGCTTCAGAGCTGAGCAATTTACAAGCTGAAAATCGCTCAGGTGTTAACGGGGCCTTAAAGTTGTTTATACTACCCACATAACTTCCTGCTTTTAAAAAAGCTAAACACAGGAGTGTCAGTGTTCATCAAGCTTCAGCAAGTTTGATAGAGCCAGTCCCATTTTCTGGCTAGAGGAGGTCCAGCATCATTTTGCTCTTTCCAAAATGTATATTACACAAACTATGGAATATATATTTTAAAATTGATAAATCCTGATTTACTGACGGCCTATCTCATTTCTTGAGGCCAAAAAAATGCCAGGGCAGTATAAATATCCCTAAAAATTATTTAGAAATCAGACAGCCTGTTTTTGAAAAATGAAGAAATTGAACAAATTTACTATACTATATATAATTTTTATTCAGTTTTTTAAAACATTTTTTCTTGTTTTTTTTTCTTTATTTTTACAATTTTGTTTACATACTATCATTAGAGTAGTTCAGTGTCACTGTCATTGTACTACTCTGAGGGGGGGGGGGTTGATTAAGGTTTTCTTTGTTTCTTTTTTGTCACACTGTGATTTTTTGTTACAGTGATGATCACTATAGCAGCAATCATTTGAAATGGCTTTCATGACTCATTGTTTACTATTGTGCCACAGTTATCACATAATACAGGGTGCTGTGATTGCTCAAGGTATCTTGTGATCACTGGTGACCAATCAGAGATCACACACAGTAGTAAACAATGATGTCATGAATGGATTCCATTACCGACTGTTGTTTTACTAGGTGTCATGTGATCGCACAGCAATCCCACGGTATTTGGGCCGCTCACACCAAGCACTGCAATCAGCTTTGTCCGGCAGACACAGCAATCGCAGATCGTGCCACATGTGTGGGGTGGCATATTGGTACATCACATGCCTGCTTAAGCCACCACCCAGCAGTAAAATTACTGTTAGCTGGTTGGCAAGTGGTTAATTTAGCAAGTTGGTGGCAAGGAATTAAAAAACAAGCAAATTAAATTTCAGCTTTAATGGTTTATGCTATTCGCATATCATTTTCATTTTTTTTCATTTTCATTTTTGTCAAATATGTTGGTATTTCAATAATGTGCCTTTATTTTTATGAATATATGCATCTGGATACAATCTGTGAGCTCCATTGTAAACTGTTTACAGTCATCTAATTACTGCATTCAATTGTTAATTTATGTATAGCTATGTACCACCCGAAGCAAACATAATGTATTATACATAACAGAATACTGACAGGTTATGGGGAATGCCTAAATAGTCTTGAAATATTTATGTAATGTGACCATATTTAGCAGTTGTACCAGAGATCTCAGAGCTTTTATAACATATTGACAGCATAGTAACCTATGTATATTTATGCAGGATGCCTCATAAGTTGCATAGGGACTGTATCCTAAGCAGAAGCACATCAACTGTGTTTCATCAAATTGTTATAGCGTATTCTAAAAAGGTGTAGAGACGGAAAGTGGATATGTTGCCAAAAATATCCAGTTTGATTTAAAGTTTCATTACAGTTATAATAACCTATTTGACTGCTATTGGCTATGTCATTCTACTCTATTGTCAAACAATACAGGATTGCAGGGCCTATATAGTTTTGGCAGATGTACACCTAGTGTCTTATTCAAGAACTTTTTCACTATTTATGATAGCAAGTCTTCTTTTTTTAGAGACCAGGTTCATTTCCATAAATAACTCACATTCCAATATCTAAAATACATCAAGCAGAACACAACATTAAACATAGAGCTAAGATAAAGTGGTAGTAAAAGAGGGTATTTAACTATATTTTAAACAAGAATAACGTTTTTTTTTTAGATAAGGGTTAAGATTTGCACTAAAATATGAATTAATTTCACACGTGTATATATATGTTTGTAAGTTGAGCACTAAGAGATCTACTTTGTTGATCAGTATAGGAAGGACCCTATACTGAGCCCAATGAGACAGATTTTTTTGTGCTTACCTCTTTATAGTAAGTATTAAAAATAAATATTGCACAGAAAATTGTGAGTTCTCTACTACAGTGCAGGGGGTGAAGCGTTATATCGAAATAGATGGACAAATGTTTCATGGAATAGGACACCAGCAGGAAAACAGATGTTGCCTCTCTGACTGTTGGCATTCCACTCTATGTACAGATGCAGATCTTTTTCTCTGAGTTGACCATATTTAACCAGTTACCAGTTAATCAAATTAAAGGGTGGTTACCAATAACCATGCTGCACACTTTACTCTAATATTTTTCACCTAAACTCTGATGTTGGGGATATATATTACAAAGTGTAAAAGTTGGCTACAACTGAAACAATCAAACAAAGAATGAATGAATTAAGAACCAAGTGGAGTCTTCCATGCTAATTTATAGACTGGTCTTACATTCTGGTATCCAGTTTCATTCTCTAAAATCAAAGAGTGGAAATAGAATGGGTTCAAAAGTTTATGAGCCCTGCAAATGTGATGCATGTAGATCCGTAAAGGTAAAGCAAAAGTCAGGTTTAGTATTACTTTATTTCATAAAAGGAGGCCACACCTTAAAACATAACCTAAAGTTCACCACTTCAGTAACAGAATTACAAATATTCTTTCCAAGCATTTTGTCTTTGCCACAATATAATTAGAACTTGCATACCAGAACACTCTTACCATAGCTGTTGTTCCCATTCAGTAACTCTTGATCTTCCTGAGCTGGGAACACGTTTCTGGCTGCTATATTCATAACAAACTCTATGCTCTTTGGCTAACAACCACTTTAAGGATGTTCTAAAATGTTTTGCAGCAGGACTTTTTTTCTCAGCTAACACACTGAGTAACATGTTATAAATGTATTATAGCCAGGCTTTGTGGCTTTCTTGGGTGTTATCATCCAGACTTCATATTGCACAGGGTTTGGCATAATATAGATCTATAACAGGGCATTACTGTTAGGAAGGATGGGTACTGGCCATTCTCCACTACCTGCCTTCTTTTGGTGTGCAATGCAAGGCAATAAAGTTCTCTGGTGCTCATTCCGTACAATGAGCACAGAGTGATCGCATGACCAGTGCTATATGCACTAGGGATGTCCAGTAAAGGACTGACTTCTCCTCCGCACTGGGCTTCACAGTCATCTAGGAGAGGTCAGTGCTTAATATTGGCTCTGGAATCCCATGAGAATTGATTGGCTATTTTGGCATGCCATGTTGAGGGAGTCATGCATGTTATTAAAATGGCAGCATGGGCAGCCTGTAGCTGTGAGTAGAGTGGGCTGCCCTTTGGGTGGAGGGGGCAAGCAATTTTCCTACCACCGACATGACAACGACTTTATGTGAGAGGAGCTGGGGCACCGGAAAATCACTAGAACAACATAGAGAGGTTGAATCTCTCCAATAAAGATGCGGATAGCAATAAAAATGGGCTCTATCTCTCAACCACTCTATACAAAACTACATACAAAATACAAGTTTTGACTACGGATATATTTTGAATAAAGTACAGAACCTTAAAATACTGCACCCTTTTCATTTTTGTTGTATTGGTGTATAGAAGTAGAGCAGCACTAAAGACTTTAAATACCCAGAAAAGGCAGATTGCACAGTATGTGATACACAGTGTAAAACAAACTAAAAAAAAAAATATTCACAGCTATTTCTATTAAATAAATAACAAAAACTCTATGTGATCATAATAAAAAAGGAAATTAGTGTCCAGAAGTGTTCCACAGTGCATAAAACATTTATTAAAAAAATATGTTTACATCATACTAACATACAGTAAATCAAAAATTGCAAAACATATATCAAAGTCCAGTGAGGTGGCAGTGAAACTTCTGTGTTCTCCTCTGTAAGCACAATCCTCCTAATGAATACACAACACTGCAGTGTCATCAAAGAGTGCTTACCAGAGGCAAATGACTCAAAAAAAAGTTGTCCTATGCAACTTAGTAACACAAGTATGCTGCCCTCCACACTGGTAACAGACTCCTTCACCTTTCACATGTAACAACCTCTCCCAAGGATCGATATATATGAAAGGGGAACCAAAATACTACAATAGTGTATACCTGTTAAAGCTATTTTATTAAAAAGAAGGATTAAAAACACAACTGTCATTGTACTATAGCACTAATCAATACAAACATTCTAAATCCCAATCAGTAGTAAATGCAGTACATGGTGATCTTGGCCCAATTGGCGCCACCCCAACGCATTTTGTCAAATGGTGACATCCCCAAGGGTTCCGGAACTTTTTTTTTTAATTGGCATTAGACATTTGTTACACGTTATTCTCATTAGCAAAGAGGTAGAAATTGTAAACAGGGCAGAAGTCATAGTGCAACACTAAATAACAAGACAATATTTATTGTCCCAACATTTCTTGTGGTTTGGAGTGGTAGCTTATCTGGCAGGGAGGTACACTAGGAGTAACTCAGTGAGTAAGCATTGAGAGGTAAAGATGAGGTCATGAAGTCCATTCCCATGGCTGCAAGATAGTGAAGGGGTTGACGCAGATGCAGAAAAAGGGAGAGGATGGCAAGGGGGAAAAGAGGAAAAAATGTAGGGGAGGAGTTTGGGTTGGGAGCAATTTGTAAGTGGGGGAGGTGAGGACAAAAAAAAGGGAGGTAAAAAAAATGAGAGGAGGGGAAGAAAAACTGGTTTGTACTCATGGTGTGGCCAAATACTAAGAAATAAGTGAAACTCACAGAGAGTTTGAATATAATATTACTGGACAGCCGACCATCCTTTGTTCCTTGGTAACCCACAGCGACCCGTCAGAATTCTGGAGACCCCAATGACACACAACAGGCAGCTTTTGTGTGCAAAGTGAGTCTAAAATCTTTATTCAGAATCGATAGCAATATATGTAAAGAACAACACAAGAGGGGAGGGATAAGCTTGCTCCTAAGTTTCTAAGGGTTGACCAGGCTTATAGAGAGAGATTTTTTTCATCATTAATTTAGGCAGCTGAAAGGAATTTACAAAGATAACTTATCTGCATAGACTACAGAGAATCGGCCTAAACACACAGTCATACAGAGGAGGTTTTAATTAAAAGTTGGCTCAAGCAAAAAAGTCTAAAACTCTAACGAGAAAGAATTGTAAGATAAGGCACATACATTCTTCAAAAACAAGCTTATAAAATGGAGGGGAATTACAAAATGGAGTTGCAGTTGATCATATAGCTCTATTACAATCCCCTCTTAAGTCATAAATAATGACTTTACTACAGAGTTTCTACTGTAATAAAGACTGAGGTAAGCTTTACTTTCAGCACCTGGGTCAGGGGTTTTAGTAATTAAACACATAATAAGCTTGAAACATGCATAAAGAAATATTAAGAAAAGTAAAACCATAACAATTGCCACAGTAGAGGTTGACCGATATGGGTTTTTTTCTGGCCGATGCCGATGCCGATATTTAGAAATCGCGGTGGCCGATGGCCGATATGTGATGCCGATTTTTTTGGGCCGATATATTAGGCCAATTTTTTTTCCAAACCAGTCCACGTATAAGCGTTCTATGTGGTAGTAGAAGGTGTGTGTGTTCTTTAAATTTGTAGAGAATGGATTGTAGGATGGTGTGGACCTGTCACTGGCTGGATGAAAGGGAGATTATTCAGCCTGTCTGCATCCTCCTGGGAAAGTGCTGTCCTGTATTAGAGAATACAGGACAGCACTTTCCCAGGAGGACGCAGACAGGCTGAATCATCTCCCTTTCATCCAGCCAGTGACAGGTCCACACAATCCTACAATCCCTTCTCTACAAATTTAAAGGAGAACACACACACCTTCTACTACCACATAGAACGCTTATACATGGACTGGTATGAAACACAGAAAACCATATTCCCCATTTCAGGCCATCTTTTCCAACCAGCCTTTATGTTGATGTACAGTTTTTGGCCTACTGGCCCATAGAGACTGCGCCCTGGTTCTCAAAGGCTCTGATGAAGAGGTTATCCTCGAAACGCGTTAGCCAACTCTAAACACCCGCCTCAATATGGGCTCATGATACTTTTAACCCATTTTTATCTTTAAATTTCCATGTTTTTTATATTTTGTTACCTGTTTGTATTGATACGTAGTATTGGCATTATTTAATCGCTTTTATTTGCCTTTATTGGCTTTTTCATTTGAATAAATGTTATACTTTTTGATGTGAGCAACTGATCACGCGCCCTTCATCCATCACTCTCCATATAGCTTTACCTGACCACCCCGGGTTCATTTTCTGGGCAGCGGGACATGCAACACCATCTCTTTCAGCTTTGCTATAATTTCACAATACTACTTTTCTCAAACTCAAACAGACCCTAACAAGCGCAGAAGTAATCTTTCCTTGTCCACAATTTACAATGATATACCTGCCCTCTTCATCAATAACAATTTCTTTGGGTACAAAGGATAGGGAATTTTTGAAGGCCATTAGGACACCCCCTGTTTTGCAGTGCGGTGTACAGGCCATGTAGATGTGTGGATAGTCCTTGTGTGCGCAGTAAGGAGTGTTGTCGAGTTGAAAGTGCATTTCTTGGACGCACAGAATGTCCGCCTTTTGTTTGTGAGCTTCTTTCCATAAAGAAAACTGTTTAGCCGGGTGGTTTAAACCTCTGGCATTGATTGAAAGGCAGGTGATCATCATTTTAATAGACGTGTGGTAGTTCGTGAGGCTGTGTAATGGGGGTACTCACTGCGACCATAGGCGTCATCCTGTAGTGCATGCTGGTCATTGGATAGGACTATCTGTAGCAAATCCTCTGCTGAGTCGGAGGTGAAGTTGTTCCGTATGAAGCTGCGTATATCACTTAAAGAAGGAGATAAAAAGAAACTGAAAACAAAACGAAAAGTCAACATAGGTAACATAAGAAATGAATCTTAGAATTGATCCTGGTGCAGATGTAGCTGCTATTGGTGTTATAGGGGTGAGGGAGAGATCCAAACTGAGAAGCTCTGCCCTGGAGATAAACTTGTGTGAGTTTGGGTTTCAGTTATGAGCTTCCACCTGCATGTTTCTTGCTTGAACGTTTGTAAGACACAGCTTGCCATTTATTTTGGAGAATGTGGGCCCTGCTGGATGAGCTTGTGGGGTAGGCTGGTCCGGAAAGAGAGTCCATCGCCTTATAGCGGTGAGCCCTTCTTCCAGGGTGGATACTGAGACAGTGACCCCATTATGGGTGATAAAGAGCGTGGCAAGGTACTTCCATTTATGGAGGATTTTATGGTTCCTCAAGGCTTTTGTGACCGTTAACAAGTTACGGCGACGTTGTAATGTGTGCCTGGAAAGATCCGGGAGCAGTCTGACGTTGACATACTGCTGAGGGATATTTTCTTGCTTGCGTAAGGCCTGGAGTACCTGGTAAAAATGCATCCTCAATAAAAGTGCATCCTCAATAAGACATCTCTGGGGATGTCTGCAGGGAGGAAAGACGGTTTAGGGACTCTATGTATTCTGTCCATGAGAAGGTTGTGTGCTGAAGCTTCTGGCACCAGTGTGGAGAATAGGGTCTGGGCAAATTGTAGGAGCTGGTTAGGGGGAATATCTTCCGGAATTCCTCTCAGTTTGAGGTTGTTCCTCCTGGACCTGTCCTCGAGGTCGGCCATTTTATCCTTTATCCATGTAATGTCCTCCCCCTGAGCTGTATGGACCTCCATCATCACATTGTATGCTGAGGTATATTCCTCCATCTTATTTTCCACCTGATATACTCTGTGGCCTATGGCTTGTACCTCCCTCTGACACTCTGGTATCCCCCTGACCATGTCTGCTTGCAATGAGGAGCGTAAGGATAGTAACATTTCTTTCAGTAGAGTGTCTGATATAGGCCGGTCTGCAGTGGGAAATTCCTTAATAGGATCTCTATTGGTGCTGCTCTGGTGTGTGGGATCGCTGTGAGGCCCGCTTACCTCCATTACCGGATCGGTCCCCTGCCTGATTGGAGAGTCTATCCGCGGCTTCGATTTGGCTGGACTTCTTGTAGAAGGGCTGGATGGACCTGAGGAGATCACACTGGGCAGATTGGAGGAGCGAATAGAGGCGGATGTTGGTCTGTTTTTGCCGCCGCTCGATTCGGGCCTGTGCTCCGGCCTGTTATCTATCGCTCTGCCGCCATTTTGTTAAAGTCCGCGAGCGGTATAGTAGCTTGTTATTTTCTGCGGCTGTTGTGGGTTTTTGCGGCGTCTAGGCATCCCCGTTATGTGCAGCGGGGTCTCACCGTCGGGATGGTAGGTTTGTAGGTCGTGACAGGTGCCCGTGGGCTATGATGGCTGTGGATTATCTCCTGAGGTGAGCGGAGCTCCTGGGTTAAGCGTCCATCTTGGAGCCCCGTCGCAACGCCCCAAGAGAGTGTTTCTAAAAAGTAAGTAGTTGTCGTGTGTTCCTATTATTAATATTACTTGCATGGTGCTCCATGTGCTTTTCTTTACTGTTGTACAGTTTAAAATGGCTACTTTCAGGCTGGTGGGCACAATAATCGTTCGTAGTAAACATCGTTCGTTCGCTAACTAAATACGATGTTTTTGGCAGATACAGGGTTAACTACATTTGGTCATCAAACTTTTTAGGGTGTCCCACACAGGTGCTCCAGTGGATACTTGGGGTGTCTAAATGTGTGAAAGTTGTCCAAAAAGGTAAGTATTCCAGCTTTCTTAAGGGAATAAATCATGTCTTCAACTTGGAACTCTGCCCAAACAGACAATTGTACCCCACTTCCAAGCAATGTTTCTCATTCATATTTCTGGCCACAAATATCTGTATGCTAAGTATACCTTTCGTTTCATTCTCATAGGGGAGAAAAGATTTTGGACGTCTGAGGACACCAGCAAACCCCCACCTCCTTAAGAAGAGGAACAGAGGACACCACAACCAGAAGATGTTGAGGAAGGAAAGGTGGTTGAGATCGTCCACACAACAGGTGAGTGTCTGAGACCACAGATTCAGGTAATAGATGTATGCCTGCATGTTTATAATACACGGTGTGCATTTTTTCTTTTAGGTGATGTGCATGTTGCGGAAGAGCAATCTCCTCATTTCACCACTGACAGTGCACAAAGGCTAATCCAGGAGATAATGTTTTGTAGTCAGGATTTAGACATCATAAAGGAAAAAAAACAAGGAGATTGAACAAAGAATGAAGAACATGATTGATGTATTAGGGAGAATCTAAATCCGAAAAATATTACACTTTTTATTTTTTGAAAAGAAAATTTAAATAACGTTTTAATACAGTTTAAAAGCCATCAGTGCTATCTGCCATCAGGGGATATCAATGTACGCGTTTTGTGGGTGCAACCCCTTCCTCCTAACTCAAGTAGGTGAGAGGAAGGGGTTGCACCACCAAAACACGTCCATTGATCCCCCATAATGGGAGATAGCACATGTTCACATTAGGCATGGGATCAGGAGGGAAATCCCCATTTTGAGTCCCAATTTATGTGCATCTTCTAAATATGGCTTTTACAGGGTTGATATCACCCTACCTGATGAAGGCAATATCAAACATTTTTGACACTATAATGTCTGATATTGTCTTCAGTTTTTAAATGTTGAACTTTGTAAGTTCCTGAGTTGTGTATGTTATGTTTTGAAACATGCCTGTTTATGTACTTTAACAATTTTTTAAAGGTAAAACTTTATAAAACAAAGATGTTATTTTTTTTACCAAAAAATGGTTTATAACGCACATGTGAATGTGCATGGAGTAAAAGGTTTTATATTCAACAATGTGTGGCTTCTTCTTTCAATGCTCAATACCAGTTTTTGTATTAAGTTGGTGTTTACAGTGACAATGGGTGTTATTTAAATAATGGAAAAACCACTTGGCACTATAAGTGCACTAGGAGAACCTAGGAGACAGATAAAAGAAACAGAAGCAGTAAATCAAATTCACGATTTTATGATATATAAAATTTGCTGGCATAGCAATGGCCCCCCTACCCATAAAACAATCCACATATTTTTGACACACTTCACGGGCGCTTTGGACGGCCAGCTTCCAGGGCCGTCGTTGTTTCATGAAGTCCGGCCTCAGGCCCAACTGAGGCTACATAACTAGTAGTATTTTGCTTTAAAAAGTTGTGCAGTATGCTGTTAGAAATAGGCGGAACCGGCTGGCCATTATCCCAAAGGTATTCTCCACGACTCTTACCCTGGGGTGAGGGTCCTCTGGGGGAATGGCCTCATCATGTGATCACCCAGACCAAATGCTTCATCAGCGATAAAAACAGATGGGAGTCCTCCGGCGTTCTCTTCCGCAGGTGGCAATCCCAAGCCACCACTCTGGAGACGTTGGTAGAACTCGTCTGGTCAAATACTCCACCATCCGACATCCAGTCATTCTTCCCCACATCCACAGAGAAACTCATATGTCGCCAACACCACCGCCATTGACACGATACTATGAAAGACCCTTATAGTTAAAATAGTATGACCCCGAATGGGGTGGTGGGACGATGTGGACGTGCTTCTCATCGATTGCCCCTCCACAGTTGGGAAAGTCCCAATGGTCGGCAAACTGGGAGGCCACAGTCTGCCATCCCTGTGGCGTTGAAGGAAACTGTGAAGTCAAAACATTAAAAAAAAAATTGTACTTTTGCACATTGCAAGCAGATTAGACACAAACATTCTTGGCCAACATCAGTATAACATTTATTTTAAGGAGTATTTAAAGACAAAAGTATAAGGTCCACTTATCAGATTCCTCACCCCCTCTGATGGCCCATTGTAAAAATTCTAGCGGGAGGGGGGGTTCTAAATGAGTTTGGGAGCCCCAAAAAAGATTATGGCACTCTGCCTGAATTTAAGGACAACAATAACATTAGTACACATTTTAGGGGGTGTTTAGGGTAAAGCACTACAATGAAGCTGACAAAATACATTGTTAAGTGACTAGGCTAGGTGTATATGGGCCCAGGATAGCATGCTGGGGAGGTTAGTGAAGGCAAATATGCATGAAGGACAAAAAAGGAGCATTAAAAGATTACAGCATGCATGAGAATAAAGAGGACATTCACAGCATATTACAATCAGGGTAATTAGGGAATGATGAAAGAAATACAATACATTAGCAAACATTAAATACACAGAATGTGATGTTAAAGGAGAAAACGTATCCTAATATAGTCCTTCTGCAGGACCTGAATGATAGCAGAACAGGTCTCTGGAATAATGATCCCCAGAGCCTGGGGGGAGATGCCTGTAGAGAACTTGAGGTCCTGTAGACTTCTCCCTGTCGCCAAGTACCGCAAAATGGCGACTAGCCTCTGCTCCGGAGTGATGGCTTGCCCCATGCAGGTGTCCTGCTTCATAATATAAGGGGACAGCAAAGCCAACAGACAGTGAAAAAGGGGGTCCCTAATCCGGAGAAAATTCCTGAAATCATCAGGGTTATTTTCCTGGATCTCACGCAGCAAAGGCAAGAGAATTGGTCACGCTGGAGTAACCAATTCTTGGTCCATGAATTCCTCCCCACTCTGTTCATGGACTGGACTGGGTCAAAGCAAGAACCCCAAGCCCCCGCATAGCACGAACTCTATGACGAGCACGTACCCGCAACATGGCTTCAAAACGGTCGGCTGGTCAGAACGAACCAACAGAACGCACTGAAGAACAGCAAGAGCAAGCTGAAAATCAGAAACGAGCGGACAAGAATGCACTGAAAAACAGATACGAACTGACTACACGCACTGAAAACCAGATACAAACCCACAAGCACAAACTGAAGAGCAGTAATGAACTGAAAAGCACGAGGCTGAAAAGCGCGAATCTTCTCTCACCAAACTTCTACTAACACGAGATTAGCAGAAGGAGCCTAAAGGGTTTTTTTCCGACCAAAATTCCGATCGTGCATTAGTCCTAGAGGGGGTTATTCTTCTTTAAGCTCATCTGATTTCTCTTGTAACTCCTTAAGTATTGCATGAGCTTCCTCCGATGTCTTCCAATAAAGTTTCTTTTTCTGCTTTTTAGTTAGTGTGGTTCTATGTCCTCCTGAAGCTCCCTGCTCTCTAGTTTCTGTGTCAGAATCCTCCAAAACATCAGAACCCATTTGACTGACAGTCACTATGGGACTTTCTGACCTATCTTCCTGTTGTTGCTGAACTTGCAGAACTTGTTGTTGCTGCTGGGCTGGAGCCCGTCTCTGGCTGACAGCACGATGACCAACTAACAGAGCTATATCTTCTTTTGTGAGACTGGGATAGATTTTGTTTGTGTATGGTCAAATAATTTTCATTGGTTTTAATACAGTGTACAAACATTGACCTACATGGTCTAAGAAAACAATATATAAAACATTGTAAACTTTCCATAATAGCATCTGTCACATCACAGCTGTTTAAAGAATGGGACAGCAGCACATGAGCGTAGACCATATTCAATCTTTTCCACATATCCCATCTATGGTGGAATTTCTCAGAAGAACCATGCCATTAATTGTTCATATTTATAAATCACTTCTAAAGTGGGACATAACCTTGGAAATGTTAGGAAGCACAGCAGATTTCCACTTTTTAACTAAAATGAGGCGGGATAAATTATAAACAGCAGCTGCATGAAAGACCTTCTATAAATGTGGAATAAATAGAGCTGTATAATGTTTGTAATATTCAGATAAATAGCCATCTGGACCAAGGGATTTATTGAACGGCAGAGGATGTATAGTGTTGCTAATTTCCTTAAATTGGTCGTTAAGCCACTCTAACCTGTATACACCATCAGCATGCCCTCCTATTGTAGTATCACCCTCTGTGTGCGATTTATAAAAATAAATGCAGCAAACACCTAATTTCACTGCAGAGATTACAAGTACATGACTGGCCAACTTTCTCCTTTCCTCCTCTGAGAGATGCAGCGGGCGGGGCTGAGATTTCTCTGTTGATGTCAGTCTGGAGGGGAGGAGGAGAGAAGGAGAAATCTGGCTGGTCCTGTGATCACAATCTCGGCTCTTAAAAAAGGTATTTAAAGCATTTATATTTATAAATCATTCACAGGGGGGGACACTGCAATAGGAGGCAGTGCTGATGGTGTATACAGGTTAGTGTTATGAGAGCAGCAGGAGGGGGGAGGGGCGGCTCACACACAGACAGAGAGGGGAGGGGGGAGGAGGACACAGGAGCAGAGAGGAGTGCAGATAGCAGGCTGCGAATGACTGAGGCATGTAAACTGACCACGGTGTCTGGTCTCAGCAGCCATGATAGACGGTGGTCAGTTAACAGAGGGGTGGTGAGAAACTGTCAGGATCAGCTAATTTTTTTAGGTGTTACAAGGGGCCAAATGACACAGGACAAGCACTGTTTCATATAACATGCTTTAAAGGAGCAGGATCCATTTTTTTTTGGGTCAACCAACGCTTTAAGTTAGAGTGGACTATTTATTATTTGAAGGTCCTCTTTAGAAAATGTAGGTAAAGAGACAGAATCTAAATTAGTTATCAGCTCTGGAGACGGTTGAAATGTAGAATTGTCATCTCTTAAATTATGCAAAATTTAATTGCTAAATGCATCAGCAATTTCATTCGGGTTGTAGAGTTTACTGCCTGTGGTGGGATGTTTTAAATACGGTAATTTAAAAAAAAAATTCTCTCTGAGTTAGGTAGCGAAGAGTTTACCTGCTTTGTTACCATGATAGTAATGATTCAATTTTAATAATTTTAGATTTTGCATTCATGCTGTGCCAAGAGTAATTCTCAAAGTTTTTGATGTGCCTGGGTCAATTTAGAGCTGATGGACACGGAGAACTTTTTTTTATTAGGATTTACTTGCAATTGAATTGAGGAGGTTGTTCAGCCGCTATGTTTTGCGTTTTTTAGCAACTGAGATCATTTTAAGGAGAACTCTCTTATATAAGCTTTGTATGAATTCCACAATACAAAGGGGTTGGTTACTGAGGATTTATTTAATTTAAAAAATGATTTTATGTGCTTAGAGATGAGGTTCTTTTTCTCAGATAAAGACATGAGAAAGACATTGTTTTCCACCTTTTTGCCCCAGTTTCAAATTGGCTCCCTTCTATTGTGATAGACACTGGAGCATGGTCATAATGTTATGACCAATATTCTGTAACAGAAACTTGTCAATTAGACATAAATCAATACCCGAATAAATAAAATGTGAATGAGAAAAAAAACGTATAGTTTTTTCAGTAATTAGCTGGCACCTCCACACATCGTAAAGGTTGGAAGAAGAAATATATTTATAAATTTATAAATGTCTCTCCCTCATACTCAATCAGCAACTTAGCCGGGTATTTCCATTTATAGGTAAAATAATGATTACAGATTGGCTTAGTTATTGGAGACAGATTTTCTTTGTCTCAGCGTATGCTGCGATAGGTCAGCGAAGAGGTTGAATCCTTGTCGGCAATCAGGCATCTTGTTCGGGCCAACTTTAGTATGAAAAAATGTATACGGGCTATTGTGTCCCTAGGACGGTGTTCAGGGATGTGCTTCAGTTTGGGTAAGCAGTGAATAGAATTGATCACTAACTTTGATCGATCACTAATCTTCAATAGGTGAGTCAGGATGTGCTGCTGCCATGATCTTAGTGAAGTAAGCATTAAGCTCTTGGTTCTGCACCAATTTAGGAAGGCCACAGATTTTTACATTATTTCTCCTAGCGTGGTCCTCTAGGTACGCCAGTTCTGATTTGATTCATTCTATGTCATCTTCCCGGTTGTTTTGGGCATCCACTAATTCACTAAATGTTGCAGCAAAATACCCAATTTTATTTTTAATGTGTAACACTCTGCCACTGACTTTGTGAAAATCAGCATTAAATAGTTGTACCAGTGAGAGAATATCAGCATGGATAGACATCTTGAGAGACACTAGCATATCTTTCAGGGTAGTGTCCAGCACAACCTGATTATTTGTGGGGAAAGCAAGGATAGAATCTTGGAGTTTCCTAGTGTCATCGAGCGAAAATTCAGAGGCACTCAGCTGGTATAGTAGAAGTATGTGACAGCTTTGGTTTTGTCTTAGCTGGACTGGTGGTGCTGGAAGATGCCCTGGAGTGAGGGCTTCTGCTGTACACTGACTGTAGCTGGGTCTCTCTTTGCTGCAGGTGTGCCATCTCTTTCTCCTGTGTCGGTCTTCCCGAGCGGATCGGCTGGATGAAGAAGTCCATCATCCGGCCTGGTCTCACCCGCTCTTTTCTCTTGTTGAATATACTCCCAGTTTGTGCCCAATGATGAGGAGGCAAAAATCGTCGCTTTCCATTGCCAAGCACGCCGGCCACGCCCCCAGAATGGATCTTTTGATGTGGATGGTGAGCTGCTTTAATAGGAAAAAGGCCAAGTCTTTGCATACTGGATTATCTGTAAAGTTTTGGATGATAGAATGTGCCTAAAAAAAAATTCCCAATTTAGGGTAAGACCAAAAGATAAGAAGGAGATAACCCAGAGAAGTCCCGTATCTCCAGCAGCAAACCTTAGAACATAAGGTGGATTGCCTGTACCAATGGGTTAAAAGCTTGTATCCCGACTCTTGATGTTTTTGCTAATAGAAGATTTAAGGGATTTAAGGGACAAGGAAAGGATTTGGGTCCTCTCTTTTTGGGCAAAGTGAAGAATAAAGTATGTTTCCCCTTTATCCAAGATGGGGGGGAGGGGATGCAGTGTGATCCTCTTGTAGAGGAACCTTGTAAGGTGAAGGATGTGTTGATCTGCTCAAATGTTAGAGCATTCCTGTTCAAAGAGTGTCAAGGAACATTTAAAGGTAGAGGAATAGAAGAGTGAAATAAGAAAATGCAACAGTTGTCTCTGTCTATAGTGCTCCACAGGGACCAGAACAGAGTTGATAGACATAGAATAGGGTAGTCACTGAAGATCTCCCTGCCTTTTTTTTAGTAGAGTAAAGGGATGTATGCCAGGGGGAAGGTGGTGTTCTAGAGAATAGGGAACCATGGGAAAGATCACAGAGATAGGTTTTTCTGGTTGAGAAAGGTTTGCAATTATGCACAAGCAAGCATTAGATTTGGGTGTAAGATTCACACCTATGCATTTTAGTGCTTTTTGCATTTTGCAGAATTGCACTACAATTAATTTTACATGATTTCCTAAAGAACACGTTCTGTAGTGCAAATCTGCAAAAAGCACTAAAAATGCACAGGTGTGAACCTTAAGGTGTCACATTGGCAACTGTGTGTGATACCATGGGTGACCATGGGAACACATCTAATGGTATAAATATGCTTTGTCTGCACCAATCTATGAATCTTTTAAGGGGGGTTGAAATATAATAGAGTTTTATGTTTGGTACAGATATGCCACCTTCAGTTTTAGGTTGACAAGGAATGGTTTGTTTTAACCTGGCAGGTTTATTGGCCATAGGAATACAGAAAGGGTCGACAGGAGTGTTCAGAAACTGATATGGGTAGAGGCTGCAATAGGTATAGGATTTGTGGTAGATTGTTTTGTTTACCAATATTACACCTACAAAGCCACATAAATATTTCTTGAGTCCAGGTGTTAAAATGTTGTTTGATTTTTTTGATTGAATGTTAGGAATTTGAGTGAGTTGGAGACCTGGGCAGATTGGGTCCCATATATTTCATAAATGTTCAGTGCTTCTTATTTCCTAAAATGTATCTGAAAGTTAAATAGTTCTTCATATTTCTTAAATTCTTCCATAAGATTATGGATAGCAATCTGCAGAGAAAAAAAAGAAAAGCAAAAGAATATCATCTGCATACAGTATGTGGATTTATGTTGGTTTCATTATACCTCAATTCCATTAACGTCTGGGTTAGTTCTGACCATCATCAAAAAGGGTTCTAATTTTAATACAAAAATTTAAAGAGAAGAAGGGCAATCTTGTCTGCTTCCACTTGTTACGTGGAGAAGATTAAGTGTAGTTCCAATGTCACAGTTTTGAAGATGCTTGTATGTTAGTTTTAGATCCTCAATATGTATCAGGAGAGCAGAAATATGGGAAAATCTTCCTTTCCTAAGTCTGACTTGTCTGAGATTTGTCTGAGGTACTGTTAGGTTCAAAATATGATGTCAGCTTTTTTGTTACTCGATTTCAATCACTCATGTGTTTTGTAGGAGAGATTCATTATGTCTTCAATGTCAGGGTCTGTGGGAGGAGTTCCCCAATGTAAAATAAATAGAAGTAGGAGCATGGTCATAGAATGTGATGTTATCAATATTCCTGCACATGACTAAGAGGAGCTGACTGTGGTGAACCAAAAAAAAGAAAATATGAGTGTATGCTCGGTGGACCAAAAACTCGTAAAAAGACTTGTAATCCTTGGTGGTAGGGTAGTGAGCTCGCCATACGTCTATGGGCTTGTGTAAATATTGGAGTTTTTTGTCAAGTCATTTTAGGGGAGCACAGGTCAGATAAGTGGAGGGGTGTAACAATTTAAGGGAAGTTGTCCAAATTTAGGATAATTTGTGGGGCAATTTTGATTACGGATGATTAGCTCACGCGATAACAGATTATAATAAAAACAAGGTCAGGTGTGCATATCCTGGGCAACTAGAAATTCCCCCACCATGTCAGAAGCTAGAGTTAACTATTATATGATCCTTCTAGTCAGTGCCAGAAAAAAATAAATAGGAAAATCAAAAGAAAAATCAAAAAAGGGGGGATACCTCACCCCAAAAATGGATGTATGCAAAAGCTATAAGTGAATTAGAGTGGACTTTCTTGGTACTCAATGATACGAATTAAGAAACAAATTTTATTACATCATTAAAAACACATCTAAATGGATTAAAACATACATGATAACCCCTCAAAGCATACTGGAGCTTGTTGTTCTGCACTGTAAGACAGAGTTTTACCCAGCAACTAGATCCCTTTCCCAGCTGAAAGGGTGTGTGGTTCACACTAATTAAGGCCCCAAAACTGTGAGAGATCGGAGTTTATGTGGGTCAGAGGTGGCAGGTCCAATGCTATCCGCATTCCTACCTCAACACTAGGGTGGAATCAGGGTGCCAACTATAAATTGGTAGCGACCACAGTCAAATGAGGGGTCAGTGACTAGGTTTACTATTGATACAGCACATAGGTGAGAGCAGTCATGCTGATATGCCAGGGTACATTGGTGTATAAATCCATTGTATACATTGGTGTATGGATAAAATCAATAATAAATCAAAATATCTTTTTCTTTGATGGGGTTTTTTACCTCCAATGGTGTGGAGCCACGATCAGGGCCAAATATCCGCCTTCCTTTACTAACTACTTTATGGGATGGTGGGAGTGGTCCCATATCTATGGCAGTAGTAACCCTTTAGAAAGGTGTTTGGAATATTTTATATCATAATCATAATAGTGTCAATTTGGTATTTACTGGAAAGTGGAGTGAGATCACTGTTACGTTTTGTCAAGTGCATGAAATTATGCGGTGAGTACAGAACTATTTAAGATACCTCTATCTGGGAACAGTTTGTTACACACTAGCTCTGCACATCCCACACACACCATAAGGGGCTTACCTGTGGGGCAGTTTCTTATGCCGTGTACACACGAGCGGAATGTCCGACAGAAAAAGTCCGACGGGAGTTTTTCATCGTATATTCCGATCGTGTGTATGCCCCACCTGACTTTTTACGTCGAAAATTCTGACGGACCAAGAAAGAGAACATGTTTTAAATTTTTCCGACGGAACCAATTCCTATCGGGAAAACGGCTCGTCTGTATGCTGTTCCGACGTACCAAAAACGACGCATGCTCTGAAGCAAGTACAAGACGGAAGCTATTGGCTACTGGCTATTGAACTTCCGTTTTCTAGTCCCGTCGTACGTGTTGTACGTCACCACGTTCTGGAAGGTCGGAATTTGGTGTGATCGTGTGTATGCAAGACAGCTTGAGCGGAATTCCGTCAGAATTCCATCGGAGAAACCTTCAGAGTTTATTACGACGGAAAAACCAGTCGTGTGTACAGGGCATTAGGCTGCACCTTATTTGCAGCGAAGATGCTAGCTTTGAACGGGAAGCCTCTTTGTTATATAAAAGGTTTCTACATAAGGGTTGTTCCCATTCAGTATTAAACCAAGCAAAATCATATAACTAAGAATACGGTTAGGTCTGATCTTCTTGTTAACCTAAATAGAGGATCAAAAATAAATTTGATAGACCTGTGTTTACAACTTTCAGTTTGGAGTTTGATAAATGAATAGGTATTTACCCATACTATACTGTATAAAGATCAGAAGTCAATCTTAAAGATGGTGTTGATATAGTTTGTAGATGTGCCCCTACTTTGGGTAATTGATTATCTCCCAGCTTGTATGTGTCTGCCACTGGTAGCCTGGTTACTTAGTTAAAGGTAATTTTTAGTGTAGAAATGGAAAATGCTCATGATGTCACCATATATTGCGTGGGGACACAGTTCAATCGACATCAAATATTAAGACTTTTAAAATATATATATTCCTTAATTGTAACACCAAATATGCAATATACGGTATCTCACAAAAGTGAGTACACTCCTCTCAATTTTTGTAAATGTTTTATTATATCTTTTCATGTGACAACGCTGAAGAAATGACACTTTGCTACAATGTAAATTAGAGAGTGTACAGCTTGTATAACAGTGTAAATTTGCTGTCCCCTCGAAATAACTCAGCACACAGCCATTAATGTCTGAACCGCTGGCAAAAAAAGTGAGTACACCTCTAAGTTAAAATGTCCAAATTGGGCCCAATTAGCCAGTGCCATGTGACTTGTTTGTGTTACAAGGTCTCAGGTGTGAATGAGGAGCAGGTGTGTTAAATTTGGTGTTATCACTCTCACTCTCTCATACTGGTCACTGGAAGTTCAACGTGGCACCTCATGGCAACAAGAAGATTGCCAAGAGCCTAAAACTGAGCTGCAGCATAGTGGCCAAGGCCATACAGCAGTTTAACAGGACAGGTTCCACTTAGAACAGGCCTTACCATTGTCGACCAAAGAAGTTGAGTGCATGTGCTCAGTGTCATATCCAGAGGTTGTCTTTGAGAAATAGACGTATGAGTGCTGCCAGCATTGCTGTAGAGGTTGAAGGGGTGGGGGGTCAGCCTGTCAGTGCTCAGAACATATGTTGCACACTGCATCAAATTGGTCTGCATGGCTGTCGTCCCAGAAGGAAGCTTCTTCCAAAGATCATGCACAAGAAAGCCTGCAAACAGTTTGCTGAAGACAAGCAGACTAAGGACATGGTCTACTGGAACTGTGTCCTGTGGTCTGATGAGACCAAGATAAACTTATTTGGTTCAGATGGTGTCAAGAATGTGTGGCGGCAACCAGGAGGAGCACAAAGACAAGTGTGTCTTGCCTACAGTCAAGCATGGTGGTGGGAGTGTCATGGTCTGGGGCTGCATGAGTGCTGCCGGCACTGGGGAGCTACAGATCATTGAGGGAACCATGAATGCCAACATGTACTGTGACATACTGAAGCAGAGCATGATCCCCTCCCTTTGGAGACTGGGCCACAGGGCAGTATTCCAGCATGATAACGACCCCAAACACACTTACAAGACGACCTCTGCCTTGCTAAAGAAGCTGAGGGTAAAGGTGATGGACTGCCCAAGCATGTCTCCAGACCTAAACCCTATTAAGCATCTGTGGGGCATCCTCAAACGGAAGGTGGAGGAGTGCAAGGTCTCTAACATCCACCAGTTCCGTGATGTCATCATGGAGGAGTGGAAGAGGACTCCAGTGGCAGCCTTTGAAGCTCTGGTGAACTCCATGCTCAAGAGTGTTAAGGCAGTGCTGGAAAATAATGGTGGCCACACAAAATATTGACACTTTGGGACCAATTTGGACATTTTCACTTAGGGGTGTACTCATTTTTGTTGCCAGAGGTTTAGTCATTAATGTCTGTGTGTTGAATTATTTTGAGGGGGCAGCAAATTTACACTGTTATAGAAGCTGTACACTCACTACTTTACATTGTAGCAAAGTGTCATTTCTTAAGTGTTGTCACATGAAAAGATATAATAAAATATTTACAAAAATGTGAGGGGTGTACTCACTTTTGTGAGATACTGTATGTGATTACATGTCAAGCATGTTTGGTCCAATATGTAGGCTGTATGACCAGAAGTCTGCGGGACTGCATACAGGACCACCTGCATGAAATTGCAAAGAACCATTCCACAAATGTTACACACCACTTTAATGGGTCCCATGGTGGTGACGTATCAGCCCTTAGGGTTCAAGCTGTTGTGAGGTTTAAGTGTTCAGTGGGTGGAGGTGACAATTTTAGGCTTCTGTGCAGGCTTAAGGATTTTTTTTTTTTTTTGACTACTGGGATACCACTGGGTTTAAAATATGAATAGGATGTAACTCATTTTTTTTTAGAAATCGTGAATGATGCCTGGATGAGTTTGCCTAGAACCACCACTTACTTTGCCCGACACTGTTTCCTCTGTAATATTAATGTTGTGATTTTTGTTTAATGTTTATTATTTATTACTTTTATTTGTACACTTGTATGCTATCATTTATCTGTGGATGTCTGGGTGCTGTGTTAAAAGAGTTATGGTTGGACTGTTGATTACTGACCTTATATATAGACTACTCGCACACAGACACAGCAGGCTATGATTAAGCATCAGTGAGATGTGAAACACGTCAACCTTGCTGTCTGTATATGACAATGCCCTGCAGATGTCCTGTTTTTAGCTGATGGGAATTAAGAGGAAGGATTTTTTTTTAGCCATGATTTGAGGTGTGCGGTCATCCATTATGAGTTGTAGTATCTCCGGGAAGAATTGGACCTGTAACCTTTGTTGTGGCTGGGCAGTAAGTGATGGACTGGCCCAGGCCAGTATATTCTTTCTTTTCAGGGTTCCTCCAGAGATTGTTAGGGGTTCCTTGAGCTGTGGCTGATTGACCTCCCATTTGATGATGCCTGCATAATTCTGGGACCAATGCACTTTGGTAGAGCCAGCTACAGGTCATCAATTATCTTTTTAGCTGTCTTTAGTAGGGATGGGCGAACGGTTCGGCCCAAGCATAAGTTCGGGCCGAACTTTCGTTGTCCGGTCGGTCAGGTCGTTCAACCATTTGTTCAGCGCCCCCGAACTGACCACATTGCATTGCCGTGCTGAACAGTGCATTACAAGCCCTGATTGGCTGAAGCAGTGAAAGCTTCAGCCAATCAGGGCACCGAGCACTGTCAGAATCATGATTGGACACTGTCATCATGACTTTATCCAATCATGGCTCATTCCTGCCCCACAGTATTAAAGTATTCTTTCAATGGCTGCCATTTTCAGTGTGATTTCGGCATGGAGAGAGATAGAACAGGGCTCTGTTCAGTGCTATTAGTTAGTTAGTGTGCTATACTGTGCTATTTTGCTTCAATTGTCAGTGCAGAATATTAGCTTAGTGTCAGTCTAGGGATAGTGTGAGTGTAGTGAGGAGGACCATCATTCAGCTTTGCATAGTGTGTAGCTAGAGTAGGGACAGCTCAGATAGTTTCACTGTAGTGTAGTGAGACCGTGTCATTCATAATACATTAGTGTAGAGTGGGGGCAGCTCATATAGTTTCAGTGTAGTGTAGTGAGACCGTGTCAGTAATCTTTACATTAGTGTATAGCTAGAGTGGGGACAGTTCAGATAGCATCAGTGTAGTGATGGTTGAACACTATCTACTAGATTGCGTTACTGCCAGTTTAACACCATTTACTTATGTGTGCATTACTGCCAGTTTAACGCCATTTACTTCTGTGTGCGTTACCGCCAGTTTAACGCCATTTACTTCTGTGTGCGTTACTGCCAGTTTAACGCCATTTACTTCTGTGTGCGTTACCGCCAGTTTAACGCCATTTACTTCTGTGTGCGTTACTGCCAGTTTAACGCCATATAGTTTTGCGGGTGTTACTGTCAGTTTAACACCATATAGGTCTGTGTGGGTTACTGTACATTTGGAGCATTATATTGCAGTATATTATAGTGTATCCGTGAAGTGTGTCTGTGTAGTGTGAGTAGTCAAATTAAAGATTTGACACCTCTTTACGTTGATTAAAGTGCATCTAAGTACAGAGTTCCACTTCTTCTTTACATTTGCTTATAAGCACTGCCCCCACCCTCCCAATAATGTCTGGGAGGACAACAAGGAGAGGCAGATGTTCCCTTGGCACAAATGTGTCCACAGGCAAAGGTGGATGTGGTGGTCAGTCCTCAGGCAAGCATAATTTCTTCTGTTTAGTGAGTTTGCCCATGCTATCCAGCCACAGCATGAAGAGGAGGTGGTAGACTGGCTTACTAAACCTTCCTCATCCTCCTCATCCTCTGTCACGCAAGCAGATACAAGTGTGCAGTCCCCTGCAGTTGCCAGAGTGGACAAACCTGCCTCCTTGTCTACATTTATTCCTGCCATAGCCCCAACATCAGCCATTGAGGAGTCAGCTGAGTTATTTGACCACAGCGTCTGCCACTTGCCCAGCTTTACTGGATTCAGATGTTGGTTCTGAGGTTGAAGATGACAGGAACATGAGCCTAGAGAGAGGGAGGAAGACTGGTAGAAAAATTGGCATTCATGTTCCCCAAGCTGCAGCATATTGCCAAGTTGTCTCCAGTGGTAATGATGAAGATGGAGGAGATGGAGATGATGATGATGATGATGATGATGTCACTGATGCAGCTTGGGTGCCAGATAGAGCAAAGGAGGAAACTGAAGGTGAGGCAACACAACCCCAAGGAGGTCAACATCAAGAAAGAGTAGAGAGCAGCCACCCTATTCCATCACATTCTGCAGCTGTTATCTCCCGGCCCACGCCCCAAAGCTCAGCTGGCCGGGCCTTTATCAGCACATCTGCAGCAGATCGCACTGTTGCTATCTGCAAACTGTGTCTCAGGCACATCAAACATGGCAAATACACCAACCATTTGGGTACCACATGCTTAACAAGGCATTTAACCTGCAACCACTCATCCCGTTTGCAAGAGCACCTAGAAGCCACACAAAAGGGGCACAAATCTGTCCCTCCTCCTCCTCCTCCTTACCCACTTCAGTCTGCCTCTGTGATACGGAGTCATTACCTCTCAGCACCTCCACTGACAGGGATGATGGTATAGCACAGGCTGTCCCAGGTCCTAGCAGCACATCTGCCAGCAGCACACCACCAGCTGTAGACTGTAGCCGGCAAATTTCTCTGCCCCACCTGCTGTAGCAAAAAAAAAAATACAGTCCTTGCCACCCACATGCCCAGCATCTGAATGCAAGCTTGTCAAAGCTGTTGGCTCTCCAAGTTCTGCCTTTCAGCCTGGTGGATTCTGCCCCCTTCCGTGAATTTGCACAATGTGCTGTACCCTAATGGCAGGTTCCCAGTCGCTACTACTTTTCATGTAAGGCCATTCCATCTCTCTACCATCACGTGGAAGGGAATGTTCTAGCATCATTGGGCAAGGCAGTCAGCCATAAAATCCACCTTACTGCTGACACATAGTCCAGCAAGCATGGGCAGGGACGATATATTTAGTTCACAGCACACTGGGTAACGTTACTTGAAAGGATGCAGGACAGGGCTCGGTGCTGCAGCTTGTTAGGCCCCCACGTCTCCATACAGCTGGTGGTGATGATGCCAGACCTGTGAGCTCTACCCCCTCCTCCTCCTCCTCCGGCCTACTCCATGCCCTTGCCCTCCTCTGCAGAATTGTCCTATGAACATCAGGTTCCCCCTAAGCATTCAAAGGGCTATTCCCAGAGTCAGGTTAAAAGGTGCCATGCAGTACTTCAGCTGGTGTGTTTAGGTGACAGGAACCACACTGGAGCAGAGAATCTTGCAGCTCTGCAGGGACAGGCCCAGACCACCATGCCACCAGGCCCAGACACACCACGCCAGCTGGAGCCAGGAATGGTGGTGTCCGATAATGGCTCAAACCTCCTGTCCGCCCTTAGACAGGGAATGTTGACACATGAGCCATGCCTGGCACATGTCCTCAATTTGGTGGTGCAGCGTTTCCTAAGTATGTACCCAGGGTTGCAAGATGTACTAAAGCAGGCCAGAAGAGTTTGTAGCCATTTCAGGCGGTCACACACAGACAGTGCTCGGTTGGCTGAAATTCAGCAGGAATTCCACCTGCCCGTAAACTGCCTGGTTTATGACATGCCCACCAGGTGGAACTCAAATTTGGGAATGCTGCAGCAGCTATACATGCAGCAGAGAGCCGTCAACGAGTACCTGTGCCAGTATGGCACAACAAAAGGCTCAGGCCGCCTCAGATTTTTTCCCCACGCCAATGGCTGATCATTAGGCATGCATGCACTGTATTGTCGCCATTTGAGGAGTCCTCAAGGATGGTAAGCAGTGACAGTGCATGCATCAGTGACACAATCCCTGTTGTGTTCCTGCTGGAGCAGACTCTGCGTGACATCATGGTCAGGGCACTGGAGGCAGAGCAGCAGGAAGAAGAGGAGGACTTCCTTTCCTCTCAAGGCCCACTTTATCCAGACACCATCATTCCTATGTCACAGAACACACAGGAGGAGAGAGGGGAGAAGGATGAGGAGGAGGAATCTAGCACTTTCATAGGCTTTGAAGAAGAGGAAGACATGTGTCAATCTGTAAGCGATGGCTTTCCAACCCCAGGACCCTTGGGAGTAGTAAATGGCTGGGAGGAGGAAGTTCCAGATGCTGTCATCCTGAGTGACCCGGAGGAGTCTGCTTCTCAAGCCTCTGCAAATTTGAGGCGCATGGGCAGCCTCATGCTTCAAAGCCTGCGAAAGGATCCAAGAATATGTGGCATAAAGGAGAAGGATGATTTCTGGTTGGCAACCCTCCTTGACCAACGTTATAAGGGGAAGGTCTCAGAACTCATCACGTCCTTACAGAGAATGCAGAAGATAAAAAAAGGACACGTTAAAGAGAATTTTATTGATCATTTTACCTGACTCTAGTAGGTTACAGTGTCGTGGAAAACATCGTTTTGAGTCTTCTGTTGGTCAAGAGAGGAGCGTTGGAGAGGCATTTCGGAATTTTTTTAGTCCTCACCGCCCAGGGCTGTCAGCTTCCACATCCCATCTGCAGCGTCTGCATTACATGGTGGACAATTACCTTGAGGCGAAAAGAGAGATGGAGAGCTTTCCAGCTGTCGATCCACTGACTTACTGGGTCATGGGAATAGACCACTGGTCAGAACTTACCCAGTATGCTATTGAGTTGTGGGGCTGCCCTGCATCCAGCGTGCTTTCAGAACAGGCATTCAGTGCTGCAGGAGGTTCCATTACTGATCATAGAACGCGTCTGTCCCGTTTGTGGACCGTTTGAATTTTATAAAAATGAATCAGTCCTGGTTTACCAGCTGTGAAGCCCCTGATGCAGATGTCACTGATTAAGTCTTTTGGGGATGTGGAATCTCTGCAGGACTTCTTAGCTTTGAGGGTGTTCAATCATTTCATCTGGAAGAATGTTTTTGGTATAGGTTTCATGGGCACAATAGACCCCCAAAGACCAATTTTTCAGCACCTGTTTGAAAGGTGCATATCATTGCAATTTTTTACAGCAAGGCTAATTCTTGCTTTCATCAAGAGTACCTCTAAAGGGTTTTGGTGGGAAGGTGCCCCTGACACCCAAAGAGTAATTGTTCTGCACCTGTTTGACAGGTGCATATCATTGCAATTTTTTACAGCAAGGCCAATTCTTGCTTTCATCAAGAGTACCTCTATAGGGTTACGGTGGGAAGGTGCCCCCGACACCCAAAGAGTAATTTTCCTGCACCTGTTTGACAGGTGCATGTCATTGATTTTTTTTTACAGCAAGACCAGTTCTTGCTTTCATCAAGAGTACCTCTATAGGGTTACGGTGGGAAGCTGCCACCGACACCCAAAGACCAATTTTTCTGCACCTTTTTGACAGGGGCATATCATTGCAATTTTTTACAGCAAGGCCAATTCTTGCTTTCATCAAGAGTACTTGATAAGGCTATTTTTATACCTACCTCACTTACATGCTTATTGATACATCAAATAAGTGAATATAACCTTGTCTACATAAGAACCGACCCATGCGGTTAAAGCTATAACCAATGAAATTAAGAACGAATAATAACTGTGCAAAAAGGATAACAATCTAATGTATTCAAACTTACTATTGTACAGAAAAGAAACTTGTAATATTGTTATAAAGGACATTCAAGTGCTATCAGTACATCAGGACAAATTGTAGGATACAAAAAATTACAGAAAATATGAAGTCACACACTACTAAATGGTCAGAGAAGAGGCTTTTGTCAGATAGCTACTGTAGATAACATTCCACAGCAGGGTAAGATGTCTCTGTTGATTCTAAACATGTTCTGAAACTATAGAGTCAATGAAAAATCACTGTAAGTCACATTAAAAATAAAGTCCATTACCTTCAGGGCCCAAATCTCCACCACAGTCCCCCCTGAAGTTCATTCTTGAACTTATGCCCTCCCTCAATGATCCTGTATCCACCCACAACAGTCCAGAAGCCCCGACCCTTCCCCACCACCACTGAGGCCTCCTCTTCTTGTCTTGAGCACGATGAAACCCATCAAGGTAGACTTGAGACAGCAAGAAATCCTGGTGCCTTTGAGACTTCACATTCGACCCATGAGTGCCTGTACTGCAATGTTTCTTCGCCCCTCTGCCTTGGAAGAGCGGAACTCCAATATTGATGGCGGGATCCTGGCATATCTAGTCCTGTAACTAGGGAATGTGGTGTAATGATTGTAACAATTGGATCGGACCGCGAGACAGCACTTTTCAGCATGGTGAAGGAAAGTTCAGGAGAGTCTTATTCGTGGCACATTTGCCTCAAGAAATAACTTGGTTGTCGTTGCTTCTTCAGGTGGTGGTCGGGCGGGCCTCCAGACAGTCATGCATGAATACAAAAAAAAGAAGGAGAATGTCAGTGTACAGATATTGGAGGAATGCCGGACAGGAGCAGAGGGTTGGCTATTAAGACTAAATGCTTATAAGGGGTGTAATTTGGACGAGTAAAGTGGGATCCCCACAGGGTACAGAGTCCGAGCAACAGCTAGTATCATCCATGGCTGTTGATGGTAGGAATAGTCAACACTGCCTGCTATTGCCAGGTCCCTGGGTTCACCACACCTGCTCACGGGGCTCAGGTTAAAGCAGTAGGCACACTAGGGGAGGTAGAATTACATTAGGACATAAGACCTGTATGTCCAGGGATACTTTGTGAAATATGGCACTTGTATGTTTCAGCAAACCATTCTATAGGACTCACTGGACTTTTAAAAATGGAGTCAGGCAGAAACGGTAAAGCCTTACAATTCACAGCCCATCTCTGATATTCAAACAAAAGTTCCAGAAGATTAATACATTTACATTTAAAAGTATAGAAGAACATTATGAGCTAATGGACTGGTACCATCACTTAAAGGAATTAAAGATAAGAATATGAAACAAAGAAAGTAGGAACAAGAAAGAAGAGAAAAAAAAAAATAAGCAAAAAAAAAAAAAAACATACAGGTTTAATGCTGCTTCAGCCCAGACCGTTTATCACACACATTTCACTTTATGTCAAAGAGCATTGAATTGAATTTGCATTCGTAAAAAAAAAAAAACGAACAATATATAACTGTCCTGAAAAATTATTATAAAGTGCCTTGAAAAATAATACATCTCAGCTGTTGCAGCAGCAACTTAGCAAAAAAAACAAAAACAAAACAAAGAGGAACAAAAAAATAAAAATAGATAACTCCTCTCCCATATTAGTGATCAACAGGTGAATAGGGTCACTGTCACTAAAAATTTACAAGTCGGGTACAAAGAAAAAAAAAAAATTTAAAAAGGGAGAGAATAAAACAATGGTTACCAAAAACTTTTAGAAATTAGTCAAACCCGACTGCACTTTATTGCTCAAAATTTTTTTAGAGGCTTTTTCCCAAAACAACAAAAAGAAAAATATAGTTCTAGGGTCCTCTTTTAAATGCGCACAATACTCTACATCGGTCTCTTAATAGCTACCCACATCAGGACAGCACCAGGGTGGAGTTTATTAAAGCTGTGGCCCCAAGACTGTACCTGAATGAACTTTTCCCACTAAGAAACCTTAATTTGAGATATTTAGATTGACCTCTTTTGATCTTGAGATCACCCAAATCATCCACTTCACTCCTCCTAAGACATCCTGATTTCCAGCTCCCTTGTTACCTCCTCCCATGCTCAACATCAGGACCGCTCCAGAACTTTTGGAACTCCCCCACCCCAATATGTCCATCCAGGCCCTACCCTTTTCACACCTAGGTGATCTCTAAAAAACTTTTATTCCGGGAAGCCTACCCCGCCTTCACCTAAAATGTTACCTCAGCCAGCTACATATTCCCAGCCGCTATTATTTTTGTACCACCATCCTCCCCTTAGATCATAAACAGGGCCCTATCTACCTGTTGCCCAAACTACCCAACTACCCAACTTCTAACTCCTCCCCGAATACCAACGGAAGTTTCAGTAGGTGTAAGGGGATGTCAGGTTTGCTATAAAACCTTTCTTCAGGGGTGATCGGGGTACAAACATTGTGTCCCTGCTATATCTATTCCAAGGACAGGGAAAGATGTGCAGTAGACTCCCTGAGGTAGTGTACCACGCTGAGTACATTTCAACCCATATGCAGAATATAGGGCATCACTGGACGTTCAATACTAGCACCAATACCTTTGTCTCAGGTCTCAAGTATTTTTAACTTTGTTTAGGACCAGTTGGGACACTACTCCGGCATCCATGAGACATGACCGCCTCCTGTGCCAGCATTGTTGCCTTTTCACATAGCACAACACCTTCCTTTCTCCAGCACTCATCAGTACCAGTCATCTGAGGCTGTCCAGACTCAAACCATCAGAACAAGATGGACTCCTGGGTGTAACACAGTAGAGTCCGATAGGATAGTACCCAGATTGACCGTGATACCTGCACAATGTTCCAACCCTGCCATTAGGGATGAGAACAGTACAAGTTAGATTTTTGATGATCCTGGAACTGAGTCATCCACCAATCTATTACGACTCATAGGCAACCCGGATACTACCCCCACCTGTCTGTCCTTGCAAAGTGATGCTGGACAAAGCAAGTTGGTTTTCCTAACCCCTTCCTTGATATGTAGCACAAGACCTCCCAATGTGGTCTCAAGTATCTCCAGCTCCATAGTGTTTTAAGGTACCCAGTGCCCCGCCTCCAGCTCCAAAGACAGTCTCCATTAAGCCTCTCTTTCCTAAGGATGGGAAATAGTCTGAAAACCACCTGCCACCAGGTACACTTGTTTCTTTATAGAAGCTGCACACTTTCTCCTCCTTTATCAATTCGGTAATCAGACCATTTTACCCTTCACCCCTACAAAATAAACTGCCTACACTATTCAGACTGGACTCATATGCTCCAGAATCACCCAAAACTATAATGACAGGGGCATAGTTCAACACTGGGGCACTGGTCTTCCTGGCATGCAGGACACAGACCACTAGTTAAGGTACGCAAGGAGTCTAGGACAGGAAGGACACCTATGGGCATTAACTGAGGAGAATACGGTATGCCCACACATATATTAGAAATGAGGGCCCTTGGAACAGCCAAGAGCTGGGAACACCCCATACAATCTTCCTGCACAACTTTTCTCCAGACTCAACCAAAACTATACAATACGAGACCAGACCTATACACTTTCAACTTGTATGCAATCCGACAGGCCCTTGTACTACACATCTGCAGGTAAATCTAAAGGAAATTAGAAAACAAATATTGTATAATGTATATCCAGCTCAAGGAACTGCTGCTACCACACACAACTGGCCAAAGGGCAAAGAAAATCCCTTGCAGCACCAAGGCGCCGGGATCACTGAACAGTAGCGGGTACACGAGCCGACCGATGTGCCCTTTAAAGCCATGAAACCCAAGCCATGAAGAAGATGAAGAGAAGAGCGGGAGCCTCCCCCCATGCCATGGGTGCGGAGCGGCCCGAGGAGAAGAAGATAGAAGACGCCGTGGAGGAGATGCTGGACGAGAACGCTGGAGGAAGAACCAGAAGAACCAGAAGAAGAAGAAGATGAAGGAAGATAGAAGAAAGAAGAAAGAAGAAGCATTTAAATAAAGGAATTGTCAAAAACTGTCTCTTGTCATTTTTAACATTTTTGACAGTTTTTTAGTGAAATGGTAGGGGTAAGTACCCCCTTACCATTTCACACAGGGGGGGCGGGATCTGGGGGTCCCCTTGTTAAAGGGGGATTCCAGATTCCGATAAGCCCCCACCCGCAGACCCCCACAACCACCGGCCAGGGTTGTGGGGATGAGGCCCTTGTCCTCATCAACATGGGGACAAGGTGTTTTGGGGGGCTACCCCAAAGCACCCTCCCAATGTTAAGGGCATGTGGCCTGGTACGGTTCAGGAGGGGGGGTGCACTCTCGTCCCCCCCTCTTTTCCTGCGGCCTGCCAGGTTGCGTGCTCGGATAAGGGTCTGGTATGGATTTTTTCCTTCGAAATGTCATTTAGCTGTCAGACTGTTCTAAACACAGGAAACATGCGCCCCATTACAGGCATACTATAGACACCCCCCAGCTATGAAATTTAAAGGGATATTACACTTTTATTGTTTGACTTTAAGCATTAATAAAATCACTGCTCCTGAAAAAATGGACGTTTTTAAAACTTTTTTTTGCATTGATCAGTGTCCCCTGGGGCAGGACCCAGGTCCCCAAACACTTTTTATGACAATAACTTGCATATAAGCCTTTAAAATTAGCACTTTTGATTATTTATGTTCGTATCCCATAGACTTTAATGGTGTTCCCATGTTCGAACAAACTTTTTTCCTGTTCGCATGTTCTGGTGCGAACCTACTGGTGATGCTTTGCCAGGCCTCTACTGCAACTGTCTTCAGTTCCTGCTTGTTCTTGGGGCATTTTCCCTTCAGTTTTGTCTTCAGCAAGTGAAATGCATGCTCAATCGGATTCAGGTCAGGTGATTGACTTGGCCATTGCAAAACATTCCACTTCTTTCCCTTAAAAAACTCTTTGGTTGCTTTCGCAGTATGCTTCGGGTCATTGTCCATCTGCACTGTGAAGCGCCGTCCAATGAGTTCTGAAGCATTTGGCTGAATATGAGCAGTGTTTTGTGTTTTGCCCGAAACACATCAGAATTCATCCTGCTGCTTTTGTCAGCAGTCACATCATCAATAAATACAAGAGAACCAGTTCCATTGGCAACCATACATGCCCACGCCATGACACTACCACCACCATGCTTCACTGATGAGGTGGTATGCTATGGATCATGAGCAGTTCCTTTCCTTCTCCATACTCTTCTCTTCCCATCACGCTGGTACAAGTTGATCTTGGTCTCATCTGTCCATAGGATGTTGTTCCAGAACTGTGAAGGCTTTTTTAGATGTTGCTTGGCAAACTCTAATCTGGCTTTCTTTTTTTTGAGGCTCACCAATGGTTTACATGGTGAACCCTCTGTATTCACTCTGGTGAAGTCTTCTCTTGATTGTTGACTTTGACACACATACACCTACCTCCTGGAGAGTGTTCTTGATCTGACCAACTGTTGTGAAGGGCGTTTTCTTCACCAGGGAAAGAATTCTTCGGTCATCCACCACAGTTGTTTTCCGTGGTCTTCCGGGTCTTTTGGTGTTGCTGAGCTCACCAGTGTGTCCTTTCTTTTTAAGGATGTTTCAAACAGTTGATTTGGCCACACCTAATGTTTTTGCTATCTCTCTGATGGGTTTGTTTTGTTTTTTCAGCCTAATGATGGCTTGCTTCACTCATAGTGACAGCTCTTTGGATCTCAAATTGAGAGTTGACAGCAGCAGATTCCAAATGCAAATAGCACACTTGAAATGAACTCTGGACCTTTTATCTGCTCCTTGTAAATGGGATAATGAGGGAACAATACACACCTGGCCATGGAACAGCTGAGCAGCCAATTGTCCCATTACTTTTGGTCCCTTAAAAAGTGGGAGGCACATATACAAACTGTTGTAATTCCTACACCGTTCACCTGATTTGGATGTAAATATGTTCAAATTAAAGCTGAAAGTCTGCAGTTAAAGCACATCTTGTTTGTTTCATTTCAGATCCATTGTGGTGGTGTATAGAGCCAAAAAGATTAGAATTGTGTTGATGTCCCAATGTTTATGGACCTGACTGTAGGTCAAAGATGACCTCTAGACATCACACATATCAGCATGTTTTCTATAATAACCTAAACTTCTTCTTAAACCCATAACAACTATTTGGTAAGGTTGAAATTCTTTCAGAGATCCATCCCATTTCACTAGCCCCTTCTCCACCTGTATGGATGCCTTCCCAGGATTTTGGAATGGGACCCATGACCTAGGTGGTTCATACTTCTTACACCTAGGCCCCTTTGCAAAGCGCACTGAGTACACTTCATAATCACGTCTTGTGGTCCTATATGGATTATGTTTACCGACTTTTTGACTGGAACTGGACGGACAGAATCTCGCGATGTGGCCAAATAAACCACATAAGTGACATTTTATCTTATCTAAAGTGGTACAACATCTCTTAACAAAAGGCTTTGTTTTAGACGACTGAGAATGTGGAATGGCTTTTTCTGGATTAGTAGTTTTTACCTGCAGCTTACAAAATATAGGGGCAATTTTTAAAGAGCTCTTACCTTCCTGAGATGTATTCCTGTTGGTGCATACCTTAGGTGTGGAGGATGTCCCCCTGAATTCAGACCTACCCAAATCATTTACCCTGTTATCTTCTCTATCTGAAAACTGAGCCAAGGGCTCCTGGCAGCTGACAGATAATGGTTTCACTTCTCTTTCTGCATCCTCCAGTCTTTCTCCCAACAGATGAACGTTTCCTGTAATCTTTGGTTTTCTAGTACTAATTTCTGGTGTGTTTTGCACTTTCAAATGTTCATACTGTTTCGCTAACCACCTGGCCGCAAAGATTAGCAGCGTTTTTCCCATGCGCTTACTACAGCTTCTTTCAGTGAGATTTAATTTTAAATCCTCTCCCATCAGCGGGACAGAATGTGTTCCTTCTGCCTGGAGACCTTCCTCCCTTTAATGCCAGCATGGCCATTTCGTCTCCATGTCCTGCTACTCTGCCTTCCTCTTCCTGTACCTCATAATCCCCCTGTAATCCACATTTTACTGGGGTATCAGACTTGTGTTGTGGCTCTCCCTTTTTGTCCACCACTGAAAGGTGACAATTCATGTCAGCCCATGAGCACTCTGCAACCAAGGGCTGGGCAACTGCATAAGGCCCAAGTCCTCACAACTGCTCCTTGTCTCCCTGAACATCACTGTCACCACTTGTTGGGGGTTGTGATGGTTTCCGCTTGTCCCTACGTTTAAGCATTGTTTGGGATGATTTCTCCTTAAATCCCATGGTAATAACATTCATTTCCTCTGTTTTTTATTATTATGACTCCAGCATCCATATAAATAAAGTATCTTTTTCATATGGCCGTGTCATCTTTTTGTGGTGAGCACGGTACAGATCTTCCCATACTTTAAGTTTAAATGTACCTTTCTTAGAAAAACTTGTTTTCTTCCATCTATCCCACTCATGCATATATTTTACCACCCAGGGCCCATATTTATCTATCAGCTTTTCCCTTGGGGTCTTTTCATAGGGTTTACCCCATTCAGATCCCCTCTTTGAAGCGATTCTATTACCCATCCTTACGGACGCTTGGACCCTGACCTGATTTCCCAACCTTTTATAGGTTTCCTCCTCCAGAGGCAGCTACTCTCTGGACCGTGATTGGGTTGACAGGTACCGCCCCTGTCACCGTTGCTGCTTTTTCACTACTTGTCAGAACAATATTTTCTCTGTTCGTGACAATAGTCCTTCAAGTCAGCCTGGAGATTTTCCCGAACTCTTTAGTTCAATCTCCCCCGTGGACTTTTCCGAAATATTCTAAAAATGGCTTAAAGTAGGGCTATTACTTTTGTTATCTCAAGAATGATTAGAGCAAATTTGGATAATCACGAAAGTATATGCATTCTTGGATTATAGAAGGCAGTCAACTGAGGCACACTTATTTGCAATATGATTTGTATCTGTTACAGTATAGCCAATGTTCCCAGGTTTATTTACAAAACTTACAATCCCCAGTTAGTAATTGCAAAGAAGAAAGATTCATAACCAAGATCATTCAGTGTGATTTAGTCTCCGTTCCTACTGATGCAATTTGTCATGCGACTTTGGACACAAAGTCACATTACAAGTCGCAGCCCATTGATTTCAATAGCACCCCTTCCAATCTATGTAACTTAAAGCTGCGACTCTGAAAAGGTACCTGCACCACTCTGATTCGACTCTGGATCAAAGTCGCATTCAAAGCCACACCACAGTCGCATTAAAGTCGCACCTCAGTCACACTCAATCGTGCGACCTTAGAGTTGCATCAGTGGAAACGTAGCTCTATGCTCACCGTTGCATTTCAATCACACTGATTGGCCTAATCTCATTCAAAGGGTCAACTGAAATTGCTTTTTGACAGAGAGGCACATATCCTTTTCCACTGCCTCCAAGATTCCAAACGGAGCCCTTATCATTCGCACTTACAATTTCATTATATATATGCACAATATTCAAAATCAGTCTCATCAAAATATTAGTATATACTAAGTATTTAATCGGAGATGTCTGTAAACTGCCCAAATCCTCCCACAGACATCTAGGAAAAAATAAGAGGCGCTTTCAAACAAAAAATCAAGTGTATTAAACACAGTGATGGTGTGACCCTCTACACATGTGTATGTGAACACTAATGCAAAGGTGAAATCTATAAACAAATCTACACAAAATGTATATAGGTGTAAATGTACCAGCCAGATCAGTGGTCAAATAAAAAATAAGAGGCGCTTTCAAACAAAAATCAAGTGTATTAAACACAGTGATGGTGTGACCCTCTACACATGTGTATGTGAACACTAATGCAAAAGGTAAAATCTATAAACAAATCTACACAAAATGTATATAGGTGTAAATGTACCAGCCAGATCAGTGGTCAAATAAAAAATAAAAAATAAGAGGTGCTTTTAAACAAAAATCAAGTGTGTTAATCACAGTGATGGTGTGACCCTCTACACATGTGTATGTGAACACGAATGCAAAGATGAAATCTCTAAACAAATCTACACAAAATGTATATAGGTGTAAATGTACCAGCCTGATCAGTGGTCAAATAAAAAATAAGAGGCGCTTTCAAACAAAAATCAAGTGTGTTAATCACAGTGATGGTGTGACCCTCTACACATGTGTATGTGAACACGAATGTAAAGATGAAATCTGTAAACAAATCTACACAAAATGTATATAGGTGTAAATGTACCAGCCAGATCAGTGGTCAAATATCGATCAACACAGTGATGGTGCGACCCTCTTAATGTGTATAAACCTTACATGCAGTGTAATCTTAGGAAATACATATCTCAATACATTTCCAGTGATAAAACCTATCCTGCCACTTCATATCATGCTGTACATGCAGAAAATATATTACCAAATATATCCAAAAATAAAAAATACAAAATACAAATTAACTTCAAAAATATAAATCAGTCCACAATAAAACGTGACCACACACGTGAGAAAAATGTGTCCGAATACTTAAATACTTAGTATATGCATTATAATTTAAAGGGGCTGCTTCATAGTGGGTGTGGGTGTGGGTGTGGGAATTCAATTCCCCATGTGGGTTATTGTATAGATTGATTTTGAGCACATTCACATTCAGTTTGTGAAACATAGTGGCGCGGTGGAGGTATTAGTTTTTGGTGAAGGGCGGTATACCATTTATAATACCTATTACTTAAAATATTAGTATAGACAAAAGGTAAAAAAGGTAAAAAAGGAAGGTTCTGAGAAGTTTTTTTAGTCTGGGTATTCAGTATAAACCAGCTCTGTCTTCCATACAAGAAATCGCATTCACTTCAACATTAAACTTCCTCACAGAAGGAGGCACCGTCTGATAAGGCTATTTTTATACCTACCTCACTTACACACTTATTGATACATCAAAAAAGTGAATATAACCTTGTCTATAGGGATGAGCTTCGTGTTCGAGTTGAACCCATGTTCGACTTGAACATCGTGTGTTCGGCCGTTCGACGAATTACGAACGATATGGGCCATTCGCGCCAAATTCAAGTGGCGCGCCACGGCCCATAGTTCACTGCGGCATCGCAGTGCATTGCTGACTGATGATTGGCCAAGCATGCACTATGACCCGCATGCTTGGCCAATCACAGCGACGTCTTTACAGAGAGCCGTAATTGGCCAAAGCCACCGTGGCTTTGGCCAATTATGGCTCAGGGGGTTTAGTACATGCCTCACACTATATAAGGCCGCCTGCATGGCGGCCCTGTGTAGTGTGTTCCGGCCTTGAGAGAGAGATAGATAGACAGAGAGACAGTGTCATTTGATTTAAGTTAGATAGAGTAGGCAGGCGAGTCAGTTAGCTGCACTTACAGTGTATATATATACACTGTATTCGGTTTAGCTAGATCCGTTCCTGTTATTCTCTTCCTACTACTGACAGGCAGGCAAGTGTTTTTACAGTATTTACAGCTACCTGAAGAAAATTGCTGGTGTTCTTCTGATTCTATTAGTCCTATTAGCTACAGTATTTACAGTTAGTGTAGTGCGTCCTCTGCACAGTGTGCACCTAAAGCTACCTGAAGAAAATGAGTGTTCTTCTGATCCTATTAGTACAGTACCGCAGGCAGCTGTAGTATTTACAAGTTAGTGCAGTGCGTCCTCTGCACAGTGTGCACCTAAAGCTACCTGGAGAAAATTAGTGGTGTTCTTCTGATCCTATTAGTACAGTACCGCAGGCAGCTGCAGTATTTACAAGTTAGTGTAGTGCGTCCTCTGCACAGTGTGCACCTAAAGCTACCTTAAGAAAATTAGTGGTGTTCTTCTGATCCTATTAGTACAATACCGCAGGCAGCTGCAGTATTTACAAGTTAGTGTAGAGCATCCTCTGCACAGTGTGCACCAAAAGCTACCTGAAGAAAATTTGTGGTATTCTTCTGATCCTATTAGTACAGTACCACAGGTAGCTGAAGTATTTACAAGTTAGTGTAGGGCATCCTCTGCACAGTGTGCACCAAAAGCTACCTGAAGAAAATTAGTGGTGTTCTTCTGATCCTATTAGTACAGTACCAAAGGCAGCTGAAGTATTTACAAGTTAGTATAGTGCGTCCTCTGCACAGTGTACACCTAAAGCTGCCTTAAGAAAATTTGTGGTGTTCTTTTGATCCTATTAATACCACAGGCAGGCAGCTACAGTATTTACAGTTAGTGCACTGTGTCCTCTGCACAGTGTGCACCTAAAGCTATCTGAACAAAATTAGTGGTGTTCTTCTGATCCTATTAATACCACAGGCAGGCAGCTACAGTATTTACAGTTAGTGTAGTGCATCCTCTGCACAGTGTGCACCTAAAGCTACCTGGAGACAATTGCTGCTGTTCTGCTCCTATTAATACCACAGGCAGTCAGCTACAGTATTTACAGTTAGTGCACTGTGTCCTCTGCACAGTGTACACCTAAAGCTACCTGAAGAAAATTAGTGGTGTTCTTCTGATCCTATTAATACCACAGGCAGGCAGCTACAGTATTTACAGTTAGTGTAGTGCGTCCTCTGCACAGTGTGCACCTAAAGCTACCTGGAGACAATTGTTGTTGTTCTGCTCCTATTAATACCACAGGCAGGCAGCTACAGTATTTACAGTTAGTGCACTGTGTCCTCTGCACAGTGTGCACCTAAAGCTACCTGAATAAAATTAGTGTTGTTCTTCTGATCCTATTAATACCACAGGCAGGCAGCTACAGTATTTACAGTTAGTGTAGTGCGTCCTCTGCACAGTGTGCACCTAAAGCTACCTGGAGACAATTGCTGTTGTTCTGCTCCTATTAATACCACAGACAGTCAGCTACAGTATTTACAGTTAGTGCATTGTGTCCTCTGCACAGTGTACACCTAAAGCTACCTGAACAAAATTAGTGTTCTTCTGATCCTATTAATACCACAGGCAGGCAGCTACAGTATTTACAGTTAGTGTAGTGCGTCCTCTGTACAGTGTGCACCTAAAGCTACCTGGATACAATTGCTGTTGTTCTGCTCCTATTAATACCACAGGCAGTCAACTACAGTATTTACAGTTAGTGCACTGTGTCCTCTGCACAGTGTGCACCTAAAGCTACCTGAAGAAAATTAGTGGTGTTCTTCTGCTCCTATTAATACCACAGGCAGGCAGTTACAGTATTTACAGTTAGTGTACTGCGTCCTCTGCACAGTGTGCACCTAAAGCTACCTGAAGACAATTGCTTGGCACCACATGCTTGACCAGACATATACCTGCCATGCAGTTCCTTGGCAAGCATACCTAAAAGACCCACACCAAAGAACAAAGAGGACCTCTCCTTGCTCCTCATCAGCTGGGATCTCCAACCCCACTATACCTTCAGTCCTCTCTGAGACCTGCACTGAGATGAATGAAGGTGTAGAATTAGGTGTGTCACAGCCAAGTACTTGGGGGCAATCTGCTATTGGTACACCGACGTCAGATTGTACCAGGCAATTTCCCTGCCCCAGCTGCTGCAACGTTGAAAGAAGTTCGCTCCCAGCCATCCACATGCCCAGCGGTTGAATGCTAGCTTGGCTAAATTGCTAGCACTTCAACTGCTGCCTTTTCAGTTGGTAGACTCTGCCCCCTTCCGTGAGTTTGTGGAATGTGCGGCTCCTCAGTGGCAGGTTCCCAAACACCACTTTTTCTCACAGAAGGCGATTCCAGCTCTCTACCGGCATGTGAAAGGGAATGTCTTGGCCTCGCTGGACAGGCCGGTCAGCGGTAAGGTGCATATTACCGCTGACTCATGGTCCAGCAGGCATGGACAGGGACGTTACCTATCTTTCACCGCGCACTGGGTGACTCTTCTGGCAGCTGGGAAGGATGCAGGACAGGGTGCAGTAGTGTTGGAGGTTGTTCTGCCACCACGCCTCCAAAATACTACTAGTGGTGATTCTGCCACACCTCTCTCCTCCACCTCCTCCTCTTCTTCTTCCTCCATGGCCTCTTCCTGTGCTGATTTGACTTTCGGAACCAGCGGTGCTCCGTAAGCGTTCAAGGGGCTACGCAAGCACGCAGGCCAAAAGATGTCATGCGGTGCTTGAGCTGGTGTGCTTGGGGGACAGGAGCCACACTGGGGCAGAGATTCTGTCAGCTCTGCAGGGGCAGGTTCAGAGGTGGTTGACGCCACGCCAGCTTAAGGCAGGTATGGTGGTTTGCGACAATGGGACACTTGGACACCTTTCCCACCGAAAATCCTCTGGGTTACTGGGTCTTGAGGATGGATCACTGGCCAGAGCTTGCACGGTATGCAATTGAGCTACTGGCCTGTCCTGCATCCAGCGTTCTTTCGGAACGCACATTCAGTGCTGCTGGAGGTTTTGTAACCGATCACAGGGTGCGCCTGTCCACCGACTCGGTCGATCGACTGACCTTCATAAAAATGAATCAGTCTTGGATCACCACCAGCTACCAAGCACCTGATGCTGATGTAATCGAATAATTTTTTTTGAAATGTCAGATCCCTTCAAGACCGCCTATGCCGATGCTGAGTGACTATCCTGTTATGCTGACTGACTATCCTCTTCCTACTCAATGATCATGATGATAGCTTGTAAGAATATTTTTGGTTCTGGGCACCGCCACCAGTGGCTAAGGCCCAATTTTTCAGCCCCTGTTTAACAGGGGCGTGTAATTACAATTTTTGATGCAATATTTTGCAAGGAGGGTTCGTTGCTGCACTCAACTAGAGTATTTGTGAGGGGTTGCAGTGTTGTGGCACCAGCACCAGTGCCTAAGGCCCAATTTTTCAGCCCCTCTTTAACAGGGACGTGTAATTACAATTTTTGATGCAATACTTTGCAGCAGGGCTCATTCCTGCGCTCCAACTAGAGTATCTGTGAGGGGTTGCAGTGTTGTGGCACCAGCACCAGTGCCTAAGGCCCAATTTTTTCAGCCCCTGTTTAACAGGGGCGTGTAATTACATTTTTTGATGCAATATTTTACAGGAGGGCTCATTCCTGCGCTCCAACTAGAGTATCTGTGAGGGGTTGCAGTGTTGTGGCACCAGTGCCTAAGGCCCAATTTTTCTGCCCCTGTTCAACAGGGACATGAAATTACTATTCTTGATCTAATATCTCACAGCAGGGCCCGTTTCTGCACCCACCAAGAGTAACTGTGAGGACTTACAGTGTTCTGGCACCAGCACCACCACCACCAAAGGCCCAATTTTTCTGCCCCTGTTCAACAGGTGCATGTAATTACAATTCTTGAGCTAATATTTCACAGCAGGGCCCGTTCCAGGGGCCACCAAGAGTAACTGTGAGGACTTGCAGTGTTGTGGCACCAGCACCACCACCATCACCAAAGGCCCAATTTTTCTGGCCCTGTTCAACAGGGGCATGTAATTACAATTCTTGATCTAATAATTCACAGCAGGGCCCTGTGAGGGCTTACAGTGTTGTGGCAACACCAACATCTAAGGCCACAATTTCTGCAGAGTGTATAGGGCAGGCCCCTAATTTAAAACATCCAACTTACAAACGACTCCTACTTGCAAACGGAAGGAGACAACAGGAAGTGAGATGAAATCTACCCCTAGGAAGGGAAATTCTCTCCTGTAAGAGTTAATATGCGAAAAACATTTCTCCTTTACACTGATGCTTTCCAATCCTTGTTCCACAAAAAACCCCAAATTTTCAAAAAACATTTGTCATTGGGACAAAAAGTGAGGTGAAATCTTCTGAAGAGGAGGACAGACAGCAAAACAAATGTCACAGGGGTGATAACCTTTCCCTATGTTTTCCAAAAAGCTTAAAAATAGATTTTTTGGCTGGAGCTACACTTAAAAAATGTACCAGTTCAAAATTACAAACAGATTCTACTTAACAACAAACCTACAGTCCCTGTCTTGTTTGCACCACCTGTATACTGCTGTTCAGAGGGCCTGGGGACCCACGCCTTTCCTTTTTTTTAATTTGGGTGCGGGGTTCCCCTTAATATCCATACAAGACCCAAAGGGCCTGGTAATGGACTGGGGGGGAGGGGGTACCCATGCCGTTTGTCTCACTGATTTTCATCCATATTACCGGGACTGGACATTACATTAAAGCCGTAAGCAGTTTTAAATGACTTTTATTCCTTTAAAAATGTCATTTTGTGCAGGGACTGTTCTAAGCACTGGAAACACGCGCCACTTTACAGGCATACTATAGACACCCCCCAGGTATGATATTTAAAGGAATTTTCACTTTTTTTTTCACTTTAAGCATCATTAAAATCACTGCTCCTGAAAAAACTGCAATTTTTAAAACTTTTTTTTGCATTGATACATGTCCCCTGGGGCAGGACCCGGGTCCCCAAACCCTTTTTAGGACAATACCATGCAAATTAGCCTTTAAAATCAGCACTTTTGATTTCGAATGTTCGAGTCCCATAGACTTCAATGGGGTTTTAATGTTCGTTCGAATTTTCAGTCTGTTCGCAGGTTCTGGGGCGAACTGAACCGGGGGTGTTCGGCTCATCACTACTTGTCTATATAAGAACCGACCCATGCGGTTACAGCTATAACCAATGAAATTAAGAACGAATAATAACTGTGCAAAAAGGATAACAATCTAATTTATTCAAACTTACTATTGTACAGAAAAGAAACTTGTAATACTGTTATAAAGGACATTCAAGTGCTATCAGTACATCAGGACCAATTGTAGGATAGGAAAAGTTACAGAAAAGATGAAGTCGCACACTAAGAAGAAACGTGAAAGAGGTACATTTGCAGAGAAAATTTACGTGTCCAGTCCATGAGGCTTAAGAGAAAGGACATCGATCTGTGTCCCTTTGTATACACACTGGTACCCCCCCCCCCCTTTCCATATGCTAAAACTGCTACATTGAGTCAATGGGGGTGGGGTGCTCTCTTACCAGCTACCATCTTATGACCAGGTTATTCCTATTCCCTTCCCACCTCCCACCTCCTTTGAAGTGACATTATTGTGCTACTAAATGGTCAGAGAAGAGGCTTTTGTTAGATAGCTACTCCAGATAACATTCCACAGCAGGGTAAGATGTCTCTGTTGGTTCTAAATATGTTCTGAAACTATAGAGTCAATGAAAGATCACTGTAAGTCACATTAAAAATAAAGCCCATCACCTTCAGGGCCCAAATCTCCACCACATACCTCTATAGGGTTACGGTGGGAAGGTGCCCCCGACACCCAAAGAGTAATTTTTCTGCACTTGTTTGACAGGTGCATATCATTGCATTTTTTTTACAGCAAGGCCAGTTCTTGCTTTCATCAAGAGTACCTCTATAGGGTTACTGTGGGAAGGCACCACCGACACCCAAAGAGTAATTTTTCTGCACCTGTTTGACAGGTGCATATCTTAGCAATTTTTTACAGCAAGGCCAATTCTTGCTTTCATCAAGAGTACCTCTATAGGGTTACGGTGGGAAGGCCACACCGACATCCAAAGACCAATTTTTACGCACCCATTACTTCTATCCAAAGTCAAAGTGACACCAGAATATATCCAGAAAAATCTCCAAGATTACAAGAATCCAAATCTTGTTCCCAGTGCCCTACATTGTGGCCTCATCATACACACTGGCTCCCCAGCTTTTGCTGAGCAAAATAAAGGCAGCTTGCAGGGAAAATGTCATTTTTTTGGGCTTTATAAATGCAATTATTGCTGCAGCAGATTCTAGACATGGTACAGATTTGCCACTTTACAGGTAGACTAAGGGGACCCCCCAGGCACTTTATTGGAAGGAATTTTTCATGTTTATGCTTTCACTTTAAAAAAAAAAAAAATCACTGTTCATTTAAAAATTTAGGACAATGAGGTAGAGGGGGTACCCCCACCTGTACGTAGGGCCTGTGTTGCATAAGAGCACAGCATTTGAGCATGTTCCTTTAAACATCCAGCACGATTGTTGTTGTGTACCATAAAAGCTGATTTGCTACTGCTGCCAGCCCTTTCAAATGGTCTCTTTTTTTACTGTGAAATAACTGGACTCAATGCAGTACATCACAGGGTCTGTTGTCATAAGTTTATTGTTCGATGGACCCTACCTTGCTTGATATCAGAAGGGTTGGTGTTATCTAATAAATGGTTAAGGATGCCCTAGACAGTGGCATACTAAGCTGCAAGGCTGGAGTACCTTCTGGAAAACCCTTTATTCTCAGATTTTTTTTTACGACTTCTGTCCTAAAGATGCCTAAACTGCATTTGAATCTGTGTGAGGTGGGCTGCAATAGGAGTATTACCCGCCATTATCTGCCATTGTTGTTTGGATGTGTGCAATCTTCTGAATTTGTGTGGTTAGGTCACCGACAGTTTGTCAGAGCAAGCATATGTCATTTTCCAGTGCATTCTCAATTATGGTGATTAGTGACTCATTTTACTCTTGAAAAAAATGAATTCTAGAGAAATCAGATTAGAGAATGTCAATTTCGTAAAAATTCCACGTAAACTCTTTTAAACAATAAACATAATCTAACCCCTTACAGAGCCTGCAGAGTTGAGCAACTTTATGCACAATAATACTCACAAAGTATGGTGTTCAGTAGGGTAAATGTCAAAGCAGGATCCTATTGACAGACTCATTGGGGAACATACAAAGCTCAGCCGGATTAACTTTGCTTAAAAATATACCAATTATAGATAGGATGTCATGTAAGCTTGGGGTAGGTGTGGGAGGTCACTGTCTTCTTTATCTTGTTAAGCACAGATATTATATGCTGTAAGAAACAGGATAATGATCTCTAGAGGACTTGCTTATTTGGCTTTGCATGCACTTCCTTTCAGTTAAAGGGTTTAGGTAATATTTCCCTAACAACCATAGCAAGGAAAACATTTATTTGACAGTGGGGTTGATTTACTAAAGGCAAATCCACTTTGCACTACAAGTGCACTTGGAAGTGCAGTCGCTTTAGATCTGAGGGGAAGATCTGAAATGAGGGGAAGCTCTGCTGATTTTATCATCCAATCATGTACAAGCAAAAATGCTGTTTTTTTATTTTCCTTGCATGTCCCCCCCAGATCTATAGCGACTGCACTTCCGTGCACTTGTAGTGTAAAGTGGATTTGCCTTTAGTAAATAAACCCCATTGTCTTGTTAAAGCATACAGTATCCTTTGACGTAAGGAAAGCCATGTTGTAGAGTAAACCAGCATTTCTAGGACTATATCCTATATATTCTAAAAAAAATAAACTCTATTACTAAGGCTGGGTTCACGCTGGTGCAAGGTTAGACATTACATGTGATTCGCACTGCACTGCTGTGCAGATCACATGCGATGTCTGTGCGCTGCAAATTCAGCCATTCGCACCAAAATGGCGCAGGACCCTTTTTTTGGTCTGCACTGGAATCGGATTGCATGGGTGTTCACATTAGTGCTCTGCAACTGCTATAGCTGGTTGATAATTAGGAAACCACTCCCATTAGACTTACCAAGCACAGGGGTACAGAGGAACAAAGGTAGGAATCTGCAACAAAGTTTGTTAAAACCCTTGCAATGTACATAGATTACTCCTAGATTGTAAGCTCTAATGAGCAGGGCCCTCTGATTCTTCCTGTATTGAATTGTATTGTAATTGTACAGTCAGCCCTACTGTTGTAAAGCGCTACTGTTGGTGCTATATAAATCCTGTATAATAATAATAATAATCACTCAGAGGGGAATGTTTTTTTCTCAACAAAAGTGGAGTTACGCTCTAATGCCCCGTACACACGGTCCGATTTTCCAATGGAAAATGTCCGATCGGAGCGTGTTGTTGGAAATTCCGACCGTGTGTGGGCACCATCGGACATTTTACATCGGATTTTCCGACACACAAAGTTTGAGAGCAGGATATAAAATTTTCCGACAACAAAATCCGTTGTTGGAAATTCCAATCGTGTGTACACAAATCCGACGGACAAAGTGCCACGCATGCTCAGAATAAATAAAGAGATGAAAGCTACTGGTCACTGCCCCGTTTATAGTCCCGTTCCATTCAGTTCCATTCATGCCTATTGAGATGTAGCAGCTTCTCTCAATTTGACATCCGTGCAGTTGCGTGTTCCTAGCGCACACTGTCTGCGTTCAGGGCCCGCACAGCTGTCAAATTGGGAGCCGTGGCTGTGCCTTTGCATCTCAAAAGGCATGGATGGGATTGCCTGCACACGGATGCACAGAGCACCGTGGAAACAAACATGGCCCTTCGCATGGATGTACACTTGTGATTGAGAATTTCGACAGAGAGTCAGGCGCAAAAAAGTAAAACCGAGGGGCCAAAGTTTAAAAGGAAGTCACACTGGACTGCAGCTACCACACTCAAATGACCAAATGAGACAAGGACAATAAAAACAAAAATTGGGGAGCGCAGATCCAGGAAGTGACAACAGATCAAATGAAGATGAAAATCCATGCAAAATTAAAAAGTTTATTGTTGACAAATCATACGACCAATACACAGTAACATTGAAGATAACAATTGAAAGGGCCACCCTTCCCCATGGTCACCCTTCCATTACAGATAGGGCAGATAAAGATTATGACATAAGACAGTTTTTACATGTTCAACTCAGTTTGTAGTTTATGTGCTCAAAAGTTCATGTAATCTGTTATATTTGGGCCGGACCATACACACGTTGTGTACCAGGATAGGTGAACATCGCAGATTCATACAGAAAGGCTTGATCCAATACAGTGTGCCAAGATATTTCTCCCAATACCATGGGAGAGATTTCAAAGCCATGACAGTTTCAGCAATTGAACATATCCCCAAATAACGAGAGATTCTCATTATTATGTAAAAGAGAAACCATGTGGATTTACAAATTAAATTCTCTTTCGCCCCATGGGTTAAATGAGCAGTTGGACACCCAAACACTCATTGACTCTTAATTTATTATTTGTTATTTACCTGTGAGAGTCTCTTGTTTTTGTGTTGGCTCCTGTCCCTGAGGATTGAATCAGAAATTAAACATTGCTGGTGGTTAATGTTTTGTGTCACACTATGTTCCCTTCGTTGGAGAGATATATGTATCACAGGGTTCTGTGCTGCGACCAATCCTATTTAATTTGTTTATAAACGACCTGGAGGATGGGATAAACAGTTCAATCTCTGTATTTGCAGATGATACTAAGCTAAGCAGGGCAGTAACTTCTCCGCAGGATGTGGAAATCTTGCAAAAAGACCTGAACAAATTAATGGGGTGGGCGAATACATGGCAAATGAGGTTCAATGTAGAAAAATGTAAAATAATGCATTTGGGTGGCAAAAATATGAATGCAATCTATACACTGGGGGGAGAACCTCTGGGGGATTCTAGGATGGAAAAGAACCTGGGGGTCCTAGTAGATGATAGGCTCAGCAATGGCATGCAATGCCAAGCTGCTGCTAATAAAGCAAACAGAATATTGGCATGCATTAAAAGGGGGATCAACTCCAGAGATAAAACGATAATTCTCCCGCTCTACAAGACTCTGGTCCGGCCGCACCTGGAGTATGCTGTCCAGTTCTGGGCACCAGTCCTCAGGAGGGATGTACTGGAAATGGAGCGAGTACAAAGAAGGGCAACAAAGCTAATAAAGGGTATGGAGGATCTTAGTTATGAGGAAAGGTTGCGAGCACTGAACTTATTCTCTCTGGAGAAGAGACGCTTGAGAGGGGATATGATTTCAATTTACAAATACTGTACTGGTGACCCCACAATAGGGATAAAACTTTTTCACAGAAGAGAGTTTAATAAGACTCGTGGCCACTCATTACAATTAGAAGAAAAGAGGTTTAACCTCAAACTACGTAGAGGGTTCTTTACTGTGAGAGCGGCAAGGATATGGAATTCCCTTCCACAGGCGGTGGTCTCAGCGGGGAGCATTGATAGCTTCAAGAAACTATTAGATAATCACCTGAATGACCGCAACATACAGGGATATGTAATGAAATACTGACACATAATCACACACATAGGTTGGACTTGATGGACTTGTGTCTTTTTTCAACCTCACCTACTATGTAACTATGTAACTATGTATGTATCTTTATTATATTCACACTTTCTATGTATTTGTGCATATATATTTTTTCATATAAATGTATTTGTTTTTGATAAATTGTTTTTTATATTTGTTTAATGCATTACCAATTTATTGAACTAACATTAACATAAATACTTACAAATGTTTTTATTTGGTTAAAATGTTGTTTAATGATCACACCTGTCACGATATCCAGGTATTGGATGATTGGTGGTGAATAGATTGGTTGTCCCGCCTTGTGACTATAAAATCCTTGTTCATTGCTGGATCTTGAGCGCGTTATCTGAGGTCGGGGTTAAACACCGAAACATGTAATCTAATACCGCTCAAGCTTCGGCACATGCTTTGACTTTCTTCACATCTCCTGCTCTGATCCGTATGATTCATCAGCTTTTGCCGACATCTGTCTGTGGTCAGAATGCATGATGTGGCCAGGGAGGAGTCCTGTGGTGTCCGGACACCCTGAAGCTCAGCCTCGTTCCTGCTGCTCCCCCAGCATCCATCTCTGGTTCCACCGGTAACTGCAGCAGCTCTGCCTTTCTCCATTCTGGTCACATAGTGATCCTGCATCCTGGATCGGTGCAGAGCCTTTCTCCTCCTTGATGCTGCCCAGCGTTCTGGCTTTGTTTACCGCTTCCAGCTCCTGGAGGTTTTTTGATATCAGCCGCTTCCTTCCATAGCCCTTAAACCTGCGGTACAGCCATTTCTTCACCACCTTTTGGCCCCAGTACCGGCACCATCATAGTGAGTTTGGCCCTTTTGATTGTTATCTCCAATTTTACCGTGTATTGGTCATATGTTTAGTCAGCAATAAACTGTTTTTAATTTTGCATGGATTTTCATCTTCATTTGATCTGTCACTTCCTGGATCTGCGCTCCCCAATTTTGTTATTACACTTGTGAATGAGGCCTGATGCTCCATATATCTATTGTGTTCTACAGTGATGTAGATTTGGGCAAGAGGCTAATGCCGTGTACACACGACCGGACTTTTCAACAGCAAAGGTACGACGGAACAAATCCGCCAGACAATTTGATTGTGTGTGGGCTTCATCGGACCATTGCTGTCGAAAAATCAGACGGACCTTAGAAATAGAACATGTTTCAAATCTTTCCGATGGACTCGAGTCAGGTCGAAAAATCAGTTCGTCTGTATGCTAGTCCGACGGACGAACAAAAACGCAAGGGCAGCTATTGGCTATGAACTTCCTTATTCTAGTCCGGTCCTACGTCATCACATTCGAATCAGTCGGACTTTGGTGTGATCATGTGTAAGCAAGTCCTTTGCGTCGGAACTCCGTCGAAAGTCCGTCAAAAAGTCAGTCAAAAAGTCCTTCGGAGTTCAGTCCATCGAAAGTCCGCTCGTGTGTACACGGCATAATACTATTTCACTCCCATGTCTACCTACCTGCCACATGATGTTTAAGTGATTTTGCACTGAAGCCCTCGGTTTAAAACCAAATAACAAAAAAAATAATAATGTACTGTAGATGTGGTGGCTGCATTTGTTTTCTTTTTTTAGACTAGGAACCTCTTTTAGCAGGAGCAGAAAATGCCTGTTGCTCTTGTAAGAAATGCAGTGTTCTTGTAACTTCCTTTGAGGCAATTCAGACAATCATTCTTATCTGCTTTCCAAGCAGCACGTAATGGAGATAAATAGAGAAAAACTTTTTTATACACAAAATCAGGAGAGCAGCATAGTGTTACATCCATAGATGGAGTGAGTGTAGCCACACAAGGACAGGAAATGTGTTATTCCCAACAATAACAGCTGAATATAATGGGGGGGAAAAAAAGGCCTGAAAAAAAGAAAACAAATGTATGCGCCACATCTAAGGCTCGGTTCACACGTTTTTTTTATTGCATTTTGCAGAAACGCCCTACAGTCCATTTAACAAGGTTTCCTATGGGACAAGTTCACATCTATACTTTTTTCAGCTGCTGCATTTTTGGAAAGGGTCAGTGACTTTAACAGCAAAACTGTGCTTTTTTTGGTTTAATAGACTTCAATGGAGAAGCTGCAGAATCGCATGTAGTTTATTTTTTGCTGTGATTGTGCCGCGATTTGTGTTTTTTTAAATCTGCCCAACGACAAATTTGCCAAAATAAAAAAAAAAGCATTAAAAAAATGCAAAACGCATAAAAAAATGTGTGAAATGCATGTGCAAAAATGCACTGCAGAAATGAATCAAAAGCAAACTGCATAGCTGTGAACCAAGCCTGACAGATGATTTGGCTTTTATTTAGAATAGGCATTAATGTGTGACTGTTTGTGACAATATGACTTTATTAAAGTGGTTGTAAACCGCATTCATGAAATTTGACCTAAGCACATATATCTGTAGTGTTTACTTATCTCTCTCCAAAGCTCCGAGTGCCGTTTCTCTCTGGTGCTCTGTTCCGCTGTTATCAGCATGTGTCACTTCTGACAAGTTCTCCAACATGAGATAACAGTAGCTGAAAATTTGTGTTGGGAAGGGTGCTTAGAAGGAGATTAGTAGGGAGCTTGTCTATTCAGACTACAGCTCTGCATGTTCCTTCATTCCCCTGCCTATGTGGAGGGAGGGTGGGGTCTCCCTTTCCTCCAATCAGCTTTCACACAGTGTAAGTGCAGACTCCACACTCACTGCTGAAAGAGGAAGAAAGATTTCTAACACAATCTGCACTTTCCAAAGAGTGTAGAAAGGGGAACACAGCAGATGTACATGTAAAACTTATGTAGGGAGATTTGTTTCATCTCTGTGTATCATCTGAGGCTGTTCATTATATTGGGTATATGTGAGGGTTTACATCCACTTTAAGGACATAATGTTGTCCCTTCTTTCAGAGCAGGAACGGATGTGAACAGTTTCATATTCATATTAAGGCAGAAACTACAATCTGCTGAAACTATAATAGCCACTTTTGCATATATAATCCCCCCCCTTTTTTTTTTTTACTATGTACTGACCACTCTCTAAAATGAGGCACATCTGCTTCTGTTTACCAACCCATATTCGTTGTTCCATTTTCTTTCATTCTTCAGTTTTTTATTTATTTACAAAGTCACTAAGAGCACTCATTAATCATAATTGTTTGTTACGGTTATTTCATGCTCCTGAAATTATGACATTAAAACATCACTGTTATCTCTTTCTGAAACAAGTAAATAGATTGGTACTCCCGGTACTGGGACTGCTGCAAGATTATTTAAAGCCGCTTTCCCTTTTTTTTTAATTACCTGGCCTCTAATTAACAGCAAGGTAGGATCTCCAGGGATGGTTCGCTTTGTTAATTGGGTTATTTAAACGATAGACTTCCTGACTTCACTGACCAGTAAGCTCTTGGTACTGACAACTGAGTTTCTAAATCTGAATCAAGCGGTGACGATAATTTAGGGCAATCGCCAACTCTACCCATGCTATTTCATCTATAGGCTGATGATTTTATGTACTGGGCATCTATAACTGCTCAAACATGACCTGGCAGAAGGGCACCTCTTTACGGTCCATTTGCAGCCGTACCCTACGTCATACCAGCGCTCATGGAGTGCCCAATATCATACATTCCCAGGATCGGTGGAGAAGTTGCTGTTGGACGATATTTGTGTTGCTGGTGCTAGGCTGTATGCTGTGGCAGTGCAGTCAGTTAACGGCTACCTATCTGCAATACCCAACACAAGAAAAGGTCACGCTTGTGAACAAAGCCAGGCTTCCTTTTCCAGCTGTAACATTTTGCAATCTTAATCGCGCCAGAATGTCACAACTTAACTTGTCAAAGTATCATTTTCTACAGGACTATTTGACAGATCCATCACCAGCTAACTATGAGGAGGGGGTGCACGGTCACGAACATGAACGAAACTTTGCTTTTGCTTTGTCTCAGCTAAGTACTCAGAATCAGATGGAATTGGGACACCAACTAAAGGACATGCTGATTTCCTGCGTTTTTCACAATGAGGTTTGTAATGAAAGGTCAGTGAAGCATCTACTGAATACTTATAGATACCATTGTATATTTATTATTATTATTGGATCCCTAAATACTGTATAAATTACTCTTTGGTGAATGTCAAAAAGTTATTAACCCATTTATGACCAAGGTCAAAACAAACTTTAACTCCCAGGCCCAATTTTCAACTTTGGCATGTGTTAGAAAAACTTTACATATCATCGCAACTACTTACTGTATCCAGGTGGACTGCATCTTGTTTTTTTTCCCAGGAGAGATTTGGGTTTTATTTGGTGGGAAATAGTATAAATGTATACCTCCCTTATTTTTTATCAAAGGAGAACTGGCCCAAAATATTTTTTTTTTAAGTAAGCTGTATATTTGTTTGCCATTAAAAAAAAAAAATGTGCTGGGCTTATGTTCATCTTTAAAGAGATCGTAAACGATCACCTTGTAAAACAACCCATTCGGTTTAAATTAAAAAGCAAAACATTTTTTTATAGATATTAAAAAATAAATTACAAATACCCTTTTTGCCTTTTTTATAAGTGATCACATTCCCATTGTTCTCAGCTGCATACGAGCTGGGGGAGGAGAAGCAGCAGCACACTGAGTGTGCCAGTGAATGGTTGTGCAGGGCAGGTGTGTCAGCACAAGTCTGATCATTGGAGGAGAGCAGGCCGCGTTTTCAGCATAGCTAAAGAACTGACCACGCCTGTTCTCCTGCTTAGTGTTGTCAGTTTTTAATAGGAAAGTAGAGGGACTGGCAGGAATAGCAGGGATTTCACACAAAGGAAGCAATTCAAAGAGAACAGGATACTTTCTCATACAAGTACATGGTACAGCAGGCACAGATCAGGAATATGAATCATTGAAGTAACAAATGCTTTAACTGGTCATTGCGTGATCATGCGACACTGTACGCAATTTAAATTTATATAATTTTAGTTTCACACAAATAGAGCTTTCTTTTGGCGGTCTTTGATTACCACTGGGTTTTTTATTTTTTGCTTTAAACAAAGACTGAAAGTTTTGAAAAAAAAACGACACTTTCCACTTTTTGATATAAAACATATCCAATAAAATCAAATTTCTTGATAAATTTAGGTCAAAGGGTATTCTGCTACATGTCCTTGGTAAAAAAAAATCCCAATAAGCGTATATTAATTGTATTGTGTGAAAGGTATAGCATCTAGAAACTATGATATACAGTATATATTTTTAAAAATGTATCAATTCTGATGTAACGACTGCCTATCTCATTTCTTGAGGTCCTTAAAGTGCCAGGACACTACACATACCCCCCCCCCCCCCTCCAAAAAAAATAACTTTTTTTGGAAAGTAGACAGTCTAAGGTATTTAGTAAGAGGTGTGGTAAGCTTTTTTTGAGGTTGCAATTTTTTGTCAACATTTTTTGAAAAATTAAGAAATTAAATAAAATCAGTTTTTTGTTTTTTTTCAATTTTTTTTTTCCATACTGTCGCTAGTGCAGTACTGCATCATCATATGACTGGTGTGGTGGTGATACTAACTGGTGACAGTATATTACATTTTTTTTTTCATATACTGTCATCGGTGTAGTTCAGTATCACCATAGTGACACTACTACTCTGGGGAAGGGGAGAGATCAGTTTTTTTTTTTTTTCTTTTTTTTACACTTTAATTGCTGTTACATTGATGATCACTGTAACGGCAATGTTTTGATCAGTCATAAATGGGTTACATTCATAACAGCTGTGATTTACTTTCTTATGCTGTGATTGGCCCACAGCTATAACATGATACAGGGTGTTGTGATTAGCCCATAACTGTCACATGGTAACTGGGTGGGCCAATCACAGCATTACTATAGGAAACACAGCTGTTATGATTGAAATTCCTTCATAACAGCTTTGTTGACATTGTGATCGCATGATTCCCTGGCTTCTCAAAGCAGCCAAGTACCGCAAGCCGCAATCCACTTTGTCCAGTCCACCAGCCCCTAACCCAGAAGAGGCACGATGACATATATGTACGTGATCCTGCCTGCTTGTGCTGCCCTGCCGCAGTAAATGTACTGTCCAGACAGAGAGTCAGGGGTCTTCCAGGAAAGTAGGGCAGTCAGAAAACTCCCCTATAAGCTTTACCAGTGCTTGTGCTGGACATTGCTAAAAGTGACAAGACTGTTCTAACTGCTGGTGAGAAAAGGTATTTAGCGGTTTATATTTACTAAAATAATAGCATTTCCATGTTCTGTCTACTGTGGGAAACCAGATATAGCGAATGCAGGTTCCTGGGTTCAGTAACAATTTTTTCGTTTATATCGCAAAACATAAAGAAGCGGTGATCAAATACCACTAAAAGAAAGCTCTATTTGTTTGAATTTTTTTTTTTTTATAAAAATGTAAGTTGCGTACAGGGTGGTATGACAGTGCAATTTCCAGTTAAAGTAGCACAGTGCTGAGTAGCAACACCTGCTCTGGTCATGAAAGATGTGAAACCTTCCGGAGCTCAAGTGGTTAATACAACTGCTTCCTCTGTTTCTAAAGGCTTCCGTTATCCCCTTTTGCGTTATGCCGCTCTGAGGAGACTACCGCGTTAAGTCATTACATCAATAGGGGAGGTGCTCTTGCACTCCATGGAAAGCCCTGGCATGTCAATCAAAATAGTAGTCGCGTCTAGGCTTTGCCCACTATTCCAGCCCCCTGCTGGACCCATGTCGAGACAGTCTGTTTCCCATCTGCTAGCCTTCTCAGTTTCACAGAAGTAAACAGGCTGACGGTAGCACACAGTGAAATTGAAAAATCAGTGTCCAAAGACATCTGCGAGTAATAAAAGCAATATTAGATCTTTTATTCGAATAAAAAAATGCTTTCTGTAATACATTTTTTTTTCTAAATACAACAAAATTAACCACTTCAGCCCCAAAAAGATTTACCCCCTTCCTGACCAGGACCATTTATTGCGATACGGTACTGCATCGCTTTAACTGACAATTGTGCGGTCGTATGACGTTGTACCCAAACTTCTTTTGGTGGTATTTGATCACCTCTGTGGTTTTTATTTTTTGCGCTATAAACAAAAAAAGAGCGACAATCTTGAAAAAAAAGCAATATTTTGTACTTTTTGCTAAGATAAATATCCCCAAAAAATATATAAAAATAAAAAATAAACAAAAACGTATATCGGCGTGAGCAAGTGGTTAAAGACATATTTACCAATAAATGACCATGTATACTTTTTAATAGTTTGATTGACAGATGGGTATGTGTTATATAAAATAGACTCAGCATGATAGGAGGCATAAGGAATCATGGAAACTGTAGTTCCATGTGGGAGATGAAGATGCTAGCACACGGGAAAGGAATGACACGCTAGCTCTGCATAACTCCTCCCACCATCACTAGCATTATCCAGCAGAGGAGGAACAGTTGGGAAGGGAGGAATCAGAGACCCCAATTGCAGCTACAGTGGAACCTCGGATTACAAGCATAGTCCGTTCCAGGAGTATGCTCGTATTCCAAAGTACTTGCATATCAAAGAGAGTTTTCCCATTGAAGTCAATGGAAACTAAAATAATTTGTTCCGCATTGACTTCAATGGGATGCAATACCGCATGCGGCCAGAGGCGGGGGGTGCCGGAGAGCTTCGGAAACGGCCGAAAAGGCCCGAGCACACTTCGGCGGACCTCGGCAAACCTTTTCTATTCAATGATGGGAGAATCATGCGAGAAATGTAATCGAAAAAGAAATGCACATGTGCAAGAAAAGAGAATTTCCGCAAAGAAAAGAAGATTCTCAGCCACAAATTTTTTTTTTTCTGTAGCAACACGAGGTGAAATTGAAGGCTTGGTTGGCCGAATTTCCAAATCAATGGTGGCACCATCGGATCACAAAACACACAAATTTTCTGATTTTCAAAAGAAAATTCTTTCGAAATTCGACCACGTATGGCCAGCCTTAGTCTTGCTTTAAATAAGCTATTGCACAGATGTTTTAGGCATGAAATACATGGAAAGTATTACAGGGTTTTGAACTTTTTGTATATATATGCTTTATCTCTTTGGCTGCATGGTTCACTTTGTAAGTCCTTAGGATTTACCATAACTAATGACTGCAATTTGGGATTTCAGCTTCATTCCCACCTGATAGTGAAATCTGGTATTATAAAACTTGTATAAAAACAATAGTTCTCCACATAAACTAGTGTAAATAAACTATAAACTAGTTTATATACATGATCAGCCTTTGAAGCACCAAACTTAGGCTAGCCATACATGATTCGAATCTCAACCGGTTCAGATTTTGAACCGTTAATGGGCAGGCTGATTGTACAACCAGCCTGCCGGATTCACTTCTGATTATTGCAAGCAGCTGCTATAGCCGCTAGCAATAATCACTGTCTTCCCCCGGCAGAGACGACTTCCCCTGCCCACCCCTGACCCTCGCCAGGAGAAGACAATGGCTGTTTCCCCTGTCAGCACTGTCTGTGTTTATGGAGGAATCATGCAAATTTCTTTCCTACAACCACGGGTTGCAGGAAAGAAATTTGCACCGTGTATGACCGGCCTTAGTAGGAAATGTGGGAGGGCAATCTTTCTTTTACTACCAGAAGAGATCCAAAACAGATAAGAAATGTCCATCTAACCTGAAAAACCTCTTTAGTACAGATCTGAAATGTATACATTCTTCCGTATGAACATTGTAAATTTGATATATATATTTCCTTTTGTGCTTTAGCTATTTCACCACTTTCTTGAACCCGAAGCTTGGAAACTGTTACACCTTCAATGGACCGAAATACCCATCATCAAGAATTCAGCAAACAGATGTCTTAAATGCCACCAAAGCCGGCTTCAGTTATGGTGATTACAAGATCAGTGTTCAATTCCTAACCCATAAGTGACCTGTGTTATAACAGGTGCACATTTGGTGAAAAGATTACTGTGCAGATTATATACAGACTGGATATATTGTGTTGTGTGACAGTTTTGCAGTTTTTTTCTCATTAGTGGGAAGGGCCCTGCCTGTGCAGTGTTAAAATGTGGAGTGGTCATGGTGCACTGGAAGTTTCAGCTACTTCATTCTCCTGCAGTGTCACTCCTGTCAGAAGGAGTAGATGGCTCTATAGTCCCCAGAGGGAGCATTGTGCTCTATCCTCTCTCCAACAGCAGCTTACTATGGGAGGAAGATGGCAGGTGCCCACTGGGAACACTCCTCCATCTCAGGCGCCACTGGGGAGTGAGGGTGGACTGGACTCCTTCCTGTCTCCCCTTGTCATGTGACATATCACATGACCCTAGATAGGAAGAAAGAAAGCTTTTTTCATTCCTGGCTGCATTTTTTCCTTTCAGTGACACCCTTGACACAGGGACATTTTTTCCTTTCAGTGACACCCCTGATACAGGGACTTTTTTTTTCTTCCCTTGAAACCACCAACGCAGTGGCATTTTTTCCTTTCAGTGTTATCACTGACTCAGGGATGTTTTTTCCTTCCAGCGGCACCACCAATGCAGGGACATTTTTTTCTTCCAGTGACACTACTGATGCAGGGACATTTTTTTCTTTCAGTGACACTACTGATGCAGGGACATTTTTTCTTCCAGTGGCAGGGACATTTTTTCTTCCAGTGACACCACCAATGCAGTAGCATTTTTCCTTTTGGTGACATCACCAATGCAAGGGCATTTTTTTCCAGTAATGCAGGAACATGTTTCTTTCCAGTGTCACCACCACCAGACATTTTTTCCTTTCAGTGACACCCCTGATGCAGGGACATTCTTTTTTAATTTGTGTAGTGCAGTTTGCCATCTTTGCCTTGGGCACTGGATGACCCTGTCCCATGACTGAGTATATGTTAACCCAATCAATAAAATATTAAACAAAAGCTTTAACATTTTAATGTTATTGATTATTATTAAGTCCTTCTCATTCTCCATATGTTTTTTTCTCACTTGACATACACTTTAAATCTGCACTTTTAGTTAAAATAATACCTGCCAGTTCTGCTAAGAAGATCTTTGTACAATCACCTCCTTCAACAGTGCACAACACAATGACCCTGTCTACGAATTTTTTTTTCCTGCTTTGTCACATGTCACATACTCTTCTAATTGAGTGCATGTATGTAGGCAGGAAGTGGGTGCAATGGAACTGCAGGAGATCTGCATAGCTGATATGCAACGAAGAATAAAAAAGGTGGGGTTTATTTAATGCCCTCCTTTACCCTCCAGAGTACAAGTTTATAGATGGAAGAACTGTGATTCCAGTCACTAGGGACAATGCTGTATTGCAGTTATTTTAGGTCAGAAGCTCCATATGACCATTTTTGTGAATATACTTTTTAAATAAATACCTATGCTGCCAATACAATAATATGTACATTACTTATGTCACTGACAGGTCTGACTATGGAGCTTTATATTGAGCAGAATGAATATATGAGTAATGTGAGCACAGCAGCAGGACTGCGAGTAGTTCTGCATGGACAAGGGAAGATGCCATTCCCTGAAGATGAGGGAGTCAACATTCCTCCTGGGCAGGAGTCAGACATTGGAGTAGTGAAGGTATGAAGTTACTAGCTCCAAGACGAAGAATGTTCCAAAGCTGATTGTACTAACTGAGTTTAAAGCTGAACTCCAGGCAGGTATAAAATGCACAAGTTAATGCAAATCTGTAATCCTTGAGGATACATGCACACGGACAGTGAGAGGTGAAAGTAAGTTTTTTCCCAGTCTTTTCAAATGCCTGGACAACAGCAGGTGGCACATACAGTTCGGTTAAAGAATTGAATACTATACGCACTCGTACTTGTGTAAACACTGATACTCTTTTGATTTGGCATTTACCCATACATGCACAACTTCCACATTTGGGAAATATGTCATTCATACATCTGCAGGCAGATGACAATACAAAAAGAGTATTTGCGTTTACATGAGTACAAGTGCATACAGCTATGCACTTCTATGGCCGGCTGAATGCATCTTAAGACACAGCAGAACTCAGAGAGATGGAGAGAGATGCAACAAAAGGAGTAATTAAATGTGCTGTAGTGCAACAAGCACACTGATAGGAGGAAGAGCAATGTGATAAATGCAATTGAATTAATTAAATGTAATATGGCAAATGCTATCAAACAAGGCATTAATCAATGAGCAGGCAATTACACAGTAATAGGGGCACTAACATGAATGAATGAATGAATGATTAATGACTTACTAGCTGGCACTCAAAAGACTATAGCAAGTTAAACTGAACTGTAATGGGTGCAACCAGAGTCTCTAGAATGGCATAAACTAACTCAGAAGAATAATAGGGCCCTTGCGTGTATGCTATGAATACATTCCCAATAGCTGGTGGGCGTATGCGTTTCTAGTGTAAGGGAACCCCTGAAGATGGCAGAAAGTACCTAGCACCTAATGGTTAATGTTGGCTGGCTTTCGGTGGGGCCCTTCTTTAAGTGGTGCAGTGTCTCTTTAAGAGTGTTAATGGTGAGTGTAGCTGAGTGGCTGTGCAAAAGCAGTCTCTAAGGTATTCACTTTGTGCGGCAAACATGTGGATAGATGCAGCCGGCAGTGAACACAGAGTGTAGAAAACTTCAGCAAATACAACAGGCCCAATGGAGAGCACACCCGACCAGAGCCACTTACAGCAGAGAAAGAAGAGGATCAGTGATATGCAGACTGGAAGATGAGCCTGCCACAAGAAGCAGAATGCGCCTTGCCAATCCTCACCCAATAGGGAAGGCTTCCTGAGGGATAGACATAGGCCCTGCACTGTCCCTACTCCTCTGGAACCTTTCCCTATCTCTAAATATTGTCCCTGACAGATGATGATCCTTTCCCTATGCTAGCCACTCACATATAGAGCTCCATGCCTGGGAGCCAGAGTCTTAAATAGACACTGCCTGACCCAAGATGGCCACCAGAAACACATGGGGTGCAAACATCCAATTTAATAGCTGCCTCCATGTGACCGAGGAAATCATAGAGGAACCAAGTTCCTATCGCCCAGCATAGACAGGCTGATGAAGAAACAGACCGGCTTTGAAACGTGTCCCATGTCTACAGCACATGTGTCTACAGTGACGTTGGGGATTACAGTTCTAGGTTGAACACTATTTGCAGTTGCAGTGACAACAGATTCCTCCATCTTCAGCACGTTTCCTCCCCAGCCGGGTGGTTCTCTGGCAGCCCCTCAGGCATTTCTGGCTCCCAAGTCACCTTTATGCCAGGCACTACACATGCATACCTTTGTGAGCGCATTTCTATTTTTCAATAAATTGCCATTTAATTTTTAATGCTACACTATGAGGTTGCGCTGTTGTTGGAATGAAGTGAAATTCAATGTGGAAATGAATATAATGATTTTAAATGTTGACCTTAGATACTCTACAAGCTAAGGTACTGCAGACACCAAGTTTAGGCTTTATAGCAAGCTCCTTCATTTTAAATAACATAAATTTAGGCAGTTGGATTAGCCATGCTATCTGTAAACATGCTGATTTTAAGAGCAGCCAGTTCTTGATTCTGCCTTGGTCAGTGGTCAGTGTGTTCTTTAGCTGTACCCCCATTTTGTGCAATTGCAACTCTTTGTACAGGTAATGTAAGCTCCTTACATACATATGTCTTCTATTTCATATCTTAAAATGTAGCTTACCCAACACCAGGACTATGCCCATTTACTGAAATTATGGCATGTTAACCCCTGCTTTCCCATTATAATGGCCATTGCAGTCCTTCCCTATCTCAACTGCTTTTGAACCCAGAGTTTAGTAAATGAAATAAATGTAGTCCAATGAATATAAATAATGCACCAAAAAGATTTCTGCCTTTTTTACTTGAGATGGCATTCAGCACGTTAGCACTTTTTGCCTTTCAGCATCCCACCATATCAGCATCCCAACTTCCCCTGTACACAGGGCCAGATTAAGAGCATCATGGGCCTGGTGCTGAGGATTTCGGTGGGCCTTTTTATGGAAACAAAATGAAAATGCAAACAATTTTTCGCTAAACGAATTAAATATACTCTCACCAGTAATACCAGCCATGCAGCCTCTGAGCAGCAGCAATACCACCTGCTATGCGGTCTTTCACCAGCAGCAAGATAGGGAGACCACATTTCCAAACTGTCATTTATAGACAACCCCCTCTTCCCAAAAAAAGATGAGGGTGGGGGATGTAGTCTCGGGGTTGGCAGGGAAATCGGCAGTGGAGGTGATTTGTCAGGCAAATGGCTGGTGTTAGTACTTAAAATCAATCATCCTGACACCATGCTTGATATGGTGTCAGGATGAACAAATTCCATTATTTCAGTTACTACATTGTAATATATAGTGAAATAGTTCAACTCACCATCATGCAGAATCAGTGGGAACCTGAGCTTGTCACTTGCCACCAGACACAGCTTGTCACTTGCCACCCATAGCCTGCCACTAGATGTAGAGTATCACTTTCCACAGTTGCCTGCCGCTAGATGCAGCATGTCACTTGCCACCAGCAGCCTGCCACCAGATACAGTGTGCCACTTGCAACCAGATACAGTGTGCCACTTGCAACCAGATACAGTGTGCCACTTGCTACCCACAGCCTGCCACAGATACAGTGTGCTACTTGCCACTAGCAGCCTGCCACCAGATACAGCGTGCCACTTGCCACCAGCAGACTGCCACCAGATACAATGTGCCACTTGCCACCAGATACAGTGTGCCACTTGCCACTAGCAGCCAGCCACCAGATACAGTGGGCCACTTGCCACCAGCAGCATGCCACCAGATACAGTGGGCCACTTGCCACCAGCAGCCTTTCACCAGATACAGTGCGCCACTTGCCAACCACAGCCTGCCACCAGATACAGTGTGCCACTTGCTACCGACAGCCTGCCACCAGATACAGTGTGCCACTTGCTACCGACAGCCTGCCACCAGATACAGTGTGCCACTTGCCACCAGCAGCCTGCCACCAGATACAGTGTGCCACTTGCCACCAGCAGCCTGCCACCAGATACAGTGTGCCGCCTGCCACCAGATACAGTGTTTCACATGCCACCACCAGCCTGTCACCATATACATTGTGCCACTTGCCACCAGATACAGTGTGCCACTTGCCACCAGATACAGTGTGCCACTTGCCACCAGCAGCCTGCCACCAGATACAGTGTGCCACTTGCCACTAGATACAGTGTGCCACTTGCCACCAGCAGCCTGTCACCAGATACAGTGTGCCACTTGCCACCAGCAGCCTGCCACCAGATACAGTGTGCCACTTGCCACCAGCAGCCTGCCACCAGATACAGTGTGTCACTTGCCACCAGCACCCTGCCACCAGATACAGTGTGCCACTTGCCACCAGATACAGTGTGCCACTTGCCACCAGCAGCCTGCCACCAGATACAGTGTGCCACTTGCCACCAGCAGCCTGCCATCAGATACAGTGTGCCACTTGCCACCAGCAGCCAGCCACCAGATAGTGTGCCACTTGCCACCAGCAGCCTGCCACCAAATATAGTGTGCCACTTGTCACCTGCAGCCTGCCACCAGATACAGTGTGCCACTTGCCACCAGCAGCCTGCCACCAGATACAGTGTGCCACTTGCCACCAGCAGCCTGCCACCAGATACAGTGTGTCACTTGCCACCAGCACCCTGCCACCAGATACAGTGTGCCACTTGCCACCAGATACAGTGTGCCACTTGCCACCAGCAGCCTGCCACCAGATACAGTGTGCCACTTGCCACCAGCAGCCTGCCATCAGATACAGTGTGCCACTTGCCACCAGCAGCCAGCCACCAGATAGTGTGCCACTTGCCACCAGCAGCCTGCCACCAAATACAGTGTGCCACTTGTCACCTGCAGCCTGCCACCAGATACAGTGTGCCACTTGCCACCAGCAGCCTTTCACCAGATACATTTTGCCACTTGCTACCAGCAGCCTGCCACCAGATAGTGTGCCACTTGCCACCAGATACAGTGTGCCACTTGACACCAGCAGCCTTTCACCAGATACAGTGTGCCACTTGCCACCAGCAGCCTTTCACCAGATACATTTTGCCACTTGCTACCAGCAGCCTGCCACCAGATAGTGTGCCACTTGCCACCAGATACAGTGTGCCACTTGCTACCAGCAGCCTGCCACCAGATACAGTGTGCCACTTGCCACCAGATACAGTGTGCCACTTGCCACCAGCACCCTGCCACCAGATACAGTGTGCCACTTGCCACCAGCAGCCTTCCATCAGATACAGTGTGCCACTTGCCACCAGCAGCCTGCCACCAGATACAGTGTGCCACTTGCCACTAGCAGCCTGCCACCAGATACAGTGTGCCACTTGCCACCAGCAGCCTGCCACTAGATACAGTGTGCCACTTGCCACCAGCAGCCTGCCATCAGATACAGTGTGCCACTTGCCACCAGCAGCCTGCCACCAGATACAGTGTGCCACTTGTCACCTGCAGCCTGCCACCAGATACAGTGTGCCACTTGCCACCAGCAGCCTTTCACCAGATACATTGTGCCACTTGCTACCAGCAGCCTGCCACCAGATAGTGTGCCACTTGCCACCAGATACAGTGTGCCACTTGCCACCAGCAGCCTTTCACCAGATACAGTGTGCCACTTGCTACCAGCAGCCTGCCACCAGATACAGTGTGCCACTTGCCACCAGATACAGTGTGCCACTTGCCACCAGCACCCTGCCACCAGATACAGTGTGCCACTTGCCACCAGCAGCCTTCCATCAGATACAGTGTGCCACTTGCCACCAGCAGCCTGCCACCAGATACAGTGTGCCACTTGCCACTAGCAGCCTGCCACCAGATACAGTGTGCCACTTGTCATCTGCAGCCTGGCACCAGATACAGTGTGCCACCAGCAGCCTTTCACCAGATACAGTGTGCCACTTGCCACTGACAGCCTGTCACTAGATACAGCGTGTCACTTGCCACCAGCAGCCTGCCACTAGCAGCGTGCCACCACATACAGTGTGCAACTTGCCATCAGATGCAATGTGCCACTTGCCACCAGCAGCCTGCCACTCCCTCCAGGACTCATCCAGGATGGAAAGAAGGGACAGGGCCTGCATAGTCAAACAAATCCCTGGAGCCCCCACCCCTCCTCATCTGGGATGGTATGGTTGTGTGTAAATTGAATGCCAGCAGTATTGATCAGACCAAGTTCTACAGAGGGGGGTGTGTACAGCCTTTGGGCTCACACTGGTGTGCTGCAGTTTGGGCGCACTGCTTGTTTATCTGCAGTTTTAGCTGCAGACCTATTGCTTTATATCAGGTTGCATATTTTTGCCGCATTTTCTGACAGTGCGCCAAAGATAAAATGCAGCACGCAGGAATTTTGGTGCGCTTTCAGAAAAAACATGCAACCTAATAGAAATCAATAGGACTGTGGGTAAAACGCAGGAAAACTGCGGATACACCAGCAATGGGCCAAAACACAGCAAAGCAGTGCGAACCCACCTAAAAGCACAAAGAGCCAAATCTACATATTGACTGCAGTTATAAGAGCCATTACTGAAGATAAAGGTAAAGGAGGGGGAGAGAAGGGAGATAAGAGTCCAGTCACTGAGCTCACACTTGGATGGTTGGAAGCTCATCACTCACATATTTGTTCAGTTCACCTTCTATCTGCCGGCTGCTCTGTTCACAATTTCCCAGCCCACACGGCTCCTTCACTGCACACAGAGAAAGAAGAGAGAGGGGAGGGGGAAGGCAGAGCCATTTGTGTAGGGGGGGAACTGTGCACTGTGACACTAATAACCACAGTAAGCCAACACAGATGCAGCCAGACACCCCTACATTTACACACAGCTTCTCCTGTCCCATAGAAGTTTATGGGCTTATAATGCTGGCTGGGAGGGCCGATTTTAAGGCAGGGGCCTGGAGCTGTAGCTCCATCAGCCCCTATGTTAATCCGGCCCTGCCTGTACATTACCAATTTTAGAGCATAGTAGGTGAGGTTAAAAAAAGACATAAGTCCATCAAGTCCAACCTATATGTGTGATTATATGTCAGTATTACATTGTATATCCCTGTGTGTTGTGGTCGTTCAGGTGCTTATCCAATAGTTTTTTTGAAACTATCGATGCCCCCCGCTGAGACCACTGCCTGTGGAAGGGAATTCCACATCCTAACCGCTCTTACAGTAAAGAACCCTCTACGTAGTTCAAGGTTAAATCTCTTTTCTTCTAATTTTAACGAGTGGTCATGTGTCTTGTTAAACTCCCTTCCCTCCCTTACCATTTGCGCTTTCACAACAAATGTTTAAAGTGAAGTTCTGCTTAAAAAAAAAAAAATTCAAGTCAGCAGCTACAAATACTGCAGCTGCTGACTTTTAATAATCAGACACTTACCTGTCCCAGGGTCCAGCGATGCGGGGGAGCGAAGCCCCACACGTCTCCCCCTCCTCTCTGCAGCGCCGGCATTGTAACTGTGGGCACCCAGCTGTGGCTTCACAGCTGGGCACCCACTGCACATGCACAAGCCGTGACTGGCAGGGCAATCATCTGGGACCTGTGACGTGTCCCAGATGATTGCCGAGAGGGAGGGGGGAGAGGTGATCTCCCTTCCAGTGCCGCGGTGCGCCGGGAGGAAGTGGAAGCTGGGACTCTCTAAAAAGAGGGTATCTGCTCCCCCCCAAAATAAAATGGCATACCAAATGTGGCATGTCAGGGGGTCACCTCCCTTAAAGTGGAAGTTCCATTTTTGGGTGGAACTCCGCTTTAATGTCTCAAAACAATTCAATGAATTAAAAAAAAAGATGCAAATAGAACTCTGTCCCCACCAAGCCACACCAAAAATGGTGCACTGTTTCACCTTTAGTACAAAGAAGGACAAAAAGAGGAGGTGTAATATCCTCATTGGTTCGTCATGGCATATTAGATGTATACGTGTGAAAATTAGCAATGAGTATGTTAGAGCAACAATGTCTATAAATCAATATAATCCAGCATAATTATACTCGATTGTTAAATTAACGTTATTCTAAGTCTTTTATTACCCTTTTATTATTCTTTACTTGCCTATCCCAGTAAAAGACTGGAAATGTGCAAGCATTTTTTGTAGCAAAAAGTAAAAGAATCTCTTTGTCACAGGTCCATGTGAAACGTTTGCAAGAACCATTTGACAGTCGATGTAGTAGTGGTCATGGCATAAGGAATTATTATGCGGATGTTTATGGAACTGACTACAGCCGAGAGGTAAGCCTTTGGACTATGAGAATCATCTGAAACCATGGAAATGCTTTGTCCAGTTTCTCCAACATACAATCTGCTTTCTAAGCCTCTCACTACTTATCTGATTACAGTCACCTGATAGTTAAGCAGATCCTCTGGAAAAATGACTATAACCCATTATGATTATATTCATAAAATAGAAAAAAAAATGTTATATATATAATGTGTACATACAGTAATAGAATAGATTAAATTGGAGGGTCTAGCCTGGCCAAGATGCATACAAATGTACTTTTCTGTGATTCATTCTTCTATAACATGGTACAATGGGCTAATGTTACCCAAGATTGCAACAATTTAACAGATTTTAGATTACTGTTCACTAATTCATAATTGATTGCTATAGGTAATTATTGTTTACACATTATCATTGCCACATCGAAAAGACCCTGATTAGGTAATACATTTATTAAATAAAGAAGAAATAGTTCAAATCACAGATCTATTAACTGTGTAGTTTACTAGAGCTGTAGCCCAGGAATCTAGAAGATCAGGATCTTACCACCCACCCAGAATTTCCTGTACTCTAAGGTCTCTTTTAGACTTGTGGTTGGGGGGTCGTTAAAAGGCAGCAGATGGGGGTTTTTACATGCCATGGTTGCCATGCTTTGCACCCATAGCAAATTATACCCCCCCAAAACATTCAGCGAATGCAACCCATTCAAGTGAATGGGGACACACCGCAAATTCCCCACAACCGCATGCAATGCACATGATTGCTGCCTGTTGGTGTGGCATTAAAGGTGTCAAAACAAGTGAAGTGGAGGCGTCATAAACACCTCTTCACTGTCTGTCAAATGCATCTGAAAATCAATACGAACATGGAATGCTTTTAAGAGGTCCAGGAATCTTGCTGAATATCTAAACTCAGCCTAAGGGGCTCAGGCCCACATGCATTAATCCGAAGCAAGTCCAATGCTGCATGCTATAACCGCTTGTCTTCCAAGCCAATTCTGACACTTCTCTCCTAGATGTAAAAATTATAATTGTTTTGCTAGAAAATTACTCAGGACCCCCAAACATTATTTATATAATTTTTGGACCCGAGGGAATAAAATGGCAGTAGTTGCATCTTTTTATGTCACACGGTATTTGCGCAGCAATTTTTCAATTTTTTTGGAAAAGAAAAACATGTTCATGAATAAAAAAACCCCAAAACACTAAAGTTAGCCCGATTTTGTATAATGTGAAAGATGATGCTGTGCCGAGTAAAAAGATAGCTAACATGTCACGCTTTAAAATTGTGCACACTCGTGGAATGGTGCCAAACTTCGGTACTTAAAAATCTCCATAGCCTACGCTTCAACAGTTTTTACAGGTTACTAGTTTCACGGTTAAAATCTCGTTTTATTGATAGATAAACAGCATGGTACAAATCAACCAGGGAGTCGAAATCAGACATACATCATGAAGCTTCTTACACATTACACATACAGGATGTATTAGTGAGAAAACATCAAAAACTTCAAACTACAATTCAATTATGGCAGTAATTCAATGCAATTCCGCGACAGTACACACTTATTGATAGATCAGGAGGGGGATCCCTTTTAAATTGCCGCATATTCAAAAAAATGTAAGCAAGATGAGTGAAAGAGGGGGGGGGGGAAGAGGGGACAGGGGAGGGAGGTGGGGGGGACAGGGAATGGAAGTGGGGGGGAGGGGAGGAGGAAGGAGGCGAAGGGGAGGGGGGGGGGAGAGGGGAGGGAAGCCCAAGCAGCCCAGACCACCAGTCAGCCCCAGCATCATCTTCCTATCAAGGGACTAGCATTACTGACCCTACGCCGTCCAAGGCGACCAGATACCCTCAAACTTTTTGGGGCATTTCCTATTTAAGTACGTTATTTTATACAATGGTAGAGCTTTGTTAATTATATCTTCCCATAACGACATGGTGGGGGGGGATGTAGACGTCCATCTAAGCAGAATAGCCTTTTTTGCATAATATAGTAGAAAACCGATAAGAAGTTTAGTATATCTTGGCATCTGTTCATCCCCCAGCACTCCCAATAATGCCAACTCCGGTGTCTGTATCAATGTCAACCCAAGGCGCTCATTAATGGCCTCAAACACTGCAGCCCAGAACCCACTCACCACCGGACAAGTCCAGAACATATGAAGATATGTCCCTACATCTCTCCCACATCTACCGCATATAAGGTCCCTCGAGGGGTACAGTCTGTGCAATCGCTGCGGAGTGTAGTACACTCTGTGAAGAAACTTGGCCTGGATTACCTTATCTCTTGAAGAGATGACTAACCCAAAACCCTCCTCAAAGCAGTCGTTCCACTCCTCTCTCTCCAAGGTGGGTATGTCGGCTTTCCAGGACTCCCACAGCTTCTCCAAACCAGGAGATTCCAGACTAAGCAATGCCAGATAAAGGGAGGAGAGAGGCTTGGAAAGAAATTCCTGAGCCAGTAGTTCCTCTATGGGGTCCATGGACAGGACAACAGGGCCCGAAAACTGTGCGCGCACAGCATGGCGCAGCTGTTGGTATCTGAAGAACATCCACCCGGGTAATTTAAATTTGGTAGAGAGATCTTTGTATGTCAATAGATGCCCTGCAGGCATAATATCCCGAAGGGTCTTTATTCCAAATTTTGCCCAAACCTGCAGATCCAGAATCGTACTTAAATGCGGGAAATTAGTGTTACCCCACAGAGGTTGAAATGGTGACCATTGACCGATTTTAAGAAACCTCTTCCTGGCTACTGCCCACACCCTAAGTGTCGTTCTAATTGGGAGTGGGAGATCAGCATAGGCCCCAGGTCCCCGATAAACCAGATTTGCGAGATCTCCCAGGGAACCCAGAAGAGTCGCCTCCAGGCACACCGCCGCATTTGCCCTAGATCGGAGAAACCACCAACGGACCGAGACCAATATGGCCGCCCAATAATAGACCCGAAAATTAGGCAACGCCAAGCCCCCGCACCTCGGAGGGAGAGATAGAGTAAACCGCGCCAGCCGAGGGGTAGACCCCCTCCAGATAAAGGATCCAATACAGCTGTCCAGCTCTTTGAAAAATTTGTTTGGTATCCACACCGGGGAGTTCCTAAACAAATAATTGAATTTTGGGAGAAAAAACATCTTTATCAGGTTAATGCGTCCTAGCAGATTAAGCGGAAGGTTACCCCAAGCGGCACAACGAGCTCTAAGTTGTGACAGAACCGGACGGATATTGAGTTCATGAAACTCCAAGGGATTACGACTTATTCTAATACCAAGATACTTAAAGCTCGAGACCCATTGCAGTTGAGTGGGAGCCGCCGTCACCCGGGCCAAGGGGTCAAGAGGGAACAGAACTGATTTGGACCAATTTATCCGGACCCCCGAGAACCGGCCGAATTCAGCAAATAACTCCAGGGCAGCCCGCAGAGAGGAGCCCGCATCTCGTAAATATAAAAGCGCATCATCGGCGTACAATGACACCTTCTCCTCCAAAGGACCGATCCGCAGCCCCTCCACCTCCCGGGACGCCCTGAGAAGGATGGCCAAAGGCTCCAACGCCAGGGCGAACAAGAAAGGAGAAAGGGGGCAACCCTGCCGCGTGCCCCGCTGTAACAAAAACCCCTCAGAGATCCCACCACTGGTCCTAACACAGGCCGAGGGTCTGGCATAGAGCAACTGTAGCCAGCGCAAAAAGTGAGGGCCAAACCCAAACCTACCCAAGACCTTCCAAAGATAGCCCCACTCAACCGAGTCGAATGCCTTCTCGGCGTCGAGTGAGGCAATGACTCTAGAACCAGCATTATCGTGAGAGGCAGACAGGTTAAGCTGCAGTCTCCGCAAATTGATGTCGGTGCCGTTGCCGGGCATGAACCCTGTCTGATCCTCATGGATAAATTCATCCAGGACCTGCGTCAGGCGATTGGCCAGTATCTTTGCCAATAGCTTTGCATCGACATTTATTAAGGAAATCGGTCGATACGACGCACATTCCTCAGGGTCCTTATCCGCCTTAGGCACCAACACAATCACAGCTTCAGACATGGACTCCGGTAAGGAGCCAAGCTCGGCAAATTGGGCAAACAATTTTGTAAGCTTAGGGGCCAGGAATTCCTGATAAGTGGAGTAAAACTCGATCGGAATGCCGTCTGCACCGGGAGTTTTCCCAGGCTGCATCTGAGTCATAGCGATCTGGACTTCCTCCAGGGTGATGTCCTTTTCTAGCATTTCTCTGGCTGTCCTAGACAGGACAGGAAAGGCCACTCTATCCAGATAGGTCTCAAGATCGGATCAGGCATAATTCACTCTGGTCGAGTAAAGCAATTTGTAGTATCTCATAAATCTAGCAAGGATTTCGTCAGGGTTCGTGAGAGGAACTCCACCCTCGTCTCTAATACTCCCAACATGGGTATTGGGGTTTTGACCCCGGGACAACCAAGACAGCATTTTGCCGTTCTTGTCACCGTATTCAAAAACCCTTTGAGCAGCATTGAGCATTGACTTCTTTGTCATCTCTATCCTGAAAAGTTCAACCGCCCGCAGCGCAAACTGCCAATTCCCGTGATTAAGAGGTAAAGGATCAGCCACATAACAAGCCTCTCTGTCCCTCAGCTCCTTCTCCAGATCTCTCAGCGATCGCACAGACTGTCTCTGGGTATGGGCAATGCGGGAAATATATTCACCCCTCAACCAGCTCTTAAATGCATCCCAGCCCACCAAAGCTCCCACTGATTCACTGTTTTCTATCCAATAATGACATAGGGCCTCTGACACATCCTCTTGAATCTTAGGGTCAGCGATCCAGTATCCCGACAGCCTCCACAGTCTCCTACCAGCAGCGGGCCCCATCCGTAACGATATCATAAGGGGGGCGTGATCTGAGACTCCTCTAGGGAGGATCTGCACCTCCGCAACCCTCTGCAGCACCGCCCGCGTAACAAACCCCAGGTCAATGCGGGAAAGGGTACGGAAGGTGGATGAATGACAAGTAAACATTCTCTCAGATGGATGGAAATGCCTCCACACATCAATAAGTTCAAATGTGTCAGCCCACTGCATGAGATCAGGAGACCTTTGAGTAGACTGGTGGAGCCTGTCGACCTGCGGGCATGGAACCAAATTATAGTCCCCCAGCAACAGTACATTCGGAGTATTGAACTGTACGACCATTCGCATGACATCATATAGCAAGGACATATCTGCAGGAGGAGGGAGGTAAAGTCCCACAATCACATATGGCATATTGGCGATTATCGCATAAATAATTACATATCTTCCTCCTGGGTCAGTTTTAATCTCTTGGAGCTGAAACGGAAGGGACCGATGGACCAAGATGCTCACTCCCCGGGAGTAGCTGGAATAAGTGGCATGGTATTGAGAACCCACCCAGGCCCTTTTTAGGCTAAGAATTCTCGAGCCCACCAGGTGGGTCTCTTGCAGTATACAAATGTGCGGGCCATAGGCTTTTAGATATTTGAAAACCAGCGAGCGCTTAATCGCTGAGTTCATTCCCCGGACATTCCAGGAGAGAATGGAGAAATTAGCCATAATTTGTGTAGTAAAAATTAATGGACCGTCCGAGTTCACATCTATAATCCGTCCCCAGAACCAGGATCGACCACCCAGGCGGAAAGATAGGCATCAGCGGCCACCACCACATCAACCACCAGGTCAACTTATCATTAGCTTTTGCACCATAACTAAGGCTTAAAGGTATACTCATAGGAGTCTTGTGAGATAAAAGCACCGTGAAAAACAAAAAAAACAACAAACTAAAATAAACTGGGGTCAGCAACTGCTGCCCCCCCCACCCCCCACCCCGCAGACCCCTGAAACTGGGATCATGCATGTTTCCCCAAAAAAAAACCAAGTCCTTCATAGTAACTTACTCAGGGAGGTGCGTCCCAGTCAAGCACACAGAGAGTCAATCACCCCTCCACCTTAACTGCACAGAGGGGTAACCACACTCCGAGCCAACCAGGGGGCCTTTTTACTTCCCAACAAGAGATGCTAGAGAGTCATAGAGTTCAGAACTGATACGAGTACTCATAGTTCACCTGGATTATCCAGGGGCACAACACTTAAGATGATGAAATCCGAGACGTTCATATTGTAGGGATGTCAGATGAGCGGAGTCTCTTCTTCAGGATTGGGATAAGCACAGGTTCCAGATCCCAGGTGCCATCCCGAGATCCCTCATCCAGCAGATTTGACAGGGCTGATCTCTCTGCCAAGTAAGACAAGATAGGGCGGCAACTGATACCAGGGGGGGATCACCAAGATCCCATCCACTGTAAAATCCAACATCATGAAAGCTGCTCCTTATCTCAAAAAACAATTAAGATCAGTGCAAACCACAAAAAAGGCAGAAATATATATACAGTTACCGAACCATTCACTTCAGTGCAGGCAGAGATTCCAGCCACGAGGAAGCATCCCTGGGGTTGGTAAAGAACCGGATCGTCTCGCCGTCTACCACTCTCAACTTTGCAGGAAAGAGAATACTGTATTTGATTCCTTTCGCCCTCATGGCAGCCTTGACCGCGTCGAAGGATCTACGCTGCTTCTGGGTCTCTATGGTGTAATCCGGGAACAGTAGCAGCTTATTATTCTGATATGAAATTTCCTTTGTCATTCTTGCAGCCCGCAGAAGTTCATCTCTGTCCCTGAAGTTTAACAGGCGCAGTATCAGCGTGCGTGGTGGGGAGCCAGGCGGACCTCGCTGCGGTGGAACCCTATGCGCTCTCTCCACAGTAAAGTAAGGGGACAGCTGGGCTCCAGGGAACAGGGATCTCAGGAGGTCTTCCACGAAGGTGGTTGGATTCTGTCCCTCTGCTCCCTCTGCGAGGCCTACTATTCGCAGATTATTGCGTCTGCTGCGATTTTCAGCGTCCTCGGCGCGATATTCCAGGACCTTCACCTTATTTTGCAAGGTCCGAATCGCCACCGAGTGTTCCTCAGCTGCATCCTCCACCTGTCCCACTCTCTGCTCCACCACCCCGAGACGACTCCGGAACTTCTCCAGGTCCTGTCTAATCAGCCCCACATCGGTCTGCACAGCTTCCATTTTCCCTGCCAATGTGGCCTGACATGCCGAGATCGCCGCCATTACCTCGGGTATTCCCGGAAGGGAGGCTGAGGGGTTCTCCTCCATCGCCGTCTGAGTGGCCATATTGGAATGGCTGCGCGGGCTTTTCTCCCCAGGCACTGCGGTCACAGCAGCCTCCGGTATATTCGAGGGAAAACGGAGCCTCTTACCGCCCTTCGGACCGGCGGATGATCTGGATGGCATACGGGAATTCAGACGCCCAGACAAGGGTAATCACTCCAGGCAGGATGATATATAAGCAAATAACTATAAATGATAAACCACCAAGTGCATATAAAGGTGCAATCGTGGTAGTAACTAATAAAAGTGCAACGTGCTAAAATATAAATATCAAAACACTTTCCAGTGACAAATGAGTGTATATCTCAATTAATAAATACAAATCACAAAAAACGTGAATAAATAGTGTCCATAAAATGAATAAACATCATGCTTCTTCTGATGGGTGTATAAATCACAACACGTGAAAACTGTGCTCTCCCGTGACACCCCACATGTGCTTGCGCTCACCTTCAGTCCTGTGACACAGTAATTAAACGGTGTCAAAATAAGCATTGGGGCCACTCCTAGGCTCACTCAGGATACAATGATGCAAAGACACTCCTCCCAGGTGAAACTGCTAGGCTCACTCAGGTTACAATGGTGCAAAAACAGGAAGGATCTCCCAGAGGAAGGCACGAAACCCCTGTGCCGTATACGCGTCGGGGAGGGGTAGGACGGAGCTGTCAGCAGAGGAGGAGGATTGCACATGCCATACCGCACGCCATACGATCAGCTGCTTATTATTTTACCTGTACAGTCTGGTGCACTATAGCACCCATCCAATGTGAGTACCCTCTTGGAGGGCTTATTCTTTAATAAATGTCCTGGCTATATTGCACTATGGAGTCCCTCTGTTTGTTTTTTCTATGATTTTGGATCTTGGTTTTACCTTAGAGGAGTGTTTTTGCACCATTGCAACCTGAGTGAGCCTAGCAGTTTCACCTGGGAGGAGTGTCTTTGCATCATTGTATCCTGAGTGAGCCTAGGAGTGGCCCCAATGCTTATTTTGACACCGTTTAATTACTGTGTCACAGGACTGAAGGTGAGCGCAAGCACATGTGGGGTGTCACGGGAGAGCACAGTTTTCACGTGTTGTGATTTATACACCCATCAGAAGAAGCATGATGTTTATTCATTTTATGGACACTATTTATTCACGTTTTTTGTGATTTGTATTTATTAATTGGGATATACACTCATTTGTCACAGGAAAGTGTTTTGATATTTATATTTTAGCACGTTGCACTTTTATTAGTTACTACCACGATTGCACCTTTATATGCACTTGGTGGTTTATCATTTATAGTTATTTGCATTATATTTTACCTGTATGGTTTTATTTATCACATTACATGTGTTTTATATGTGAAAATATTTTTTATATATTATATATTTTATATGTGACACTATACTAGCGCGGGCACATTTACTATTTTTTATTTATCTACACGCAATGAAACATGATTCAGTGCTTGCAGCTTAAATAGTTTACTCCTTAGAGGCATTAGTCCATCTGTGGCTCGCAAGACACCTATATTTTGTTAGGATGATATATAAGGATTACTCTCCAGCAGAGCTCTGGGAAGCACGTCTGCTCAGGCCGACATCTTGGACACGCCCCCACAGGTTACTAGTTTAGAGTTACAGAGGAGTGCTAGAAATATTGCTCTCATTCTAACGTTCGTGGTGATACCTTACATGTGTGGTTTGAATGTCGTTTACATATACGGGCACGATCTACATGTGCGTTGCTTCTGTGTGTGCAAGCACGCGGAGATGGGGGGTGCTTTTAAACTTTTTTTTTTTTATTGTATATTTTATTTTAATTTTTTACATTCTACACTTTCCCCTTAATTTTTTACTTATGATCAATTTATTCCTATTACAAGGAATATTAACATCCCTTGTAATAGGAATAGGGCATGACAGGTCCACTTTATGGAGAGTTGTGGGGTCTATAAGATCCCACATCTCTCCTCCAGGCTGGAAAGTCTGAGATCAAAAAATAAATAAATCGATCTCAGGCTTTCCAGCCGAATACACGGCAGTGTTTACTACGGTCGGGGCTGGACGTGACGTCATAACGTCGTGCCCGGCCTCCGAGAGTCATAGAGCTGGCCAAGGACCATCTGGTCCTCGGTCAGCTCTATGGTAAACTTCCTCCGTTGGGTGGTTCATTCTCCGGCTCGCCAATCACACGGCCAAGACCAGAGATGCACCGGAGGGCGGCAAGGGGGGGGGATGTCCCATCCGCCCCCTGTAAAAACCAAGCGGCAAAACAGCCGCTATGATTGTTTTCACAGTGCAGGGAATCGCAGGCATCTTTCAGATATCATCACTTCAAGTCCCCGACGTCATATGTTGTGAACTTGGGTGAAGTGGTTAACCCCTTGCCGACCAGCCGTCGGCACGATCCCGCGAGCCGTCGTAGCTATACCTCGGCTCGTGTGATCGGGATAGCAGGCGCGCGCCTGCTATCCCAATCACATGAGCCGATGACCGCTGGCCACGAGCGATCGCGGGCACAAGAGGCAGAACAGGGAAGTGTGTGTGTAAACACACACACATCCCTGTTCTGTTCTGTGAGGCGTGACAGATCGTGAGTTCCTATTAGCTAGGAACCGCGATCCGTCACTTCCTCTGGGTCAGTCCCCTCCCCCTACAGTTAGAAACACACCTAGGGAACACAGTTAACCCCTTGATCGCCCCCTAGTATTACCCCTTCCCTGCCAGTGACATTTTTGACGAGTGCGGGGTGTACCAAGGTGGTGGCGATGGAATGTCACTTCTGTTACAAATTCTGATGGGTTGCCTAATCTGAAGAAACACCTGCCTAAACATTCTGTGGAGTATACAACTGTCTGAATGTCATCTGCTTGTTCCTGTTTATGAATTGTGTGCTTACCTTACAATTTACTACTTCATATTCCTTTCACTTCTCACTAGTGTATAAAGCTAAAAACCTAGACAGGATATACACAGGGACCCTTGTTAAAATCTGGGCAATTCTGAGACCCAGTATGTTAACGGAACATCTTTTGGTGACACAGGGATTCCACAAAAACCCCAAAACATTCCCAAGTCCTACTAACCATGTTCTGACTGGAATCAGATGCCTAATTGCCTTAAAATGGTGATAAACAAAATCACCTTCTAAAATGGGCCTACAGTATACAAATTAAACCATGAAATCTGTAACAATACCTTACAGTAAGATTAAATAACTCTCTAAGCACATTTAACAAGTCTTTTTTCCGTGGGGTTTTATGACTCTCTCCTGAGGCTTCTATTGTATTACCAAGGTCCCATTTCCATTTTAAATTACCATCAAATGTAATGCCTGAACTGTCCGACGGGAGGGGATGCTGATACCCCTTCCCTTCCCACCACCTCCCATATTTTAACACTCCTCTCCTTTCTATTCTTTAATCCCCTTCTATCTAAATACAGGCATTCCCCGGGTTACGAACAAGATGGGTTCTGTAGGTTTGTTCTTAAGTTGAATCTATTTGTAAATTGAAACAGGTACATTTTTAAGTGTAACTCCAGCCCAAAAAAAAAAAAAAATTATGCTTTTTGGATAGCATAGGGAAAGGTTAACACCCCTATAACATTTGTTTTGCTGTTCATGTCCCTGGTCAGAAGATTTTACCTCACTTTCTGTCCCTGTGATAATTGGATTTTGAAAATTTTGGGTTGTTGTGGAAACAAGGATTGGTGATAAAGCTTCGTTAGAGACACCTTTTTCCCATGATAACTCATACAGGAGTGAATTTCCCTTCCTAGAGGTAAATTTCCTCTCACTTCCTGTTGTCTCCCTCCGTTTTTAAGTATGAGTCATATGTAAGTCGGATGTATGTAACTCTGGGACTGCCTGTAACAGTTTTTATGTGCATTATTGTGAGATACTGCTGCATATATGACTTAGGCTGATCTTATTGCAGCATAATTAAAACAAAACAGCACTTGCTTTGTGGAGAAAACTTTTTCTTAAATACCAGTGGTCTCCAAACTGTGGCCCTGGGGCTTGATGCGGCCCTTTGCTTGCCTTTATCTGGCCCTTGTGGCATTATTCCTGCCACTGACACCAACAATGGGGCACTATTCCTTCCACCGATGCCAACGATGGGGCAATATTCCTCACCCTAATACCAAAGATCTGGCATTATTTGCTCCCACTGGATACAGTACGGCACCCCCTAAAGCATGAAGGATAGTAAATTGGCCCTTTCTTTAGAAAGTTTGTTGACCCCTGTTATATACTATGCAATAGCTCTGTACTATTTTCCATTCACAATGCAGTTTCTGTATTGTATCATACACACATGTTCTTTCGTGTTGCAATTTGTAGTTTCCATATTTCCTACATACAAAAATCTAATAAAAAGAAGGTTATAAAAAAATTCCCAAGTCTTATTTCTACAATTCTGAATACTCAGTTGCTGATGCTGCAGAAAGTCAATAGATTTAGGAAATTACTGTCTGCTGGATGTATAAAACATGTATTTTGTTATCAAGTGTAGAAAAATGCGGCCATAGATACAGCAAGCAATAAAAAAACTAGCTGGAAGTTGTTGTAATGCCGCATACAGACGACCGGACTTTCCGGCAGAAAAGGTCAGACGGAATCATTTCATTGGATATTCCGATTGTATGTGGGCTTCATCTGACTTTTTTTTCAAAAATTCTGATGGACCTAGAAATAGAACATGTTTTAAATCTTTCATTTTAAATCAATTCCTATCGGGAAAACCGTCCATCTGTATGCTATTCCGACGGACCAAAAACAACGCAAAGGCAGCTATTGGCTACTGGCTATTAAACTTCCTTTTCTAGTCCCGTCGTACATCATCACATTCTAAATGAACGGACTTTGGTGTGATCGTGTGTAGGCAAGTCCGTTTCAGCGGAACTCCGTCGGAAAGACTGTCAGAGTTTATTTTGATGGAAAAACCGATCGTGTGTTCGCGGCATTAGGATTTATTTAGAAAGAATTTTAGTATTTAACATTTCATTAGGCTGATGCTGATTGAACATTTCATTAGGTCATGCTCTGTGTGGAGCAGAAGGAAGTCACAAATTCAAGTAGCACCTTATCTTTGTATCTACAAACAATATACATATGTAAAAAATATACTGTATGTGTAAATGCATTTTTCTCTATAGGCATGCAAGAAAAGCTGCGCTCAGATCAAAATGATAAAAAACTGTGGGTGCAGAATGTGGGAGTTCCCAGCACCCCCTGGGACTGATATACCTATATGTAATATCAGCGAACCACCTGTCAGTAAGTACACATTCCCAAAATTTATGGGCAGCACATGATACTTACTAAATGATCTTTTTTTAATGTGAAATGTCGGTGTATAAAGTGTTATACGAGTAGACAGAACGAGTAGACAGAACCTACACCTGGTTGCATCCAATTAAGTTAATTTAGATTGCTGATATTTAGGTGAACTTGCTACGCAGGTGTATTATGACTTAGCGGTGTTATGACTTAGCGCAGTCTGCATGAAACGCGTTAACATTTGTATTGTCATCTCATGTCTTGGGCTTGTGGTATAGATCTTATCTGGGTTTTACCCAATAAAGCTTGCATTTATCCGAGGACTAGAGCAGTGCTGTATTCTGGCCTAGGCCGACAAGGCCCAGGCCTAGGGCAGCACTTTGTGGGGGGAAGCCCCCTGCACAAAAAAAGCCCCCCCTCCTCCTCCTGAGTCAGTCCATTCACTGCCGGAGGTTGCTGGCTGCAGCGTCTCTCACATAGCGCACAGTGTGTGCTCACAGTTCCTCCCTCCCCCTCCCCTCTGCACAGACAGGAGAGCAGAGAGAGAGAACTGGTCAGCCTCCTGTGTTGTGACTCCATGTGCACCTGGAGCCTCTAGATTGGTCGGATTGTGGCTTAAACTGGCAGACCCAGCTATATTCTGCATGTCCTGGAGGGAGTGAAACTAAGATACCCATCCTCCTCACTGTCTCTCCTTACAAACCTCACACCTCTGCTTTCACTTTGTTTCACCTATCTCCTGTTATCTGAAATAGGGACCACTGTCTGATAATTAACCCTCTGTGTCCTTGGTGCTAGGGGAGGGCTGTGCTTTTCTTCTCTTCATCAATGGACTCATGTACACGGATGCTTACATATATGGTTAACTCTTTACAGCTCAATATCTGGAATCAATGGCATTTAAAACCTTAGGCTGCTTTCACACTGAGGCACTTTACAGGCACTATAGCGCTAAAAATAGTGCCTGTGTAGTGCCTCTCCTGTCTCTCCAATGTGAAAGCTGGAGTATTTTCACACTGGAGTGGCGTGCTGGCAGGACGCTAAAAAAAGTCCTGCAAGCAGCTTCTTTGAGGCACTTTGTCAATCAATGGGCAGCGCTTGCAAAGCGCTGCTGCAGCGGCACTTTGCGGGCGATTTTAACCCTTTTTCGTCCGCTAGCGGGGGTTAAAAGCGCAGCAAAAATGACGGTAAAGCGTCGCTAAAAATAGCAATGCTTTACTGCCGACGCCCCTCACACCCCAGTGTGAAAGTGCCCTTAGGCCCCTTTCACACTGGGGCGGTTTGCAGGCGTTATTGCGCTAAAAATACCGCCTGCAAACCGCCCCTAAACAGCCTCCGCTGTTTGTTTAGTGTGAAAGCCCGAGGGTCAACCCCTTTTTTACATGTATTAGCACATGATACTTAAACTGGTTATAAAGTCATAAAGAGATTATTGCCAGCCACTCTGTTCTACAAATCTTTACAACACCGTGTACTTGTTTGTTTAAAATTATGCCTCTAAATACCTTCATTCAGATTGGTTCTCTTTGGTCATGTGCCCTCCGGCCGCTCTCCTCCTCCATTTCAAGGGCTACAGCAGGAGGGGCTGAGATCCCCCTCTGACGTCAGCTGGGAGGTAATGTGACTGGTGTGCTGTCCGCTCAGCTCCTCCTGCTGTAGCCCTTGGAACGGAGAAGGAGAGCAGCTGAAAGAGTGACCGAAGAGAACAGATCTAAAAGAAGTCATTTAGAGGCATAATTTTAAACAAACAAGTACACAGATAATCCTTCTTTGATTGTATTGCCAGCTACTAATAGCGGGGAGGGGAGGGGAGGATATGTTTATTGGCTTAGACACAGGAGCTGACAGGCAGGGAGGGAGGGAGAGTGGGGGGAGAGAGGAGAGCAGCGGGATGATGGAGACATGTAAACTGACCACCATCGTGGATCAGCAGCCATGATTACCATGGTCAGTTTACATAGTTTACATAGGGGGACACAGGAGCAGGCAGAATCAACCAGGTTTTTTAGAACATAGAGCGGGACAAATGACACAGCACAAACACTATGCTGTGTATCGTGCTTTAAAGGAACAGGATCTCTTTTTTTTTTTTTTTTTTAGGGTTACAACCGCTTTAACTCACTCTCCAATAATCTGTTCTGCTTTCTCTTATTAGATGACTGTGTGGAAATGTATGAATATAAACTATCCCACGATCAGCTGAAATGCCACTGTCCTCTTCAATGTCAGTGAGTATCAACAAAGCACCCATAATTATATAATTTACAGGCTTGAGGATTATTTAAAAATACTATATATATATATATTAGGGTATTTTTAGCAAGTGCCCATGTTCACATATCATGGTAATGCTTAGATGAAAGTCATTTTGATTCAACAGATTTTTTTAAATGCCACTTATAATGGTTAGTCAGAGCCCCCGCTGAGATGAAAGGTGAACATCAAACAAACAGCTATATACACAGAAGAAATGCATATAAGCAGGGGTTGCAATGGTGACCTTGCCTCTGCTCTGGGGGGCCTGTGCGGCTGGTAGAGAGAGGCTGTCAGACCAAACTCCCCGTCGTGCATCGGCACTGGGAGCTCTGTCAGACAGTGAAGACACTCAGCAAAGTGAAAGCGAAGGGGGAAAGGTGTCTTCCCGAGTGCCTCCTCCCCCTACAGTGAAGTACCCAGCTGTGTGATTGAAGGTACTGCACTGCTGATTTTTGGAAAGGCTGTAAATATATATATATATATATATATATATATATATATATATGTGTGTGTGCATGTTTTTAATTGTGTGTGCGAGTGTGTGATTTTTTTTATTTAGTTCCACTTTAAGGGGAATACAGTTCTGTCCTCTCTAACAGCAATGCTCAATGCATTTGGAAGTAGCATATATTATTATTATTATTACTATACAGGATTTATATAGCGCCAACAGTTTGCGTAGCGCTTTACAACATGAGGGCAGACAGTACAGTTGCAATACAATTCAATACAGGAGGGATCAGAGGGCCCTGCTCGTTAGAGCTTACAATTGGCTCCCAGTCCTGCCCATTCCTCTCCAAGAATCAGTGATGTTGTACAGGGTATTACAAGAAGTGATACCAGTTCAAAATCAAGTACTTTCACAAGTTTCATTAAAAAATTATTTTTAATGATTTATTAATACAAAGCTGTGTTCATTTGTATTTTTTATCTCTGTCTGTAGTTTAGCTTAATGGATAAAATGATTAAAAAAAATAGATGATCTGGGGAAGTTATAGAGAGTGTCTACTCTTTTTAGAATTCCTTTGTGCCTCTGTACAACAAATGTCAGTTTTGGGGCAAGTACCAACATTTGTCGCATGTTTTTTCGCATTAAAACAGGGGGTTATAACAGGGGTCAAAGTACTTGTGTAGTGTGAGTGTGTACCTGTGTATTGTAAGTACAGTGGAACCTCGGATTATGAGCATAATCCATACCAGGAGTATGCTAGTAATCTAAAGTACTCGCATATCAAAGCGAGTTTTTCCATTGAAGTCAATGGAAACTAAAATAATTTGTTCCGCATTGACTTCAGTGGGATGCAATACCGCATGCGGACAGAGGCAGGGGGCGCTGGAGAGCCTCGGAAACAGCCGAAAAGGCCCGAGGACACTTCGGTGGACCTCGGCAAACCCCGAAAAGACTTCCTACCCGAGATTTGCCGAGGTCAGATGTGCTGTACTCGGGCCTTTCCGTGCATTTCCGAACGTGATGTTCAGCTCGGCTCCGTCGCCCCCCCCCCCCACCTCAGGCCAAAAGCGGTACTGCACACCGCTTTGGCCTGAATAGTGCTCGTTTTGCGAGACAACACTCGCAAACCGAGTTACGTTTTTTTAAAATACAGTGCTCGTATTGCGAAATGCTAGTTAACCGCATTACTCGCAATCCGTGGTTCCACCGTACATAAGTGCTGCGAATGCACGTGGGCTGTATTAGTATTAGTGTCAGGTAGTACCTGTGTATTATGAGTACCTGAGTGTTGTCTGAGTAATGTGTGTGGATCGTTAGTACTTGCGTATTGTGTGTACCTGTGTATTGTGTGTGCAGGTTGGTCTGCGAGTGCAGGTTGGTCTGCGAGTGCAGGTTGGTCTATGAGTGCACGTGGGTCTGCGAGTGCACATTGGTTTGCGAGAGCACGTGGGTCTGCGAGTGCACGTGGGTCTGTGAGTGCACGTTGGCCCACGAGTGCATGTGGGTCTGCGAGTGCACATAGGTTTGGGAGTACCTGTGTATTGCCTTGTTGAATACCTGTATATTTTCTTGAGTATTAGCGTCAGGAAGCTAGTTGTTAGGTAATTTTGGACAGGATATAATCCCCAATCCTCATTAAATTAGTAGGTACGATGCCCGGCGCGCATGGGGATGCGACTCGGTGTACATCTTGCAGCATGTATGTGTTCCTTGATCATCCAATCGAGGACGAATACTGCTGTGCAAAATGTAAGCACATTGTTTCCCTGGAAGCCTAGGTTCTGAATCTAGGGAAGCCACTGTCAGCACTGAGAAGACCCTCCATACTAAAGGAGAGCCGGGAACATACCCGCCAGGTGCCGGCAGGGGCCAGCACAGAGGTGGGTGGAGACAAAGAGGTGCAGGCACTAGAAACGAGTAGATGGGTGACAGTTAGGAAGGGTAGAGGGGAAAGTGCCAGGGAGGCCGATCCCCTGGCTGGATCATCCCAATAAGTACGCTCCATTGAATAACATTGGTGAAACCAGTCAGGGACCAGCACTGCTGGAGCTGAGGGACTCACCTAGCTGCCGGGGGAAGAACTCCTCCAGTGAGAGTGGGGGGGAAGCGAAGGGAAAGATAAGACAGATTCTGGTGGTAGTGGGCTCAAGTGCCAAACTGTATGTTGTCTACCGGGTGTTCAGGTTCGGCACATCACAGATCTGCTGGACAGATTACTGGGAGGGGCTGGGGAAGACCCGGCTGTCATGGTGCACGTTGTCACCAATGACAAAGTCAGAGGCAGATGGAGTGTCCTAAAGGATGATTTTAGGGACTTGGGAGCTAAATTGAGGAAAAGGACCTCCAAGGTAGTATTCTCAGGAATGCTACCGGTACCACGAGCCACACCAGAAAGGCAGAGGGAGATTAGAGAAGTAAACAAGTGGATCTGGAGCTGGTGTAGTAAAGAGGGGTTTGGGTTCCTGATGGACTGGGCCGACTTCTCAGTCAGTTACAAGTACTATAGATGGGACAGACTATACCTAAATGAGGAGGGTGCAGATCTGCTGGCAGTGAAGATGGCCAAAAAGTAAAAGGGGTTTTTAACCTAGGCAACGGGGGGAGGGTCCAGAGGTAGAGATAGTCAGTGCGGAACATATTCCAGAGGGTAGTATCGGGGGCATTAGTGGTAGCTTGACTAAAGTCATAAACCCAAGGTGAGTACAGTAACAAGTCCTAGTTGCAATCTCGGAACACCCAATAAGAGGATAGTATGTGACCGGTCTAAACTACGTGGCATGTTCACCAATGCCAGGAGCCTGGGGGACAAGATGGGTGAACTGGTGATACTGTTGTACGAGGAGGATTTGGATTTTGTGGGAAATTCAGAGACCTGGTTCAACAGCTCTCATGATTGGCTGACAACCATTCAAGGGTATACCCTTTATCACAGGGATAGAGAGGGTAAAAAAGGGGGAGGGCTATGCCTATATATTAAGAATAATGTACAAGTGAATGTGAGAGATGACATCACTAAGGGAGCTAGGGAGAAGGTGGAATCCTTATGGGATGAAGCTAAGGGGAAAACATTACTGGGAGTATTATGCATCTCCCCCCCTCCCCTAACGTGAGGGAGGAGGGGGAGACAGATCTCCGATCACAATTTGGATTAGCAGCAAGGATGAGAAGTGTTATCATAATGTCATAATGGGGGATTTTAATTATCCAGACATAGACTGGGCGGAGGGAAACCACGCATTTGTCTAAGGCTCGCCAGTTCCTAAATGTCTTGCGGGACAATTTCATGGATCAGATGGTAGATGCACCAACTAGAAAATAAAGCCTTACTGGATCTACTGGTTACCAAAAATACAGAACTGATCACGGATGTGGAAATATGGGGCAATTTAGGAAACAGCAATCACAGGTCAATTGGCTTCAGTATAAATCACACAAATAGGAAACATAAGGGGAATACAAAGACACTGATTTTCAAAAGAGCCAACTTCTCTAAATTACGAACCTTGCTAGAAGGCATAAATTGGGATAAAATCTGAGGAGCAAAGAACACGGAGGAGAGATGGGTTTGCTTTAAGAGAATATTAAATAAGGGCATTAGCCAATGCATCCCATTGGGTAATACATTTAAAAGAGCGAACAAAAGTCCTAGATGGCTTAACTCCTATGTAAAAATGCATATAAAAGCAAAGGAGAATGCCTTTAAAAAATACAAGGTTGTGGGATCATCAGCAGCATTCAGACTTTATAAAGAATGCAACAGGAAATGTAAAGGTACAATTAGGGCAGCTAAGATGGAACATGAAAGACACATAGCGGAGGAGAGCAACAAAAAAATCACAAGTAATTCTTTAAGTATGTAAACAGTAAAAAAGGGAGAACAGACCATATTGGCCCCATAAAGAATGAGGAAGGACATCTGGTTACAAAGGATGGGGAGATGGCAAAGGTATTTGAATGTATTCTTCTCCTCAGTCTTCACGAGGGAAACGGGGGGCTTCAGTAACCAAAACTGCAGTGTTTATCCTCATGACACAACACAGGAAGCACCTCCATGGTATGGTACCAGAGAAAAGTCAATGTAGCACCAATATTTAAAAAGGGCCCAAAATACATCCCTGGGAATTACAGACCAGTTAGCCTAACATCAATAGTATACAAACTCTTGGAGTTGATGATAAGGGGCTATATACAAGATTTTAGTAATGGGAACGGTATCATTAGCAGTAATCAGCATGGATTCATGAAGAATCGTTCTTGCCAAACCAATCTATTAATCTTCTATGAGGAGGTGAGTTGCCATCTAGATACAGGAAGGCCTGTAGACATGGTGTATCTGGATTTTGCAAAAGCATTTGACACTGTTCCCCATAAACATTTACTGTACAAAATAAGGTCTGTTGGTATCATAGGGTGAGTACATGGATTGAAAACTGGCTACAAGGGCGTGTTCAGAGGGTGGTGATAAATGGGGAGTACTCAGAATGGTCAGGTGAGGGTAGTGGGGTCCCCCAGGGTTCTGTGCTGGGGCCAATCCTATTTAATTTGTTCATAAACGACCTGGGGGTTGGGGTAAACAGTTCAATCTCTGTATTTGCGGACGACATTAGGCTAAGCAGGGCAATAACTTCTCCGCAGGATGTGGAAACCTTGCAAAAAGATCTGAACAAATTAATGGGGTGGCAACTACATGGCAAATGGGGTTTAATGTAGAAAAATGTAAAATAATGCATTTGGGTGGCAAAAATATGAATGCAATGTATACACTGGGTGGAGAACCTCTGGGGGAATATAGGATGGAAAAGGACCTAGGGGTCCTAGTAGATGATAGGCTCAGCAATGGTATGCAATGCCAAGCTGCTGCTAACAAAGCAAAGAGAATATTGGCATGCATTAACTCCAGAGATAAAACGATAATTCTCCTGCTCTACAAGACTCTGGTCCGGCAGCACCTAGAGTCTGCTGTCCAGTTCTGGGCACCAGTCCTCAGGAAGGATGTACTGGAAATGGAGCGAGTACAAAGAAGGGCAACAAAGCTAATAAAGGGTCTGGAGGATATTGGTTATGGAGAAAGGTTGCGAGCACTGAACTTATTCTCTCTGGAGAAGACACTCGAGAGGGGATATGATTTCAGTTTACTAATACTGTACTGGTGACCCTACAATAGGGATAAAACTTTTTCACGGAAGGGAGTTTAACAAGATATGTGGCCACTCATTAAAATTATAAGAAAAGAGGTTTACCTTAAACTACGTAGAGGGTTCTTTACTGTAAGAGCAGCAAGGATGTGGAATTCCCTTCCATAGGCGGTGGTCTCAGTGGGGAGCATCAATAGTTTCAAAAAACGATTAGATAAACACCTTAACGACCACAAAATACAGGGATATACAATGTAATACTGACATATAATCGCACACATAGGTTGGACTTGATGGACTTGTGTCTTTTTTCAACCTCACCTACTCACCTACTATGTAACTATGTAATTAGTGCACCTCCCAGCCAGCTTCAGTTAGTGTCAGATTTCCAGCCACACTATCACAGTCCCACTAAAAGTCCCTGATCACCGTCATTACTAGTATAAAAAAACGAAATAAATAAAAATTCCAGTATATATCATAGTTTGTATGACACAAACCAATCAATATACATTTATCAGGATTTTTTTTTTACCAAAGACATGTAGCAGAATACATGTTGGCCTAAATTTATGAAGAAATTGTATTTTTTATTTTTTTTTATTGGATATGTTTTATAGCAGAAAGTAAAAAATATTGTTTTTTTTTCAAAATGTTTTTTTGTTTATATAATAGAAGATAAAAAAAACCCAGTGATCAAATACCACCAAAAGAAAGCTCTATTTGGTGTCCGTTTATGAAGCAGTGATCAGCGGTGATCCCCAGGATCGCCGCTGATCACAGTCCATAAACAGTTTATGAAACAGAGATAATCGGGGGGGAGAAGTGTTTGAACATGTTCTCCCGCCGATGATATATATATAATGTAGGGGAACTCCGTATTTTTTTAACATTAACCACACCGTCTGTCAGTGTATTGAGCGGTGATAATTTATCACTGCTTAAAGCGGGATTCCGTCCTAAAAAAAAAAATTTAAAAGTCAGCAGCTACTAACACTGTAGCTGCTGACTTTAAATAAGTACTTACCTGTCCTGGGTGCCCGCGATGTCGGCCGCCCGAGGCCGACCCGTCCCTCGGCTCTCGGGTCCCGGCACCGCCATCCTAAGTAAGGGAAACAGGCAGTGGAGCCTTGCGGCTTCACTGCCAGTTTCCTACTGCGCACGCACGGCAATCCGTTCTGTGAATGGCCCCGTGGTGTTCTGGGAACACACACAGTTCCCAGAAGACAATGGGGCTGCTCACCGAGGAGCAGAACACACCGCGGAAGTGGAAGAGGCAGATTAGGAAGACTGCCTAGCAACAAGGGGTTAGGTAAGTTTAAACATTTTTTTTTTTCAAATGTTTTTTTTAATTTTTTTCAGGATTTTTGGTGATTTTTTTTTTCAGGGTGGCCCTCCACTTTAATAAACTGACATCTCTGTATTTCTGTGAATTTCTGGTGCTGTAATCTCGTTATGTCTCACGAGATTCCAGTATCGGGGGCCGTTCTCCACTGTTTGAAGCGTTTGCAGATCACTTCACTCCTCCAAAGGTGAAGCGATCTACTCCGCTTCATAAACTGGCACATAGAAGAGAAAGATCTCCACAGTGAATGCCGGAGAACGAAGCAGTGAATAGATTTCACTGCTTCATAAAAGGACACCTTTGTGTGAAAAAAATATATTTTTGCCCATGGGGCAAAAAGAGGGGGAAAAGGGTCAGGGAGGATTTTCTTTATTACCATCAAAAGCATTACAATCACGTAAAATCAAAAGTATGAAAAAGAAAAAAAATATAAAGATATAAAAATACAGCACAATAAGATCAAGAATAAAATAACCTATTATAAAGGCTTAACTGTAACTAGTGTTTTACCCATGCAATTAAGCACAACATATAAATTAGTTGATGTGTACAGTTAGCCAATACTCAACATGTTTCACGGTTTGAAATGCTTCCTCGGGAGTTCAAAAATGGGAGGACAATAATCCTACAAAATAGAATATAGATATACAAATATATAACTAACAGAAAATACATAAACACTTGTTAATGCAGTTTTGATTGCTGTAGTAATCACCAGAATGCTTACCCCCTGGATATCAGATGCACTGCAGATGGAAAACCCCATAAACTGGAGGTCACAAGGTTCCCCCAGGGTGAGTGTGGGAGCAGGCAAAGAAGCCACCACTTTTATACTTGTACATCTTCTGTGTGAAAAAAATGATATACGTTTTTTGTTTGGGTATAGCATTGCATGACCGTGCAATTACCAGTTAAAGTAGCAGTGTTAAATAGTAAAAAGTGGCCTGGTTATGAAGGGGGTAAAACCTTCGGATAATGAAGTGGTGAAAAGTCCAACCCCAGGAAATTATATTCTAGACCTAGTACTGACAAATGGGGATCAATTGTCTGATGTTGAGGTTGGAGAGAATGTGGGTTCTAGTGATCACCAAGGTGTTTGGTTTGATATTAAAACAAGAACTGAAAAATCATATACAAAGGACACGTTTTGCTGAAATTGTTGAAAAACAAAAAACGAATTAGAAGGGTGGAGTAAAACAACAGGAGTCCATAATCGGTGGGCACTTTAGATGTCTACCATCCTGGAATCAATTAGTAAGAGTAAATGGCGATAAAAAACAATTTGGTTCATTAAAGAGGTAGGTAGAATAGTAAAGGGGAAAAAATCAGCATATAGGAGATTCAAGGGAACAGGAAGTGTAGCTAATAGGGATGAGCTTTGAGTTTGAGTCGAACCCATGTTCGACTCGAACATCGCATGTTCAAGCGTTCGTCGAATTGCGAACGATATGAACTGTTTGAGCCAAATCCGAGTGGCGCGTCATGGCCCATAATTCACTGCGGCATCGCAGTGCATTGCTGGCTGATGATTGGCCAAGCACGCACTATGAACCGCGTGTTTGGCAAATCACAGCGCCGTCTGTTCAGAGAGCCGTAATTGGCCAAAGCCACGGTGGCTTTGACCAATTATGGCTCAGGGGGTTTAGTACACGCCCCACACTATATAAGGCTGCCTGCATGTCGGCCCTGTGTAGTGTGTTCCAGCGTTGAGAGAGAAAGAGACATTTGATTTAAGTTAGAGTAGGCAGGCGAGTCAGTTAGCTGCACTTACAGTGTATTGTGTATATATATGCATCCTAGGTGTTGTGTGTGTGTATATAAATATATATACACTGTATTCAGTTTAGCTAGATCCGTTCCTGTTATTCTCTTCCTACTGACAGGCAGGCAGGTGTTTTTACAGTATTTACAGCTACCTGAAGAAAATTGCTGGTGTTCTTCTGATCCTATTAGTCCTATTAGCTACAGTATTTACAGTTAGTGAAGTGCGTCCTTTGCACAATGTGCATCTAAAGCTACCTGAAGAAAATTGGTTGTGTTCTTCTGATCCAATTAGTACCGCAGGCAGCTGCAGTATTTACAAGTTAGTGTAGTGCGTCCTCTGCACAGTGTGCACTTAAAGCTACCTGAAGAAAATTGGTTGTGTTCTTCTGATCCTATTAGTACCGCAGGCAGCTGAAGTATTTACAAGTTAGTGTAGTGCGTCCTCTGCACAGTGTGTACCTAAGCCACCTGAAGAAAATTGGTGGTGTTCTTCTGATCCTATTAGTACCGCAGGCAGCTGCAGTATTTACAATTAGTGTAGTGCATCCTCTGCACAGCGTGCACCTAAAGCTACCTGAAGACAATTGCTGTTGTTCTAATCCTATTAATACCACAGGCAGGCAGCTACAGTATTTACAGTTAGTGTACTGTGTCCTCTGCACAGTGTGCACCTAAAGCTACCTGAAGACAATTGCTGTTGTCCTGATCCTATTAATACCACAGGCAGGCAGCTACAGTATTTACAGTTAGTGTACTGTGTCATCTGCACAGTGTGCACCTAAAGCTACCTGAAGAAAATTGGTGGTGTTCTTCTGATCCTATTAGTACCACAGGCAGGCAGCTGCAGTATTTACAGTTAGTGTACTGCGTCCTCTGCACAGTGTGCACCTAAAGCTACTTGAAGACAATTGCTGGTGTTTTTCCATACTAATAATACTACAGGCAGGCAGTTGATTCTGCTAGCTGCAGTATCAGTATATATATACATCTCAGCTTTGTGCAGCTACATTTTACTGCAGGCCATTAGTATGTCTGGAAGGCCAACAAGTAGAGGCAGACAGTCACAAGCCAATAAAAGAGGGCAAGCAGGCTCTGTGTCTAGAGGCAACAGTGCTGGTCGTGGAGACGGTGCATCCTCATCAGCGCGTGGCTGTGGGACACGCTTGTCCTTTTTTGTGGGAGCTGGCCGTGTTGAGCCGCAACATGCGGAAGACTTGGTAGAGTGGATGACCAAGCCGTCCTCATCCTCCTCATCCTCTCTTACCCAGGCTCAGGGTACTTTGTCTGGCAAAGCAGCTGCCAATGCAGCCTCTTCCCTCGGCTCAATGGCATCAGTCACTCCTTCCCTAGCCCCACCATGTCCTCCTGAGGAGTCCCCCGAACTATTTGACCACAGTGTTGGGTACATGCTCCAGGAGGATGCCCAGCGTTTTGAAGGCTCCGATGATGGTACTCAGCTAGAGGAAGGCAGTAACGTGAGCCCAGAGAGAGGGGGTGCCCAAGAAGGACAGCAATCTGGCAGTCATGTTCCCCCAGCTGCAGTATACTGCCAGCTTTGCTCCATTGATGAGGAGGAAGGGGATGATGAGGTCACTGACTCCACGTGGGTGCCTGATAGGAGAGAGGAGGAAGAGGAGGAGGCACATATCCAACAAGGCAGGATGCCCTCCAGGGGCCAGCTTAAGGGCAGCACACCGACTGCATCACACCACAGAGCTCCGCATGTGCAGGGCGCTGCTGTCTCTGCGCGTTATTCCAAAAGTTCTTTGGTGTGGGCCTTTTTTGAGACGAGTGCATCAGATCCCACCGCTGCTATTTGCAATATATGTCTCAAGCGTATCCGCGTGGCCAAAACATCACCTGCTTGCGCACCACATGCTTGACCAGACACATGTCGACCTGCCATGCAGTTCGTTGGCAAGCGTACCTAAAAGACCCACACCAAAGAACAAAGCTGACCTCTCCTTTCTCCTCATCAGCTGGGATCTCCAACCCCACTATACCTTCAGTCCTCTCTGAAACCTGCACTGAGAAGAATGAAGGTGTAGAATTAGGTGTGTCACAGCCAAGTACTTGCGGGCAATCTGCTATCGGTACACTGACGTCAGATTGTACCAGGCAAATTTCCCAGCTGCTGCACCACCGAAAGAAGTTCGCTCCCAGCCATCCACATGCCCAGCGGATGAATGCTAGCTTGGCTAAATTGCTAGCACTTCAACTGCTGCCTTTTCAGTTGGTAGGCTCTGCCCCCTTCCGTGAGTTTGTGGAATGTGCGGTTCCTCAGTGGCAGATTCCCAAACGCCACTTTTTCTCACGGAAGGTGATTGCGGTCTCTACCGGCATGTAGAAGGCAATGTCTTGGCCTCGCTGGACAGGGCGGTCAGTGGTAAGGTGCATATTACCGCTGACTCATGGTCCAGCGGGCATGGACAGGGACGTTACCTATCTTTCACCGCCCACTGGGTGACTCTTCTGGCAGCTGGGAAGGATGCAGGACAGGGTGCAGTAGTGTTGGAGGTTGTTCCGCCACCACGCCTCCAAAATTCTACTAGTGGTGATTCTGCCACACCTCTCTCCTCCATCCCCTCCTCTTCTTCTTCCTCCATGGCCTCTTCCTGTGCTGATTTGTTCTCGGAACCAGCGGTGCTCCGTAGGCGTTCAAGGGGCTACGCAAGCACGCAGGCAAAAAGATGCCATGCGGTGCTTGAGCTGGTGTGCTTGGGGGACAGGAGCCACACTCGGGCAGAGATTCTGTCAGCTCTGCAGGGGCAGGTTCAGAGGTGGTTGACGCCACGCCAGCTTAAAGCAGGTATGGTGGTTTGCGACAATGGCACCAACCTCCTTTTCGCCCTCTGACAGGGACAACTGACCCATGTGCCCTGTTTGGCTCACGTCCTTAACTTGGTGGTGCAGTGGTTCTTGGGCAGGTACCCGGGCTTACTGGATGTCCTGAGGCAGGCCAGGAAAGTCTGTGTGCATTTCCGCCGGTCATATAATGCCAGTGCTCGGCTGGCTGACCTCCAAAAGGGTTTTAACCTGCCCAAGAACCGCCTAATCTGTGACATGCCCACCAGGTGGAACTCAACGTTGGCCATGCTGCAGCAGCTGCACACGCAGCAGAGGGCCATCAATGAGTACCTATGCGACTATGGCACCAGGACAGGGTCAGGGGAGCTTGTTTTTTTCCCCACGCCAGTGGGCTATGATCAGGGATGCATGCACTGTCCTGTCACCATTTGAGGAGGCCACGAGGATGGTGAGCAGTGACAGTACATGCATCAGTGACACTGTCCCTCTTGTCCACCTGTTGGAGCACACGCTGCGTGTAATAATGGACAGGGCACTTCAGGCAGAACAGAGGGAGAAAGAGGAGGACTTCCTTACCGCTCAAGGCCCCCTTTATCCAGACAGTGTTACTGTGTGCCCGCCCATCTCACAGGAAGAAGACGAGGAGGAGGAGGATTGTGTCAGCATGGAGGTGGAGCCTGGCACTCAGCATCAGCAGCAGTCTTCAAGGGATCATTTACAGTCCGAAGAAACCCATTGACTTGTACGTGGCTGGGAAGAGGTGGCTGCGGATCATGTTGTCCTTAGTGACCCAGAGGACTCTGGACAGAATGCCTCAGCAAACCTACGCTGCATGGCCTCCCTGATCCTGCAAAGCCTGCAGAAGGATCCTCGTATTCGTGGTATCAAGGGGACGGTTGATTACTGGCTTGCAACCCTCCTTGATCCACGTTACAAGTGTAAGGTTGTGGACCGTATCTTGCCGTCGCAGAGGGAGCAGAGGATGAAACCTCTTCGGAAGGCCTTGCAGAAAGGTTTGTGCAATGCATTTCCGGAGCCTGGGAGGTTACAATTTCCTGGTCCTCCTGGACAACGTGTTGCTGAGGCTTCGGCCAGTCATAGAAGAAGCGGTGGAGAAGGTGGCCGTCTGACCGATGCATTCAGACAATTTTTTAGTCCGCAGCCCCAAGGTCTGATCGCTTCCAGCAACCATCGCCAGCGTGTGATTCACATGGTGCAGGATTACCTAGGGGCAAGATCAGACTTGGACACCTTTCCCACCGAAAATCCTATGGTTTACTGGGTCTTGAGGATGGATCACTGGCCAGAGCTTGCACAGTATGCAATTGAGCTACTGGCCTGTCCTGCAACCAGCGTTCTTTCGGAATGCACATTCAGTGCTGCTGGAGGCTTTGTAACCGATCACAGGGTGCGCCTGTCCACCGAATCGGTCGATCGGCTGACCTTCATAAAAATTGAACCAGTCTTCAGCTGATCACCAGCTACCAAGCACCTGATGCTGATGTAACTGATTGATTTTTTTTATGTGCGATCCCTTCAAGACTGCCTATGATGATGCTGAGTGACTATCCTATTATGCCGAGTCACAATCCTCTTCCTCCTCAATTTTCATGCTGATAGCTTGTAAGAACATTTTTGGTTCTGGGCACCGCCACCAGTGCCCAAGGCCCAATTTTTCAGCCCCTGTTTAACAGGGGCATGTGATTACAAATTTTGATGCAATACTTTGCAACAGGGCTCATTCCTGCGCTCCAACTATAGTATCTGTGAGGGGTTGCAGTGTTGTGGCACCAGCACCAGTGCCCAAGGCCCAATTTTTCAGCCCCTGTTTAACAGGGGCGTATAATTACAATTTTTGATGCAATACTTTGCAGCAGGGCACATTCCTGTGCACCAACTATAGCATCTGTTTGGGGTTGCAGTGTTGTGGCACCACTGCCTAAGGCCCAATTTTTCTGCCCCTGTTCAACAGGGACATGTAATTACAATTCTTGATCTAATATTTCATAGCAGGGCCCATTCCTGCGCCCACCAAGAGTAACTGTGAGGGCTTACAGTGTTGTGGCAACACCACCACCACCACCACCAAAGGCCCAATTTTTCTGCCCCTGTTCAACAGGTGCATGTAATTACAATTCTTGATATAAGATTTCACAGCAGGGCTCGTTCTTGTGCCCACCAAGAGTAACTGTGAGGGCTTACAGTGTTGTGGCAACACCAACACCTAAGGCCCCAATTTCTGCAGAGTATATAGGGCAGACTCCTACTTTCAAACATCCAACTTACAAATGACTCCTACTTGCAAACGGAAGGAGACAACAGGAAGTGAGATGAAATCTACCCCTAGGAAGGGAATTTTTCTCCTGTAATGCCCCGTACACACGGTCGGATTTTCCGACGGAAAATGTGTGATAGGACCTTGTTGTCGGAAATTCCGACCGTGTGTAGGCTCCATCACACATTTTCCATTGGATTTTCCGACACACAAAGTTTGAGAGCAGGATATAAAATTTTCCGACAACAAAATCCGTTGTCGGAAATTCCGATCGTGTGTACACAAATCCGACGGACAAAGTGCCACGCATGCTCAGAATAAATAAAGAGATGAAAGCTATTGGCCACTGCCCCATTTATAGTCCCGACGTACGTGTTTTACGTCACCGCGTTTAGAACGATCGGATTTTCCGACAACTTTGTGTGACCATGTGTATGCAAGACAAGTTTGAGCCAACATCCGTCGGAAAAAATCGTAGGATTTTGTTGTCGGAATGTCCGAACAAAGTCCGACCGTGTGTACGGGGCATAAGAGTTAATATGGGAAAAACGTGTCTTCTCTTCACTGATGCTTTATCACCAATCCTTGTTTCACTAAAAACCCCAAATTTTCAAAAAACATTTGTCATTGGGACAGAAAGTGAGGTGAAATCTTCTGAAGAGGTGCACAGACAGCAAAACAAATGTTATAGGGGTGATAACCCTTCCCTATGTTTTCCAAAAAGCTTAAAAATAGATTTTTTGGCTGGAGCTACACTTTAAAAATGTACCAGTTCAAAATTACAAACAGATTCTACTTAACAACAAACCTACAGTCCCTGTCTTGTTTGCACCGCCTGTATACTGCTGTTCAGAGTATATAGGGCCTGGGGGCCCCACGCCTTTCGTTTTTTTAATTTGGGATTCCCCTTAATATACATAGAAGACTCAAAGGGCCTAGGGGGGGAGGGGGTACCCATGCCGTTTGTCTCACTGATTTTCATCCATATTGCCGGGACCTGACATTACATTAAAGCCGCAAGCAGTTATAAATGACTTTTATTCCTTTAAAAATGTAATTTTGTGCAGGGACTGTTCTAAGGCATACTATAGACACCCCCCAGGTACGATATCTAAAGGAATATTTCACTTTTTTTTTCACTTTAAGCATCATTAAAATCACTGCTCCAGAAAAAACGTCAGTTTTTAAAAGTTCTTTTTGCATTGATACATGTCCCCTGGGGCAGGACCTGGATCCCAAAACCCTTTTTAGGACAATAACTTGCATATTAGCCTTTAAAATTAGCACTTTTGATTTCAAACGTTCGAGTCCCATAGACTTTAATGGGGTTCTAAAGTTAGCGCAAACTTTCGGTCCGTTCACAGGTTCTGGTGCGAACCGAACCGGGGGGTGTTCAGCTCATCCCTAGTAGCTAATAGAAAAGTGTTTAAAATGGATAAAAGGAGGCCACACACATTAGCAGTGCTGCCAAAGGACACAAAGTGGAGGAAATTGATGAATCTATTAAGAAAGAAGAAAAAATATTTTTTTCGGTGCATCAGTACATCAGTACCTCAGGGAGGCCTGGATGTAGCAAACCATTTAAACAATTACTTCTGTTCAGTCTTCTCAGAAATAAATTGTACAAACAATAACAAGTTGGGGAATCATATTGGTTCTAGTAACGACGGTTCATTTTCAGGATTTCTGCAGATAGAGGTTGCAGAGGAACTGACTTGGTTGAAGCCTAATAAAGCAATGGGTCCTGATGGTATTCATCCCAGAGAACTTCAATGTATAGTTTCTGAACCATTACCGGATCTATTTAATCAATTTCTTTTAACAGGAGTAGTTTCCCACAACTGGCGGACAGCTAATATTGTACCTGTCCACAAGAGGGGCAGCAAGGTAGCAGCTGGCAATTACAGGCCAGTGAGTTTAACCATGTAGCAGCTGGCAATTACAGGCCAGTGAGTTTAACCACTTCCCTATTGGGCACTTTCACCCCCTTCCTGCTCAGGCCAATTTTCAGTTTTCAGCGTGTCACATGAATGACAATTGCGCAGTCATGCAAAGCTGTACCCAAACAACATTTTCATCACCTTTTTCACACAAATAGCGCTTTCTTTTGGTGGTATTTAATCACCACTGTTTTTTTTAATTTTTTGCTAAACAAACGAAAAAAGACCGAAAAATTAGGGAAAAAAACGTTTTTCTTTTCTGTTATAACATTTTCTAAATAAGTACTGTGTTTATCGGTGTATAACACGCACAGGTGTATAACACGCACCCCAATTTTAGGAGGGAAGTTTAAGGAAAAAAACTTACATTTTAAATAAAGAACTTTGAAGCAAAATTAGGGTCACAGCTCATCAATGCACCCTGCTCAGTGCCCGTCTGCAGCCTCTAAATTCCCCATCAATGCACCCTGCGCAGTGCCCATCTGCAGCCTATAAATTTACCAACAATGCAGCCTCTTCAGTGCCCATCTGCAGCCTATAAATTGACCAACAATGCAGCTTGTTCAGTACCCATCTGCAGCCTATAAATTGACCAACAATGAAGCCTGTTCAGTGCCCATCTGGAGCCTCACCTTTCCCATCATTGCAGCCTCGCCAGTGTTGGATTATCCCTGCTGTCCCCGAGGGAAGAGGAATTACACAGAGCTGCGATCTCCTGTGTACCCGACGCTCCGTCACTCACAGCCACTCCTCCTGGCGCTGCTCATATGATAGACAGAACAGTGGCCCAATGCGGGGCCAGGAGGCGTGGCTGTGAGTGATGGAGCGCCGGCTACACAGGAGATCACGTCTCTGTGTAATTCAGCGGCGTTCGCTCCTCTTCCCTCAGAGACAGCAGGCAACGGTGTATAACAAGCACCCACAATTTTCCCCTGATTTTAAGGGGAAAAAAGTGTGTGTTATACGCCGATAAATACGGTACTTTTTATCCTTCACTGATGCACGCTGATGAGGCTGAGCTGATATGCACTGATAGGCTGCACTGATGGGCACTATTAGGCTGCACTGATGGACACTGATGAGGAGGCACTGATGGGTGGCACTGACAGGCATCACTGATGGTCACTGACAGGCATCAATAATGGGCACTGAATGGCAGCACTGATTGGCACAGTTGGAGCTGCACTGATTGAAGTAGATTTCCCTGTGTGGATTTGCCAGTTATCGGCTCTCCACACACGCTGTCAGCGTGAGGACAGGACTGCCTATAAGCGGCAAATACTGTTTACACTGTGATTAGCTGTGATTGGACACAGCTGGTCACATGGTAAGGAGCCGCTGTGATTGGCTCTTTACCCTGATATGTGATTAGCTTTGTCCTTAGGACACACCAATCACAAATCTGTGCCGATGTGCGCCGCAGGGAGCACGCAGGAAGCGCAATCATGGGAGGATGTCCTCTGTTTTCACCTGGTGATCTGGCCAGTAACACACCTCCTGTATTAGGGTGCCTACACCCTGGATGAAGTAGCAACTGAGACACTTTTGGACAACAGCATTGTCAGTTTGTAGTGTTAAATGCACTAGCAGATTTAGACACACTAAGCAAATTGAAGCCAAACTTCAGCTGACACTTTTTTAAGCAGCTACACTAATGCCGCGTACACACGAGCGGACTTTACGGCAGACTTTGTCCTGCGGACTTTTTGACGGACTTTACAACGGACTTTCCGAATGAACGGACTTGCCTACATACGATCAACCAAAGTTTGACAGATTCGTACGACCGGACTAAAACAAGGAAGTTGATAGCCGGTAGCCAATAGCTGCCCTAGCGTCAGTTTTTGTCTGTCGGACTAGCATACAGACGAGCGGACTTTTCGACCGGACTCGAGTCCGTCGGAAAGATTTGAAACATGTTTTATTTCTAGGTCCGTCAAACTTTTGGGGAAAAAAAGTCCGCTGGAGCCCACACGCAATCGAATTGTCCAACAGACTCTGGTCCGCCTGACCAAGTCCGGTCGTGTCTACGCGGCATAACAGTTTTGTCTCTTTGGGATAAAGGTTTTACATAAAAAAATAAAAGCTGATCATTGTAAGCCCCCCATCAGTGTTAACTGGTTTGTCTCAACCCTATAACTGCTACATCTGTAGGACAGGTTGTTCTGTTGAAACACAACAGACTTACTGGCTGAATCACCAGCTGAAAATAAGAGAGAGAAAGCCTAAAAAAAGAAAACAAATGCACAGACCACATCTATGAATTGGTAAGCTGCAATATAACAAATGCTTGCTTTTGGGTTTAATACTGCTTTAAAGTATAACTTTAGTTTGGACATAGTAAGGAGAGGGATCAGAACACCTGCCAGATTAGTATTGCTACCGATGCTTCCTTTAGGGAGATTCACCCTCTCTATTTGCTCTGTTTACCATTATCATCAAAAATGAAAGTAAAAGAAAATCCCAAATTTTGGGTTGTCCCCAGAACAGTAATAGAGGGAAAATGTTCCAATGGGGACACTAGTTCTGGTGACCTGGGGGGGGGGGGGGGGGGGCAATTAATTTTCAGGGATTTCTTCTTACTTCCTGTTTTGGATCTGTGACAGTAAATGTCCCCAATGGGACACAGATGGCAAAAAAAATAAAATAAAAGGGTTTATAACCCTCTTTTACTCTATCCAAAATGTAAAAAAAAAAAGTTTTGCCTCATTCATCATTTAAAGCGGAGTTCCACCCAAAAATGGTCCTTCCGCTTATCCGGTTCCTCCCCTCTCCAATGTCACATTTGGAACCTTTCAGGGGGGAGCAGATACCTGTCTTAAACAGGTATTTGCTCCCACTCCCGGCGATAGATTGCTGCAGAATCCGTGGCAATCTACACCATGTCTGGCCCCTCCTCCATCCCCCCACTGTCTTCTGGGAGACACACAGGTCCCAGAGGACAGCAGGGACCACTCAGAACGCGCAGCGTGACTCGCGCATGCAAGGCTTCACTTCCTGATTTCCTTACTGAAGGTGCCAATGCCTCCACCCGGAGCCGAGGGTCAAGTCGGCTTTGGGTGAGGACAACATGGGCGCCCTGGACAGATAAGTGTCCTTTTTTAAAAGTCAGCAGCTGCAATATTTGTAACTGCTGACTTAAAAAAAAATTTGGGGGCGCAACTCCACTTTAAAAGCACCCTATTTGATGGCCCCAAAGCAGCATGGCTTTTCTGAGGGCATATCATGTCAGACTAATCTGATTGAATTTTTTGACTATATCAGTAATGTTTTGGACCAGGGTGGTGCTGTAGACATAGCATATTTTTATTTTAACATTTGATAGAGTACCACATAATGAACTAACTAACACAAAGGTTGTACCAGCTAAGACTTAACCCTTAGGTTGTTCAGTGGATTTTCAGCTGGCTAAAGGAAACATACCAGAGTGTGATTCTAAATGGGATTCACTCGGACCAGAATCCAGTCACTATTGATGTACCACAAGGGTCTGTACTAAGTCCTGTTCTATTTAATCTATATGTAAGTGATATAACTAAGGGCTTGTTTAGAAGCAGTAAGCACTTTAATGTGTTAAAGTTGAAGCAAGTTGTGCAGAAACACACTACAGTCCATTTAACATGGTTTCCTATGGATGTAGCTCACATCTGTGCATTTTATAGAAAGGGCCAGGGACTTTTTTCTGGCTTTTGGTTCCATAGACTTTAATGGATCAAAAACATGTATTGAAAAATGCAAAATGCACCCGCAATATGCAAACTGCAACCTGCATAGGTGTAAACCAGGCCTAAAGGTTTTATAGATAAGGTATGTCTCTTTGCTGATAAAACAAAGGTTTGTATTATGCCGCGTACACACGAGCGGACTTTCCGGCATACTTGGTCCCTGCAGGGCCCCCCCTCCCCCAAAGCACCCACCCTCCATGTTGAGGGCATGCGGCCTGGTACGGTTCAGGAGGGGGCGCTCGCTTGTCCCCACCCCCTTTCCTGACCGGCCGGGCTGCGTGCTCAGATCGGGGTCTAGTATGGATTTTAGGGGGGGACTCCACGCCGTTCTTTCGGCGTAGGGGCTTCCCTTTATAATCCATACCAGACCTAAGGGCCTGGTATGCCCCGCGACGGGGCTTGCAAGGTGTCAATCTCGTCGATAAAAGCGGCAAGATTGACTTTCTTTTTCTAGTACCTTTGCACCTGAGTCACGTTCAAAATGAACAGACTTGTCCATGTGTGGGCAAGTCCGTTCATTCTGAAAGTCCGCCGTAACTCCGGCGAAAGTCCGTCGGAAAGACGGGCGGACTTAGCCCGCCGGAAAATCCGGTCGTGTGTGGGCAAGTCCATCCGTTTTAAAGTCCAGCGTGCCTGGCGGACAAAATCTGTCGGAAAGTGTGCCGGACCAAGTATGCCAGAAAGTCCGATCGTGTGTACGCGGCATTAGGCTTGATTCACACAAATGCGTTTTTTGATGCATTTTGCAGAAATGCAGGGAATTTTTTTAACATGGCTTTCTATGGAACACGTTCACAACAATGCATTTTTGTGCCTCTGCGTTTTTGTAAAGGGTCAGACTTTTTTCCCGCAAAATGCAGCGTTTTGCATGTAATAGTCTTCAATGGACCCACATCCAAAATGCAAGTACCGCGTTTTTACATCGATTTTGCCACGACTTGTGTTTTTTTTTTTTACACTGTATATAGCTGGTTGCTAAGGAGGGCCGGGAAGCCGGCCGCTGCGTCCCTAACAACTGATGAGTCATCAGTTGTTAGGGACGCAAGCGCCCCCTCCATATCCATACAAGACCATATTTCCTCAGCATGGGGGGTTGGTGCTTTGGGGCAGGGGGGCTCTGCGCATGTTGATGGGGACAAGAGCCTCTTCCCGACAACCCTGGCCGGTGGTTGTCGGGGTCTGTGGGCAGGGAGCTTATCGTAATCTGGAAGCCCCCTTTAACAAGGGGGTCCCCAGATCCCGGCTCCCCCTATGTGAATGGGTATCAGGTACATTGTACCCCTACCTATTCACCAAAAAAAGTAGTTTAGTGAGACAAGACAATGGACAGTTTTTAACATGTCCTTTATTAAAAATGTCTTCTTCTTCCCCGCTTCTTCCTCTGGTCTTCTCCTTCTTCCTCCAGTCTTCTCCTTCTCCCGCTCCTTTTTCCAGTCTTCTTCTTTCTCCTGTCTTCTTTGTCCGGTGTTCTTCTTCCTCCGCTCCCGCTGACGACCCACACCCACAAGCATTTCTTAGATAACTATGGGGCGTGGCCATCTGATGACATCACCTGGAGGCCCTGCCCCCTGTGACTTCACTGCCTGGGGCATGATGGGTCCATGACAATTGATATACCTGGAGGTGTCTGTAACATGGAACCCCTCTATGGAGCTGGTTCACAAATCTCCGATGCGGCTCTGGTGCGAATTTGCCCAGGGGCCCTGTGCGTCTTTTGGTCCATTTCAGGTCTGAATTCAGCCAAAATTCAGCTAAAATCGCACCTGAAATGATGAACCAGGACACGCCAGACCCCTGCTGGGAGCCGCATGCAGCGATGGTGTGAACCCAGCCTTAAGAAAAAAGGATCCCTTGATAGACTTCAATATTGGGGGTACTGTGTTAGCCAGCACTACAGAAGAAAAAGATCTAGGCGTACTTATCTCAGATAATTACAAAAGGAGAAAACAGTGTGACCAGGCAGTGGGAATAGAAAATCGAATTCTTGCATGCCTCCCTAGAGGGGTCACTTGGGGGAAAGGAAGTTCTGATTCCCCTATATACTGTAAATGTTCAGTTAGACTTCATTTAGAGTACTGTATCCAATTCTGGAGGCCTTTCTTACAAAAATATGCTAATAAGATAGAACGAGTCCAAAGAGGGGGAAAAAATGCTGCAAGGTCTGAGGGATGAAGCATACCAAGCAGTGGCGGCTGGTGCTCAAGATTTTAGGGGGGGGGCGCAAACAAACTGAAAAAAAAAAACATCAATTGCAGCCACTGTGCCCATCAAACGTAGCCACTGTGCCCATCAAGAGCAGCCACTGTGCCCATCAAGCGCAGTCACTGTGCCCATCAAGCGCAGTCACTGTGCCTATCATGCGCAGCCACTGTGCCTATCAAGCACAGCCACTGTGCCATCAAATGCAGCCACTGTACCCATAAATTGCTGCCACTGTGCCATCAAACACAGCTACTATACCCATCAATTGCTGCCAGTTTGCCCATCAATTGCTGCCACTGTGCCCATCAATTGCTGCTACTGTGCCTCATCAATTGCTGCCAGTGTGCCCATCAATTGCTGCCAGTATGCCCATCAATTGCCGCTACTATGCCCCATCAATTGCTGCCAGTGTGCCCATCAATTGCCGCTACTGTGCACCATCAAATGCTGCCAGTGTGCATCACCCGGGACTGGGACTTACCTGTCTCGGTGACGTCCTCCACCTTCTCCGGTCCTCTCTATCAGGCATCCAATCACAGCGCCTGTTGTTTCAGCCAATCAGGTGACAGGTAACCAGACCCGATCACCTGAGAGGCGGTTCAGTGTTAGGAAATCGTTCTTTTTTTTTGCTTTCCTAACACAACACTGAGTAAACAGCGAACACTCAGCACTGCGCCCGCTGTTTACCATTTTGGAAGCGTATTAGAGCCCACGGCTCTAATCAGGCTCTTCCAAAATAGCCCCACCGCTGTAATTCAGGTGCCCGGCGCTCGACAAGGGGGCGGACACCTGAATAGGAGGCGGAAGCGGCAACCATAGATAGATTCATGCAATGCATGAATCTATCTATGGTGAGAGAGGTGACAGGAGCGAGGGGGCAGCTCTCCTGCTCCCTTTATGGACGTACCACCACTGATACCAAGGGAGACTTCAGGAACTTAATATGTACAGTCTGAAGGAAAGAAAAGGGAAGGGGGAGACTGTGTTGTGTTTGTTAAAATATGATTTTTTATATCAATCAGACATAACAATACGTGAGACAATATTACAATAATAGAAATCAGATTACTGTCAGGTTTTGGCTTGAGTAGATATTTCTCAAACAAATGCTGCTGCATACAATGGGTACGTAGATGCCATTGTTGTAGTCAATTGACAGTTTCAACAGTCCATTGTTTCTACAGCTACAGTAAACAGGTATGTTTTCTGTTGTTTATAACTATGGTAAACAGCCTGACACATAAAAGGGGGATTCAGGCATAAGCTAAGGGCTCATCATGTTTTAAGATCAGAAGCCACTCATGATAGAAGAAGGTGCCTGGTCTCAAGGAGAATCGATGCCAATGGAGATCATGAACATACAGTAACCGAAGTAAATGAACTCTTAAGTGTATTTGTACTGTTACAGACCATAGGCTGTTCATTTGCTAGGCATTTTGCTTGTTATAGATATCTGTCAGTCTTGAATTGTATTCCTAATATTGAAATAGTTTTGTATGTACAGCATCTTTGTTTAGTAAAAGCACATTTACACACTGCAGAAGTCTCAGCTTCCTTGTTTATACCACAAAGTAACCTTGCTAGAGACATAGATGAAATCTTTAAATACATCAAGTTCATGAGGGCAGGACTTCCAATATGAAGCCAAGATCAAGTACATGACCTCAGATTAGCAGGGGGAAATGTTTAAACTAATCTTAGAAAGTATTATTTTACCGACAGAGTAGTTGATGCTTGGAAGAGTCTTCTAGCGGAGGTAGTGAATCAGTCAACAATAAGTGGATTCAAACATGCTTGGGACAAACATAGATCTATACTAAAAATAAATAAATAACAGATAGATAATATATCTTGTAAAGGTATTTGATATGACAATATATTCAAAGTAAATATTTATTTATTGCTAGGGAAGAGAATTTTCAACTCACGCTGTCTTCATCACAATGGCCAAGCAGTAAATATTTGGTAAGTTTAGCTATCTAAAACATACAATATATAAATTATTTTACTAAAGAATAAAAATGTATGGTAAGCATTGGTAAATAAGGTGAAGCTGGGTTCCCTTTGACTTCCCAATCATGTGTGGGGGGAATTCAAAAAAATTATTTTTTTTTCTAGAACATAACTGGGTATTCAAAGTGATCATGTTTGCCTTGTTCAGTAACATTCACTTTAACAAAAAAAAGGACATCCATCTTTCTAAGTGAACAGCCTCAATGCGTTAATGAATGAACTCTTAAAGCTGTGGCTTCTAAAGTATTAAATGAAAAGATAGGTTGACCTACTCAATCATTGTGAGTTAAGAAATTTGTTTGTAAGCTGAAAGTCAAAGAATTGTTATACATGCAGATAGAGGCTTCTGACTTTACTCTAACTTAACTGATCTGCATACTTTTTCCAAGTCAGAGACTCAGAAAGTAATGAAGTGGGTCAAAGTAATTGCTAGGCAACCAACATCTTCAGAAGAAGACCAGCAATTGTGGTCTCGGCCATTCTCTCAGTAATGCCCTGTACACACAACCGGTTTTGCCATCAGAATAAAGGTTTCTCCAAGGGAACTCCGACGGAATTCCATTCAAGCGGTCTTGCCTACACACGGTCAAACCAAAGTCCGACCAAAGTCCGACCGTCAAGAATGCGGTGACGTACAACACTTACGACGGGACTAGAAAAAGGAAGTTTAATAGCCAGTAGCCATTAGCTTCCGTCTCGTACTTGCTTCAGAGCATGCTTTGTCAGAATTTTCGCAAAAAAAAAAGTCCGATGAGGCATACACACGATCAGAATAGATGATGAAAAGCTTCCGTCTGACTTTTTCTGTCGGACATTCCGCTCGTGTGTACGTGGCTTAAGGCTTTGCTTTAAAGGAAACCTGTATTGAGAATAATGTACAGATTGTCATTACTGACCTCTCACTCTGAAAATACTGGTTTCCTGGCTTTAATGCTAATACATTGGCTTTGGTCATTTCTAAGTCACCCTAGGTTCACATCTGTGCAGGTGGTTCTCAATGTGGTTCCGTATCTGTTCTTGCAGCCGCAACCTCCCACACAGAAAAACGTGCTGGATGCATGCGAGTGCCGTTAATCTTAATTGCACATCGCTCTCACTGGAAATTGCAACCGCACTGCTTTTGAAGTTCCCGTGTGAACTGTAATTTCTAAAATGCTGCAGAGACCTTTTCCCTGCACTTCAGGAGGCACGGAAGCTCACAGAGCTGAATATGTGTGAACCTAGGGTTACTGATCTGGAAAAAGTATGTAGGTCAGGTGGTCTGACTTCACTTACTGATCTTACTTGCTGCATGCTTTTTTCTTGTCAGGGATTTATCACAAAATAAAGTCAAATACATTTGGAAATCAAGATTTGTAAAAAGTGTGTCAATGACAGCCAACACACTGCTGCCAGCATAAATTTCCTTTAAAAGTACAACATGAAAATATCTGCTGAACCCTTGAAGCATCACTGGGATTCATGCAAATAGCAGTGCAAAGCTGAGTTTCTCTACTGCATTGATCTTAGATTCTAAGACAACAAAAAGATTATACACGGATAGGCACATAGTCATCTCACCTTTATTTTTATTATTACACTTTAGTTCTACTTTAAGGCAGTGTGTTTTAAGCCATATAACAATTTTCATTAACGTGGATGTAAACCCCCATTTTTTTTTTTAATTAAAGACTCATATCTGTTACAGCAGAGGATGTTATTTCATCTGTGCCCAGTCTTGCCACGAAGAGTTAATCCAGCTCTGAGGAATCCTCTTATCTTTTTTTCAGTAAGACACAGAGAAATAGGTGTCCATTCTTCCTATGCTGTGAGTGACAGGTGATTTCCTTATCTCATGCACTAGTGTGAGAGAGGCATTCTGTGTACTTCACATCCCCCCTCCTTTCTTCTCCAGCTCTCCCAGGATTGGCTGCTCCACACCTCAGCATGATTGGGCATGCTGAAGTCATGTGGTGACTTTCCAGGGTTTTGTCTGGATGTTAGTGATCATGGGGCATAATCCATGAGACCAGCAGAAGTTCAGTATAAGAAATATTGTTCTCTGGCTAAGGGGAGTGTAGAGGTGGGCAGGGAGTCTACTGACATCACGACTGGACAACAGACCCGCCAACAGAATCCGGAATATTGCAGGGCTCCAAACAGCTAAAGGGGAGATATTTGAGAGGTAAGGATACATGCAGGAGGCATGTGTATCCTTATAGATAAGCACTATAGAAGTAATTTAGAAATGATGAGAGTGGTTTTACATCCACCTTAAATGCAACATAAAATACCTGTCACCTTTTTTTAAATAAGGATACTCATCCTGGTCTGTTAGATTTGTGAACTGAGCCTTGCACGTTACTGTGTGTTGTGTTAAGGCATTAGAGCAAGCAATGGTGGGAAGGGAATGAGTCTGGGCTGCATATATTTTCTAGGTCATTGATAGTATTTACAGCAAAATACATCATATTCCAATGTCCCAACACACATATGTGGCCTAGTTTATTTATTTTTGCTTCCTAATATATTCCATTTAATGGCTTAAACCCATACTAGCCATTCACACTGTTTAAAAAAAGCATCCCGGGTATTTGTTGCTGTTCTTCTTCTTACCACAAAGTTTGGGGCACCTTCAAAAACTAAAATAGATAGCCTACAGTAGGCTGGATAGACAGATGTTTCCTAAAATGTTGTACCATGTTAGCCATGGGTAGCACTAGGAAAATAGAGATATAGGAGATACCTTTTGTGTGTGGCTAACTGAATATATTTTGAGGTACATGTTTTCAAAATCACTTAGAGGGTTAATAAATTAAACTGGTGCACACAGAATCTGGTGCAGCTATGCATAGTAACCAATCAGCCTCTAGGTTGTACTGTCAAAGCTTAATTGGACAAGCTGAAGTTAGAGGCTGATTGGTTAATATGCACAGCTGCACCAGATTCTGTGTGCACCAGTGTTAGTTAATCTCCCCCTTATGGCCCGTACACACGATCCGAATATAGTACGCCAGATCGTACAACCGTTATCGCTTAATAGTCGCAAGTAGGAATTGAATAGGTAGATAAAGTCACGAAAATTCTCGTACGACAGAAAAAAAAATCGGAAGTGATTTCATGTGTTGTAATGTATTTGTATTGTATTTTCGGACGACAGCTATACTGACTAAACGAAAATCGTACGATCTGGAATCGTACGAGGAAAATTTTCGTGTATGTGCGATTGAATAATATCGGCTGAACTGTCGTGATCGGATGTCGAAAGTAGTGTACACACGATCCGAAAATCGCACGATCCTTCATTGGACGACCGTTTTCGTCCGATATTCAGATCGTGTGTACGGGCCATTAGTTTCCTTCTTTAGGCATGGTTTCATAAAATGAATTGAAAACTAATAATTATATATACACAGATTGCTAAAACATGTACATAAATCACAGCTAGAGATATTATATATGCTTCGTTTTCATTTATCAGGATTACTTTTCACAGCACATTCAAATCAGACACGGCTATGAAGATGTGGAAAATTTAAGGTGAGCTTGAATGCCCTTATTTACAGTATTGCTATATGCATATGTATACCACCACATATATATTTTGAGAATACAGCTCTTTAACAAGGTAATTTGTAGGTGTGTTACATTGAATATGTTCTAACTGCAGCTCTACAGAGGAAGCTTTGTATTTATTCAGAGAATACAAAGCTGCCTATGAATGACCAAGTGCTGCTCAGCCCAACTTTATTTTGTTCCAAGTGTGAGATGGGAAGTTCCCCTTTCATGCCTGAAAACAAGTCTGTATACTGTACGTAGCTGAGGCTACTTACAGTTTATACTGCGTACCCAGTGGGCATACCTGTTAGTGTAGAACATCGTTTTTTGGGCCAACTTGGCCCAAACGGCCTAGTTAAAGAAACAGTAAATAATTAATCCTGACGCCTGCACAATGCTTTTACAACCTCTTGACTCACAGCAGCGTAGGCATGAGTTTTAGTTAACCAAACTCCTTCAAGCTCCACCCACAAGGTACCACAGGTAGGCCATACCCACAATTTGCATGTAGTCTGTCACATCATTTTCATTCTTATGGTGCCCAAAGCATATATACCTTCAATGCCTGCCTCCTGTCCCAAAAGTCTGTGGTCAGTTATAGCAGGGCTTGTTAAAAATGGGGCCTGACTTTGTGGGTATGGCTACAAATGAGAGCTTAGTTTTGTGGACATGAATAAAGTGGGTTTGGCCAGTAGGGTGTCCCTAGACTTCATTTTTAAATTCTGGTAACCTTTTACTAAAGTTTTTTGTCTATTGCCTTACTGAACCTTAGTGTATTGATGGTTTTGATAAATAAGTAACCAATCTTTACTCATTGGGGAAACAAAATAATAAAAATAGTTACTAGCAAGAGGAAAATTAGCTCTGAGTGACCCATTGGTGGGATGTTTCAGGTTCTTCAAGGTGTGATTCACCCCCACCCACTTACCTCATAACGAAAAAAACAAAACAAAATAAAGTTTACCAAAATAAAACAAGAATTTGAAAAATGAAAAATTTGATAAAAAAATAACCCGCCCTCCAGTTACCTACCCCAAACATTAGCTGCTTCAGATGATATCTGCTTTTACACAAAAATTACACTGATGTCATACATCTTCTTGTCAATCAAGAATGCATGAAAAGAGCAATGTCGCCCTATTTTCTGTCTGTGTAAAACCTTTATAGCAGTGATGGCGAACCTTGGCACCCCAGAAATTTTGGAACTACATTTCCCATGATGCTCATGCACTCTGCAGTGTAGTTGAGCATCATGGGAAATGTAGTTCCAAAACATCTTGGTTGCCAAGGTTTGCCATCACTGCTTTATAGCATTATTTTAGTGTTTTTAAACCCAAGAACAAAAATGTAATATTTTGCAGCTTACCAGACCATAGAGGTGGTGGCTGCGTTTGTTTTCTTTTTTCAGCCTTTTTTTCCCTTTGTGTTCGCCTGACGATCTGGCCAGGAGCATACGTCCTATCCTAGGGTAATACCATTTTTGGGGGAGCACTGGTGTCACCCTCAAACAGGAAATGTGTTAGAACTACAGGAGCCCTCCCATCTCCATAATATGAGGGGTATACAGAGAGAACGGGTTAGGGCTTTTAATGGTTAACAGTGCAGCAAAGGTAAAGTGCACAGGACGTTACAAGTTTACCCAACTTTTGGCAAAATCAAGATCACTTTTTTTTCTTTTTCTTTTTTTTGCACTTCCTAAACAGATATTACAAAACTCTTTCACTTGTTAATTTATAGCAGAACAATGCAAGGTCCACTTACGATGTCGTCGTCCCCCACCCATACTAATTTTGCGTTGATAGTATTCCGCCAGAGTTACCTAGGCAAGTGTGACGTCATGCAAGTGTGATGTCATGCTCCCTCCATCTAGAACCTGTGCAATGCAAATCTCAAGAGAAGATACTCTTGCTCTGTTACTCTGTTGCTCTGTTAAGAGAAGATACTCTTGCCCAGGTCAATATATAGCCAAATGACGGCTACAGTGTGGCTCGTTAACTCTGGGAGGGCGTACATTGACGTCCTCCCAGAATTGCGCTCCCGCCCGCCCCCTGGGGCGCGCACACGGGGACATCCGTGCTCGCTGGGTCCATGGGACCCGATGCAACAAGGATCACGGTAAAGGGCCAATGACAGTGGCCCTTTACCACGTGATTGCTTTGTTCAATGCCAGAGCAATCACAAATGTCAACACTGCAGGGTCACTGGAAGTTCAACTTTCTCTTCTCCTCACACCGATACAGCATGAGTGGAGAGGAGAGCGATCGAGTGCCATATTGTAAGTTGTGATTATTATAATTGTGCCAGCAGTGCCCAGCAGTGCTATACAGTGCTCCCACTGTGTCACATTTGAGCGATCTGTGCCACCTCTGTGCCACACCAGTGCCACCAGAGCCACACCAGTGCCACCAGAGCCACACCAGTGCCCATCAGTGCCACCAGTGCCCATCAGTGCTCATCTGTGCCACATCAGTGCTGCCTGTGCTTATCAGGGCTGCCTGTGCCCAACGGTACCACCTGTGCCCACCAGTGCCACCTGTGCCCATCAGTGCCACCACAGTGCTCATCTGTACCATCAGTTCCACTACAATGCCAATCGGTGCCAACTGTGCCCATCTGTGCCACTGCCATGTCCATCTGTGCAACTCATTAGTGCCACTAAAGTGCCCAATAGTGCACATCAGTACTCTGCAGTTTAGCTTCACCAGCACCCAGCAGTTTAGCCTCACCAGCACCCAGTAGTGCACCCTCACCAGCACCCAGCAGTGCACCCTCACCAGTACCCAGCAGTGCAGCCACACCTGTCTAGAATCGCAACACAGTCACCAGTATGGCAAAAAAATTTTTTACCAGTGAGGAAGCTTCAGTCAGATTCTGATTCGGCCTATGAACCTGTTACAAGCAGTGGGTCTTCTACAGAGGAAGAGGAATGTGTGCCCATGAAATAAAGGTGTTCTGGCATGGAGCAGCAGCCTACTACCAGCAGCGCAGGGCCATCCACCTCAAGCGCAGGGCCGTCCACCTCAAGCGCAGGGCCGTCCACCTCAAGCGCAGGGCCGTCCACCTCAAGCGGAGTGCCATCCACCTCAAGCGCAGTGCCGTCCACCTCAAGCACAGTGCCACTGCAACAAAGGGCAAGCACCAGTAGGGTTCCATCTCAGCCCCAAATGGATAGGGGCCATGCCAGCCTTCCCTATGCCTTTCAAAACCCTCTGTGGCTTCCCCCTAATTCCAGAGCGGCAAAAATCCACCCTTTCACCGCCCAGCCAGGTGTCCAGGTGAACACAGATGATTTTGCCATGCTTGATTTTTTTCATTTGATTTTCACCGAAGACTTGCTATTGTCCATTGTGGCCCAGTGCAACCTCTATGCACAGCAGTACATAGTTAGCAACCCTGGCTCTAGTTATGCCCGTCCCTCTGAGTGGAGAGAGCTTACCGTAGAGGAATTCAAAATTTTTTTAGGCTTAACCTTTACTATGGGACTCACCAAAGAAAACGAATTGTACTCCTATTGGTCTACCAACCCCATCCACCACATGCCACTCTTCTCATCCATTATGCCAAGATCAAGATACCTTATGATCATCCCCCTGAATGTCCAGAGTATATTGGAGCCAGTGGCAAAGTTGTCTGGGAGCTTGTCTATCCACTCCTTGGAAAGGGATACCATCTTTTATGTGGATAATTTTTTATACAAGCTTGCCCCTCTTCCGCAATCTTCACTGGAGGGACACCCCAGCATGTGGTACAGTAAGAGCCAATAGAAAGGGCTTCCCGCAAAAACTTGTCAATGAAAGGCTATGACGAGGGTAGACGGCGTCTTTGCGGAACCAGGAGCTATTGGCTGTCAAGTGGAAGGACAGACAAAACATCCACATGCTCACGGCAATCCATAACGACACCTACGTGGAAGTCTCCAGAAGAAATGGCCCAATCCAGAAACCAGCTTGTATCTATGACTATAATTTGTTTATGGGGGGAGAGAACTTCAATGATCAGATGATTGAACCCTACCTTCCCACAAGAAAATCCCGTCATTGGTATAAAGAAGTGTCCATTTATTTTTTCAGTTTGGCCATTTAAAACACTTATGTTATTTACCAAAAATCTACTGAGACCCCCGTATCCTATCTGCACTACCAGGAACAAGTAATCTCCACCCTTTTGTACCCTGAAAGCCCACCAGAAAATATTTGCTCTGATTCCGTGAGCAGACTCCATGAATGCCACAGGTCACAGACGTCAGAAGAAATGCCGGATGTGCTCCAGAGGAGGAGTTAGAAGAGACACCACGTATTATTGTCCCCAATGTCCTTCCCAACCAGGCCTCTGTATAGGTGAATGTTTCCACCGTTACCATACTTCTCTACATTATTAGGGAAGTTTGGTAAACGTAATTCTCAATTCCTGTCATTTTCCTCCACACCCCTAATGCCACTGCACTGAACTGTACATACCTCTGCCTTCTCCAGAACCAACCCTGGCCTGTTATACGACCATGCTTCTGCCTAACGATAAACATGCCTCTGCCTTCTCCGGAACTGACCCTAGCCTGTTATATGACCAAGCTTCTGCCTAACACTAAACATACCTCTGCCTTCTCTGGTAATGACCTTGGCCTGTTATATGACCATGCTTCTGCCTAACGCTCAACTGTACCTACCTCTGCCTGCTCTGGAACTGACCCTGGACTGTTTGACCACATTTTTTGCCTGCCTCTTGGACTGATCATTTACCTTGCCATGCTAGTGGGAACACAGGGGTCCCACATATGTGAGGGGCTCCAGAAATGTTTTTCTTGATGATTGATTGATTTTTTAGTTTTCTCATTCCCGGATTAGGGTCTGGAGACTCGGAGTCTTCAAGGAGATTTGGGTGGGAGAAGCCTCTACCCCGTCCCCATTCTTTCCTAGCCTGCTACTTGGACCATGTTCCTGCTTACTACCAGAACCAATATTTTGGCACTGCTGTCAATATCTTTACTTGCACTGACCCTGGACTATATATGGACAGTATCCCTGCCTGTACTGACTATGGACAATATTCCTGCCTGCTGCCTGGACAATGCCATTCACTGTCGCTCACCACGTCCCTGCCTGCTGCCTGGATCAGTGCTCTCCTCCTGTGGACAACCGCACTACTAAAAAAATCTTTTGTTTACCCTTTGCTTAGTAGAATGTATTTTAGGGTGTAATTCTTGGTATGTTCATGCTATGTGTTAGAAATATGAAGGGCCTTCAAAAATGTGAAGGAAATTAGATGTGTAATTTATGCTCCTAGAACGCCTGAATGTGCTACTTCAATGTTGGGCCTCTGTATGTGGCCAGGCTGTGTAAAAGTCTCACACATGTTGTATCACCATACTCAGAAGGAGTAGCAGAATATATTTTGGGGTGTCATTTTTGCTATGTACATGCTATGTGTTGGAAATATCCTAGAAATGGATAACTTTGTGTAAAAAAAAATGCGTTTTCATTTTTTTTCCACATTTCCCCAAAACGTCTGGAAAAAACTGAACCGTTCAAAAGACTCATTATGCCTCATAGATTATGTGTTGGGGTGTTTTCTTTCCAAAATGGGGTCACTTTGTGGGCGTTTCCATTGTCCTGGTGCTCCAGGGCCTTCAAAATTGTAATAGGTGGTTGAGAGATTAGATGTGTAATTTATGCTTCTAGAACGCCTGAATGTGCTACTTCAATGTTGGGCCTCTGTATGTGGCCAGGCTGTGTGTCTCACACATGTGGTATCACCATACTCAGGAGGAGTAGCAGAATATATTTTGGGGTGTCATTTGTGGAATTTATATGCCATGTGAGAGAAATAACCTGTTATAATGACAATTTGGTGTGAAAAAAAATCAAAAAAACCTTCATTTGGCAAAGAATTGTGGGAAAAAATGACAACGTCAAAAAACTAACCATGCCTCTTACTAAATACCTTGGAATATCTACTTTCCAAAAAGGGGTCATTTGGGGATATTTGTACTTTCCTGGCTTGTTAGGGTCCCCAAGAAATGAGATAGGCCTCAGTACATCAGGTGTGATCAGATGTGATCATTTTTCAGTGATTGGCACCATAGCTTGTAGACTATAACTTTCACACAGACTAAATAATATCCACTAATTTGGGTTATTTTTACCAAACATATGTAGCAGTATAAATTGTGGCCCAAATTTGTGAAGAAAAATTACTTATTTGCAAAATTTTATAATAGAAATTAAGAAAAATGCATTTTTTTTTTTACAAAATTTTCGGTTTTTTTTTAATTTATAGCACAGAAAATAAAAAACCCAGAGGTGATCAAATACCACCAAAAGAAAGCTCTATTTGTGTGAAAAAAAGGACGAAAATTTCATATGGGTACAGTGTTGCATGACTGAGTAATTGTCATTCAAAATGTGAGAGCACTGAAAGCTGAAAATTGGTCTGGTTAGGAAGGGGGTTTAAGTGCCCAGTGGTCAAGTGGTTAATAGCCATTCAAACCCCTTTGTGTCAACTTGTGTGCATGTTATGAAGCCAAAATCACCAGGGTATGTAAACTTTTGATCAAGGTCATTTGAGTAGTTTTTGTTGCCATTATGATTTAAAAAAGTAAACACAGTTGATTGATAGGGATGGGCTTTATGTTCAGGTCAAACATGAGTTTGACTCGAACATTGGCTGGGGTGTTCGCAGCAAATTCGAAAGCCGCGGAACACCCTTTAAAAGTGTATGGGAGAAATTAGAAGTGCTCATTTTAAAGGTTAATATGCAAGTTATTGTCATAAAAAGTGTTTGGGGACCTGGGTCCTGCCCCAGGGGACATGTATCAATGCAAAATAAAGTTTTAAAAACGGCCTTTTTTTTGGGAGCAGTGATTTTAATAATGCTTAAAGTAAAAGTGTAATATTCCTTTAAATTTCGTACCTGGGGGGTGTCTATAGTATGCCTGTAAAGTGGCGCATGTTTCCCATGTTTAGAACAGTCTGACATCAAAATTACATTTCTAAAGGAAAAAAGTCATTTAAAACTACTCGCGGCTATAATGAATTGTCGGTCCGGCAATACACATAAAAGTTCATAGATAAAAACGGCATGGTTTTCCCCCACAGGGGAACCCCGAACCAAAATTTAAAAAAAAAATGTGTGGGGTTCCCCCTAAATTCCATACCAGGCCCTTCAGGTCAGGCCATAGGGATGTCCCCATGCGTTAGAGGGGGCGGGGTCGCCTGGCGACGAAACCGTGTGGCCCCGCCCACAGTTTTAAAAGAGCTCTCACCTGCGAGGACGCATCATATGTCCCATGGAGGCAGATCCTCCTTTTTTTTTTTTTTCAGTCTGTCAGCGGAGGTGAATGGACTACGTGGGACAGTTTTATTTTTTTATTTTTTAATAAAGGGCTTCTCCCACGGTGTGTGTTTTTTTACCATTTTCACACTTTTTTTGTGAAATGGTACGGGTACAATGTACCCGTTACCATTTCAAACAGGGGGGGCCGGGATCTGGGGGTCCCCTTGTAAGCCCCCCACCCGCAGACCCCCACAACCACTGGGCAAGGGTTGTGGGATGAGGCCCTTCTCCCCATCAACATGGGGACAAGGTGCTTTGGGGGGGTTACCCCAAAGCACCCTCCCAATGTTGAGGGCATGTGGCCTGGTACAGTTCAGGAGGGGGGGCGCTCTCTTGTCCCCTCCTCTTTTCCTACGGCCTGCCAGGTTGCATGCTCGGATAAGGGTCTGGTATGGATTTTTTAGGGGACCCCATGCCATTTTTTTAAAAATGTTAGCGCGGGGTTCCCCTTAAAATCCATACCAGATCTGAAGGGTCTGGTATGGATTTTAAGGGGGACCCCCACGCCATTTTTTAAAAAAAAATGGCGTGGGGTTCCCCTTAATATCCATACCAGACCTGAAGGGCCTGGTATGGAATTTAGGGGGACCCTCACGCATTTTTTTTTAAATTTTGGTTCAGGGTTCCCCTGTGGGGGAATCCCATGCCATTTTTATCAATGAACTCGTATGTGTATTGCCCGACCGACAATTCATTATAGCCGCGAGTAGTTTTAAAAGACTTTTTTTCCTTTAGAAATGTCATTTTGATGTCAGACTGTTCTAAACACGGGAAACATGCGCTACTTTACAGGCATACTATAGACACACCCCAGGTACGAAATTTAAAGGAATATTACACTTTTATTTTTTCACTTTAAGCATTATTAAAATCACTGCTACCTTTTTTTGCATTGATACATGTCCCCTGGGGCAGGACCCAGGTCCCCAAACACTTTTTAACCACTTCCCGACCGCCGCACGACGATGTACGTCCTAAGTTTGAAGGGGTATATCGTTGTTATGGCAGCAGCTAGCTGCCATAACCCCGGTATCCCCGTTTTCGTGCGGCGGCCGGCTTTCAGATAAAAGTGGTCCCTGCGGCAGATTCGCGATCGCGTCCTGTGCCGTGGTGTGTCTGGAGACGAGTGAGGCCAAGATGGCGCTCACTCGTCTCCATGACACTGCTGGGCGGAAGCGACGTCAAAACGTCACTTCCGTCCACGCCTCTTAAAGGCATATTTTTTCAAATGTCATTTTTCTAAATGACTTTTTTTTTTTTTTTTTTTTTATTGCATTTTAGTGTAAATATGAGATCTGAGTCTTTTTGACCCCAGATCTCATATTTAAGAGGTCCTGCCATGCTTTTTTCTATTACAAGGGATGTTTACATTCCTTGTAATAGAAATAAAAGTGACACATTTTTTTTTTTTAAACAGTGTAAAAATAAATAAAATATTGTAAAATAAATAATAAAAAAATAAAAAAAAAATTTAAAACCCCCCTGTCCCGACGAGCTCGCGCGCAGAAGCGAACCCATACGCGAGTAGCGCCCGCATATGAAAATGGTGGTCAAACCACACATGTGAGGTATCGCCGCGACCGGTAGAGCGAGAGCAATAATTCTAGCCCTAGACCTCCTCTGTAGCGCAAAATATGCAACCTGTAGAATTTTTTAAACGTCGCCTATGGAGATTTTTGAGGGTAAAAGTTTGACGCCATTCCACGAGCAGGCGCAATTTTCAAGCATGACATGTTGGGTATCAATTTACTTGGCGTAACATTATATTTCACAATATAAAAAAAAATTGGGATAACTTTACTGTTGTTTTATTTTTTATTCAAAAAAGTGAATTTTTTCCAAAAAAAGTGCGCTTATATGACCGCTGCGCAAATACGGTGCAAAAAAAAGTATTGCAATGACCGCCATTGTATTCTCTAGGGTGTTAGAAGAAAAACCATATATAATATTTGGGGGTTCTAAGTAAATTTCTAGCAGAAAAACCTGTTTTAAACATGTAAACACCTAAAATCCAAAACGAGGCTGGTCTTAAAGTGGTTAAGACAATACCAGGGCCGGACTGGCCAACCGGGATACCGGGATATTTCCCGGTAGGCTGGCTGCATTTATTAAGGCTGAGGCCGCTTTTGCCTCGGCTGGCTGGCTGCCTGTTTCATCAATGTGAAGAGCGGCGGCCGCCGCACTATGTAATGCCTGTGTCACTGTCTCCTCCTCCGATCCGGCGCCGCCCACACTCAACTAAAGTGTAATATATGCCTCTGTGTGTGTGAGGGGGAGGAGCAGGAGAACAGTCCCTTCGTGACTTGTCCTGTGCGGCGCCAGCACCGCCCACTAATCTGAGGAGAATAGAAGTGGCCGGCCGTGCAGCACAACAATTAAGGTACAAAATTCTCTCTCTCTCTCTCTCTCTCTCTCTCTCTCTCTCTCTCTCTCTCCCTCTCCCCATTAAATTACAGCCACTGTGCCCATAAATTACAGCCACTGTGCCCATTAAACGCAGCCACTGTGCCCATTAAACGCAGCCACTGTGCCCATTAAACGCAGCCACTGTGCCCATCAAACGCAGCCACTGTGCCCATCAAACGCAGCCACTGTGCCCATCAAACGCAGCCACTGTGCCCATCAAACGCAGCCACTGTGCCATCAAACGCAGCCACTGTGCCCATCAATTGCAGCCACTGTGCCCATTAAACACAACCACTCTGCCATCAAGCGCCACCACTGTGCCCATCAAGCGCCGCCACTGTGCCCATTAAACGCCGCCACTATGCCCATCAAACTCAGCCACTGTGCCCATCAAACGCAGCCACTGTAACCATCAATTGCCGCCCTCTCTCTCTCTCTCATCAAACGCAGCCACTGTTGTACCCATCGATTACAGCCACTGTGCCCATAAATTCCAGCCACTGTACCATCAAACGCAGCCACTGTACCCATCGATTACAGCCACTGTGCCCATTAAACGCAGTCACTGTGCCCATAAATTACAGCCACTGTGCCCATAAATTACAGCCACTGTGCCCAATAAACGCAGCCACTGTGCCATCAAGCCCAGCCACTGTACCCATAAATTGCCACCACTGTGCCCATTAAACACAGCCACTGTGCCCATCAAACGCAGCCACTGTACCCATAAATTCCCACCACTGTGCCCATTAAACGCAGCCACTGTGCCCATAAATTCCCGCCACTGTGCCCATAAATTCCCGCCACTGCGCCCATCAAACACAGCCACTGTGCCATCAAACGCAGCCATTGTACCCATTAAACACAGCCACTGTGCAATCAAGCGCAGCCACTGTACCCATAAATTCCCACCACTGTGCCCATTAAACGCAGCCACTGTGCCCATAAATTCCCACCACTGTGCCCATAAATTCCTGCCACTGTGCCCATCAAACACAGCCACTGTGCCATTAAACGCAGCCATTGTACCCATTAAACACAGCCACTGTGCAATCAAGTGCAGCCACTGTACCCATAAATTGCCACCACTGTGCCCATTAAACGCAGCCACTGTGCCCATAAATTCCCACCACTGTGCCCATCAAACACAGCCACTGTACCCATAAATTGCCACCACTGTGCCCATTAAACGCAGCCACTGTGCCCATAAATTCCCGCCACTGTGCCCATCAAACACAGCCACTGTGCCATCAAACGCAGCCACTGTACCCATCAATTGCAGCCACTGTGCCCATTAAACACAACCACTGTGCCATCAAGCGCCACCACTGTGCCCATCAAGCGCCACCACTGTGCCCATTAAACGCTGCCACTGTGCCCATTAAACGCTGCCACTGTGCCCATCAAACGCAGTCACTGTGCCCATCAAACGCAGCCACTGTGCCCATCAAACACAGCCACTGTGCCCATCAATTGCCGCCAGTTTTCCCCATCAATTGCCACCAGTTTTCCCCATCAATTGCCGCCAGTTTTCCCCATCAATTGCCGCCAGTTTGCCCCATCAATTCCTGCCAGTGTCCCCCCCGCCCGGCACTTACCTGTGTCAGGTCAGCTCGTTGCTCCATGCTCCCTCCGATCACAGCGCCTGTCGCTTCAGCCAATCAGGTGATAGGTAACCAGACCCAGTGCACCTGATTGGCTGAGAGGCGGGTCAGTGTTAGGAAATCAAATAAATCGCTTCCCTAACACAACACTGTGTAGCACAGCAGTGTGTATGTATATATATATATATATATATATATATATATATATATATATATATATAGCCCTATGTGCTTTTATATGTGTCTTATCTATATATAATGCACTCTTTAAATGTGCTTTAAAATGCATGGTTTTCCATTTTATGAACAAGAAAATAATGACGTTATGCTGTTGGGCTGGTATAATAATGCTATGGGGCTGGTATGACATTTTTTCCAGGGCTGGTTTTCATACCCAGTCCGGCCCTGGACAATACCATACATAGTTGTATGAATGAGTGGTGCAGCGCTAATCCTAAGTCTAAAACCTCAGATGGCTTTCAAATAGGGTCATAATATAAATAATTTAAATAACCAAGGTGTATAAAAATAATAGTGAGAGCAATAAATATAAGTATAAAAAACAAATGGGATAATAAATAAAATGGTGAGTCTCACTAAACGGTGAATGCAAAATAAGCTGGTAGAGATAGCGTGTTACAAGCTTGAATCTCTAAGATGAAAATCTAATGGAACGTAAATAACAAAAACCAATATATATAAAATATATATAAATACAGTGCAGCTTGATTTAAATGCATATAACATTCAAAAGTGACAATGTGCAGTGTGTGAACACTGTGCGTAATAGACTTAGCTATACCTCAGAATACATGCAGTGTTGGTATTCAAACCTACATAAAGTGCAAAAAATGTGCAAAAAAAGGACCAAAAAACTCCTAGGTACATATAATAATATCCCAAAAATAAAGTCTTTATATAAAAAGGTTTTGACACGAAAAGGAATGTCCTTATGAATAAAGTGAACTCTGTGACAATGATGTGCTGGCATGCGCATGTGGCAGTTGAAGTGCCAAGTGACTTAAAAACTCGTGCTTCTTCGTGTGCAGACGCTTCAGTGGGTAGTGGCCCCTTACCTCACAGTAATGGGGCAACAGCATATGACCAAAGGGCTCTTTATCTCATCCTCCTAGGGGCTCCTGCGCGTCCCTCACCGTCCTCACAGTAGTGGGGCAACAGCATATGACCAAGGGCTCTTTAGCTCATCCACCTAGGGGTTCCTGCACATCCCTCACTGTCCTTGAATTAGGTTCCCTCAGGTAAGGTGCAGGTAGGTATAAAAAGTAATAGAGTGGATAGAGAGCCCAATAGTGTAATTCCGTTTCAATGATTTGTATTTTATTTAGGCAAAAAACAGCTACTCACATTTAGCAATTGGAAAAGAAACAATTGTATCCGACGAGCGGCGAGCTCGTCTGCTTCTCACAGTGTATTCAGCCTATCCCGTCCCTACGCGTGACGTCACACCACACGTGACTTCTTCAGGGGAGAAGTCACGTGTGGTGTGACGTCACGCGTAGGGACGGGATAGGCTGAATACACTGTGAGAAGCAGACGAGCTCGCCGCTCGTCGGATACAATTGTTTCTTTTCCAATTGCTAAATGTGAGTAGCTGTTTTTTGCCTAAATAAAATACAAATCATTGAAATGGAATTACACTATTGGGCTCTCTCTCCACTCTATTACTTTTTATACCTCCCTGCACCGTACCTGAGGGAACCTAATTCAAGGACAGTGAGGGATGTGCAGGAACCCCTAGGTGGATGAGCTAAAGAGCCCTTGGTCATATGCTGTTGCCCCACTACTGTGAGGACGGTGAGGGACGCGCAGGAGCCCCTAGGAGGATGAGATAAAGAGCCCTTTGGTCATATGCTGTTGCCCCATTACTGTGAGGTAAGGGGCCACTACCCACTGAAGTGTCTGCACACGAAGAAGCACGAGTTTTTAAGTCACTTGGCACTTCAACTGCCACATGCGCATGCCAGCACATCATTGTCACAGAGTTCACTTTATTCATAAGGACATTCCTTTTCGTGTCAAAACATTTTTATATAAAGACTTTATTTTTGGGATATTATTATATGTACCTAGGAGTTTTTTGGTCCTTTTTTTTGCACATTTTTTGCACTTTATGTAGGTTTGAATACCAACACTGCATGTATTCTGAGGTATAGCTAAGTCTATTACGCACAGTGTTCACACACACTGCACATTGTCACTTTTGAATGTTATATGCATTTAAATCAAGCTGCACTGTATTTATATATATTTTATATATATTGGTTTTTGTTATTTACGTTCCATTAGATTTTCATCTTAGAGATTCAAGCTTGTAACACGCTATCTCTACCAGCTTATTTTGCATTCACCGTTTAGTGAGACTCACCATTTTATTTATTATCCCATTTGTTTTTTATACTTATATTTATTGCTCTCACTATTATTTTTATACACCTTGGTTATTTAAATTATTTATATTATGACCCTATTTGAAAGCTGTGTGAAGTTGGCACCCCATGTTTGTAAAACCTGAATAAAAATATACCATTCGTTTGTGCCGCGTTTGTGCTGATTTGTGCCGCAAAAATGAGCGTTTGTGCCGGTTCGGTTTCTGAGATATTAAACATTCAATTTAATGCAAGCCCCGCCCACTTTGCACCCCATGTCCCTGAATTTTAAAAACAAACGTGCCATTCGTTTGTGCCGCGTTTGTGCTGGTTTGTGCTGCAAAAATAAACGTTTGTGCCGCTTTGGTTGCGGAGATATTGTGCGTAATAGTTGCTGTAACCCCGCCCATTTTGCACCCCATGTTCCTGAACTTTAAAAACAAACGCGCCATTCATTTGTGCCGCGTTTGTGCTGGTTTGTGCCGCAAAAATAAACGTTTGTGCCGCTTTGGTTGCGGAGATATTGTGCGTTATAGTTGCTGTAACCCCGCCCATTTTGCACCCCATGTTCCTGAAATTTAAAAACAAACGCGCCATTCGTTTGTGCCGCGTTTGTGCTGGTTTGTGCCGCAAAAATAAACGTTTGTGCCGCTTTGGTTGCGGAGATATTGTGCGTTATAGTTGCTGTAACCCCACCCATTTTGCACCCCATGTTCCTGAATTTTAAAAACAAACGCGCCATTCGTTTGTGCCGCGTTTGTGCTGGTTTGTGCCGCAAAAATAAAAGTTTGTGCCGCTTTGGTTGCGGAGATATTGTGCGTTATAGTTGCTGTAACCCCGCCCATTTTGCACCCCATGTTCCTAAATTTTAAAAACAAACGCGCCATTCGTTTGTGCCGCATTTGTGCTGGTTTGTGCCGCATAAATAAATGTTTGTGCCGCTTTGATTGCGGAGATATTGTGCGTTATATTTGCTGTAACCCCGCCTATTTTGCACCCCATGTTCCTGAATTTTAAAAACAAACGTGCCATTCGTTTGTGCCGCGTTTGTGCTGGTTTGTGCCGCAAAAATAAAAGTTTGTGCCGCTTTGGTTGCGGAGATATTGTGCGTTATAGTTGCTGTAACCCCGCCCACTTTGCACCCCATGTTCCTGAATTTTAAAAACAAACGCGCCATTCGTTTGTGCTGTGTTTGTGCTGGTTTGTGCCGTAAAAATAAATGTTTGTGCCGCTTTGGTTGCGGAGATATTGTGCGTTATAGTTGCTGTAACCCCGCCCACATTGCACCCCATGTTCCTGAATTTTAAAAACAAACGCACCATTTGTTTGTGCCGGGTTTGTGCTGGTTTGTGCCGCAAAAATAAACGTTTGTGCCGCTTTGGTTGTGGAGATATTGTGCGTTATAGTTGCTGCAACCCCACCCACTTTTCACCCCATGTCCCTGAATTTTAAAAACAAACGTGCCATTTGTTTGTGCCGCGTTTGTGCTGGTTTGTGCCGCAAAAATAAACGTTTGTTCCGCTTTGGTTGTGGAGATATTGTGCGTTATAGTTGCTGTAACTCCGCCCATTTTGCACCCCATGTTCCTGAATTTTAAAAACAAACGCGCCATTCGTTTGTGCTGTGTTTGTGCTGGTTTGTGCCGTAAAAATAAATGTTTGTGCCGCTTTGGTTGCGGAGATATTGTGCGTTATAGTTGCTGTAACCCCGCCCACATTGCACCCCATGTTCCTGAATTTTAAAAACAAACGCACCATTTGTTTGTGCCGGGTTTGTGCTGGTTTGTGCCGCAAAAATAAACGTTTGTGCCGCTTTGGTTGTGGAGATATTGTGCGTTATAGTTGCTGTAACTCCGCCCATTTTGCACCCCATGTTCCTGAATTTTAAAAACAAACGCGCCATTCGTTTGTGCCGCGTTTGTGCTGGTTTGTGCCGCAAAAATAAATGTTTGTGCCGCTTTGGTTGCGGAGATATTGTGCGTTATAGTTGTTGTAACCCCACCCATTTAGCACCCCATGTTCCTGAATTTTAAAAACAAATGTGCCATTCGTTTGTGCCGCGTTTGTGCTGGTTTGTGCCGCAAAAATAAAAGTTTGTGCCGATTTGGTTGCGGAGATATTGTGCGTTATAGTTGCTGTAACCCCGCCCATTTTGCACCCCATGTTCCTAAATTTTAAAAACAAACGCGCCATTCGTTTGTGCCGCATTTGTGCTGGTTTGTGCCGCATAAATAAATGTTTGTGCCGCTTTGGTTGCGGAGATATTGTGCGTTATATTTGCTGTAACCCCGCCCATTTTGCACCCCATGTTCCTGAATTTTAAAAACAAACGCGCCATTCGTTTGTGCCGCATTTGTGCTGGTTTGTGCCATAAAAATAAATGTTTGTGCCGCTTTGGTTGCGGAGATATTGTGCGTTATAGTTGCTGTAACCCCGCCCACATTGCACCCCATGTTCCTGAATTTTAAAAACAAACGCACCATTTGTTTGTGCCGGGTTTGTGCTGGTTTGTGCCGCAAAAATAAATGTTTGTGCCGCTTTGGTTGCGGAGATATTGTGCGTTATAGTTGCTGCAACCCCACCCACTTTTCACCCCATGTCCCTGAATTTTAAAAACAAACGTGCCATTTGTTTGTGCCGCGTTTGTGCTGGTTTGTGCCGCAAAAATAAACGTTTGTGCCGCTTTGGTTGCGGAGATATTGTGCGTTATAGTTGCTGCAACCCCGCCCACATTGCACCCCATGTTCCTGAGTTTTAAAAACAAACACGCCGTTTGTCCCGGGTTTATGCTGGTTTGTGTCGCAAAAATAAACGTTTGTGCAGCTTTGGTTGCGGAGATATTGTGCGTTATATGTTGTCAAACCACATTGACTTTACACCTTGTTATTAAAGCTTACATACAGAACCTAAGCTCAGCTTGGGTTTCCTTAATGTAAAGCTCCTCCCACTGTTCTGGCACTGCACTTCATATTGTACCCTGAGAAAAAAATCTTATGCAGTTTGTTAGATCTTTGTTAGATCAGGTTAGATCAACCGTTGTTTGCGTTAGATCTCACACAGAAGAAGCGATATTAACAGTTATTTGCTGGGGGGGCTAACTTGTCATCAGCCCCCCCTTATCAAAAAATTGACCAGTTAGCTATTTTGGAAGCAATTTGTTGGATCCGGTATGATCAAGTGTTTTTAACGTTAGATCTCACATAATTAGAGACTGATTAAGTGATTAATGTGGGGGGGCTGGCCCACCCTTATCAAATTTTCGGCCCAAAAATCATTCAGGCTAATAGATATTCGTTAGATCCGGTAAGATCAAGTGGTTTTAACGTTAGATTTCACATCATTTCAGAGATATTCCACATCAAAATAGAGATATTAGGTGGTACATATGGACGGGTTAGCCCCCCCTTATCAAATTTTCGGGCCAAAAATCATTCAAGCTAATGGATATTGGTTAGATCCGGTAAGATCAAGTGGTTTTAACATTAGATCTCACATCATTTCAGAGATATTTCACATCAAAATAGAGATATTAGGTGGTACATATGGACGGGCTGGCCCCCCCTTATATTCAGCGCAATGAAAATCACACCCAACTTTTGCTGCGGCGCAAAAACTTTTCCTCAGCTGCGGGGGTCCAACTTATGATCCTACACACAGGCCCACTGCTTTCAGAAAATGCCCCTGACCTGAGCTCATCATTGCACATCCATTCCAGATGCTCGTATGTGACATCACATACATCCCATACATCACATACATCACATACAAGCACGTGGGCTGGATGCGAGAGGTGAATCAGCAGGATGAGTGTGCCAGGACAAGTAGATGTGTCTCATCTCTGCTTCCTTTTACCACTCTGCATATCACACATATCATAGATGAGAAGAGGGTACATTGGTGGGAAAAATGAGCAGGAGGGGTTTAGATGTGGGACAGAAGAACAGGAGGGTACAGCCGTGGGGCAGATGTGCAGGGGGGGTTCAGTTTTGGTGCAAATGAGAGGGAGGTTCAGTGGTGGGACAGAAAAGCAGGGGGGGTAGATCAGTGGGGCAAATGTGAAAGGAGGTGTATTGGTGGGACAGATGAGCAGGAGGTTACAGTGGTGGGGCAGGAGAACAGGGGGAACATAGGTGAAACAGATGTGCAGGAGGTACATTAGTAAGGCAGATGAAAAAGCGAGTTACAGTGGTAGGGCAGATGAGAAGGTGATTCAGTAGTAGACAGAAGAGCATGGGAATATGGCGGTGGAGCAAATGTGCAGAGAGGTACAATGGTGGGGCAGATGAGAAAAATGGTACATGGATGGGGTAGATGAGCAGGGGGGTTACAGTGGTGGGGCAGAAGAGCAAGGGGGTACAGTGGTGGTGGAGATGTGCAGAAGGTGCAGTGGTGGGAGGGATGCGAAGGGGGTTCAGCAGTGGGACAGAAAAGCAGGGGGGTACAGTGATGGGGCAGATGAGCGGGGGGAGGGGTTTAGTGTTGGGCCAGATGAGAAGGGGGTTACAGTGGTGGGAAAATTAGCAGGAGGGGTTCAGTGTTGGGGCAGATGAGAAGGGGGTTTAGCGGTGGGACAGAAGAGCAGGGGGGTACAGCGGTGGAGCAGATGTGAAAGGAGGTGCATTGGTGGACAGATGAGCAGGGGGTTACAGTGGTTGGGCAGAAGAGCAGGGAGAACAGAGGTGGGGCAGATGTACAGGGGTGTACAGTGGCAGGGCAGAGGAGAAAGGAGGTACATTAGTGGTACAGATGAGCAGGGGGTTACAGCGGTGGGGCAGAAGAGCAGGGGGAACAGGGGTGAGACAGATGTGCAGGAGGTACAGTGATGGGGCAGAAGAGAAAGGGGGTTACAGTGGTGGGGCAGATGATAAAGGGGGTTACAGAGGTGGGGCAGATGAGAAAGGGGGTTTCAGTGGTGGGGCAGATGAGAAAGGGGATTACAGTGGTGGGGCAGATGAGAAAGGGGGTTACAGAGGTGGGGAAGATGAGCAGGGGAAACAGAGGTGGGACAGATGTGCGGGAGGTACAGTGGTGGGGCAGATGAGAAAGGGGTTTACAGTGGTGGGGCAGATGAGAAAGGGGGTTAGAGAGGTGGGACAGATGAGAAAGGGGGTTACAGTGGTGGGGCAGATGAGCAGATAAGTTCAGTGTTAGGACAGATGAGAAGATGGTTCAGCAGTGAGACAGAAGAGCATGGGGGTACGGTGGTGGGGCAGATTTGCAGGGGGTTACAGTGGTGGGGCAGTTGAGCAGGGGGGTACAGTGGTGGGGCAGATTTGCAGGTGATACAGTGATCTGAGGTGTGAAGGTGTATGAATTGGGGTTGATCTGAGGCGTGAGAGTGCAGGATGTTAATTTCTCACTACTAAAGTAGTTTACAGCATTTACTTTATAAAAAATCCTTTTCGTGATTGAGATTGTGAAGTTGACTTTTTTGTTATAAAATCGGCATGCTCAATTTCTTTGAAAACATTTTTCGGCACACTGCTCAAAAAGCTGCTTACCTCCTGGCCTATCAGTTTTTATTAAAGATGGAAAATGGGCTGTGGAGCAAGACCCGCTGTCGCCCAAAACTATTTTCTCATTTTCAATAATCAAAGAAGGTAAGGAAAAAAGGATGGAAAAGGTAAGAGGAGAGAAGGGGGGGGAGGTAAGGCGGGGGGGGGGGGGAGGGTGAAATGGCATTGGTTCAGGATAACTATGGTGAACGGGCTCCGGAACTTATCTGTGACATTAAGTCCCAAGAAGGGCAGTACCCTCTGCGGAGACGACAAACTGGTTCCATAGTCCCCAAGTGTTAGAGTATTTTTCCTGTTGGTGTTGTGCAGTGAGTACTAGATCTTCCATCTCATTTGGAATGGAGTTTTTATAGAGTTTGGCTCAGATGGAGGAGACATGTAGCAGGAAAAAGCTGGATCACCAGGAACCTTGTATTCCGTAAATTTTTGCGTGGTTTATCTGTCTCCCAGAAGTGGATCAATTTAGGGCACGACCAAAATATGTGAAGTCGTGTTCCTCCATCCCCCTGGCATCTCCAACATTGGTCAGTAGTTGCAGGGTGAGGTACCACCTTGTTAACAGTTTATAGTTGGTCTCTTCAATTTTCGTACAAACCGATGATTTCAACGAAAATCTGAGGACATGTTGTATCTGAGCAGATGTAAATGTATGCCCCAGCTTACTTTCCCATTTGTTCAAGAACGGTAAGTGTGGTTGTTCAGCCGGACAGTTCAAGAGGGCGTATGTTTTGGATAGAGCCTGTGGAAGGGAACCCTCTTTGGAACAGTATGCTTCAAAGGACGTCAGGGGACGATTAAATCCCTGTGGATTAGGCAAAGTAATTAGAAAGTGTTGTAATTGTAGCGCTGTCCACAAGGAAAGTTTGAAGGGCTCATTAGCACTACTGTGGAAGGCCATTGGCCTCCCGTTAGGAAGTGGGATGCCTGGACCCTACCTGTTTGGCTTAGGGTCCGAAACATTTGGGGTTCCAGACCAGGGAGGAACCACGGTTTTTCTATGATAGGGAGCAATGGGGAATCAGGGAAGAAAGCCAGTTCTGTGTGCTGACCTGGGATCATATGCGGAGTGTCCTACCCATTATGGGGTGTGACTTCAGCACAGGCGGTAGTTGGTCATAGCACCACAGAGCCCCTGGCAGCAGAATGTCAGTCTGGGCCTGTTCCAGTTGTGCCCACAATTTAGAGCAGCGATGCCAAAATTTATTAATTTTAAGCTACTGCCACAGGGGCCTAACTTCTCTTATAAAATAACGAACTGTTATGTATTTATCATAGATTAAATAAAACATCTCACTGATCAAACTGCAACAAGCTTTTATCCCTACTTACATTGCGATTATTATTGATTTCTGCCATGTGCATGCTAGGTTTAATGCAATAATAACTTCATCTAACAATTAACTACTAACTTGGATGTTGTTATTGGCAAAGAATATGAAATCTCTGAAATGATGTGAGATCTTACGTTAAAACCTCTTGATCTTACCGGATCTAACGAATATCTATTAGCCCGAATGATTTTTGGCCCGAAAATTTGATAAGGGGGGGCCAGCCCCCCCTCATTAATCACTTAATAAGTCTCTAATTATGTGAGATCTAACGTTAAAACCACTTGATCTTACCGGATCTAACGAATATCTATTAGCCCAAATGATTTTTGGCCCGAAAATTTGATAAGGGGGGGCCAGCCCCCCCTCATTAATCACTTAATAAGTCTCTAATTATGTGAGATCTAACGTTAAAACCACTTGATCTTACCGGATCTAACGAATATCTATTAGCCCAAATGATTTTTGGCCCGAAAATTTGATAAGGGGGGGCCAGCCCCCCCTCATTAATCACTTAATAAGTCTCTAATTATGTGAGATCTAACGTTAAAACCACTTGATCTTACCGGATCTAACGAATATCTATAAGCCTGAATGATTTTTGGCCAGAAAATTTGATAAGGGGGGGCCAGCCCGTCCATATGTACCACCTAATATCTCTATTTTGATGTGGAATATCTCTGAAATGATGTGAGATCTAGCGTTAAAACCACTTGATCTTAGCGGATCTAACGAATATCTATTAGCCTGAATGATTTTTGGGCCAAAAATTTGATATGGGGGGGGCCAGCCCCCCTCATTAATCACTTAATAAGTCTCTAATTATGTGAGATCTAACGTTAAAAACACTTGATCATACCGGATCTAACAAATTGCTTCCAAAATAGCTAACTGTTTGGTCAATTTTTTGATAAGGGGGGGCTGATGACAAGTTAGCCCCCCCAGCAAATAACTGTTAATATTGCTTCTTCTGTGTGTGATCTAACGCAAACAACGGTTGATCTAACCTGATCTAACAAAGATCTAACAAACTGCATAAGATTTTTTCAAAAATTTTGATATGGGGGGGCTAACCCGGCAGAGGTGCCTTTTTCAGGGTACAATATGAAGTGCAGTGCCAGTACAGTGGGAGGAGCTTTACATTAAGGAAACCCAAGCTGAGTTTAGGTTCTGTATGTAAGCTTTAATAACAAGGTGTAAAGTCAATGTGGTTTGACAACATATAACGCACAATATCTCCGCAACCAAAGCTGCACAAACGTTTATTTTTGCGACACAAACCAGCATAAACCCGGCACAAACAAATGGCGTGTTTGTTTTTAAAATTCAGGAACATGGGGTGCAATGTGGGCGGGGTTGCAGCAACTATAACGCACAATATCTACGCAACCAAAGCGGCACAAATGTTTATTTTTGCGGCACAAACCAGCACAAACGCGGCACAAACAAATGGCACGTTTGTTTTTAAAATTCAGGAACATGGGGTGCAATGTGGGCGGGGTTGCAGCAGCTATAACGCACTATATCTCCGCAACCAAAGGGGCACAAACGTTTATTTTTGCGGCACAAACCAGCACAAACGTGGCACAAACGAATGGCACGTTTGTTTTTAGAATTCAGGAACATGGGGTGCAAAGTGGGTGGGGTTGCAGCAACTATAACGCACAATATCTCCGCAACCAAAGCGGCACAAACGTTTATTTTTGCGGCACAAACCAGCACAAGCCCGGCACAAACAAATGGTGCGTTTGTTTTTAAAATTCAGGAACATGGGGTGCAATGTGGGCGGGGTTGCAGCAACTATAACGCACTATATCTCCGCAACCAAAGTGGCACAAACATTTATTTTTGCGGCACAAACCAGCACAAACGCGGCACAAACGAATGGCGCGTTTGTTTTTAAAATTCAGGAACATGGGGTGCAATGTGGGTGGGGTTACAGCAACTATAACGCACAATATCTCCGCAACCAAAGCGGCACAAAGTTTTATTTTTGCGGCACAAACCAGCACAAACGCGGCACAAACGAATGGCACATTTGTTTTTAAAATTCAGGAACATGGGGTGCAAAATGAGCGGGGTTACAGCAACTATAACGCACAATATCTCTGCAACTAAAGCGGCACAAACGTTTATTTTTGCGGCACAAACCAGCACAAACGCGGCACAAACGAATGGTGCGTTTGTTTTTAAAATTCAGGAACATGGGGTGCAAAATGGGCGGGGTTACAGCAACTATAACGCACAATATCTCCGCAACCAAAGCGGCACAAACATTTATTTCTGCGGCACAAACCAGCACAAACGCGGCACAAACGAATGGCGCGTTTGTTTTTAAAATTCAGGAACATGGGGTGCAATGTGGGTGGGGTTACAGCAACTATAACGCACAATATCTCCGCAACCAAAGCGGCACAAAGTTTTATTTTTGCGGCACAAACCAGCACAAACGCGGCACAAACGAATGGCACATTTGTTTTTAAAATTCAGGAACATGGGGTGCAAAATGGGCAGGGTTACAGCAACTATAACGCACAATATCTCCGCAACCAAAGCGGCACAAACATTTATTTTTGCGGCACAAACCAGCACAAACGCGGCACAAACGAATGGCGCGTTTGTTTTTAAAATTCAGGAACATGGGGTGCAAAATGGGCGGGGTTACAGCAACTATAACACACAGTATCTCCGCAACCAAAGCGGCACAAACGTTTATTTTTGCGGCACAAACCAGCACAAACGCGGCACAAACGAATGGCGCGTTTGTTTTTAAAATTCAGGAACATGGGGTGCAAAATGGGTGGGGTTACAGCAACTATAACACACAATATCTCCGCAACCAAAGCGGCACAAACGTTTATTTTTGCGGCACAAACCAGCACAAACGCGGCACAAACGAATGGCACGTTTGTTTTTAAAATTCAGGGACATGGGGTGCAAAGTGGGCGGGGCTTGCATTAAATTGAATGTTTAATATCTCAGAAACCGAACCGGCACAAACGCTCATTTTTGCGGCACAAATCAGCACAAACGCGGCACAAACGAATGGTATATTTTTATTCAGGTTTTACAAACATGGGGTGCCAACTTCACACAGCTCTATTTGAAAGCCATCTGAGGTTTTAGACTTAGGATTAGCGCTGCACCACTCATTCATACAATTAATCTAAAGGTCAGGTGTTCACCCGAATAGGTGCATGCAGCTTTTCCACCTCTAGCCATTTCCGTACTTGATAGCGCAGGAATATCTTTGATAAGCAAATACCATACATATAAGCCTTTAAAATTAGCACTTTTGAGTTTTCATGTTCGTGTCCTATAGACTGTAACGTTGTTCGCGTGTTCGAACAAATTTTTTGCCTGTTCGCATGTTCTGGTGCGAACCGAACGGGCAGGTGTTTGGCCCATCCCTATTGCTTGATAATAAATGGCTTCAGCCAAACACTAACCATGAGTGAAAGAAATTTTTTTGTGTTATCATTCATATTCTCTAAAGAATGGCCAAGAAATCATAAAATCTGCCAGGATATGTAAACTTATGAGCACAACTATATATATGAAAATTGATCAATCCTAATGTACTGATGGCCTGTATCATTTCTTGAGGCCTGAAAACAGCAGGACAGTACAAATATCCCCCAAATGACTCCTTTTTGGAAAGTAGACAGTCCAAGGTATTTAGCAAGAGGCAAAGCAAGTTTTTTGAAGTTGTAATTTTTTGTCACAAGTTTTTGGAAAATGAAGACATTTTTTAAAAAAATACCGTATATACTCGAGTATAAGTCGTTCCGAGTATAAGTCGAGGCCCTAATTTACCACAAAAAAATGGGAAAAACTTATTGACCTGAGTATAAGACGAGGGTGAGAAATGCACAGCTACTGTAAGTGGAAAAGAGGGTCAACAATGCCCATTTGCAGCCTCACTGTGTCCATTTGCATGCCTCACTGTGCCCATTTGCAGCCATAGGTCCCCCGAACTTCAAACTCGGTAGTTAAAGGTTCCTAGATGCCCCCTAGCTGCAGCCAAAATTTGGGGTCTCTGAACCCAAAGGGTCCCAAAATGACATTGCTGCAGATGGACACAGTTGACCGAATTTGGGGCCCCGTATCTTGAGGCCACTTAGTGCTAAGAACCCCAAATTTGGTGTGCAAACCCAGTGGAACTAGCACCATAAAATATAGCTGGGGTTTCTAGCACCAAGTGGCCCCGAGATACAGGGCCCCAAAAATCGGTTCAGAAAATGTCAAGCACTTTTCTGTAGCAGAGAATGACATTTTCCGAACAGGCTTTGGGGCCCTGTATCTCGGGGCCACATGGGGCTAGGAACTCCATCATTAGATATGTTATGGTACCAGTTCCACTGGGGTTACACACCAAATTTGGGGTTCCTAGCACTAAGTGGCCCTGAGATACAGGGCCCCAAAAATCGGTTCAGAAAATGTCAAGCACTTTTCTGTAGCAGAGAATGACATTTTCCGAACAGGTTTGGGGCCCTGTATCTCGGGGCCACTTAGTGCTAGGAACTCCATCTTTGGATATGTTGTGATACCAGTTCCTCTGGGTTTGCATACTAAATTTGGGGTTCCTAGCACCAAGTGGCCCTGAGATACGGGGCCCCAAAATCGGTTCGGAAAATTTTTTGCTGCAGAAAAGTGCTTGACTCGAGTATAAGTCGAGGGGGGCACTTTCAGCACAAAAAAATGTGCTGAAAAACTCGACTTATACTCGAGTATATACGGTAGTTATTTTTTCACAACTTCCTTTTTGCATACTGTCACCAGTGCAGTACAGAGTCATCATATAACTGGTGTGGCGGTTATCAGGGATACTGACTGTTGACAGTATATACAAAAGAAAAAAAATATATATATATATATTTTTACTACTTTTTTTACTTTTTTTAAGATTCTTTTTTTTATAACACACTTCGGACCAGAGCAATACAGTGTTAACATAATAACATATTATGATTGCTTATGCTAGTGAATTTCAGTGGTATAAGTAACCATTTTTACTGAATGAAATTGATTCATTCAGTGATTAGCTGTGATTGGCCACAGCTAATAACATGGTACAAATGGGCTGTGATTGGCCCTGTCTGTACCATGTGATCACTGTGACCAATTTCCAGAGCTAACAACACAATTGTATACAATTAATGACATGAATCAATGGCATTTATTGTTTAAAATTGTCATGTGATCTGCTGTAATTGGTCACAGCAATCACATGGTACCAGCAATGGGCTGGTACACTGATCAGTCATTGGACACAGCCGGTGACAGATCACACTGACCTACCTGTTGCACACTGACCTACCTGACATACACTGACCATTACACTGACCCAGACCCACACTGACCTACCTGACCCACACTGACCTACCTGACACACACTGACATGCACTGACCTACCTGACCCATTACACGCGACGTCAGACTTCAGGTGACCGTGACCTCTGGCTCCTCCTGCAGCTCAGCCGTACTGTGCGGTGCCGGTGAGGCCATCCCAAGAGACAGCAGGCAGCCAGAGACAGGAGAGGACAGGACAGGAGAGGAGATCCGCCTGCCTGAGCGCCGAGTGGGGTTCTTCTCATAGTGACGCAGACGCATTGTAATTCCCACCTTCTGGAGCCTGCAATGCCTATGATTTACGTCACACCTCCCAGCATTGGACCAGTGGGACATCCTTCATAGGTGCTGCAAGTTCCAGAAGGCGGGACCTGCTATGTCACTGGGCCGCGCTCTGAGTCCGATCGCTCCTCTCTTGGGCTCTGGGCTAATAATACATTTGTGAATGCCTGAGACCCAGGGCTTTTTGGGGGCTCACTTGGGGCTCCAACCCCCCTTAGCCCCCCCCCCAATGCCACTGCTTATCTGTATAGGAATTTTTGTTGGTAAAGGTGAATCATGTCTTTAATGTTTTGCCAGCAATTTATATTAAAATGTATTTTCTGCAAGTTTTGGTGTAACAGCAAAGTGAGCGAAAAAGGAAAGAAAATAGTACCCTTTGGGCCATACAGTCCACAGTAACCCATCAAGATATAGTACCTGTGCATGGTTAAATTTAGCACTTGCCCAGTAGGCTAAGATACAGAATAGATATGTGAGAACACAGACATATATGAATTATTTAATTATTTAATTTATTTCCCACCAGCAAAGAAGAAAGCAAGCCAGACACCTGCGGATTTCAATAAAATATGTTAATCAAGTCAGACTCAAGTTCACTTTGAGCTTTAAATCCTCCAAGGATATAAAGATATTTAAAAAATAAGAAGATTTAATAAAAATAGGAATAAGAAGGTTTAATAAGAAATAAGAAAATATTGAATAAAAGGCACAGTGTAATCATACTAGAGATATACAAAATAACATAATTACTTATTAATTTATGGGCTGTCTGCCAGTAAGGATTTTGGATAAAAAGCATTTATTTTTATGTCATGTGCCTAGGATACAGAAAGAAATGGCTAAGAAACAAATGAGTTGTAAAACAGATGTTTGAATAATGTTTGTATTATAACCACCATATACTTATAACAGCCATTAACCTTATCTACACTAGAGTCATATAGCAAGGAAGACACATTATCCTTCGCATTGTGGATTTTGCATTGCTAAATGACATTATTGTTAAACAAGCAAAAGAAGCACTAAAGTGACAAAAACACACAATTTGCTGATGAAAAAGGAAAATGCAGCTCTTCCAAATGAGTCAGGTGTTCTTGAAGACTCTACTAGTGTTTGGTATTTAAATTTACATTGTTTCCGAATATATGTTTAATGCAGGCCTATGACAAGAATAGTTGTACTGCCTTCCCCTATAGCTCCTCCCAAAAGTCAGACACTTCACCTCAAAGATGCAAGTCACTCCATTTACAATTTAGGTTATGTCTTGTGTTCGCTCTGCTTTTAACATACACAAACCTATCAACATTTGTGATATATTTTGTTTTTGATTCATTAAGATTAACCGCATTCTAGTGATTTGACTTGGTTTATCTAAAAATCTGTTAAGTGGAACATGAATTCAACAAACACTATTTTTAGTGCATAAATGCAGAATATGTAGTGTAAGCGAGCCAATATAAAAATAATGTTTCACTTCAATGCTTTGTCTTTTACTGAAAATTGGGAGATGATTATAATGAAGAGCAGATCTTGCTATCTGCTCTTTGCTATGTATCACAATGCTAGTCCACACAGCCCATTCCTAAAATGTAGGCCACAGTGTGGAGCCTGTGGTGTCCCACAGAGTTTTCTCTACTAGATTTTACTTAGGAAGTTTAAAAAGTTATTTATTATAAACTCAGTTTTATGCCCTAAAATGTGTTCTTTTCTTCCATCAGGGACAATATAGTGAAGCTTGTGGTTTATTATCAGCAGCTAAATTATGAACTGATAGAAGAAGTGCCCTCGATGCAGGTAAGATATGAAACAAATTACCTGACACAGGTGAGGAAGAGTGTTAATTTTAGACACCCAATTTTGATTTTGTTTTAGTCATAGTCTTTTGACCAGTTAGTCATATTTTAGTCATCGGAATTGTTTTAGTCGTATTTTAGTCGACTAAAATCTCCAGTACATTTTAGTCAACTAAAATCGAATGGGTTTAGTTAAATTGTAATGCATTATTTAAGCATTTCTCTTGAATTTCCAAACTTGTTATATACTCTTGGAGTAAAAAATCTAATAAGATGTCATTATTTATAGCATTAAGGTTTGAACATGCATTATTATTTTTAGCACTAAAACGCCTGAAAACTGCCTCAGTGTGAAAGGGGTCTTAAAGACACAAATTGAGCTGTCGCGATATAGAACGTCTTTATAAATAAAAGCAAGTTTCATAAACAAGGAGAAAGCCTTCAATCAAACTAATAACATATAGCATATGGGGGTACCATCATCCTAGTGACAGCAATAGGAAGTATAGAAGGAGACAATCCCTCTAAAGAGTCTCCAGGGCAAACGAGGAAGGGGGAAAAAATTGACTCTACCCTGAACAGATTGCAAATAGAGTAAAATACAAAGTTTTATTGATACAAAATGGATAAAAACAGGATATTCTGATACATGTTGAGACATTAAAAGTTTCATAAACAAAAATATTGCTTTTTGACAAACAGAAGTGCAAACCCCCCCCCCCCCAAAAAAAAAACTGTAAATCCTATTGGCTGTAATGCCATTGCACATATTACCTGAATATATTACCAACATTAAATAATATAAATAAACAAGAAAAGCCTTTTTCTTATTTTTTTTTTTTTTTGCTTTCAGCAGCTTAGTAGATGCACCCTACTTATTCTTATGTGGTAATGCAGTGTTAATTTTGATGTCAAATTTAGTTTTGGTCCTTTGACTAAAATGCCATTTTTGTTTTAGTCGTATTTTAGTCTTTTGGTTAAATTGCCATTTTAGTCAAATTATTTTAGTCATCTGAATTGTTTTAATCGTATTTAAGTCGACTAAAATGTTTTTAATTTAGTCCATAAAAATATTTTAGTCGATAAAATGAACACTGGTGAGGAATAGTAAAGCCATCTTGATAGATTATACACTATATTACCAAAAGTATTGGGACGCCTGCCTTTACATGCATGTGAACTTTAATGACATCCCAGTCTGTAGGGTTCAGTATTGAGTTGGCCCACCCTTTGCAGGTATAACAGCTTCAACTCTTCTGGGAAGGCTGTCCACAAGGTTTGGAACACATTTGGGATGAATTAGAGCAGAGACTGCGAGCCAGGCCTTCTTGTCCAATATCAGTGCCTGACCTCACAAACGCGCATCTGGAAGAATGGTCAAACATTCCCATAGACACACTCCTAGACCTTGTGGACAGCCTTTCCAGAAGAGTTGAAGCTGTTATCACTGCAAAGGGTGGCCCAACTCAATATTGAACCCTATGGACTAAGACTGGGATGCCATTAATGTTCATGTGCGTGTAAAGGCAGGTGTCCCAATACTTTTGGTAATCTCGTGTACATAGGAGTTGTCCGCATTCAGTATAAGCTGAACTCCATTCAGGTACAGAAAAGACTATTTAAGAGAGTCAATACAATATAGTTTTATATACAGCTTGCAAAAGTATCCAGGCCTGCCTCTATTATAGCCTTCTGTAATATCCTAATTTGTAATCTGTAATAAGGGTTTTGCACAGAGCGGCGCTCCTGGCCCCTCCTCTTCATCAAATGCCCCCACGGAGAGCTGCTGCATTTACAAAAAAAAATGATTTAATGGTTTATTAAAGGATACAGAGCTGCATAAATCTGTGTTTTCTAGTTAGTTTAATTTATATGGTTTTTCTCTGTCTTGTAGCTGGTGGACCTGTTTTCTAGTATAGGAGGTCTGGTCGGCCTTTGGATTGGAGTGTCTGTTTGCACAGTGGCTGAGTTCCTAGAGCTAATACTGAATTTAGTGACATTTGTCATTGGTCGGATACCAAAAAGAGAAGATGCACCAGAAAATCCATATTCAATAGCAAAGTCTCAACCAGAAGAATGTTCTCCAATGAATTCTGGTGACCGCTATCTTCTGTGGAGTCCGCTAAATGATGTCTCCAGTCTTCTCAAGAACAACTCAGAGGACACTCAAAGTCTACAAAACCCCTATCAGAGTTATGAGACATTAAACGAGTATATCTAATGTATGAGAGAAAATTGGCTATATAGATTGTGTTCAATGATGGTTGCATCAGAGTATAAAGGACATCTCAGCATGTGGTTAGTTTTTGAAAGTGAAGAAAGTGCATTTATTTATTTATTAAAGTAGTAAACTTTATGAACAAAGTAATTATCAAAGAGGAAACAATACGAACAATGGCTCAGTAGATTTTTGTGTATTTAAATACACATACATACTTTTACAATAAAAAGGAAGCTTTGGTTCATAAACCCATCATCTTTTACTTTTCTTTAGACATTCCCATTGCTGTTCCGCTCACTGTTTGTTTCCTGATTTCTGATTTACCTTCTCTTTATAGGCTTCTGTAAGGGTGGGCTTCCGACTCAAAAGCAGGTCTGCCATCAGAGGGGGAGAGCCCATACTGATGTAGGGGGCCCAGGCATCTCCAAGGTGGCACCTCCCCTTTCTTTCACACTAACAAACAACTAGTCCCGATTTCCACTGGTGCTGCCCACTCCACTGGCTCCTGAGTCCCACCCTTGCCACTGTCAAATTATTGGTGGCTAGGACTGCCTGGTGTCCTAGCAACCAATCACATGCATTCACAGGCCCCAACAGAGGCGGTCGATGTAACGTCCTCCTCCCTGCTCCACTGCACATTAGTGCACCGCCTTCTGGCTTCCACCACCCCTCCTGCTGCTGAGAACAGCACTGGAACTCTGGTGAAGTGGATCCTTGGAGCGCTGACTTAGTGCAGGAAATTGGGGGGCCTCAGAGGAGTGATGCCTGGTGCAGAGGAGAGGCAGGCACTGCTGAAATAGGAACAGCTGTGGGGGCTGAGCGTGACTTGGAGGTGTGCTTTGACCTTCTCTTTGTTGGATTGGGCTGCCTCTGCTGGATTGGGCTGTGACTGTCTCTTCGCTGGATTGGGATGTCTCTTTGCTGAATATATGGGGATGTCTCTGCCTCATTGGGCTGTCCCTGAGCTGAATATATGGGTATGTCTCTTTTCTCGATTGACATGTCCCTTTGCTGAGTATATGGGGATATCTCTGCTGGATTGGGCTGTCTTTTTACTGAATAAATGGGGCAGTCTCTTTGCTGGATTGGGCTGTCTCTTTGCTAGAATGGGATGTTTCTTTGCTGGAATGGGCTGTCTCTTTGCTGAATATATGGGGATGTTTATTTGCTGGATTGGGCTGTCTCTTTGCTAAATATATGGGGATGTTTCTTTGGTGAATTGAGGTGTCTCTTTGCTGGATAGGACTGTCTCTTTGCTGAATATACAGGGCTGTCTCTTTGCTGAATATATGGGGATATTTCTTTCCTGGATTGGACTGTCTCTTTCCTGGAATGGGATGTCTTCTACCTGATATGGGATGTCTCCTTGCTGAAATGAGCTGTCTCTTTGCTGAATATATGTGGATATCTCTGCTGCATTGGGCTGTCTCTTTGCTGAATGGGGATGTCTCTTTGCTGGATTGGGGTGAAGCTTTGCTAAATGTATGGGTATATCGCTGCTGGACCTGGCTGTCTCTTTGCTGAATATATAGGGCCGTCTCTTTGCTGAATATATGAGGATGTCTCTTTGCTGGAATGGGGATGTCTCTTTGGTGGATTGGGCAATCTCTTTGTTGAATATATGGGGCTGTCTTGTTGCTGAATATCTGGAGAAGTCTCTTTGGTGGATTGGGATGTCTCTTTGCTAGATTGGGATGTCTCTTTGCCGTAGGGTCCTGCTCACCTTGTCGTGGTGAAGGGCTTTATATTATTTTGGCCAAAATATAATTCCTTCCTGTTAAATCTTGAAAGCACTGCTGACTTGGAATACACTTTTCATATATTAAATTGTAAGAGTGTTAAAATAAAAGTGGATGCACTGAAGAACTCAGTGGGATGGTCAGTGGGCAGATTAGGTGGGACAGCCAATGGGCGGACCCTGGGGAATGTTGGTGGTCAGGCCCAGGGGGCCCAGGCTTAAAGCTGTGTAAGGGGCCCCAAAATTTCTGATGGCTGCCCTGCTCAGAAGTAAGTCAAATGTGGTGTGCTTTCAGGTGCTTCTGAGATGCCTAGACTTACATTTGATGTGCTTTGATTAGGTCAAGTATTTTTCTTCAAGCTGCTTGTAGGCAGGTGCAGTTAGTCTTCCTACCTGCAGGTGGCCTAATGCCATTAATGCATGGGAAGGGAAGCCTTGTAAGGGAATTGGTCCCTTAGAGACTTCATTCAGTGCCTTGGGAGGGGAAAGTAATCTGATTGGATACTGAATTCTCAAGAGACTTTGGCAGCCATCTTGAATAGGGGAGTGTGTAAACACTGAGGTTGTATATTATTCGGATTGCTTACATCAGTACTGAAGAACAGTTTATCTGTTACTGCAACCAAATGGTTCAAGATTTGTGTAAAAGACATCAGTACGCTTTAACGCTTGGGCAAGTATTTAATCTCAATACAAGATACCGAGGTCAGGCCCTGCCTACATGTTTCTGATTTGCACTTAGATTAGGGTGACCAGACGTCCTGGTTCCGGTGACAGTCCCCGGATTGAGGACACTGTCCCTGGACCACATCTGTCCCCGGATCTGTCCCCGGATTCGGGGGGGTGCCTATACTTATTGCTGACAGCCTAGCCCTAGCAGGACATGCAGCAATGTCAATATCCATCCAGTGTGGTTTGGATTGGTGGACAAGCCGGGAGCGTAGGGCCGCAGTGACACTGAGAGTGAGTGGAGCTGTCAAACCCAAGCTCTGATGTTGGGGATGGGCAGGGCCGATATACGGAGCCCCGCCCCCTCTGTCAGACAGCCCGTGCATAAACCAACATCAGAGGTTGGACTTGACAGCTCTATTCATTTTCACTACTCAGGCAGTCTTGGGGCGCAAATCGGAAACACTGATGGGGGTGTGTCTTGGATGTCTATGATCAACATCTCTGTCCAGCATCTTTCGCTGGGGAGCTCTGACCTCCCCCTACAGAGCAGCACATATAGAGAGACCAGCTGTACCCACCAATCACTGCACCCGGGCATAACAAATCCTGAAGAGAGAAGGAGGAGCAGTGCAGTGACCAAGCAGAGACACAACCTCTGAAGATAGCAGGTTTGCTCACTCTTCTATCAAAACTCCATCTCAACTCTCTGCTGCTGCACCGGCCTTTTCTCCCCCCTGCAAAGTCCTCACAATCTCCGGAGCACACACAGATTGCATGCTGCATACCTTGGCATCCCCTCCCCCTCACACACTGTAGGTAAGACTACTCAGCTACCTACAACTTCTTTCAGCCTTGTGTCTTTGCAGCCTTGCCCAGGCAGGCTAATTATTTAAAATAGGCGCCGATCTCTGCTGATTGCGAGAGGAGAGGAGCAAGCGCTCCTCTTACAGTCCCGCCCCTATGATGGACATAACATAGGTCCAATGGCAGAACTTGGCATGACTGTGAGCGGAGCCGAGTATACTCGGCTATGTGTATATCGGCGGCGCTCTCTCCTCTCCCCTCAGAACCAAAAAGTGCGTGTTATACGCAGATAAATACGGTAATTAGTGTCTTTGCAGTTTAACTAATTCCTGAACCTTGCACTCTGTACAACGCACTCCTGAACCTTACACTCTGTATAACGCACTCCTGAACCGTGCACTCTGTATGTAATGCATGCCTGAACCTTGCACTCTGTACGTAGCATCCTCCTCAGCACTGCACTCTGTATGTAGCATCCTCCTGAGCCCTGCACCCTGCACGTAGCATCCCCCTGAAGCCTGCGTGTCGCATCCCCCTGAAGCCTGCACGTAGAATCCTCCTGAGCCCTGCACCCTTCACGTAGCATCCTCCTGAGCCCTGCACCCTGCACGTAGCATCCTCCTGAGCCCTGTACCCTGCACGTAGCATCCTACTGAGCCCTGCACCCTGCATGTAGCATCCCCCTGAAGCCTGCATGTAGCATCCTCCAGAACCCTGCATGTAGCGTCCTCCTGAGCCCTGCGCCCTGCACAAGGCATCCTCCTGCACCCTGCATGTAGCATCCTCCTGCACGTAGCATCCTCCTGCACTCAGCACGTACCACCAGCATACAGAGGGCACACTGACCACCAGCATACAGGGGGCACACTGACCACCAATATGCAGGGCCAGTGATTACCAGTATACAGAGGACATAACAACGTAAAACCACTGCCATGCAACAAAAAAAATCTCAAAAACAATACGAGAATCTTGTTAGCTGGTTCCCTCATCTAACGCGAATCAATAAAAAGCAAAAAATGCAGCGCTGCCCTACATGTCATCTATAAAATTGTACAAATGGACTTATAAGGGCAAGGGTAACACCTATAAATGAAGATCCAGTGCAAATCAACCAATGTATTGCAATATGAATATAGTAATGATGGTCTTACCCGCTCTGCAAAAATATTTTGGGAAATTGCAGAGCTGCAATGTGTAAATCGTGGTGAAACCCCCTATATATTAACATAATAAAATGTACAATTGATGTACATATTTTACATTTTATTACTATGATTATATATAGGGGTTTTCACCATGATTTGCACACTGCAGCTCTGCAATATTTCTTACCTTTTGCAGAGATGGTGACACCATCACTACTATGTTCTAATACACTGCTTGATTTGCATCTCTGTTATTATTGTATGTAGGGGGTTTCACCATTATTTGCACATTGAAGCTCTGCAATTTCTCAAAATGTTTTTGCAGAGGGGGTGACACCATCATTACTATATTGCAATACATCGGTTGTTTTGCACTGGATATTATTTTATAGGTTTTACCATTGCACTTATAAGTCCATTTGTAGAATTGTATAAAGGAAGAGTAGAGTTGTGCTGCATTTTTTGGCCTTTTATTGGTATACAGAGGCCAGGATATACTGATCACCATTGTACGCCATGAAGAAACCTCCACTTTCTGACCGCGGCAACTTGCTGGTCACACCCACTTTTGGCCACACCCACAGAAAATATTGTATCTGTCTATATTATTTATTTGGATCTGTTTCAATTTGTTCCTGGTCCTGTGTCTACTGTTGTGCAATTTAGCTTGTTTCTCCATACTCCTAAGGCTTTCCTGTATCCATAGGTGTGCGCAGCCAATTGCATTAGGGTGTGCACCGCAAAGCTCCAACACATATGCTTTTGACATATTTACCGGTCTCTTCCCCGCTCTCCATCCTGAAACAATGGGAGGAAGGGGGAGCAAGGGAGCACATGGGATACCCGGGTAACAGAAGCAAGAGGATCAGGGAAATGAGGGGTGGCAGGGGTGGCATATATTAGTACCAATCTCCTATATTTTCCTCCTGTGGCAGCTGAATGTTGACAAAAAAGGAGAGGAGAAGCCTACTTTCAGCTGCTGCAGGAGGAAAATACAGATCGGTTCCACTAAATTCCACCCACGCCACCTCTCCTGTCCAGGTCCTGAGGGTCAGCAAGGAAGGGTTGTGGTTGACCTGTCACCTGCCCACCATTGACAGGTTGCCAACCCCAGGATTAGTGTGTGCCCAGGCACACCCCTTGCGCACGCCTATGCCTGTATCAGACATTGCAAATTGAACATATGAAATTTATTAAACGCTTTTTTTTCTTTTGATAACTTTCATTCTCTTTTCACGTTCTGTTCCAGTTTCCTCAATTGTGGACTTGAATCTTGGGCCTTCTGGTTAATCTCTAACACACCCTTCCTTTCTCATTTTAACAATGTTTTTTGCCTGAAGCTCAAAGATTTTTGTTAGTCTGTCTGCTTTCTGTGTTACTACTGTATGCGCTGCGCTCGGGTGCCTTCACTTACCCAAAGACTGCCCTCATGTGTTCCAATTCGAGAAATGTCCCCTCATTTCCTGTGTGGTTACCAGGAAATGTAGTGAGTGGAATATGTAAAACAGTGACAGAGGTGGCAAAAATAGTCAGGTAAAATAGTTTGAAATTTTATTCCTACCTTTGTCATAGCTAAAGACATTTTCTGGCATTTCCTGTATGGTCAACGTTATTAAAAAAAATGATAAAATGTTAATCAGGGATGAAGAAAGTAGTAAAACCTCAGAGAGCTTTTAACACCTTTAACTGACCAGATTTAACCCACTTCCTCTGAGTTCAGGCTGTCATGGAACTGGCCCCAAGGGTGGTATCATTATGCGGCCTGGGTTCCAAGTATAAAATCTTATAAGAATCTGGCACCAAAATCTGTGTGAATGGAAAATTACAAGAGTCCCAGAGGTTGTCCACAGCTGTTATAGATATAACTACTTGGAAAGGTGGATAAAAATCATAGACAAAATATATTCAGAAGTGCTTAGGAGCCACTGTATTTGTGCTTATAGTCTCTCGCTGGAACATCTCCTTCATCGTGGGTCATTATTAATAGAAATAAAATATGTACATAAATACACTGGTTTTATCCTTTTTTAGTGAATGGTGGACTTATTTTGATTTTATTAATACAGTACTAATCCATGGTGAAGGAGATGATCCAGTGAGAGACTATAAGTACAAATACAGTGGCTCCTAAGAAGAACTTCTGGATATGTTTTGTCTATGGGTTCCAAGTATTGCTGCACTGAAAGTCATTTGCAGTTTATTATGTATGCATCCCTCGCTACTGCTGGAGCAGAAGAGGAAGAATCTGTGGCATCATTGAGCCAGCCAATGGAAACATGTAATAAAGCTATCTGGGGATGGGGTTTCAACAAACTTCTGCATTAAAGAATTTTGAGCTCATTAGTGAACAAGGCTGAATGTATCTGAATTGCTGGCTGATGTAGAGCTTGGATGCTCTACAACAGCAGCTATCCAACTATTCAGGGCATGTTTCAACACATGCTGATGTTGCAACACAAACACCTCTCCCATGATCCTCTGGTACCTCCTCCTCTTAGCAGTTGATTTGCCCGTGTAGTGGTACCCCCTTAGGGGCTGCTGAGTGTTGTAGTCTGTCTGTCACCCTGCCCAGCCAGGCACACACTTTTCAAGCATCCAGAGACATGAAAGCACTCCTTGCACTTGTTTTACTTTGTATTTTATCAAGGGGAATTTAACTTGGATAGGGATAGGAAACTTATGAGATGCCCAGGTAATTGACGATCAAAATTGAGACCAACTATATACACCACGATTTATACAAACTCCTCTTCTCCTGATGCAGAATATCATCCCTCACTCCTCCAGTACATCACTTGCTTGGACTTCCAGGACCAGCTAACACTGTAGGCCTGACACTGGCACAGTCAGGCCTAAAGCAGATGCCCTTTGCAGGTAGGGGGCGCGGGCCGCTATGGTGTAGCAGAAAATAGAAAGTCCCAGTGCTAGCTGTCCCTGGGGCTACTGCTCCCAGTACCACCTCTTCAGGCACTGCCAGCCCTCCTGTCTGCAGCTGCCCCTTTCCAATGCCCGTGTCACCACAATCTTTCAGACTGGCTCTGCACCCATCCCAGACTGCTGCATCTCAGTCCTCTCAGGCATGTCTTCCAGTCCTCCCAACTGTGTGAACACTCACCAGCCCTCTTGACTGCCTCTGTGGAACTCCTGGAGACTTGCCTGGCAGTGTTCTCCCGCTGTCCTCTCTTGCTCCTCCTGTGCCTTCTAGTCAGGACATCTCTGTGGGTTGTAAGAGGGTCCCATTCACACCCCGAGCCTAGGTCCAAGGTCACCCCCCCCAGAATGGGGAGAAAGGCCCTGACAGCCTAACACTCCTTCTCCATCTTCCACCCGATCAACTCCTCCCCAGCTGGGCTGACCCTGGGTATTTAAGGAGGCCTGCTCCCTGCTAATCCAGATTGGGGATTGGTTAGGGCTTATCCCTTGTGGCTCCACCTCCCCTCTCCACCTCTCTTTCCAGAAAACACCAGAAGATTCTGGAAAGAAGTGGGAGGTCCTAGTGACACCACCTGTGAGACACCCAGCTCTATTCTGAGTCACTCCCTTCTCAGATCACAAAAACAGAGCCAAGCCTGGAAATTTACCTACTATCACTCCTAGCACACTATAGGGTGCTACACCAGCTAGTGTGCAATAACAGGAGATTGTGGAACATGCTTCAAGGACATTTATCCTCTTAATCAGCCCCCTGACCTTTTACATATATTTTGATGATTTTTTTTCTACAGTTTATTGTTTCAATAACAATTCACATTCCTGTCTGGGTACTTCTCACTGCAGATCCAAAATCTTTACTTATATATATAAGTATTATATAAATATATTATTATTATATATATATAAAATAAAAATTACCTTTAAAACATTGTCTACACAAATTCAGGAACGAAAAACCATCATTTGATATCTCTTATTACTATGCTATTATGTACAGTATTCAAATTAGTCACAATACATCTCCTAAGGAAAGCAGAGCTAAGAGATACATTACAATTGGTCACTATCAAATCATGATTTCATGCTATATGATAATAACATGTACATGTAACATGTACTGTACTAATATATAAATATTAATACAGTTAGAAAACTAAATTTGTTTGAGAATCTGCTGAAAATCTTATAAATGATTTGACGCTTTTACCTACCACTCCTCACATCCTCACCGCAGTGAGGTATGTCATTTCCCTTTTCCCATTGGCTCCTGGGACAGCAGTGTCATCAATGCCAGGAGTCAATGGCATCCCCTGCTGCTAGCATCGCATTATTTCAAAACTGGAAATGACGGTATGCTAGACTGAGATAGGTGCCATTTTTGAATGGGGAATTCAGTCTGTTGTTTGTGATATAATTATATAAGTATTATCATATATTAATGTGTCAATATAAATGATCAGTTATTATGCACCTTAGATTTAGTGCAGCATTCCTAGGTTGCTCCATGCTCAGCCTTACTTGTCTTACTACCAGGTTGCTTAACCGATTGACAGGTTGCCATAGCAACGGGGCGGGAATTTCTTCCAACGCCGCCCTCGCTATGGCAACCTGCTATACGCACAGTGGGCCATGATTCGTTCCTACTTCACCTGCGTGAGATATGGAGGTGCATGCTGGGCAGCCAGCTGCACCTAATCCCGAAAGAGTTCAAGTGGGCTTCAGATGCCCACAATCAGGGTGGCTGCTTGCTGGATCAGGAGTTCCAAGTAAGTCCTAAGATGTGTACAAAGATTGGAAACTATATGATATACAGCACATGCCAATTTTTAATGTTTGTCTGTCATGTGAGTTATTTAAAAAAAATAAAAAAGTCTGGAACTTTAAACTGGTTCTAAAGTCCAAACATCTTTTACCTTAATGCAATCTCCGCCTTAAGGTAGAAACTGCTCCACTGCCTGTCCCATACCGCCCAACTTTTGAACTTCAGAATAAGAGACACTTAAAGCGGGGTTCCACCCAAATTTTGAACAATATCTGTATGTATTCTCTTCCTTGCCTAGATGCTGACATGCCGTTTAAAAAAATTTAAATCGCCGTAATTACCTTAGCTAGTCTCAGGCTTCCCAGGATGCCACTGAGCATGTGCGGTAACGAGCAGTGAATGCTGGGAGCACAGCATTCACCACATCCGGGAAATAAATGCTTGTGGGCTTCAAATGCCCACAATGAAGATGGAAACCGCCTGCAGTGAATAATATAAGTTATTCTTTCCGACGAAATCTGACACAGGCGGACATATTACACACAATATCTGAGTATGTATTGCTGAGAAGAAAAATTTGTGAATGAACTAAAAAAAAAAAAAAACGATAGATAGGTGGACCCCCGCTTTAATATGGGTATGGCCAAAGTATGGGTGTGGCCAAAATATGGGTGTGGCCAAAGTCTTACCAGTGGGGTGGACTTAAGGGGCGTGGTTAAACAAAACAAAGCTTCCTTGCACCTATAAAATATACTTTGATTGCATTGTCTGAGCCTACCTTAAAGACGAACTTCAGTAAAATAGTCAGGGACTACATAGTAACCAGCAACTGTTGAGACAATGAACTCTTTGGTGAGAAGTATATAATGTAAAGCATTGTGAATTTAGTGCAGGAGAGTGTAAAGCAGAGCACAGGGGTTGGGGATGTGCAATGCACGGAGTGCTGCAGTCAGTGTTGAGTTTAGGATACATACCACAGACTGCAGGGGTCCAGGGTGTGTAATGCAATATGTTCAAGAATCAGGAGTATGTAATGCACAGAGGACTGTAGTCAGTGCTGGATTTAGGAGTACATGACACACAGGGAGCAGGGTCCAGAAGTACATAATGCACAGAGTGCAGGCAACAGGAGTGTTATTCACAGAATGCAGGGGTCAGGAGTATGTAATGCACAGAATGCAGGGAACAGGAGTATCATTCACAGAATGCAGGGAACAGGAGTGTCATCCACAGAATGCAGGGGTCAGGAGTATGTAATTCACAGAATGCAGGGGACAGGCGTTTGTAATGCATAGAAGGAGTCAGACGTGCAAAACAAAAAAAGGGCAGGTGTCAGGGGTGTATATCGCAACAGTGTAGGGGCAAGGAGAGTACAAAATCACCCCTCCCCCATCGTACGCAATACTCTCCCCAACTTTACCCTTTCAGCAAAAAATCCCACTCCCTCCCCGCCAAAAAAAAAAAGAACTAATTTGCACGCTAACCCCCTCCCCCCCAGTACAAATCCTCTCTTCCCCTTTCCGGAACAAAACCTCCTATGCAACTCCCCCCTCCCAACGCAAAGTTCCCCCTCACAGCATAAGTCCTCCTTCTCCCTAGTACTCCTCTCAAAATAAATCCTCTTCTACCTCACAAATCTTCTGTCCCAGCACAACCCCCCCATTGTAGTACAACTCCTCTCCTACCCAATTCGCCTTCTCCAAATCCCCCCAGCACAAATCTTCTCCCCCCATCACCCTTGCCAGCACAACAAATCCCCCAAATGTATTTTCCCAGCAAACTTTCTCTCCCCTTTTCAAGTAAAAATTCCCCCCTCAATCCCTATTTTAGCACAGATCCTCCTCCTCTCAGTGTACATTCTTTCTCCACTTCTAGTACAAATCATCTCCCACTAACCCTTCTTCCCCCTCTTCAAAACCCTCCAGGACAAATCTTGCCCCCATCCCCAAATCCCCCCCCCCAGCAAAATTCCCCTCCCCACTTCTAGCACAGATCCTCTCTCCCAAGTTCTCCTTTCCAACAAAACCTCCCCCCACCTTGGGTCAAATCCTCTCCCACCCCTATCCTTCCCAGCACAAATTCTCTTTCCCCCTAATCCCCTATGCCTGCACATGTTCTCTCCTCAGTTCTTTTACAAGTCCTCCACCCAAATCCCGCCTCCCAGTACAGACCCTAAAAACACAAATCTTCTCTCCTTCTAAAATAAATGCATACTTTCCAACTGTCCCAGTTTTGGTGGAACCTTCCAAAGATATGAACAAAATTCCATAAATGCAGACAAAGGGCTCATTCACAGCAGAACGAGCTGTGGGAAACCCATATTCCATGCTTGTTTCCTGCACCACGTTCAACATGCACTGCAGTTGCAATGCTGCAGTGGGTGTCAGTGTTAATTTTAACGCCATTAACTTTAATGGCACCAAAATGTAGGTTGGAAATGCAGTGTGTTTGCCTGCAACAGATCACATGGTACAGAAATGTCACGCAATCCGGTTGCTGTGCATTTTTAAAAGTAGTGCGTGCACTACTTTTGGTGCGGTCTGGCGCAATTTCAGCTCATTCAAATAAATGGGCAGAAATCGCACTGTACCTGGATTGCATATAAATCACACAGGAATGCAGAGTGGGGCATTGTTACATACCAGGAGTGCGCTATGTGCAGAGGGCAGGGTTTTCGAGAGTACACACATACAGAGTGCAGAGTTGAGGGTACGCTACATACAGATTGCAGGGTTGGGGGGGTGTTGTGTACAGAGTGCAGGGTTGAGGAGTGCAAAAAACAAACAAAGGCGCCTCTGAGTGCAGAAGAAGAACAAGTTTAATGCCCCAACTGGGTTCAAAAACACTTACAAGATGGAAGGTGTAATCAGGCACATCGTGTGTGAGGCTGCATTGGAAGGGGTCACGGTGGGAGGAAGCCTTCAGAAGGGACCGTGACCCCCACCGTGACCCCTTCCAATGCAGCCTCACACACGATGTGCCTGATTACACCTTCCATCTTGTAAGTGTTTTTAAACCCAGTTGGGGCATTAAACTTGTTCTTCTTCTGCACTTAGAGGCGCCTTTGTTTGTTTTTTGTGTTCCTATAGATCCTGCTTCAGTCTTTTAAGTTGCAGCCCTTTGTGCTGAAAATTATTATCCAACAACTTTCATCATCTTCACCAGCACCCCCATTCCATTTTGGACTGCTTCCTTTTTTATAGAGACATTATTTAGACTACGTCAGTCCTGTGCGCCCTATATATATTTTTCTATTTCCAGGGTTGAGGAGTGCTCTACATACAAAGTGTAGGGTTGAGGGGTGTGCTATGTAAAGGGTGCAGGATTGAGGGGTGCACATCTATGGAGTGCAGGGCTGAGGGGTGTGCTACATACAAATGCAGGGTTGAGAGGTGTGCTGTGTACTTCCACGTTCTCCCCCCAAGTACAAAGTTCTCCCCGGGATTCCAGTACAGAGCTCACCCCCCTTCCCCCATTCCAGTACAGAGCTCACCCCCTTTCCGTTATTCCAGTACAGAGCTCTCTTCCTGCCATAAATCCTCTCCCAAGAAAGCTTCAAATAGTGGAGCTGCTGCAAAAGAGCAGCTACAACTTACAGCATATCTATGCAGGCTGCGGGTGCGGGTATCTGGAGGAACTTCTGCCATGATGGCTCCGCCCCCTCCCTCCTCTGCTCTCCTAGACTGGAGGGGATTCTGTGTGGCCAATGGCAGAGTGGAGCTGTCACTTGAAAAAAGTGAAGCAGTGACAGTAGTGTGCTGGACGTTGCAGAACTTTCCGGCTAAAAAAACCCCTGCTGGTGCCTGCACCAGTGTGCCCTTGCCAGGAAAGTCAATGGAGCCCAGTGCTGGAACTTGCAGTGATACAAAAACAGGCGCCACTGCCCCATCTATAACTGGCCATTGCAGTAAGCAGAATTGGGGGGCGACATAAGGTAAAAACAAGGCCAAGGATAAATCCAAGGGAGAAAGACCAAGATTACTTACCGACCAGCTTGCAGACAACCAAATAAACATGTCTTATAGGGCGTACACACGGTCGGACTTTGTTCGGACATTCCGACAACAAAATCCTAGGATTTTTTCCGACGGATGTTGGCTCAAACTTGTCTTGCATACACACGGTCACACAAAGTTGTCGGAAAATCCGATCGTTCTGAATGCGCGGTGACGTAAAACGCGTACGTCGGGACTATAAACGGGGCAGTGGCCAATAGCTTTCATCTTTTTATTTATTCTGAGCATGCGTGGCACTTTGTCCGTCGGATTTGTGTACACACGATCGGAATTTCCGACAACGGATTTTGTTGTCGGAAAATTTTATCTCCTGCTCTCCAACTTTGTGTGTCGGAAAATCCGATGGAAAATGTCCGATGGAGCCCACACACGGTCGGAATTTCCGACAACACGCTCTGATCGGACATTTTCCATCGGAAAATCCGACCGTGTGTACGGGGCATAACAGTATGCGTTAAAAGCAGGGGTTTTGGTAAGTAAGCTTGGTCTTTCTCCCTTGGATTTATCCTTGGCCTTGTTTTTACCTTATGTCTCCCCCCAATGCTGCTAAGTGCGATGGCCAGTTATAGATGGGGGCAGTGACGTCTGTATTTGTATCACTGTATATTGGTCAGGCAGCACACTGAAACCTTCGCAGCCATTGAGCTACATGCTGGGTGCTCAGTGTGCGCATGTACCTTTAAAGGGGTTGTAAAACACCTGGCAGGGACCGGCCCCCCCAGGCCCCCCCCCCCCCACCGTTTTACTTACCTGAGCCCTGGAATTTCACATGTGCGGTTGGTGGGTATGCCTGCCCTAGCCCCCCTGCCCCAAAGCACTTATTTGGCTACCCCTCAATGCTGTCTCGTCTACAGCACTGCGCCTCCACTCCCTGGTTTGCTGTAGCCAGTCAAGCTCCTGTGAGGAGGAAGCAGAGGCGTGGCCTACCGCTGCTGCATGGCTTGGGAGCACGCCCACATGGTGCCCCATTGCACATGGAGGAAGTAGGAGCAGAGAGCACCAACGAGGATTCCAAAAGAGTAGGTAAGAGACCACTCTCTGCAAAATCGTTGCACAGAGCAGGTAGGTATAGCATCTTTTTTTATTTTAACGAAAAAAAAATTGCATTTTATATCACTTTAAGTATTTTTTATTTTTATTCCCATTTATTTTATTGTTGCCTATTGTCTATTTTCATAATATCTTTTTCTGTAAATATTTTTCTTGCACCATTTTGTTGTTTTTTAATTAAACAACACTTTCAAATTGTTATAATTTATCTCTAATGCTTTAAACCAGGAATGAAAGAATTCTTAATCTATGAAGAATGTTACCATGTTTCATTTCTTCCTGGCATAGCAGTGGGTGTTCCAGACATTTCCTAAATGTTACAACTGTTATAACAGATAATGTGAAAGGTGTGTGTTTAGAGCGCATGTGTGAGGTAAGTGACCCCCCCAGTGATCATCACTCTCAGCATTTTGCCACTTAGATTATTGAGGATGAGAGTACCACTGTTGTATGTATGACATCCATTAAAGTGCACCTGCGGTCATACACACCTTCTAGAAAATATGTCTGTTACACAGGAAGCTGCCTTGTCCTTTCAATATTTGGCATAAAAGTTGCACCTGGCTCAAATGTAATTTAACTCATATCACCCTGTGTAATTGTAATAGGAATATTCCTAGCTATCACATGGTTCCATGAAAGAAAAACATGCATCAAACAAGCACAAAAAATACCTGTTGATCTTACAGTATACTGCGAGCTGAACTGAAAACATAAAAAAAATATTTTTGTCCTGTAAACTACTTAAGTCTCCCATGTAACAGAGATGGCAACCGTAACATCCTTCATAGGTACAATGATGGAGTGAATGTAGCCACCCAGACACAGAAAGTGTGCTATTTACAGGACTACTAGGTAAAAATAAAGTAAAAAAAGCCTGAAAAAAAAAGTAAGCTGCGATATAGTACATTTTTATTTCTGTGTTTAAATACACTTTAAATTATGTGCTCAGTTATCCTCTTGCGGCACGTTGTACACATACAGTATCTCACAAAAGTGAGTACACCCCTTACATTTTGTAAATATTTTATTATATCTTTTCATGTGACAACACTGAAGAAATGACACTTTGCTACAATGTAAAGTAGTGAGTGTACAGCTTCTATAACAGTGTAAATTTGCTGTCCCCTCAAAATAAGTCAACACACAGCCATTAATGTCTAAACCGCTGGCAACAAAAGTGAGTACACCACTAAGTGAAAATGTCCAAATTGTGCCCAAAGTGTCAATATTTTGTGTGCCCACCATTATTTTCCAGCACTGCCTTAACCCTCTTGGGCATGGAGTTCACTGGAGCTTCACAGGTTGCCACTGGGGTCCTCTTCCACTCCTCCATGTCAACATCACGGTGCTGGTGGATGTTTGAGACCTTACGCTCCTTCTCCTTTGCTCAATAAGGTTTAGGTCTAGAAACATGCTTGGTCAATCCATTACCTTTATCCTCAGCTTCTTTAGCAAGGCAGTGGTCATCTTGGAGGTGTGTTTGGGGTCGTTATCATGTTGGAATACTGCCCTGCGGCCCAGTCTCCTAAAGGAGGGGATCATGCTCTGCTTCAGTATGTCACAGTACATGTTGGCATTCATGGTTCCCTCAAGAATTTATTCTTCTCCTCAGTCTTCACGAGGGAATCGGGGGGCTTTAGTAACCAAAACTGCAGTGCTTATCTTCATGACACATCACAGGAAGCACCCTCATGGCTAACAGAGGACAGAATTAGAATTTGACTTGGGAAACTTAACATTAATAAATCACCGGGACCGGATGGCTTGCACCCGAGGGAACTTAGGGAAATCAGTCAAGTAATTACCAGACCATTGTTCCTAATTTTTACTGACAGTTTACCGACTGAAATGATACCAGTGGATTGGAGAAAAGCCAATGTAGCACCAGTATTTAAAAAGGGCCCAAAATACATCCCTGGGAATTACAGACCAGGTAGCCTAACATTAATAGTATGCAAGCTCTTGGGGGGAACGATAGGGGACTATATACAAGATTTTAATAATGAAAACGGTATCAGCAGTAATCAGCATGGATTCATGAAGAATCGTTCTTGCCAAACCAATCCATTAACCTTCTATGAGGAAGTGAGTTGCCATCTAGATAAAGGAAGGCCCATAGACTTGGTGTATCTGGACTTTGCAAAAGCATTTGACACAGTTCCCGATAAACATTTACTGTACAAAATAAGGTCCGTTGGCATGGACCATAGGGTGAGTACATGGATTGAAAACTGGCTACAAGGGTGAGTTCAGAGGGTTGTGATAAATGGGGAATACTCTGAATGGTCAGGGGTGGGTAGTGGGGTCCCACAGGGTTCTGTGCTGACTAATCCTATTTAATTTATTCATAAACGACCTGGAGGATGAGGTAAACAGTTCAATCTCTGTATTTGCGGACAATACTAAGCTAAGCAGGGCAATAACTTCTCCGCAGGATGTGGAAACCTTGCAAGAAGATCTGAACAAATTAATGGGATGGGCAACTACATGGCAAATGAGGTTTAATGTAGAAAAATGTAAAATAATGCATTTGGGTGGCAAAAATATGAAGTCAATCTATACACTAGGGGGAGAACCTCTGGGGGAATCTAGGATGGAAAAGGACCTGGGGGTCCTAGTAGATGTAGGCTCAGCAATGGTATGCAATGCCAAGCTGCTACTAGCAAAGAAAACAGAATATTGGCGTGCATTAAAAAAGGGATTAACTCCAGGAATAAATCGATAATTCTCCCACTCTACAAGACTCTGGTCCGGCCGCACCTAGAGTATGCTGTCCAGTTCTGGGCACCAGTCCTCAGGAAGGATGTACTGGAAATAGAGTGAGTACAAAGAAGGGCAAAAAAGCTAATAAACGGTCTGGAGGATATTAGTTATGAAGAAAGGTTGCAAGCACTGAACTTGTTCTCTCTGGAGAAGAGACGCTTGAGAGGGGATATGATTTAAAAATACCGTACTGGTGACCCCACAATAGGGATAAAACTTTTTCGCGGAAGGGAGTTTAACAAGACACGTGGCCACTCATTAAAATTAGAAAAGAGGTTTAACCATAAACTACGTAAATGGTTCTGTACTGTAAGAGCGGCCAGGATGTGGAATTCCCTTCAGCAGGCGGTGTTTTCAGCGGGGGGGCATCGATAGTGTCAAAAAACTACTAGATAAGCACCTTAATGATTAAAACATACAGGGATATACAATGAAATACTAACTTATAATCACACACATAGGTTGGACTTGATGGACTTGTGTCTTTTTTCAACCTCACCTACTATGTAACTATGTATATATGTAAGGAACTGTAGCTCCCCAGTGCCGACAGCACTCATGCAGCCCCAGGCCATGACATTCCCACCACCATGCTTGACTGTAGACAAGATACACTTGTCTTTGTACTCATCACCTGGTTGCCACCACACACGCTTGACACATTCTGAACCAAATAAGTTTATCTTGGTCTCATCAGACCACAGAACATGGTTCCAGTAATCCATGTCCTTAGTCTGCTTGTCATCAGCAAACTGCGGGCTTTCTTGTGCATCATCTTTAGAAGAGGCTTCCTTTTGAGATGACAGCCATGCAGACCAATTTGATGCAGCGTGCGGCGTATGTTCTAAGCATTGACAGGCTGACCCCCCACCCCTTCAACCTCTGCAGCAATGCTGGCAGCACTCAGACATCTATTTCCCAAAGACAAAGACAGAGCATGTACACTCAACTTCTTTGGTCGACCATGGCGAGGCCTGTTCTGGAAACTGTCCTGTTAAACTTCTGTATGGTCTTGACCACCGTGATGCAGCTCAGTTTCAGGGTCTTGGCAATCTTCTTATAGCCTAGGCCATGTTTATGTAGAGCAACAATTCTTTTTTTCAGATCCTCAGAGAGTTCTTTACCATGAGGTGCCATGTTGAATTTCCAGTGACCAGTATGAGAGAGTGAGAGCGATAACATCAAATTTAACACACCTGCTCCCCATTCACACCTGAGACCTTGTAACACTAACGAGTCACATGACACTGGGGAGGGAAAATGGCTAATTGCACCCAATTGGGACTTTTTCACTTAGGGGTGTACTCGCTTTTGTTGTCAGCGGTTTAGACATTAATGGCTGTGTGTTGAATTATTTTGAGGGAACAGCAAATTTACACTGTTATACAAGCTGTACACTCACTACTTTACATTGTAGCAAAGTGTAATTTCTTCTGTGTTGTCACATGAAAAGATATAATAAAATATTTCTTTATAATGTGAGGGGTGTACTCACTTTTGTGAGATACTGTATAGGCAGCTACACTGAAGTGAGTCTTCTTCCGCGAGGTCACATACAGTATATGTGTACATGTCTTTGTGCTTGGAGTGCGCTGCACAGCGCACACCCAGCACAGAGACCGAGCTCTCACAGAAAGCCCTGGGTCCTGTAACAATGATTGCAGCAATCACCTGATCACTGTGATAGCCTCTGTGGCTATCACAGTGATCAATCACTGTGAAGCCCGTCCCTGTATATGATTTTTCCTTGCTAGAGGAGAAAAAATGGGTAATAAATAAGTAAATAAATAAAAATAGCTAGATCAATGTTTGATCTAGGTTAGAGTCAGGGTTAAGCTAGGTTTACACAATCTAAATATCGGTCCGTTCAGCAGAAACCATCTGACATTTGGTCAGTGTGTACAGTCGCCTGTCTCACACACCAGCTTCTGTCCAACGGGCATGCTGGAAAACGGGCAGCCAATCAGCACTCGCAGCCAATGGACCGGTGTCTTCTGGCTGGGGTGGGCGCTTTCCCCCTGTCAGAACACAAAGGCACAGCGGGGAAGATCAACACACTAACATCGCTTGTGTTAGTACAGTATTCTGTCCAGGTTTTTTTTTTTTATTCAGCCTGCAGGGTTAAAAGAAAACAAACTAAGTGTGTGTACCTAGCCTTAGAGTTAGGTGTCAGGGTTAGAGTTAGGATCAAAGACAGGGACAAAGATCAGGGTTAGTATATGTTGGTTAGGAATTAACAAAAAACATTTTTTTTAAATTAGTATCAGTGTCCATTAGTGTCGGCATCAGTATGTTTTAGGTAGGATAAAAAAAAGCAAATTGTGCATCATTGTTTCTGGGCTGTGCTATGGGTACAAACAAAAAAATAACATAAACATATATGGTATCACTGTGATTGTCAGGAGCAAGAGAATTTATTTTGAGTTGTTCTTTGGTGGTAGATTATGGTAGTAGAAAGAAACACTTAGGCATTAGGATTTGTTTCGCACCCCATTGTAACCATTTAATTAATTCTCTGCTGTGCGTAAATATAAACTGTGGAAAACAAGCAAAACTGATCACTGCTAATGTTAAGACAAACTACAACTGTACTAAAGTATTTGTTGTCTGTTTACTAGGTGCCTATTACACCTGTTTGATTTCCTGCAATGAAACACAAGAATTGTATAAAAATTGTACGAAGAACCCCCTAACGGGGCTTTAAAGCAGCCAAAATAAATAGTCAAAACATGATTTTATTAGTACGAAGGGTAGTATATAACAAATGGATTCTGACCTATAGAGTCAGGACATGAACTGGAGTACAATATACGGTAAAAAAGATAAAAAAACACAGCGGACAGTGTCCGTAATTGGGAACAATGTGCCATACAATGTATTAGGACAACAGGATCATAAATATTAAAATGCTGACGCGTTTTGACCCTAACTGGGTCTTCTTCAGAGGATAGTTGTCAACTGTAGAAATATAAGCATATATCAAACAAAATATAAAACTCAACGGTAACAGACTCATGTATGTAACACAGCATATCTACATAAATTGCATAATTACCAGTCACAAAATTCCCGATAGTGTTAGGTGTTCCTGATGAAGAGGATATGGTCCCTCCTGTGTTTTATGCCTCCCCAGTAATAGGTCAACTCCTCAGAGAGCGGGTGATAGGCCAGACCTGCCTTGCGAGGGATCACGCATATATTACCCACCACAGGGGGGAAAAAGGGAGAAACGGACAGCGTCAGGCACACACTGCACCCAAGATGGAGTGACGGTGATGCTGGAATCGGATTGAAGGCAAGAAATAATTCGTTTTCCTATAGAGATACTGGTTCCCCTAATTCAGAACAGTTTGCTGGTATTAAAATGTAGGTGCAAGGGCATGCAGGGGACAGGAGTGCAAGAAAAAAGGGAAGGCAAAGAAAAGAAAAACAGAGGGAGGGGGATGGGGGGAAGGGGGGAAAAAGGGGGGGAAAGGGGGGAAAAAAGGGAAAAGAGAACAGGGGAAGAGTGAGGGGGGCAGACAAGGAGAAGTCAGTGAAAGCCAAGGAGTGAAAAAAGTGTGTGAAGTGAGTGAATTGGTGACATGGTGAGACAAACAAACATTGAGACCCCTGCTGCCCATGCGGAACCGTACAGCGATGGTGGTATTGGAAATAATAGTACTATCCGTGCACCAGTAAATGGAAAATGTATAAAGTGAAGGAGACCAGCCAAAGCTGGAAAGGAAAAGGAAATGTGAGGGTAGTGCAGTGGTGAAAATGTGAGAGGTTAGAAAGCTGGAAATGAAGGGAAGAGTGAAAAGACACAAAGGTGAGGATAGAACCCTAAAACAACACAACAACCCACACAGGAGTATAAAAAGAACCAAACAGTTCATGATGTATGGACACCAAGATGATGAAACTAAAGCAGCCCCACAAAAAGCTTTAACGTGGCTCGGGGACCCGGGTCCCTGCAAATCAACAAAACAGGCAAGGGCTTGGATCCCTTTGTGGTGCGGATTCAACAAACCATCTAAGTGTGATTAACCTATCTTCTATGAATCTGTCACCAACTGAGATACAACTTCTTTCCCGGGGACTAACCTTTTGCCCAGAACAGAACTTTGATGTTTTTGAAACAATCACCGACTTACAACTGTTTGCACGCAAGTTACTACTAAAATACTTGCATGCGAAGGATGACCCTGATGATGACACTGTGGAGGGGTCCCCCCTTAGCATGAAGGAATGTAAGGCCCTACGTGACCTAACTCTTCTCTATCAAGAAAACAATACGGTGGACCTAATAGATCAAATCGATCTGGACGCCTTACTGCAGGAGGCTGACAGATCAACTTCTGAATGGTTTGCATAATATACTACATCATAACCACTTTTGCTTTGACAACTCCCACTACCTCCAGGTACAGGGTGTGGCTATGGGGACCTGTTGTGCCCCCAACTACGCCAACCTGTAGCTGGGGGAGTGGGAGAAGTCCCTCCTAGAGGACGAGGGCCTTGTCGTATACACCAGCCATATAATCAAATGGCTGAGGTATATTGACGACGTCTTCGTCATCTGGGAGGGACCTGAGGCCAAATTAGTCGAATTTCTGAATCGGATTAATGCGAATGATCATAATTTGAGATTCACGATGACCCATGATCTCCACAATGTCACCTTTTTAGATGTCTCCGTTTCTGTTAATACTGAAAGAAAGTTATCTAGTACCCTGTTCCGAAAGACAACTGCTGGCAATACGGTCCTCCACTCGGACAGTTTCCACCCGACACCACTGAAGACTTCAATCCCCCACGGACAATATTTGCGCCTTCGCCGCAATTGTTCGAATGACGCTCTTTTTAAAAAAAAAGCTGAGGGGCTTCAAAGCCGACTGTTAGCAAGGGGATACAGCCGATCCTGCCTTAAAAAGGGATACAATAAAGCCATAGGCCAATCTAGATCCCAGCTGCTTTTTAGGTCAAAGTACCCCAAAAGCCTTGAGTGTAATCTTACCCGTATCATCATGCGCTACTCGCGACAACACAGAGCCATTAACAAGATTATAAAGCGTCATTGGAGCATCCTCACGGATGATCCTAAATTGCATGAGTTTGTTCATAAACAACCTACTATAACCTACAGAAGAGCTATATCATTACGAGACAAGCTTGTCCAGAGTGAATATACCAATGAGAATGGCGGATTGAAACACCGCTCCGTAGTGGGTTCCTTCCCCTGTGGACACTGCTCTTATTGTTCACTTATCAAAAAAGACAAAACCTTTGTTCTTCCTAATGGAAACACATTTACAACTACAAAATCTGTGAATTGCCACACACGTGGAGTAGTATATCTCATGGAATGCAAATGTGGCGCCTACTATGTGGGGAAAACCAGGCAGGAATTTGGGAAGCGTATCTCCCAACATGTATACAGCATGCAGGTGGGGAATCCATACCTCCCTATTGGGAGGCATGTAATCTCAACACACAATTATAGGGCCCCAAGAGTTACTTTTGTGGCCCTTTGCAGGATGCACATTCCAACCAGAGGTGGCGATTGGAATAAGGCTCTGCTACAAAAAGAGCAGAGATGGATATTCCAACTACAGGCCACCTCTCCACCAGGCCTTAATGAATCTATCTCGTTCGCTCCTTTCCTTCAGGGGTTTTCCTCTGGCAGGACACAATGAGTGAATTAGAGGGAATTCCTCACTCCAAATTTGCTGCATTATTTTCTTTATGTGTGTTAGGGATCACATTACCATCATATATTCTCTTCCCCCCCCTTCCAGTCCTGGTATTAACCCCCCTAATAAGGGAAACCATGTTTTCCATCTCATGGTTTAGCCCTGCCTGGGCTACCCCATGACCAGCAAACTGACTATGAGCATTCGCAATATTCATGATAGGATAATGTACTCTCCCGTTTAAAGCATAATGTATAAAAGTAGGTATTTGTCTTTCTCTAATCCTCCCATTCCCAGCATGATACAGCCTTGGAAAAACAGCTCACAGTTTTCTTTATTCTGTTTTATTCTCTCTTATTATGTATACCGGTACTTGTTCATTAAGTATTTTCTATTTTGTACTCTTTATCTTCTATTTAATACTATAATGAATTATGTTATTGTATTTACACAATTATCTTGAATGCGACAGTGATATTGTACAGTACAATATATATCATTATGGCCAACAAAGGATCTTGTATACTCCACACAATATGCCCAGTCAGTGTTCGATGATGGCAGGTGTGGATTCTTTCAATGTGATCTGCTTATTTATAACTATCTTGCTTTCTCCCCCTGTGTCTATGTATTTGTCTCCCCGTGATCGGCTATGCTCTTCCAATAGGGGGCAGGGTTACGCCACACATGCCTTCCTGGCAGGACAAGAGGGGAGACGCTTGGGCCCTGCGTCTCCTGAATGCGCCCACTAGGTGACAGCACCTTGGACTGGACGCTTCTTGTCTGCCAGCGGCATCCCGGATCCCTTCCGGACTCCGTGCGCACGCGCGCGAGACCTTGTGCGCATGCGCGTGACGTCACGGCGTCTGCGCGGTTGCGGTGGAAGTGACGGGGGACCCGGGGGTTTGTTCTCCTCCGGAACGCCGGGGGGTCACACGGTGAGCGCACTTGCGTGCCGCTCTTCCCCTTGGTGGAGGGGGAGGGAGGAGGGGAGTAGATGAGCACCCGCACCTGAAGGGGTTTAGCCAATTAGCACTTCCTTTTAAGGGACCTAGTTTCAGGAGAGGCTCATTGATCCTCTCCTTACCTTGTGAAATGCCTGTATGCAACCACCGGTCTTATTGAGTGGTAAGTACTTTCAAAATGTTTGGAATTGCCTTCCTCCATGTGTGGTTTACACGACTGCTATAAGAGTACTTCCTTGCAATACCCCTTTTTTTATTTAAATATGTCTGATGTTGACATTATACCTTTCAGAACCTTGGGCTAATTGATCTAAGCTTTTCCGGTCCTCAGTATTAGGTAATAAGCACTGCCGTCACCTCATGCACCCCTTTATTTCATCATCTTGGTGTCCATACATCATGCACTGTTTGGTTCTTTTTATACTCCTGTGTGGGTTGTTGTGTTGTTTTAGGGTTCTATCCTCACCTTTGTGTCTTTTCACACTTCTCTTCATTTCAAGCTTTCTAACCTCTCACATTTTCACCACTGCACTACCCTCACATTTCCTTTTCCTTTCCAGCTTTGGCTGGTCTCCTTCACTTTATACAATTTCCGTTTACTGGTGCACGGATAGTACTATTATTTCCAATACCACCATCGCTGTACGGTTCCGCATGGGCAGCAGGGGTCTCGATGTTTGTTTGTCTCACCATGTCACCAATTCACTCACTTCACACACTTTTTTCACTCCTTGGCCCTTGACTGACTTCTCCTTGTCTGCCCCCCTCACTCTTCCCCTGTTCTCTTTTCCCTTTTTCCCCCTCTTCCCCCATCCCTCTCCCTCTGTTTTTCCTTTCTTTCCCTTCCCTTTTTTCTTGCACTCCTGTGCCCTGCATGCCCTTGCACCTATATTTTAATACCAGCAAACTGTTCTGAATTAGGGGAACCAGTATCTCTCTAGGAGAACTAATTATTTCTTGCTTTCAATCCGATTCCAGCATCACCGTCACTCCATCTTGGGTGCAGTGTGTGCCTGACGCTGTCCGTTTCTCCCTTTCCCCCCCCTGTGGGGGGTAATATATGCGTGATCCCTCGCAAGGCAGGTCTGGCCTATCACCCGCTCTCTGAGGAGTTGACCTATTACTGGGGAGGCATAAAACACAGGAGGGACCATATCCTCTTCATCAGGAACACCTAACACTATCGGGAATTTTGTGACTGGTAATTATGCAATTTATGTAGATATGCTGTGTTACATACATGAGTCTGTTACCGTTGAGTTTTATATTTTGTTTGATATATGCTTATATTTCTACAGTTGACAACTATCCTCTGAAGAAAACGCGTCAGAATTTTAATATTTATGATTCTGTTCTCCTAATACATTGTATGGCACATTGTTCCCAATTACGGGCACTACCCTTCGTACTAATAAAATCATGTTTTGACTATTTATTTTGTATCTATTGGCTGCTTTAAAGCCCCGTTAGGTGGTTCTTCGTACAATTTTTATGCATCTCATGGGGTGCGCAGCCCATTTGTCTGTACGCATGCGAGTGTCTCTTGTTGATTAAAAACAAGAATTGTATTTTAATAAAATGCATTTCACATATAATGCCCATTCTTTTCTATACCAATGAAAAGGTTAACCATATTTTAAAGCTTACAGACTCAAATTTGGAATTGATATTTTATGTGACAGTGAGCCCACATTCCATGTAGTGTCACATACAACATTTATTACATAGATCAGACTCTAAGTTATACATTGAATTTAACCATGTGTACAGAGCCATTGATGTGGAACACCAGAAATGAGTACAATCTGCAGATATCCAAATGGAACCCCATATTACATTTAATACAGATTACATTACATGCACACATTTGCTGCCAGAAAATGGATTAGATGTAGTATGGGAAGATATCAGTAAGAATGCAATATTTATGGAATGGTTGTCAAAAACTGCACAATATCACCAGTCAAACATATATACAATATATAAAATGCTATGTCTAAATGGGCAATTTATTTTGATGAAAAACTAAACCAAAAACTGAAACATGGGCTCAAAGTGCAATTCCCCTTTTTCTTTGGTACCTTTACTTTACTAGGGAAAAAAGATGTAGGGAATCTGCTGGCACTATCCATAAGAGCACATAGTGCCCCACTCCGATGATGGGTGGCAAAAAAACGCTTTGCCGCATTTCCTGATGGTGGCTGGATTCGCTGCACTTTAGGCATAGATGAAGGGGAAAATATAATTGGAGAAGGACGGTTGCCCTCCCACAAGGGGGTCTTGGGTCTGACACTTATTGCTGAAACAGCAAAAATCACTTTTGTGCGCAACAGTGGTATGCTACAAAGCACCCAATATTTTGTCCCCCCATTTACCATACCTGCCATTATTTTTTTTTTAAAGAACAGGAAGGCCTGAAGTCACACCCCTTATCCCTATGCAAAAATCAAAGAGGCTGGTCATACTTCCACAATGCAGAGGGGGAAGGGAAGACAGCAGAAAATGGAGAGGGTAAATTGAATCTATGGCCATGGGGAAAAAAGGCAGGCAGCAGCAACATTTAGGAGTAGAATGCTGCAACCAAAGGCTACACTCCCTTCCCCAAATCTTCAACATTTTCAACTATCTTAGAAAGGCAGTGTGGAGACGCACTGGCAAAAGAGGGAAATGGCTGGTAAACCATTTCTCTTTGTAATCCTCCCAGGTGCAAAGCAGCCTCTTCCTGCAAAAGCTGCTAACACATAATTTCCTTCCTTCTCCTCCCCTACAGGCTCACCATTTTAATGAACTCCTAATTGACTTTTCTATCTTCTCCTCTATTAGGGGGAATAACAGCCCTATTTCTGGCCTGCTAATGCACCATTTTTGTTTTTCTCCTCCTATCCCACAGATGCACATTGTCTCCCCCCCCCTCTAGAGTGCATAGCAGCTATTTTTACTGGTCTGGTAATGTTGTTGTTTTTTTTTTTTTTGGGGGGGGGGGGTGGCCTGTACTACACTACATTGGCAGGTATCCAGCCTATATGATTTGGACCAGGAAGACCAGAACCAGTGTCACAGAAGGCCATCCCTGCCCTCAACCTGTAGTATGTGTTGTCTTGGCAGTGGATAGAAGGAGTGTTTGGGCTTATAGTTATATTCTGCAATTGTTTTATTATATGTCTTCCAAATAAACTTTTGTAAACAAAAAAAAAAAAAAAAACAATACAAGGGGAAAATCATGCAGAAATCTACTGCCACCATCCATGATGGTGATTAAAGTGCCCCAAAGTAGCATGACAAAGAATTGTCCTTGCCATATTTTCCAATGGTCTCTGGATCTGCTGCACTAGAGGCTTTACTGAAGGATGAAAAACCTTACAAGATGTCTTTATTTGTGCTCAACAGTGGTGTGCTCCAAAGTACCTTCTATTTTGTCCCCACTATTGCCATAGGTGCCCTAAATTTATTTAATCCCTTTTATTAAAAATCAAAGTCTGCAAGGCCTAAAGTGAGGGACAGAGAATCTGTATGCAGAGGCAGTAGATTATTTGAGTGTATTTTTAACAGTATTTTCTATTTTGATATTTCAATTTGTAAAATTTAAAGTAGATGTAAACCCAATGTCATCCTTTCTAAACTACTGCCATGGGGGTTATCTATAAGGATATACATGCCTCCAGCATTTATCTTTACCTGTCAAATGTCTGCAAATTCTGTGGGTGGGTCTGTTGTCTGGAGCTCGGTGGGTGGAGTCGTGATGTCAGTAGACTCCCCGCCCACCTCTACACTCCCCTTGTCAATATGCATTTTCTCCTGTGTATTTCTAACTGAACTTCTGCTATGATCTCTAACATCCAGTGAAAAGACAGGAAAGTAACCACATGACTTCAGCATGCCAAATCATGCTGAGGTGTGGAACAGCCAATCCTTGCAGAGCTGCTGAAGAAATGAGTGGGGGAGAGAATTAAAAAATAATGCCTGTGTCTTAGGCTGTCACTCACAGCAAGGGGGAGTATTTGACAAAGTTTTTCTCAGTTTGTCAAGATTTTTCTCACTAAACAATAAAAGAGGAGATGGATTAATTAATTAATTGCTCAGAGATGGATTAACTCTGGATTAACTCTGTGTGGCAAGACTGGGCTCAAATGATAGGAAATCTTATACTCTACAGTATGATATAAAAAAAAAAAAATTCGGGTTTACATCCACTTTGACATGTTTTTTTCACTGTAAGTCCATCCAGGTTGTGTTAAAAAAATGTGGGATGGACGGCAATGCAACTTGGGCACTACCTTTGCAAAAAGTCCAAAAGTGTAAACAATAAAGAAGAAGAGAACGAGTGACTAACCTAAGTTTGAACAGTGCCACATCCAATGTTCAAGACAGAGACAAGAGAGGTTCCCTAAGTGGGCTTTTAAGGCACTCAGTAGTAACTTATGTAAAAAGTGTACCAAAATATGCAAAATAATAATAATAATAATAATAATAGTAAACACATTTTATTTATGAATAAACAGAGTTAAAAAGTTGTAACGAAACATTGATTGAGTAGAGGTTGTAGTAGATCAATGTTTCGTTACAACTTTTTAACTCTGTTTATTCATAAATAAAATTTGTTTACTATTATATTATTTTGGTACACTTTTTACATAAGTTACTACTGAGTGCCTTAAAAGTCCACTTAGGGGAACCTCTCAAATTGTAAACAATGGGCTCTTTGCAAGCCTGCAATCTCAGGTACTGGCCTTACAGAGGTAATATTGGCTCTGCTCACATTATCTGTACATGATTGATTTATTCTCAGCTGTATCCCGGGGACTTCTGTCAATGTAGACGGAGAGTATTCATACCATAATGAAAAAGGTACGTTTCAAAGGAATTCAAAGTTTCATTCAAGGAAAGCCACAATAATTGTACAGATTAAATGCACACTTTGTACGTGGCTTCAGTAGGCTGCAGTTTCAGAGGGAGACAAAATTATAGTATATTAGTGTATATCAAAGAAAAAAAAAAAACACAAAAAATTTACAGACTTGATGCATACTCTGTAAATGGCGTTAGTAGGCCACAGTTTTAGAGGTAGACATCAGAGAAACTAGGCAGGTTTTAGTTAAGAAATCAAAACTCCCTAACGAGCGTAAAAGAAATGATAGGTTCCCCTACTGTTTCCAGTAATGACCTGTCCCATATTTGAATCTGACAACATGCTGGCACACCAGTGTCTTTAAATCAGTTTTAATAAAATAGCAATAAGCCCTGTGGGAAAATAACTTGTCAAACAGGTTTTCCACTAGCAGAGTCGATATGTTATCAACCATAAAAATATACAGTGGCACAGTAGGTGAGAGAGATTGCATTTATTCCCGTTAGTCGCCTGTGATTGGCCCTGCCAGAATGCACTGCAGCTAAGAGCAAAACGACTCCACTAGGGACAGTAATAACAGAGGTAAATATAACTAAATTGTGGAAGACTGTAAGTAAGAAAGTGGCCTCTTGTCAAGTAGAAATGGACCAGCCCCACACTTATACAATCATCGGTGTAAAACCAACTTTAAAGGATAAGTTCACTTTTTATTAAAACAAAATAAATAAACATTTTTTTGCAGGTAAAAAAATTTGCATTTATAATTTTTTGTTTCTGGAGCCTTTAACGCATTTATTATTATTTATAGGTCTGATGCACACTGTCAGTGTATCTGTGTGCCCGTACTTCATACAGGCAAGCATATATAATCTAACAGGAAGACTCAATGAACTAGCATGGCTATCCACAGCACTATGGTAGTTCATTGAAAACTATAAGCTGACAGCCACAAAGACTGTCAGGACTTGTAGTGTGCCATTCACAGAGGACTGTGAATGAGTGATGTAGCTGGGTGGGTGGAGTGCCACTGGGCCGCTTTTTTTTTTTTTTTAAATTGTGACTGCTGGTGTGGGGGGGGGGGGGTTATTGGAAAAGATTTCCAATAGCTGTCAGATTGGGGATCAGGGAGAAGCAGGGGTCAGTCTGTTTGTAACATGTTACACTCTGAATATGTAACATGTTCCGAAAGGTGAACTTATCCTTTAATATAATAAATAGAGGATTCACAACATATAATCTCACCTGTTATGTTTCACATCATAAACAGTTTAGTAAACCCCTTTTGTTTGGATCTGTTTCCCAAAGAAGATTTTCTCCCTGTTTCCATGGAGAGCTCTTTGTCCCTTAATGTGGGCTCCGCTTCCCTACGGGTGGTATGGGATGCTCTTAAGGCCTTTCTTCGGGGACTGTTAATTCAAAAAATTTGTGCTATTAAAACCGCTTCCCATAGGGAACTGGAACTTGTGAAGGCGGAGACTTCTATGGCGGAAGCCAACTACATTCAGGACCCTGCTTTAGATAACTACTACGACTTGAGTGGTTGTCATCTCAAAGAAGGCTTAATGAGTTACTGGAAATTAGGTGAGGAACAAACAGTTTTTCAGAAGAGGCTGATCTAGGTTGAGGGAGAGGCGACTGGTAGGTTGCTGGCCCAGATAGTGCAGTCCCAATCTAATCCTACTCATGTTTCGGCTCTGATTAAAGGAGGGGGAACGATTAATACTCAGACTAGCTCTATTGTGTCTATTTTCAGTCTTATTATCAGGATTTATATACCTCTAGGGTTGACTGCACTTCAGCTGAGCTGTCCGCCTACCTGGTACTATTAATTTTATGGTTCTGCCATCGGCGGATCAGGAAATTCTTTATGCTCCACTTACCATACAAGAAACGGAAAATGCAGTAGCTAGCTTTCTTAACTCTAAAGCTCCAGGGGTTGACAGTCTCCCTATCAAGATCTACAAAAAATATAGGGAAGCGTTGCTTCCAGCCCTTTTTAGTACATTTAATGAGGCTTTTTCCATGGGTCAGCTCCCAGACTCTATGGGTGAGGCCATTATAGTAGTCATACCTAAGAAAGATAAAAACCCTCTATATCCCGAGTCCTATAGATCAATTTCTCTATTATCTACAGATCCTAAAATACTTGCCAAAGTACTTTCTATTAGATTAAATAAGGTTACATAGCATATTATTCACCCTGATCAGGCGGGATTTATGCCTAATATGTCAACGGATGTTAACATTAGGCATGCCTACCTAAACATGCAGGTTCCAGTTTTGGACCATCCAGATCGTACCTTTTTAATGTTGGACGCTATTAAGGCCTTTGATAGTGTCGAGTGGCCATATTTGTGAGCAGCCCTTGGAAAGTTTAGCCTTGGCTCTATCTTCTGCCAATGGGTCTGGCTGGTGTATACTGCTCCTACAGCATCAATTAGGGTATATGGCCTCCAGTCTCCCACTTTCAGACTCCCCTTCTTTTTGATATTGCTATTGAGCCTCTGACCTGTCTTCTATGAACCTCTTCAGAAGTTATTGGTCTGGTTAAAGGGGCCATGGAGGAAAAGATAGCGTCATATGCAGACGATGTTCTTTTGTTCCTTACCAATATCCGCTCATCTCTGCCGGCAGCAATGAAACATGTCGATGTATTTGGCAGGTTTTCAGGGCTTGGTAAAAATTGGGAGAAAACTATTCTACTGCCTCTGCATCCCCTGCAAGATTTTTTTACCACCTACAGTGTCTCATCTTAAGGTAGTGCCCTCTATAAAGTATCAGGGTATAATTATCTCTGCTTCTCCTCAGTCGTTTATCTTAGATAACATAGTTCCACTACTCTTCAAATCCAAAGTAAAACTTGGAATGAGTTACCTTTATAGGTAGTAGACCGCATTAACCTCCTTAAGATGATATGGATGCCTCAGCATTTGTACTTTTTATACAATGCTCCTATTTGGATACCCTTGCAGATCTTTTTTTAGGATTAATAGTATATTTAGGCACATAAAGTGGTTGTAAACAAAAGAAAAAAAAACTAACACCTGCAAGACAAAGGCATAATGAGCTAGTATGCATAATATACTAGCTCATTATGTAATACTCACCTGAGATCGAAGCTCTCGCTGCGATGCCCACACCCAGCACTGGCTGGCGACATCACTCCCAGGGGTTACTTCCGGGTATCGCGGCTCCGGCGCTGTGATTGGCCAGAGCCTCGATGACGTCACTCTCGCGCAAGCACACGGGAGCCTCCGGTAACGGCACACTCACTGAAGCAAACGGCACGTAGGTGTCATTGCTTCAGTTTGCTTCAGTACCCATGTGCTGATGACGTCAGCACATGCAAATACAGGGGATATCTCCTAAACCATGCAGGTTTAAGAGATATCCTGGGTAGCTACAGGTAAGCCTTATTATAGGGCTTATTATAGATATTATTATCTGTAAGGGTTTACCACCACTTTAACATGGCAAAATAAAAGCCTTCGTAAAAAAATGGAGGTTTTACAGTACCCTAAGAATGCTGGGGGATTAGCAGTTCCTAACCTTACAATATATTTTCTTGCATCAACTTCAGCATTGTGCAGGATGTAAGTCTGAGCAGCCACCCTCCCCTGCACAATGTCTATTCTCTCATGTGTTCAGTGGTCAGCCAACACTGTATGTATTGGGGGGCCGCAGCGGGGGGTGTTTAGCTTAGTTTAAAGTGCTGCAGTTTATAAAATTTTTAGGATTATACTTCTTGTCATTTGGTAAGAAGACAACATTCTCTTTGCAGATACATGAGCAGTATTTACAGCCACCAAATTTAAAGGTTGCAAGCATAGCGCATGGGTCATCTCTATCTGCCTCCTTATACTTACTCTGCACCAATTTATCATGTAGGGGAGGCACCTATCGAAATGTATTCCCAGGCTTATTAGCCATGAACTTGCCTATTCTTGGATCAAAAATGAGGAGTAGCCAGTATTTGGAAATTATATTTCTAATTCTCACTTGTTGACTCTTGTATTGCATGATTATATGAGTGGAATACTGAGAATTATCTCTGTTTTATTTTGTATGGAAGTTCAGAATGGGATATTTTGTATAGCTCTATTAAAAGTTTTTAAAAAAAACATGTTTTAGTGTACCGCGATCCAATAATTGAAGTTTAAGAGCTTGTGCTTCACATTTAAACTAATCTCATCTGAGCAGTTGCACTGTAAGCCCAAATACTGGCTTTGAGGGATTGAGTTAATATGAGACTTTCAGGTGGAAACTGTTTGCCCGCAAGATTGTAGTACTGGCTGTCGGTTTTCTAATTAAAGTGCTCTCAATCTAGCCCGTGCACTCCACTCTTATTTCAACATCCAAGAATGCTGCACATGTGATCAGTTATGACATGAGCTATTTGATGGTTTGACAGCTTGGATGAGGACACAAGCAAATGTGACAGTTAGCAATCCCAACATTCCAGAAATGTAACTGTTTTTTGAAACTGTTAAATCGATGGGTTTAGTTCTGCTTTATGATTTACTGCTGTGCAGGGGCTGGGCTTCAGCAAAATGGCAGCCTCCAGCAGGAAGATACAGGAGCAATGCTGGAGGCAAATTACAGCCCACACTAATTTTGGTAGCATGATTATTACAGTCCTTGACTGTGAAATCTTTCCAGGCTTCCTCATCCCTAGTTTGAATCTGAGATTTCCATTCCTTATCATGTAAAAATGTAAATTTAAGATTATGTGCAAAAAGATGTGGGTTTCCTTCTCCGTAAGTGCTCACGGGGATAAATGAATAATGTCTAGTTTTGTCTGATTTAGGTTAAATCACATATTGATCCAAAGATGTCACCTTTTTCACTACCATAGGTGTCTGAAATAAAAAAAGATAATGGTGAGAGTGTAGATGTCGGGGGGGGGGCACCCAAGTCCTAAGTCCTAGTCACCATTAGAAGAGCCCTCAACTGCCCTCTACTTAAACATATTTGAGCGAATAGACCCCACCACATGTTTCACAGTAGGTAGGCAAAGAATCGCCTCCCCCTTCCCTATTTTGAAACTGTTTGGATGATGTTCTAAGAGCTCCTGTTCCCTCAGGTTAAGCTCTGAATTCTGCGACAAACCACCATTTTCTCAGTATCTTTATCTAATTCAACTAGCTCTTTAATATACTTTTCCTTTATCATTTCCATCATTTTAGAGGCACACTGAGTTACATTTTCTCCCAAAGACTTTTGAATTTCAGTCATCTAAAATTATGGGAAAATCTGTACATGTAGTCCCTGCGGACTAATACCGTCCTAGAGATATTGGTCAAAATATCTGGCTTGCCAGAAAAGATTGATTTTCTTTTTAATAGTTTAAAAAAAAGTAAAAAAAAATAGATATCCATATCAACATTCTTTTGAAAGGCACATGTTTTTTTAATTGAGTACATAAACATGTCCCAATTGGTTCCAAATAGATTAGCCATCATAAACAAAAACAGGACATTTTTGCTGGCAGCGCCACGCTTGACCTATGATGTCTCGAAAAGTCAGTGTTCCTCTGTGTTTGCTTTAATCCCCCCCTTTCCTTACACCTGAGATTCTTCCCATAGAGTTTCACGTAATTGTGTTCACATTGTTTTTAAAAGTGCCAAAGGTTTTTCGATGAATTCTTGCTTTCGTCTTTTATATGACTCTACAAAAATACACTTGGTCATGTTACGTGGATTTCTCTCATGTTGCTTGTTTGACATTTTATTCTGTTGCACTAATGTCCAATGTTCTGTGTTTATTGGCAATATGTACGTCAATTTTTTTGCATCATATATGCTTACACTAATAAGTGGATAACAAAAAAAAACTGAGAAAAGAGAAAAAAAATTAAAACAGTAAGCAGAGACCTTCCTTCAAGATACAATGGCATTTCACCACTTTATATCATACTAGTACCAAAGAAAGTGGAAGGAGAAATGTCTGTGCTAATATGCCCACATCCTATATTTCATGCATAGAAAAGAGAAATTTTGTGTAGCAAAGGACTTTAACAGGCATATTCAAAAAATGTGGTAACAATACATTTCATATCGTTAAATATGGACATTTTAATTTACAAAGGTTAAAAAACATGAATATCACCATATCCATGTGTGACATTAAAAAGGCTCAAATATCCAGTGGCGTCACTAGGGTTGGTGTCACCTGGTGTGGTGAAACATGGTGTCACCCCCTCCACCAACTATAGTCGCCTCTCAGTACAAACCCCCTCCCTAAGTACAGAGCCCCCTCCACTAAGTATAGACCCCCTCCACCAATTATAGTCCTCCCTTAGTACAGACCCCCCTCCAATAAGTATAAACCCCCTCCATCAGTATAGACCCCCCTCCCTCAGTACAGACCCCCCCTCCATCAGTATAGACCCCCCTCAGTACAGACCCCCATCTCCTTTAGTACAGACCCCCCTCCCTCAGTATAGACCTTCCCCTCAGTACAGAACTCCTCCCTCAGTACAGACCCCCTTCCCTCAGTACAGACCTCCCCCTCACTATAGACCCCCTCGATCAGTACATACCCCCCTCAGTACAGACCTCCCCCTCCTCAGTACAGACCCCCCTCCCTCAGTATAGACCTCCCCCTCAGTATAGACCTTCCCCTCCCTTAGTAAGACCCCCCTCTGGTCAAACTACCCCCATTTAGGATAGACCTCCCCCCAGGGCAAACCACCCCCTCCATTAGTACAGACCCCCCTCAGGACAAACCACCCCCTCCATTTGTATAGACCCCCAGGACAAACCACCCCCTCTATTAGTACAGACCCCCCCAGGACAAACCACCTCCCTCCTCCATTAGTACAGACCCCTCCAAGACAAAACAACCCCCTTTATAAGTACAGACCCCCCCAGGACAACCCACCCCCCTCCATTAGTACAGACCCCCCAGGACAAACCACCCCCCTCCATATAATATAGCTGTCTACAACAGCAAAAACCAACCTCATCAGCAAGCTCTCCCACCCCCCTCACAACACCTCACCTCAAGCGGCGGCAGAGGACATCCCCCACAATCACAAGCCAACACTCCCCGCCCGTTACCGCACCAGCTCGGGCGGCTCAGGTACACAGAGCACCCGGACGGCAGCTAGAGAGGAGAGGACAGTGTGCAGCCGCGCCGCCCAGGTGGAGAGCAGACCACGACATATATTTATGCAAACTGGACTCAGTAATGAAGTGTTCACCCCGATATATCAGAGTAGTAGTAGCAAGGTGCTACTGGACAAAGTTACATACATTATTTTGGTCAGTTATGTAATTTTGGTCCAACATTCCGTGCAGCAAATATTGCAAACAGCTAAACTAAATATTTGTCTAATGAAAGGTTTAAAATATAAATTTGCATTGTTGTTTATGTACAAAGCTAACAATGAAAAATGCATACATTTGAATCCAGCCACCTTATTGCCTCTATTGGAGGAGGCTGGAGACAAAGAAAAAACATGTGTTAAATGGATGACGTAGGAATCAGCTGCTGTGAAACCAGTGCAGGGCACACTCTTTGAAGACCCAAATATTTGATTTTTTTTTGTAGATTTGATCCCAGTTTTATACTAAGGATGGCAATACCCATATTGAGTATGCAGTTTATCACCCAGAAGGACACTCTGTATTCAGAGTGATTGGATCCTTCTTCCCCAGTTCAGGAAGCAGAGCTCCAAGGCCTGTGACAGGGGCGGCCCGTGCACTGTTGGTACCGCCCCCCCATTTATGCGCCCGGTCCCTTTCAGGACGCCGGATGCATGTATTCTATGATGGGGGCTGGAGGGGGTGGTACTTTTTGAAGCACCTGATTAGAGCCAGAGGCTCTAATAGACTTCAAAATAGGGTGGGCTCAGGGCGCAGAGAGTGCTGCAAGATCATTTTTATCAGCTCCCGCTGTGCTCCAGTGCACTTTCTTTTGTCCATTTTTTTTTTTTTAAATTACATTTTCTTAAATTGCATTTTAGTGTAAATATGAGATCTGAGGTCTTTTTGACCTCATATTTAAGAGGTCCTTTCATGCTTTTTTTCTATTACACGTTTTTTTTCTATTACTATGTTTACATTCCTTGTAATAGGAATAAAAGTGACACAGCTATGAGTAAGTGCTCCGCAGAGCGTGAAACGCGTTAGCTGATTATCTGTACATTCTATCCATGGTGCTTTGTACATGATTTGTTCCTGATTTTACAATAAAGAAATTTCGTTGGATTATATTCTCCTGGTGTGCGGCTGTCCGGACTTTTTTCTTCCCTCACAATAAAAGCGACACAATTTATTTTTTTAAAGAACAGTGTAAAAATAAAAAATAAAAGGTAAAATAAATAAGAATTTTTTTTTTTTTTTAAATGCGCCCTGTCCTGTCGAGTTTACGTGCAGAAGCGAACGCATACGTGAGTAGCGCCCGCATATGAAAACAGTGTTCAAACGACACATGAGGAATCGCTGTGATCGGTAGAGTGAGAGCAATAATTCTAGCCCTAGACCTCCTCTGTAACTCAAAACATGCAACCTGTAGAAGTTTTTAAACATCGCCTTTGGAGATTTTTAAGGGTAAAAGTTTGTCGCCATTCCACGAGCAGGTACAATTTTGAAGCGTGACATGTTGGGTATCAATTTACTAGATGTAACATTATCTTTCACAATATAAAAAAATTGGGCTAACATTACTATTGTCTTCTTTTTTTAATTCAAAAAAGTGTATTTTTTCCAAAAAAAGTGCGCTTGTAAGACCGCTGAGCAAATATGGTGTGAAAGAAAGTATGGCAATGACCGCCATTTTATTCTCTAGGGTGTTCTAAAAAAAATGTATAATGTTTGGGGGTTTTAAGTAATTTTCTAGCAAAAAAAAACTGTTTTTAACTTGTAAATAACAAATCTCAAAAAGAGGCTCGGTCCTTACAGTAAGTGGCTAAACTAATGCTTTGTTGAAGAACCCTTTGATTTTTATTACAGCACTCAGTCTTTTTGTGTATAAGTCTATCAGCATGGCACATCTTGACTTTGCAATATTTGCCCACTCTTTTTTGCAAAAACACTAAAAATCTGTCAGATTGCGGAGACATCTCCTGTGCACAGCCCTCTTTCAGATCACACTGATTTTCAATTGGATTCAGGTCTGGACTCAGGCTGGGCCATTCCAAAATTTTAATCTCCTTCTGGTGAAGCCATTCCTTTGTTGATTTGAATGTATGCTTTGGGTTGTCATGCTGAAAGATGAAGTTCCTCTTCATGATCAGCTTTCTAGCAGAAGCATGAAGGTTTTGTGCCAATATTGACTGGTATTTGGAACTGTTCATACCAACTGTCCTCTACCTTGACTAAGGCCCCTGTCCTGAAGCTGAAGAAAAACAGCCCCAGTGGGCTGTAAATACTGCCCATTTACCTGCACAGAGATGGTTGTCTTTTTGCCAAACGGTAAGAAGTATACAGTAAGTATACAGTACTCCTAAACATTTTGTAAACTGCAACAGGGTGGTGAGTAATTTACATCTACTTATGCCCATGTGGGGCATTTTAAGGGCAGATGCAGATACCTTGGTAGAAACTAATATGATCATATCCATGCAATGAATACTGGGAACATTTGTAGTGTGAATTAAGATGGATCTATGGATTAAAGGTGACTATTACTCGGGTTTAAACAAGGCAAGGAACTTTGCCCCGTTTTTGGACGGCTTTGTATCAGAGAAATCTGAAATATAATTTGTCTGCTATTTGTTCCTTCTGATATTGCATCATTATTATTTTTGTGCACATATTTATTTGCTTGCATTGAGCTATGGTTTGATAATTTTGGGTTTGTTAAATTAGTTGGTAACTATACTGTGTAATTATTGTTACCGGTATCTGGTTCTCTATAATTAATATACTTTGACGGTGTCCATGTCCTTTTCCACTCTGTCCCTAGGTGTCAGCACTGAACCCAGATCATTATGGACAATACCCAAAAAAATACAGTTTGTGCCTAGATCTGACTGTTTAGAGTTCCTCTATGGATATCTCTGTCTGGAGATATTCGTGCCTTTCCCGCTTTGTTGTTTGGGGATTAGCTGGAACACATTTACTGGCGCTACTTCTGGGATCACATCCTGCTGGTCCCTACACGTGTGGGGCAGCACAACTACATTTTTTTTGCATAGCCCAATAACTGGCAGTTAGTGTGGGGATGCCAATGAAGGGGATAGGAACATTTCCTTTATGCTGCCATGGTGCTAAAGGAATTTGAACATACACTATCTGGCTCTATATATAGATTGGTCCTTAGTGTCATGTGGCATTTATTTGGAGGTATATAGGTGGGGTCTAGAATGTATGATTCCTTTGGCATTTGATGTGGGACAGAGGATGGATTGAGGCTTACTGGTAATACCTTCTGGTACACAACAGACCATTTTCTTGTGATTTGAAAACTTTCTCATTAGTTCTATAGTGACCATTTAGACACAATTTTAAGCCTGTACAATTGTCCCTTTTGTTAACCTAGATAATATCTTCATTTGGGCCTACATCCAGATAGCTGAAGTGAGATATATTGGAGAGCGTTTTCTTTCCTCCTTGTTGTTGTTCTTCTTCTCCCCTCACCTTTTTTTTTTGTTTGGGGGTGTATTATTTGGTAACTACACACAGATACAGTCTTATTCCACATTGTTTGATCGTATGTTCTGGATGTAATGTTTTCATTTAACCTATGTATACCTTTTTTTTTATAAAGAATACAATCTGTTTGTTGGCATCCCTTTTCCTGGCCCTACAGCACACCCCCTTTTGTATATATGAAGATGTTGGCTTAGTGGTTCACACAGACTGTTTTTAATGGTCATTGTGGTGATACATGCAGGTATTTACAATGAATTCTTTAAGAGCATTTGATTTGCATCTGTATGCCGATCTGATAATTATGTGTAATATTACAAATATTACATTGTGCTTATTTTCTTCTGAAGAAGTCAGCGAATGTTTGAAACGTGTTGAGTTTTCATGTGGACTATTTCATCTAAAAGAATTTTTGTGCAGTTGATATGTGAGCCTTTTTAATGTCACATATGGATATTATCATATACATGCTTCATTTATTTAAAAAAAAAGATTTTGTTGAAAAAAACTTTACCCTTGCAGTGTGTCCTCCTCCCCATTGCAAGGGTTAGCTACTCCTTTGGCCTAGCGGATAGTGAATAGGGTGATATAGAGTACTTACCTTATTCCTCACTCCCTCAGGCTTCCTCCTCTTTGTGTGACTGAGGCCTGTTTCCTTTGCTGCCTAAAAGGTTGCAGATCTCTGACATCATCCCAAACAATGCCAAAATTGTACCTGCCATTATCTTTATCTCACTTGCCCCTTGTCTGATTCTGCCACTGGAACCCCTGAAATTCCTGTGCAAGTTTTAATTTTCTTTGTATCTTTGTTACAGTATCATTGGTATCTTGAATGGTCATGATGATTTTTTTTTCATTATTTGTTATACATGTCAGCATCAGCCAGTTTACCATTTGGTATTACATTATGTTAATGCATACCTTGATCCCTTGTGCCTAAGAGTAAGGCTTCATTCACATTTGAGCGATCCGAATCGCGGGCGGAATAGCTGCTTGCAAACAGAATCGTAGGACACCTGTCTCCCAAAAGAAATACAAGAACTTCTTTTGGATGACAGGCATCTCGTGATTCTGTTTGCACGATTTTACCGCGATTCGTCGGATGACAATTGCGGTAAAATCGGGCCTCAGTTTACCTTCCAAAATCGGAAGTGATGGGGATCGCACGGGTGCCCCACGATTTTCTGCTGATATTTCGAATCGCGGGAAGAATTTGGTCGATTCTGCCCACGATTCGGATCACTCAGATGTGAACAGAGCCTAAAAGTATAAAAGCTGCAGAGATGTTTCACAGAAGGTTTCAAATATATATATATATATACAGTGGGGACAGAAAGTATTCAGACTCCCTTACATTTTTCACTCTTTGTTATATTGCAGCCATTTTCTAAAATGATTTAAGTTCTCTTTTTTTTCCTCATTAATGTACACACAGCACCCCATATTGACAGAAAAACACAGAATTGTTGACATTTTTGCAGATTTATTAAAAAAGAAAAACTGAAATATCACATGGTCCTAAGTATTCAGACCCTATGCTGTGACATTCATATATTTAACTCAGGTGCTGTCCATTTCTTCTGATCATCCTTGAGATGGTTCTACATCTTCATTTGAGTCCAGTTGTGTTTGATTATACTGATTGGACTTGATTAGGAAAGCCACACACCTGTCTATATAAGACCTTACAGCTCACAGTGCATGTCAGAGCAAATGAGAATCCTGAGGTCAAAGGAACTGCCTGAAGAGCTCAGAGACAGAATTGTGGCAAGGCACAGATCTGGCCAAGGTTAAAAAAAAATTTCTGCTGCACTTCAGGTTCCTAAGAGCACAATGGCCTCCATAATCCTTAAATGGAAGACATTTAGGACGACCAGAACCCTTCCTAGAGCTGGCCGTCCGGCCAAACTGAGCTATCGGGGGAGAAGAGCCCTGGTGAGAGAGGCAAAAAACCCAAAGAACACTGTGGCTGAACTCCAGAGATGCAGTTGGGAGATGGGAGAAAGTTGTAGAAAGTCAACCATCACTGCAGCCCTCCACTAGTCGGGGCTTTGTGGCATAGTGGCCTGACGGAAGCCTCTCCTCAGTGCAAGACACATGAAAGCCCGCATGGAGTTTGCAAAAAAACACCTGAAGGACTCCAAGGTGGTGAGAAATAAGATTCTTTGGTCTGATGAGACCAAGATGGAACTTTTTGGCCTTAATTCTAAGCGGTATGTGTGGAGAAAACCAGGCACTGCTCATCACCTGTCCAATACAGTCCCAACAGTGAAGCATGGTGGTGGCAGCATCATGCTGTGGGGGTGTTTTTCAGCTGCAGGGACAGGACGACTGGTTGCAATCGAGGGAAAGATGAATGCGGTCAAGTACAGGGATATCCTGGACGAAAACCTTCTCCAGAGTGCTCAGGACCTCAGACTGGGCCGAAGGTTTACCTTCCAACAAGACAATGACCCTAAGCACACAGCTAAAATAACGAAGGAGTGGCTTCACAACAACTCCATGACTGTTCTTGAATGGCCCAGCCAGAGCCCTGACTTAAACCCAATTGAGCATCTCTGGAGAGACCTAAAAATGGCTGTCCACCAACGTTTACCATCCAACCTGACAGAACTGGAGAGGATCTGCAAGGAGGAATGGCAGAGGATCCCCAAATCCAGGTGTGAAAAACTTGTTGCATCTTTCCCAAAAAGACTCATGGCTGTATTAGATCAAAAGGGTGCTTCTACTAAATACTGAGCAAAGGGTCTGAATACTTAGGACCATGTGATATTTCAGTTTTTCTTTTTTTTTCTTTTTTTGCTCTGACATGCGATGTGAGCTGTAAGGTCCTATATAGACAGGTGTGTGGCTTTCCTAATCAAGTCCAATCGGTATAATCAAACACAGCTGGACTCAAATGAAGGTGTAGAACCATATATGTTTGAAACCTTCTGTGAAACATCTCTGCAGCTTTTATACTTTTAAGCCCTGTTCAAATCTGAGTGATCCGAATCGTGGGCGGAATCGACCTGATTCTTCCCGCGATTCGAAATAGCGGCAGCAAATCGTGGGGCACCCGTGCGATCCCCATCACTTCCAATGGCATCCCAATTGAGGCGCCATTTTGCCGCGATTGTCGTCGCGGCAAAATCGCGCAAACAGAATTACGAGATGCCTGTCATCCAAAAGAAGTTCTTGTATTTCTTTTGGGCGACAGGTGTCCTACGATTCTGTTTGCGCAATTTTACTGTGATTCGTCGGGGCGACAATCATGGCAAAATCGCGCCACAATTGGGTTGCCATTGGAAGTGACGGGGATCACATGGGCATCCCGCGAATTGCCGCTATTTTGAATCACGGGCAGAATCGCAGCTATTCCGCCCACGATTCGGATCGCTCAAATGTGAACGGAGCCTTACTCTTAGGCACAAAGCATTGGAGTATGCATTAACATAATGTAATACCAAATGGTAAACTGGCTGATGCTGACATGTATAACAAATAATGGAAAAAAAAATCATCGTGACCATTCAAGATACCAATGATACTGAAACAAAGATATGGGGTGCTGTGTGTACATTTACATTAATGAGGGGGAAAAAATGAACTTAAATGATTTTAGCAAATGGCTGCAATATAACAAAGAGTGAAAAATTTAAGGGGGTCTGAATACTTTCTGTCCTCACTGTAAATTATATAGTTTCAGATCAGTCGCATTACCTTTGCCTGTACCAGGAAACCCTGTTTTGTTGGTCCTTTTCTGAAGTGATTCCTGCTGTATCAAACATCCTCAAGTTAACTTTAAATGTTTGTGGAGAGTTTAATACATGGCATTTTTCCATGGCTGTTTTGCCTTGTTTATTGCACAGTAGAGCACTTGTGGCACAAAACCTACTTTGTGTTTTTATTTTTCCAGGCTTTATATGACTCTCCAGAGAACTAAAAATGCCTATTAATATTCATTGCTTTCTCTTCTGCTTATCTCTCTCTGCACCACTGAGCTGGAATGTAGGTGGCACATGAAAGGGTTCTATACAGAAAGGTGCAGCATAGAGACTAAAACACAAAAACACATTGCTTATGCTGGCAAGGGTGAAATAGAGAGCTTTTCTACAGACAAATCGATTGTCATGTAGATGCCTTTTTTGCACCCTTTGAAGTGTAAATAAAGCAAACTATTTTGGCGCATTTATGAAAATAATGCCATTTAATAATGTTCACTAAAAACTTGGAATTGTGTTTTAATCTATAAGGTAATGTAGAATTTCATTATAGTTTAAGCCAGTGTTTCTCAACCTTTTTTTGGTCAAGGAGCCCTTTAAAATTATGCAAAATCTCGAGGCATCCCATTCTAAAATGTGCAAAACGAAAACAACAGTTTTACATAACACAGCAACATCCACGCACGGGATACCCAATTTTACAGGTTATGTATTCTTCCAAAGTAAGTACACCTTTGCACACTGGTACTGAATAGTACTCCAATGTTTCTCATTTCCCTCAGAGGGGCAGGGGAGGGTTAAACAAGGATGCTGTGCAGGTATTTGAGGTCCTCCTTATTACCTGATGACTTCATTCGTTGTTAGGACGCGGGCAGCTGGAAGGTTGTAATGGTGCACAATGAAAACCTGTGACTTTGTGTAACTAAAAGGCAGGCTTGATCCACTCACTGGCTTGTCACATTTGTGGGGCAATTTTTAGGCTTTTGCCAAGGCACCCCCTGAAGAAACCTGAAGGCACCCTGGTTGAAAAAGGCTGGTTTAAGTCAATTTAAGAACCTGTTAGATTTTGAAGTTCTGACTCCTAGCTCCTCTAAGGGCCACACATTTGTAATGTCTATATTATGGCAGCATAAAACTCCATTTCATTGAGCTCCTTATTTCCAGCTTTTTTAAGCATGATCGTCCAGGTTTTTATTATGGCATTTACAATATCCAAGATGACACAATGTGCAGAATTTCCACAAATCAGCAGAAACATCCAAACTGTTCTTTAAGTGCATACTCCACTATGGCGAAAAATTTAGATTCTAACAACAACCCAGGTGGCGCTGAAACCCTTCTGGTTTTACTTAGCTAATATAGAAGTACTGCAAGGGCCTAAGAAGTAGTCTGCGCTTTCTTAACCTCGAATTATCTTCTGCAAGCTCACCCATCACCTTTTTGAATGGTAGCCACAGGAATAACAATGAGCAGGCCAAAACACCAAAGAGATTCTTTAATCACTTTCCACCAAAGTTGACTCTACAGGTGTGGAATGGAAAGGACATCCCTAAAATTTGAGAAAATGTTTTAGTAATATTTGCTGCAGTTTCCAGATTTAAACATAAAATAAACTTGCCTTGAAACAACTTGACTCCACTTTTTAAATGTGATTAAGATACCTCCTGCTCTCAAACCTGCATATTCCACCTTCAATGACTTTAATAAAAACAACCAGAGAAAAAACATCCACATAAGGGGTAGTTTATAAGCAACATACTTCAAGGCCACTGTTATAGACATCTTCAATATGCTTCTTGTAAAACTAACAGCTGAGATGAGAATCAACAATGTGTATCAGATGAATGTAGACCTTAAGAAGTTGTTTACTGAATTTATTTCAACTTAAGCCTCGTACACACGATCGGATTGTTGGCCAACAAAACCGTGGACTTTTGTCCGAAGGGCATTGGCCCAAACTTACACACGGCCACACAATTGTTGGCCAACAATTACGAACGTAGTGACGTACTGTGTTGTTTTTCAGCTCTTTAGAGCCACCCTTTGGGATCCTTCTGCTAATTACGTGTTATTAGTGGTTTGGTGAGTGTTGATTCACGCTTTTCATTTAGTGCTTTTCAGTTTGCGTTTTTCATTTCGTGCTTTTCAGTTTGTTTCTGAACGCCCGTTCGTCAGCCAGACATGTTGCGGAATCGGAGGAGATAACGTTTTATTTATTAGTGGCCTTGGAGTGATTGCTTTGACATTATTTTTTTGGTTAAATAATGATTTGATTTGGTATATTTTCTATATTTTTGGATGCATCGAATGCACTTTTTGGTTAAGTTCTATAGGCAGATAGCATGTCTAATTTTATTTGTTTTCTTTTTTTAATGCACAATAAAAAAATTGTGGAGAATAATACTTGGCTTGTGTTTTACTTCAAATGACACTTGACGACATTTTGGGAGTAAGCAGTTACATTTTAAAAAATACAATGCAAAATTAACAAGGGCCACCAAAATAGTTGTATCTTTGATCTTAAAAACTATGGGATAATGATGTTGTGGTAACTTGCCCAAATAAAAAAAAAAGAAAAGCATAATAATATTATTCTTGATATCACTAGAAAAAAAAGCCTTTGAAAATTTGTTTGCAATAACTCCATCAGTATCACCAGCAAAGCAGCTTCATTATTATCCCATTAAAGAATAAGAGAATATGTGCTGCATTTCGAGATTTCATATTTTGTCACGTCACGAATGTGAATTCTCCATTACGAACGCTAGTTTACAAGACTGACCACTTCTGGCTCGTCCTTGCTTCCAAGCATGCGTGTTTGTACTTTGGACTTTTGTCCGACAGACTTGTGTACACATGCGTGGAAAATCCGACAACAGACATTTGTCCGTGGAAAATGTATAAACCTGCCATCCAACATTTGTCCACGGAAAGTTAGCCAACAATTGTCTGATGGAGCATACACACGGTCGGATTTTCCACCATCAGCCTGTAATCACACATTTCCCGTCGGAAAAGCCGATCGTGTGTACGAGGCTTTATAGTCCTGGGAAAGGACCCAACAACATATTTTTCTTAATGCATTTGAATATACTATGTTGATGAGGCACTGCATAAACTAAAACCAGCATTGGACTAACTCAGACATCTGGAGATAGCTTATGGAGGGCCATCCTTTCCTCCCAATTATATACAAAGCCTAATAAATCTTTTCTGTTATCCAGGCAAGGGTACTATTCTAATATCCAGAAACCCAAACATACATTATTCTTTCTAGAAATAGAGTCTCTCCCTATTCCAGACATTGTTAACCCAACATTCGATTAGATCTCTGATCCCCATCCAGACCATTGAGCTAATAACTCTCCATTCCCCCCTTCCTCCCCATCTTTTCAAAGCAAATGATCATAGAAGTCGCAGATGCTTGCCCAGAATAGGTTAAACTTCCTTTGGAACTGATAAGAAATCTGATCATATGTGACCATCCTAAACAGCAGAACAAGGGGCACAATTTAAAACCACCCTTGATACTTATCTACAAAGTCATAGCCTTTATAATATTTTGTCTGGCCTGTGTAACTGTGTATGAACCACAAGAATTATATAGTCGTGAAACTTTTATTTGATGCTCAATCATTTTGTCCTGTTGCAAAATATCTTGTGTCCAGGACAGTCTTACAGATAGATCAACAATGTGTGGTAAGTGATATAAAAAATGCTCATATTGTGCTCATCACTCCCATGTCACTGAAAAGATTCAGCATAAGCTGTGAGCTCAGTCTTTGCTGCTGTGATCCCACATCCGGCAGTAGGTATGAGAGGCCTCCATGTGGGAGTCAGTTTAGCTGTTGCTAGGAAAAATACTGTAAAGCAGTTACTGTTTTTAGCAGTCAATTAACATTGTCAATGCTAGTCATATTTCTTTTCCAGGTGGGTAAACAGCAATGCCAGTAGCATGGACTGTCAGCAATCTCTTAGAAATTACTCTCATTTCTGTTAACTGCACACCTCACTAAAACTAAATGTGCATTTCTGCTTCAGAAAAATACCTCAAGGTGAATAAAAGCTGATGCCAGTAAATATAGAGATCATTGATCACTGTAGTAGGCAAGGTTATGTCCATTGATTCTACTAAATTGATTTATAGATATGCATATGGGTATACAGATTCCTTTTGGTTGGAAAATTCCAAATATAAAAACATGATTCCCATATAATAGTAAAGATCATTAAAAAGTCATAAGAACTGAATTTATGTGACTGTGTTTAATTCAAAAAATATTTGTGTGATTTGAATTCATTTAAAGGACATTTACCATTGTCATATCAATGGCTGACATCTACACAGCAGAGTGCTATATAGAAATTGTCCTTGGAGTATAGTATTGAAGCCTACCTTTGAGTGAGTCGCTGAATGTGAGACACTACATGAGGAGCGGTGGGTTGATGTGCTAGCACCCTTTCTAATGAGGGAGCCCCAAAAGACCTACTTTGACTTACAACATCATGATGCTATGGCGCATCTTAAACTCAGAGGAGAAATCTTAGCCAGAGGTGACATTACCATGGCTGTCTGAGTATAGCAAGCGATACATTAGAATATGACCCTGGGAAGCCCATGAGATCCCAGATGTATGATTTGTAATTGTTAGGTTGCAACCCAGGGTACTCAAGCTGCTCAAATTGCAGAGCTAGTGATGTGCGACCATTACATCAGAGGCTTGCTAGTTAACATACAGCATCTTATTGGGTATACAGATTCCAGGAGCATGAAAGAGCGTGATGTCCCTTATGGAGCAGCAAACTGGTACCAAGGACTATCTCTAAGGTCTGCCCTCCAAGCTGCTTATTGGAAGCAGAAAAAAACATTTGCCGTGTGAACTACTGTTCCTTTAAAAAAAATGCTCCTGAGTAAGGGGGTGGAAGACTCATGAGTGCCTGATATGAAAAGGTTCCTAGCCCAAAAGGAATCTTTTCCTTGACGGAGACACGGCAAATTACGCACTGGAATTGCAAAGAACTGGGACATATGACTGACTGTCAAATACCCTATGTTACATGAACCTCTTGAATGTGAATTGGGGAGTCACTTTTTGCCAAGCTTGTTCTTGCAGCACACCTAAGAACTGAGATTGGAAATTAGATACATTATAGAAAGACATCCAGCGAAGGCAATATTATATTCTGGAAGTCTAGTCACATTGGTCCATGCCAGTCTGGTGGACCCTGGCAAGCTTATCTCAGACCAAATGGGAGTACATTATATACAGTGATAAAAATGAGTGAGAGGAAATTTCTCCAGTACCATAAATAATATATATACCAGTGACCAGGGAAGATTTTGGGATTGCACAGTTGTGAGATCCCATTTTGGAAAATGCATGAAATATTGTAAGGTTGCCTCAGGGATACCTCAAGAAGCAGAAGTTAGTATGCTGTACTCCCATTTGCAGTATATATTTGCTGAGTTGTGTAAAAAGGGAACAGAATCAAGTTGTGGAGCAGCTCATGGTTCCTTAGTCCCACACAAGGATGGTGTTGATCTGGACTACTTTCATGTGTTGGGTGGTCATTTAGGGGTAGAAAAAACAAAAGAGCAGATTGAGCAGCATTGTTTCTGACCATGTATACAAAAGCAAACAAGTAAATCTTACCCTGACTGTTACCTTCACCTTACCCACATTTGGTGCACCTTTTAAGGGGGTTGCTCTGGATCCGATCAGGCCACTGCTGTAGATCACCAGAGGAAAAAGCACATATTGGAAGTCCTTGATTATGCCATCTGGCATTTTGAAGCAATTCCTCTCAGAAACACCTTTAAAGTGGAGTTCCAGCCAAAAATTGAACTTCCACTTTAAGGGAAGGTGACCCCCTTACATGCCAGATTTGGCATGTCATTTTTTTGGGGGGGGGGGCAGAAACCCTCTTTTTAGAGGGTTCCAGCTCCCACTTCCTCCCGGGGCACCGCGGCGCCGGAAGGAAGTTCACCTCTCCCCTTTCCCTCTCGGCAATCATCTGGGACATGTCACAGGTCCCAGATGATTGCCTGGCCAGGCGCGGCTCACGCATGTGCAGTGCGGTTTGTTTTTGGAAAAATACTTTAAAATACTGTATATCTCTTTGAAATTCCTAAAAGTATTTAAAATAAAAAAGGTGAGAAAAGAAAATAGAAAATATAGGTCAAGAAGAGGATGAGCTAAGAAAGAAGACGACAAGTGTGCAATATTCCAATATTTTAAATATATTTGCAAGATACTGTACACAAGGCTTCCGTGTTACATTGACTAAAGTCATTATCATCCAACCTAGCAGTTAATTTTTCATTTACCATAATCCATGACAATTTAGTTTTGATCAAACTGAATGGGAAGGAAGAGGATCTGCTATTATAGCTGCTAAGAAAATAAATTAGGTTAATTATTTAGTATGTGTAGGCGTATTTTGTATAGCTCAATTTAAAAGAGGTTGCCTAGGGGACATACTTAGATTTATATGTATTAAAGAAATGATAAGACTATATATTTTTATCCAGAATTTATCAACCAGGTGAACATGGTGCTGGACCCCTGGACAGGTGAGTGTCCTTTTATTAAGAGTCAGCAGCTAGAGTATTTGTAGCTGCTGACTTTTAATTTTTTCAATACAGGGTGAAGTGAAAGTGTTTATATAAGATTTAGAAGATAAAGCTAGTTTAAGTTAGTCAGAAAAAAATAGGTCGGCTACCAAATCCTGTTGCCATATTAACATATAACATCATTTATTAGAATTACAATGAAGCATGTTATACGTCACAGAAATATGTCTTTACATTTTGTCAGGATTTTTACATATCATCAAAGTTTCTAAAAAATGAGTTCTCTGAGAATAAGGAAAAAAAAGGGAATTTGGGACTTTGAATGAGACTAAGGACATAGTGGAGGAGATTAGTAGAAAACTTATTTAATGACATGTAAAGATGTAAAATTCATAAAACAATACAAAAAGTATATGGCAAATGTGTATGACATATAACTCTACATGTACAGAAAAAAACGTAGATGATGTATAAATACATATCAACTTGGTATCACACGGTATAAAATATTCATAAATAAATTATGTAAATTCATATTGGTACAATCATCGTATGGCAGTACATTGCAAGCAGGTAAGTAATATGGAATAGTGTAAACATGATTAATGTGCACAATGAACTTAAGATAAATACTGGTGCAGGCATGTAACTGCATCCTACAGTGACCGACGCGTTTCGTGTGTAAACACTCATCAGGGGCAGAAGTTCAAAGATATCTATAAAAGATGGATTGATTAAGCTCATCTGGTACTAAACATAACAGGAAAAGGAAATTGTGCCTATCCTAAATACTTAGTTAATTCGGTAAAAATTGGTATGGTAAAGTATGGTGAGTGAGGGCGTGTGGCACATATTTTTTCATATTCCTGGATTGCGTGGAAATGTGCATCTCTGTGTGCATTACCGGAAAGTGCAGATGTGAACAGGGACTAACTTTGGAAATTTGTCACAGTGACATGCGGTGTTCCATCATATTTCCATTTTTTTCCCCTTTTGTTCCCTGCTCCAATTTTTCCATTTTCCCCAAGTATGGGGCATGAGTGATTGTTCATACAGAGCAGGAGATCTATGGACGGGGGAAGGATGTTCAGTAGATCAATAGAGCATATGACTGGAAGCAGGGCCAAAACAAGGGGGGGAGAGGGTCATTTGGCCTGGGCACTATTCTTGGGGACAGGGCACAGGTGACAGCTGCAGGCTCCCTCTCCTAGCAACTCCCCCACAACACTATATCCAGGGCCGGTGCTACCAAAAGGCGAGGTAGGCGCCAGCCTAGAGCGCACATTGGCATGGCTGTGCTAGCTGTTCCCGGCAGTGGTGGTTGGTGTTGGCAGAGACAGGCGGAAGGAAGACAGGGCGGAGCAGGAGGACGCGGTGCTGTACCAGGCCGCTGAGGAATGGGACAAGGTGAGCCTCCCCCCCCCTGTACAGTGCATGAAAGCCGGGAACCTTCCTTCCATTCATTTACAGCACTATCCTGGGGTGACCATGGTTGACCATGTCATAGCAGCCTGGGCATGCTGGGATCTGTAGTCCCGGGAGCTCTTCACTTCACACTGTGTACTGCTGTAACCTATCAGCGTTGATATGTGTTCTTTTTTGTGCGTTAACATGCGCTGCATGATATCAGATTGCCACCTCCACCGTATACATGGAAAGGCCAAAGGGAGTGGAGTCAGGGGTGGAGCCAAGGGGGGCGTTAAAATTAAGATTTGCCATTGATGAAGCTAAGTATGTGTTATGACAGTCATACAATTCATATGTATTTGTATACATTGGTTATACTATGGTACAATTGGTACAAATGTTGTACTTTTTACATTTACAGTAAAAATATTATTGTGAAATTTTTTTTTAAAAACTAAGATTTGCCTAGGGTGTCAAAAATCCTTGTACTAGCAACATCATACTCCTCCACCCAGGACCGGTGCTAGATTATTTTGCTCCCTAGGCAAGACTAGCTACTTGCACCCCCCAAAAAAAAGAAACTTCCAAGCATGTTCAAATATATTCAAAATTCATATATTTATATATTTTATATATTTATAAACCATCTTTGTGGAAATATATGAATTTTGAATGTATTTGAACTGAGAATGTTTGGTCCCATTTTCTTGGGCATCCCCCCCCCATATGCAATTTCGCTCTTCACCTGCTCTGGGACATACAATAAATAGTAGCTAGACTAGAGTTTACTGCAGCAGATCAGGCAGCGATTGCGATTGGTTGCCAGAGGTTGCAGCACTTCTGCTTGCTGATTGGCTACTAGAGGTTACTGCACATCCTTACTGCTCACTTATTGGTTGCTAGAGGTTCCTGCACATCTTTACTGCTCAATAATTGGTGGCTTTTGGCTGTACTTTTTTTTTTCCATTGGCTATTGATATACAGTGGGGAGGGAAAGTATTCAGACCCCTTACATTTTTCACTCTTTGTTATATTGCAGCCATTTGCTAAAATCATTTAAGTTCATTTTTTTTCCTCATTAATGTACACACAGCACCCCATATTGACAGAAAAACACAGAATTGTTGACATTTTTGCAGATTTATTAAAAAAGAAAAACTGAAATATCACACAGTCCTAAGTATTCAGACCCTTTGCTGTGACACTCATATATTTAACTCAGGTGCTGTCCATTTCTTCTGATCATCCTTGAGATGGTTCTACACCTTCATTTGAGTCCAGCTGTGTTTGATTATACCAATTGGACATGATTAGGAAAGCCACACACCTGTCTATATAAGACCTTACAGCTCACAGTGCATGTCAGAGCAAATGAGAATCATGAGGTCAAAGGAACTGCCTGAAGAGCTCAGAGACAGAATTGTGGCAAGATCTGGCCAAGGTTACAAAAAAGTTTCTGCTGCACTTAAGGTTCCTAAGAGCACAGTGGCCTCTATAATCCTTAAATGGAAGGCATTTGGGATGACCAGAACCCTTCCTAGAGCTGGCCATCCGGCCAAACTGAGCTATCGGGGGAGAAGAGCCTTGGTGAGAGAGGTAAAGAAGAACCCAAAAATTACTGTGGCAGAGCTCCAGTCGGGAGATGGGAGAAAGTTGTAGAAAGTCAACCTCCACCAGTCGGGGCTTTATGGCAGAGTGGCCCAACGGAAGCCTCTCCTCAGTGCAAGACACATGAAAGCCCGCATGGAGTTTGCTAAAAAAAACACCTGAAGGACTCCAAGATGGTGAGAAATAAGATTCTTTGGTCTGAGGAGACCAAGATAGAACTTTTTGGCCTTAATTCTAAGCGGTATGTGTGGAAAAAACCAGGCACTGCTCATCACCTGTCCAATACAGTCCCAACAGTGAAGCATGGTGGTGGCAGCATCATGCTATGGGGGTGTTTTTCAGCTGCAGGGACAGAACGACTGATTGCAATCAAGGGAAAGATGAATGCGGCCAAGTACAGGGATATCCTGGACGAAAACCTTCTCCAGAGTGCTCAGGACCTCAGACTGGGCCGAAGGTTTACCTTCCAACAATACAATGACCCTAAGCACACAGCTAAAATAACAAAGGAGTGGCTTCACAGCAATTCCATGACTGTTCTTGAATGGCCCAGCCAGAGCCCTGACTTTAACCCAATTGAGCATCTCTGGAGAGACCTAAAAATGGCTGTCCACCAATGTTTACCATCCAACCTGACAGAACTGGAGAGGATCTACAAAGAGGGATGGCAGAGGATCCCCAAATCCAGGTGTGAAAAACTTGTTGCATCTTTCCCAAAAAGGCTCATGGCTGTATTAGATCAAAAGGGTGCTTCTACTAAATACAAAGCAAAGGGTCTGAATACTTAGGACCATGTGATATTTCAGTTTTTCTTTTTTTAATAAATCTGCAAAAATGTCAACAATCCTGTCTTTTATTGTCAATATGGGGTGCTGTGTGTACATTAATGAGGAAAAAACGAACTTAAATGATTTTAGCAAATGGTTGCAATATAACAAAGAGTGAAAAATTTAAGGGGGTCTGAATACTTTCCATCCCCACTGTAAGAGAGAGGACCCTGATTGCGGTGAAGACAGATGGGGTACAGCGGAAACTGGTTGGCGAGATCATCAAGCGCTTTGAACAGCGAGGGTTCAAACTAATGGGCATGAAAACGTTGCAAGTACCTTTTTGTTGGTGTGCAGTGTGGTCACATAGCATGTATTCTCTGATGCTTATCAGCAGCACACAAGCCATCTCATCCAGAAGATCTACTTGCTTGTGCAACTATTCTTCATCAGACAGCATTGTACTCCAGCTGTGTGATTCATCAGTGCTTATTCTGTAAAATATGTATCTGGTGATTTGTGGTGATGTAAAGTCTGATGATGGTGCCTATGCTGCTTACATTTCCCCTAAGAAGTGGGCAGAGACTAGTTGTAGGCAGTGACTAAAGTCACTACATGAATGGATTAGTGCTAAAGGGCAAATTTGACCATTAGTCTGATGTCAGAAAGTCTATTTAGTTTACCTTTTAAAGAGAATATTTTACCAGTGATTAATTGCAATTTGGATTAACACTCGTTTTATGGTGGTTGAAACAGATGCTTCACTTGCTAAGCCGGGTACTGTGCGTGGAGACTTCAGCGTTCATATCAGCAGGTAAGAGCCACGTTACCTCTGGAATGATATGTAGCACTGGTAATACTTAGTTTGCTGATTCTAGAGTAACTCCTATTGTTCAATTTCTTTTCAACTGATTTTATTACGATATTCCAAAGGTTTACAGTTATGTATCATGGTTTTGTACAGCACAAATCAAACTGAGAGGCAATAATGAACATATCAATGTGACATACAGTATACTGTATGCACAGATAAGCAGGTAACATCCAAAAGGGTCCTGAGATTGGAACATTGGCTGAAGTACCAAGGCACTGGAAGGTCCTTGGAAGTGTAGTGGTTGTTAGGGAAGAAAGAGGGTAGCCATAGTTGAACTTCAGAGCCTTTACCAGGTCAAGGTAAACACGTGTTTGCCAATTCAAAGCAAAGAAACAGGTTTGCTGTAATCTTTTGGCGCATACAATCCCCTTTTCTCATTTTCCTGCTGCTCCAGAAACCAAAGGAAATTGTGGTTTCACGTATAGAGGAGCAACCCCGATTTGGACCTTTCCTGCTTCCAGAACACAATGATTACTGCTAGTGGCTATAGCCGCCAGCAGTAATTGCATGCAGAAAATCCATCAGGCTGGTTGTACCTAAGTCGATCAATGGATCAACTTGGGTACAACCAGCCTGCCCATAGGTGGATTGAATCTTGGCCGGTCCCTGCTGAACCATCAGATATTTGATCCATCTATGGCTGGGTTTACGTGGAAGTCTGCATTAAAGTGAACCTGTTGCTTTGCCCTGCCCTCTGCCCCATAAATGTAGAAGTCATCTGAGAAGTGTAAACAACTTTAAAGCCTTCCAGATGACTTTGTCCAGCATTTGTAGATGATCCAACAAGTTTAGTCATGTTTACGTGCTTTCAAATGCCTCTAGAATGTTAAATTGGATTCTGGACGTACTAAATTCTATTTTCTCAAAACATGTCTAAATTACCTGCATCTAAACGCAGATAAGTGCACAGTGACTGTCGCCATTGAACAATCATTACACTTATATGTGTTTATATGCCAGTATTCTGACTCCGTTTGTTGTGAAGCGATTTATCCCTTGTGAGACCTCTATGCCTGGCCTGTATAAGATATAATCACTGAGGACAATCCTCATCAGATAGCTTGAACTCACCAAATACTGATTCCATCCACAGAGGTGCTTTTATTCTGTTCTGAACATCGGGTTACAGCAGATAACAGGATACAAACAGATGAATAGGTTGTAGTATTTATGCGGTCAAAAGATTATATTGTCTGTAGTTTACAATGCAGAATACATGTGCCCTGCTACATGTGACTTGTAGCTGCATCCATGACACAGGATGTACAATCACAGGAAGAAGGTTGGAGCATTACATACAAAGGAAGTGTGTCATAACGTCAGGGAAAAGGAACATAAGAAAACAAGTGCATTACCACAAAAGGTCACTAGATGGCAGCATGTGAACTAAATATAAACATCCATAGAAAATAGTTAGGAAAACAGTCTGAATAAATTCTATGCCCCGATGGGGCAGCACACTGCCCGTCTGCCATGGTAAATGTCACTATATACATCAGAACGGTAGTTGTGCAACTGCAAATAACAAACAGTGTAATTTGCTAGATTTCTTAAAAACCTGAAAGACATAAAAGGAACATGCATATAATGGAATAATGCAAGACACTTTCTTCTTGAAATCACAGGTAGGATCCAGCAGCGTAGGCAAACAAGTTCATTCTCCAAAGGGTAAGAGCAGAATAAGTTCCGTGATAGGTCTGATGAAAGTCTTTACAGTCCCTTGTCTTGAAACCTTCACCTCCACCTTACGTACCTTACCGTCATCACTAGGAACGCTCTTTACAATAAGTCCCATGGGCCATTCGATTCTTTCAGCTTGCTGGTCCTTAAGCAGAACAAGATCTCCAACTTGTATGTTAGGGTTCAGCCGTTGCCATTTCCTGCGTCCTTGCAGAGTAGAAAGATACTCCATCTTCCAACGATTCCAGAAGCAGTTGGCGAGGTGTTGTACTCGTTTCCACTGGTCATGGTACAGATTTCCTTTTTTAAAGTTTCCAGGTGGAACAGAAACAGACCCAAGCTTCTGGGTAAGAAGAGTAGCTGGGGTAAGGATAGTTGGGGTCTCTGGATCTTTGGACACTGGAACAAGTGGTCTTGAACTGATTATGGCAGATGCCTCTGCCAGGAAGGTGATTAGAATCTCCTAAGTCTTGTGGTATTAAAGTCCATAAGCATAGAGTCCAATATTTTATGTGTGATGCCTATCATTCTCTCCCATGAGTCATCCATGTGGGGAGAATGAGGAGGATTAAAAATCCATGTACAGCCTTTTTTAGCTAAAAAGTCCTTAATTGGTCCAGAGTTGAGCTGTAACTCTCGACAGGCTGCAACGAAATTAGTTCCACAGTCAGATCTTAGTGTCTTGACTGGTCCTCTGATGACTAGGAATCGTCTTAAAGCATTAATGAAACTTGAGGCATCCACAGATTCTATTACTTCAATGTGTACTGCACGCTCAATCATGCAAGTGAACAGCACTACCCATCGTTTGCTATTTGCTTGGCCACCTTGAGTTCTGCGGGCTGTTACCATCCATGGCCCAAAGATATCCAGACCAACATGAGTGAAAGGTGGGTCAGTACTTAACCTGTCAGCTGGCAAATCTGACATTTGTTGTTGCTGATGTTTCCCTCTCAGTTTGCGGCACTGAACACAGCTGTGCAGTGTAGCTGTGATCTGTCTTTTTGCTCCTATAATCCAAAGGCCTGCAGCTCTTATGGCACCCTCTGTGAAGTGTCTACCTTGGTGCTTAACCGCTTCATGGTAGTGCCTTATGAGTAAAGTGGTGATGTGATGGCGAGCAGGTATAATGAGAGGGTTCTGTTCTTGCTCACTCAACTCAGCCTTGTTTTAACGTCCACCAACCCTTAATATACTATCATTGTCAATGAATGGATTCAGGTTGGCAATTGGACTGTTTTTTGCAATGTCCCTCTTGTCACAGATACATTTAATTTCTGAGCCAAAGACACTCTGTTGTACACTACGTATTATGATCAGTTCACCTTCAGCAATGTCTTTTGCAGAAAGAAGCTTTTGGCACACGTGCCATCCTTGACAGGGAGCATATGTGGACTTTGTGTGGAAGCAATCTGCAATATGGACTAACCTTGCAGTGGTGCGTACAAGCCTTCTCCACTTGGAGAGACGTTCAAAGCGTTGACAGCCCAAGACGAGTCTTTGTTCAGTTCTGGTGACAAGGGTTTTAACTTCAGGACGAATCTCTGAATCTTTGTCAGGTTCTATAAGACTGAAGACCTCAGTTGTGGTTTCTTCTGGATAATCCAACAGGAATTCAGGACCTGTTAACCAAGAAGAATTTGCAAAGACACTTGCAGACACTGGCCTGGTGTCTACACGGTTGCTGACATAGACATAGAAACGTTTAGTCTGGTTGTATATTTAGCCCAGAACAACCTTGCTGTCTGTGTAGAATCTGGTGTCATCTATCTGAATGTCTAGCTCACGCAGTATGAAATCTGCTATTTCTACAGCTAGCACAGTCCCACAAAGTTCAAGCCTGGGAATCGTGTGTTCAGACTTAGGTGCTAACTTAGCTTTCCCAAACAGAAGCCCTATGTGGGATTGATTAGAAGAATCTCTTACCTTGAAGTAAGTCACTAATGCTATGGCCTCAGTAGATGCATCTGAGAAGATGTGAAGCTCTTATCTCTGACTTGTGGCAAGGGAGGCAGAAGTGTAGCAGCGTGGTATATGGATTCCATCTAAGGCATGTAGAGATTGTTTCCAGGACTCCCAGTTTGAAGGTTGGTCTATTGGTAGTGTTTGTTGAAGTGAGTTGAATCTGGATAGAGCCTGTTCACGATTGGTTGGGAGTTTAACCCTTGCAGCACGAAGAGGTAATGGTGCAACCCAGCTGTTAGACTCAACTTGGAAGAACTCTTTGTCCATTATTTTGATGAACTCTCTGTCTTCAACTATTTTGTTGTCATCGCTTGTAGTACAAAACACTGTGGTACCTAGGTTGTCATCACAAAGGTTAGGAGTGACATCAGGTACTTGATGTCAAGAGGCTTCTCTTTTATTTCATAATGGCGACGGCACTGTTTGAAGTGGGATGCACGTCTGTTTCCTAACATGTACGTTTTGAAGGAGTGGATCTAAGATGATGTACGCATTCGATCCAAGCATACGTCGCCCGCGATTACCCAGCCTAGATCGAGTTTTTGTGCGTAAGGGGCATCATGAGGTCCATTGCACTGCTTGCATACTTTGTGTACTCTGAGAATGTCTCTTCCTAGCAAGATCAAGATTTCAGCATTGATGTCCATTGCAGGAATTTCATTAACAAGGTGCCTCAAGTGAGGATGGTGATATGCAGCCTCTGGAGTAGGAATTTCTTTCCTTTCATCTGGTATCTGGTCACACTTGACTAATGTTGGTAGGGGTATGCCCTCTCCCTTAATAATATTAGAGACCATGAACCCATCGGCCCTTCTACCGAAGGTCTCTTCACAACCAGAACAGGTTCTGAGAGTATACAGCGATGCGTGTCCCTCTATACTAAAGATCTCAAAGAATTTAGGCTTAACCAGGGATCTGTTGCTCTGTTCATCTATTATGGCATACATCCTAACAGCTTCCTCAGTTTGACCCTTTGGATATATCTTGACTAGGCATATCTTAGTGCAGCATTTGTGATCTAAGCCTTCCCCACAGACTTCTGTGCATGAAGAACAAACGTTAGCTATGGCTGGAGCATGACCTTGTTGCTTCCCACCATGACTTGAGACAGGGCTGGATGTAGGCTGCTGGGAATTGTCTGAGGGTGGGCCCTGATGCATAGCTGTAACATGTCTGTCGCTACTGCATTCTGTGCACTTGATAACAGCTTCAGTCATCATACAGTCTTTAGCAAAATGTCCATAACAAGCACAGCACCTGTAGCATATTCCAAGTTTCTGAAGAATCTCCCTGCGCTCTTATAGTGTCTTTGCCCTAAGCCCACAGCATTTCTTTAGGGGATGAGGCTTCTTGTGAATAGGGCACTGATGATTAGGGTCTTTATCTTTGTCATCTGAATCACTCTGATGAGCAGGAGAGGATACAGGTGGTGATGTCTGTCCTTTTAACAGATATTGCTCTATTAAAGTCTCTACGTTTAGCTTCTATGTTATCATACCTTGATGAAGATGATGACGCAGGCAAGTTGGATTCACTGAAGCTGGGATCATTTCTCATTCAGGCTTGATCACTGATGAACCTGCAAAAATATGCGAATGGAGGAAAAGATACGTTATAGTCTCTTTTGTACCTTGAGCCTTGTTATGCCCATTTCTCTTGCAGGCCGTATGGCAGTTTAGACACCACTGGATTGACACCATAAGCAGTGTCCAGGTAGCTTAGTCCAGGTAGACGTGGGTCTGTCTTTGCCAACTCCAGCTTCATGAGTAGATCACTCAGATCTTGGAGCTTGCGGTATTCTTTGTTCCCTATTTTTGGGAAGTTTTGTAGTCTCTTGAATAGAGCACTTTTTATGGTTTCAGAGCTACTATAGGCTTGCTCAAGTCTTGCCCATGCAGCAACAAGACCTGCATCTGGGTGGACTGTTCTCAGTCTTTTAACACAATCTGCAGACTCTGGCGCCTGCCACTTTATGAGCAAATCAAGTTCCTCCTTGGTAGTGGGGTTCAGATCAGCAATGGCAGCTTTGAAGGTTCATCTCCAGGCCCTGTAGCTCTCCGGACAGTCGTTAAACCTAGAGAGGGTAGTGTTAATGAGCTCACGGCGTACCATATATCTGGCGAAATCATTCAAGTCTGATCTCTCACTCTTCTGTGCCAAAGTAACTTGTGGAGCCCCTCGGGTGTGAAAGTTCTCTGGTGAAGTAGGGTGAGGCTTACCAGGATGAAATGATGTTGCAAGAGCATTTAACTGTGGTGTAGTCCCTAAGGCTTGTGCTGGCTGTGGCTTGAGCTGCGGCTTGTCACTGGAAGTCACCTTGTTGTCAGCAAGAGGTGATGCAGTTTGCTGCATAGATGTACTTGTGTTGTAGACTTGAAGAGGCTCAGGCATTTGGAGCTAAGAGGTCATTGTGTTGAGAGTCAGAACAGTGTTGTTAGTAAGATGTACAGGAGATAAATGTATCATTGCAAACATTATGCTTTAGTACATATTCACTGGTGTGTTCAACTGGTTCTTGCGATTCCGCTGGGATGGACCAGTCTGAGTTAGCACTTTCTCCCATCGCTTGTTCGAGAACTCTTAGCCTTGCTAGGGCAGCTGCTTCTTCCTATTCCATTTGCAGAATCTTTAATTGGGAATCTGCCTCTGCTTGTTGAGCTTTCATCTTTGCCTCTATTTCTGCTTGTTGAGCTTCCATCTTTGCCTTTTGTGTTTCTATTTCTGCTTCCTTTCTGGTAAAGGAGCTTCGCACTTTATTTGCTTCGACTTGCACGGGCCTCTATTAGCTTGTCGCTTAATGTTGAACTTCTGGAGTGAAAGGAAATAGAAGAATGTGCAGTGTGCTTGGTTGATGCGGATCTGTGAGATCTGGTCTCCTGCAGTTGAGCAATGCGGAGTTCTGCCTTACACTGGGCCTTTTGTAATAAGAGATCCCTTTGTTGGTTTAGTGCATCAGCCCTGGTCAGTTCTGCTGAAGAGTCCTCTATATTACAGTCCTGTAAGAAAGCTGTGTATTTTGAAAACAGCCGCTGGTAAAGTGTGACAAAACTGACATGCAGTGTGAAGTTCTGTCCCATAAGTCTGACAGATTGCTGGAGAACTCATCTCTAGTGGCTTCATAGTTTTCTCTGAGTTTCTGGTAGTTTTTATCATACGTTTGGGTCTTACACTCTGTTCGGCAATGTCTGCAGAATCTGCTCCCTGTACATCTGCGGGTTCAGAGGCATGATGAATCTGCGTTGCTTCAGCCACAAAAGGGTGCTTAGAGTCTTGTCTAGACATTTTTTTAAAGTTTTTGCAAGAAATGGTACTGTCTCTTTAAGAAGACGAATAGAAGCTTGGACAGGTGGGGTAACGCAGTTCAACGTAGAGAAACAGTTTTTAACATTCACATGAGGTGCAGTAAACTCATGCAACCATGTGCTTTACAAGATGGTGGATGGCACTGAGCTTGACTGTAGATCAGGCGCACACATATACACAGCAGGCTGTGGGATTTCTATACATCCTTTTACTATTCTGACTCCGATTGTTGTTAAGCGATTTATCCCTTGTGAGTCCTCTATGCCTGGCCTGTATAAGATATAATCACTAAGGACAATCCTCATCAAATAGCTTGAACTCACCAAATATCACCTCCATCCACAGAGGTGATTTTATTCTGAACTTCAGGTTACAGCAGATGACAAGATACAAACAGATGAATAGGTTGTAGTATTTATGCGGTCAAAAGATGATATTGTCTGTAGCTTACAATGCAGAATACATGTGCCCTGCTACATGTGGCTTGTAGCTGCATCCATGACACAGGAAGCACAATCACAGGAAGAAGGTTGGAGCATTACCTACAAAAGGAAGTGTGTCATAACGTCCAGGCAGAGGCAGAACAGCGGTGCTACTACCCCAGATTATCCAGAAGTCCTCCTGAGCTGTTGGGTGCAGGATAAGCAGTCACTCAGCTGCCAACACGATAACTAATAGAAGAGGATCCACAACTCCATGCATGCTCTTAAATATCTCCAAATGTATTGATACTCCATAAAAGAAAAAATAGGTACAGCAGATGTTAACGCTTTTCAGCCATGACAGATCGCCGTTCTGACAGGAGGGAAGGCATGGATCCCTGTCTTCCCCTAGTAAAAGCGCCCCCTACAGTACACTAAAACACTAGCTAGGAACACAGTTAACCCTTTGATCACCCCTGATGTTAACCCCTTCCCAGCCAGTGTCATTAGTACAGTGACAGTGCAAATTTTTAGCACTGATCACTGAATTGGTGTCACTGGTCACCAAAAAGTGTCAGTATCAGACTGTCCGTGTCCGCCACAATATCGCAGTCCCACTATAAGTCACTGATCGCCGCCATTACTAGTAAAAATAATATAAATAAAAATATCCCATAGTTTGTAGATGCTAAAACCTGCACAGACCAATCAATATACACTTATTAGGATTTTTACAAAAAATATGTAGCAGAATACATATTGGCCTAAATTTATGAAAAAATGTTGATTTCATTTTTTTATTGGATATGTTTTATAGCAGAAAGTAAAAAATATAGTGTGGTTTTTGAAAAAAAAAAAATAGTCGGTCTTCTTTGATTATAGCGCAAAACCGCATAGGTGATCAAATACCACCAAAATAAAGCTCTATTCGTGGGAAAAAATGGTTAAAAAAGAAAAAGCCTGCAGAGCTAAGGGAAGGGTGTTTGAGCTAGGCTGGTGTAAATGTCAGCCAAGTGCATTGTCATGGAGAGGGACAGCTACAGAGCGTCATCTCCATTCTGTTTTCCTCTGCCCTCTGCCAACTGCCATTCAGTTCCAGGGCCTAACTTAAAGCAAACCTGTTCTTTAACCATGTAGAGCAAAGCAACGAGTCCAATGTAGTGGGTAAACTTGCACATGTTGCGTTCATGCTCCATGACGTACCAGAAAGCATGCCTGTGTCCCACACAGGTACATTCCCTTAGCGTGTCAACACAGTGATGCGTACACCACTTATAACCCCATGGTGCAGTAATGTGTACATTACATTACTACAATGCAAAGATGTGCAACCGGATGTAATCCTTCTCAGCAGAACATGCTTTGCTTTCCCTGCTTTTGCATTCAGCTGCTGGTAGCCAAAGGAAGTAATCTGCTAGGTACTTCAAGTATGCAGGAGCATGTGACTTGCTCTTCCTTCCATGTGACTGCACTGCTGCACAGTGATTGGCCCCACTGCTAGGGTAGATTTTGTCTTTATTCCTGGAGCTGAGCTTTAACCCTTTTACCGTACATCGTTGACAGCGGGGCATTTTACGCACACTCCCGGCAATGGCTGACTGAAAGTGACCGGGCAGCTTTGCAGCTGTCCAACGGTTTCCACCAACCCCCCGTACATACTGGCAGCACTGCTCCTTGCTGTGAAGGCCAGTTATAGGTGGGGCAGTGGCTAGTTGTTTGTACTGTTGAAATACTGGTGAGGGGATGCACTGGACACCTTTGCTGTCATTGTGCTATGTGTCCAGTGTGCCCCTGTGCCTTTTAAGGAGGTGTGGGCTCCTTCCAGGCTCACCTGCCCTCTGCCTATCCATTATAATGCATGTGCTGCCACTATGAAAGCTCCCACAAATGTATAGAGTTAAGACTGTGGATAATAATGGGGTGCCTTGTCGCGGCCTCCCCAGCTTACACATATATTTGCAAACATGTGCTACGTAAACCCCTGTTTTTAACGCAAACTGTTAGACAGGTTATTTCAGTTCGTAGCTGGCTGGCTGGTGAGTTGGGCTAGGAATTGTCTTTGGTTTTCCTTTTAAAACATTGAGTATTGAAAATATAGGGTACCAAAATTTGTTGTCATTTCACGGGTGCAGGCAGTTTTAAGACTTGATGTGTTTGGTATCTGTTAACTTGGCACAGCCTTCTCTTTATCCCAAAAAATGGGTAATGCGTTTGTGTGTCCTAAAATTAATTTTAGTGGGGGTTTTTTTCTTCTGAAAAGTTTCATTTCATAAACCTTTGTGCTAAAATTATGCGACAAAAACTGCTTTCAGAGAATGTATAATGTTTGGGGGTTTTAACTAATCTTCAGGCCTAAAATCAATTTTTTACATTTAATTTGTTTATATTGTCATTTTTGTATAACGAGAGATACAAATGGAAGTATATCCAATACAAAGAAAGATTTTGAGAGACAAAATACAGGTGTTGCCTATTCAAAATAGAATGAATAAGTCACATGTTACATCCAAAAGCGATAACAGATGACAATATACAACCTGAACTTGTAGCCCCAGAGACCAGAGGCATCATGGCATAAGGAGACTATTATGGTATAGGAGGTAACATGGAAACCTGTATGGAAAAATGAGACTACACGCCTATGGAGGTGGGAAGAGTGGACACTTGACAATGAGCATACTACTGTACCCTGAGTTTATGTGATCCAGAGTATCTTCAAGAGTTACAGCAACACTTAGGAGATGAGTAGTGTACATAAAGAAGGAGAGAGAGAAAGAAAGAAGAGTGGGTAAAAAATAGTTTAGTAAGCCATCGCCTCCTCGAATTCTCCAAACCAGTGGTACGGGCCAGGACCGATGCGCTCAGCTATGGAAGGATTTACATTAATTAAAATACGTTGCAAAGTCTGAAGGGTAGCTGAAATATAGGCCCATGTGCTCTTGTAGGTCTTTGATTTGTTATTTTCCCAGGAGACCAGCTGCTTTAGATGTCAAAGGGAGTCCATCCCACAAGCCCATTCAAGGAGAGAGGGAGTACCCAATCTGTTCCAGTTACTAGATATGACAGTGCTGGCCGCTGTCAAAAAGCAAAGGAGTAAATTATTTTTGTTCTATTTGTAGGAGCCAGGCAGCAAGGACAATATGGCAATCGTGGGGGCATTAGGGATCCTATCACCCACTATGCAATTATTTTTTAAACGTGCAAAAATGGTTAGGCAGTGAAAGGGTTAAAGCATGGATTGCCTAGCTTTTGCAAGAAAAACTATACAAGAATTATGCAGACTGCAATTGCTGAAATCCCAAATTCAGTAAATGCTAGTTATAAAAGATGAATTTTAACTACTGGTCAATCTGGGATAATGACACAAAGTCAAAATAGCGGCGCTAAATGTTTGTGCACAAGGAGTATTAAATCCCCTAAAGTGACATGTGACTCACAATTTACAAATGAGAATATAACTGACATATGCTAAAATATAACACATGCTAAAGCACTAAATTGACAAATAGCACTAAACACCCTGTGACAAGTGAAGTGATATGATGTAGCTAGTGAAGCTACAAAAGAAAAAACAAAATGTATCCAAAATATAAAAAATAAAGTCCATAAAATATTGAAGAGGATCTATAGTCGATGTGAAGATCTCTTAATCCATTCACCACACCAATGTGTCTGTGATTCCACTCCCCTAAAGAAATGCACTCACCGAATTCCAATGCCTACATTCTCATGTTAGGCTAAAGCACATTTAAACTACATGGATAGGGTTTTGGAGCAAGTATCCGAACTCCAGCCGTGCGTCTCATATAATCTCCACATGTGAATAAAAAAGTGTACCAATAGTGTAATACTGTAAACAAAGCTTTAATGAAATATTTAATATTGGTACACTTTTTTATTCACATGTGGAGATTATATGAGACACATGGCTTGAGTTCGGATATTTAATAGCTGGCACAGATCCAAGGCATATGGCTATATCCTCAGTGAAATAAAAAAAGCCTGCATAGTGTAATATGTACAAATAAAATCAATCGTTTATTAAAGCAGATCCCATATATCAAGGAGGAACAGCACTCTGTTTCAAACAAAAAAAATGGCTGTGGCATCCAGCATGGTGATGTCGTAGGTCCCATCTTACGTGTTTCGTCACAGTTGATGTCATCAGAGGCGTGACAATACGGCGGCAGCACGCTTTATATACTGAAAAGAGCCAGAAATAACCCTGTGTTCTGAATACAGGGAGTAGCGGGAGCACTGGTATTAACTGATAGGTTTCACACACAGGAACACAGTAACAACACTGGTAGTAACCAAGGTATTCCACATATCAAGGCACAGCCAACAAGGACTAAAAAATATGTGAAACTACTAGCGAGTGTCATTCTTAGTTACAGTATATTAAAAGCGGAGTTCCAGTCTCTTAAGTGAAAATTAAAAGTCAGCAGCTACAAAAATTGTAGCTGCCATCTTTTAATAAAGAGCCACTCACCTGTCCCACAATCCAGCGGTGTGCTCACCCCAGCCGTTTTTTCTCTGTGTCCACGCCACAGCTTGCAGCTTCACAGCTGGGTGCCCACTGTGCTTGTGCAAGGGGCGCTGCGCTTTCTGACTGGTCCTGAAGTCTTCTGGGACCTGTCATGTGTCCCAGAATACTTCGGGAGAGGGAAGGGTAGGAGAACTTTCCCCTTACAATCGCCTAAGGCGGTCGGAGCGTGTACCTGTAAAAATCCGCTACTCACTCCTCCCCAAAAGCTCCATTTCACAAACAGGAGCTGGGGAGGAGGCCTTAAAGTGGAACTCCGCTTTAAGTAATAGAAATAATTTTCATTGATCAAATGGCTTAAACTTACAGCATAGGTTCACACTGAATGCAGATTTGAAATTGTGGGAGTTCAGCTGAACTCGCATGATTTCGAACCGGCATTTCAGTCCGACTTCGGGGGCGATTTGAGAGACATCTGTGTGGGTTCATCCACAGATGTCTATTGAAATTGCATCCAAAGTAGCCAAAAGTAGTGCAGGAATTACTTTTGGCAATCGGTGCGGCGTCGCACCAATTCGGACGGTGCTGTTGCCAGAAATAGGCTCCAATTTAGCATGCGATTTGACATGTCAAATCAGGCCGATGTGAATGGGGGCTAAAGGCTATTAATGCCAATTAGTACTTTGCACCATCTTGTAGATTTTTAACAGAATGGCATAATGGGACAATGGCATTGCATAATAGCTTAACAAAGCCCTTAAATTACAATAAAAATATATAAATGTATAGGTTGATTCTGTATTTGCTGTCTATCCCCCAATAAACCTTGTTTGGATAAAAAAAAAAATGTTTTAGGAACAATATATCCACATATAGTTTAACTATAAATGTATTAAAAGTGGAGTATAAACAGGAATTCTTATTTGTAATTTTTATTTTTAACAGTTGTTGATAATGTCCCAATCAATGTTCATCCCATAGGGAGTAGATGGTGTAGCATTAAGCTGACCATACACATATTCAGACAGTTCAGCTGGTTTTATCAGTGTGTGAACACCATTCCAGCTTGACAAAAGGGACATGCTAGCAAATGTTGCTGTAGCCCCTGATTGGTGTATTCTGACAGTGGCAGGTGCTGCTGTCTGAATACAATGTTAAGGCTCCATGCACACTGGAGCTCAAAAAAGCTTTTTCTGGACGCCAGATTACTGGCAGAAAACGCTGGTTGGAAAACTCTCTTTTAACAGCGTTTTGTACTAGTGTTTATGAGCATTTATGCACGTTTTTAGCTTTATCGTTTATGGGCATTTTTAATAAAAATACACAGAGGACACTCCAAAAATCCCACAGTGCATTCCCAAACTCCCACAATGCATTGAAAAAATAGAACGCCGAACGCTAATTAACATGTGTTTATGAGCGTTTACCGTTTTACGGCGTTTTGGCATTTTTTTAGTGGTCAGAAAAACAGCACTTTGAACGCGATTTTATGGCGTTCAGAGAACAGCCCATAAACTCCACTGCTGATAAAAGTTAAAAAAAGTCCATGTGTGCATGGACACATAGGATAACATAGAGTGGAGTTTATGGGCTGTTAAAAAAAATGCCCAAACTCCAAAAACGGCTGTTCATGAGCTCCAGTATGCATGGAGCCTAAGGGGGAGGGATTCCACCATCTACCTTGTTTCTGTGCATGCAAGAATCGGTTAGGGTTTTTTACATGGTTTAATCAAGCCCTTCCTGCCTGCACTATAGTTGAAAGATGGCTACAGCGCGGCTCTCCAGTTCTGGGAGGTCCATTGACATCCTCCCAGAACCACGGCTCTTGCGACCCTCTCCTGGGGCATGCATTGGGCGTGCTCTGCGACCACTGTGTCCTTTTGGACACAGCTGATCACAGATCATGGTAAAGAGCCCATCACAACCGCCCTTAACCATGTAATCAGCTGTGTTCAATTACAGCCGATCACATGTAAACAGACTTGCCCATTATCTGATATCATTTCCTCACATGCTGTCTCTGTGAGGAAAGGAGAGCCAATAACCGACAAGGCTAACAGGGCACAGTGAGCACATTGATTACACTGATAATCAGGGCACTGATAATCAGCGCCATCAGTGCTGATCTTCTGCATGAATCGCCGTATATGTACGGTGGCTCCTTTAAGAGCCATAGCAGGTGCACGCCTGCTGCATGGCGGGGGACCCGATGCACGTGACAGGGGGGGTGCAATTGCTGCCAGCCACCCGCGATTGCAGGCACGAAAGCCAGAACGGGGATTTGTGTGTGTAAACAAACAAATCCCTGTTCTGACAGGGGAGGAGAAACAGATCATCTGTTCCTACTAAGTACGGGTAGTAATCCAATGTGAGACTACAAAAACAACAAAGAGGAAGGAGTTCCTGGTGCCCCGAGAAAAAAAACTTGCGAGTCGGAAGATGCCATATGGTGTAAGGTACAAATGGTCCAACAACAATCTCCCGTCTACTAGCTGACACATTTAGGAGGTGCTGAGCACAGTTCTAAGGAAGAGGGTGCACCCCTAAAATGCATTGGCTTGCTTGTACACAGGAGGTTGCTGGAGCATGTGTACCTTGCACAATATGGCATCTTCTGACTCACATGTTGGTTTACACTGCACTTTTGTGAGTATGCATTTTTTGGGTCCCATTGCCTTTCAATAAAAAAAAATCTTGTGTAATGCACCAGGTGTTTGCGCCTTCCCCTTTGTTGTTTTTGTAGCTTCACATTTGACCCCTGTTCCAAGGCATGACTTAGAACAGTGGTCAGGTTTCCCATAGCAACCAATGACAATTTCTAGCTCTGTTATTTTAGGGTGTCAGTATTTGGTTGCCAAGGACATAACCATACCTGGGAAGTATATAAAATTGGTATTCCTGAGATTAGGAGTGGGGAATGGGTGGGACTAACTGCAGTGCCCTTATTGTGCCATGCTGAATGGTGGGTCTGGCCAAATTGTGCTTTAAAAGTAAGAGGGGCTTAACCACTTGACCCCAAGGCCAGGTCTGACATTTCCCTCATACATGTAAAAATCTGCAATTTTTTGCTTGAAAATTACTTAGAACTCCCAAACATTATATATTTTTTTAAACAGAGGCCCAAGAGAATAACATGTTAGCTGTTGCAATTTATGTCACATGATATTTACACAGCTGTTTTTCAAACACAATATTTCTGGAAAAAATACACCATTTGATGAATTTTGGTGAACACAAACACAATATAATGCCCTTTTTTTTTTTGTATAATATAAAAGCCGATGTTGTGTAAGTAGATACCAAACATGTCACACTTTAAAATTGTGCATGGCCGCGGACTAGCAACAAACTAGCATACATTAAATTATCCTTAGGCGATTCTTTAAAAGCCCTTACAGGTTACAAGTTTAGAGATACACAGGAGGTCTGGTGCTTGAATTATTGCGCTTGCTCTGATGTTCGCAGTGATACCTCACATGTGTGTTTACTTACATGTGTGTTTACATTTGTGCATGACCATGGGTGTATGGGGGCGCTTTAAATTTGTTTTTTTTTACACTGTACCTTGCTTTTTTGGATCAAATTTATTGCTATCGCAAGGGATGAACAACATTCATGGGTTGTGACATATCCTTTTTTTTTAGAATTCTGGAGTCAATTGTGTCCATATCTCTGATAGTTTCTTGGGTCATCATAAGGATTTTTTTGTATAAAATATTGTGAGTATCATCCTACATTTTATAGTCTTTAATCAGTTGTTTGTTTTTGTTCATAAAATCAATTCCCAATATGATTTATTAAAAATGCAAAAGGCATAAAAATGATTCACATGTCTGACAATTCTGTCAAAATGTCCATATAGAATAGATTTGCTCTCATGACTTAATCTCAAGGAGTTTCAAGCTATTATCTTTGTCATTAGCACTTGACATATCTGTAACTCTCTGTTGTTATTTAAACTGACAAAGGATAACCCATTCATTAGGACAAGTAAAGGCTTCCAAATACAGATTTTTTTTTTTTCAAATGAGCTCATGAAAATTTAGCAAATCAATCTGCATTCAATTATTCTAGTTACAAAAATATTCGGTAATAACTCATAAAATAGAAAACATTCATTTGGGCTTGTTCATGTTTTGAAAAAAGTAGTGTAGAAAATCAGGGGTTCTGTTGAAACCACACCACGGTCAGGTAGGTAGACCAACTTAAATTTCAGCCACAACTGCCAGGAAAATTGTTCGGGATGCAAAGAATTACAGGACTGTCTGAAAACATGTGGCGTGGCTGTTTCAAGATGCACAATAAGAAGGCTTTTGAAGAAAGATGGGCTGCATGGTCATGTCACCAGAAGAAAGCCATTACTACGCAAATGGCACAAAGTATCCCCCTTACAATACGCCAAACAGCACAGAGACAAGCCTCAAACCTTCTGGCACAAAGTCATTTGGAGTGATCAGACCAAATTGAGCTTTTTGGCCAAAACCATAAATGCTACATTTGGAGAGGATTTAACAAGGCCTACCATGAGAGGTACGGAGGTGGATCACTGATGTTTTGGGGATGTGTGATCATCACACAAAGCTGCGCATGGGACATACTTGGACATTCCAACATAATGATCCAAAACAAGGGCAAGTCGACCTGTCATTGGCTACAGCAGAATAAAGTCAAGGTTCTGGAGTGGCTCCTGACCTCAATATCATTGAGCCACTCTAGGGAGATCTCAAACATGCAGTTCATGCAAGGCAGCCCAAGAATTTACAGGAACTGGAGGTTTTTTTCCAGGAGGAAAAGATAAAGAGCCTCATCCAAAAATACCACAAAAGACTTCAAGCTGTCATTGATGTTAAAGGGGGCAATACACGGTATTAAGAACTGGGGTATGTAAACTTTTGATCAGGGTCATTTGGGTAGTTGCTGTTGCCTTTGTGATTTAAAAAGAGTAAACACAGTTGATTGATAATAAATGGCTTCAGCCAAACACTATCCATGAGTGAAATAAAAGTTTTTGTGTTATTCATATTCTCTCAAAAATGGCCAAGAAATCATAAATTCTTTGTATGTAAACGTATGAGCACAACTGTATGTACGGTGGAATGTGGGATACCTCCTGCCACACTCCTCGCGCTCCCTTGGTGATTGACATAGGCCACTACTTTGTTAATGTCCAATTGAATCTGGACCAACAGACCACAGAGACGATCTGTCCAACATTTCATGGACAGCCTGATCACTCTTAGCTCCAGAATATTGATGGACAGTCGAGCTTCTTCCAGAGTCCAACTACCTTGAGCCAAACTCCAGTCCAGGACTCCTACCCAACCGGCCTGACTTTCATCCATCGTGACTACTGACCAACGAACAGGAAGAAAGGACTTCCTCGTTCAGAGCAACAAAGATCAGAGAAAAAAAGGCCCTCGTAAACAGATCCAGACGAATCTGGTGATCCAGAGAGAAGGGGTACTTGCTCCTATTTGCCAGGATCCTCTTTTGTAGAGTCCTCATATGTAACTGCGCATATGGGACTGCCTCAAAGGGGAAGACCATCAAACCCAGAGCCTGCATGCAGGATCGCATGGAGGACCGAGTATGGAAATCCTACATTGACTCAGCAGAGCAAGGACTGGGACAAAAACCTTTTTAAGTACCTGAGGAGCGAAGGCTAGACCAAATGGGAATGCCACAAACTGAAAATGCGCTTTCCCAATTGCAAAGCGAAGAAACCACTGATGCCCCTCACGATAGGGCCAGATTGAATTGGAAACCCAAGAACTGTTCCCAGAACAATCACACCCTGGCATAGCAGGGCCAGAAGATGCTGAGGAGAGAGGTAAATATTGGAGGGAAATCCTTTTTCCGGCAGAAGAGAATGAAACTCAGTCTTGTAAGCAAATGTCACCAGATCGCGAGCCCACTTTTGGAAATAAGAGAGGTCCATGGGTCTGAGAACCAGAGAAGGTGACATCCCACCCCAGGCACGGGTGGAGGCACAGCTTCACGCTGAGACTGGTTTATTCACAGGCCTGTAGGGCTTGTGGGGCCAGGAAAGATTGGTGTCACCCGCAGGGGCCCTAAAATACTTTGAGCCCAAAGTTCCAGAGGAACAATAAATCTGCTTGTGAGCCGTAAAGGAAAATCTAGGTTTCAGGTGCGGCTCCTCCCTCTAACTTCGACTTAGGGAGGAAGGTACTCTTGCCACCAGTTAAATCCTTGATGATGCCATCCAACGTAGCCCCAAAAAGATGTTTGCACTAGAGGCAAATCCATCAGAGTCTTCTTCGAGGTCTGGTCAGCCAACCTAGAAAATGTGATATTTCAGTTTTTCTTTTTTTTAAAATTTGCAAAAATGTCAACAATTCTGTGTTTTTCTGTCAATATGGGGTGCTGTGTGTACATTAATGAGGAAAAAAAATTAACTTGATGATTTTAGCAAATGGCTGCAATATAACAAAGAGTGGAAAATTTAAGGGGGTCTGAATACTTTCCGTCCCCACTGTAAATAAACTCATACAACTTTTTTGGATTGATTAAAAATTTTATTGGCCGCGGCTTTATTTATTGGTATACATATTGATATTCAAAAACAAATATCTAATAACTTTCTTATCCAAATTCACCAATCAATTTTACTTCAATATTTCAATGAAACAACTCAGCTAATAAAGCTCGAGTTGTAATATATACCGTATTTATCGGCGTATAACACGCACCGGCGTATAACACGCACCCCAAGTTTAGGAGGGAATTTTAAGGAAAAAAAAACTTTTAGGAGGGAAGTTTAAGGGAAAAAAAACTTACATTTAAATGCCCATCATTGCAGCCTTCTCAGTGCAGCCATGTCAGTGCAGCCTTGTCAGTGCAGCCTTGTCAGTGCAGCCTTGTCAGTGCAGCCTTGTCAGTGAAGCCTTGTCAGTGAAGCCTTGTCAGTGAAGCCTTGTCAGTGAAGCCTTGTCAGTGCAGCCTTGTCAGTGCAGCCTTCCCCAGTGTCCATTGCAGCCTTATCCCAGTGCAGCCTTGCCCCAGTGCAGCCTTGCCCCAGTGCAGCCTTGCAGCTCGCAGTTTGAAAATCCTGTGATCCCCTGCGATCCTGAGCTTCAAAATCGCCGACCGCGATTTGAAAATGGCGCCGCCGGCGCCGAAATACACAGAGCCGGTCCTCGGCTCTTCTCGGCGGCTCTCGTTCACTTTCGGCTCCACTCGTAGTCCCGCCCGGGATGGGCGTGACTGTGAGCGGAGCTAGCCGAACCTAGCCAAGTACACTTGGCTAGGTTCGGGCGGCGTTCGAGTGAAGCCGAAAGTGGCCGAGAAGAGCCGAGGACCGGCTCTGTGTATTTTGGCGCCGGCAGCGCCATTTTCAAAACGCGGTCGACGATTTTGAAGATCTGTCAGCTCAGGATCGCAAGGGATCGGCGTATAACACGCACCCGTGATTTTCCCCTGAATTTAAGGGGGAAAAAGTGCATGTTATACGCCGATAAATACGGTAATCATAAACTTAATAACAAATCGTCCCACCAAAAGGCAGGAGCTATAACCAGCCTCCTGCCTAACACACCCAGCCCACGGCCTTTTCAATTGCTGTCTGGAAATGTATATTTAGTATATCCAAACCTATCTCAGAAAAATGAATCCCATCCATCCGATACAGCCCTCGGATACCTCCTTCTAATTCTTTATGTCTAAAAGATGTTCCATATCCCAGCAACATAAATTTTTCCATACATCTATTAATTCTATTTCTTATTTTTTCAAAACATGAACCTACTTCAGAATTCAACCAAATTAAACAGGGAATAATCTCAGAGAATATAATCTCAGTTTTGGGAGATGCAGCTTTTATTGAGCGAATAGTATCATGCATCTGAAAAATTAAATTTAACGTTTTTTGCTTACCAATGTCATTGCCTCCTAAATGAATTAATAAATACATCTGGCAATGGCCAGCCATAAGCTAGCTTTCCCAAAACTGTGATCAATTCACTCCAAGCCATTTCCCTCTTACCAAACCAAAAAAATTTGACAAATATTCGGGTCCAAGTCCAAATTCTTTCCATGAACTCTTGCCACTGCTCTTTTATGCGCCCAAAACACAAAAGAGTGTCCCACGATCCATATACTTTTCGTTACACCTGTAATTCAAAATTCAAATTAGGTCTGATGTAAGAGACATAAGCATTATGCCGCGTACACACGGTCGGACTTCTCTGCTACAAAAGTCCGACAGCCTGTCCGACAGATTTTCGAAGGACTTTTGTCAGACTTTTGGCGGACTTGCGGCAGACTTTCTTACGAACGGACTTGCCTACATACGATCACACAAAAGTCCGATGGATTCGTACGTGATGACGTACACCGGACTAAAATAAGGAAGTTAATAGCCAGTAGCCAATAGCTGCCCTAGCGTGGGTTTTTGTCCGTAAGACTAGCATACAGACGAGCGGACTTCGGGGTCCGTCGTAGTTACGACGTAAAGAATTGAAGCATGTTTCAAATCTAAAGTACGTCGGATTTGAGGCTAAAAAAGTACGTTGAAAGTCCGGAGAAGCCCACACACGATCGGATCACCAGCCAGCTTTAGTCCGTCAGCGTCCGTTGGACTTTTGTAGACGAAAAGTCCGACCGTGTGTACTTATCTTTGAACGTTGTAAGAAAATTTTAACACCACTTTCATTAACTTTAACTGCGTTAAAAAGGAGCCCTGATAATCATTTTTTATAAGGCGGAACTAACTCAGAAATTCTCAATGCCGCAAAAAAGCATACAAAGAATGCTGCCTTGAAAAGAATAGCCTCATATGTATTAAAGCATATTCTTTCTCTAGTACTGCAAAGTTTTTTCAATAAAGGTGGAGTTATCGGCTGTCTCCTATCTACCGTAAATTTCTTCTTTTTGTAACCTTTCAATGCTTGTTTAAGGGAAAAGAAACTAAATAATGACTGGGCTCCTTCTACTTTAAGAAAAATGATACTCCACATAAAATGTTATTTATATGTGACCAGGAGAAATCTTTCTCCATCAATGTAGTCAGAAAAGAAAGTGCTATGTCTTCGGACAGAGAAGATCCTATTAGCTGATTCATATTCAAAAATGTTAGCCATGAAAACCATGCCATTTTATATCCTTGCCATGTACTTGGAGCTAATCAATTTTTTATATTTTCAGAAATTAGATTACTTCCCAAAGGTGTCCCGGACATACCACTCCTATTTTGTCTGCTTCCGAGAGTAGTTTGAAAAATCTTTACATCTGCAATCGAGAAAGAGCATCTGCTATCATGTTTTCCTTTCCCGGAATATATCTAGCCTTGAGCCATATGTTCAACTTCAGACATTTAGATACTAGATATCTCAATAGCGTAGTAACTGGTGGAAATTTGGCTGACAAACAATTGATGGAAAACATCACTCCTTTATTATCTGTACAGATAAATATACATCAGTTTCTGAAATATTTACCCCATATCTCACTTGCCACTATAATTGGGAATAATTCCAATAAAACACTATTTTTTACAAAACCCAATTTTTTCCACCGAACAGACCATTTCTCCGCACACCAATGTTTGTTCCATACAGCCGCAAAGCTTATAGAACCAGCCGAATCTGTTGATAAGTGAAAATCACTATCTAAAATTCATTCTGGAATATTGTTCTACCATTGAAATGCTCCAAAACTTTATCCACACCACTATATCTTCACGCATATCTGTTGAAATGCGGATATGTGAATAAGAGCTCTTCAATCCTGCTATGGCAAAATATAACCGCCTTGAAAAAATTCTTCCAACCGGCAATATTCTGGTAGCGAAAGCTAAAGAACCTAATAATTTCTGCATTTCTTTCAATAAAATGTTTTTCTTCCTAAGAGACTAAATGGGTAATTCAGAAATATTTTCCAATGTATCCTTAGGGAGACGAAATTCCATATTACATGTATCAATGGTAATCCCCAAGAGTTCTAAACAATTTGTGGGCAGTACCGTTTTTTCTCGTGCTAATGGGATTCCAAAAATATCAACAAATAACTGTAAAAGGTTCATGCAATCATTAGACTGATCTGCACCCAGAAATAGAAAGTCTAATCGCTAATTACCCACTCCAAAAAAGTAGAAAATGCTTTGAAATACCTGCAGGAAAGCGAACACCCCATCGGTAGGCATTTGTCGAAATAATACCTTCCTTCAAAATAAAATCCTAGAGAATTTAAACTTTATGGATGAATAGGTAATATCCTAAAAGCTGCTTTAATGTCTGCCTTTGCTAATAATGCTTTACTGCCTAATTTTCGAATCAAGGGTAAAACATCTTCAAATGAAGCATATTCTACAGAACTTAAATCATGTGGAATTTTGTCATTAAGAGACTTACCTTCTGGGAATGATAAATGGTGTATTACTCTAAATTTATTAGGTTCCTTTTTAGGTAAAACCCCCAATGGCGATATTCGAAAATTCAAAAACGGTGGATTATCAAACGGACCTGTTATTCTTTTTTCCCTTATTTCATTCTGAATTTTTTCTTTAACTATATCTGTCAATTTGTCCACCGACTTTACATTTTTTACTATAGTACATCCCTCTTCTGTAAATGAGGGCAAAATGAAACCTTCATTAAAAGCTCTATAAAGCATGATTGCCATCTGACGTTCGGGGTATTTGTGAATTGCATTGTGCATCATTAAAGGCAAAGCAAATGCCTTTTTTATATGCCGTATTTGTATTCGTTTGAACATTCTGTGGGGGAACTAACATTGGCTTCTGTGGAACTAACAGGTTCAGCCAAAGACCAACGTCTTTACTATCCCATGTCAGATCTTGATGAACTGCTAATTTTTGTCTGAATGATTCGTCTTATGTAAATCATCCATAACCTCCAAAATTTTTATATGCTTCTAAAATCATATCAATATGTTGAAACAAACCCACACTGCGGTCTGGGAATTTTTCACAAAGAATGCTTGAATAAATAGCAAAAGCTTGCAACCAATTATAAAAATTCCGTGCTACCGGTCTCCTCCTTTCTTCTTCAGTTTTATCTTTTTCTTGTTTCAAAAATTCTTTGCTCATTGGAAGCAGTGATAATAAATCTATAAAGTCATTGCGTCATATTTTTTCTTTGACAGTATTGGCTAAATGGAAACCTAATGGAGATGGTTTGCATGGCATGCTTTCTTTTAAACAAATCTCAGGAACATTTTGTTTCCCAGATTTGCCTTTATCTAAATCTTCACTGTTATGTGACATATTTTCTTTTTTCTGTTCAGGTACCACCCATACACTAGAAACATCATGGCTATCCTTAACCTGAGTTTCGCTTTTAAATTTTGCTAAACATGCGACTAATTGAGAAAAAGTATTGTTCAAATTCAACAAAAGATTAGCATTATATAACTCACCACTAATGTCCGCAGCAGATATTGGTATCTCACTGCAGCCAAATAGCTCATCGTTTACATCTGCAGCAAATAAAAATGATCTGTTAGGGCTGGCTGGGATACTAACAGTAGCAGCTGCAAAGCCTCCATGATGAGAAGTCTGCTCCTGCGTCACTTGTTGCCTTGACAACAATACCTCACCGACGGATACCGCTCTGTTACGACTCCTCCTCTTCTGAGCCCCGCCTCTTGTGACGTCTTCTTCATTACGCCGTTCTTCAGCCACAGCTGGCCTCTTCTTTCCAATTCTACTCACGACCTCTGAGGGGCAATACCGCTACCTCTTCCGGAGCGGAGACTATGGGACCGGCATTTTCTTCAGGAATTCTTCCGCTACCCGCTCTCACGCCGCTTGGTCCCGCTTCTTCTTCATCCTCAGTGCCGCTCGGTAATGCTAGACACTTTCTTATCCATTCTTCACCCCGTTCAGCTTCAGCTCTTTCCAAAAGCCTGCGCAGGAGAATCTTCATGTCGCCCCCCAGAGTTAGTGGCAGAAAGGTCAGTATTATAGCTTCTTCTGCAGAGCTCCGCCGCTGATGACTCCTGAGGCGACTGGCAATTTTCTCCTCACGGAACCCCATTTTTATAGGGGTCTCTCAGGCTTCTAGAAACTTCCAAGCCCTTCTCTATGGGTTTCAAGGCTCCCCCTTAACTGTTTCTAGGCACCCTGACCTACTTATTCCCAGGGGAGTCTTGAAACCTTTTATCTGCCACAATCCTATTAGAAAAGGGGCCGGGGGAACTTGAAACCCCTACCCCTTTTCTTTTCAAATCTGCATTTAAATTATAAAAATACATAAAAATTGTGAAGTCCATATATAAATCTCATACATGAATAAACGTCCTCAGTGAGAACACACAATGCACTCACCAGACTTAAAGCGGGAGTCCGGCGACCAATCTTTTTTTCTCTTTTATTTAGGTCATTGAGACATTTTGCTAACCTCAAAATAATACTCACAGTTTGGGTGTAATATTTCCTCCTCTGTCTGTTTTCATACTGTAGAATAACTTGTGATGCTGGCTGTTTCCATCTTGCTTGTGGGCATGTGAAGCCCACAAGCATTGATTTCCTGGATGCGGTGAATGCTGTTATTTGCTGTTTACACGCATGATCATTGTTTCCACACTGAATCTTGGGAAGCCTGACACTAAGCTCCCAGGAGACAGTGCGGCGCCGGGGAAAGGCAATAAACACTCCCATGGGAGGAGAGACAGGAAGTGCCACAATAAAGTACAATATAAAGGTAATTACAGCGATAAAAAAAATTTTGTGCGGCATTTGAACATCTATGCAATTCACTGAAGAGGGTAAGATTAAGTTAAAAATTTGAGTGGAACCCCGCTTTAATTGACACCTCTTACAGGGAGTCAAATTGCACATATGGGAATATCCAAGATGTCATGCATGAGGTCACAGGAATGAATCCAAAGCCCTGCTGTCATCCATTCAGTACATACAGTATATAGATAGCGTATTGAAAGCTTGAGTGTAGCAGGGAGTAAAGGACAGTGTGAGTACCTCAGCACACCCAGGGGCACACAAAGGGAGAGAATGGCATACGTAACATACTTTCCGGGGACAGCGTTGTGCTGAATCCCAATCCCTTGTCCTGGGGAATTCTTCAGAGAAGCCAGGTGGGCTGGTAGTCAAGCAGCTAGGTGGCCTGGTAGTATCTACAAGGGTCAGAACTGTGAGGTTCTACGGAGGTGACACTATACTCCTGCATACATTGTGGGACTTTGTGCTAGTTCACTAAAGGGGACTGAGAGCTCCGATTTGGTAAACAACTTTTCCACTGATCCATAGAGACTGTCTTTATTCTGGAGGGAGTACAGTCCAGGATCTTAATCTTTTTGTACATAAAGAAGGAAGTTTGTCCTCATCTGTTCTTCAAGTCAAGTTGGTCATACCATAATCCCTATACCCTATCCAAGTTGTTTTCCCCAGTAAAACAAAAAAAACAAGCCCATAGACTGATTTCTTGTGTTTGGATGCAAGTTGGAAATGCGGGTTGCCTGGCTGTGCAGGAATAGGGGGAATCAAAATCCAGCGACTCCGGCGAGGGGGTAGCGTTACACTCTTGTTCAATCAAAGAGTGAACTCCATCTGGAGAGTAAGGTGTGAGAATTTGGGGATATCTGAATCAAACAGGGGTCTCCAAATGTTCTAAACAAAGAGCCGGTTTACTTTTCTTTAGGCTTTAGGGGGGCCGAGCCATCCGGAGTACAAAACGTCCCAGCGTCAAGTAGAGTAAACAATCCCCCATCATTGGTGTCAGTGGGAGGAAATGTGCCCCGTCACTGGGCCCCATTGTTTGTGCCATTGGGGGGAATCGTGCCCCATCATTGGTGTCATTGGGCCTGATTGTTAGTGTCATTCTGAAGAACTGTGCCCCAGCATTTGTGTCATTGGAAGGAATTGTGCCCTTCATTGTTGTCAGTTGTTCATTGTTGTCAAGAACCGGGTAAAAGCAAGCAAAGGACCACGTCTGGCCCCCGGGCCGCAGTTTGGAGACCACTGGAATAGAAGATCATCACTTTCATGGCACTTGTGTGGAAGTTTATGGAGTGGCACTGAACACAATTACTTTGAAATTTATTGAAAGTGACTATATGTTTTTGCCTCAAATAGTATATCACATGTCTATTGTTTTTCTTTTTCTCCTATTGCTTTATTATTACATTTGTCACAGAGCTCTGCCCCTATATGTAGGGGATAATATGTACTCACATCTTGGGATATCTATTATATAAGAAAGCAAAGGTGAGTGTATTTTGATTATGTTCCTTACCTGCACAATGCATGCAGAACACCTTATTGACCCATAGTGCGGACTTTAGACGGACTGAACTCTGGAGGACTTTTTGACGGACTTTCGACGGAGTTCCAACGTAGTTCCGATGCAACGGACTTGCCTACACACGATCACACTAAAGTCCAATGGATTCGAACGTGATGACGTACGACTGGACTAGATTAAGTAAAGTTCATAGCCAGTAGCCAATAGCTGCCCTAGCGTCCCTTTTTGTCTGTTGGACTAGCATACAGACGAACTGATTTTTCGACTGGACTCGAGTCTGTCGTAAAGATTTGAAACATGTTCTATTTCTTTTTCCAATATTTTTATTCAGAAAATTTTCAACAAATACAAAATCGACATTTACCTTCTTAGTATGAAGTATTGGTACAAGTGACAAGTCAGTTAAACATGTTCTATTTCTAAAGTCCATCTGATTTTTCGACAGCAAAGGTCTGATGAAGCCCACTAACGATTGAATTGTCCGGCGGATTCGTTCCGTTGGACCTTTGCTGTTGAAAAGTCTGCTTGTGTGTACACGGCATTAGGCTTGTATCAAACCGCAGCGATGCCAGAACCCTGCGCATCCACTGCATTCCCGCATTGCATGTCTCCGGGCGGCAGTCCACATTGGCCTATGCAAACTGCTGGGAGTGTCAATTAAAAGTTAATGACACCCCCAAATCAGTTCGTATCTCAGTGCGAACTGCAAATTCAGATAGAAATTGTATTGCATGGGTGTGTACACCCATGCGATCCAATTCTGCTGCGGACCAAAAAAGGGTTTGGTCCGAATGCGATGCAAATTCAGCCATACTACCTGTATGTCTGAAATTGCATCGCACAGACATCGCATGTGATTTTCACTGCAGTGCAGTGCGAATCATATCCGATGTCGGACATCGCACCAGTGGGAACTGGCCCTTAAAGGGATAACAGGAGGTTAATACCAAGACAAATTCATGATCTGTAAAACCGGGTCACAGGAATCTCTATACCCCTCATAGATCATGTTACAGGCACTGAACGCAATAAAAGAACCTTACTTATCCTGGAGCCCAAAGTTATTAACCCCCCCGGTGTACTGGAAGCTCATCCACAGGAATCGGACGGGGCATCCCCATACCTCCCAACTTTTAGAGATGGGAATGAGGGACACCTATCAGCAAAAGTATGCAGGCATAGGACACACCCCTTGCCACGCCCCCTTAAAGGAGAATTGTACAAAAAAATAAAAGATTGGTTCAACCCACAAGTGCTTTTTTTACCCCTACTCTTCCTTTATATTGGCTTTTGGAATTTACAAATGCAGTAATTTAGAAATCAAATGAAAGGTTTAGCGCTGGAAAACACTTTTTGATAGATACAAAGTGCATTTTATATACATCTATATAGATCAGACCAAAATGAGGGACAAATGAGGAGGAATGAGGGGCAGAGGGACGTTGCTCCAAATCAAGGACAGTCCCTCAAAATCAGGGACGGTTGGGAGCTCGCCTGCATGACGTGGGACATCCTTCATTACAGGTAAGTGCGGTCACTAAAGCTATAATGCAAAAAAGCAAAATTAAACTTCAGCATTAAATAGTGTTTTAATATCCGCCAGAAGTTCCTCTTTAATATGATGAGTAATAACCGTCTGTCAGACACCACAGCAACTTATTAAGACTCTCAGGCAAACCATGACATGCACTCATTTCGGTGAATCTTTTTTTTTTTTTTGGGCTGGGGTTGCATTGTAGAGCTGTGAGGTTTTCATTTACTCGACTGTTTATTTGGGCAGTCACCTACTGCTTTTAATACAAAGGAGTATAAGCACAGAGAAAAACAATGCAACGTGTAAAATATTAAATTACAGCCATATGTCTATTCACAACAGCTAAGGGTACTTTTCTCCTTTAATTTACAGGAATTATCTTTTTTCAAAAGTCTTCTAATGGCAGATACAGTGTCTTAGATAGGGGCCGAATATTCCATCCTACTGTACTCAAACATGGCTGTTTGTTCACAATAGTGCCTGTTTTTCACTTTCATTATCAGGATTTACATTCTGCGAAGAACAAGCTGACTGGACGCTTCTAGCGTGTGGTGAAGCTGACAACCAGTGAAGGTTTTCTCTGTGAACCCCTGACCAAGTGAGATAAAACACATGTGCAGCAGCCTTATCAGCTGCCTTTTTGTGGCAATGCTATTTTAACAACGAACTCTACCAATTTAGTGCATGTATTCAGGAAAAATAAATTAACTGCTAGGCACCAGAGCCTGTAAACAAACATAAAGGTATAAAGTCCATTTATTTAAAGCAGACCTACAAGCTAAACACTGTTTAACAGATACACTATATTACCACAAGTATTGTGACGCTTGCCTTTACATGCACGTGACCTTTAATGGCATCCCAGTCTTAGTCCATAAGGTTCAATATTGAGTTGGCCCACCCTTTGCAGCTGTAACTCTTTCAACTCTTCTGGGAAGGCTGTCCACAAGGTTTAGGAGTGTGTCTATGGGGATGTTTGACCATTCTTCCAGAAGCACATTTGTGAGGTCAGGCACTGATGTGGACGAGAACACCTGGCTTACAGTCTCCGCTCTAATTCATCCCCAAGGTGTTCTATCGGGTTGAGATCAGGACTCTGTGCAGTGCAGCCAAGTTCCTCCACCCCAAACTTGCTCATCCATGTCTTTATGGACAGCCTTCCCAGACCAGTGCACAAAGCACGGTCCATAAAGACATGGATGAGCGAGTTTGGGGTGGAGGAACTTGACTGACCTGCACAGAGTTCTTCCCTCAACCCGATAGTATACCTTTGGGATGAATTAGAGCAGAGACTGCGAGGCAGGCCTTCTCGTCCACATCAGTGCCTGACGTCACAAATGCACTTCTGGAAGAATGGTCAAACATTCCCATAGACACCATCGTAATCCTTGTGGACAGCCTTCCTAGAAGAGTTGAAGCTGTTATAGCTGCAAAGGGTGGGCCAACACAATATTGAACCCTACGGACTAATGCCCTGTACACACGGTCCGATTTTCCAATGGAAAATGTGTGATAGGACCTGGTTGTCAGAAATTCCGACCGTGTGTGGGCTCCATCACACATTTTCCATCGGAATTTCCGACACACAAAGTTTGAGAACTTGCTATAAAATTTTTCGACAACAAAATCCGTTGTCGGAATTTCCGATCGTGTGTACACAAATCCGACGCACAAAGTGCCACGCATGCTCAGAATAAATTAAGAGACAAAAGCTATTGGCTACTGCCCCGTTTATAGTCCTGACGTACGTGTTTTACGTCTACGCGTTTAGAACGATCAGATTTCCGACAACTTTGTGTGACCGTGTGTATGCAAGACAAGTTTGAGCCAAGATCCATCGGAAAAAATCCTTGGATTTTGTTGTCGGAATGTCCGATCAATGTCCGACCGTGTGTACAGGGCATAAGACTGGGATGCCATTAAAATACATGTGTGTGTAAAGGCAGGCGTCACAATACTTTTGGTAATATAGTGTACGTGTATGTACACATATGTACATCCAAAAAATACCTCCATATCCATAAACATGCATACATGCAGTGAAATGAAGATAAAGAGATGAATGAATATCAGATATTAAGTTATAAGGTGCTATAGGTTCATTTTTAAAATTAATAATGTCAGATTCTACGTGGTTAGATATCATTGCACCATTATATATATATAAAACTGAAATACAGTAATACACATGAAAACAAACAAATCAATAACAAAAACAAAAAAAAACATTTCAAATTAAAAAAAAATATTTAACAATTCAATTACAAAAAAACACATGTAGATTTTTTTTTTCTTTGATGTTTTATTGGGTTTTGTTGTTTTTTTTTTTAATAGTTCCTTTAACGCGTGGGTTTCTTATTTTGTGTTTTTTTTTATATAAATATATATTATATATCGAGGAACTTGACTGGCCTGCACGGAGTCCTGACCTCAACCTGATAGATCACTTTTGGGATGAATTAGAGCGGAAACTGTGAGCCCGGCCTTCTCGTTCTGACCTCACAAAGGCACCTGACCTCACTGCCTGACCTCACAAAGGCGCTTCTGGCAGAATGGTCAAACATTCTGTCGTGGAAGAACCCACCATACTCCTTTGCGCTAATAAGCGCCCATTTTGTCTAATGGTATAATCCATCTTACCTACGCTAATATGCGCCCTTTCAGTATAATGCAACTGGGATCTTAATCCATGTCTCCCACATTTCCCCAGTAAACAGAGATAATCACCATCTTAGCTCCATCGCACCTTCATCTGCCCTGATCCCTTCCTGGGAGCCAACTTTATTCATATAAACAATACAGCCTCATGGTTTCACAATCGACCAATCAAGCACAGGCATTCCCTCAAACAGGAGGGGTTATACAACAACCAATGAACAATGACTAGGGGAGTCCTATGGGCATGTCTGGGTGGGGGCAGAGTGTACGATCTCCCACCCCCTGTCTCTGCAAGCTATCTTCAGCTAGAAACAGGAAGCTTGAGATCATAAACGTTGTTCCCAACCACAACGGCTCAAAGACTCCTGTTTTTACCGTTTGTTCGTGAATCCTTATTCTGCTTTGTTCAGAGAACAATGCATACCCAGACTATACTACTGTTCCTGCTGATGGGAGATTATCTGCAGGTGTACGCCATGGCACCTCAAATATGTTGATCAGGCATACAGGGGTGACAGGAGCGCACATCCGCTAAACAGATAATGTCTTTGGAAAGTGATTAAATCCCCCCAGACGATCTTTCTGTGCATCGCACAGGGGCCCTTCACTGGCGGACATATCCCCACTCTGCAAACACTTCTCCCCAACCTCAGGAAGTTTTCCATTACCTAATGGATCTCAACCAGCATCAGTCTGCCCCAGTCAGCTCTTTAGAGCGGGTTGCGGAAGAACTAACACTGGGAGACACTATGACAATACATATTAAAAAAGGAGAAAATGGCGCAAGATATCACCAAAACATGCAAAGGAAAACAACGACCAAGTAAAATAAATTAAAATTCACAATGAAAATGAACATAAATATCAAGTCCCAAATGGTAATGATGAAAAATGCATGTGCAATATGGCTAAAGAGTCCCAAATGAAAAAATCTGAAAAGTCAAATAAAGATGATACTGAACACCAGCGGGAGCTCCCTTGGGAGTCGAAGCAAAACTCTGAAAGGCAATAGTGGAAAAAGACAAGGTGCGCCAATCTAAGTGCAGTATCAAAAAACTTGATTTTAATATAAATGGTAAAAACAGCGGCCAAATGGCTACTCACAATGGTTCAGTAAAATCAGGCACATAAAAAGCAAAGTAGGTGGTCCAGAGACATCATGCCAGCTGCTTCCAAAGCAGGATCCGAAGGTGTTCCACAGCGCTGGGGGGAGACTGTCCACAATATGTGATACTCGGCTGGTGGGTGCTGAGCTGTGGGGGGAAGAATGGAACCCAAGTGTCTGCAAGGTGGGACCGGCATAGGATCGATCACCCAACCAGGAAACAGGAACCGGAAGAGGTGACGCGTTTCAATCTGAAACGCATCATCTGACACGTCCATATGACACTTCCGCTGTTCCTCCTTCAGTGTCCGGTGCGCTCCACGCTGGTCCTCTTCTGGTTCCTGTTTCCTGGTTGGGTGATCGATCCCATGCCGGTCCCACCTTGCAGACACTTGGGTTCCATTCTTCCCCCCACAGCTCAGCACCCACCAGCCGAGGATCACATATTGTGGACAGTCTCCCCCCAGCGCTGTGGACAACTTCGGATCCTGCTTTGGAAGCAGCTGGCATGATGTCTCTGGACCACCTACTTTGCTTTTATGTGCCTGATTTTACTGAACCATTGTGAGTAGCCATTTGGCCGCTGTTTTTACCATTTATTTTAAAATCACATTTTTTGATACTGCACTTAAATTGGCGCACCTTGTCTTTTTCCAATACATATTAAAACACATCTTCGTAAAATTTCCACAACAGTCCATAGACACTCTTGTAAACCTTATGGACAGTCTTCCCAGAAGAGTTGAAGCTGTTATAGCTGCAAAGGGTGGGCCAACTCATTATTGAACCCTAAGGACTAAGACTGGGATGCCATTAAAGTTCATGTGCGTGTAAAGGCGGGCACCCCAATTTTGGTAATATAGTGTATGTTTAATGCCTGGTACACAGTGAGTTTTCTTTCATTCAACCCTGCTGCCTTAACCTCCGCAACATCTCCAGAATTCGACCCTTCCTGACTAATGAAACCACAAAGCAACTTATTCACTCCTTGATTATTTCCCGCCTTGACTACTGCAACTCTCTCCTTATTGGCCTACCCTTACACAGGTTATCCCCCCTTCAGTCTATTATGAATGCTGCTGCTAGACTAATACACTTCACTAATCGATCTGTGACTGCCGCCCCTCTCTACCAATCTCTTCACTGGCTTCCCCTACCCCACCGTGTAAAATTCAAAATGCTAACCATAACATACAAGGCCATTCACAACATCGCCCCCAGCTACATCACCAACCTCATCACCACCCCCTTTAGAATGTAAGCTCTACGAGCAGAGCCCTCCTGTACCTTTTGTATTGAACTGTACTGTAATTGTGTTGTCCCCCCTATACATTGTAAAGCGCTGTGTAAACTGTTGGCGCTATATAAATCTCGTATAATAATAATAACCCAGCGGGCTAAATGAACAAAAACTAAGGAGCTCGCTGTATTAACTTTGCAATGTTAGTGCACCGATCTCCCCGCTGAGCTATTGTGTTCTGACAGGGGGACTGCCCTCCCACCAGAACACCCCATCAGTGATCACAGCCATTGGCTGCCAGATCAGATGCCGATCGGCTGCTAGTTTTCCAGCATGCCCCTTCGACAGAAGCCAGAAGTTGGACCGACTTCTGTTGAACAGGCTACTGTACACACAGGCCGAATGTTGTTCGGTTTCTGTAAAGCCTGGTACACACGGTAATTTTTTTTTTTGTTAAACCCAGCACGCTGAATGAAAAAAAAAAAAACTGAGGAGCTTGCAAGGAGGTTCCTCACTAGTGATGCGTTTAGCTATTGTGTTCTGACAGTGGGACCGCCCCCCCTCCCCCCCCCACCAGAACACACCGGTCAGTGCTCACAGTCATTGGCATCCGATCAGCGCTCTCAGCCGGTCATGAGATCGGCTTCTGTCAAACGAGGACCTGACGGTTTGATATTAGGGACTTTAAATCGGCCAATATTTGGCCAGTGTGTACCGGTCTTAAGGCACCATACCTGTCTCAATTTTCACCATACAGTACATGGCTCTAAAATCAATCGATTCCCTGTTAGCATGGATGGAAGGATTTCAGCTACCAGCTATTTTATTCAGGCAGCTGAAGCACCCATGGCTGGGTGAATACAGCGATACTGCCAAACAGTGACTGTGGGTTCCATTCACTAAAACATATTGCAGGTGGCATTTGGGTCACAGGACACATTTTCCCCAAATATTGCATGAGATATTGAAAATGTCAATTCACTATCCCTTTTTGCAGTATTTACCTCAAAAAGCAAAAACACTTGGTAAATACCACATAAAACATTAACGTCAATTCACTAAAATAAATAAATAATTAAATGCGTGTTAAATAAGTAGTGGTCCAAGCATGCAATATTGAAGGAATTTGTGAGTAGTCTCTACCTTTTTGTGTCAGTTTTTTTTTAGTGTATATACACAAGCATATACATCATAATATAATGTACATGCATATCGCAATGGTCTAATACCTTGTTAGAACATATGTCATATGTAGTGGGAATACTTTGCTTTTTCACAAATATCTTTGGAGATATTTGTGATGAAAAAAACAAAACCATTAATTTAAAAAAATACCACAGAAAACACCAATGTTCTCTAGCCATTTTAGTAGACCAAGCACTGTAATGCCGCGTACACACGATCAGAAATTCTGCCAGCAAAAGTCCGATGTGAGCTTTTGGTCGGAAATTGCGACCGTGTGTATGCTCCATCGTACTTTTGCTGGCGGCATTTCCGCCAGCAAAAAATTGAGAGCAGGTTCTCTATTTTTCCGACGCATGCTCAGAATCAAGTACGGGACGGAAGCGCTCGGTCTGGTAAAACTAGCGTTCGTAATGGAGATGGCACATTCGTCACGCTACAAATTATTGCATCTTTTAATGCAGCGCATTCTTTTGTTCTTTATAATGCTAGAATAATGAATTTGTTTTGCTGCTGATATTCACACAAAGTTCTGACAAACTGATTTCTTTATTATTTCTCGTGAGCTCCTGAATAATCTTTTTTGTTTTTAAAGCCAGATCTTCATAATAATGTTTAGAATTATTTTTTTTAGTCTTTTTTTTTTATCAAGATCTCCTGTTTTTTTGATTATTTTTAAATTATTTTCTAGTGATCTCCATAATTTTCATAGTCAAGTATTTTCATATAAAAAAATCTCCATTTATTCTGGCTCATAACAAAATAATGAGGAAGGCAACGCTGGAGAAACTGCTTGAATTTGCGAAGCCTTTGTACCCCAGGGCACACATCAACTCTTTGTAAATAAAAATTGGTAGACTGAGAAGTCCATATACAGTAGGTGACCGCGATATTGTGTCAATCTCGCCGCATTTATCGGCGAGATTTGACACCTGCGAGCCCCGTCGTGGGAGCCAGCACTGATCTGGCTTGCTGATCGGGAAAGGAAAACTTTTTTTTCCTTTTGCGATGAGCGACAGGCAGTGCTGACAGCTGTCTGGTATGAATCATGAGGGGGAACGCCGCACCAAATTTTAAATGACCCTAAGGGCCTGGTATGCCCCTGAGGGGGAACCCACGCCGTTTTTTTTCATTTAAAATTTGGCACGGCGTTCCCCCTCATGATTCATACCAGACAGCTGTCAGCACTGCCTGTCGCTCATCGCGAAAGGAAAAAAAGTTTTCCTTTACCGATCAGCGAGCCAGCGCGACATGCACAGTACCCTGTCGCTGAGAACCAGCGCGATCAATCTCGCGGTCAGGTACTGTAATAGGGAGCACAATCTGGTCCAGGACTCCCAGAGATCAAGAACAGCAGCAGATGACTGTGGTACTACAACAGCCTGCATCTTCTGTCAGACCAGACTGAAGCCAGATCATCACTTTCTTCTCTTCCCTGCAGCCTTCCTTGGATGCTGTGGCTCTGGTGGTGGACTTGTGGCGGGAGGAGGAGGAGGAGGATGGGTGAGATCATATATGTGGCTGTTGTCAGTCAGCTGGCCCCTCAGCCCCTTCTGAAGGGCCTCAGCAAATATTCCCTCACAGAGGAGGCATTGGCCCTTCTCCAATTCTACCAACCTGGTGGTTAAATAGCAGCCATAGGCCTCTTCAGCGTCGGGGGGGCTCCTGAGGACATTCGTTGCTTTCCCTTCCCCTTGCTGGGCCTTTTTGTTTGAAGGCAGAGGGGAGGCACCTGGCTGTCACTGTTCCTACATGTTCCTCAAGATCCCAATTTTAGTTTCCAAAAACGTCATAATTGCCTCTGGGATCCGAGTCTTGACAAATGCCAGAAGTTGCTCCAGCGTTGCCTTCCTTACTTGTTTATTGTAATATAAACTGTGTTTGGCTTCCCACAGATTCCTCATCTCCCTGTACTTGTCAATAAAACAGACCAGACTGAACCCAGGCCATCGTGTTCATGTCTTCCCTGCAGCCTTCCCTCCAGCCTTCCTTGGAGGCTGTGGCTCTTGAGGTGGACTTGTGGCAGGAGGAGGAGGAGGAGGAGGGGATGGGCGAGTGCACATAAGTGCATGTTATCAGTCATTTGGCCCCTCAACCCCTTATGAAGGGCCTGGAAAATAATCTTCTCACAGATGAGGCATTGGCCCTCCTCCATTTGCTGCAATTTTGCAGCTACATAGCAGCCATAGGCCTCTTCAGGGTTGGGGGTGTTTTCAGGGCCGCATTAGCCTCCTTAACGAGGCCCAGTGCTGCCTCCTCCATGTTACTCCCCTTCCTGGACCATTTTGTTGTACGGTGGAAGGGAGGCACATGGGATTGGGTGAAGCTACTGGGCCTGGCCACCTCCTGGCTGACACTTACCCCCACCTCCTGGCTTGCCCCCCCCAAGCGCCCGTGAAGTGCGGCAAAAATATGTTGATTATTTTACAGGTAGGGGGGCCATTGCTATGCCAGCAAATTTGTAAATATTTTCTATTTGAAAAAAAAATGTATCTGATAAAATCTTGATTTTGATTTACTGCTTGTGTTTCTCTTAGCTGTCTCCTAGGTTCTCCTAGTGCACTTGTAGTGCCAATTGGTTTTCCCATTATTAAATAACACCCATTGTCACTGTAAACACCAACTTAATAAAAAACTGGTATTGAGCATTGAAAAAAGAAGCCACACAGTTGAGTATAAAACCTTTTACTCCGTGCACATGCATATGTGCGTTAAAAAACATTTTTGGGTAAAAAAACAACATCTTGTTTTTATAAAGTTTTACCTTGAATTTTTTTTTTTTAGTACAAAAACAGGCATGTTTCAAAACATAACATACACAACTCAGGAACTTACAAAGTTCAACATTTTTATAGTGCCGTCGTACGTGTTGTACGTCACCGCGTTCTTGACGGTCGGAATTTGGTGTGACCATGTGTATGCAAGACAAGCTTGAGCGGAATTCCGTCAGAAAAACAATTCAAGGCTTTTCCGACGAAAATTCCAATCGTGTGTACGCGGTGTTAGACCTGAAATGTGCTGATCAACAGTAATTACAGGTCTTGAAGCATATGCAAAAGGAACTTAGGTGTCACATCAAAGTTTGACACACACCCCTAAAAATCTTAATGAGGAAATATTAAGGATCACCTATATTCTGGACACATCTGATGTATCCTCATTATCAACAAAGAAAATGTTTCAGTTGTTGTAGTTTTAAGATAAACTTGAAAACTGATATTGGTAGCTCTCACAATGACCATCAAACTGAACACACCTACAACCCCCTTTTCTAACATCTATGCTAACTAGCCTGTACAGCATGTTTGGGCATATCCTGACAACTACGGCCACTCACCCTGCACAGGGGGGGTACCTTTCACAGTGTATGAGCCCATCAATGTCCGAGACCAGGGAGGGACTGCGATCATGTGAGAATCAAACATAAAAGGCAGTTTTCCAACTTAGAGATGAGCCGTGTCACTGTGTGCAGTAAAAAAGTGAAGAGTTCCTCTGAAAATGCTGTCCCGTGTACACTGTTATCTAATGTATCTTGCATTTAGGAGGGGCGCTGCTGAGCCCGTGCCCTCTCCACCAGTCCATCGTACCTTTGTTGCCTCAATCCCAATAACAGAATGGGGTCCCACTGTGCACATAGCGTGGACCTCATGTGTGCACTTGTTATCTCTTTCCTTTCCACACCATATTGCTAGGCTAAGAGTCTCGGTAACACAGGGGAGCCAACTCACCAAACCTCTCGCTACTGGAGGGCCCAGCAGCACCTGCACCAGGTACCACGCTTTATGACCGGCTGCAATGTACTTTGCACTATTATCAGGTTATTCATAGCAACTGCATTGCTCTTCTTTCTAGACTTGCCAAGTAAACTTTTGTAGTAGCTTTGCTTCATACCCAACATGTGCATTACTGACCCTAGTTCTTTCATACGTCAGAACCATCATGCACCCCTTTAAATTACTTCAGACCAGGCTTAGAAAAGTTGATGCAACATTACTTAAAAGTCTTAATAGTATAGTACAACATGAACAATAGCATTAGAATGTCCCTATCTATCTTTAGTTGGCTGCCCATACCTCCAAAAGGTAGTAGTCCATTTAAGGCTACAAGTCCTGGCTAATCTCCAGATTCCCAGTGCCTCAAATGGACTGCAAGGTGCAGCAGTTCTTCTCCACAGCAACCACAGCATGTACAGCTAAGAGTGACCCTGGACCTTAGCCTTCCCCTTTTATATCACAGTGGGCAGGCTGGATACAAAAAGCCCAGGAACAACAGCATCCAAATTAACTCTTTTCCCCCCATAGCCTGAGCCAGCCACTAACTGAGCTAAAATTTCTGTAGACAACCTGCCTACAATCCTATGTAAGCATAGTTACCTCCAAGAAAAGCCATTCCAGTACTGTGGGGTGAGCCTTCTCCCTAGCATCAGCCATTGCTGAGAAGTGTCCGTCATGCGCGGTCAAATCTATGGGTAGCAGTAAGTATCCTTTGCACAAAAATAAGTTTGTAATGCTGTTTACTCCACATGTGGCTGCATCTGTCTGTTAAAAGGGTACATATCTAGAACAGATGGTAGAGGATTAGGATTAGACAGGTATACTTAACTGCTTGCCGACCAGCCGCCGTTATTATACTGTGGCAGGTCGACACAATCCCCCGAGCCGTCGTAGCTATACGTCCGCTATTTTAAGCGGGATAGCAGGCGGGCGCACACGCACCAGCTGACTGTGGGGGTGCCGATGCTTGTGGCCCATGGTCGTGATGACCACTGGCCACGAGCGATGGTGGGCATGAGAGGTAGAACAGGGACGTGTGTGTGTGTGTAAACACACAAATCCCTGTTCTGTTCTGTGAGGAGAGACAGATCGTGAGCTCCTAATAGCTAGGAACCACGATCTGTCATTTCCTCTAGGTCAGTCCCCTCCCCCTACAGTTAGAAACACACACAGGGAACACAGTTAACCCCTTGATCACCCCCAGTGACATTTTTACAGTAATCAGTGCATTTTTATAGCACTGATCGCTGTATAAATACCAATGGTCCCAAAAACGTGTCAAAAGTGTCCGATGAGTCCGCCATAATGTCGCAATCCCAATAAAAATTGCAGATCGCCGCCATTACTAGTAAAAAAAAAATAATAATAAATCTATCCCCTATTTTGTAGACGCTATAACTCTTGCGCAAACCAATCAATATACGCTTATTGAGATTTTTTTTTACCAAAAATACGTAGAGGAATACATTACAGCCTAAACTGAGAAAAAAAAATGTGGATATTTATTATAGCAAAAAGGTGGCAAACTCATTTCAGTGTTGACAGCCCCCCCCCCCAATTAAATTCAGCCTTACCAGTGCCAATTAAATGCAGCCTTACCACCCAGAGACTGCAGACATAGTACAGGAGATGGTCAGAGACTGCAGACATACTACAGGAGATGGTCAGAGACTGCAGACATAGTACAGGAAATGGTCAGAAACTGCAGACATGGTACAGGAGATGGTCAGAGACTGCAGACATACTACAGGAGATTGTCAGAGACTGCAGACATACTACAGGAGATGGTCAGAGACTGCAGACATACTACAGGGGATGATCAATGACTGCAGACATAGTACAGGAGATGGTCAGAGACTGCAGACATAGTACAGGAGATGGTCAGAGACTGCAGACATAGTACAGGAGATGGTCAGAGACTGCAGACATACTACAGGAGAGGGTCAGAGACTGCAGACATAGTACAGGAGATGGTCAGAGACTGCAGACATAGTACAGGAGAGGGTCAGAGACTGAAGACATAGTACAGGAGATGGTCAGAGACTGCAGACATAGTATAGGACATGGTCAGAGACTGCAGACATAGTACAGTAGATGGTCAGAGACTGCAGACATAGTACAGGAGATGGTCAGAGACTGCAGACATAGTACAGGAGATGGTCAGAGACTGCAGACATACTACAGGAGAGGGTCAGAGACTGCAGACATAGTACAGGAGATGGTCAGAGACTGCAGACATAGTACAGGAGATGGTCAGAGACTGCAGACATACTACAGGAGAGGGTCAGAGACTGCAGACATACTACAGGAGATGGTCAGAGACTGCAGACATAGTACAGGAAATGGTCAGAAACTGCAGACATGGTACAGGAGATGGTCAGAGACTGCAGACATACTACAGGAGATGGTCAGAGACTGCAGACATACTACAGGAGATGGTCAGAGACTGCAGACATACTACAGGAGATGGTCAGAGACTGCAGACATACTACAGGAGATGGTCAGAGACTGCAGACATACTACAGGAGATGGTCAGAGACTGCAGACATACTACAGGAGATGGCCAGAGACTGCAGACATAATACAGGAGATGGTCAGAGACTGCAGACATATTACAGGAGATGGTCAGAACCTGGATTTATGGCTGAACTCAGTGTAAAAGTGTATAGTATCGCAGAGCTGCGCCACTCTATTTAAACCAGCTCTGCAAGATCAAGTCAGTAATCCTCCTTTGAAAAGTACAACCAAGTGACAAGGCAGCAGTACATCCAATTTCCAAAATAAAAATTGTCTTACAAACAGTGAACTGGTCAGGATTAGTGGAAGACATTAACCCCCCTGGCGGTATTCCCGAGTCTGGCTCGGGGTGGATTTTCAGTACCAAAATCGGTAACCCCGAGCCAGACTCGGGATCGCATCGCAGGATCCTTGTAGAGGTTACTTACCTTGTCCCCTGGATCCTGCGATGTCTCCCCGCTGTGATCTGCGAGCCGCCGTGTCTCGCTCGATTCTCGTTAAGACGCTGCCTGTTATATGGTGACTACTCTGTCCCTTTGCTCCTGCATTGTCAGTCTGTCACATGGGTCTATGATAGAGTGTCCAATTTAAAGTGGAACTTCACTATCCCAATCAACATTGATTATTTTCAATCCTCATGCTGCTAACATTAGTACATAGATAGGAAAGTATGTCATAGTTACTTGTTTTACTTTTTTTTTAAGTTACTTCCTGGTTTCTTGCCTAGGCAAATGATGTCTGACATCCCAGGAGTCTTCAGGAGGGGAGGAGAGGAGGACTCTGATGCATGCAAGCTTGAGCTAAGGGCAAATGGATTCCAGGAAGTAAATGCTGCATGAATAATTCAGACATCCCAACCTGCAAAAACTCATTTCAGGAAGGTGGCAAACTCATTTCAGTGTTGACAGCCCCCCCAATTAAATTCAGCCTTACCAGTGCCAATTGATTTTCAGTACCAATATCGGTAACCCCGAGCCAGACTCGGGATCGCATCGCAGGATCCTTGTAGAGGTTACTTACCTTGTCCCCTGGATCCTGCGATGTCTCCCAGCGCTGATCTGCGAGCCGCCGTGTCTCGCTCGATTCACAGTGCCGAGCTCCGTTCCCTGCAAGCGTTGGGGGCGGAGTTCGGCGCCAAATTCAAAAAGTAAAACACACAGTATAGATACAGTATACTGTAATCTTACAGATTACAGTACTGTAGGGATGAGCCGAACACCCCCCGGTTCGGTTCGCACCAGAACCTGCGAACGGACCGAAAATTTGCACGAACGTTAGAACCCCATTGACGTCTATGGGAATTGAACGTTCGAAATCAAAAGTGCTAATTTTAAAGGCTAATTTGCATGGTATTGTCCTAAAAAGGGTTTGGGGACCCGGGTCCTGCCCCAGGGGACATGTATCAATGCAAAAAAAGTTTTAAAAACTGACGTTTTTTCGGGAGCAGTGATTTTAATGATGCTTAAAGTAAAAAAAAATGAAATATTCCTTTAAATATCGTACCTGGGGGGTGTCTATAGTATGCCTGGAAAGTGGCGCATGTTTCCCGTGCTTAAAACAATCCCTGCACAAAATGACATTTTTAAAGGAAAAAAAGTCATTTAAAACTGCTTGTGGCTTTAATGTAATGTCGGGTCCTAGCAATATGGATGAAAAACAGTGAGACAAACGGCATGGGTACCCCCCAGTCCATTACCAGGCCATTTGGGTCTTGTATGGATATTAAGGGGAACACCGCACCCAAATTAAAAAAAGGAAAGGCGTGGGGCCACCAGGCCCTATATACTCTGAACAGCAGTATACAGGCAGTGCAAACAAGACAGGGACTGTAGGTTTGTTGTTAAGTAGTATCTGTTTGTAATTTTGAACTGGTAAATTTTTAACGTGTTTAGCTCCAGCCAAAAAATCTATTCTTTGGAAAACCTAGGGAAGGGTTATCACCCCTGTGACATTTGTTTTGCCGACTGTGCTCCTCTTTAGAAGATTTCACCTCACTTTCTGTCCCAATGACAAATGTTTTTAGAAAATTTAGGGTTTTTAGTAAAACAAGGATGGGTGATAAAGCATCAGTGGAAAGGAAAAACGTTTTTCCCATATTAACTCTTACAGGAGAGAATTTCCCTTCCTAGGGGTAGATTTCATCTCACTTCCTGTTACATAGTTAGTCAGGTTGAAAAAAGACACAAGTCCATCCAGTCTCCTTCCGTTTGCAAGTAGGAGTCGTTTGTAAGTTGGATGTTTGAAAGTAGGGGCCTGCCATATATACTCTGTAGAAATTGTCGCCTTAGGTGTTGGTCTTGCCACAACACTGTAAGCACTCACAGGGACCTGCTGCAAAGTATTAGATCAAGAATTGTAATTACATGCCCCTGTGGAACAGGGGCAGAAAAATTGGACCTTTGGTGATGGTGGTGGTGCTGGTGCCACAACACTGTAAGTCCTCACAGTTACTCTTGGTGGGCGCTGGAACAGGCGCTGCTGTGAAATATTAGATCAAGAATTGTAATTTCATGTCCCTGTTGAACAGGGGAAGAAAAATTGGGCATTAGGCACTGGTGCTGGTGTCCCAACACTGCAACCCCTCACAAATACTCTAGTTGGACCGCAGGAACGAGCCCTGCTGCAAAGTATTGCATCAAAAATTGTAATTACACGCCCCTGTTAAACAGGGGCTGAAGAATTGGGTCTTAGGCACTGGTGCTGGTGTCACAACACTGCAACCCCTCACAGATACTCCAGTTGAGCGCAGCAACGAACCCTCCTGCAAATATTGCATCAAAAATTGTAATTACACACCCCTGTTAAACAGGGGCTGAAAAATTGGGCCTTAGCCACTGGTGGCGGTGCCCAGAACCAGATCAGCATGATCATTGAGGAGGAAGAGGATATTCACTCAGCATAACAGGATAGTTACTCAGCATCAGCATAGGCAGTCTTGAAGGGATCTGACATTTCAAAAAAAATTATTCGGTTACATCAGCATCAGGTGCTTGGTAGCCGGTGGTGATCCAAGACTGATTCATTTTTATGAAGGTCAGTCGATCGACCGAGTCGGTGGACAGACGCACCCTGTGATCGGTTACAAAGCCTCCAGCAGCACTGAATGTGCATTCTGAAAGAACGCTGGATGCAGGACAGGCCAGTAGCTCAATTGCATATTGTGCAAGTTCTGGCCAGTGATCTATCCTCAAGACCCAGTAACCCAGAGGATTTTCGGTGGGAAAGGTGTCCAAGTCAAATCTTGCCCCTAGCTATTCATGCACCATGTAAAACAGACGCTGACGATGGTTGCTGGAACCGATCATACCTTGGGGCTGCGGACTAAAAAAAATGTCTGAACGCATCGTTCAGACGGCCACCTTCTCCACCGCTCCTTCTTTGACTGACCAAAGCCTCAGCAACACATTGTCCAGGAACAAACAGGAGTTTGTAACCTCCCAGTCTCTGGGAACGTGTTGCACAGACCTTTCTGCAAGGCCTCCTGAAGATGTTTCATCCTCTGCTCCCTCTGCGACAGCAAGATAAGGTCCGCAACCTTACCCTTGTAATGTGGATCAAGGAGGGTTGCCAGCCAGTATTGATCCCTCTCCTTGATACCATGAATACAAGGATCCTTTCACAGGCTTTGCAGGATCAAGGAGGCCATGCAGCGTAGGTTTGCTGAGGCACTCGGTTCGGAGTCCTCTGGGTCACTAAGGACAACATGATTCGCAGCCATGTACAAGTCCATGGGTTTCTTGGGACTGTAAATGATCCCTTAAAGACTGCTGCTGATGCTGAGTGCCAGGCTCCACCTCCATGCTGACACAATCCTCCTGTTCCTCCTCCTCCTCGTCCATTTCCTGTGTGATTGGCGGGCACGCAGGAACACTGTCTGGATAAAGGGGGCCTTGAGAGCTAAGGAAGTCCTCCTCTTCCTGCCTCTGTTCTGCCTCAAGTGCCTTGTCCATTATTCCACGCAGCGTGTGCTCCAACAGGTGGACAAGGGGGACAGTGTCACTGATGCATGCACTGTCACTGCTCACCATCCTCGTGGCCTCCTCAAATGGTAACAGGACAGTGCATGCATCCCTGATCATGGCCCACTGGCGTGGGGAAAAAAAAACAAGCTTCCCTGACTAGAGGTCGACCGATATATCGGCCGGCCGATATATCGGCCGATATTTGGCTTTTTTTACTTAATCGGCATCGGCATCGGCCGATTGTGCTGATAAAAAAAGCCGATAATAGCTTCAGCGGGACTTGCAAATGACTTCTGTAATATAAGTCAGTGCAAGTTGTCTGAAGTTTGTCTTCTCTCCCCCTCTGGGCAGCCTGCCAAATCTGATAAGAAGATACATTTGTATCTCTTCTTGGTTCTTTTTATCAATAGACTGAACTCCTGGAGAAGTTCTCAGTTTAACCATTTAAAGACTAAATCTTTTCTGACACTTGTTGCTTACAAGTAAAAATCCTGTATTTTCTGCTAGAAAATCACTTGGAACCCCCAAACATTATATATATTTTTTTTAGCAGAGACCCTAGGGAATAAAATAGCGGTTGTTGCAATATTTTATGTCACACGGTATTTGTGCAGCGGTCTTTCAAACGCAATTTTTTTTTTCAAAAATTAATGAAAAAAAAAAATCAGTAAAATTAGCCCATTTTTTTTCGTCCAAAAGTTTTGATTACCTGTTTTTGTGTATTTAATATTTAAGATAGTTATTTTTTTTCTCATCTAAATTATACATACAAGTGAACTGATTGGAGGTTTGTTTTGTTTAATAAATGTTTAAATATAAAAAATTTTCTGTATCACTTATTACTTAAGGTTGCTTTCACACTGGAGCGGGCATGCGTTGACGGTAAAACACTGTTAGTTTTAGCGGCGCTTTACCATCATTTTAGCGGCGCTATTCGGCTGCTAGCGGGGCGCTTATAACCCAGCTAGTGGCCGAGGAAGGAGTTAAATGCGCCCATGAAGCGCTGCTGCCGAAACGCTTTGCAGGCGCTTCGGCAGCGGTGCACATTCCTTTCAATGGGCAGGAGTGGTGGTATACACCACTCCAAAGATGCTGCTTGCAGGACTTTTTTTTAACATCCTGCCATCGCATCGCCTCAGTGTGAAAGCACTCGAGCTTTCACACAGACTGCAGGGGAGCCGTTCTACAGGCGCTATTTTTAGCCCAAAAGCACCTGAAAAACGCCCCAGTGTGAAAGGGGTCTAACGGTTAGATTTTATGAGATGAAGGGAAAAAAAAAAAATCGGCCCAATATATCGGCATCATATATCGGCCATCGGCCACCGCGATTTCTAAATATCGGCATCGGCCAGGGAAAAACCCTTATCGGTCGACCTCTACCCCTGACCCTGTCCTGGTGCCATAGTTGTACAGGTACTCATTGATGGCCCTCTGCTGCATGTGCAGCCGCTGCAGCATGGTCAACGTTGAGTTCCACCTGGTGGGTATGTCACAGATTAGGCGGTTCTTGGGTAGGTTTAATTCCTTTTGGAGGTCTGCCAGCCGAGCACTGGCATTATATGACCGGCGGAAATGCACACAGACTTTCCTGGCCTGACTCAGGACATCCTGTAAGCCCGGGTACCTGCCCAAGAACCGCTGCACCACCAAGTTAAGGACGTTTGCCAAACAGGGCACATGGGTCAGTTGTCCCTGTCGGGAGGGCGGAGATGAGGTTGGTGCCATTATCGCAAACCACCATTCCTGCCTTAAGTTGGTGTGGCGTCAACCACCTCTGACCCTGCCCCTGCAGAGCTGACAGAATCTCTGCCCCAGTGTGGCTCCTGTCCCCCAAGCACACCAGCTCAAGCACTGCATGGCATCTTTTGGCCTGCGTACTTGCGTAGCCCCTTGAACGCCTACGGAGCACCGCTGGTTCCGAGACTGTCTGCCTCTGCTTGTTGGCCTTCCAGACATACTATTGGCCTGCAGTGAGCTGCACAAAACTGGGATGTATATATATATATGCCGATTATACTGCAGCTAGCAGAATCAACTGCCTGCCTGAAGTATTATTAGTATGATAACACCTGCACTTGTCTTCAGGTAGCTCTACTGTAGGTGCAACTGTGCAGGGTACACAGTACAGTAACTGGAAATACTTCAACGAGCCTACACAAGCACCTGGCTGCAGGTAGCTATACTGTAGGTGCAACTGTGCAGGGTACACAGTACAGTAACTGGAAATACTTCAACGAGCCTACACAAGCACCTGGCTGCAGGTAGCTATACTGTAGGTGCAACTGTGCGGGGTACACAGTAGAGTAACTGGAAATACCTCAAAGAGCCTACACAAGCACCTGGCTGCAGGTAGCTATACTGTAGGTGCAACTGTGCGGGGTAAACAGTACAGTAACTGGAAATACTGTAAAAACACCTGCCTGCCTGTCAGTATATTAGGAAGAGAAGAACAGGATCTAGCTAAACTTAATACAGTGTATATATATATATATATATATATATATAGATATATATATATATATATATATACACATATACATATACACACATATACATATACACACACACACACACACACACACAACACCTGGGATGCATATATATATATACACACACACAATACACTGTAAGTGCAGCTAACTGACTCGACCTGCCTACTCTAACTTAAATCAAATAACACTGTCTCTCTCTCTATCTCGCTCTCAAGCCAGAACACACTACACAGGGCCGACGTGCAGGCGGCCTTATATAGTGTGGGCCGTGTACTAAAGCCCCTGAGTAATAATTGGCCAAAGCCTTCTTGGCTTTGGCCAATTATGGCTCTCTGTACACACAGCGCTGTGATTGGCCAAGCATGCCTGGCCATCATCAGCCAGCAATGCACTGTGATGCCGCAGTGAATTATAGGCCGCAACGCTCCACTCCAATTTGGTGCGAACGGTCCATATCGTTCGTAATTCGGCGAACGACTAAACACACGATGTTCGAGTTGAACATGGGTTGTATGTCCTGCATGCAGTTTTATATTATAAATACTATTCTTCTGCCAGGAAACTGGAGATTGCCCATAGCAACCAAAAAATGTTTGTTTACGTCAAAAGTGGTTTTAGACCAGCTAGAAAACAGCGATAGTAAATTAGAATCACTCGCAGAATTGAGCAATAGTGATTCGTGGGGAAATTCGTCAAACACTAAAAGTAATGACAGCGACAATTCTGCAACTGAGCAAATGTCAGTATTTTTGAATTGATTACATTATTGAATAATTTTTATTATTTGTTATAATTATTTATAGTTATTTATTATATTATAATTTTTGGTTTCGTTTTTCAAACATTATCATACCCGGGATGTCTACTAGACTCTTGTTATTTTATAGGCCTACAATATAAAACGCCAAATTTCCGTGCAACATAATTGTACCGCTTTCAGCATCAAAAATCTGAAATAATCATACCGCCAGGGAGGTTAAACAGTTAATGGGTCTGTGAAGCTTCTAGCCTGAATCTGCAGTAAATCCTTCGCAAAAACATCAAACTGTGAGCTGAAATTGTTAACAACCATGTGTGACACTGTCACTGGACACAGAATGCTGGCTGGCGTCAGCTTTTCCAGAGATCTTATCAGTGTGTTTAGGCAGCTATAAAAAAAAAGAAAGAGTATGGAGCGAGGGGGAGGCTAAACGGTAACCTGCACACTGCCTGAAGGCATACATTTCTGGAAGATACCGGTCGGCCAGCATTACATGTGACTGTGCTCCCCACGATCTTGTTTCCATTAAGCCAGAGCTATGTGCTGCAGGATTCGTTTTGCTGTGGTCATACCTTCGGCTATGTTCTCGGCTTCAGGTACTGTGTATCTCCCTCCTGGTGCCCCCATTCAGCACCTGTGTACAGACAAATGTGGCAGGCTGGAGAGGGGTAGGGTTATGCTGTCTGCTGCACGTCGCATATAGCCACTTGCTCCGCCGGCCCCCCACTGCTAGATATTTCCTCAGCCAGCCCCGCCTCCTGTTCACAGCAAAGCCACCGCCGCTTCTCTCTCAGCTCTTTTTTTTAAAAGAAAAAGAATTCCAAAGCTCCAAGCTGACATCGGTGGTTCAGCCCGGCCCTGGCTGAGTGACAGGCTCAGCCAGGAGATCGCACAGCATTCATGGGTATCTAGGAGCCAGCAGTCAAATATGGGAGACTCCCGAAACTCAAGGGAGACTTGGGATGTCTGATGATTTGCCCTTGCTCAAGATGGCCACAGCCAGAAATGCTAGGGTGGTGTCTTCAAAGTGATTCCTCAACAAAATAAAGCATGGGGACATGGATGGATGGGGGAGTTTGAAATATTTGAATATTAAAAATGAATTAAATAGTGTTTTTGGTTTGTGGTGCTCAGATGTAGTGAAGATCCACTTTAACATGCAGCCATTAGTGAAATACATGCATTTAGACAGAAAGTGCCTGCAAAGTGGCTGAGAAGTTTAGCACCACTGAGATGCAATATTGGAAAAATAGTGAAAACAAGAATTTCACTTATTTTTTTATAAGATACAACAGTGCTTCAACATATTAAATGTTCTTTAAGAAGGCTAACTAGATTAGTGATAACTCAATAGAGAAATAACACTTTCAAAAACACTCTCAGGGGTCTTTTGGAGCTTCCTGGGCTACCTGACATTCAGAGATGCTCTGCTAAGCAAAAAACAACTTTGCGTCCCAAAGTCAATGCTGGTCTGCCCGTATCGAAGCATCGGTCCCTAAGCGTGATTGGCACACTCAATAACCAGTAAATAAGAGCACAAGAGCCCTTGATTTTAGAAAACAATGTTAGTACTTGCTGATAGGTGAGTCATGCATTTCACTTGAAAATGTAGATATGGCACTTGGTAGGTATATAAGGATACCTGATGACTGGAAAGTTGTACTTTATATTAGTGATGTGAGACTGGTGTTAGGTGTGCCATATCTGACAATAAAACACCTACTGAACATAAATATATATGTGTTAGGCTGAGCATAGTCCGTACCCAACACAGAAGCCACCTCCCTGCCCTTATGTTAAAGACTGGAGCAGTGTTAGGTGATAAAATCAGCATACATTGAAGATAAACAGATAGCCATTTATGCCTTATTTTTTTTTACAGCATTAAACACGCACATAGGTGGGCAGAACTGCAAAAATCACATATATGCTTGTAGTTTAAATCAAGGTGAAAGTTACTTTTTAAAAATGTCCATAATAACATGTGGTCCTGCCAAACTGAAAAAGCATGTTAGATAGGCTCACTGTAATGCCCCGTACACACGGTCGGACATTGATCGGACATTCCGACAACAAAATCCTCGGATTTTTTCCTACGGATGTTGGCTCAAACTTGTTTTGCCTACACACGGTCGCACAAAGTTGTCGGAATTTCCGATCGCCAAGAACGTGGTGACGTCAATCACGTACGACGAGACTAGAAAAGACCGGTTCAGAACCAAGCGCGGCACCCTTTGGGCTCCTTTTGCTAATCTCGTGTTAGTAAAAGTTTGGTGAGAGACGATTCGCGCTTTTTCAGACTCGTGGCTTTCAGATTGTTTTCTGCGGTTCAGTTTGTGCTTGTGGGTTTGTATCTGCTCTTCAGTGCGTGCAGTCAGTTCGTATCGTAGTTTCCTGTGCGATCTTGTCCGCTCGTTGCTGTTTTTCAGGCCGCTCTTCACAGGCCTTGCTGTTCTTCAGTGCGTTCTGTTACTTCGTTCTGAGCAGCTGACCGTTTTCTAGCCATGTTTCGTATGCGTACTCCTCGTACAGTTCGTGCTGTGCGGGGGCTTGGTGTTGGGGTCCTGACCTTGACACAAGTCCAGTCCATGAACAGGGTGAGGAGGAGTTCATGGACCAAGAATTGGTTGCTTCAGCGTGACCAGGTCTCTCATATGCCTTTGCTCCGTGAGATCCATGAGAATAATCCTGATGATTTCAGGAACTTTCTCAGGATGACAGGCCCCGTGTTTCACCGTTTGTTGGCTTTGCTGACCCCCTATATCAGCAGGCAGGATACCTGCATGAGGCAAGCCATCACTCCGGAGCAGAGGTTGGTCGCTACCTTGCGGTATTTGGCCACAGGGAGAAGCCTGCAGGACCTCAAGTTCTCGACAGGCATCTCCCCCCAGGCTCTTCTTTGTGGACATTTACTGCTTGTGTTTGTTTGAGCTGACCCTGACAGAAATGTGTGGAGTCCAGAAAATGTCGTGATTGTGTAACCTTACAAAGCACTGTTGGCTGTTATTTACTAAATGCAAAGACACTTTTCACTACAAGTGCACTTGCAACTGCACTGAAACTGCACTTGTAGTGCAAAGAGGATTTGCCCTTAGGAAATTACCCCCATTTTCTCATAAAACAACAATTACATCACCACAAAAGTGTTGTAGCGTTGAGACAATAATCCACACATTCTTGATGAACAATCTTTTTAATACCAGCACAATCACATATGCATTTACCAAAGGTTTTTCTGACAAACCGACATGTTTATTGTATAACATATTTTGTGGTGTCATTATCCAAAATCAAAATGTGCATTTTATAGAAAACAGGCCTGTGTAAAACCCACAAGAAAGACACAAATCTTGATCTTACAAAGTTCACATTTGTTAGAACTGGAAGGCAATATCAGACATGAGTATTTAGGAACTGTGTTTGATATTGCGTTCAGATGGGGTGAAGTCACTCCTGGAAAAGCCAAATTTGGAAGATGCACACAAATTTCACAATGTCAACATGTGCTATCTGCCATCACGGGGGATCAAGGGATGTGTTTTGGGGGAGAAAGCCCTTCCTCACCACTACTTTATTATTGAGGAAGGGGTTGCACCCCCAAAACGCGTCCATTGATCTCCCGTGATGGCAGATAGCACATGTTGACACACTGTGTGCATCCTCCAAATTTGGCTTTGGGAAAAATCACAAAAACATTTCGCACATTGTAGCAGACAAAAGAAGAAAGTGATTTTGAGGGGCTTTAAACTCGCCCCAAAACATCAATGATGTTTTTATATTTTGGAATAACATCATTGATGTTTTGCTTGATGTTTTCCAATTGTAAATTACACCCCATGATCTCCCCGATCAGGATCTGGGCACTTTCGGATGTGAAAGGATCTTCATCCACAACCTCATGATCACCTAAAAAGAAAGGAAACCCCAAAATAAATTAGGTCTAAAAAAAATGCCGGCATCCATCTCCTATCTGAGCCTGTGGTTGCAGACACTCACCTGTTGTGGTGACTAGTTCCACCACGTCTTCTTCCTCCTGCTCAGCTTGTGTTGGGGGGATTTTCCCTTCTTCCAGAGGGGGGGGGGGGCTCTGGTCTCCTCGGATGAGGGGTGTCCTCCGAGTCTTTTCTCCCCTATGTAAAACAAAAATGGTATAATTAGCACACAGATATTTGATGGCAGAACTCTAAAGATGAAACATTGCTTGGAAGTGGGGTACAATTATCTATTTTAGCCGAGTTCCAAGATGTAGCTTTTTTAGTGTCCTTTGTCAGGCTGCAATACTTTACCTGTTTGGTACAAGCTTCACAGATGGAGACCCCCCTATAGTATACACTGGAGCACCTGTGTGGCCCCTTAATAAAAAGGGTGTTCTGGGGTCCCACACTAGTGCTCCAGCGTCCAGATGTGAAAACAGCTGCTCAGTGTCCTCTCCTTACACACAATCTAGTTTGCATTTCATTCTAGTAACAAAGCCATCTACACAACCCAATTCTTTGAAGACAAGTATAGGGCGTCAAAATGGTGGCCAAATGCATATGGGCTAAACAATGGTATTTTATATTTGCAACGAAAAATGTGTGATCCGAACGAATAATGTGCCCATGAACATGAAAGTTGCCATTTTAAACTGTACAACAGTTCCTAAAAGCACATGGAGCAGCACGAATGTAATAAACACAAGAACAATAGGAACACAGCACAACTACTTACTTTTTTGCAGCACTCTCTGGATCTTTCTGTACTGCTCATGTTCTCGTAATTTCAGGTCCGACCACCGCTTCCTGAGCTGATCTTTCGATCGTCGTACCCCGAATTTCCGTTGCAGACTCCTGACCACATTCGCCATGATCTTGGCCTTTCGGACATTGTGGTTGGGGTAAGGCCCATACTTTCCATCATAGTCGGCCTTCTTCAGGATGTCCACCATTTCCAACATCTCCCCAAAGGACATATTTGAGTCCTTCAATCTCCTTCTGGATCGGGACGTTTCAGGCTCCAGCCTTTCCTCCTCCTCCTCGTTGCTGTACTTAGCACTATCCTGCTGTCTCTCCGCCATGTGCTCTTCCTCCACTGCGCCGAACGAAAAGGGGCGGGAAATAGAATAGAAAGAACGTCATGGGCAGGCGGAGTTATACGCATGCGCAGTGTGTATAAATCGTAACGCGCGCGTCTTACGTACGATCTGTGAGCGGAGGAAGGAGCATCGGAGACGCCGATCGTGCTAACGAAGGTAGGATCTAAACTTGGGCCTATACTGCTTCGAAATTGAAGCCTATATTGTAACAAGATTAGGGGAGTTTGGCCTGACATTAGGGTTTGTCTTGTGTTGTGTCTTGCAGAGAAAATGGATGGGTTCAACGACCACAATTTCCTGCCCCTGTTTATTGACAAGTACAGAGAGCTGCCCTGTCTGTGGCAGGTCAGACACCCCCACTATAACCATAAACAGAAGAGGCAGGCAGCGCTGGAGAAACTGCTGGAGTTGGTGAAGCCGGTGGTCCCCACAGCAACCATCCCTTATTTAAAAGCTAAAATTGGTGGCCTGAGGAGCACTTATCTTAGGGAGCGCAAGAAGGTCACAGATTCCCAGAGGTCCGGAGCTGCAGCAGATGACATTTATGTCCCCAGGCTGTGGTACTACGAGAGGCTGCGATTTCTGTCAGCCCACACTGAAGTCAGGGAATCCCTCTCCACTCTTCCTTCCACCCTTCCTTCCACCCCAGCTGAGGCTTCCGATGTCCAACCTGTGCCTTCCAGCCAGGAAGAAGTGGAGGAGCCCAGCTGGAGTCAGGTATAGCATTCTTCTACAGATTTCTGGGCAATAAAGAAATGATGTTTACTAGATGTTATTATTGATCACTATTTGCTGATTTCATAAAGTGTTTTACATATCAATAGACAGTAGTGGGCACCCAAAATTGGGACAAGAATGAAAACTGCTGGGCTCAGAAGGATAGTCTGTTATATTTGTTAACATTCAATTTGCAGCAGTCAGGAGGTGAAAATTGTGTGTGATTGATGAAAACAATACTAAAACTATGTCCCTTTTTCATACACAGGAAGACCTCAGCCAGGAGGAGGCTGTGGAATGTGGCAGTCAGGAGGAGGCGGGGATTAGTGGCAGCCAGGAGGAGGCGGGGATTAGTGGCAGCCAGGAGGAGGCGGGGCTAAGTGGCAGCCAAGAGAAGCCTGGGACAAGTCGCAGCATGACTGAGTCTCAGGTCCCTCCCCTCCGCCTGCCATATAAAAGGGCCAGGAAGGCCACTCCCAGTCCTGTGCAGGATTCAGTGTACAGGCTGATCCAGGAGGCTTCGGCGTCCCTCAGACCCTTCCCCAGTCCTGCAGAGGCCTTTGCCTGCATGGCTGCCACCAAATTGCTGGGCATGCAGGAGGGCCAACGCAAGATTTCTGAGGACCTGATTTATAAAGTCCTTCGTAAGGGGGAGAGTGGGGAACTGACACACAAGACGGATGTTATGGAGAGGGACGATCCTCCTCCTCCTCCTCCACCTGCTGCCACAACTCCACCACCACAGCCAAAGGCTGGAAGGAAGCGTGGAAAGAAGACCTGAGAGTGATTGCCCTGGGTTCAGTCTGGTCTGACAGAAGCTGCAGTCTCTCGTATGACCACAGCCTGGGGACACAGATGTCATCTGCTGCTTTCCGGATCTCTGGGACTTCTGGACCAGACTGCCCTCCCTTAGATATGGACTCCTCAGGCCACCAATTTTGCTTTTAAATAATTGATGTCTGCCCTGGGGGTCCAAGGCTTCGCCCACTTCTGCACTTTCTCCAGCGTTGCCTCCCTCTTTGTTTTTTTATAGTTGTGACCCCCTTAATAAAATATTTTGAGGTAAATTCTACTCTCCTGTGTGTGTTTTCATCCAAAAAGGACAGTTTGTTGGTGAGTATTCAGGTACATTTCTAAAGTACAATGTGAAATTAACAAGGGACAACAACACCAAACAATCTCCTCCTACAGATTAAATAGAACAACATATCAATGGTGTTGTGGGAACTTGTCACAAAAAACACACAAACATTTTCGGGAGTACAAATCAAAATCAACAACAAAAAAAAAAAAAAATAGAGAAACACAAAAAAAATTCTACATTAAAGTAAAAAAAAAAAAAAAAAAAAATATGTTGTCAGATGTGAGAAATCAAAATATATTGAGGGAATCCCGATAAATAGTAACGAAAGAAGTTTGTGAGAAGTGTGTGTGAATATGAGCATCAAAACGACTTAATTCTTGTCACATTATAAAGAAGAAGAGAGTGCGCTGTATTAAACCATTTTTTACATTGCAGCGTGACGAAAGTGCTTTATCCATTACGAACGCTAAGTTTACCAGAACGAGCTGTCCCGTGTCGGAATTTCTTCTGAGCATGCGTGGCACTTTGTGCGTCGGAACAGGCCACACACGGTCGGAATTGACGCAATCGGATTTTGTTGTCGGAAAATTTTATCTCCTGCTGTCCAACTTTGTGTGTCGGAAAATCCGATGAAAAATGTCCGATGGCGCCCACACACGGTCGGAATTTCCGACAACACGCTCCGATCGGACTTTTTCCATCGGAAAATCCGAACGTGTGTATGGGGCATAATACTTTCTATACCAAGTGACTTTCTATACAAAGTGACACAATTATGACTATTCAGGCCTGAACTGCCTGAATGGTCATAACAGTGATCGGTTTTAAGAGACACACAGCCTCTGACAAAGTCTTTAGAATTTGATATGTTGAATGCCTATGTTCTCTGCCACATGCTGTGGTTACCCCTGCTGGCCACTAAGTCACTACAGGACACAGTAATGACATAAGGGACAGTAGGAGGAACCACTGCGCAAAATGGAAGACCAGGCATCTGACACACCTTAAAGTGTTTTGGATGTGAAGACTTTGCCTGCAGGCTGTATTGCTTGAACACAGCAGAGTTCATACTCCCTACCCACAGGTAAGTACATACAATCTTCTATGGCAGCGACCTTTTAGTGCAGTTTTTTCAAAATGCAACATAGTCACCTTTCAAGAAAACCTTATAAGGGAGAAATATAGAGGCTGCCATTGCAAAACTTCTAGTATAACATACTCAAAGAAAGAGGCACTGAGAACTTTTAGACTTGCATGTGTAGCCAGTTGACGTAAAACTTGAAACAAGCTTAATTGCTCTGGCAAGACAACACTCACACAACAAGGCTTCCCTCGATGGCCACCCAACAGTAGCACACACCTAGAAATACAGAAAGGGGTGCTAGACCAAAACTTGATGAAAGAGTCCAAGATCATTTTAACTGTTGTGATATATAACAATAACCAATGCGTTTAAGGGGCAACACCACTCGTCATTTATTAGGACTCAACACAAAATAAAATTTGGATGGGCTTAGGGAAAATATTGACTTCACAGATCTACATTAGAACCAGTCTTGAACTCTGCACATGGAGTAAAAACTGGACAGCAATTGCAGAGTAGCAATGGAGAACCTCTGGCTTCCATACTTTGTGAGTCACTGAACCATAAAAAAGTAGGCAGATCAGGAAAGCAAGTAGCATTTCTAGCAATGGCAGTTTCCTGAACACGTTCAGCTAAAATAGTTTCCTGGAACGAGGCTGATGCTGTGTAACTCTGCACTTGTGCAGGTGGTGGCTCTTCTTCCAAAGTCTGGCATCCCAGGATACCATATTTCCCTTGATACAAGACTACTCTAGCATGGAACCTAACTTGTGATTTGTATAGAGATATTAGTGGTTTGTGATCTTTTTTATAGCAGATATTTAGACTCCATGGATTTTTGGACTCTTTTAGGCTCCATGGATTTTTGGACCATTTTAGTTGAGTTTTCATAATTTTCTTGGCCACTCTGAATTTACTATGATTCCTCTGTGGAATCTGTATTTTCAACATGGGAACTGAGATCTTCTCGTGTCATCTACTTATACATTGCAAAGTTTATTAGGCATTTTCAGTTTACTACCATTCCTGCGTGGAATCTGTATTTTTAACATGGGAATTAAGATTTACTCATGTGATTTACTTATGTGATCTGAAGTCTGTTAAGCCTCGTACACACCAGTAGTTTTTTTTTTTTTCGTTCAACCCAGCAGGGCTGAACGGAAAAAAAACTGACAGCTCAGGAGGAACCGACGTACTAACAATCCAATGTTAGTACAGCAGTCTCCCCTGCTTTTCTATTGTGTTCTGACAGGGGAGCGCCCCCCCCCCGCCAGAACACTCCGGTCAGCGCTCTCAGTCACTGGCTGAGAGTGCTGATTGGGAGCTGATCGGCAGACCTTTTTCCATTTATGCCCAATCGAAAGAAGCCGCCCAATCGGCTGGCTTCTGTCAGACTAATTCCAGAACGCATGGCCGAAGGCCGGCCGGTTTCTATTGAACCGCCCAATGCTGCCCGACATTCAGCCTATGTGTACTAGGCTTTAGACCTTTTCAGTTGCAAAGGGCACATTGTGAGGTGTTGTGCTTACCTTTGGGACGCAAGTAATTTTCAGGATCCAGAAACGTAATAGATCAAATAAGGAAGGATTATGTTTTTGTACATGATAACGAATAGTTGTTCCTGGGTTGTCTTGATTATATATATATATATATATCCCCCCTAACGGATGATTTTTTTACCCAGTTGCTACAGCATTTCATTTTTCAGACTTCTGGTTAATTACTTCTCATATTCATCCTATACCTCCTCAGGAGGTATAAGGCCTATTACACATGGTACCCCTGTTTGAACATCTATTTTTTCAGACTTTTTTCTTGTATGTATTTGCACATATTTAGTCGGGGTCTGCGGCCGGGGGTCTTATCGGAATCTGGAAGCCTCCTTTAACAAGGGAGCTCCCAGATCCCGGCCCCCCACCCTATGTGAATGAATATCAGGTACATTGTACCCCTACCCATTCACCTAAAAAAAAGTGTCAAAAATAAAACAGTGCACGGGTTTTTAAAGTAATTTATTAAGGCAGCTCCGATGTCGCTTCCGATTTCTTCTCCCCTCTCCGGCTCTTCTGCCTCCTCCGCTGATGTCTTCTGCCTCTGCCGGTTCTTCTCCCCTCTCTGGGTCTTCTCCACTGATGTCCTCTAGCCCTCTGATTCTTCTCCCTCTGTCCGCTGTTTTCTGCCTCTGGCGGGTCTTCTCTGCTGCCTTATCCCTCTGTTCTTCTTCCGATGTTGACTCTACGCTCTCTGCTGCTCTAATGCTGGGTGCGCGGTGTGCCACTACTTATACTGGCATGAAGCGGAGTCACCAGGTGATGTCCCTCGGAGGCCCCACTGCTTATGATGTCACTGGCCGGGGCATGAGGGGGTGGGGGAGAGCAGGAGAAGGAGAGAGCATTGAGTCAACATCGGAAGAAAAACAGAGGGAGAAGACAGCGGAGAAGACCCGGCAAAAGAGCGAGAAGGCCCGACAAAAGAGCGAGAAGACAGCGGAGAAGACCAGGCAGAGGCAGAAGACAGAAGACAGAGGGAGAAGAAACAATGGGAGAAGACAGCAGTGAAGACCCGGCAAAAGAGCGAGAAGACAGTGGAGAAGACCCGGCAAAGGCAGAAAACAGCGGACAGAAGAAGAAGAACCGGAGAGGGCTAGAAGACATCAGTGGAGAGCGGAGAAGAACCGGAGAGGGGAGAAAAACCGGCAGAGGCAGATGACATCAGTGCAGGAGGCAGAAGAGCCGGAGAGGGGAGAAGAAATCGGAAAAGAGATGCCGGAGCTACCTTAATAAATTACTTTAAAAACCTGTGTACTGCGTTTTATAATTGACACTTTTTTTTAGGTGAATTGGTAGGGGTACAATGTACCCGATACTCATTCACATAGGGTGGGGGGCTGGGATCTGGGGGCCCCCTTGTTAAAGGGGTTAAAGGGGGCTTCCAAATCCTGATGAGCAACCCTGCCCGCAGACCTTGACAACTAACGGCCAAGGGTTGTCAAGAGGATGCTCTTGTCCTCATCAACATGGGGGCAAGGTGCTTTGGGGTGGGGGGCACAGTGCTCCCCCTGCCCCAAAGCACCCACCCCCCATGTTGAGGGCATGTGGCCTGGTATGGTTTGGGGGGCGCTCCCTCACCCCCACCCCCTTGCCTGACCTGCCGGGCATGCACGCTCATATAAGTGTCGGTATCAAGTCACATGCCAAAGTTGGATCAGTTAAGACTGCGATCCGACTTCAGTAATATTCAATGGGCTGAAGTAGGATCAAAGTCGGACCAAAGTAGTGCAGGGAGCATTTTCAAAGTCGGACCGATTTGTGTCGGACCAGTTAAGACGGTTCTCACAGGGAAACATTGATTTTCACACGTCATGCGACATGAGCTCCCAATGTCGGAGCGTTTGTCGTACCAGTGTGAACCCGGCCTGAATACCTATTATATAAAACTCACGTAAACAATCTTCACCACAAATATGTAACATATAAAATTTACAGCAGCATCCACAAATGTCCACAAACATACTGAACAATAGTGCATATAAAAAAGTATTGCGCTATCACTTTAAATGACAATTCTCAACTTAAATCTACCGCATATTATTGCAATCAAAAACATGTGTGCAAATTAGTGCAAAAAAAATGACAAGTGCAAAAAAATGCATAAGAAATAAATTAAAAATCATAAATCAAATGGTGGAAAAGTCCTTATTTCATCAATCATTAATTCCACGACCACTGTGTATAAGGACAGCCAGGTAAAAACCTATTGCCCTCTGTTTTCGGGAGTGCCTATGGGTGACTTCACTCTTCCTGGAATTCACAGCCATTGTTGGGTGCTCCCTTACACAGGGGAGCCGGAGCTGCTAGATCCTGTTTTCGGAGGAGGCCATGTGTGACATCATTCCTGGAATTCACAACCATTGTTGGGCTCTCCCTTGCACAGGGGAGCCGGAGCTGCTAGATCCTGTTTTCAGAGGGTCCTGTGGGTGAAATCACTCCTCCTGGAATTCACAGTCGTTGTTAGGCGTTCCCTTACACAGGGGAGTCGGAGCTGTTAGACCCTGTTTTCGGAGGAGCCTATGGGGGACATCACCCCTCCTGGAATTCACAGCCGTTATTGGGCGCCCCTTAACACAGGAGAGCCGGAGCTGCTAGATCCAGTTTTCAGAGGAGTCTATGGGTAACATTGCTCCTCCTGGAATTCACAGTCATTGTTAGGCATTCCCTTACACAGGAGAGCCGAAGCTGCTAGATTCTGTTTTCAGAGGAGCCTGTGGGTGACATCACTCCTCCTGGAATTCACAGCCGTTGTTGGGTGCCCCTTAACACAGGAGAGCCAGAGCTGCTAGATCCTGTTTTTAGAGAAGCCTATGGGTGACATCGCTCATCCTGGAATTCACAGTCGTTAGGCGTTCCCTTATACAGGAGAGCTGGAGCTGCTAGATCCTGTTTTTGGAGGAGCCTGTGGGTGACATCACTCCTCCTGGAATTCACAGCCGTTGTTAGGGGCTCCCTTACAAAGGGGAGCCAGAGCTGCTAGATTCTGTTTTCTGAGGAAGCTGTGGGTGACATTGCTCCTCCTGGAATTCACAGTCGTTGTTAGGCGCTCCCTTACACAGGAGAGCCAGAGCTGCTAGATCCTGTTTTCGGAGGAGCCTATGGGTGACATCACTCCTCCTGGAATTCACAGCCGTTGTTAGGGGCTCCCTTACACAGGGGAGCCAGAGCTGCTAGATTCTGTTTTCGGAGGAGCCTATGGGTGACATCACTCCTCCTGGAATTCATAGCCGTTGTTTGACACTCCCTTACATAGAGGAACCGAACCTGTTGGATTGTGTGACCGGACCAAACAGAATTAAAAATAGATAGGGGGAAGTGGGGGGCACAATTTTAAGAATCATGGTTATTAGACCTTACTAAGACTTTAAAGAAAAGCAACTTTTCTGACATTTTCTTAAAATAAAAATCTCACAATGTTATTGCATATACAAAGAGTAAAATCCATATCAAGACTATCTCTAAAAACAGCATACACGGATGTGTATTACAGAGTGTACAACATACACACATTAAACCATAACTCCAACATGTTTGTACCGTAAATTGCTTAAAACCCTCTGTCAATGCATTTCAAGGTCAGGTCTGCTTCTTCAGAACAGGGCAGATACAAAATACACTATATAATGTGGTTAATGGATAGCATAATATATATATTTATAGGGTGATCTGAATATTTGGCAATACAAGGGAACAGTGGCGATAATAGCACACCTGTATATGAGAGCATATGTAAGATTATACTACATGTTTATTCTTTACACGTACACGTGATTTTAAATGTATACATATGGTGTTTTCAACTTGTATCAATAAAGCGTTTTTTTTTTTAATATTTCGAAATTATTTGTGTGAACTTAATTGTGCCTCAAAAGTCCTGTCTAGTGAAAGTAAACTAGGAATGCAGCAATGTCAATTAAAAAAAAAAAGGCACATTTCCCTCCAGCTGTCTCCTGCCATCAATCCTATGTGTATGAGGAGGATCAGGGTACATGTCATGCGTGGGAAATGCCTGTCCTCGAAATGTTTAAATGCTCTTATTCCCTATATGACACCCATGTGCATTGGACGACAGGAAGCAGGAAAGGTTCTCATCATAACCATAGTCCAGAAATATACATATTTCTGAAGGAATGCCATGCCTGCTGTCCCCACAGGTCATTCCTCTCTATAAGGACCTCCGTAGAGAATAGGAAGTCTATACATATTAATAAAGATACGAGGGAAAGTAAACGAGACAGCTGTGTGTGACAGGGAGGTTTATGAGGACCACAAACAAAACATTTTTTATGGTGCTTGAAGCTATATGCATCGACCTCAGCGACACAACAGACTGGAGTGCTGACTTTGTACTGCACTTCATGTTCATTATACTGGGTAGTAGCATTCCCTCCCACCATGTGAGTGGGGAGGTGCAGGCTGCTGCTATGAGGAATGCTCTGTACACACTGCACAGTTCTGTCATACCATGGTCACCTGTGAGAAGTGGAGGGGGGATGAGAGTACACACAGATCCTACTGCCTGAGATGTGTGCTGCAAGAGAAGGGAGACTACCAATGAAGGGGGCTGCACTCACACACAGAGATTTGGGCAATAGAAAAACTTCAGGATGTTGCTGCTTCCCTTGTAACTCATAAAGCAAGGACATGCACCTACTCTGTAGCCAAATAGGACAAACACAGCAACTTGGCAAGTCAAATGGCAAAAAGGACCGAGATCTGCAAAATGGTTGGATTGTCTTAATGCAAGGAATAATTCTGCTAAATGTGTTGCAGTAGTTGGATGTACATGGATTCTGGAGGTCTATAGTCTGCCTGGTCTGTGAGTACAACCTATAAAATAGTATATATTAGAACTGCTGAAGGTGCTTTACTTTAATTGACCTCCACAACACTCTTACAATGGATCAGCTGGACAAAACCATGGCATAAAGTTGGCTGGTAAGTTCACCTGACTTTATCATGTGACCAAGATGGAGTTTACAACTTTAGCTTCTATTGTCATCTTTAATGATTCCAGGAACAGCAGCCAGCAAGAGCCAAAGGTCTGGCCTTATACAGCATGGGAGTTTGCCCTCATTGTGATCGCCGTAGGGTCCATAATCGTGTCCACCGTTGTGGGCAACATCCTGGTAGTTTTAGCCATATTTACCAGCCGGGCTTTACGGGCTCCACAGAACTTGTTCCTGGTGTCCCTGGCTTCAGCAGACATTCTTGTGGGGGCTTTAATTATTCCATTTTCACTAGCCAAGGAGGTCATGGGCTACTGGCACTTTGGAAATATATGGTGCAGCACGTACCTGGCTCTAGACATTTTATTCTGCACCTCGTCGATAGTTCACTTGTGTGCCATCAGTATCGATCGGTACTGGTCCGTTACCAAAGCAGTCAGTTACAACCAGCAGCGGACGCCTAAGAAGATCAAGAGCATGATCGCGGTCATCTGGGTGGTATCTGCCATCATTTCTTTCCCACCACTTCTTAAAATGAACTCCTATAAAGAGGAGAAGTGTGACCTGAACGATGACACCTGGTATGTTTTGTTTTCATGTACTGTATCCTTCTTTCTTCCATGCATCATTATGATATTCCTGTACTGTCGTATATACAGAGTGGCAAAACATCGAGCATCTACAGTTTCTAATCTCAGGAATGGGCTTCACGACTGTGCCGAAGTCCCACCAAATGCATGCTGCCCCGAGGACTGCATCAGGCACCCTAACCCCGACTCCCACCATGATAATGATGAAATGGACTTAGAGGAGAGCACTTCATCAACTCACAAATTCTCAGATTCAGCTCACCATAAGATAGGTGATGAGACTAGTAATGCCAAAACAAAAAGGCTTTCGTGGAGTGTAACCCGGGGACAGCAAAAAAGAGACCGTTCAGTCTCTATCTCTCAGACGCGCTTGACGCAGCTAAGAGAGAAGAGGCTGACATTTGTATTAGCGGTGGTGATTGGTGGATTTGTAATCTGCTGGTTCCCATTCTTTTTCACCTACAGTCTGGAGTCTGTCTGCCGGGGCAGATGTGGCATTTCTGATGCACTTTTTAACTTTTTCTTCTGGATTGGATATTGTAACAGCAGTTTAAATCCTGTCATATACACTGTCTTTAACCGGGATTTCCGGAAAGCATTCCGCAAACTGCTCATGCGTAGTTCAAAAAGGACCATGTGAACAATAAAAAAATGTGACGTATACAGTAGCGTATAGGAACTGTTGGCAAGTGTTAAAACTTTATATAACTTTTGCAATTTCCAGTAAATGTTTTATATGTTGTCTAGCACACCTTTATGGGCCACACACCATCAGTTAAGTCATTAATCCTCTAAATTTGTTGCCATACAGTGCGTTTGAGTACGGCTTGTCTGTTCTTATGAAGCTCTCCGGGCTTTGGGACATTCAGTGTCTCGGTCCTATTCACAAATAAATACCTACAAAAACATATCACAAAACATATCTTCCAGCTGAGCATGTGTGGTCTATCGATACAATATATGAACGTTTATCGGAGGTTAGTGATTTATGTTTACCTTTACTGTTTTTGTTCATTTAAGCTAGTTTATAAATTTTTTCCTTCCATCATTTTTCTATATAATGTATATAGCTGATAAAATGTTTTGGTTACAAAGCAACAAAACAGATTCTAGTTCTTGTGTTTGAAAGCAGAAAAAAAAGTTAGTAAACATTTTAGCTTTGAATACAGAAGAAAGGGGTTTAACATCTATGAGTTTATTTTTGGATGCTGTGTCCTGTTGGGAGATTTTCTTTCACTTCCTGTCCTGGAGACACAGCAGGAAGTAAGAAATTTCTATAAGTAAAGGGAATTCACCTTCTAAGCTTGCCATACACCTATATACAATGTGGATGGACAAATCTCCCACTATAAGTATTGTATTTTGACAGCCAGCCCTGCTGTCGGTTTTGATGAATTTGACCAGTTCACCTGGAATCAGCAGAAACTTGCACAGTATATAGCCAGCTTAAGACAACTGTCCCCAGTGATACATTTCCCCCCAGGTCTGGTGACAACTCTAAACTGTAGGAATTGCCATCATTTTCTGTCTTAGTGACAATGGTCAGTGAGACAGAATAGAGAGGGAGAGTTTCCCTCGTGGGGACACAGACAGCAATAAAAACCGGACTGTGGTTCTAAAACGTCCTCGCTCTATCCAAAACGAAAAAAAAAAAAACTTTGCATACACTTTTACACCTAATTGCTGGCATATTGTTGGTATATATCAGTACAGAAAACAGATACTTAGTGAGCAGTGACCAAACAAAAATACAGTAAGGTTTAAGTTACTGTCTCTAAACTTTTGAAATGTTATATCCTGTAAACGGTTTGCAGCACATCCCTACTTGTTGTACTATATTATTATTTAAGTCCATTATTCTAATGCGTCATATGTGCAATATTCCAGTTTATCTAATAAATCGGGGGATAAGTCAATGGTGATATGTAAAAACCCACACCAACCAATCATATTCCATCAAGTCAAAAGAAGATTGCAGATTGTGTGCTATGGGTTACAACCCAGTGTTCATTTTACCATTTACTGAGTCAATTCTGACATGATTAAAACATCATATTTTTGCTAGAAAGCTACTTAGAACTGACAAACATTAAATTTTTTTTAAGCGGAAGCCCTAGAGAATAAAATGGTGGGTGTTGCATATTTTTATCTCAAACAATATTTGCTCAGTGTTTTTTTCAAACAAATTTTTTTTTGGAAATAATACACTTTAATGAATTCTAATGCACAAAAATACAATATAATACTGAGTTGTTTGGTAAAAATGTGTTACGCCGAGTAAACAGATATCAATAATGTCACACATTAAAATCGTGTCTGCCCGTGGCACGGCGCAAAAATACGGTACCTAAAAATCCCCATAGATGACACTTTAAAAGCCAGTTTAGAGTTACGCAAGAGGTCTGGAGCTAGAAATATTGCTCTCTCTCTTACATGTGTGGTGCAATTGCTGTTTACATATGCTTGTGGGTCTGGTGTGTGTGCTTGCATTAATGCGTGAGCATGGGCTGACTTTTTTTTTTCTATTTCTATTTTTTTTTATATTTATTTTATTTGATTTTTTTTATTTTTTGCACTGTTTCTTTATTTTATTTTTTTTACCACTTTCATTGCTATCATAAGAAATCTAAAAATTTCTTGTGATACAAATAATAAGCAGAGACGGGTCCTCTTTACTGAGACATCTGGGGTCGTCTTCTCTGCTCTTGAAAGCTTCGGGTCAAACTTGGGTCAGTTCAAACCAGAGCTTTCCTAAGCCAGCAATGGCCAGAAAACAACAAACCAAAACCCGGAATTGACAAAATCCTCATTGCTTCTGGTTTCTGATGTCACACAGTGGGAGGAATGACTTACCGTATGTTTTGTTCGTTGTGTCTCTGAAAGAGGATGCTGGACACGTCCTTGCCAGGCTTCCCGATCGCACAGGAGAGCCCGATAAGAGCAGCGGCGGGAGGGGGGTGGGACCCCCTTCCGCCACCTCTTTAGCCACTCTGAATACTTTTATTTTGTGCAGAATCGCCGGCACTGAAGAATATCACCCTTCCTATCCAACGACATAACGGTACGTCGCTGGATGGGAAGTGGTTAAAGGGGAAGGTTGCATTCACACTATAACATTTTGTGAATATGTGCAAAATTGCACAATTTTTCATGTTTCACGAAACAGGGAAAAATGCACGTCGCGCTTGCAGTGCAATTCGTTTTTTTTTTTTTATAGCACCTCAAAAGCAAACTTGATAATGCAAAATGCATGACACACGACACTTAGAAAGGTGCATGAGCTATTTTGCCACGTGAAGGGCAGCCCATTGTAATGAAAGAGCTGTCCTATGTGCAAAACGTAAAAGCACGCACAAAAAAAAGCATATCTGTCCGCCTGGCGTCACGCACCATAGTGTGATTAAGGCCTAACTGTACCTTTAAAACAACCTTTATCTAACCTGCCCTCCAGATGTCTTCCTTATTAAGTTGTGAAATATGTAAGGTCTAACAAGCAGGGCCCTCTGATCCCTCCTGTATTGAATTGTATTGTAATTGTACTGTCTTCCCCGATGTTGTAAAGTGCTGCGCAAACTGTTAGCGCTATATAAATCCTGCATAATAATAACCACAAAATATCAGGTGCAGGTGATGCTTAGGGCCAATCAGTGTTTACATTACATAGTGTAGTGCGACAAGCTGAAAAGTGCATGATGCTATAATTTTCTCTGGTTGGTTGGGCTGTCTGGCTGGGTGTGCCCATGTCACAGAGCTGAGGGATCGTTGTGTTATGTAAAAAGAAAAGGTTCATATTGGAGCAGGTTAGAAATCGTGCGAGTTAAAATGGCGGGCGTTGCATTTTTGTATGTCTCACAGTTTTTACGCAGCGTTTTTTTAAATCATTTTTTTGGGAGAAAATACATTTTAATACAGTTTAAAAAACAAAACACAATATAAACCAATTATTTTTGGTAACATATGAAAGATGATGTTACGCCAATTAAATAGATACCTTACATGTCATGCTTCAAACTTGCAGACGCTCGTGGAATGGCGCCAAACTACAGTACTTAAAAATCTCCATAGGCGTTGCTTTAAAAAATGTCTACAGGTTATCGGTTTAGAGTTATAGAGGAGGTCAAGTGCTAGAATAATTGCTCCATTTCCAACACCATTTACATATGTGGGCGTGGCCTACGTATGCGTTCAACACTGCACGGGGGGATGGGGGAGCTTTAAAAAAAACTATTTAATATATTTAATTACATTTTTTTAATTTGTACACTGTCCCTTTAAAAAAAAAAAAAAATTGTTTTACCATATCCCTTATGATAACAATACAGCAGGTCCTCTTTATGGAGAGATCTGGGGTCCAAATCTCTCCTCTACCCTTAAAAGCAAAAGATCAAAAAAAAAAAAAAGTTATCTTTGCTTTAAAAAAAATGGCCTCGTTTACATGGGACCGAAGCCAGAAGTGACATCATGATGTCACTCCGGTCCTCCTAAGCCATAGAGATGGGAGGAGGCTATCTTTCCTTTGCTCATCTCTGTGCAGAGCCGCCGCCAGCTCTGGATTGGTTCCTGTAGCTACTGAGCACCCAGGTAAGCCCGGAAACCACCGGAAAGTGGCAGGGTGGAGGGGACCCCTCCTGTCGCTTATAAAAGTGATCCAGCAGCAAATGCACTGCTAATGCCATTTTCATCAGAAAGAATGGTGCCTAAGGGAAAAAATAATACCGGCGTTACAGCATCTAGTTGCAGCCATAATGCCGGTATTAAACATCAAAGTAATTATGTCTTTTCCCAGTTAGGCGGTTCGGCAAGCTTTCTTTCTTCTATTTTCATCTGGTGATCCAGCCTGTAAGGCCCCTTTCACACGATCGGACCGTTCAGGTCCGCCTGTCAGTTTTGACGGCGGACCTGAACGGGCGATCCATGTTAGCCTATGGAGCGTCGGATGTCAGCGGAGACATGTCTGCTGACATCCGACCCCGTCCGATCTGCTAAAAGCAGACGTATGGCTCTACGTCCAGATCCGTCGCTGGCGGATCGGATGAGATCTGACGAAAACGGACACGCTGTCCGTTTTCGTCCGATCCCTCCATAGGCGGCAGCGGCGCCTGACAAGCCCCTCCCCGCTCAGTGAGCAGAAAGGGACCTGTCATCCGCCGGCTCAGCGGAGATCAACGGACAGATCTCCCGCTGAGCCGGCAGACCGAGGCGGGCTCCGTAGAAACGGAGCCTGCCTCGTGTGAAAGGGGCCTTAGTCTGTTGTTTTTCAAAACACCGGAATGTAATTGTTACATGAATGAGACAAACCATTTACCACTGACGGGTGTGCTTATAATGATCAGATTTTATAAATTTATGAAAACCTTTATCCAAAAAGGAAAAAAAACTGCTGTAACTGCTTTTAAAGTATTAGCTTTTATTTGTTAAGTGTATTTAAAATAGTTGTTAGTTAGTTGTTAGTCCATTCAACACTCTCCCCCCCCCCCCCCAATTAACACTACAGCTGTCCAAAGGTGCCCCCTGTGCTCCTTCATCCAGAGGGTAAGACACTAATACAGGTACAGGAGGCGTGTTACTAGTCAAATCACAGGTGAAAACAGAGGGGGAAAAAAAAGTATAAAAAAAGAAAACTAATACAGCCACCACATCTAATGATTATTAAGCTGTAATATATAAATTTTTTGGCTTTGGGTTTAATATCACTTTAGGCTGTGGTTTTACCACCCATTGACTCTTCCCCCTTAAGCTGCAAAGGCAGACGGGGTTGTACACCATGTTCATTGTACACATGCTGCGATGCTTTGCAGCATGGCAAAAACTACATGAATGGAGCCTTGCCACAACCATAAACCAAACACTAGACTTGCCATTTGGCTGTCAGAAAAACATTCAGGAGGTGGCAGTATCATCCTTATGAAAGCCGCTCCTGTGCCACTTTGTGAAAAGAGATTTACCACAGATCGCTTTTCACAGGCTAGAGCAGATGAAAACTAACCCAAAGGGCCGGTTCACACCACAGAAATGCATCCTGGATGCATTTTTGCATGGGCTGTTTTTGATGAATTTTCGATGCATTTACCCCCTCTTTTTTTTCTTCATCTTAAATAGGGACATGTGCATTCCAGGGTGTGTTTATTGATGCATTTTGGTGTGTTTTAGATGCATTTTGCTGCGTTCCAGTACAGTTCTGTGCTGCATGTTCTGCTTTTTTTTCTGCACTGGAACACACTATATCTGACTGCACTGGTGTGAACTATGTCATTTGCATAGGTGTACGCAGGGGTGCTCACACCTATGTAAAATAATAAAATTGTAAAAAATAATAAAAAATATAATAATAATAATAAATAACGACTGACACCATCCACTGCCCTACTGACATCAACCTCTGCTCTATTGACATGTCCACTGCCCTACTGCATGTTAAAATGGGGGGGGGGGGGCAGTGTTTCAAGCTATTTACCAACTATTTATTAGGGATTCCCAAATTCTCTGGAAGATATCTAAAAGGTACATACAAGTCAAATCAGAGCTTTTTACCTGCATATTTTTATCAGGCCCGTGAAGTATTGAAACTAAAGAATCAGCATGACAGGTATAGCATAAGAAAAGTACTGTCAGCAATGGCAGCCACCATGCCCTTTCAATAGATTTTTATGTTAAAGAGACTCTGTCGCTGGGTTATAAAAAAAAAATGTCACAAAGCAGGATCGGCATATTTACCTTTTTTTGCTCTTCAGGCATTAGTTATTCCTGTCTGTTCTCGGCTTCCCATGCTGCCATTACTAAAAGAAAAAAAAATTGTCTTCCCCACTAACAATGTCTGCTCAAAAATCAGATCTAGACGAGACTCTCATCCACAATCTCTCCTTTACTTGCCTAAACAAGATCTCACGAGATCTCCCAGGATCTCCCTGGAAGGCACTGGTGACGTACTCTTTCCAGGGGGCAGTTGTTAACCACAGGACCTACATAACCATGGTTATTGCCACAACCAGAAAGTGGGAGCATAAAAATGTAACCTAAAAAAAACGATGAATGAACTCCCGGGCATGTGCGTGAATGGCATCATCTTGACCCATCAATGAAAATGGCCTAAGATCGGTACCCAGGAGACTGGCTGAAGATGACAGTGGCCAGCAGGGAACTCTGGGTCACCGCAGTACTGAAATGAATGTGAGTATAGATCAATTTTAACATGTTCCTTCCCATAACACCATAGGTGTGCGCAGCCTATTGGATTAGGGTGTGCACCCCAAAGCTCAAACACACGCTACCGATCACTCACTGTGTTCACTCAGAAAGGGAAGGGGCCAGTAAATCATATATTTACCTCTTCCTCTACCTCTACCCCTTCCCCACTTATCCTAAAACCTCCCCCTGTGTGTGCCCGCAGCAACAGCCTGTGGGAGAGGAGAGGAGGGAAGCCAGAAGCACTTTGGGGGGAGGGGGGCAGGGCAGTACAGAGAATCTGTACTGTACAGAGTGATTAGGGTGTGCCTGGGCACACCTGGCACACCATGTGCGCACGCCTATGCATAACACATACAGTAAATGTAAATAATTTATTGTACATTTTAAATGTATTGCTCTGTTTCATACATCACTTTATGTATTGACATACCTCCATAGACCCAGTATGTTTGGACACTGTGCCTAGCCAGGACTATACTAACAAGCCCTGGACAAGAGAGGAGAAACAAAGGGATGCACCAAATACACAAATAGACAAGTTGTTTTAGAGCCAAAGCAACACTAGATGGATGTCAGCATACATCATAACACAATACAGTTCACTGCAAGCAACAGAAGATTGATCAAAGATGGGACAGAACATGTATTTTTAGAGAAAATATACACTGATCAGTCATAACATTATGACCACTCACCATACCATTTTGACCATCCAGCTAATGTTGAGTAGGTCCTGCTTTTGCTGCCAAAACAGTCCTGACCCATCGAGGCATGGACTCCAAAGTAACATCCATAGGACCCAAGGTTTCCCAGCAGAACATTGGCCAAAGCATCACACTGCCTCCACTGGCTTGCCTTTATCCCATACTGCATCCTGATGCCTTCTCTTCCCCAGGTAAGCGATGCACACACACCCAGCCATTCACATGATGTAAAAGAAAACGTGATTCATCAGACCACACCACCTTTTTCCATTTCTTGGTGGTCTAATTGTGATAGCCCATAGCAGGCTCTTTAGGCTTTGGACACAGTCCAGCATGGACACCCTGACCAGTCTGTGGCTACACAGCCCCATACACAACATACTGCATAGCTCTCAACTGTCCCTGATTTCGAGGGACTGTCCTTGATTTGAAGCAATGTCCCTCTGTCCCTCATTCCTCCTCATTTGTCCCTCATTTTTGTCTGATCTATATATTGGATATAAAATGCACTATTTAACTTTCAAAAAGTGTTTCCCAGTACTACACCTTTCATCCAATTTCTAAATTGCTGCATCTGTAAATACCAAATGCCAATATAAAGGAATAGTAAGGGTAAAAAGCACTTGTGGGTTTAACCAATCATTTTTTTTATACAATTCTCCTTTAGGGGGGCATAGTAGGGGGTGTGTCCTATGCCTACATACTTTTGCTAATAGGTGTCCCTCATTCCCATTTCAGAAAGTTGGGAGGTATGCATACTGTGATACAGTTTGCGTTCTGACACTTTTTTTCTAGCGAAACTAGCAATTTAGGTTACAGCAGCTCTTCTATTGGATTGAACTACATGGGTCAGCCCTCGCTCTCCACATGCATCAATGAGACTTGGCCACCCTTGACCCTGTTGGCAGTTTTCCAGAACATCCCACAAGAGCTGCAGTTTTAGAGTTGCTCTGACCCAGTCGTCTTGCCATTACAACTTGGCCCTTGTCAAAGTCTCTCAAATCCTAACACTTGCCTTTTTTTGTTCTGTTTTCAACATATCAGCTTCAGAGACAACATGCTCACGTGCTGCCTAATATATCCCACCCACTTTCAGATGCCATTCTAATGGGATAATTAATGTTATTCACTTTACTTGTCAGTGAGCATTAAAGTTATGGCTGATTGGTGTACATCCCTGTTCAATACAAAAACTAGCAAAATTGTATTTTATCATTAGGGATAGCGCAGGTGGAGACAGATCATTAGGTGACCAACTGAGCTTCATCTATATAAGGAGGTGCAAAGGAGTTAAACTGATTGTAAAGGCACTTTCACACTGGGGCGGGCGGGTGTCGGCGGCAAAGCACCGCTATTTTTACCGTCGTTTTTGCAGCACTTTTAACCCCCACGGCTGAAAAAGGGTTAAAAGGTTTGCCGGCGCTGCCCATTGAGGTCAATGGGCAGGCACGCTTTAGGAGCGGTGTATATACCACTCCTAAAGCGCCTCAAAGATGCTGCTTGCAGGACTTTTTTCAGCGTCCTGCCAGCGCACTGCTCCATTGTAAAAGCACTCGAGCTTTCACACTGGAGTGACAGGACAGGTGCTTTACAGGTGCTTTGCAGGCGCTATTTTTAGCGCTATAGTGCCTGTAAAGTGCCTCAGTGTGAAAGTAGCCTAAAGGTAGAGTGCAGCCGCCCCATCCCCCCGTATTCTTGCCTGAATCTCATTTCAACCCAACGATGTGCACGAGAGCACAGGCTCTCTTGTCTTTCTCTCCTCATTGGCTTGGAAACAGCTGCAGGAGTCAATGACTTCCGCTGCTGTTAATCACAGCCAGTTAGCCCCGGTTCACACAGGGGCGGCACGACTTGCAGGTCGCCTCACCGAGGCGACCTGCACACGACTGCCACGGCGACTTGCAAAACGACTTCTGTATACAAGTCTATGCAAGTCACCCCAAGTCGCATCCAAAGTAGTACAGGAACCTTTTTCTAAGTCGGAGCGACTTGCGTCACTCCTATTAGAACGGTTCCATTGTACAGAACGGGAGGCGACTTGTCAGGCAGCTAGGTTGCCTGACAAGTCGCCCCTGTGTGAACCGGCACTCAAGGAGGGAGTGGGGCAGAGGCGTGCCCTCTGTGTCTTATGGACACACAGAGCCGGCTCTGGAGCAACAACGCACAAGTGCCCCCATAGCAAGTGGCTTGCTATGGGGACACCAGGTGGGGGAGGAGCCAGGAGCCGAGAAGAAGAGGATCGGGGCCACTCTGTACAATACCATCTCACAGAGCAGGTAATTATAACATGTTTGTTATTTTAACCACTTCAATACTAGACACTTTCACCCCCTCCCTGCCCAGGCCAATTTTCAGCTTTCAGCACTGTTGCAGTTTGAATAATTGCGCGGTCATGCAACACTGTACCCATATGAAATTTTTATAATTTTTTGAGACAGATAGAGCTTTCTTTTGGTGGTATTTAATCACCAGTAGATTTTTTATTTTTTGCTAAACAAATGAAAAAAAGACAGAAGATTTAGAAAAAAAATTTAGAAAAAATGTTTCTTAGTTTCAGTATTAAAATTTTGCAAATAAGTAAATTTTCTTCTTCACTGATGAGCGCTGATGAGGCTGCACTGATGGGCACTGATGAGGCTGCACTGATGGGCACTGATGAGGCTGCACTGATGGGCACTTATAAAGAGGCACTGGTGAGGCTGCACTGATAGGTGGCAATGATAGGCACTGATGAGGCAGCACTGATGGGCACTTACAAAGAGGCACTGATGATGCTACACTGATGGGCACTGATAGGTGGCACTGATGGGCACTGATGGGGCTGCACTGATTACAGTATCAGTATAAACAATGTGCTGACAGTTTTGCCGGTTATGGGCAAAGGACTGCTGTTAACCGGCAAGTCTGTTTATATGTGATCAGCCATGATTGGACACAGCTAACCACTGTGATCGACCCTTTACCGCAAGCTGTGATAAGCTGTGTCACAGAAAACACCCAATGCGCGCCCTAGGGGGGCACAGGAGTGTGGTTCTGCGAGGATGTCCATCGACCCCCTCCCAGAACTAGAGAGCTACGTTGTAGCTATCTTTCGGCTATAGCATAGTAATGAGGTGGTTAACCACTTCAGCCCCGGAAGGTTTTACCCCCTTCCTGACCAGAGCACTTTTTACAATTCGGCACTGCGTCGCTTTAACTGCTAATTGCGCGGTCATGCAATGCTGTACCCAAACGAAATTTGCGTCCTTTTCTTCCCACAAATAGAGCTTTCTTTTGATGGTATTTGATCACCTCTGCCGTTTTTATTTTTTGCGCTATACGCGGAAAAAGACCGAAAATTTTGAAAAAAAATGATATTTTCTACTTTTTGTTCTAAAAAAAATCCAATAAACTCAATTTTAGTCATACATTTAGGCCAAAATGTATTCGGCCACATGTCTTTGGTAAAAAAAATGTCAATAAGCGTATATTTATTGGTTTGCGCAAAAGTTATAGCGTCTACAAACTAGGGTACATTTTCTGGAATTTACACAGCCTTTAATTTATGACTGCCTATGTCGTTTCTTGAGGTGCTAAAATGGCAGGGCAGTACAAAACCCCCACAAATGACCCCATTTTGAAAAGTAGACACCCCAAGGAATTTGCTGAGAGGCATGTTGAGCCCATTGAATATTCATTTTTTTTGTCCCAAGTGATTGAATAATGACAAAAAAAAAAAAAAAAATTACAAAAAGTTGTCACTAAATGATATATTGCTCACACAGGCCATGGGCATATGTGGAATTGCACCCCAAAATACATTTAGCTGCTTCTCCTGAGTACGGGGATACCACATGTGTGGGACTTTTTGGGAGCCTAGCCGCGTACGGGGCCCCGAAAACCAAGCACCGCCTTCAGGATTTCTAAGGGCGTACATTTTTGATTTTACTCCTCACTACCTATCACAGTTTTGAAGGCCATAAAATGCCCAGATGACATAAAACCCCCCCAAATGACCCCATTTTGGAAAGTAGACACCCCAAGCTATTTGCTTTGAGGCATGTTGAGTCCATGGAATGTTTTATATTTTGACACAAGTTGCGGGAAAGTGACAAATTTTTATTTTTTTTTATTTTTTTTGCACAAAGTTGTCACTAAATGATATATTGCTCACACAGGCCATGGGCATATGTGGAATTGCACCCCAAAATACATTTAGCTGCTTCTCCTGAGTACGGGGATACCACATGTGTGGGACTTTTTAGGAGCCTAGCCGCGTACGGGACCCCGAAAACCAAGCACCGCCTTCAGGATTTCTAAGGGCGTACATTTTTGATTTTACTCCTCACTGCCTATCACAGTTTCGGAGGCCATGGAATGCCCAGGTGGCACAACCCCCCCCCCAAATGACCCCATTTTGGAAAGTAGACACCCCAAGCTATTTGCTGAGAGGCATGGTGAGTATTTTGCAGCTCTCATTTGTTTTTGAAAATAAAGAAAGACGAGAAAAAAAAATTTTTTTTTTCTTTTTTCAATTTTCAAAACTTTGTGACAAAAAGTGAGGTCTGCAAAATACTCACTATACCTCTCATCAAATAGCTTGGGGTGTCTACTTTCCAAAATGGGGTCATTTGGGGGGGTTTTGTGCCACCTGGGCATTCCATGGCCTCCAAAACTGTGATAGGCAGTGAAGAGTGAAATCAAAAATTTACGGCCTTAGAAAGCCTGAAGGCGGTGCTTGGTTTTCGGGGTCCCGTGCGCCGCTAGGCTCCCAAAAAGTCCCACACATGTGGTATCCCCGTACTCAGGAGAAGCAACAGAATGTATTTTGGGGTGTAATTTCACATATTCCCATGGCATGTTTGAGCAATATATCATTTAGTGACAACTTTGCGCAAAAAAAAATAAAAAAAATAAAAAATTGTCTCTTTTCCGCAACTTGTGTCACAATATAAATTATTCCATGGACTCAACATGACTCTCAGCAAATAGCTTGGGGTGTCTACTTTCCAAAATGGGGTCATTTGGGGGGGGTTTGAACTGTCCTGGCATTTTATGCACAACATCTAGAAGCTTATGTCACACATCACCCACTCTTCTAACCACTTGAAGACAAAGCCCTTTCTGACACTTATTGTTTACATAAAAAAATAATTTTTTTTTGCAAGAAAATTACTTTGAACCCCCAAACATTATATATTTTTTTTAAAGCAAATGCCCTACAGATTAAAATGGTGGGTGTTTCTTTTTTTTTTCACACAGTATTTGCGCAGCGATTTTTCAAACGCATTTTTTGGGGAAAAAACACACTTTTTTACATTTTAATGCACTAAAACACACTATATTGCCCAAATGTTTGATGAGATAAAAAAGATGATCTTAGGCCGAGTACATGGATACCAAACATGACATGCTTTCATTTTTTTTTTCTTTAAATCATTTTTATTGTTATCTCAGGGAATGTAAATATCCCCTATGATAGCAATAGGTAGTGACAGGTACTCTTTTTTGCAAAAATTGGGGTCTATTAGACCCTAGATTTCTCCTCTGCCCTCAAAGCATCTGATCACACCAAGATCGGTGTGATAAAATGCTTTCCCAATTTCCCAATGGCGCTGTTTACATCCGGCAAAATCTACGTCATAAAATGCTCGTAGCTTCCGGTTTCTTAGGTCATAGAGATGTTTGGAGCCACTCTGGTCTCTGATCAGCTCTATGGTCAGCTGGCTGAATCACCGGCTGCATTTTCAGGTTCCCTGTTGAGACAGGAGAGCCAGAGAAAAACACGGAAGATGTTGGGGGGGGGGGGGCATTCCCTCCCACTGCTTGTAAAAGCAGTCTAGAGGTTAATTAGCCACTAGGATTGCTTTTACATGAAAGCCGACCGCTGGCTGAAAAGAATGATACCAAGATGATACCTAAACCTGCAGGCATCATTCTGGTATAACCACTCAAAGTCGTGAATGGCATACCTGAAGACAAAAAAATGGTTAACAATAAAGCACAGTAAACGGTAAGGTATAAAAAATTGCATACCTGAAAAGCAAACATGATAAAACATAATAACAATAAAACATTGCAGAATAGAATACAGTAAAAAAGAGCAGAACAATAGAGAGAGAATAGAGAGAGAGAGAACAATAAAACGACAACTATTTTTATTTTATATTTTTGTTTGTGTTTTTTTTTTTTTTTTTTTTTACACTTTTTTTTGTAACTAACTTTTATAACTGTAACTGGTTCCAGGTTCGGGTCTCTCAAAATGCGATGGCATCTCGGGAGACCCTGTGAAAGTGTGCCTAGTCTGTGCAATGCTGTACCCTACGCTAATACTCAACTAGTGCATGGTAGCGTTCAAAACATTCACCAATGCAAAGACCAGGATTGTCAGGACAGGAGGGACAATAATAGCGGGTGTCATGCCTATATCCGCGCTAGCTGCAGACACAACATCTTTTTTGGGGGGTTCGTTGGGTAGGGGTACTCGGGAGGACATAAAGAAAATGCCTCTCATGCAGCCGACTGCATTTGGTTGGGGATGTGAATGGGGGAAGTACGGGCGCTGCAGAAGCGGTGGGTTCCCAATTAGGATTGGCGAATGCAGCAGGAAGGGCACTATGGGCACTATGGGCCTGTGTTTGTCTTTTTGGTGGCAGCGGGACACTACTTGTGCTTGCCACCTCACCAGCTTGAACTGCACTTATGGGACTCGCCACGTCACCAAGTGTTACTGCAGTGCTGGTTTGACTACAACCGGGGTGTACTAGGCCGCTGGCGCTTGCCAGTTCACCAAAACGCTACAAAAAAAACTGTTAGCGATCGCAGGGATCCGGCCTGACTCTGCGAACGCTGCAGTTATGCGTTTAGTGTTTTGTAAGTGACAGTGATCGATCGATACTGCACTTGGGTGGGCTGGGCCGGGCCGGGCGGAGGGGCAAAACGCAGGTGCTAGCAGGTATCTGGGCTGATCCCGCTAACACTGCGTTTTTGGGAACCCTAAACTGCTGGGGACGCTAGTATAGATATGATCGGATCAGATATTGATGCGATCAGATACTATACCACTAAGGGAGGCGTATGGTGCGTGCGTGGGTGTTAGCGGTACTGGCGCTAATCTGACGCTGCCTGGGGCTGGTGCTTGCCAGTTCACCAAAACGCTACCAAAAAAACTGTTAGCGATCGCAGGGATCAGGCCTGACTCTGCGAACGCTGCAGTTATGCGTTTAGTGTTTTGTAAGTGACAGTGATCGATCGATACTGCACTTGGGTGGGCTGGGCTGGGCTGGGCGGAGGGGCAAAACGCAGGTGCTAGCAGGTATCTGGGCTGATCCCGCTAACACTGCGTTTTCGGGAACCCTAAACTGCTGGGGACGCTAGTATAGATCTGATCGGATCAGATATTGATCCGTACAGATACTATACCACTAAGGGAGGCATATGCTGCAAGCGTGGGTGTTCGCGGTACTGGCGCTAATCTGACGCTGCCTGGGGCGACGCATATCACCGCCGGGCGATCAGGGGGCTAAACCTTTATTCGGTAATAAACGGCGGGTGCCCTGACACTATAAAAAATAAACGAACTAACCAGCGTCACCCGTAACAGTTATACGGTGATCAGTGGTGAAAGGGTTAACTAGGGGGCAATCAAGGGGTTAAAACATTTATTAGATAGTATAGGGGGGTCCCTGACGCTATAAAACGCTGACGGCGAACCTAAATATTTACGTTCCTAACTAGCGTCACCAGCGACACTAATACAGCGATCAGAAAAATGATCGCTTAGCGACACTGGTGAGGGGGGGTGATCAAGGGGTTAAAACTTTATTAGGGGGGGTTAGGGGGGTATCCTAGACCTAAAGGGGGGTAATACTCACTGCCCTAACACTAACTGTCACAAACTGACACTATGCAGTAATCAGAAAAAAAAAAAAAAAAAAAAAAATCCTGCTAATGTCAGTTTGTGACAGGGGGGGGGGGGGATTGGGGGGCGATCGGGGGGGGATCGGGGGTGTAAAGTATGCCTGGCATGTTCTACTGTGTGTGTGTGTGTGTTGTGCACTCACTTGTCTTCTCTCCTCGGCGCTGGAACGGAAACTGCCAGACCGAGGAGAGATGACATCACATCCTCTGCCTGTGTGAAACGACACAGAGGAGGATTCCCATTGGCTGGGAGCGATCGCGAGGGGGGGGGCCACGATCGGATGGTCTCCCCCTCGCCTCCCGACGCTCCCAGTCAAATGCCGACCGCCGCTGGCACCGGGGGGGGGTCCGATCGGACCCCCCGCCCGCGGGAGGCAGATCACGTACGGGTACGTGATTTTGCCTGCCCGTGCCATTCTGCCGCAGTATATATGCGGTAGGCGGTCGGCAAGTGGTTAAAGAAAGAGAAAAAAAAAACAAATGTTTACTATCACTTTAAATTACTAAAGGCACATTCAATAAGTTAAAGAAATTTCCATGCAAAGCGAACAGCCTATTTGTCTTAAGTAAATAAACCATTGGCTCTTAATAAGACATTAGCCTACTGAAATTCTTCTTAGTGCATTAGGTAAAACAACATGTGAACATACTGGGTGGATTTACTAAAGAATAGACTGTGCACTCTGCAAATGCAGTTGTTCCAGAGCCTAAATGAGGTAAAGCTTCACTTTGCAAAGAATACCCAATAACATGCAAGGAAAATCTAAAAAAAAAACAGCTTTTTGCTTGCACATGATTGGATGATGGAAGTCAGCAGAGCTTCCCCTCCTTTACTAAGCTTTGGAGCAACTGAACTTGCAAAGTGCACAGTCTATTTGCCTTTAGTAAATCAACCCCATTGGCTATCGTTGTACCTAAGGAAGGGTGGAAGTTGAGCGTAGTTTCCCTACAATTAATTTACAAGATTTTTTTATCATGTATAAAAGTGACCTTAGTTATGTAGAGGATTACCAGCAAAAGCCGGTGAAATAGAAAGCCATTATTTTTAAGACTTTTATAAGCAGCCCTATAATCTAAAATGACATCTCGCGTAGATATAAAGCTTACTTGACACATGTAGAGAGCCCTTGGCAATGCCTCTGAAGAAACATCACATTTGTAATTCAGACAACAGTTATGTCAAGATCACTTACTAAAACCAGCATCTATTATATAAAACTATTATATTTAGATTAGACTGAAATTTTAGTATAAACAGTTAGGATTTACCCCCCCCCCCATCCATCCATCCATCCGCTCCCTGCCCTGACCTGTGCGGCTCTAGGCAGTGTTGAGCTGAAAAGAGAAATCAGACTCCTGTGTTGTACACATGTGGCCCCCTGGTCCAAAAAAAAGGAAAAGAAAAACCATCCACCCAGGCAGACAGTCTTTTTATTAATTTCAGTGAATTGGGGTCAGCTACATACAGTAAGTAGATGTCCTTCCATTTTCCATTTCATTTCTACCTGACAACTTATGTTTCTGGGCAAGGGAGTAAGGGACAGTTCTTAAAAGGTTATTTTTTTTTTTTTGCCTTTTTAACCGCTTCAGCCCCAGAAGATTTTACCCCCTTCCTGACCAGAGCACTTTTTGCGATTCGGCACTGCGTCGTTTTAACTGACAATTGCGCGGTCGTGCGATGTTGCACCCAAACAAAATTGACGTCCTTTTTTTCCCACAAATAGAGCTTTCTTTTGGTGGTATTTGATCACCTCGAAGGTTTTTTTTTTTTGTGCTGTAAACAAAAAAAAAAGCAAAAATTTTGAAAAAAAAAATATTTTTTACTTTTTGCTATAATAAATAAAATAATAATAAAATAATAATAAATTTTATTTTATTTTTTTATTTCAGGTACTTATATAGCGCCGTCAATTTACGCAGCGCTTTACATATATATATATATATATATATTATACATTCACATCAGTCCCTATACCCTCAAGGAGCTTACAATCTAAGGTCCCTAACTCACATTCATACATACTAGGGACAATTTAGACAGGATCCAATTAACCTACCAGCATGTCTTTGGAGTGTGGGAGGAAACCGGAGTACCCGGAGGAAACCCACACAGACACAGGGAGAACATGCAAACTCCAGGCAGGTAGTGTCGTGGTCAGGATTCGAACCAGCGACCCTTCTTACTGCTAGGTGAGAGTGCACTCCACTGCACCACTGTGCCGCCCAAATAAAATAAGATAATAAAAATCCCAATAAGCGTATATTGATTGGTTTGCGCAAAAGTTATAGCGTCTACAAAATAGGGGATAGTTTTATGGCATTTTTATTATTATTTTTTTTTTTTACTAGTTAGGGTAGGTTCACACTGGGGCGACTTGGGATCCGACTTGTACGCCCTCAAGTCGCCCCAGAAAAAGATTCAATGGGAGTGAACGCTAGCGTCTTAATAGACACTACTGAAGTCGCTCCGACTTCAGAGCGTACTCCCTGTACTACTTTGATCCGACTTGGTAGGCGACCTGTACCATAGAAATCAATGGAAGTCGCCTCCAAGTCGGATCTCTCTGTAAAGTCAAGCGACTTTGCAGGGAAAACCCCTCCCTCCCCCCCTCCCTCCCAGAGAGCTGATTGCCCTGTGATTGGCCACAGCCGAAGTCGCCTGTCATGGAGGCGACTTCAAGTCGGGTTGTAATTTGCTGAAGTCGCACTGAAGTCGCGCTGAAGCCGCGGTACAAAGTCGCGCTGAAGTCGTGTTGCCCCAGTGTGAACCGACCCTAATGGTGGCAATCTGCGATTTTTATTGGGACTGCGACATTATGGCGGCTACGTTGGACAATTTTGACACATTTTTGGGACCATTGGCATTTATACAGCGATCAGTGCTATAAAAATGCATTGATTACTGTAATCACTAGGGGATGATCAAGGGGTTAATTGTGTTCTCTAGTGTGCGTTCTAACTAAAGGGGGGAGGAGACTGTGTAGGGGACATGACAGATCGCTGTTCATACTCTGTATGAACAGACGATCTGTCTCTTCTCCCCTTGGAGGACCGCAAACTGTGTGTTTACACACACAGATCCCGGTTCTCGGTGTGCCCAGAGTGATCGCGGGAGCCCGGCGGTGATTGCGACCGCCTGACACTCACATCGGCCCCGTGGGCGAGCAGGGGTTGCGCGCACCCCTAGTGGGCGAAATTGGAAGCGACGTAACATGACGGCGATTTGCGCAGCCGTGCCATGTTGCCACAGTGCAACTGCAGCGGCTGGTCAGCTGGTGGTTAAGGATATCACCACATTTTATATTAATTATCATATAAAACACGCACAGGCGTATAGCACACACCTTCATTTTAGAAGGGAAGTTTCAGGAAAAAGAATTTTGAAGCAAAAAAAGGGTCAGTGCCCATCTACAGCCTCACAATTGCCCATCTGCAGCCTGATCAATGTCATCTGCAGCATCACAATTGCCCATCAATGCAGCCTGATCAATGCCCATCTGCAGCCTCACTATTGCCATGAATGCAGCCTGATCAATGCCCATCTGCAGCCTCACTATTGCCATGAATGCAGCCTGATCAATGCCCATCTGCAGCCTCACTATTGCCATGAATGCAGCTTGATCAGTGGCCATCTGCAGCCTCACTATTGCCATGAATGCAGCCTGATCAATGCCCATCTGCAGCCTCACTATTGCCATGAATGCAGCTTGATCAGTGGCCATCTGCAGCCTCACTATTGCCATGAATGCAGCCTGATCAATGCCCATCTGCAGCCTCACCATTGCCATGAATGCAGCCTGATCAATGCCCATCTGCAGCCTCACCTCAGATTAATGCTGCCTCAGAGGGTATGGGAGGGGCGAGACGAGCACTGTCAGATTACATACAGCGAGAATCTCCCGTTTAATCTGCGGCCTCTTTAATACAAAGTCCCACCTCCTGGACCGGCTTCTATGATAGACAGAACTCTGGTCCAATGCTGGCCCAGGAGACAGGACTTTCTATTACAGAGGCTGCTGAGTAAACAGGAGATTCTCACTTTATGTAATCTGACGGCGCTCGTCCCGGCCCCTCCTCGTTCCCTCCTGGGCAGCCCAAATTGAAGTATCGGCATATAACACACACACTATTAGCACCCGATTTTCATGGTGAAAAAGTGCGCATTATACGCCAATAATTAAAAGTACGTGTTCCCATTCACAAAGGATAACTTTTAAAATTGCTGGTTATTTTTTTTTTTCTGTAAAACTTCAAAACTGAGGGTTTTCGCTTCCACATAATATGAGGGAGAAGGGCTGAGGAGTTATGTATACCAATACTACCCTTGTCTGTACTATACCGGCAGACCTACATTATCAGTTGTGAACTAGATGTGCACACGGTCTGTCCTAACAAAGGGTTGAATATCTCAAGGCATAGGTGGTGGTACATTGTATTTTGATGCAATATTATTTTGAACAATGGAACAATGTACCATCTGGCACCTTATGGTGAGGGTGCTTATGCAGAACTCCAAGCAGATATAAAACACACAAATTAATGCAGCTCTGTATTCATTGATGCATCAAAAATTGTAATTTTAATGGCAAGCAGTGTATACTGTATACCTGAATTTGACTAGATATCTGCCTCTTGTAGCCCCTGCACAAAGCTCTGACTTGTAGAGAAAGAAGCAGCACAAGAAGCAATGAAACAGTCATGCTGCATGGGTCATTTACTAACAAGCAGGCCTGGAATGGTCATAGGGCGCACCAGGCATTTGCCCGGTGGGCTGGGGGCCTTTGGGCCACATATCCTAACAAGAGCAACCTGTTGATGACCAGGCCACACAGTTGGAGGTCCGGACAGGGCTAACACAGACAGCGACCACCACTCACCTCCCACCATGCGGCCATGCCTGTGTCTCCTCTCCTGGCTCTCCTGCCCCACCAACAATGTCATCCTATCAGCAGAGGGGGCAGGAGGAGCTGGAGATCTGCACAGAGAGCGGGAGTCTTTTCATGTTAACAATATGATCCAAATCTGCAGCTCCTCCCTGGAGACCCTGGAGAGGACACACAGACTGAATCCTGCTTCTGCCCTGCCAAAGGTAGGACTATGCAGGGGAGGCAGAGAGTAAAAGGGATCACTGTAATTAGAGAGAAAAGGGGGGCGGGGGGGGCATGACTGCAATGGGCACTGTGATGGAGGGCTATGTTTGCTAAGGGAACTGTAATAAAAAGAGGACTGCTCTGTAAAGGGGCCCTATAATCATTACAGGGCCTTGTTACAGTGCAGTCCTCTTTACATCACAGTTCCCCTTTACATTACAGTGCGGAAGAACGGCTCCTTGAATATCCCGTTACCAACTGTCCACGCCTGCTAACAAAGGACATGCGGATAGAAGGAGACATCAGAGTGACAGAGAGATTAGCATATTACTCTGCTGCTTCTCCTTTCACTGTCCAGTCGCAGGGTGAGGGTGGAACAAGACCTGATTGAAAAGGTATTTAACTGCAGCACAGAAAAAACAGGTTTTCTTTGTAAATCTGAGAAACAGATGAACAGATGCACACATCTTTTGATAGATAAAAACAACCCATAAATATGTATTTAATGTGTGTATATACTAGACCCAAGCTGGTATTGCTATGCACAACAAATGCATTCACTTAAAGGACACATGTGGGATTAGGAAAATAATCATAAATACCACCATGCTGCAGCATCAGTGTGATGAGGCAGCTGTCCCCACTGCCTCTAATACGGGAAACTGAGCGATCACATGGCCTCTGATCGCCCAATTCTCAATCAGCTCTGAGTGAAGAGCAACAACTGTCAGTCACCACTCTCTGCTCCGCCCCTCCAGCGCTCACTGGAGCGCTGAGCAATAGAGGAGTCTGGAGTGGCTGGCTTTGTTCCTCAGCCGAAAGATGACAGCAGAAGTCAGCTGTCAATTAGGCAGCTGGATGAATCCTGACAATATGGTTGGAATCCTCCCAGAGCGGCTCTGTGACATCAGCTGAAAGCGGGCTTTAGACTGCTGTCGGTTGATTCTGGGTCACAGGAGTGCAAAAGAAAGTGTATCTGAGGTTATTTCGGATGGAGGTACCATCCATCTGCTGATTCAGGATCGCATATTGATGATTATACGTGGAAAAGCATTTGATTGACCTACTGTACCTATAATTGGGAGGTCACTTTTTTTTTCCTGTGAGTTTTGCTCCTATAGGTGGAGGGTCGCACTGGTGGTGTGTGAGCACACTCGTGCATATTCAGAATTTTATTCATGGGATTGGATTTTGTTATTGTCATGGTGTAGGCACATTCATTCATTTATTGCATTTATTTATAATTTTGTAATATTTGTCACTTTTATAATGTGAGAAGATTACTTTTTTCAACCTATGCAATTATATCAAAGGCTGCCTTTGATTGTATGCACATTCTTAATTTATTTGCACTTTGGGTTCACTGCTATATTACAGTAGGTCAAATTGTTTGGATACTTATTTAGGTGTGTGTTCAATGTGTGGTTATATTTTATTTTTTGTATTTCACGGATTGTCTGCCGTTCAGCCTTAACCAGTTCTTGCTGGCAGTATGCATACTATATATGCGACAGCTGGCCAGGGGGGCTTTAATACCAAGCCGTCGCACATATGCGTCTATGGGTAATGGCTTTCTGCGCTGAGAGTACACTCACTGCATACTCTCAACACAGTGACTAAGCTGTTATGGACAAAAAAATGGTCTCCCAATCATTGTTTACAAGCTTCCAATCATGTGACTTTTTTTTTTAATTCGTAAAGCGCAAAAAAACGAAACGCCAAGTGAACCAAAAAAGTGCACGTGAATCACACACATTACAAACAAAAGTGTGCAGGATATGTCACTGGCCCCTATTATTGTGAAATTAATTCAAAACCACTCATCTTACGATGAACAAAAAGTTTATTCAAACACATGTGCAGGGACCTTCTCTGAAGGAGAACCCCCCCAGACTGTTGTTTCACAGTGCTTTCCATAGTGTAGAAGGCACACACCTGATTGCTTGACAGATATCAGCCCTTTTGTCGGCATGACTGATTTGGGATATGCCAAGTATGGTATGTCACACTATAGATAAACAACATACAGGGTACAGGACAACCTTTGACATATGTTGCCAGATGGTCATCTTAAAAAACATTCTTGGCTTGTTTTAACTATCCAAATATCTCAGGGAGGTCATGACACAGGTTTGAACCAAAGAGTTTTAAGCAGCAGTTATGGTATAGTTATGTGCATATTTGATGTCTAAGGCCCAATTCCTTCTCACTATCCTCATGGCTAGTCAAAGCCTAACACTGAGCACAAGGTTAGGGACTTTGCTGCAAAGAGACCCCCAAGGCAGGGGATGAAGGAACCTGAGGGCCACACATCCTCCCCCTAGACTTCGGGGTAGGCTTGGAGACCCACACCCTATCATCTTTGTAACGTAAAAAAAACACACATAAAAAAGAGAAGTGTAAAGACAAGTGAAGAAAAACAACTGCCAAAATAATACACAATGGCTAGGTCTGGTAGAAAAAAATTGCCCTGGTCTCAGCCAAAAGACTTGGTGTATGAGGTAAAGCAAGAGATGCCATTGTCTAGTGCACCCCCAGGTCACCACTCATAGGGGGCACTTGACTCTGTCTTCCCAGCCCTTAGCCAAACCAGATAGCACTGTTAAAATCAGTAGGCACTGGGCCACTTTGGCCCCTCCACACTAGGGAAGTACTGCCAACCCCCACCTTATCCAGTGGAAGCCTAATTTGGGTTCCTTTCCAAAAGGAAGGCGCTCAGGACCCTGATCATACTAGGTAGAGCACTATACAGCCAGTCATAGCTGTCAAAAAGTCATAATAGTGGTGGAGCATCCCTCCTGGACACAGATAAGAACAGATACTACACTTGATCCTTGTCAAAATTCCATGAAGTGATATGTAACTGGTGTGATAACCAATCACACCCAGAATTCAGATCCTGTTAAAAGTTTTGTGAGAGAACAACCAGCCTGTTCAGAGAGATATTGAGTGACTGTAAAAAAATGAGAGTGTTCTCATGACCAACAATGCCTTAAATTTCATCAGCTATGGTAGAGTGTGGGAGAAAGCCATACAAGAGGGAATAGAGCATCTAAAGAAAAACATTTATATAGTGAGTGAGCCTTACTGTGACCAAAAGCATCATACAAAAGGGAAATTTACAACAGCTTTAACAGTCAAATTTATGAGTCACTGGTGCCAGACAACAGCAATACAATGCTTCTTCAGAATGTTCTTATTTATACAGGTTTGGCTATTTCATGTATCATTTACACAGTAATCCACCAAGTACATTATGATTATAGTTACTACTATTACTTATGAAAATAATAATTTTTGATGTTATTTGATTTAATACATACAAACATTGCTGTAAAAACTTCTCATGACAAATAGTTATAATTAGAACTGCACCTGTGGCATGACCTCAGGGATTGTTAGGAATTAATCAAATTGAGCACAGTGCTTTTCTAAAACTATGCAACAGTAGCGGTCTGTCCATAGGGGGCGCATGGGCACCGCCCCCCTCCAATCCATGTGACCAGCCCCCTAATCTAACTGTGTGGCGCCGGACACATGGATTTCAATGGGGGTTTTTTTAAGCACATGATTAGAGCTGGAGGCTCTATTTGGCTTAAAAAAAAGAGTAGTTTTGGTGCGCAAAGCACTGCGCCCCGAGCCCACCCACTTGTGTGACAATAGAGAATTAATATTCACTATCGTCTTCCTGATTCTCCTCCCGGCCAATCAGGAAGCAGTTCCTGAGATCCGATTGGCCAGAGAGTCTCAGAACTCTCGGCCAATCGACTCTCAGTCAGGACCCACTTCCTGTTCGACCTGGAGGTGAAGCAATGGCCCCGGAGCGAGGAGTTGCAGCCCGGATCCATGTCTAAGCGATCTTCTACCTCAGTCCTAAGGTAAGGGGGCCTCTGAATGCCGCCGCATTCCCGTCTGTCTCCTGCGGGGGGGATCTCCGCATTCCCGTCCATCTCCCGCGCTGGGGGGGGATCGCCGCATTTCCAGCCATCTCCCGATTAGCAGTGGCAGCTGGTGCTCAAAATTTTGGGTGGGTGGCAAACCAACACCAACCCCCCCCAAAATATTGAGCACCAGCCACCACTGCTATGCAATTTATTAATTATTTCATATAAGTCATAAGATAGTTTTTACATTTTCTAGTTTCAAGTTATTTTTATTTATAATATGCACTTTAGATAAATATACATTATACAAAATACAAATATATACATTGTTATGTGGAAACAGACCATTTTTCAGCTTGTGTGAATTTATAAAATGTTCCCTGATCTGGCCTGCTCTGGCCTGATCTAATTGCTGAACGTTTATTCCTACCTGGAAGTTTGGAAACCCGACCTGCAGTTTTCTGATCGAAAAATTGCTGTGTGCATTCCCCACGCTACATTGACAAAGGAAACCTCTACTTAGCTATACTTAGTTTGAAAGCACCATATCAAATGAGGGTCAGGGATATTGCAGTCTTTTTTTTAAGACTGGTTTCACATCTATGTGTTGCTGTTAGCACAACACACAGTAATGCAAGGTATCATTCATTTAAAAAAAAAAAAAACCACTATAACAAACAACAACAATATAACATGTGGAATGTGGAAACCACTGCTTAGCCACTCTCTGAAGCTAAAGTGTGAACCTAGTTCAATGGCCATAGCAGCATTTTATTAACACACATATAAAATAACAAAATACAACAAATACAACATAAAAGGAGTCAGAATCTGCATAAACCCATAAGCTAGGCCTCCAGCCAGCCACACCAACTTGTGAAATTAACTACAGATAGTGAATAAACCATCAGTTCCCTGGCACTCACCTACACGTAATAAGTCACTGTACCTAAAATTGTTCGCTATCCATTTGACATTTTTTAACAAACTGACTGCCTTCAATGAAATTTGAATATTAAATTGTGCTTCCATTATCTTACTCCTCAGTCTTTATTCCAAACACCTCTTACTAAGCAATCCTGCAGTTTACCGGATCAAAGTCATTGTTTCCTCTATGAGCCAAGCTAATTTCCTGTCCTGGAGAACAGGAAATTACTCTGCTTGTTATCTTCCTGGGCACTGGTCCCCTGGTTGCCTCTGTGAGTTCTCCTGCTTCTGGAGCAGGGCCCAGCCACTGAAAATGTTGCTTCCATCAATAGAAGGATCCCAGTAAGTAAAGATAAGAAGAAAGAAAGTTTAGGTAAGCTGAAAAGGAGTCTCCAAAAATAACTTGTTGGTGGAGAGAGAGAGAGCAAAGGTGCCTGTTGTTAGGTAGTAGTCATCTGGTTTAACGACCCATTCTTAAGCCCCTTACACACGATAGGACTTTGTACAAACTCTCCCTTGGATTTTTGTACAAAGGGCGTTGGTCATAAGTTTGTATTGCATACAGACGGCAGGACTTTTCCAGCCAACTTTCACCAAATCACGTGGTTTTTCAGCTCTTTACCACCACCCTTTGGTCAACTTCTGTATTGTTGTCTGATATTGTGTCAATCTCGCTATCAGGAAAGTACTTACCGAGGCCGACATGCCGAGAGTGGTTCACCCTTGCGACTAAGCGCAGTCCGCCCCCTGGAGGTGAGACAGGGAGTGGATGCACGAAGAGCCACAGGCTACCTCAGGAAGCAGAAAGCCGTTGGCGTGAAGTCCTTAGTAGAGGGAGGTAGCTGTGCAGAGACTGGCAGGTGGATGATTAACTGGAGCGGGTACAAGAGAAAGTCCAGAACCAGGCTGAGGGTCAAACACACACAGGGATCAGTATAGTCACAATAGGCTGAGGTAATGTAGCCGGAAGACACAAGGACAGTCCAGGAAACAGGCAGAGGTTCAAGGGCAAGGAGACAGCAGGCAATCCGGGTCACAGGCAGAGGGTCAAACACTGGAGAAGAGCGGAAATCCGTATAACAAGCCAAGGGTCAGGTTCAGGAGACAAGCAGAGTAGTAGAGTATAACAAAGGGCACATCTATTGTTTGGGTTATTTTTGTAGACTCTTTTGAACTTCCACACACCCATCTGAGAACCCTGCAGAGGAATCAGAGGGCTAATCCTGCGTGGAGACAGGTTTTATCCACCTGTGTATTTGGAAGATTGTGTTACCATCAGCACGTTGAAGTCATTTTCCTATGTTTTTTTTCCTATTGTGGAACCGCTTTTGAGTAAATTGTCCTTTTTTGATGCAAATAACTATACTATAAGGGCTCTCCTGATTCCCTCTTTTCTTTTCCAGTGAACACCCTGAAGTGCCCCAGAGACCACTGGCCAGTTCCTCAGAACCAAACCTCTCGGACCACAGTTGACCACCCCACTCTAGATCCCATAGAGAGAAGGTTTGTCATTAGCCCGTGGCTTCAGATAAGTAAAATAAGCATGTTTATAAATTTTTTCATACAAGTGGTTAGTTAGAGGGGGTGGGGAGGTTGCTAACAACTTGGAGTTGGGCTTTAAATACAGTCATGTAGGCCCTGCACCTGTGCTTCCAGATTTCTTTGCTCCAGGGCCTCTCTTGCCATGCATTGCAACATTCAATGAAAAAAAAGAAAAGTTACAGGTCTGGTTTCAATGTGCATCAATTGCTTTAACACAACGCACAACAATTGCTGCACGGTCTTGAAGGAACTCATCAGGAATCCTGAGATATAAGAGCTTCCATTACTGACCCCCTTTCCCAAAATACTAGTTTCCTTTTTGTGACCTCTACTCTCGGAGTACTCTGAGTCACTGTTCTGGAATAAGTATGCAGCAAGGTTATAAATCTGCATTTCAGCATGACAGCCAGGTAGGTAGTTTTTTGTTAGCTCATCATTTTAAAAGTAGACTCATATTAAAGGCTCCAAATGAATGAATCGATTTGAATAAATTTGCCATTTAATTGGCCATTGGCCCTGTGGAGTTCATATGTGCCTTGTTTTATGGGGATGATATGACAAATCTAGCCCTAAACAAAAAATGTTTTCCAAAAAAAGAAGTCAACAGTGGTTTCCTTTAAAGTGACCCTGTCAGCACAGGTGTGCTTTGTATGGTACACTATGCTTGTAATAGAAAAATTACTATACTCAACTTTTTGGTGACCTGTTTGTTGATAAGTCACTTCTTTGCTTCTTCTTGACCAATGGAATACTTGCCTCCCCTCTGCACAATGTGGTTTCTCCTGATGACCCCTACAAGACCTAAAATTTGACAGAAGGAACCACTGTGTGCAGTGGGGAAATGGGTATTAAATCTATACAAATGGTCAAATTGTATTTAATTGTAGGTTTAGTTTCATTTTCAGTCATAAAAGGATATACTGTATACAATACATTAAATTAACAATTAACAACATAAAATTACCAAAAATGTATGATAATGTGCAAACGAAATACATATCCCAAGATAAGGTCCATCGCACACTGAACCATTGCATAAATAACATTTTATTGAAAATCTTCAACAAAGGCTAAAAATCAACCTCCGATAAAAACAGAGGACATGGGTAAGAGACAACAACAAAATGTGATATATCTATCCAATGTTATTGATGTCTAGGCACACTCACATACTAGGAAGTGTATGGCTATTTCTCAGGAAGAATTCCAGACAAAAGGTCAGTTTTTCAGGGCAGCTCTTATAGAAAGACTATTCTGCATTCTGCGTCTTGCATGGGAGGAGGTCTAATAACAAGGAGGTTTTTACAGATTTAGTGTTAAAGACAAAGCATAATGGCTATCCAATAATATTTTTTATAAGTGTTAAATGTACAATATACAGTGGGGAAGGAAAGTATTCAGACCCCCTTAAATTTTTCACTCTTTGTTATATTGCAGCCATTTGCTAAAATCATTTAAGTTCATTTTTTTCCTCATTAATGTACACACAGCATCCCTATTGACAGAAAAACACAGAATTGTTGACATTTTTGCAGATTTATTAAAAAAGAAAAACTGAAATATCACATGGTCCTAAGTATTCAGACCCTTGGCTGTGACACTCATATATTTAACTCAGGTGCTGTCCATTTCTTCTGATCATCCTTGAGATGGTTCTACACCTTCATTTGAGTCCAGCTGTGTTTTGATTATACTGATTGGACTTGATTAGGAAAGCCACACACCTGTCTATATAAGACCTTACAGCTCACAGTGCATGTCAGAGCAAATGAGAATCATGAGGTCTAAGGAACTGCCTGAAGAGCTCAGAGACAGAATTGTGGCAAGGCACAGATCTGGCCAAGGTTACAAAAAAATTTCTGTTGCACTTAAGGTTCCTAAGAGCACAGTGGCCTTCATAATCCTTAAATGGAAGATGTTTGGGACGACCAGAACCCTTCCTAGAGCTGGCCGTCCGGCCAAACTGAGCTATCGGGGGAGAAGACCCTTGGTGAGAGAGGTAAAGAAGACCCAAAGATCACTGTGGCTGAGCTCCAGAGATGCAGTCGGGAGATGGGAGAAAGTTGTAGAAAGTCAACAATCACTTTAGCCCTCCATTAGTCGGGGCTTTATGACAGAGTGGACCGACGGAAGCATCTCCTCAGTGCAAGACACATGAAAGCCCGCATGGAGTTTGCTAAAAAACACCCAAATGACTCCAAGATGGTGAGAAATAAGATTCTCTGGTCTGATGAGACCAAGATAGAACTTTTTGGCCTTAATTCTAAGTGGTATGTGTGGAGAAAACCAGGCACTGTTCATCACCTGTCCAATACAGTGCCAACAGTGAAGCATGGTGGTGGCAGCATCATGCTGTGAGGGTGTTTTTCAGATGCAGGGACAGGACGACTGGTTACAATCGAGGGAAAGATAAATGCGGCCAAGTACAGGAATATCTTGGACGAAAACTTTCTCCAGAGTGCTCAGGGACCTCAGACTGGGCCGAAGGTTTACCTTCCAACAAGACAATGACCCTAAGCACACAGCTAAAATAACGAAGGAGTGGCTTCACAACAACTCCGTGACTGTTCTTGAATGGCCCAGCCAGAGCCCTTAAACCCAATTGAGCATCTCTGGAGAGACCTAAAAATGGCTGTCCACCAACGTTTACCATCCAACCTGACAGAATTGGAGAGGATCTGCAAGGAGGAATGGCAGAGGATCCCCAAATCCAGGTGTGAAAAACTTGTTGCATCTTTCCCGAAAAGACTCATGGCTGTATTAGATCAAAGAGGTGCTTCCACTAAATACTGAGCAATGTGATATTTCAGTTTTTCTTTTTTAATAAATCTGCAAAAGTGTCAACAATTCTGTGTTTTCTGTCAATATGGGGTGCTGTGTGTACATTAATGAGGAAAAAAAATAACTTAAATGATTTTAGCAAATGGCTGCAATATAACAAAGAGTGAAAAATTTAAGGGGGTCTGAATACTTTTCCGTCCCCACTGTATATATGTAAAGTGCTGTGTAGGTTGACAGTGCTATATACACTAAGTACCTGTAATAAATAATAAGTGTTAAAATTAAAGTGTATTTATGGTGAAAATGTTAAATCATATATTTATTTCCACATTGTATTTCAAGCCTACGCCAATTATTCAGAATTATCTTGAAGTTTGTAAACTTACATTTACTTCCCTTAATTCTGTGACACATATTCACTATGTCCTGTGAATAGGCACTGCTGTCCGTGGAAGGCATTGTGGCTGTCAGAGGGAAGAATAGCTATCGTTGATGTTAGTGGGAGGAACAGTGCCCCATCGTTGGGATCAGTGGGAGGAATAGTGCCCCATCGTTGGGGTCAGTGGGAGGAGTAGCGCCCCATTGCTGGTGTTAGTGGGAGGAATAATGCCCCATCATTGGTGTCACTGAGAGGAATAGTGCCACGCAGGAAGATACACTATATTGCCAAAAGTATGGTGACGCCTGCCTTTACATGCACACGAGCTTTAATGGCATCCCAGTCTTAGTCCGTAAGGTTCAAGATTGAGTTGGCCAACCCTTTGCAGCTATAACAGCTTCAACTCTTCTTCCACAAGGCTTAGAAATGTGTC